>QEYB01001046.1:0-1397340 GCA_017562135.1 Dipylidium caninum
TTCAGTCCAGTCTCGGTGTCCGAATGTATGCCAGGTCAAGTCCGCTTGTGCATGATGCCAGTACACGCAATGAATCGACCCCGGTCTCACCCTGTCACTGCACCGCGCTTGCACACTGCCCACACATTGTATGCCGCCTTTCGAAGGCGCAGGACTACGCCGCCTTGCTACGGGGCGAAAGGGACGTGGAAGTGGTCTCGGAGTGCTGGAGCACGCCCTCTGCGCCCCCTCGATGCGAGACACAACCTGTGCATTCACTTTGCGCCGGTGCACATTGCGTCTAATCGCCACTCCGTCTATCGTGTGCCACTTGATTACACCGAGAGGCATCCAGACCAGGAGCAGTGAGTCGGGTCGAAGTGAAGACGCAGGTCCGCGCATCTATTCGCCCACTGTTCAGTGTCAAACCATCGATGGGACCACTGAAGTCAACTGCCGATTCTCGCCATGTTTTGCCGAGTCTTCCCGCGGACGCGGTGTTCGGCGCCTACTTAGACAGTGGGCGAGTTGTGTCCAATGTACACGTCTCCACCGGTTGTTAGCCCCTCATTTCTACTGCCGTTATGTCTGCCGGCTTAAAGCTTTTGACCTCTTCTTCCAAGGGATCAAATTTAGATCCCTGGCCGAAACCTACCACGCTCCACAAACCCCTCGGCTCGACTCGGTTGGACGCAGTGCTGAACGCCCGCCTCGTGCACTCTGTGATTGCGCCGTGAGACGTGCAAGGCGAGGATGGAAAGCGCGACAGCGACGAGAGGGTGAGGAGCCCCGTTTTCCGAGAGGGGACTGTGCTTCGCGGAAACCCGTGAAGTCGTGGCTTCCAGTCCGGCACAACGCCGTTGCGACCAGGACAAGCATGGGCTGCATAGGACCCGTGCCCACAGCGTGTTGCTTTCCCTCTTGCACTAGACTCATAATGAGTCTACAACCACATGACGTGCACGACTGTCAACCGCGCCTAGACCCGGATATCCGTGTCAGCGCTTCGTCGGCGACAAAGTCTACGGTCCTACTCGTCATCAATGCCAACTTAACGCCTACGCTTACCTCTGCGTCGGCATCGCAGCACCAGTGGAGTCCTCTCAGTGACGCCGGTTGGGCGCATTGTGGTGTCGAAGGCAGCAGAGCTCCCAGTCTCGGTGTCCGATTGCAGTCAAGTCCGTGTGATGATGAGCTACAGCACTCCATGACCGGCTGCGCTCACCTGTCACATAGCCACCGGCTTGCACACTGCCCCCCGTGTATGCCGCCTTCGAAGGCGCAGACTACGCCGCCTTGCTACAGGACGCCGCCGATCAGGGACGTGGAAAGTAGTACAGACCCGGGTCCGCGCCCCAGCCGCTCGACCTATGATCGAGTCCGTTAACTCATATTTTATGAATTCTGACTTCGACGGCATCTACGTTGTGCGCGCAGTCGCCCCATTCTGCCTCCAGAGGTGACATTGCGTCTAGTCGCCAAAACGGTGTGCCACTGTCAACGAGGCGACAAGGCAGATCACGATTCAGTGTGTCGGCCTTCGACAGATACACAGGGCTGCTCTTATGTCGCCCACATATACAGGTGTCAAGAGCTCGGCTCAGTCGCCCGTGAAGTCAACTGCCGTCTGCGGCCCATTGCTCTCCGAGTCTCCCGGCGACGGTGTCGGCGACCCCTCTCGACAGTGGCGATTTGTGTTCAATGTACAGTCCTCACCGGTTGTAGCATCCCTTAACCATTCTTTACTGCCGGTCGTATGTCCTTGCTGCACCCGAGGACGGCACTCGGTGAGGCGGTTTGTCCATAGAGCGCCAGAAGGCGCTCGTGTGTACCTCGTGATCTTCGGCCTTGGGAGACGAGCAAGGCACAGAGGTATGGGAAACGCCGACAGCGACGAAGGTGAGGAGCCTCCGGATTTCCGAGCAGGACTGTGCTGCGCGGAAGACCGTGAAAGTCGTGCGCTGCCCAGTCCGGCACAACGCGCCGACCAGGACTCGGGGCGTGTGCTCGCTGTGCGTGCTTCTCTCTCGCGAGACTCAGCTTCAACCTAAATGACGAGTGCACCGCACTGCGATGCACAGCTGTATCTTCTATCCGTGATTTCTCGGCCCTTTCCTCGCTTCGCCCGACCAAAGCTCTTTATTCTATTATGCCTACGACCTTAATCGCCTACGCCCTACCTTCTGTCGTCTCGCTGCAGGGCACATGTCAGCACACCAGTTGGGATCCATCTCATAGTGACTGCGCCAGGGCTCGAGGCACATGTAGGTGTCGAAGTCGGCAAGAGCTCCAGTCTCGCCGTGTCCGATGCAGTCAAGTCGTTGTTGATTGATGAGTACAGCATCAATGACCGGCTTCACCTGTCCACTGCACCGCGCTTGCACACTGCCCCCGTGTCATGCTGCCTCGAAGCGCAGTACTACGCCGCGCTCTGCATACGCGCGCGCGTAAGGGACGTCTCGGAGTGTATGGAGTGTTGGGGTAAGCAGCGCCCTCTGCGCCCCCTCGGCGACGCACCAGAGTGTGAACATTGCGTCTATCAGCCGGTTCACTGTCACCTAGGGCATCCAGACAGAGGCAGTGGTGCTCGGGTCTCGACAGCTGGAGCACAGTGCGCGAGTCTATGTCGAGCCCCACACATACCAGTATACCAAAACTCTTTACACATATCCAAACTGCCTCTCGCCCGAGTGTGTTGCCTGGTCTCGCGCCGCATATCGGCGCCCCTGTCGACAGTGGCGAGTTGTGTGCTCACTCTACGTCTTCTCACACGTGTTTAAGCCTCAGCTCTCGCGCTGCCCTAAGATTTACGAAAAACGGGTCAGCCCTAACCGTTAGCACCCTCATTTCTACTGCCGTTATGTCTTGGCCCCCGGCTCGACTTCGGTTGGAGCGTGCTGACGGGCCTCGTGTCCACTTGTGATGCGGCCTGTTGAGGACGAGCAAGGCGAGGATGGAAAAGCGTCGACAGGACGAGAGGTGAGGAGCCCGTTTCCGAGAGGGACTGTTTGCCTCGCGGAAACCCGTGAAAGTCGTGGCTTGGCCAGTCCGGCACAACCGCGTGACGAACCAGGAAGGCGGGTTGCGTGGACCGTGCCCCACCAGTGCGTTGCTTCTCTTGCGAGAACTTCAGGTCACACCAATGACGTGCACGCTGGAGTGCCAGACCCAATCGCGTTCTGCGCCTTTCGTCCGCGACAAGTCTACGTCTACGTCTATGCCTACGCTTACGCCTACGCCTACCTCTTGCGTCGGCATCAGCAGCACAGTTGGAGTCCTCTCAAGTGACGGCCGGTTGAGGGCGCTGTGGTGTCGAAAGGCAGGCAAGCTCCCAGTCTCGGTGTCCGAATGCAGTCAAGTCCGTTGTGATGATGAGCTACAGCATCAATGACCGGCTCACCTGTCACTGCACCGCGCTTGCACCCACTGCCCCCGTGTAATGGCCGCCTTCGAAGGCCCAGACTACGCCGCCTTGCTACTGGGGCGCGGAAGGGGACGTGGAAGTGGTTACAGACCGGTAGTTGTGAGCAGCGCCCTCTGCGCCCCCTCGGCGACGCACCAGAGAGTGAACATTGCGTCTATCGCCGGTGCCACTGTCACCGAGGGCATCCAGACAGAGGCAGTGAGTCGGGTCGACAGTGAGACGCAGGTCGCGCATCTATTCGCCCACTGTCATCAGTGTCAAACCTCGGACCACTGAAGTTCAACTGCCGTCTCGCCAGTGTTTGCCGAGTCTCCGCGACGGGTGTCGGCGCCCCTGTCGACAGTGGCGAGTTGTGTGCCAATGTACACGTCTCCACCGGTTGTTTAGCACCCTCATTTCTACTGCCGTTATGTACTCGCGCACCCGGTCGACTCGGTTGGAGCGTGCTGGACGAGGCCTCGGTCACTTTGCTGATGCGGCCGTGGAGACGAGCAAGGCGAGGATGGAAAGCGCGACAGCGACGAGAGGTGAGGAGCCCGTTTCCGAGAGGACTGTGCTCGCGGAAACCCGTGAAGTCGTGGCTGCCAGTCCGGCACAACCGCGTGCGACCAGGGAAGCGGGGCGTGGACCGTGCCCACAGTGCGTTGCTTCTCTTGCGAGACTCAGGTCACACCAATGACGGTGCACGCTTGAGTGCCAGACCCAATCCGTGTCTGCGCCTTCGTCCGCGACAAGTCTACGTCTATCTTGCCTACGCCTTACGCCTACTACTCTGCGTCGGCATTCAGCAGCACAGTGGAGTCCTCTCAATGACGCCGCGTTGAGGCGCATGTTGGTGTCGAAGCGGCAGAGCTCCCAGTTCCTACGGTGTCCGATGCAGCACAAGGTCCGTTGTGATTGATGAGTACAGCTCACCATATCAATGACCGGCTCAACTGTCACTGACAGTGGAGTCCTCTTCAACACTGACCCCGGTGTGATGCCGACTGTCGGTGTCGAAGGACACAGCCTTGCTAGTCTCGACGTGCCGAGGAAGGTTCCGACCGTGATAGTCACTGCGGTTGGAGCTACCATCGCCCGGACTCGGCAGCCGACTTGTCCCACCACGCTAGAGCACACTGCATGCGCGCGTCTCAGGCGCCATCGCGTCCAGCTACGTCACCCTAGGCTGCTAGACAGAAAGGACAGGTGTGAGCGTGGTCGTAGTGATCTCACCGACGTCAGTACAACTTCGTGGAGCAGCGCCCTTCTGCGCATCTTCCCCGCCCACTGTCAGTGTCGGCCGACCTCGGGACCCAGAGAGCAACACTGCCGTCGCCTAGGAGTGTCTCGCTCTGTATAGGTCTTATGCTGTATGATCACCCCGCCCTTATATGCACGTGTGCCACGAAATTGCATTGAGTGCGATATGAATAGTACACGACAGTCCATGCCTCCCGTACGGAGGACCGAGTCTCCGCGACGGATAGACGAGAGCGCAGGTCGAGCGTGCCCATTGCGTAGGACAGGTCGTCCCTCTTATCTACAGAGCCAGTGAGACGCAGGTCGCGCATCTATTCGCCACTGTCAGTGTCAAACCTCGACCACTGAAGTCAACTGCCGTCTTCGCCAGTGTTTGCCGAGTCTCCGCGACGGGTGTCGGCGCCCCTGTCGACAGTGGCGAGTTGTGTCCAATGTACACGTCTCCACCGGTTGTTAGCACCCTCATTTCTACTGCCGTTATGTCTGCGCACCCGGTCGACTCGGTTGGAGCGTGCTGGACGAGGCCTCGTGTCACTTGTGATGCGGCCGTGGAGACGTGCAAGGCGAGGATGGAAAGCGCGACAGCGACGAGAGGTGAGGAGCCCGTTTCCGAGAGGACTGTGCTCGCGGAAACCCGTGAAGTCGTGGCTGCCAGTCCGGCACAACCGCGTGCACCAGGGAAGCGGGTGCGTGGACCGTGCCCACAGTGCGTTGCTTCTCTTGCGAGACTCAGGTCACACCAATGACGGTGCACGCTGAGTGCCAGACCCAATCCGTGTCTGCGCCTTCGTCCGCGACAAAGTCTACGTCTACGTCTATGCTACGCTTACGCCTACGCCTACCTCTGCGTCGGCATCAGCAGCACCAGTGGAGTCCTCTCAAGTGACGCCGGTTGAGGCGCATGTGGTGTCGAAGGCAGCAGAGCTCCCAGTCTCGGTGTCCGATGCAGTCAAGTCCGTTGTGATGATGAGTACAGCATCAATGACCGGCTCACCTGTCACTGCACCGCGCTTGCACACTGCCCCCGTGTATGCCGCCTTCGAAGGCGCAGACTACGCCGCCTTGCTACGGGCGCGAAGGGACGTGGAAGTGGTTACAGACCGGAGTGTGGAGCAGCGCCCTCTGCGCCCCCTCGGCGACGCACCAGAGGTGAACATTGCGTCTATCGCCGGTGCCACTGTCACCGAGGGCATCCAGACAGAGGCAGTGAGTCGGGTCGACAGTGAGACGCAGGGTCGCGCATCTATTCGCCCACTGTCAGTGTCAAACCTCGAGACCACTGAAGTCAACTGCCGTCTCGCCAGTGTTTGCCGAGTCTCCGCGACGGGTGTCGGCGCCCCTGTCGACAGTGGCGAGTTGTGTGCCAATGTACACGTCTCCACCGGTTGTTAGCACCCTCATTTCTACTGCCGTTATGTCTGCGCACCCGGTCGACTCGGTTTGGAGCGTGCTGGACGAGGCCTCGTGTCACTTGTGATGCGGCCGTGGAGACGTGCAAGGCGAGGATGGAAAGCGCGACAGCGACGAGAGGTGAGGAGCCCGTTTCCGAGAGGACTGTGCTCGCGGAAACCCGTGAAGTCGTGGCTGCCAGTCCGGCACAACCGCGTGCGACCAGGGAAGCGGGTGCGTGGACCGTGCCCACAGTGCGTTGCTTCTCTTGCGAGACTCAGGCTCACACCAATGACGGTGCACGCTGAGTGCCAGACCCAATCCGTGTCTGCGCCTTCGTCCGCGACAAAGTCTACGTCTACGTCTATGCCTACGCTTACGCCTACGCCTACCTCTGCGTCGGCATCAGCAGCACCAGTGGAGTCCTCTCAAGTGACGCCGGTTGAGGCGCATGTGTGTCGAAGGCAGCAGAGCTCCCAGTCTCGGTGTCCGATGCAGTCAAGTCCGTTGTGATGATGAGTACAGCATCAATGACCGGCTCACCTGTCACTGCACCGCGCTTGCACACTGCCCCCGTGTATGCCGCCTTCGAAGGCGCAGACTACGCCGCCTTGCTACGGGCGCGAAGGGACGTGGAAGTGGTTACAGACCGGAGTGTGGAGCAGCGCCCTCTGCGCCCCCTCGGCGACGCACCAGAGCGTGAACATTGCGTCTATCGCCGGTGCCACTGTCACCGAGGGCATCCAGACAGAGGCAGTGAGTCGGGGTCGACAGTGAGACGCAGGTCGCGCATCTATTCGCCCACTGTCAGTGTCAAACCTCGGGACCACTGAAGTCAACTGCCGTCTCGCCAGTGTTTGCCGAGTCTCCGCGACGGGTGTCGGCGCCCCTGTCGACAGTGGCGAGTTGTGTGCCAATGTACACGTCTCCACCGGTTGTTAGCACCCTCATTTCTACTGCCGTTATGTCTGCGCACCCGGTCGACTCGGTTGGAGCGTGCTGGACGAGGCCTCGTGTCACTTTGTGATGCGGCCGTGGAGACGAGCAAGGCGAGGATGGAAAGCGCGACAGCGACGAGAGGTGAGGAGCCCGTTTCCGAGAGGACTGTGCTCGCGGAAACCCGTGAAGTCGTGGCTGCCAGTCCGGCACAACCGCGTGCGACCAGGGAAGCGGGTTGCGTGGACCGTGCCCACAGTGCGTTGCTTCTCTTGCGAGACTCAGGTCACACCAATGACGGTGCACGCTGAGTGCCAGACCCAATCCGTGTCTGCGCCTTCGTCCGCGACAAAGTCTACGTCTACGTCTATGCCTACGCTTACGCCTACGCCTACCTCTGCGTCGGCATCAGCAGCACCAGTGGAGTCCTCTCAAGTGACGCCGGTTGAGGCGCATGTGGTGTCGAAGGCAGCAGAGCTCCCAGTCTCGGTGTCCGATGCAGTCAAGTCCGTTGTGATGATGAGTACAGCATCAATGACCGGCTCACCTGTCACTGCACCGCGCTTGCACACTGCCCCCGTGTATGCCGCCTTCGAAGGCGCAGACTACGCCCGCCTTGCTACGGGCGCGAAGGGACGTGGAAGTGGTTACAGACCGGAGTGTGGAGCAGCGCCCTCTGCGCCCCCTCGGCGACGCACCAGAGGTGAACATTGCGTCTATCGCCGGTGCCACTGTCACCGAGGGCATCCAGACAGAGGCAGTGAGTCGGCTCGACAGTGAGACGCAGGTCGCGCATCTATTCGCCCACTGTCAGTGTCAAACCTCGAGACCACTGAAGTCAACTTGCCGTCTCGCCAGTGTTTGCCGAGTCTCCGCGACGGGTGTCGGCGCCCCTGTCGACAGTGGCGAGTTGTGTGCCAATGTACACGTCTCCACCGGTTGTTAGCACCCTCATTTCTACTGCCGTTATGTCTGCGCACCCGGTCGACTCGGTTGGAGCGTGCTGGACGAGGCCTCGTGTCACTTGTGATGCGGGCCGTGGAGACGAGCAAGGCGAGGATGGAAAGCGCGACAGCGACGAGAGGTGAGGAGCCCGTTTCCGAGAGGACTGTGCTCGCGGAAAAACCCGTGAAGTCGTGGCTGCCAGTCCGGCACAACCGCGTGCGACCAGGGAAAGCGGGTGCGTGGACCGTGCCCACAGTGCGTTGCTTCTCTTGCGAGACTCAGGTCACACCAATGACGGTGCACGCTGAGTGCCAGACCCAATCCGTGTCTGCGCCTTCGTCCGCGACAAAGTCTACGTCTACGTCTATGCCTACGCTTACGCCTACGCCTACCTCTGCGTCGGCATCAGCAGCACCAGTGGAGTCCTCTCAAGTGACGCCGGTTGAGGCGCATGTGGTGTCGAAGGCAGCAGAGCTCCCAGTCTCGGTGTCCGATGCAGTCAAGTCCGTTGTGATGATGAGTACAGCATCAATGACCGGCTCACCTGTCACTGCACCGCGCTTGCACACTGCCCCCGTGTATGCCGCCTTCGAAGGCGCAGACTACGCCGCCTTGCTACGGGCGCGAAGGGACGTGGAAGTGGTTACCGACCGCAGAGTGGAGCAGCACCTTCTGCACCCCCTCGGCGACACACCAGAGGTGAACATTGCGTCTATGGCCGGTGCCGGCGCCGGTGCCGCTGTCACCGAGGCCATCCAAACAGAGGCAGTGAGTCGGCTCGACAGTGAGACGCAGGTCGCGCATCTATTCGCCCACTGTCAGTGTCAAACCTCGAGACCACTGAAGTCAACTGCCGTCTCGCCAGTGTTTGCCGAGTCTCCGCGACGGGTGTCGGCGCCCCTGTCGACAGTGGCGAGTTGTGTGCCAATGTACACGTCTCCACCGGTTGTTAGCACCCTCATTTCTACTGCCGTTATGTCTGCGCACCCGGTCGACTCGGTTGGAGCGTGCTGGACGAGGCCTCGTGTCACTTGTGATGCGGCCGTGGAGACGTGCAAGGCGAGGATGGAAAGCGCGACAGCGACGAGAGGTGAGGAGCCCGTTTCCGAGAGGACTGTGCTCGCGGAAACCCGTGAAGTCGTGGCTGCCAGTCCGGCACAACCGCGTGCGACCAGGGAAGCGGGTGCGTGGACCGTGCCCACAGTGCGTTGCTTCTCTTGCGAGACTCAGGTCACACCAATGACGGTGCACGCTGAGTGCCAGACCCAATCCGTGTCTGCGCCTTCGTCCGCGACAAAGTCTACGTCTACGTCTATGCCTACGCTTACGCCTACGCCTACCTCTGCGTCGGCATCAGCAGCACCAGTGGAGTCCTCTCAAGTGACGCCGGTTGAGGCGCATGTGGTGTCGAAGGCAGCAGAGCTCCCAGTCTCGGTGTCCGATGCAGTCAAGTCCGTTGTGATGATGAGTACAGCATCAATGACCGGCTCACCTGTCACTGCACCGCGCTTGCACACTGCCCCCGTGTATGCCGCCTTCGAAGGCGCAGACTACGCCCGCCTTGCTACGGGCGCGAAGGGACGTGGAAGTGGTTACAGACCGGAGTGTGGAGCAGCGCCCTCTGCGCCCCCTCGGCGACGCACCAGAGGTGAACATTGCGTCTATCGCCGGTGCCACTGTCACCGAGGGCATCCAGACAGAGGCAGTGAGTCGGCTCGACAGTGAGACGCAGGTCGCGCATCTATTCGCCCACTGTCAGTGTCAAACCTCGAGACCACTGAAGTCAACTGCCGTCTCGCCAGTGTTTGCCGAGTCTCCGCGACGGGTGTCGGCGCCCCTGTCGACAGTGGCGAGTTTGTGTGCCAATGTACACGTCTCCACCGGTTGTTAGCACCCTCATTTCTACTGCCGTTATGTCTGCGCACCCGGTCGACTCGGTTGGAGCGTGCTGGACGAGGCCTCGTGTCACTTGTGATGCGGCCGTGGAGACGAGCAAGGCGAGGATGGAAAGCGCGACAGCGACGAGAGGTGAGGAGCTCGTTTGCGAGAGGACGGTGCTCGCGGAAACCCGTGAAGTCGTGGCTGCCAGTCCGCCACAACCGCGCGCCACCAGGGAAGTGGGTTTGGGGACCGTGCCCATGGCGCATTCCTTCTCGTGCGAGACTCAGGTCACACCAATGACGGTGCACGCTGAGTGCCAGACCCAATCCGTGTCTGCGCCTTGGTCCACGACAAAGTCTACGTCTACGTCTACGTCTACGCTTGTGTCGCCATCAACAGCAGCAGTGGAGTCTTCTCAAGTGACGCCGGTCGAGGCGCATCTGGTGTCGAAGTCAGCAGAGCTCCCGATCTCGGCGTCCGATGCAGTCAAGTCCGTTGTGATGATGAGTACAGCATCAATGACCGGCTCACCTGTCACTGCACCGCGCTTGCACACTGCCCCCGTGTATGCCGCCTTCGAAGGCGCAGACTACGCCGCCTTTGCTACGGGCGCGAAGGGACGTGGAAGTGGTTACCGACCGCAGAGTGGAGCAGCGCCTTCGGCCGCTCTTTCGGTTCTTTCTCTGCCGATGCTTCTCATCACCACATCTATTCGTCCCTTATTTGCCCTTTCTTTTTACGTTCTTCAGTCACTCGTAGTGTTCAAACCTTCGAATCTTCCAAATTTTATTCACATTCCTTCGACGGGTCCCTTTCCCAATTTGAACATGTGATTTCATCTAATCATGAATCATCATCATTTATGCGCGTCTCTCCGTCGGCGCCTTTGAAATCTGAGTCTTCCTCGAGATGTCACTCGACCTGCCTATCACCCATAAACCACCTTCAAGTAGTCTCACTTCAGTCAAGTTTGCCGGGCTTGACAGGCAGCGGTCTCAACCTGACCTCTGGCAGCTCGCCTCACTGTTAGTGCGTCTGTTCAGACTAGCCGTCCTGAATTGAGATGCAGTGCTACAATGCCCTGCAAGGTTGTGCCCAGTGAGGTTGGCAAAAGGGATTCGCGTCGAGACACCTCTGAGCTGAGCTCGGCTTTTTATAATGCGTTACTTGGGCCGCGTTCAGAGGAGCCGCCTCCTTCGCTGTGTAACAAGTGCCGTAACAACTTAGGAGTCCCAGTCCGCAGCTGCGTTATTCAAGCCGAAGTCAACAAACCATGTGTATCGAGCTTTGTGCAGACCCAGATCAGTGTGCGACTTTTATTGCCTGTCTTCGACGAAGCGCGTTCTCAAAGCATAACCGATGAAGTGTCGCTCGACTCCCGCCTCGAGCAACAATGTTCGCCTATCCATGCGACGCCACCCTCTCTGGCGGGAATGGAAGCGCATTTGGAGGAGGAGAGGTTAAGTCCAATGACATGCGGAGCCCCGCCTTCTGGCGATGAGTGGCAGGGGAGAACTCCGCATGTGTCCGGTGACTTTGGATCTCGCGACTCCCTCAGCATCAGTCGTTCTATTGAGAAGGTGATGAGATCCAGTGGAACTATGACCTCGCGAGTTGTCCGCAGTGCCACGGACCTGGAATCGTCGGATCGAAGTTCTTGTCTCCATGATACGGCGGTTTGCGATGCCGTACTGAGGCCTGCAAAGGAGAAATCATGCATCCGCAGGAGTATCGCCACCCAAACCACCTGTCCGCCCCTCCAGTCCTCTCTCACCTTCTCCCCATTATCCATAATGTCGGTCCACAATGTCGTGGCGAAGAACTCCTGCCAGGTCTCCCTCTTTCCTCTTTCATACAAGGAGGAGCTCGAGGAGTGGAGCCAGGAGTGTGTGGAGGTTGAAAAGGAAATTGTTCAAGTTGAGAATGATTCACAGGACTTTTCTGACTTAAAGCTTCCATTGTTGATGGACCGAGTGTTTGGAATTTTGTAAGTGCAGCCTTCTCGTTATTCTTTTAAATGTTATTTCGCGACTACGCCTCCCTCTTTCATTATATATTTTAACGCATTAACTTGGACATTGCTATTTTTCCTCACTTATTTAACCTTTTTTCAGCGCCAATGTACCAATAATTGCTTTTTTCTTCGTTTTTTTCTTTAAATAATGCCTTGAATTACATGCGGAGGATAGGGATTTGCAATCTTTTCTTCCAAAATGCTTTTAACTTAACACATTGTCATATCTGACTTTATTCGGTAATCCAGACGTTTCTTCTCCTACAGTAAAGTGAGGGACGTTTTCCGTCTTCGCGTACGCCTTTTGGAATACGAACTGTGCGACGACTTCAAGCAACTTCTCACACCTGACTGGCAAAATGTAATAGAAGTGGCTAACCCAAAAACCGGCGTTTTCACACCCATGTCCATCGCTTTACATCGGAAGTGGGTGCGAATGAGCAACCAACACCCGCATTACGTCGATACGATCAGGGGAAAGAGTCTCACATTCGTGAACGCTTTTTCCCTCGGCCATATTCGTTTGTCCTCTCTGCCGTGCCTTCTTGACTCTTCGGGTCCTCTGGTGTTTATTGAAAGAGAATCCCTCGGCTGGTACGCGGTACGCGGTTATGCATACATTAGAAGTGGAGATGGCAAAAGGATGGCTTTCGACGAGGCCTGGCGTGCTGGTTTCATCCGAAGTACTGTTGTCGGCACCCGTATCACCGTTTGGGACGATCATCTCTCCACGTGGATTCCTGCCGAGGAGGCGGTGGCCAAAAATATGCTACTGATATCAACGAAGCGAGAATTTACCGTCTGTAAGGTGAGAAGGAAGGTGTTTCGAGTATCGGCCATTCGGCCTGGCGGCCTGCAGGGCCACTGGCTCCATCCGTTGGAGGCACTTACCTACGGCATGTTCCAGTGGCAGGAGGGCAACTTGGCGTACACATGGCTTGCCCAACCGAGGGTAACGCAAACCACCCTGAGCAATGCGATTTTCGTTCCACCGACACAAGAATTTATACCCCTCAGTTGGAAGCGTTTTTATGATGCCTGGAAGGAGGGCTGGGTAAAATTGACTCAAGAATCGAATACGGACCTGATCTCGGTGACAGACTATGAGAATAGGCGAGTAGTTAAGGCTTTTCTGAATTTGGTGGTGAATCCCTTCGAGGTATCGGGACAGGCCACAATCCACGCGTTTGCCGTTCCCTTGTTCCCAGTCAACGTTTCAGCCTGCGACCGAACGAACCACCGTAATGACAACAATAAAGAGAACAAATAAGGTGAACATAACAAGTAAACGTGCATCGTATTATCATCCGTTTAAGCTCGACTACTCTTAAACTGTCTCATTTATCCTCCTCTTCTTCTCATTTGAAATACATTCTTCTCATGTGTCATTTTCGGCTTCGTTTCTTGCGACAGTTTGCGTGATTGAACCGGTCAATGACAGGCTACTGACAAGTTTGTCAGTAGCCTCCACTTTGTCGCAAATGCGTCTGTGCATACTTTTGAGGCTGTAAGCTCTAATGGGAGGCATCTTTTAAATGATTTGGGAATGGTACATTGAAAACGGCCATTGAATCCATGAATTGTGCGGTACAGTGTGTTTCCTTCACGTAATTTGCAATGGCTCTTATATGCCTCCCAGTTATGAAATGGAATTAACATTTTTATGTGGTTGAATTTCACTTGGTTTCGTCTAATGGAATTCCTGTCTCATGCCTGTGAATTTAATTCCCTTTTATTTGCCCACAACAACTTCCCGAATCATCAGTTCGGGAAGTGCTACTTGCTACTGAATGATGATTTCGGGGATTTTCTTTCTTTCCTCCTTTTGCTCGCCACTGTTTGTCACTATGACAAGTGATTGACATTACATGGTTTACTTAACTTTGCCATAGTCAGGAGACTTGATGTGCTTGTAGCACCAGTCAGTTTTTCCTGTGTCTCTAAACTTGAGGAAGTGTGCCTCTATTTGGAGGCTGGATGAAACACTCTCCTGATTCAATTTCTCCATTCACCAATTTTGGCGACTGCTTTAAGAAGGGCTTGTATTAACGCCGGAAACCACTGTCATTCTCGTGCTCGAAGGCCGGAATGTAGACGACAGCGAATGAAGGTGAAAATTGGCAAAGGGGGATGCTTAAAATTAGCGACGTAAATTGCGATGGTTAATGGGTTTATCCAGTTCTGCTTGTCAATCGGTGTATCAAAGGCCTTTTGCAACCGTGGATCCTCCTCTTCACGGCCCGGCACCGTCGCCCGGCCACGAGGACGCTCTCATTGAATAAGCATGGAATTGGAGAAGCCTTCAACATGGGGCGGTGATCTTCCTCGAGGCGAGGCCTCCTTGACGAGTCACAAATTGCCAGAACGAAGCTCCTGGAAGCGGCATGGAGTATCCAATGCACTGGTGGATCCACCTCTCAATGCCGCATTCTTGAGCCGCGCCATGACTCTTTTCGAACTCGTACGAGAGAAGTAGGTGTAAATCGCCTTTCCCTTGCATCTGGCCTTGGCCAAAAGTATAATAAGAGTGGCACACTATCACAGAGAGAGAGAGAGAGAGGGAGAGAGTTGGGAAAATGGGCAAGAAGAAGTCCTCCAAAAGTTATATTCATCTAAGGGAGCGCACGGTGCAACGCATCTCTCGCAGTGGCAGCTGAAAACAGGCCTAACACAAACACCCATTTCATAGTTCCGAGTTCAGCACTTAAGGGAAATATTGTGAGGCGGTTGGTGCTACGCTGGAGCGATAATGCTAATCGAGGCAAATTCGGCTACGCAAGGGAATGCACCCTCTACTTCTGGGAAAAAGATAATTTTTGTCTAAACAATTGCCCTCATCAACTTTAAATACAAGGTTTCTTAGCTCTGGCGCAAACGTGTCAGCGCGGGCAGACTGCTCAAAGAGTAACCCGTCGTGGCATCACGTGACCAAAGCTTTGTCTCTTTTTCGCGCTCTACCCATCCCCACGCCTACCCGTCCCCACCCACCCATCACCCCGATTGCGGACCAGACGACGAGGAAGCAAATTTATTGACATTCAGGCGAAGACAGGCACAAACCAACCTGTCGCCTCAATTTACCCTTCCATGTTGGCCTTCATGAAGGCCATTTTGTGCATGTCCTCAATCTTTGTGAGATGATACTCACCCTTCCTGTTCACCAGCAGAAGGGGCATATTCTTCCCATAGCAGAATTCGCAAATAACCTGGCGACACCGACCACACGGCGTTGCAAACAGATCCCTATCCACCGCGACCGCCATCGCCACGAACTCCCTCGCTCCGGCCGTGACAGCTGCTCCGAAAGCACTAACCTCAGCACACCAGCCGCACGGGTACGAGGCATTCTCCACATTCACACCCGTGAATACTCGACCCGCGGTGTCCATCAACGCCGCGCCCACTGGAAATCCGCTGTAAGGACTATAGGTATGCTTTAGCACTGACAGTGCCGCTTTGCGAACCTCTTCCAACTGCGGCGTCAGAGTGGCAGCCATGGCTTGTGGTGACGTCTGCCCACGCTACACGAGGCCACGGCTATATAATCCCCCACGGGTCGCACGGCATTGGCCAGTCCTCAAGGCACAATTCCGATTGGTCGGCGGCCAAATTGCAGTCGGGTTAGTCGCGTCAGCCCAGACAACAGGGGAGACTAGTGAATGGGAAGAGTTACTTCAGCACAAAAAGTATGGTTTGTCAAGGGAGGCAAGGGCAATTACCAAGAGAATCGTATCGCTGACCATCGCCTCGGACGCTCCTGGAGTGACTTGGCCACTTTCATGCGTCAGGGCCTCCCCGTGGTGGACGAAACTGCTCTCGCTCTTTGATGAAGCCTACACCCTCAATGCCCTTGCCTCCCTTGACAAACCATACTTTTTGTGCTGAAGGGACTCCTCCCATTCACTAATCTTCCCTGGTTTGCGCCAAAGCTAACAAACTAAGGAGCAAACGCCTGTGTTCAGCTGCCACTGCGAGAGATGCATTGTACCGTGCGCTCCATTAGATGAATATAACTTTTGGAGGAATTCTTCTTGCCCATTTTCCCAACTCTCTCCGTGATAGTGTGCCACTCTTATTATACTTTTGGCCAAGGCCAGATGCAAGGGAAAGGCGATTTACACCTACTTCTCTCGTACGAGTTCGAAAAGAGTCAAGGCGCGGCTCAAGAATGCGGCATTGAGAGGTGGATCCACCAGTGCATTGGATACTCCATGCCGCTTCCAGGAGCTTCGTTCTGGCAATTTGTGACTCGTCAAGGAGGCCTCGCCTCGAGGTAGACCACTGGTTCGTGTCGATGACGAAAAGGAAGACTCGCGGACGGTGTCTGTGGAATCCCATCAACATAGCCAACTAATCGGAACTTGGATCTCAACCGCAGAGTGGCTATCCATACGGCAGTGGGTGTGTTAGAAGGCGAAAGAAAGAAAATTGGACGCACATGTGTCGGCCGAACGAACCGACGCAAGGGCAGAGTGGGCGCCTTCGTTGTTTCCTTCGCAATCCACGGCTGCCACCGTTCATTGCACCAAATAAGCACCCGCACTGAAAAGGGGATTTCGTATGATGCTCGAGGCGAGCCAGCGAATGGGTGAATAAGAACACAGCCCCAGAACATACTCCACAGCCGAAATTTCGCGATAAAACCTTCTGTTAGTCAATGGTGGAATAATCACCAGGGCGGGTTTACATTTGCCTTCTTGCAACCGGACGAAAGCATGACGACGCCGGAGTCCCCTGGCCGTGGAAGAAGAAATTTGTGAAGAAAAAACCACCAGCATCGCTCCCGCGGGACAGCGGCAACGCACGACGACCACGGAAAACTTCAGTTCCTGTTGACAGAGTAAATGATTCGTCGACAATGACATTCCACCACACATCCGCCGTATTCACCCGACATTTCTACGGTCGAGTATTACCTTTTCCCTAATCACGAATTATTTTTCCGAGGAAAAATACAATAAACGACGTTGAAGCGTTTATCAGCTCTACGAGTAAAGACATTTTTCCAAAGGCATGTATTTCCGAGTTGGCCATGGGCGGATAGGCCACGTGGTGGGGTAAGTCTTTCTCGGTCGACTAGAAAGCGCTGGTCTTCCGGACAAAGTCTAATTAAGCCAACGTGGTTGGCAGTGGCAGCTGAACACAGGCCTTTGCCTGTTAGTTTGTTAGCTTTGGCGCAAACGTGTTAGCGCGGGCAGACTACTAAAGAGGAACTCGTCGTGGCGACGCGAGTTATAAATTGATGGGTGGGTGGGGGGTGGAGGGGCTGTGTTCTTATTTACCCATTCGCTGGCTCGCCTCGAGCATCATACGAAATCCCCTTTTCAGTGCGGGTGCTTATTTGGTGCAATGAACGGTGGCAGCCGTGGATTGCGAAGGAAACAACGAAGGCGCCCACTCTGCCCTTGCGTCGGTTCGTTCGGCCGACACATGTGCGTCCAATTTTCTTTCTTTCGCCTTCTAACACACCCACTGCCGTATGGATAGCCACTCTGCGGTTGAGATCCAAGTTCCGATTAGTTGGCTATGTTGATGGGATTCCACAGACACCGTCCGCGAGTCTTCCTTTTCGTCATCGACACGAACCAGTGGTCTACCTCGAGGCGAGGCCTCCTTGACGAGTCTCAAATTGCCAGAACGAAGCTCTTGGAACCGGCATGGAGTGTCCAATGCATTGGTGGATCCACCTCCGAATGCCTCATTGTTGAGCCGCGCCATGACTGCATTTGAACTCGTACGAGAAAAGCAGGTGTAAATCGCCTTTCCCTTGCATCTGGTTTTGGCCAAAAGTAAAATGCGAGTGGCACACCATCACGGAGAGAGTTGGGAAAATGGGCAAGAAGAATTCCTCCAAAAGTTATATTCATCTAATGGAGCGCACGGTACAATGCATCTCTCGCAGTGGCAGCTGAACACAGGCGTTTGCTCCTTAGTTTGTTAGCTTTGGCGCAAACCAGGGAAGATTAGTGAATGGGAAGAGTTACTTCAGCACAAAAAGTATGGTTTGTCAAGGGAGGCAAGGGCATTGAGGCTGTAGGCTTCATCAAGAGCGAGAGCAGTTTCGTCCACCACGGGGAGGCCCTGACGCATGAAAGTGGCCAAGTCATTCCAGGAGCGTCCGAGGCGGTGGTCAGTGATACGATCCTGTTGGTAATTGTAGGTCCGAATACGGTCCGATCGAGCCAGTGAACCCATCTGCGAACGCCTTTCCGTCTGTTCACTCTCCAACTGACGCTTTGCGGCATCCTTTGCAATCCTGACCACGAAGGATAGAGACACTCTGTATTGGTTTATTTACATATCTTTATAAACAGGGAAGTGCAATAATGTAAACGTGAGACACGTAAAAAAGACCCACCCTAAAAGCCATTTACTCCAACACAGAACTCGAGAAAAGTGCTTAAATACATTCAAATTTTTAAGGGTACTTAAAGTTTTCCTTTTGTTGAAATGACGAATCCTCGGGCCTTTTCAATGGAAAATCACCACAACGCAGTCTGGCAAACCGATTTTGACGACACTGCCTTTCTTCCTTTCAAGGTCTCATCCTCATCCACGGCGCATAACCCCTTGTCTGCATGCAATGCGCTCTTCTCCCTCCGCAAATAATAAAATAAAATAGGTGTGAACACATTCCCGTCTTGTTCTTCCCTTTTAAATTTGGATTAAAACAAAACTACAGCGCTAAGCGATGCAATTTTTCACTAAGTGAAAGGTGGAAGTTTAAAAGAAGGCAAAAAAATGCATATGCGTAGGTTACTTTGTCCACATGAAGGGAAGGGAAGAGAGTGTAAAAGCCACCCTTCGAGAGGATCCGCAATGACTCAGTGGGCAACCCAAAAGGGGCTAAGGGGTTCGCACAGTCCTGTCGGGTGCTGGGATGAAGTCCTGCCAATCCGCGCAAAAGGTGAGATGCTACATTTTGTTGGGAGGGAGGGAACAGTGACAGCCTGGTGGGGCTCACTTTTGCGGCTACAAGATAAACTGGCTTTCTGAAGGTTCTCTCCCTCCTTACCCCCTCCCTCCCGTTCCTCCCTGCCCGCCCCAATTTGGGGAGGCAGTTCACGAAGTGGGACAATTTTGCTCACCTCGAGGCATTCTTGGTCGGCAAAGCAGACTGCTGCCAAGGTGTTGGGTGAAAATTTTAGCGGTATTTTGGAGGAGGGTGGGGAGGGGGGAGGGGAGGAGGAGGGGGACTTGGCCAATTGGACAAGAGGCTTTCTAGAGAGCTCTACGAGATGTGACTTCAATGCAGACGGGAGTAGAGAGGATGGCCATTAGCCGAGAGCGCATACGGCGGTGGTGGGAAAGCCACCGAAGGGATGCGGACTTCTACTTCGAGGTGGAAATCTAACTCGGGTGGGGGGGGGGATGGGACCTCCACCGTAGCCTAGAGCAGAGGTGGGAAGTGTTGCAGCACAAAAGTCCACAAGGGGGAAGTGAATCGACGCATTTAGGAAAAGAATAAGTGAAACAATGTAGGCGAATTAAACCAAAAATATACTTTTTTTAAATTTCTTCAAGGTGCTTAAATTTTTTTCGATTTTTGTAGAAATGGCGAATCCCGGCTTCATATGTAGCCTCGTCATCCATCAAGTGCGATTTTCGACATTCCAATGTCACACGAGCGGTGCGATCAGACGCCGGTGTACATCGGAGCGGACGCCGTTCGTAGCTTACGGCTGAATTTGTGCACCATCAGTTCGTGTGCAGAAAGAAAAGTCGAATACTAACGCCCGAAATGTACACTGAACTATTGCCACAGCAAAAAAGCCTCACCCATAACAAAAAAGAGCCTATTGCACAGCATTAATCAAACAGATCCGCCTACATCTCGGTAGCAGTGAAAATTAAGTTTACACGACTTTAGAAAAAATACTGTCGGTTGAAAGTAAATCCACTAACTGAGATTATGAATTACTTCATTAATGGTGTAAATAAAGGAGGATTTAGGCAATCGGAGGGCACTCCCTGGGACCCCACGAGTCACAATGCCAGTGTTCCAAATCGGAGATAAGTTCCTTGGTAAATCACCTCATTTTGTTAAAATTGTTGTCGGACTAGCGTCAATTAAGGCGAAAACTGGCATATATCATGCGTCGCCGGCTAAAATGTGGAGATGGTGGCCCAGTTAGGTGTGTCCGTTGAGCATATAAAAGCTGAAATGTCTCTTGTACAGGTCGATGGTAGTGTTACGGGAAAGTCAACAAGGAATGAGTGTACTAACTTCATTTTGAGTGCTTTGAGCGCCGCCTCGCGGTTGGCATGCTGAGAGCGATCGAGTTGACAGGCGGCGACGAACCCGGTGGGGCGATGGCGCACACGCACCGCACTCTCCGTCTTGTTCACGTGCTGACCTCCAGCGCCCGAGGCGCGGAACACCTCCCATTCAAGGTCCTCCGGTGCCAAGTCCACTTCGGTCTTGTCACATAAAAAACCAAAACAACTAGAACCGAAGCCAAAATCACACACAGTAAGTGGTTGTTTAACAGAAAAACGCATTTCACAGACCACTTCGGATGCCAATTATGTGTTACCGCTTTTATGCACCACGTCAACACTCTCTTAGTTCTTACAACGTCCTAGCCACAGATGGTCATTACCAAAAATGTTGTCTACTTAGTGAAGCTGCCTTTCAGCCGGATTTTCCTTTTCTTAGAACTATTCATGTCAACCTGTGATTCGTAAACCCACTTATTCAGTGGTCCCCAGGACCCTCCAACCCTTCTTCCTATAAAAATCCACACTTAATACGCTAAAATCACATTTACTCCAATGAAGTGGTAGTATGTGTAAACTTTATTACCTTTCATACGATACCCATCACCAGAATACTTATTACTGATTTAGATTACGAATATAATTTGTACTTTCGGAATAAAAAAACCTCAACCATATACCATGTATATTTCCCCAATTTTGGTCAAAAGTCTTCTGCAAGTAGTAAGTAAAACGTTGGATAAAACAAATGCACTTCGCCAAAATATCATTCCAATATCTTTTGTTTTCATGTAAACCTCGTGTAGAGTATAATGTCCCTCCTTCCAAACTCGCATCTTGTTGCAAAAAACTCTATCTCCATTTCATAGCGGTAAATCTGCTTCATTGAAATTATCAACTTTTTTAAGAAACCTTTTCTCAGATTATTAGTTAGCTTTAAATACCGCCAAGCAAACTTTTTTCACGCTTATTAGAGTCGATGCTCCAACCAGTCGCTCGGAGGTCTCTTAAATAGGAAAATTGTGTACCATTGTGATTGAATTGGCCTGAAGGGCCAAGACTCGGCATTCTTAACGCTTCCCTCTTATCCTTTTACCTATGGTGCCTCGAAAAAGCAAGAATGAGGGTTGAGGCCATCGCATAATGCCTAATCAGCACCGTCAAGGTTGACATTAGAAAAGTTCTGTATGCACTGCATTCGTTTTTCGTCCACATCTCAATATATTCTTCACAAAAGTCCTGTTTGGGTCACTTTCGTTGGCGCAACCACGTCTGTAGAATCGGCTTATGTGAAATAAAAGCGGTTGTCTTCTGCGGCTTTCCCCAAATTGGCTTAGTAAAACATGCCCAAGGAAGTGTAAACGAAAATGGCGGTAGAAGGAAAAAACAGGGGGGAGGAGGAGAGGATAATGGGTTGTTCTGGAAAATGAGTGACGAAATTAGACAGTAAGGACGGGAAAAGCACTGAACATACAAATTAAGCTTCAGGCTAACGCAATGAACATATTTCTTAATATATCATATATTACGACATGTTGAGAAATCCTAATAGGGAGTCGGACAATAGCGGGGATTTGACGATTACTACACCTAGGTTACATCTTATCTAAGATCACAGGGTTGCTTCAGTGTCCGGACAAGAAAGCGTATTGAGAGAATATCAGTAGAAAACTATGAGCGCACCTCATCAATGACGGGCAGTATGGTGACAGCGACCGTGCTAGTGTGTATTTTATTCAGCTTGCTAGTTAGAGGCACGCGTTGCACTCGATGCACACCAGCCTCCCAGCGTAGACGTGAGTAGACAGGTTCCGCCGCTTCAGATTCCACGAACACCTCCACATGGTGAATAGGACTGTCCATACCGACAAGGGTATCCGCCGTTCCACCGTCATCTTCGGAGACAAAACGCCATCCGCGATTGCGAGCATACGCCGCATACATTTGGAAAAGATCCCGCGCAAACATAGCTGCTTCCAGGCCCCCTGCGCCAGCTATTAACTCTATCCGTACTGCACTACAGTCTGCTGAGTGATCTGGTGGCAGCAATAGCTGGATTATCTGTGGTAAGAAATATTAATAGTTTTCCTCTAGTCTTGAGGGAAGGGGAGAGGGGTAGTTGAAATAAATACCTGGTTTTGTAGCGATTTTATCTCTTCTCTACGACACGTGGACTCTCTGGCCACCAATTCTTGTAGACCGGTGTCAGATCCATCATCTAACTCTGTTCGTAAGTAACACCATTATTTTACTTTAATGAGGACAGGAAAAAGGGAAGGAAATTGGCACATATTCCTGTAACGATCTCTTTTAGATGGAGCAAATTGCGCATACTGATGATAAGGCTTAAGTGATAAACAAGCTCGCGATGCTTTTGTTTAGGCTAGGAGCACATTCAAATATCTCGATCAAGGAAATGTGATTCATGTAGAAGACACGTGTTACTACAGGTGCGATACGATATTAAAAACTCATATACACTATAATACCTGAAGTCACCTTCAATGCAATCACCATTCGGTTCAATTTCGAGAGAAGTAACCAAAAAATACACAATAGGATAAGGAACGTATCCGGCTTACCAACCTTGTAGCAGTTTTATGGAGTCGGAATTCAGATCAATCAGGTCTTGCAGGCGCTGACTCAGATCCATCAACAATTTGATTTTGGACCACTTATCCAAACATCTCCTTTTAAAACAAGATATTCCGTCTTGACTTAACTTATTTTCCATCCTACCACTTGGCAGTTAACTTACTTAACTTCACTTGTCCGCTCAGAAGACATGATTCTCGAAAGCTTATTGTATTCGCCGAGCAAAAAGGCATTATTTTTGCGCAGATAGTTTTGTAAAGTGCTAGATACACCACTTAATGATTCACCGTTCTGTTTTGTCTGAGTGGAACGCAAAACCAAGCTCCGATAAGGAATCAACAGACGGCCCCAGAGCAGACTTCCGACTGCGGATATAGATTTCATTTCTAGAAAATTAAGTAAATGACGTTCTTGTAGAAATCAAATAATAAATACAAGGAAGTTTCTTGGACACATTATCTATTTCAAATATACAAAAATGGGCGAAATCACTCAATCTGAAGGAGACTTGAGTTCGCGTAAGCGGAAATGTTGCGATTCCGCATCATTGTCTTCTTGGTAAATAGGAGTATCCAAAAGAATCTTTTTGTCCTCCGACTTTGAAGGTGGGACCCAAATTTTAGCAGTCTCTCGTTCAAACAGCCCAAAATATTTACATATAGAAGCCACCTGCAAAATCAGAGATAAGCCAAACAAACCAATGAATAATCCAACTCGTATTCATCGGCCAATTGTGACAGCGTTTTTTCTTTCAATTGATATAGTTTCACCATATTTATAGCCTGTTTTAACGTAATTTTCCCTTTTGGGATCGATTCCGGGATAACGAATCCAAGTTCGGTGTGTGGGGATGGTATAGGGTTGTAGAATTCAACTCTCTCCATATAGATGTATAGTAGCATAATAATAATACCTGTGGCAATCTCCTGGTCGAATACGGGACGTAGTCAAAACCATCAGGGTAGTATGGACTTTTTGACTGTTTGGCTTCTAATATCGAGGGAAAGTATCCGTCTATCCAACAAAGAATTTTTTTCGAAAAGTGTCTGTCCATATTTTCGTGTGGTTGGTATTTCCACCCTTTTAGGGCCCATCGCGCGTCGAGCTGCAGTTTTATCTAAATATTTTATTGCCCGATTTGTTGCATTCCACCTTCTAAAGGCGCGTCTTGCAAAAGAGGCTGCGACACCCATGGAGCAGAAGCCACGTAAATTTACTTAACGCGCTTCTGTGAGAATGCAAATACGAAGTTATTATTTATGAGCGTTAAACGCAAATGGTATTAATTTTTGTTGGCTACTGACGGTTATAAAACCGCCTATCGTGCAAACTTTGAAATATAACTCGTTTGCAAGGGGCGATCCGGTAACAAGCCAATTACCTTTACAATATCACTTAAGCAAATATTCACTGAACGCCAATAAAATGACCCTAGATAGCGTAACTAAATCATGAAAATGCGTATTAATTTGTCTATGCCGCATCGCCTTAGCCCATGAAACGACATTATACCAATATATATATATTGCCAAATGTCTGAATTTTTTGAAAAACCGCTAAGACGAGCACATATTTACGCCCCATTAACACACTCACGAAACGTTTTAACCTCAAATCCCTCCTCAAGCAGAATGCGCTTTTGTTGTAGGCCTTAGTACACCTCGCGTAACTCACAAAAACCAATTAGGCCATGTTATGTTTCTTTGAATCAAACCTATCACAAACTCATTGCTCACGTTCTGCATGACTAGGACCGAATGTGCAAATTTAGTTTCAATTCCCCCGACACCTATCAGGAGGTAGCACCTTTTCTATTCTGGCACATGGCAGCAACTTATTATGCCCAACCGGTGTAAGCGCCAAAGTTAACGAAATTAGATATAAGAGGAGTATTTTTCGTGCGATAAATTGCGTCCATAGAGAGCGTTAAATGGGCAAATTTAATAATTACAATCCTGGGTAAATAATGCAACCTGTGTCAATCAAACACTATGCTTTTTAATCATAATAAATTTAAATTAAACTGCACTTATGAGCTCCATCAAAAGTGTATAACTGCCGCAAAGCTTGACCTTATTATTTGTTTATCCGAACTTTCAACGCGATTTAGCATATTGGTTTTCTTTCGTGCCGAAAACAAATCGTTTTTCCTTGTGTTTTGTGCAGCTTCTTTCAGCCTATGCTTGGTTTAGGAAAACCTTCGATTGACATTCATTTTTTTAAATGAATACCACTATGAACCGCATTTATGATTTGGATGAATCTAGATCACTCTCATCAGATTCTGGAATGGAGTCTGCTGCGGAGACCCCTCCTTCAAGCACAACGTCTGAATATTCGTTTGATGGCTGGCAATGGAACGAATGCCCCGTCTCTGATTATCCCATTAGCTATGAAGCCGCATTTCCTTTCGTACACAGTTGTTGTTTAGGACTAACTTCTAACGATGTGTCATTAATAAAGGTTTCAGCGCAACACTTGTTTCATCTTTGCCGTTCTGGATTCTCCGAAGTTCTACTGTCTTTTCTACCGGAAATATGTGGAACCTTGAAGGCAGTGATTGGTGCTACTGACATTTCAAAACATCCTGACCTTATTCACTGCCTTAGCGGAATATTTTATTATTTGACAGAAAATGATACGGCTGCTTATCTGATCCCCGCTGATTCGTACATAGCATTTGTTGCAAAATTGTTATCATTCCCACTAGAATCGGCGCTTTACTATACGGTTGCTGGCCTTCACAACCTACTGGATCACAAATCTCTTCGAGATAAGTTTCGGACCCCCGTAATAATTATTCTTCTTATTCAAATTCTGTGGACTTGTTTCCTCTATGACAAGTCGTTTCATCCTCCTCTGACATGTAATCCGTATCTTGCATTAGCATCGTCGGCATCCCTTTCAAAGTTCTTATCCATCGTTTGTGACAGCCTTTATCTACTCACTCACCGAAACGAAATGTCGAAACGGCTGATTCATGCGAAACAGGGTGTCGTCCCGCTGTTATATTTCGTTCACACTAATTCGTTTGAAAAAACACAATGTATGTGTATCCGACTTTTGCGTATTTTGTCAACACACTCTCAAACTAAGAGCGATATCCTAAAAAATGATCCAACTCTTCGTTTCTTCAAAAATTCTGCCAATTCGAATTTTCAGCCTCTCTCCTTAGATGCCTTCTGGACTCTTCGAAACCTGTCTGATCAGTGTGCGAGTCTCTCAAACCATGAAATAAATGAGATTAGTGAAATTCTTCTTGTAAAATTGAGAAGTGTGGAAGAATCCTTGCGATGCTGGAAAGCCCGGATTTACTCAATTTATGACTTACAAGACAGATATACCATTAGTAGATGCATTTTTGGAACACTTGCGAATTTTACCTGTCGAAATCCCTTCACCAAGTTATTTTTAGTTGAAGTAAGTTACCTAATTCATGTATCTTACGCTTATTTGAGATAAGTTGGGTGGATTATTTATTTTATCCGTAGCAAGGATGCACGAGATCAGGCTTATATTTTGAGACTGACTTTTTTTAGTCCACTTATGTTTTCCTCAACCATTCGATGTATTTTTGAGAACACGCCTCCCAAACCCCCGACCGTGCCAGCGTAACAAAAGTTGAATTCCTCTGAGGAGTTCTTTGGATCTATGCATTCCTATTTCAAATACAGATATAGCTTTTCAAGCTTTAATCTTACACCTAAGCCCCATTATTTTCGACCGTGAAACCACATATCAATTAGAACTGCGTATATTGGAATGTGAGTCCTTGAGTAAAGAGTTAAATGTCTTTTCTCCAATTCGTCGACAATTGCAAAAGGAACAATCATCGAAGTAAGCAGGTTGATATAGACTATCGTTTGGTCTCTTCATTAGCATCAAAAGCTAGGGATCTATCTCTTCCTTGGCATGTTTATGCAATCGTAATCCCGATTATATCGCGACACAACAGGAGTTATGACGGAAATATTCCGATTGGTTTGGTTTCACCTCGTCTCTGCTGCCCCTGCGACCGCCACCACCTCCGCCATACCGCTATCAGTGCCGCCGACGCCGTCATGCCTTTTTGAGTGTGCGGCCGTGTGTGTGTGTGTGTGTGTGTGTCTTTGCATATCACTGTTTGTGGGAATGTGTGCAATTTCGAAAATGTATGAACAATGTAGATTTTTTGCGGAAAATACAGCGGCATACAGTACCCGCTAGCCGCTCTGTCTGATCACGTAACGTTAAATTTGAACCATTTTGTCTGTGGAATGCCTTCTCCAGCCTCTGTCAACCATCTCGGATTCAGTCACTCTCTGTATCTATTCAAATAACAGTCTGGGAAGGCCAAACACAATTCCACCTAAGAGACCTTGTCATAATTAATCACTTCAAATCCCCCTCAACATACGCTATGGCCTTTGATAATTGTGGAAAGTAAAACAGGATCTCTCGATTGTCGCGAGGGTGTTTGTGCGGACTCAACCATCGGGGTTTGGCTTTGTTAAAATTGCCACAGCAATTACTGGTGTATTCATTCAATTCGCCGCAACTGCTCATTTCGCGAGCCCATAATTATGAGCCACAGTGGATTGGAGGGGTTCACATGACTTGCAATTAGGGGTTTCGGGTAATTTGGTATCCAAGTGCCACTTTAACAAACACTGCGCCCTAAAACTCTACCTTCTGTAAAAAAGCAGTCCTGAGTCACCTTTTGAACAATTAATCTCTCCTCGTAATATCTTCTGAGCTAGGAATTATGAATTATTCTCTGGTGGGACACATCATTGCGACTGAAATATTGGTTGAAGGAACTGCGCACAATTGGTACCAAACTGGTATCATCAGGCAGACGATCGCCTCCCCGATGAATAGGTCCACTTTTATGCAAAGATCTCTCCAAGTAATTACAGGCGAATTTAGCCAGAAGAGCCTAACACATGCGACTCTAGAATACTCCCATTTTGACATTTGCCTTATTATCATTGACGAATTGAATATATTTCCATTCATCGGGAGAATTGGGGGTTTAGGAAGCTCTCTCTTTTTTGTATTACAGAGTGGAGCCGTGCCATTACTCGCACGGTTGCTCACATTCACTATGAATGAACTTTCCTCCCACACAACACTGTGCCGAGCGACTGTGTTCGGTGGTCCGTGTACGGCTCCGCCAAAGTACGACCTAATTCCGCCCTCCTTCCTCTCCTGCCTTTGTGGTCGCCGTTCTGTGCCGCTGTCAATGCTCCAGGCCACCGTGGACTGTGTGGAGGCCGCGCTGCGGTGCCTCTCCCACCTCACCTCCTCTCACCAACGCGCCACCGAGGCTCTCCATCAACTGGCTTACGATTGGACAGACTGTTTTCCTCCTGGCGACAAAGGCGTCTGCTGGATCGTCGATCTTCTCCATCTAACCACCCATGGAGATAGGGTCTGTTGCGAAGACCACGCTATCCAGCCCATGCCGGAGCAGTGGGATGCTCTCAACAGGGGTCATGTGTTCCACCTGGCGAAGGCGTGGCTATCTCTCGCTCGCAACCGCCTGGCTGGCGACATTTGGCGTATCGCCGACCAGAAAGTAGCATTAAGATCGGCTGTGGAACATCTGGAGCTGAATATGTTGCCCTTTATTGAGACGGTAAGTAATATGGCCCGAGTATCAGCGTTTTTTCCGGATTCCCAATTCTTTCTCCTCCACGAGAGCAAATGGGAGTTCCGCTCTCCTTGACATATGCGTAAATTAGCTAGAGATTTCGTATAGTATTAGCTGAAGGTGTTAGACATGTTGAGGGCAAGCTGTGAGTGGGTGGCACGGCTTAACTGAGGTTGAGACTTGCCTAATATGCGACTTCGGTTGACTTGGAGCGAATTTAGCCGTGATCAGGCCTAAATCCATCTTCTGGAGTCCCAATTACCCCAATCCGATGTCTCCTCATAAGCCCTCAGCATTCTAAACCAAAAGAGGATAAAATTTCGGACATTTTATCAACCCACCTTCCCAACGCACCTAAAGCAATTTCTGGTTTCTCTGTGGCAAGATTTAAGGCTTTACACTTGGTCTCCATCGAAACGTCTGTGCCGTCTGTACGTTTCAACCCTTTATTCACTGAGTGGAAAGGCAGCACGCCAGTACTTGGGACCGGTCGACCACATCTACCAGACTTTGCACCTATTATTGTGACACACAATCCGTCGTCTCGTCTGTTTACTCTACTGATCCATTTACGATGGCACTGTTCGGTATGCGCCCGTGGTCCACCGTCCTGGTCGCCGTCCTGTTCTGAGCTGCTCTGTTCTGCAATGCGACGATTCTCGAGAACTGTGTACTTGCACAGTTGGCAATTAGTGGACGCTTTCGGTTGCTTGATGGAATACGTCAAGGCTGTTTGAGTAGTGGGCATGTTTCAAGGCTGTTTGGCGAACAAAGGCATGTTGCCTGCCTCTCATTCCTCTCTCATGCACAAGTCCACTCTTCAACTCTGTCAAACACATCGACAAGTAAAAAAGTTGGAGCCGGGCAGACGGTGTACACACACACACACACACACACGCATCGTCTCCTGCCTTGTATGTTTGTCCTTTTGTCGGCGAGGCCGCCGTTTACCGACAGTCGGCTACCGGTAGACTTGTGTGCGTTTGTGAAGGCTTCAATACATTTGCCGCGGCGGCCGCCGCCGCCGTTGCCGCCGCCGCTTCCGATAGCGACAGCGACGCGGACGACGACAACGACTAGTCTTTCGAGTCGGTGAAGTAGCCAAGCGCTTCGGTTTCTTTATTCTGCCCCGCCTGTCCAGTAGCGGAGGTGACCGACTACCGTTGCCGCCACCGCCTTCGTTTTCACCCTTTGTGACTCCCATCCTCCGCCTCATAGCCGCCGTTTTGTGACACTTTTAGTTAGACTAAACGCCTCCTCCCATTGATGGCCCCGTTGTATTGCGAAGGCTTGAACTCACTCCACTCTCCAGCCAACCAACTGCTCTGTCCCTGAACAAAACAAAAAGTCATTCCGTGTGGTTAATTTGGAAAGACCATCTAAAAAAAAAGCTTTTTCACATCCTCAGCCTCAATTCTGTTCAACGTGACGCCTTGATTTAATCGTGTCGTGTGTGTGTGTGTATTCTTGACGTGTTAACGCGATCAAGTGTCCTCGCATTGTTGCTATCAGAAGGGCGGGAAACCGGAGAGTTGAGTGTATCCCCTCGTCCTCTTGGCCGCCCCACCCCCGTGGCCAAGCCCCAAGGCCTGACTAACAGCTCTTCCCGCAAAGCACAACTGCCCCGCACCCCTCCCGCCGACCACTTTGTCTCCTTTTTTCGCGCCTTCCCCACCCTCCCTCTTGTCAGCCGGAGTCCATCAACCTCGTACACATTCTCGCGTACTTTTAACCGCAAGGTGTCTAAAATGACCCACATTATCCTTTCATTAATTCCCCTCTTTCTCCGCAAATGTGCCTCTCTCCCTTCCTTCCTAAGCACTTTTACACTCCCAACTGCCACCGGTGGCTTGAAAATTACACGGAGAGAAGGGCACTCCGCGCCGTCTTATCCCCTAATGGTCATATGTCATCTCATCGCAGTTATTTTCCTCCTCTTCGTGGCCGGACATGAGGGGAGAGGTGAGGCGACTTCAACGCTATCACTGACATAATCGGGTCATTGCTTTCACTGACATTTTTCTTTTTCTTACCGTTAATTTAATTGCCTTCTTCTCGCGTCAAACGACAACGTCGCTGTCTCCACGTAGCTGACATCCCACCGGTTTGGGGGAGGAGATGTCCCGACGCTCTTCACTTAACTCCCAAATTTAACGGACCACCTTCCGCTTCGTCCACGACTACCCACTCCAGCATTGTTCTTGCTTAGCCAACTTTAGAGTCACTGCCTCCTCCTCCAAATGTTGCATCCCGGTGGAGTTTACTTTAGCAGAATGGTGATTGAGCCTTCGTCCTCACTGCGTTTCTTCTACTTTTCCTTGCATGCACACGAGGATTTACTTTTGGATGTGCTCCACAAGAAAAGCCACTACTGATAACTGTTGCGATCATTAATTTTTTCTTCCCTTCAGAAAGAGACATGAGTGGAATAAATGGGTAGATAGACTGGCTGTTAAAGCCTGTCAAGCCTTGTACACAGGAGATGACTATCGTGTGGACTGAACGAATGTCACATTTTGACTAAGGTGTTTCCCTCTTCCCCTTCTCCTCCACCTCCTTGCTCCATTCCCATCTGTCGCCCCCGTCTCCGTGTGTCCCCGCGCCCCCACCACCCCCCGGCTCTTTTTCAGCTTCCAACCTCCTCCTCCTCCTCCTCCTTTCTCTCATCCCATCCAGCAAATTCGTAACAGTTTCTTTTGTCAGGCCTTGACAGTCCCTGCATGTGCTCTTACGCTTATCGCATCTCATCATCTCTCCACCTCCGAGGGCAGTACTGCATCAGTCTGGCAGTAAAGCCTCGTGTTGCTGTGTTGCCATTCGACAGTTCCTATTTGGTCAACTTAGGATTGACTATTCGGCACAGTTGCAGCCTTTCGTCAGACGCCTCGTGCCCATCCACCTCCGTTAAATCACTTTTGTTTCGTTGCCGAGTGGACGCAAAATCACCTCCTCTTCCCTGGATTCTCGGGAGTAAAGTCCTGAAGCCTTGTGGCGCCTTAAAATCCTCTATTTTCCTCCCCTCTGTGGCGTCTACGCTCGACTATCCTCGTTTTTTTGGTAGCGTTGTACTCCACCTCACATCCTACGATCTGGTCGTACTCAAACTTTTATCTTCAGCTAGCATACTCCGCTGTGCAGTAGAACTCAGGTAATTTTATCGCTTACCTCCTCTTCCTCAAACTTGCCAAACCCTTTAAAGTTTGGTGTCTCTTCCATGCCTACGGATTACTTGGGAGCGTCGACTCCGCCTCACCTCCACTATGGCGCAGTCCGAACTTCTCGGAGTCGGAAGAAGGCGTGGTTATGGAGCGAGGACTTTATGCACCTCGTCGATTCGTCCTGGACCTGTTGGTGGGACAAATGACCGCACACTTCAACAGGCGAATTCCCTGTCTCTACTCTCCCGCATCTCTTCAACTTATCACCGCTCGCTTATTGCCCTCTCAAGGTGGAGGATACGAGTCCTGGCGTTCGCTCTAAATCTGGATTGAAAACCTCCCTCAATGCCCTTTCTAATTACTACACGTTTGCATAAGCGGCATAAAAAGGCATCATTGTAAGGAAAGATGATATTCCGGTGGCGAGAAGACTTAACTCCCCTCGCGAAAGTCCACATTCTCCTCTTCGAAGGTGAACAGTCGTTGGGGAGGATCTGGTGAAAAAGCGGTACTATGTACACAAGACTGGGAAATCCAATAAGACTGTGGCTTTTTCATCCCAAAATTTTACAAGTTTGTCTACGCACGCCTCCTTGGAAGGCTAGAGAGGAAGTGACCGAGTCTGTTTGTGTGTGTGTGTGTGTGTGTGAGAGAGAGAGATGCATTATTCAAGAGGCTCGAATGCAATCCTTTGCCTATTTTCCGTATGTATGTGGAATATAAGTAGAAAAATAAGGATGTGGAAGGAAGGGTTTTTAAGTGTGCAGAAACCGTTCCGCCGAACGAATGCCGCGGTGTCGGCATAAACGCCAGTAACGATGGCGGCGGCAGTGGTGGTGATGCTGACGCTGGCGGCGGCAGCGTAAGTCAACTTTTTCCACTCAAAACTGACCCTCCAAGCCTCAGTAGCACACAACCAGTCGGTTGTCCCTCCCACTCTCTTCTCGCCTACATCGTTTTCGTCATGTCTTCATTGCATTTTCCCATTATCCCCAGAATCGAGGCATTTCTCGACCTCTTGCCTCCTCTCTTCCTCCCTCTCTACCCTCTCTCGTATATCAGCCGGCAAGAGTAGCGGATTTAGCCAGTCCCTTCTTTTCTCACCATGGCAGTCAGTACTTAAACCTCCGTTAAGCGCATGAAAAGTCTTGACCAATTTCCCCGCAATTGTGTGATTCTTTGAGTGACAACAAGGGCCTATCACTGCTCCAGTCTGATTTGGCGGAAACATCGGCTCTGAGACTGTTCCTCACCGGGCAGCCGCGGTTGGCTGCCAAAGCATACACGCTCCCCTCCACCCTGGCAGGCAAGGGGAGTTTTGAAGCTTGTCAGCAGATGCTGTCAACAATGGCACATCTAACAAGTCACAATTCCATAAACAGCACTTTTATAGCTTTTGCGGATACATTCTTTGAGGCGCACAACTCGCCTTCCCGCTTTTCTCCAAGTTGATTAACTCGTTAGCTGGGAAAATGGCGTCCCCTCGCATTGGGTCATTAAGCCATCGGGGGGAATAAATTAATTTACGGGCGGAGAAACTAGATTTGGTCTAGTGTTTTCACATAAATCCACTAATATTTGTGTATTTTATGGCAAATTGGCGCTCCCATAAAAAAAGGAGATTCGGTGCAAGGAAAAAGGAGAGGGGCGGACTGAATTCCCCCGCGCCTCGCGTGATACGTCGATCGTGTTGCGAATCGCCGTGGCGCACAACTAAGCCATTGAATTAGGCCCTTGGCCTGGGCCAAGCCTCAGGCAGCCTTTTCTGCCGTCCCTAAGATGTTTGGCAGCCGGTGTTATTGCCTTTGCCCCAATCACGGGTGGAGGAATGAAGCCCTCTCGCAGCTATCCCACCAAAAGAAAGTGCGGAATGAGCGAATGCGCGCGCGTGTGTGTGTGTGTGTGTGTTTGTGTGCTCTCAGAGGGGATTTGACCGACCGACAAATGGATTTTTTGCCGCTAACCGCAGGGGAATACGATGCTTTGACCAACCTCCCTTCCCCTACGCCATCCCCACTTTAGCGTTACCTTTGTAGACCCCAAAAAAGAGGGGGACCATACAAGGCGGACTTAATTTTGCCTTTGCTGGGGAAACCGAACACGGTGGACCTCCGCCTCCTCTTCCCCTCTTCCTCTGCCGATTGCATGTGCCCACTTCTACAAACATATTCGGTCCTCTCCTCAAAAACATGACACGACGCTAATCAAACGAAGAAATCTCAAGTTTTCATCAGTACGGCGTCTTTATCCCTGTCTGGTCGACTATTTCCTCGGAGGTGAACCACCGGAAATGCTCCCATAGTGAGAAAAATTTGGAGATCACTTAAACCCTTTTCCAAATAACCACGAGGCCTAACGGTTGAAACTTCGACCGGCGCGTTCTCAAGCACTGACTCTTCTTCCACGACAACGTGGTTGCGTGTGGGTGTGTGTGTTTAGCTCCTTAAATCTCATCAAAAGTTTTGTTAAGGCGTTCGTTCGCGGCCTTTGTCTCGGTTGTCGTCCTCCTCCGACCACCACTTTTCCATTACCCTTCTCACTCCGCCTCTTGCCTGCTTACCCACGGTGGTTGCTTTTTCTGGCCCTATTTTTTCTATTCTCGGTGTTTTTCTCCACCTTTTCCCACAATATGTCTTCAACCACAACTCTTTTTGAGCAGTAATCTTTAACTTAACAAAGGGAAAGAGACTCTGGGGGGATAATGAATGGCAAGACATCTTACAGATAAGTTAAAGATAAGTTAAAGATATCATTTTGCTTCTTTTGTTTTCTTGGCATGAGTATAGAATTCGGTTTGAACCACTCCGATTGCCCGTACAACTCTACAATTAGGTGGTAAAGGTGGGAGGATACGCCGTAATGAGTGAGTCGAGGGGCAATGAGCCCCTTTTTTGGACCGTAGGGCAAAGTCTCGAAACAGCCACGGCGCTAGGCAACAGGAGGCATCCGATTCATCCTTTCACCTCCCCAAATTTACTATCTTGCCTCTCCGTCTGTCAGTCCTCGTCTCTGCGGTCCTTCCCGTGATCGCCGGCTCCTGACTCTTTCATTCACCGAAAGTAGGACTGTGAGGGGATGCACTGAGGCCCCGCGGTGTACAGTCGTATTTGGACATCCTTTCGTCTGTACACTGGGACGGGAGGAGGAAAAGCTCTCACCAGGCGACGATTGCAGCAAAGCTGTTCCACACGTGGACACGCCCACTTGACACCAAAAACTGTCCCCATCGCGCCGGCGGATGTTGGCGACGGCGACACACGATCGCCTCTCCACACTGTCCACTGCTGTCCCGAGTACTTTTCCCCGATGATGTGGTGGACCGAATAACTTCAGTTGGAAGGACACCGTTGGGGCTGCCGGGGGGGCAGTAGGGGATGGAGGATTAAAAGTCCTTCATAAACACTCGCCTCCTGCCAATCGGTAGCCACTGCTAGGCTTTTCTCTCCGACCACCTAAGTTCATCCCTAATGGGCGTTTTTTTGTTTATCCACCGCTATGGTTCACACCTTTCGCCTTCCAACTCAGGCGTTCTAAACTCACCTCGCAGAAATTCGGTGAGAATTTTGTAATTTAGAGCAAACCGAAGAAAATTAGTCGCACCTATTTCGACATAATGGAGTGATTTTCCGTGCTAAGGGCCCTTGAAGGAAGGCCGCTCCAACCGCTCCCTTTTCCACGTCCAACTACCCCGCCTGTCGTCACTTTTCCTCAAACAGTTCGGCCTCGTCTGAGGGCGTCCTTTTTCCATCTTCCTGATTCGGGAAAGTCTATTCACTGGATTACGCCTCGCGTAACTCGTAAAACTCCACCTCGGAGTTGTTGTATGCGCTCCTTAAAAGCATAAGTTTCCACCCATGGAGGTCATTCTGTTCGCCAAATGGCGACGGCATCATTGCTCTCCTCTTCCTCGCGCCCACCGGTCACATCTCCCTACAACTCGCCTCGTATTTCGACCGCAGTTGATGGCAACCCGCTTCTTCCAACTCCGGTCGGTGGGTTCTCTGGTGGGGAGATGTTAGTTTGCGCTTGGAGGAGGGACGCCTGTGGAAAAGAAATGTTGTCATTGTCTTGCTTGCTTCACTCGTCGGTTGGCTAATTGTGCCGCCGATCGCCCAAAACCTGCCTACTTTGCCACTTCAATCGCCTTCCCCTCAACCAAAAACCACGTCCACTTCTCGCCATATTTTCTCCACAAAATAATGGCAATTTGAGCAAGAGGAAAGGGGATGTCCTTTTTTCATGTCATTCATCAACTCTCACAACTGATGTGTTCAGGAGATTTTAGCCTTTATTTCCCTCCCGTCTGGGAGGATTTCACTCTGTGCCCCCAACCATGTGTCCATTAACAGTGTGACAGTTGAGATAAGCAGTAAACCCGTCTCTCTCTCCTCCTCCTCTCCCACCTACCTCGGTTTATTCACTCGTCTCAGGCAGGCTCTCAATCTAATGAAATAGGGGGGGGGGGGGAGGGGGGGAAATACTTAACCACATAACATGAGCAAACCACAGTCTCTACAATCCTTTGTTTGAAGGAGTTTGTCTAAGTCGTACTTGGCCTCCATGTGTTTACTTCCCTTGTTAAGGCGAGTCGAGGACATGCAAATGTCCTGCTCCATTAACAAGAATCGCTAATGTTTGTCCATTCTAAGACGGCGGGGTCGAAACACGCTCCCAGGAGACTTCGTGCAGCGCCCAAGGCCCCCGGTCGCCCATCTCGTGGCGGGAGGCGCGTTCCACACCCTAACAAGTCTTCTCTCTCACCTTCTTCTCCTCCTCCCCCTCCTCCACGCCCTCAGTCGAGTAGGCAGTCGTCCTTGTCGAAACCGCCTTCCCTTCCGTAACTAATCTGTGCACCATAGATGTATTTCACTTCTTGGACTGGTTAGTTTCACACACTAAACCGTGCACCCGATGGGAGTAACCTACGGAGTGCGATATTTGCCCCGTATATCATTTAAACTTGCACTATGACCTTAGCGGTGTTTACAAATCCACGCAGCGGTCCGTATTCGTGAAAAGTCAAATTCCATTTTAATGGTGCGGTGGGAGTGAGAAGGAGTTTGGGTCGGACCAGGAATTAGCGAATTTGCGTAAGATTTGTTGTCGACGCTGATGCGGCTGCGGCTGCTCTTGCGACTGAGAGGCAAGCGGCAAATAAGTCGGCCTGCTCGGAGAGTGCTTAATCGGTCTGCATCTCCCCCGGGCGCGGGAGGGAAGGCGGTGTCCACCCTCTCGTTTTTACACAAACTCTTCCTCTGCCGTTAGCTCTCCTAACGATGCGCAGGTCCTACAAAGACACACCGCAGTTTTCCACAGACCGCTCGATAAGATCACTTTTCGGTGGAGCATTGGTGCTGCCTTTGATAGGCGGAGCTTTCTGTTTCGCCCTCCTCCTCCTCCTCCTGTTCCTTCCTCCGCCGCTCCCAGTGCCAACGGAAGTAACCTTATGGTCCCTCGCCTCTCATCCAACTCCATTCCGCCACTTAACTCCCTCTACTATGGCATATTTGGTCGGAGTTCCATTGACAAACGATGCGTAAATGTGTCGTGGAAGAGAAACCCTCCCCACTTGATGCAGGTGGCGTCACAGAGGCATCAAGTCCGGTCATCCAATCAACCTGTTCAACAAATGCATGAAGTTGTCGGCTGGTCTCCGAGTGGTTTCTCCCTCTCCTGCCGCAATCTCCCATTGTGGCCTGAGAGGTGCTAAATGGCCTTGCAAACTGGCGATTTTCCCTTCAAATCTTCGTCTGCTGGTAACGCTATTTGCCAATCAGATGGTCGTTTCTCTCGACACGGTGACTCGGAGTCTTCAGTCGACAACATAGACGATCCCAACACTCAAGGCTGATGGAAAAAAAACGCGATTCATCCATTAACCACTTCTGAGTTGTGCAAAGTCATGTGAATAAGTTGGCAGCCTTCTTTATTTCACTTTCATCAATTCTCAGTGTGGCGAATATCCGCGAAATGAAAGGGCTCGTTGGTGGAAGATTTTTCCCCACTGGTGAAGTTCTCGTTTCGCTCGAGGTGAAAGCGATTTTGTCTACGAGTAAGGGGCAGCCTCCTCTGGACTGTATACACGCACACTTTTTGGCGCTGCCAGAGACATGCTTCGAGAGCTTAGACACCGTCTTTTTTGGTTATCTTAACACCTTGCGCAAGACGCCATTAGTAGAGGCTCCCGTCAACACGGTTATTTACAAAAATTTATGCCTCTCTTACCTGGGTAGTTTATCAAAATTGGCGAATTTCTCGTCTCGATCAAACGCCTACAACAACTTTGAACTTTACCAGCATACGTGAAAGACTGGGCGGCATTGTGGAGCTACGGAGCCGCCTTAGAAATTCGTTGGTCTCATACAGTTTTTTTTTGCCTCCTGCACGTTTGTATACGGTGTTTGCAACTTCACCAGATGCTTTGGCACTCGGCCTTTCATCATTCAGGTCCTCTCCCTAGCCCGCCTGGCCTCTCCCTCGCCCTTCCTCAGCGCTTTGTTAACCCCAACACCTCCGTGCTTACTGCAAAGAGCCTTTTTTAACCGGCCCCTTTGAAGGCGGGAATGCCTTAAAGTGCGACAAAATTCACTGTACCTTAAACTTTTTAGCCCGTAGTGTGTGTTTGAAAGAGAGAGAGAGCTTCCATCCACCTCCGGCGTCCCTCAATCTACGCCAAGCAATCCCTTCACACACACACACACACACCCTCGTCTTGCACTTTGGTCTGCCTTAGTAGGACTTAGTTATGGCAATCCTCCTTCCCAATTTATACCCACACAATCAGATTTGAGTCGCCTGTTCTTTTAATGGCTTCCCTCACTGACTGAGGCATCCTTCTCGCGCGTCTCCTCGATAGCTCGCCTTTTCCTCGTAAAAGTTAAACCACGTAAGTCTTCATCCCTTAGAGGAGACGCCTGACACCTCCCTACGCTGATTAAACCGGCGTTTCATTAAGCTTCAACCACTCGCTAGGGGATTTCGTTACGCGAGGTGCTGGAAAAATCCTGTCTTCACTTTTTTTTCTGATTCCCTCTGATTTGTTTCTCCGCTGGTCACACAAAGGCAATTGTCTCCTCCTCGTGATTTAACTTGACTAAAATTAAGTGTTACCAGTAACACTTGGACGCGTTGGAAGAGGCTAACTTTCCTCCTGCATTCCTGTTACTAAGGCATAGTTCATTCCGCCCCCGAGTGCCCGAGGTTCCCGCCGTGGGCACCGCACGGCGCTGCGCCGCATGTCGGTGCGGTGCGGTGCGGTGCGGCGAGGAGAGGCGCAGTGCGGCGCGGCTCGGCTCGGCTCGGCGCAATTCGGTGCGGTGCGGAGCGGTGCATTCCGTCAACCATTCCTCCGGGAAAAAGTTCTTAGCAGAGGCGGTAGTGGAGTGAGAAAACAGCGCCTACAACTGTGTGTGTCCCCGTGTGACTACATGCATACACACACACGTACATACGTACACACGATTGGGCATGGGGATTGGGACAAAAACGCCGCCACTTTTTAGTGTGGTATGTCACAGATTTCTGCTCGATTTCTGCTTCCATCGTCTTGCATTCATTTGTGTGGATCCACAACACACCTCATTTTTTCCGCCTCCTGTTCTCACACTTATGGGCTTATCACCTCATCACCTCCCCGCTCATTCACTTTTGGCATCAGATAACACTTTCAGACGTGATGACATGTCTAAGTGGAGAAAGATGTGGGTAGAAAACCATTAAGGTGGACTCATATCCCACCCGACATCCCCGTCACAAATATGTGACACTCGACTCTCGTAGTTGTGAATAACTGGCTGGAAAGGGGCGGTGGGCGGGAGGAGATGGCAAAGCACTGACATTGGATTCAAGACTACCAATGGAGGCCTGCGGTTGATCTACCCTCAGGTCGGACCCGTCCTGATCTTCACCAAAGTCCAACGCGGTTTCCACAGTGCTGCCTCCTTGTTCACATTGCAGCAGGCAGCACGTTTCTGTCGCGGGGCTCTTTATCTCTGACCTATAAGATGGGACGATTTGGTGGACTCCCACGATACTCCAACGAAGGACACCACAACCAGGCCTGGGTCCGATTGGCCGCTCACACCTCACCTCCGTCCATTCTCCTAGCAGTCTGTCCTCTCTATTCACGCCTTCCGTGGGCATTCTTAAGTGTTTTCGCCGGTCGACCGTTCCTTTTGGTCCGAAACGCGAGTTCTCCCTAAATGGTCACCAGGTGCTCAGTCCCTGACAGCCACAGGGCTGAGAATGAGAAAAAAGACCAACTAAATAAAGTCGTTAATTAATGCTGCATGTCAGTTGAGACTAAAACTTGACATTGAGAAATTTTTCTTGACACTCAACCCACTTGGCCGCCTTGACAGCTCTTCCCTCTCTCTCTCTCTCTCTCTCTCTCTGCCTTCCCTCCTCTGTCCGAGTTCAAGTAGACGATTGTTTGCTCCCACCTCTTCACTTAATGAAACTCCTCACTTGCTTGGCACTTTCCACCTATTTGCCATGGACTGCAGATGGTGTGATTTGGCGCAGCATAACTGATCCTTATTCTCTCGAACTTTCGCCTTGTGTCCACTTAATTTGAACTGCCGTGCTGTTGCATGTCCGCACACACACGCACACGCATCCGCCCGCTCCATCTCAGCTTGGAGGACCGATTGCCGTTTTTTTGCCCATGCCGCAAAATGTTTTCAGTGAGGCTAAGCTCCGCCCTCTCCGCCACCCACTCCGCCTCTCTCTATCATTCACGCCGTTAAGGTGGCGGTGGCAGCGCCAGCGGCAATGTTAGTGTTAGCGTTGGCGGTAAATGTGAAAAGCGAGTACTTTGTGTGTGTGTGTGTATGCTCGGGGAGAGTATCCTCTTCCACTTTCCCCTTTGTTCTCAGGTAGTCGGGTCGTCTCTTGACTGACGCTTCTTCTGCCTCTTCTTTTTTCACCCTTTCCCCGGCCTCTTCGTTGGAATGTTGGTCGCCACTTAATAGAGGCGCCTCCTTAGACGATTTTTCGCCAACAGCTGCCACGCATGTCCTCGGTTCTACAGCTCCTCATTAAAAAAATACAGTTCTCGGATTGGGCTACTCCACACACCCTCCAGTTGCTGAATCCTGTTAAGAGATGAGAGGAGGGCGTGCGAATTGCATGTCCTTAAAACCCCATAATAAGTGGGAGGAATGATCGAGGACTTCCTTTGATCAGCCCATCTCCCTTGCCCGTACTAAGTTGCCATACTGGCCACTTCGGGGGTGGAGGAGTGGGGCTGGGGATTGACTAAAGTGTGTTAGAGTCGCCTTGATGGTAATCACTACGAGCACGTATCCGAGCCGTTTGCTTTGTGTTCTTCAAAGGAGGTCATAGCTTGATTACCGACGCCCGCTTGCCTCTCCATAATGGATACGCCGACAGTAACACTAAACGGACGCGGGCGCTCCTTCTGTTTGTGTGTGTGTGTGTGTGTGTGTGTGTTTTATGAAGCTGCACGCACGTAGTGTCGAAGCGATATTGGGATCGTGCAGTCATTGCCATCATTGCCATCGTCCTCAACGTAACACCGGCTGGTGTCTCAAACCTTTGATCTTTTGCCGACCACAAAAAACAGGCCTGTCCACACGAACGTGCGTGTGTGTGTGTGTGTGTGCGCACAGAGCGCCGGCGAACGCCTCTCTCCAACTGGCGTCATTGGGGTGTTGGAATACGCACACCTCAACAAATACCGCCCGATTTCACGCCCCCCCCCTCGCCTTTTTAAAATCCCGCCACCCCCCGCGTCCACTTCTCCGCTCCGACTCGAGGGAATTGGAGCGACACAAGGGCATTCGCCTGCCTCAATCGCACAAGTGTAATGTTAAAACGTGTGCCTCCTCGCCCTTCAAGCCTTTATTTACGATCGACGCAGTTTCGTCCTCCTCTCCTTGGACTCATTCTTTCGGTCATGTTAACTCCTCACGCACAGTTTAGAACAGGTGCTTGTGATTGCCTGATCGCCGGTTCGTTTTACCCACTCGACTAGTCGCCTACCATAGGGTCTCTCTCGCTCTGCAGTCAGACAAAGGGAGTGCGGATTTCCTCCGCCAGCCTTTCATCTCTTTCCGCGAAGGCAACAGGAGAAAAACGCCCCCAACAGTGCACGCGCCGATGCATTGAATTTCTTGGTCTTCTCCTCCTCCGCCCCCCGCCGGTCTGACGTGTTTCTGTTGCCTGGAAGCGGGACTTCTTTATAAGATCTGCGTCGATTAGGCCCTGCACGCGCATTTCACGCTTTCATCTTTTCCACTCTCTCTCTCCCCCATCCCTCTGTGTGCCCCCCGCCTTCCCTCCTTCCTTCCTCCTTTTCCTTTCGCCGCTGTATCGAGCCCGTCTGTTGTTCATCCGAATCGGTCTGTGGCGGCGCATTTGCCCTTCAACCTATTCTGTTTTCCGCTTCGAAACTCGCCTCTCGACCGCCTTACCTGTGGGTCTTCCTCCCTTCCATTGTTTTTACCACTAGAAAAAAGGAAGAGGAAGAAGAACAGATTAGGGCAGATGACGAGCTGACTAGACGCTTCAACGACTCCTTCATTGCCACATCTCCTCTGCTCGCCAATCTCAGTTTTCAGACTACACTTTTGTTGAATTATATTAGGCGGTAGTTCTTTTTTCTGCACTTCGGTTATAGCCTACCCGTCTCTGTTGAACAATGAAGTCGGTGTCTGCATTAACCAATCACTCTGATTGACGTCTGGTCGGGATATCGGCCCCAGACATGCCATTTTATCAGGTTAGGCTTGTGAGTCTCAGTCTTTTACACCGCAACACGGTCTGAGGCGCTCTTTCAGTAACGAAACTCCGACCACCAACAAGTGACACAAGGCGGGAAGCGGGACAGCAATTAGGCATTCTCCCCTGAGACTTTTGGCATTCTGATAGTCCGCTGTTGTCTACACTAAAATTGGTGTATGCACTTGTCTGGACTCTTCCTCGCGCGCCATCCGACCTCCTTCCTCTCGGTAATTGTCCCCAAACGTTCAGATATCGCCTTTTATGGTTCAAGGACTGAACAGTCTGAAAGTATCTTCATTGCATACGAGAACTTATGGCGAGGTGGAGGAGGCTACGAAAAAGACACTACTAACAGGATTGTACACTTAGCAGTTAGTTTGGCTTCCCTCTGCAAGCATCTAGTTTTAGGAGGAGCAGGAGGACGAGGAGGATGAGGGGCGATTCACTCGATGAGGTATGGGAGGATCTCTTTTCCTCTAATGATATGCTGTTGTTGTTGTTGTTGTTGTTATTTGTGCGATGACCCATGACCACGGAATCGTAGGAGCAAGAGTCCGCTTGGGGCAATCCAAAAGAAATCTCCTCCCCATCATAACTGCTTAGAGCGTATAAATTATCAGCTCTAGCTGCCTCGCTCTCCTCCACCTCGCCTATGTGCGCGAGTGCGCACAGGCCTCGGGGTGGCGGTGGCGACGGCGGCGGCGGCCGCGGCAAAATTCTTTGTCGGCGACCCCGCCTTTCATCCTCCCTTATAATAATAATGACGGAACTTTTGAAGTCGCCTCGGTAGTCGGTGTGTGCGCGGGTGCTAGACCCGGCTCACCACTCTTCGTTAGAGGCGGCGGTGGTGTGGACTCGCTCTCGCTTGTTCTCTGAGCCCGTGAGCCGACGAGTCCGAAGGCCGCCAGCATAATCAGTGTGCGCGCCGCCCGGCCATCCGCCCGTCCGCCTGTGCGTCCGTGTGTCTGCGCGTGCATACACGCGTGCGTGTGTGTGTGTATGTGCGCGCAGGTGTGCGTGCGTGCGTGCGGCGTACACCTGGGCGTCCATAAACTTTCCCGTTGCCACCGCCAACCATATCCGATTTCTGCTATGCGATTTAATGACGGCGGCGGCCCATTTCAGCCTTAGTGCGACGCTCTTTCCTCCCACCTCCCCTCCGTCTGCTCGCCCCCTCACCGCTTTTTTTACACAAAAAGGCCGAGGAAGGCAGCTCATTTTCGAACCGCTCTTTACATCCTCACTTTCATGCAGAAGCCGACGCACACACACACACAAACTGGTTTTATTATACTGCTAGAAAAGGAGAGGAGGAGGAAGAGGCATAAAATTTACCGCGGACCCTGTACGCACACGCGCAAGCATATCTCCGCACACACTCACACACACACACACTCATATGTGCATTTTATTGCTCGCCTAGCCGGCGGCAACTATCTTTGTCGGCACCTTCTCCTTTCATCCTTGTATGTGTGTGTGCGCGCACCCGCTCTCTTTCTCTCTCTCTCTCTCTCTAATGGCGTAAACCAATGTGCATGTGTTCTATCCCAGCTAGCGGCCTAGAAAGACGTTAAGTAGTGTAGGCACTACACCCAAATTGGCCCGTTTCGCCTCCCAGTGTCCGCTCCTAATTCGAACCAAAACCCTCGTGTGCTCCCACGAGGACACATTGTGACGCCACTCGCATCTGATTATTCAACAATGACCAACTCGCCAATCTGTCAAGTGTACGTGAAGGTGAAATTGCGGAGGTTGTCACCTCACCAGTCTTCTCCGTTCGTGTTATGAAGTCTCCAGTAACCGATGAAAGGACAAAATGGCCTTCCCCCGAACAAGGATTTTAAATGCCGGTAGGCAACTCTGCAACACGTTACGAGGTTTTTGTTTTTTGCCCTATTTCGACTCGTTTAAGTTTCATTGGCGCGTGAGTGAGCAGTGCAACGACGGACGACTTCCTGTGTGTTACCACACAGAGTTTTCCTCTCCTCTTCGTCCCATCGACGTCGTGTCAATTGATGTTGCAATCTCGGGTCTCGACTATTGTCGCCCTCTGCTTAAACTCGACGCAACAGGGCGCATTTTGTCTGTAGGTCCGCCACTGCGCATGTGCGTAGTCCTCTTCCCCCCCCCGCGACGCCCCGCCTCCACCCCCTCCGTTCCCCCACGGCGGAGCGGGAGACCGATAGGAGCGTACGCGGCAGTTGTAAAAGTTGCCTAATCGCGGCGGTCCTTCCCTTTGTGTGCGTGTGTAGGCTTAGATCAAAGTGCCTTGGGGAGGGTGTGGGTGGGGGCGGAGAAGCTGGGACTACGATGGGGAGGGAGGTGGTGGGCACGCACGCACGCTCGACAGACGTACGCGCGCACACCGACACCACGTCGCGTCATCATCAACGACCATGATGGCGGCGGCAGCGGTGGCGGTACTTCCGCCCCGGCCTCGACGGCACTCACACGGAGAAAGAGATGCCAATAAGGAAATGCAATGCGAGGCGGTGCTTGCATTCGCGTCTCCGATCCCCTACGGGCGGGGGGGGGAGGGGGGAGAGACAGGCTACACCCCGAGCATTATGCACCACCTACTGTTCTTTGCCGCCTGTCATCTGGAGAAGGGGAGAAAAAAAAAATAAGTAGCGGTGAAAAGAGGGAAAAGAAGTTGTGCGTGTCGCAATTGTGATTGGCAGGCAGGCGGCGGCTCGTCCATCCGCCTCTATTGATCAAAGGTGAAGAGTGTGGGTGGTCTCCTGCCGCCTCTCTCCTCGCGTTCACCCACCTGTGCGAGACGATTGAGTTGGGGCGGAGCGGGAGGGGGGTGCCGACACGGACGCACGCACGGACGCGCGCGCGCGCGCACCGCACCGCACGCACCTCCTTCATCTTCTGGCCGCAGTGATTGGCCGAGCCCTGCAACCACGGCAAAGTTGCCGCCCCTCTGTGTGACCACGCGATTTCGCCGTCGCATGTATCCCCACAAATTACGACCACGCGTGGCCGCCTCTGATGTTCCCGACTGCTGAAATATTCAAACACACACATACACGCAGACTGCTGCAAAACTAGCGCTAATTTAACCACCGAGGTCATTCAATCGTCACTTTTGCAGTTACCGCCTTTCTGCAATGTACAAATGTTGTCTACCGCCACACGACCTTTTATCTCTGCCCTCTGCCTCCCCTTTGGGCCGTCCGCGCGCCGGTAACCAGCGCGCAGACAACTTCTCCTCGCTCTCCTCTGGCTTGCCGGCATCCAGTTTATCCGGCCCGATCATCACCCTCGACTGGCATTACGATGAAAGCGCAAAATTGTTTCCCCAGTTGTCTTGTCGCGCATTCACTAATCTTTACTGTTTTCGAAGGCTTTTCCACCTTAATTGGCAGCCAGGGCAGTCGGCAAAGCCTGGTTAATACTATGGGTTTACCATTTTAGTTGGAAATGAAGACAATTTCCCCAGACCTACGGGACACCGCGGACGCCTGTCGTCAGCTTTTCAAGGCAATAAGACAGCTTTAGGCGGGTCTGTGCTCCCAACTTCTCACATAAAACTACTCCTTTGCATAAAAATACACACCTACCATTCACACTATCGGCCGCTTAACAGCCGTATTCAAAAAACCCCTCTGACAACCAAAATTCTAACACTCTCAAATAGCAAACACCTCGTCACACCAAAAAGTTCAACGACGCGCTCTCGCCGCGCTGTTGAACATCACCTATCTACCTCAATTGTATTTTTCTACAGAAACTCGTCCCCCTCCGCCCACCGCTCCCCTGCCCCCGCCCCAAAAGCCGCATTTCTTCTTCATGGTAGCTCCGTCTCTACTGTTGCCACTGTGCTTCTTCACTGATGACGCTGTTCGGTCTTAATGTTATTCTATGTTTGCCCCAGTCCCTCACGCACTGTTGAAAAGTCCGCCCTCAACGCTGACGCCTCGGTTATCCACTTTTTTGTCTATCTTTTGCCTCCCACACCTACGTTGTTCTATATCATTAAATGAAATGCCCCCGAAACGGTAAATCAGCGCTCTTTTTGGTCGCATCGGCGGGGGGGGGACAAGAAAGACGACACAAGACGCTCAAGCTCTTTTCTCCTTCGAATTTGATGGTAAGAACAACCGAAATCTACGCATTCCACGTGAGTTCCACGCTTAATTTAGGTGTGTGCGCTCGCTTTTTTGTTTAAATGAACCCCTAAATAAAAGGACTTTGTAGATTGCCGATGGGTTTTACTTAGCCTGCTAAACGAAGCCAGTCGTCATCTCCTCACTCCGAGGCGGACCGTTCGACGGCCGCCTTCCCCGTTGACTGCGGCTGGGTACACCAGATGGCGTCCATCTACACCGGAAAGCGCACCCGATTTCCTTGCCTCCTCAATTAAACCTCAGGGTGCTTGAAGGAAATTATACACTTGCGCGGAGAGGCTCACCAAGGCGCAACCACTTCTTGAGCTAGGAATTCTACAACAGGTCGCAAAAGCCCAAACCGCAAAACCGGGTTGGTGAGGAGGGGCACTGGCGAGCTGGCGGGTTAATCTGTGGGGAATAGCATTACTTCTAATGGGTTTAAGGTGAATGAAAGCCAAGGGAGGTGGGGAAAAAGAGAGATGGGAGAATGTGAAGTGCATTCGGCACTTTCGCTTATGCCACGCCAATTTTCAGACAAATTTTAGTGTAAAAAGGTATTACGTTGGAAAGTATGAAACGGGCGCTGAAGATAAGTAGGAAACAGGAAAAAGTAATTTTCTATTTCCATGTGAATCTACGACTTCCTGCCAACGACTGGGCAGGTTACTAAGTCAACCATTGTATCCCTTTTTTTCACATAAAAACTATTCCTAATTACAAATAAGGTATAAAAAACGTGGCGAGAAATATCCGGTGAGAATGGCGGTTGTTGTAAAATGTCATATTGAAGTAAACGGAGCTTTTCGTTCCAATTGAGCAGTGCCAGTTGTCATTTCCTCTCATCGATGACATCAATTAAATGCACAGCAGTGGAAGAATTTCACCGCTGTTACGCCTTCGTCTGATCATGGGGAAGGCAGGCAAAAGGGATGATCCTTCCTCGGGCATCCCACCAGTATTCTTCTCCACCCATGCTAACCACACAAAGTCAACTTTCCAGCAAAAGTGGTGATTTGGGGTAAAACAGCAGCATTCGGGTATTGCGAAGGGGGCACCAAAGATGCAGACTTGCGTACGGTCGGCACATATGAGTCCAATCTTCTTGCTTTCTCTTTTATAGTACGCGAATGTTTCAACACAGTCGTAGCCTTACGCATGGCCAGTTCTTAGTTTAGACCCAAGTTTGCGCGTGGACCGGATTCCACAGCCATCGTTCTCAACCTCCTTCTCCTCGGTGGTCTTTTTCGAGACAAGGGCGCCTTGGCGATACTCAAATTGCCAGAACGAAAGTTTTGGAGCCAATAACCAGCGCCTTTTCCATTAGGGGATCCACCTCTAAATGCCTCATTAATGCCCCTCAAAGCTTGAACAGCTGGCGTTTTGTTTCCATCTGATTTCATCGAAAAATTGCATAAAAATGGGACACTAACACAATGGAAGTTGACGAAATGGATGAGCAGAATCGGTTTAATATTTATAAATAGGAATACTGAGACCACGTTGCAATGTACCTCTCTCAAAAGCTGCTGGACGCAGGCCAAGCGGGAACACCCGTTTCAAGGTTTCCAGCCCAATATTCGCCACGGAGAAAGGTCATTGAGAATCGGCCTTCTCCAACTGCGTAACACTGCGATCTAAGTCGTAGGATGCATCGATGAAGTTGAAATTAAGTGTCGTCTCCTCCCAAAAACAGCGTGAACAGTAGCCCTCCAGACTCGTGTGTATGCTACTTAAAATACCAACTAATTTGCGATGGCGTGATCGGAAAGACGTTTAACAGTGTGGTACGAGGCTCTCACACGACGTAGTGATTTAGTAAGTGCTTGAAATACGCCCACAGCCCTTCTAACATCCCACTCGTCACAGACTTGACTAGCCTTATGAGAGCCTGGGAAACTGTACACAATCCCCATGCTGTAATGCGCATTTATCCCAATGGGTGCCGAGTCCGCAGAGTCGTGCCCTGTGTAGTGTCCCTCACCAGCCTGAGCCTCGGGCCCTGTACGCATTAACTCAACCCTGCCATATGTTGATAATAAGGTTTTACTACTATGAATGAGGTGAGAATCACAAATCTGTTCAGCAGTTGTGACAAACGAGGTTAAATACAGTGGAGGAGGATCCAGAGTTAATTGTCTGAGATGATTGCCAGAACCCAAGAGTAGGAAAAGGGAATTAGGTGAAGGACTTTGGTTACAAAGAAAATATCAACAATTGTATTAGTATAAAATAATCAGTTCACCTTCAGTCTAAATAGATGGTGTTAAGAGAAACCAATGAAATGTATGACCTGGGAGTAGAGACGCCTAACAAAGATCTTTCACAGTGTGCAGTGATTTGGAAAGGCGGTATTATTAAAATAATTTAGGGCTACGTCTCGGACTTTCCACGCTCACATGAAATAAAGCGCAAGTAATGTATTTATATGCGAAGGAATTAAATGGTGCAGTCGTCAATTATACCACACGGTATGTGATTTTTTTGAGGTGACCCGAAGTCGACTGCAAAATTCGTATTTTTTCCCTATTTTCATGAGCATAATCCAAAACTTGACCTTTACACGTCAGCGAGTAAGCCGCACTTGCGCAGAGTGAACCAATTCATTTTTACTGGTATGACTTGGTGCGCGTTGAAGGATAGCTCAAAATGCTATACCACACTCCAAAAATTGCTTACTTGTTTATGTCAGTGAACAAATCAGTTTTTATTTACATACCAGGTCAAAACCGGGACATGGAGGAATCAACTAAGAGCAAATTTATCATTCCTCAACCTTCCACAAGCATTGCATCCACATGTTTGTCAATATTGATGATTCGATATTTAAGAATTTGGCCTTAATGTTGAGACCAACGTCTACCGCTCCGCAAATTTACCAAACAATTACTACAATTCAATAGAAGTCACGGTACCATAGAAATTTTTCGTTAGGGTTCTTATCTAACAGTAATTTCAAAAACAAATGTAGAATTGCTAAAGCCAGAGTATGAAGACCCATGGTCACCAAAAAAAATAGAATCCTTGGTCTTGAAGAAGGTTTCACACACGAGATCTAATTATGTCTAAGGTGGCAGTTTTTGTGCTGTATTAAAAGCTTCGGGTAAGAATCTCGTAAAATTTTCTATTCAAAAAACATTTTGTAGTTTTTAAAAATATTTTTAACTATAGGCCCGCTATTTACCCGAAACCTGACATGTATATAGCCGACAACAAGTATATTGGAAGGTATTCTCCGAAATTATATTTACGGCCTATTTATTTCCCTTTGTTCCAAAATTACTGCCACGAAATAAGACATCGAATATAAGGCCAATAATTGTAAGTGTCATAAACGACTGAGGCATAAGCTTTGAGCCACTAAACAGAATTTTAGGGTGCATGCGTTAAACTACAGGTCCGGGCGTTTGTTTAATCGCGCGGATTCAAGCGAATGACGTTAACCAGGCTTAACGTTATTGCCGCTGTTTCAAGCAATGGGGGCATTGGGAAAGGAAATAAGCTCCCATGGAGAATTCCGTATGTGTACAGGGCAATTGGTGCATCTAATTAATATTCATAATTGCGTCATAATGATGAGTTCGGCCTTGTGCATGCGATTTGTCGATGCCCCCCTCCCTAACACGTCGCCGACTACCAGGACGATGATCTTAGAACGTGACTTCAACTGACACTTTTTTATTAACCCTAGTGAAGACATGGACTTCTTCAATAAGATTACATCTACGGCACAGGAGGGTCGGCGTAATGCCGTAATTCTCGGTCGAAGGACTTGGCTTTCTATCCCAGAAAAATTCCGACCGCTCGATAACCGAATCAATGTCGTTTTATCCGCTCAACTTGGATCGTAAGGCCTGATATTTGTATACCTATTGGTAATTAGAGTTCCTGACGGTGTCTATCTTGTAAAATCTTTCGACAAATCTTTGCGTTTGGTCGAGTCCCTCATTGAGGAACATCAAGTGGACGAGGTCTTTGTTATCGGTGGCCGTGAATTGTACAAGGTAGTGTTACTGATGCAATTTGTCACTGGACGAAATCTGCTTTTCCTGTCTTTGACTACCATGACATTCTATTCTTCAATTTCAGGAAGCATTGGAACAAGGAATGTACCCCGTTCGCCTTTATTACACGCATGTAATGAAGGATTTTGATTGTGACACTTTCTTTCCTCCGGTGAATTGGGAGCTTTTCACACCCATTAGGTAATTTAAGCTGACTGTATTCGTTTCATAGAAATAGCTTTTCCTTAACATTTCTTTGAACCGTTTTGATTAGTCTCATCAGAGTTTTGCTTTTCAATTACTCAAGGTTAAGTACAGTGGATCCAGAGGTAAAGCATTGCGGAGACATTGACTTTCGATTTGCTGTCTATGAGAAAGGACTTCCTACTGCCCGTGAACATTGATTACGTCTATTTAAATAATAAGAAGTATTTTTGCTAGACATCAGTTCTTTGTGCCGGGAAGGAATCCCAGTTATTTTAACTTCAAGCATAATTGTTAGCTTTCAGTTTGATAATATTCTTAGTAATATCCTAATTTGGTTAAATTAATCGGATCTGTCACTGTAACTGCTTGCTTGCTTAGCACTTATTTTCTGTCCGGAATAATAAATTTATAAGTGCAGATATTCCAATTTTAATAAAGTGCGTCCGAGTTGCGGGTGCTGGTTTTTTTATGAGCGGACGTATAGGCTGGAGGAATGCTCATTAGCATATCTCGAAGGTGCCCCTAGACAGCAGTAAACTATGCCCTAATCTTACTCACGCTTGTCTTATATCAGAACCTGCTACCTTTACTTTTTGACCTAAACGGGGGTGGATGAGAGTGCAGTGCCTTAGTGTTGATACGAAACGGGGTTCCGTCGGCTATTATTTTTTCCTGGAAATACCTGACAGTATAATATGCTGGATAAAGTTGAAATCATTTGGGATGTGGTTAAAAACTTAAAGGAGGCGGGGCATTTGCACAAAATTTGACAATTGGTGCTTCATTAGCATTGGGAATCTGCGAAGGGGTGCATCTTATGCTTCTTGAGATTCGCTTGCAAGTTCATCTCCCTGATCGGCCGTTAAGCCTTCGCCTAGGTTTTCGTGTTGCTCGTAAACTAAATCGTCGTTATTGGTGGCTCTTGTGGATTGACCTATAAATGCATGGTTTCCTCTAAATTGATTTGTATTTCTACTGTGGCTGCACTCGGCAATGACGCCAACGAAGTCTTGGTCATTGCAACCGAGGATGTTGGGACAATCAGATGGGCAGCATGAGCAGCCCTAGCATTTTAGAAGGACTGATATGGCATATGAGTAGTATGTATGTGTGGCGCCGTAGTGATGATATCATTCCTTTAGTATGACGGGTCATTAAGGGTAAGGTGTTGAGAAATATTTGCCAAGAAAATTAAAACCTGTGGGGATACTACCATAAATTACATGATGTGGAGTGAAACAACTTTGATTTTAGAGGTCTTAAATGTAATTAAATAATATACCATGTAATAACCTGTGCCAGTCTATATTAACTTGAGTTAAACTGTATGCTGAAATTTTTAAAGATATGACATAACTGCATACTTACGTTTCAGCCCCGGCTTGGAGAGATATGTTAATCATGCTTTTGTTTTACTTAATCACGGATGTTGAGTACCGATATTATATAAGCGGGAAAGTTAGTTGTCACGTTTAGTCCGGGCTTGACCACTGTACTCTTCGTTAGCGCTGCCGTAGACGCGGTGTCGAATTTATACCCCTGCTGCATGACCTCAAATGATGAAGAAAGTCGATCCTGAAAGTGGCCATCACTGCCTGCTCTCAGAAGCTGACGGGAGTGTATCAGTATGCCTTTTCGATATCTTATGCTTTAGAATGCATGGGCATTTCGCTACTCTACAATAGCGACAGTTAGAAAATGGGTATTTTACTTTCTGACAGTGTTTGTTCTGCGCCTTGTATTTCACTGGTTCCCTCAATGGCATATTCCATTTACCATGTCTTCTTGCAAAATCAAAGATGCAGACAGACTTCTCATTAAGGTTTGTCTTAGTATTTCCATACCATGGCTCAACAGGATAGCGTGGGAGTTTACTATGAAATCGATGTGGAGCGGTCTTCAGGCGGTTTTGAGACGAACGGTTTAGGAAGCACATATTCCAGTGTCTTGTCGGATTCTTCCGAGTTTTTCACCGCACATATGTCAAGAGATTCCAACGTAAATTTGCCTCGGTCACTTTGAATACTCTTTTAGATCTCTCCCATCCACAATTGGATTTACTACAAAAATATAAAATATATTCTCGATAGTGAAGATGGGCAATATTACCTTTTACCGTAAGTTCTTAATCCTTCTTTGATACTTACCCTTATTCGTGTATTCGGAAGCACAGTCCGTGATTGTTATTGGATTCAGTTCCTTTCCATCAACCTATTTCTTCCATTCTCTCTTTAGTAATTGGGATGTTCGGTCTTCATCAGATATCATTGATGCCCAGCCGCTCGATGAGGATGAGATTGCTCGACGCAGGTTTATTTATGACGAAAACGACATTCCTATTCCACGACGGAGCGTTGGAACAGTTGTTATTGAAGGAGGTGAATTAATTTTACGTTTTTAACCCCACTTTTAGGGTCTTAATCAGTTCTACGTCTTTCAACTTGCAAGTTGCATATTGTGGTTCAGTGATACTTACTACTATTATGCAGCAGCCATTATCTTAATTTCGGCTATGTCGTTGTTCTGGACTATCTATGAGTTGAGGAAGGTATGGAATCTATTAGTGTATTTGTTTATTTACATATTTCTTGTTAATACCTTTTTGATTCGTTTCTATCATTTAGAGTGAGAAAGCACTTCGAGAAACTGTGACTTCTTTCGGGAGCGTAAATGTATGCCGCGAAGATGAACAAAATACAAGTATATTCCTCTGTTCGACTCTCATTTAGTGTTCTTTTGTTATGCATGGCAACTCCTACCCTTTTCATTTTGCACAGAGTTCTACTCCGTTAGTTCAACCGATCTTGTGCCTGGTGACATTATCGAAATCCCTCGAGATGGGTGCTACATGTTCTGTGACGCTGTTCTTCTTCATGGCAATTGCATTGTCAACGAAAGCACGTTAACTGGTTAGTCTTTCCGATGGTGATTTCGCGATGGCATGGCTAAATCTAATTCTGTTTCACCTTTAGTTTAAATTATTAGCTGTTAAATTTAGTTTAAATTTGTATTTGTTAAACGCCGTAGGAGTGTTTTTACTCTATTAAATCATTTTGTATTTGTCTCACGCCTCCATAGGTGAAAGTGTTCCAGTGACTAAAATTCCTTTTGTTGCCTCATCGGGAATTGACGGGAATTCCCAACAATTCGACCTAAAAGCTTCATCCAAAAGTGTTCTTTTCTGTGGCACTTCGGTCATTCAGTCGCGTAACTTTGCTGACCAGAAGGTCACTGCTGTGGTTGTGCGCACTGGATTCCGTACTGTTAAAGGTGAAATGGTCCGCGCCATCCTCTTTCCGAAGCCTATGAAGTTTGCATTCAATCGAGACGTCAACCGCTTCGTCGGAATTCTTGCTCTTGTGGCAATTGGGGGATTTGCATTCTCCGTCTATATTCTAGTAAGCCCTTTGTATAACTTCAATTTCTTATTTTTTGGCGCCGCAATTACCTTTCATTCTTTTATTAATCTCGGCGCCCAGTTATTAGAGGCTTTCACTATTTCCTTGCTTTTAATCACTCTTAGTTAAGGTCTTAGTATTGAAAGTGGTAGTATAATAATCAGTATTCTGTGGTATTGAAGTAATTTTGATCAGTTAGATAGATTAAAAATACTTGCCCTCTGTCCATTACTTTCGCGTCTACGAAAGCCATTGGCTGCCATGTTTTTCAGTTACAAAATGGAGCCGAAGCTGGTGAAATTGTGAAAAAAGCGTTTGATGTGATCACAATAGCTGTACCTCCTGCCTTGCCAGTTGCAATGACCGTGGGTATTGCATTCGCCCAGAGCCGTCTTAAAAAGAAGAATATTTTCTGCATCAATCCGAGCGTCATCAATGCATGTGGTGTCATTGACGTTGCCTGTTTTGACAAAGTACGTGCATGGTGTACTTATGATGTCATTTATTCATGGCCTCCGAGATGTTAGTTTTCATCGTGCTCAATTTAATCAAACTGCATATACCTCCTTTATTGTTTGTAGACGGGGACAATTACGGAGGATGGTTTAGACTTGTGGGGCGTAATTCCAAACGGAGATGGGAAATTTGATGATCCCGTAGTACAGCCGAGTAAACTTCCACAAGGGCCGCTGCTTGAAACAATGGCTACTTGTCATTCCTTGACGAGAATTGGGGGCGAACTATCCGGTGATCCTCTCGATTTGAAGATGTTCCTCTCCATTAATTGGGTGAGCCCTTCTAGTATTATCGGAATTTCCTAAGCAAATTTTTATAAGGTTTGTCCAAAACTCAATTTTTTTTTCGTTTCTTGTGTTTAATTTTACAGTATTAAGAAATGATGTTTTTTGGCACAAAAGATCGGAGAGTACCCACATATGCTCTTAAGTAGATGTGTCTAATATATGAGGGCAGAATTTTTAGGCATGTAAAACTTGTGATTTTCTCCTAAACAGAAGCATGACAACTCACAATGTGATGTTTTTTCTTCGCCGTTATAGGAATTCACTGAGGAGATTTCAGAGGACTACTGCAAATTTGAGATGACCATTCCCGCCGTCGTTCGGCCTCGCACCGCAAAAACAACCGAGGTCACAGTAACCATGTTGGCTGGTGATGAAGTGCGTTAGTCACCTCCCACAAAGTCTAAAATTTAATTTAATTAATCCACATCAGTTCTTTTTCGCTTATGACATCGACAAGGTTTGTGGGATTAATGTCAAAGTTACGTCATTTTTATCTTAACAATACAGATTAACATTTTGTGACCGAACAATTACGTTATGTTGCCGTAATGATTGAACTGTCTATTCGAAATGAGGTGTTATATTTTTCAGTCGGTGATGCTTTTTGACTATTTCTGTCATGCTTATTAGATTTGTTATGTGGCTGCAGTGATGATCATCAATTTCTGTGTATTTGGATAGCGGCGGATCATTTGACACGACTTATTTTTACTGCGGCTGTTATGACCCAGATTATGATACTGACTCGAATTTCATAAAGGCTCTCTGACGTTCTTTTAATTTTTTACTTCTCTACGTGGAAACATTATTTTTCTTTTGCTTCGAAATTTTTGTTTCAATCGGTGTTACTTCTCAAACTACAGACTTTACCTTACGAAATTGGTATCATACGTCAGTTCCCGTTCAGTTCGACACTTCAAAGAATGTCCGTTATTGCAAGGGCCCTCAATGGGAGCCACTTTTGCGTCTACACAAAGGGCTCTCCTGAAATGATTAAAACCCTTTGCCGCAAAGAGACTTGTAGGTTTCCCCATTTAATAAAAGTTAAATGGGTGGGTAAGTTCAGAAATAATCTCTTGCGTGCTGTTTTTAGTGCCGAGCGATTTTCACAAAGTTTTGTTAGAATATACTCGCGAGGGCTTCCGTGTGCTTGCTTTGGCTTGGAGACCTCTTCGCGCGCCCTACACCCGTGTAATGCGCCTTCAGCGAAGTAACATCGAAAGCCAGCTTCACTTCCTCGGTCTGCTAGTGATGGAGAATCGCCTCAAGCCTGAAAGTGCTCCTGTCATCAAGCTCCTTAAGGAAGCTCGTATCAGACCTGTGATGGTAACCGGTAGGTTGATGTCAAACTCGTTTTCACGCTTTAGCAGCCGGAAAGTTATTTGACCTTATCCAGTTCATCATTTCCATTTGTGCACAGGCGACAACATGTTGACCGCACTTTCAGTAGCTCGAGACTGTGAAATGATTGACGAAATGGATCGTATCATCATCGTTACGGCAAAATCACCGGAAAATCTGCAACAAACTACATCCCCGGATGAGGTCACTGAAAACTCGCATATTTCTGACAAAAGCTCTTTCTCCCGTGACGACTCAGATATATCATGGAAGAATCTAGTCCAATTCCATTATGCAGAAGACCTTCACAAACCCGTCACGGAAGTGACCACATCTAAACGGCAGATGTCCGATCTCGAAAGTGAGGGAGTGTTAGGAGCCCTGGAACGACATGGAATTAGCCGTTGGCTCTCCTTCTTGTGAGTCAGGCTATTTGGCTCACTTTCCTGGCCATTTTTTCATAAGTTCTGAATATAATTTTATAATTGTAGAAAGTGTGGACGAGCCTCTTCGTCCACTCTAGGAGTCGTGGCGGAGGATGTTGAGAGTTACGGGTCCATTCCCATCGAGGCGGAAGCGAAAAAGCGGAGCCCTAACCTTCATGCTACTCGGTTTCATGGACGATCTGGAATAGGACATCGTCTCACGCTAAGCATGGTTGATCGGCCCGACTTTCACTTGGCCATTTCTGGCAAAACTTGGGCAATCATTCGAGAGCACTTCCCCTCACTTATCCCTAAGGTAATACTATTTCCACTTGTCAAGAACGAAACAGGGCTAACTGATGATGTGCCTAATAAATCTTCCACCTTATCCCTTCAGCTTGTTGTAAAGGGGACAGTTTTTGCACGTTTCTCACCGGATCAAAAATCACAACTGGTTGAGGCTCTTCAGTCTGTAGGCTACTTTGTTTCGATGTGCGGTGATGGTGCAAACGACTGTGGCGCACTGAAAGCAGCCCATGCAGGAGTAGCACTGAGCCAAGCCGAGGCCTCTGTGGCCAGCCCTTTCACTTCGGGCCTCCAGGATATTAGCTGTGTGCCGAAACTCATACGCGAAGGTCGTTGTGCGTTAACCACCAGCTTCGGTACTTTCAAATTCATGATGGGATACTCGATCACGCAATTTACCAGTGTTCTCATGCTTTACTGTGTAGGTTTTCCCACTTGCTTTTATGAGAAATTTTGCTTTTTTCGTATTATGGGGAATTTTTTCTGCCACTTTTAGGTGGAATCCGTGCTCGAAGACATGCAATTCCTCTATATTGACTTGTTTGTCATTACTTCTCTTGGTATCACATGTAAGTTGCTTTTTCCACTCGCTGTGCTGTTATGAATCCTGGACGGAACCATTTCCCTTAAATTTGTCTTGAACCTACCTCGATAAGGCAAACTTGAGACCTTTTTACACTGTTAATTTGCGTTATTCTTTCCACTTCGCAGTCGGCTACACCAAGGCTTATAGACGTCTTTCATCGGAGCCGCCAACAATGCGTCTCGTCTCTACCACGACACTTTTATCGCTGGGCAGTCAGTTGCTTCTTGTTATAGGCACCCAGTTGGCAACTTTCTTCTACATCCGCCTTCAACCCTGGTAATTCTCGCATTTTTCTCGTCTGGCGCTTTCGGACTTTATGATATGAGGGATTTCTAGTCGGAATAACAACTGCCTTTGTAGGCTATCCGACGAAGCCAGCATGCAGAATACGGCTCTCTTTCTTGTTTCCTGTTACCAATACGTGTTACTCGCTGTAGTTTTCTCCAAAGGTCCACCTTATCGCCGAAGAATTTATTCCAATTGTAGGTTTTTTATTTTGCACTTAGAGCCCTGTTTTTGTGTGCACAGGCGTGTTTTTTATTTCACATGTTGACGTCATGTTTCCTTAACAGTGCTTCTTAAAGTGCCTTTAATTGCCTAATCTCCGTGATCTTATGTGGTCATTCATGTAACCCGCAAATTGTAACTTAATTCGCACAAGATATTTGCGCTTGCCCCTGCAAATACGTTGAGACTTTCCTCTCCTTCGAAGACGGCATTCTTGAATGTGTGGATTTGGGTCTTTTTCAGATGTCTTCTTAGGAAATATTCTCATCGTGCTTGGGATCAATCTTCTCCTTACTTTTTATCAAGGCGAAAGTCTACTGAATTTAATGACTGTGAGTTTTGTCCACTCCTCACCGTTAACAATCCGCTACTTTTTGTCCCTTCAATTGTTTTCTTTTTCTTCGTCTTCAGTTGGTCGTCTACCCTTCGTATACAGTTCGCTTTATTTTACTGTTGATTGCGTCGGCGAACTTTTTGCTCGGATTCCTCGTTGAAATGTTGGTTGAGGGAGTGGCCTTCCGCCGACGTATGCGTCAGCTCAAGAAAGCCCTCTTCCCGGGCTCAGTGGCTCGCAAGGACTACGAGCTCATCCGTGAGGAGATCGACCGAATGGCGGGCGATTGGCCGCCAATCATCCGCTCCGTGAGCATTCAGGATATTCGCGCGGAGTTCTTTGTGGAAGACCACCCGCCGGGTCGTGCTCGTTGCCACTCCATCACCAACACGCGTGATGATTCCTGTTGCAGCGAGGACGAGAATCACGATCCCGCTCAAACTTACGTCCCTGGGGGTGGTGTCGCCGCTGTTGCCAACAAGGCCCCTGTTTACCAACACCCCACCCCGAGTGCCTGTGTGAGTAGTGCCTTATCAGTAAGCACGTAGCACTTTTCCACTTGCCACCTTAAGGTCTTTTTGATCGAAAAGCCAAGCCTCTTAAGGTATTTATTTTCTGCAGTCTCGCACCGGTTGCTTCGTGACAAATCCACTTTGACAACTGGTATGCTGAAATTGGGAGAACATAACAAGGCCTTATTTTGCATCACTCGTTCTTAGAAATGGTGAAGTCTACTTTCTCTGGTTATTGTATATTCGGAGCCAATTTCCATTTGGCCGCTTCACACTGGAAATCATCTCAAATGCAAAATTGTGGTCATTGAGGAATTTTTACAGAATTTCTCGCGTGGAACGACTCACGGATGTTACCAGGCCAACACTGAGATATTCATGCATGTGGCTTATTAGTGAGAGTTGCTACTTGGGTGCTTTTCGTTAAGAGACCTTCCAACAATCTTTAGATCATGTGACCAAGCGGGTGCCTGTCACACTCATTTCTCATTGCGTGTCCGCAAACGTTTACTTTCAGTCGCGGCAGCGGTGTCGGTCGTTGGAAACTGCCGATTTGGATGAATCTGCTGAGGCCTATCGAGAGCGCGGCGACGGTGGCCACGAGCACAGTCAAGCGAGCGCTGAGAGGGCGGCGGCGGAGTCGGGCTTTAAGGTCAAACGAGCGAAGTACGTCAACTCATTCCGCAACCGCACGCAGAGTAGCGTCGGCGATCAGCGAAAGGGGCCTGCCGATGCCGACGAGATGCCCGTTCTGCCCCTGCACAATCCGGGCATCTCCTAGGGCCACGCCCCCGCCATTTCTCCCGTCGCGATCGCTGTGTTACTCCCTCTGGGCCACTGTGTCCGATGCTATTTGTTACCCACTCCTTCCAACTATGCCATATCAACCGGTTTGTATGTGTCTTTTCCACTATTCTCTCTCGATGTTCTGTGCATTATACACGCGATCGGTTGTGCAACGAGTTGTTCTTCGCTCTCCATTTGTGGGTGCTTAACGGGCGCGATTGGTTCACCGATGCACTCTTGACGTGGCATCGCCCCATCGGGGTGGGTGGTGCCGGTGCCAGTGATGGTTAACTGTCCACGTGAGACGCAAACGCCGTTGGGATGGAAGCCGCGCGCAGCCAGCGTTTTGCGTGCTCTCCAAGTGGCCGCGAGGAGTGGCACGCGGTTCAGCCCTCTAGTGAGTTCGCCCATCTGACGCCCCATTAATCACGAGGGGGACGCCTTTCACCCTCGGCGAAGTGGAAGTGGATCTTCTCCCCACAAAGTCATTTTGTCGTCTGCGAGCCTTGAACCACTTCCACGAAGCTTCATGCGCGTGCATCGCCCGCGTTGGACATGTCACCCGAGGAGATGCTCGTCGCACATTCCACACGGAGGCTGCCTCCTCTGAACTCCTCCTCTCCAGGCCGGCAGCGGTCAGGATTTCGTGCAATCCTCACAATGGCAACGCCCACTTCCTGCATCTGGTGACTTAACATTCGGCTTATTTCGGACGCACCGTCCTGGCCTCGACGAAGCACGACGCACCACGTCCAGAGGCGATTCGAGTTCAGCCGTCACAATGCCTGTGCGGCCATCTGTGCCCCATCGAAATCCCATGTCATTCCGTGATTTTTCAATGCTTTCCCACTTTTTTGGAGCGTGGTGTTGCAAGCCAGCGTTGACGTGGTGCGTTGTGCGTTGTGCGTGGTGGGCGGAGGGGTGAGGGTAGTTGGAAAAGTCGGAGGAAGGCGGGGAGCATCCGCCGTGGCGCAAAATGGCGGGAGCGGCAGATCTGCCGCCCACGCGCCGGCGGCCTCAACCGTTTCTCGGGTGTGCAACGCGGCTCCCCGCCGGCCGTCCAATCCAATCGGTCGTTTGCAGCTGAAGTGCGTGCGCGGGGCACCTTTAATGGCCCTCTCCGCCTGACAGTACACGGATGTTCTGCACCCTTCCCCACAGAAGTTTGGCGTCCGTCACCTTGCAAGTGGACCTCCGGCGAAACGAGTTGGTCCTCCAGCCTCCAGCCTCCTCCACCTTCCACATTGTCTCCATCTGGTGACTCATGCCACATCGTAGCGCAGTCCACCGTCGCATCACTGCCTCACGCCTGTGTGTGTGTATGCTGGTGAAATCTCATTGCCGCGAGGACGTCGGCGTTAAAGGGCCTCTCTCGTACCACCCGCGATAATGCATGCGTGTGCAGGTGTGCGAGCCAGTCCACACGAGCCTCGCGTAAACACGCGCTGAGTTGAGGCCTTTGGTGGAAGTAAAACTAATTATGCTGTGAGGAAAAGGCGAAAAGCCTCCTCCTCCTCGTCCTCCTCTGCGGTTCGGAAGAGAGCTGCACACCGACTGCCAAAAATCTCCTCGTTTGGTGTTACTCGGGCATTTTCCCCATCACCGTCACACATATGTGACACGCAGTCGGCACCGATTTGTGAGAAGTTGGCGGCGCATATCATCTGGGCTTGGAGAATCGAGCTGTTTAGAGCAATTTACTCGACAGGTGATACTGACTGGTTGCGGGAAATGCGCGTCCACTCCGACCGATTTACGCCTCGTCACAAGTCTGCCCCGAAAACATGTCGCATCGAGGACTACGCAATTGATGAGATTGCAACTCCTCTTCGCAGCAGAAAAGACTCTACAACGAGTCTGCATTTTCGTGTGCAACACTCGCCAGCGAGAAGCAGGTCCCCGCCTCGCACTCGTGCGTAGCGTCCTCCAAACCAGAGTGTCGCGTTGAGAATTAAAACGGTCAAGAGGCCAGACGACAACGCCTCAGTGGCGCCTTCCCTCAAATGCCCCAAACGACCTCAACTGGCCTCGACTGACCTCAAATGCCCCCCTCCCCCTTCCCTCCCCTCCTCTTCCCGCCCCCCCCCCGCAGCCTGTCTTCGTCACTCGCCCATCGTCGCATTCGCGCAGTTCCCAACCGGGGAGAGGTCCAAAAGCCAGCTTAAGAAGCCTCGTTTTACCTGCTTCTGCTGACACAGACGACGGTCTCGTGTCTGATCATCAAAGGCAGTTGGAGGGGCGCGCCAACTCGAGCGTCGTTGCCCCCCTCCTTCGTCAAGTCGCCTCTCCACCGCCTCTGTTCTACGTCAAAGTAATGAGTACACACGGCAAGTGACTGGAGGTGGCAGCCTCTGGCAATCCCACTTGACTAAATGTGGTGCAATGCGTACCCGTGCCGGCGCCCGCGCGCTTGTCGCGTGGCGTGTGTCGCTTGTGACGCGTACCCGAGAGGGGGGTTTAACGAGCCGACAGTGTCGACCGCACAGAGAAGGGAGGCTGAACGGAGGCATGGAGCCCTCCTCTCCTCCGCCACTCGCCACTCGCTCGGGTCTTCCATCATCTCCGCTCATGGGACGTGTTTCTTGTCGCCTCGACCTTCACACACCGGCGAAGAAATCTTCGGCGGGGAGGGGGGGAGGAGAAGTTGAGAGTCAAGGACGCCGAGGTGGTGGCGATGGCAGGACAGTCGCCCTCGCATGGTCACCCTTCCTTGCCACCGCCGCATCTCTTCACTGCCGGTGGCGCGTGAAAAGCAAATTTGACCGGGTGGAAGCAAGACACCTCGGGTCTCCATTCGCCTCGAGGACGGAGGATGGCACCGTGGATTCATTTTAAAGAGATTCACCTCCTCCGACACCTCACCGTATACTGATGCGTCTCATTAATATTCATTTTACACACACACACGCACGCACGCACGCAAACACACGGATCAGATCAGGGACTGTTCAGTGAAGGCGCCTGTAGCCGCGATGGCCTCACAGCCCACACGCCGCCTCTCGACGACTGCGGTGCGCCGTCCACCGCCGACGTCTTCCAACCCATGACACGAACAGTCGAGGGCGAGTCATTCGCGAATGTCACCTGTTTTTCAATGCCTCACTCGTGACAATTCTAAGCTCACACGCGAAATAAAGGGCAAGAGGAGTGACAGATGCGGTTAGGAGAGTGGGAGCGCGGGATGCCATCTCAAAGTCTGCCACGACGTGCCACGCAGCGACGAGACTGCGGCAAAGGGGAGAAGGAGAACAGCCGCCATCAAGACAGTCTCCGCCGCGTTGCCGTGGTTGTTTGAGCAAACACCGCTTTGTGATTAGTGAAGTGTATGAAGTGGTGCAACTGCGGAAGTGGGCGGCATTCACCCTCGCAAAATGAACTTTCGTCTCTTTCCAACCCCCCTCTTTCGCGCTCTCTCTCGCTCTCTTTCTCTCTCCTCGTCCCTGTCTTCCGCTCGCGCGTGCCAAGGCAGCCCCGGCAGCGCGCGCGGCAGCCCTGCGTGAGCCTCGTCTCGGGGGCAAACGGAGCCCGCTTCCGCCAACGAGCAGCCCACGCCAAGCAAACGCCGCCTCACAATCCCCCACCCTCCCATCCACCCACTTCCTCGGCCAGTAGGACGGCCGCACTGTCCGCTGTTTCACTGAACCCCACCAAGTGTCACCCCACTGCGCCGATTAGGCCTCGAACCTGTTTACTAGCCAGCAGCCGGTTTTGTATACAAGTGGTGGATATTGTGAAAGAAGGCTGCGCCGAGTGGAATGTTTACCGAAATGGTCGAGTTGAGTGCTGTCCCCGCATCGAGGGGGCGACAAGTGGGCTGCCAACCCCTAATTCCCACCTCTTCACCCACGCAGCCAAACGGTGCACGCGGCCACGCAGTCACCGCCCAGGTCAAGCGGTTGAAAACGTGTCCCGCAAATGGCAACGCGTTGGAACAACAGGCGCGCATTTGTGGGTCGTCAGCGCCTCGACTGTTCAAAATACAGTGAATGTCAACGGGGACGCGGTATCACGAGGAGCGAACCGTTTGAGTGTCATGTGAGTCCCGAGGTGGGTTACAGAATTGTTGGCAGCACGCAAAGTCGAATGAGGACGAATGACTGTGGACCAGGCCTCGAGTCAAAGAGGAGAGGCGAAATGCCGCCGTGTGGTGTGAGCGACGAGAGGAAGTAGTGTGTCAGAGGTGGCAGGAGGGTTTTCCTACGCCTGCCCCGTAGAGCATCGTGACCCCAGATTGCTAAAAGGCGGAGAGCGGGTGCCTGACACTCGAGGCATGTGTGTCTGAACAAGAATGGCGGTTTTTGTGGCCGCTGCTCCACGGACCCACAGTTACGTGAGGGAGCGGGGAAAGCCAAGGCCTGTTTAAAAGTCCGCAGTCTAAATCCTGCTGAAGGACATAAATGTGAAGTGAGAGGCGTTTGGCGCTTCGGTTGCGGTGTCGAGGACTCGAGCAACGCGCGCTTAGAGCTATTTCGTCTTACCGGATTGCTGAATACCCTCGAAGAGGGACCTTTAGCCCAGAAGCTAAGGTTTCTCCTGCCAACGTTGAACGATTCTCAGGACCAGGATGGGTGCACATTCGAGATGGAGTCGCCTCTTCTAAGCCAGGAAATGGAAGAAAGAAGAGAAGAAGGTTGGGGGGAGGGGGGGGGCGACGGAGGGCGGAGCGAGGCAGAGTTCTGCCCCAATTGTCTAACATTACATTCCAGGATGACGTAGGACTCCGTAGACGAAGCTCAGCCGAGGCCCTAAGAAAGGTCTTCATCGTGATCCAACAGCATGACATTCGCTGTGTGCAGTGGGCAGGTGTGGAGGAAGCTCAGTTCGCACGTCGCAATCCCAGCGAATGACTTGGTTCGCGCCCCGAAGGCGGGCTCCTAATGCAGCATGGAGGCGTTGGACGAGATGGACTGGGAGATGAGAAGTTTTCCTCGCCCTTCCCCACCACCCTCACCCTCTCTCCGTCCAGTGCCTCTTTCCCGAGCTCCTCTGCCTGTCCCGTCCACGCAGCCGGGCGATCGACACCTCGTACCGGGGTTCGGACAACCAGAACGTCAACTCTTGGCATTGTCCAGCACCAGAGGGTGTTTCTTTTCCTCCTCCTCCTCCTCCTCCTCCTTCCAGTTAAGGAGGAGGAGGGGGAGGGAGCGGACCAACGCCATCCCGTCGCCCGCCGAGATGACTGACGTCAAAAGGCAGACCCACGCAACTTATCCGTGTACGCCGGGCAACGTCGCAAGTGGGTATTCCGGTTTCCACAGAAAGTACAATAATACGTAGGTTTTCACAGGAACGAGACGAGGTGTGCCATTTAAAACTGCGACTGTGAAATCTGCGATAGGACCGAGCATGTCTGACGCACGCCGGTGTGCCCCAACGCCACGAGGGGAAGACTGATTCGGCCGAAGGCCTCGTGTGCAGAAGCGAGTGGCCGACGCAGGCTTTCAACCGAGCTTTTCCGGTTGAGATGTGTCTGTTCCGATCGTGGAAGAGAATTAAACGTTCTTCGGAATCGCCTCACATTCCATGCATCTGCGCTGTCCCGAAGGTGCTCGAGGCAGATGGACGTGTTTCCACAAATTCTCTCCTCGTCTCGCCTTGAGGCGTACCAACTCTGCGCCTTCCTCCAATTGCCGCCCCCAAGTTGCCTCTGCATATCAAATCGAATGCCACGCGACAGTATACTACTGCTATGAAATAAGTAGTCGACATCAGTGACCTTGTAAAAGGCGCTTCACAATAGACATGCTGAACCAGTGGGGAGCGAAAGTGAAGGGGAAGCGAGAAGATGGCGACCCAGAGAAGAAGTGACACGCGGCACAAGAGGGAGTTGTGTGACTGACAACTCCACGTTTAGGTGTTTTTCTCAAGCATGGCGCGTTCCTGACGACTCCTTTGCTGCGGCGGCGATTCACCCCAGTCTTCAGTGAATATATTCATTTCTGTAAGAAGGCGAAATCCGTAGCAAGAACTATTCACTCACGCAAAGAGGGTTGAGGAGGAACAGCAACGAGAAAGCCGTCGAATGCACGAGACGCGAGGTGAGAGGCATGTCTGGGGAACTCAATTACCGATCAAATTTGTCAACAACCCACCCAATTGCAGCCTCGCGGAGAGCGTCAGTCCTGGGACAAAAGCCGACTTAAACGTATCACACTCCTGCCGACTACATGGACGCACGATTGTCCCTGACCACCTTAATGAGGGCTCGGAGGGCAGGCGTAGGAAAACCCTCCTGCCACCTCTGACACACTACTTCCTCTCGTCGCTCACACCACACGGCGGCATTTCGCCTCTCCTCTTTGACTCGAGGCCTGGTCCACAGTCATTCGTCCTCATTCGACTTTTGCGTGCTGCCAACAATTCTGTAACCCACCTCGGGACTCACATGACACTCAAACGGTTCGCTCCTCGTGATACCGCGTCCCCGTTGACATTCACTGTATTTTGAAACAGTCGAGGCGCTGACGACCCACAAATGCGCGCCTGTTGTTCCAACGCGTTGCCATTTGCGGGACACGTTTCAACCGCTTGACCGTCCACTCGTCTCAGCCTCATCTACGCCTCATCCACGCCTCGGTGTTGCCGCCGTGACCGTGGGCTTGAGGCGGAGGAAGGCGGCGTGGCAAAGACTAAATGCGGCCTCGCGCGGGGCGCAGTGGACACGCAGGCGGCTCTCACGGTGAACATGTGAGCGGGCGAGTGTCCGATTCCGCGGGTCAACTGAGGCGAGGTGGAGTCGACGCACGAGGCCTCTGCCCTGCCCTGCCCCTGTCCCCTCCCATTCCTCATTTCCCATTTCCAATTCCCCATTCCCGAGAACGCCAAGCGTCAACCGCTAACCGCCAACTACCCAACTGCCAACCCGAAAAGCCCAACTCCATGGCGAGCGACTTGGCTGCCACGTCAATGTCCAGAGTGGATGTCTGTCGATTGAAGTCGTCTCGAGAAGGTTGAGGGAGAAAGCGATGCCGATTGCCCCTCAACACTTCACTTCACTTCGACTGTGCACGTGGCGACTCTAAGCCAGCCGTCGACCTACTGGAGAATGGGCAATGGGGAAGGGGAAGGGGAAGACAACGCCGACCGGTGGGAGGTGGCAGGTGGGAGGTGGCGATGCACCCTTCGGCAAGTGCGCGGTGGTAGTGGCACCGAAGCGAGTGGTCTGTGACATTCCTCCAAATAATTTGACGTTATTCGCCGTACCGTTGTCACGAGAGCTCGGAAGACTGCGAGGGCCGGTGGACTTGGCGCCCACCGTGACGACAGGCCACTGTGCCTCTTCCACTCGCAACTCACCACTCCCGCGCCGCAGGAAAGAGGACCCCGCGAGGTGACGCGGAGGAAGAGGCGATCCTCGACTCCGGGCGAGAGGTGACAGCGACGACTGTTTCCGTGTGTGTCCGCTCAGTCAGTGTAACGCCACGAGAGGCTGAGTTGAGGCGAAGACGTCCTTGCACGACGGCCGCCTGGAGTGTTGCAGTGTTGATGGAGTGTTGATGGAGTGCTGGAGTGCACATTTGGCCCATGCATCGCGCCCCGCCTACCAAAGCCCCTCCTGGCGGAGCGGAGGCGGACAGCACACACTGACGCGCCTCAGCCCATCCCAGGAGATGGTGTGGTTTGCTTCTCTCAGCCCACGAAATGTGAGGTAAATGTGAGGTGCTAATTTAGCAAACGACAGCCACTTTTGGGTGCTCCCACGGCACCTGGGCGGTGACGGCGTGGCCGCGTGCACCGTTTGGCTGTGTGGGTGAAGAGGTGGGAATTAGGAGTTGGCAGCCCACTTGTCGCCCCCTCCACCCACCCACCCACCCCGCCTCCACGATGCAGGGACACCGCTCAACTCAACAGATGTCTCGCCTTGAGGCGTACCAACTCTGCGCCTTCCTCCAATTGCCGCCCCCAAGTTGCCTCTGCATATCAAATCGAATGCCACGCGACAGTATACTACTGCTATGAAATAAGTAGTCGACATCAGTGACCTTGTAAAAGGCGCTTCACAATAGACATGCTGAACCAGTGGGGAGCGAAAGTGAAGGGGAAGCGAGAAGATGGCGACCCAGAGAAGAAGTGACACGCGGCACAAGAGGGAGTTGTGTGACTGACAACTCCACGTTTAGGTGTTTTTCTCAAGCATGGCGCGTTCCTGACGACTCCTTTGCTGCGGCGGCGATTCACCCCAGTCTTCAGTGAATATATTCATTTCTGTAAGAAGGCGAAATCCGTAGCAAGAACTATTCACTCACGCAAAGAGGGTTGAGGAGGAACAGCAACGAGAAAGCCGTCGACAGCAGGAGACACGTGTCGTACCACGGTCTTACAGTCAAGCCTCCCTGCCCTCCTGCCTGCAATCAGCTGGCCGAGTTCGTCCTCTCATGAGCCGATTCCCCTCCTTGCACTATGCCAACCCCCTTCACGAAGTTGGCGACACAACATGGCACTGGTGCCACCACACTTTTCGCGGCAGCCGCGCAGCCCCGATGTGGGCAAAAACAAACTCCTCCCTCCTCAAACCGCCTTCCCTCCGCTCCCCACCTCCCTATCTCTCCCCACCTTCTCCCCGCCTTCCCATTCCACCCACTTGGTGTCACACCGGCAGAGAATTTATTGTGATTCACTAAGCTCCACAATTCATGCATTGTGCAACTTTCAGGCCACTTGGACGGAGGCGAATTAATCGCCACACAGTAGGGTGGTCCACTCATGGCATCCGTTCACGGCGTGCTGGAAGGACAAAAGAAACTTGTGGGTGGCCATGCATAAGGCACACGGAGGCAGCAGACCGACTCCGCTTGCGGACGTAAAGCAACCAAAGTTGAGGTGAAATGTGCACGAAACTGCCTCACCTGAATGTCCAACAGGTCGTTATTCAATTGTAAGGCCAGCGAGTCGACCGGAGAAAGCATCGACAGTTGAATGTGTTTGCCCATGTAGAACATTCCTCCAAATAATTTGACGTTATTCGCCGTACCGGTGCCGAAGACTTCGTGGACGCGTTTCTCTTCCACAGCTTTCATCAAATTCGGCCAGCGATATCTCGCCCTCCCTCGTTGGCACATCCTAAACAACGTGAGGCAGTTGGGTGTCATCCCATTGCGACGTACACTGGGAGTGAATGCTGCGCATCAACTCTACATGACCTATGGCACGAAGTCGCGGATTGCAGTGAAGGGATCGAGAAGCAGCGTAAACTAGCGAAGTGGAGAAGAGTGGAGTGGAGAGGAGTGGAGTGGAGTGGAGTGGAGAGGAGAGGAGAGGATGCGCATGGCAGGCCATGCTGTCGACAAAAGCGACTCCTTCACGCCTCGAGTGAAGTTGAGGTGGAGCGCTCTTCTCCCATGTCAATCGGTCGAGCCTCTCTACTCACTCGCATTTAAGTAGCGTGTATGTGCGGGAAGATGCATTTGCAGCCTGCTGACTCACCCTGAGTTTGGCCAAGGCCAGCATGCTTCTCCGTGTTACGCCGGGCAGGATTAGTCCATTCAGAGGCGGCGTCAACAACTCCTTCTCTGGTGTCAGGGAGATTCACAAGAAGAGGCACATTAGACTGGCTGGAGTTACGAGGAAGAGCAATTCTCCTGAGACAACTGCACTCCGCCAACCAAACTCTCTACTCGTCTGCCGTCCAGCCATGTTTCACCGCTCACGGCAAGTTCTACACGCATGATTCAGTGCGAACCGACCGAGTGGTTGATTGTCCTCTCAAGCAGCACCTCGAGAAGTCGCTTCAGCCCACCACTCCGTCCTGCCTGCATCCGCCGCAAGCACCACTCGACGGCGTCATTTGCCTCAGCCCCGCAGTCCTCGCCGAAGCCGCGTGGGTGCAAATGACCCGCGTTTCGCGAATAGAGCATCACCTCAACTGGAACATGTTTTGTGACACGAGGACTGCAGCAGTTACACGAAGGCTGACATGTTAACAAGGCGATGCCTGTTGGTGTGGGCTTAGAGGACAGTGGAGAGCAGGCATTTGATTACACAAAGACTGAGGCCTCACCCCCGTGTTCGTTGGTCCAGTAGACGAAGAGGTTCATGGTGCTAACCTCCGTGAGGCGTTTCTCCTCCCCGAATAGCCAGAGCACCTCGTCGCAGTCCTTCTCGTACGCCAGTTTCTTCACCATCATTGCGGGGGCGTAGTTGCTGCCACACAAAAAACTCTGTTAGCATGGCAATAATTGGGAAGTAATAAAGTAAGGGCATTGGGGGGATTGCGTTTGGGGTCTACGCCGTGGAAGCTGGGAAGTGGGAGGAGACTTGTGCCCCGACCACCCGCTACCACGCTGTTCAGCCTTTCACCTCGCCACTCTCTTCACCCTCTTTCTCTCCCCTTCGCCTTCGCCTTCGCCTTGCCTTGCCTTGCCTTGCCTTGCCGTGGCCCGTGGCTTGTGACCACCAGCCGGTTGTGTGCTGGGGAAGGGCGCTCCCCAAGCCAAATGTGCCCAGCCTTACTCGAGTCTCCTGCCGCGTCTAGTGACGTGTGGCGTGTTGGCCACTGTGGGCGCGCACAGATCGGACATGCTTCACTTGTCCCCAACTCACGCGCCCATCTTCACGTCCCCCGTTCCACCGGGCCACGCACGCACGAAACGCTCATCCGCGTACAACCGCACAGTCGAGGGGGTGGCTGCACTCGGTGATAAGATGACATTCAACTGTGCCATCTTCGACACCGTGGCCCCTATTGCGTCGGCGGTGGCGGTGCTCGTTGCGAGATGCGTGCCCCCATGGATCTGCAAGAAGACGCGGCGGAGGAATAGGCATGTTTCCTATTTTCTGTTTAATCGCCCCAAATGGGGCAATTCCGGAGGGGAAGAGTCCCCTGATTTATGCCCCATAGACCGCCCCGCACGCTGGAATGCTGCTGCCCTCCGCCATGTCACGTCCGGTCCGTCCAGGAGAGAGTACTTACCAATGAGGTGTCAACAGCCCTGAAAAATGCCAAATGAAGCGAAAAAAATAAGCGTCCACATCGCCGATGAAAATCAACATGTTGAGAGCAAGGAAACAACGGGTTGAGGGTGCCCAGGTTGCAGAGGGCTCAGATTTCCCAACACTCGCCCGCTAATCCCCACCAATTGGGGCTTTGGGAGCACATAATTTGGCTGAGGGACCAAACCCTCAGATGACAGCGACACACGTGACCACCGAGGTTGAAAATGATGTCGGGTGAGTCAGTCCATTTGGGGATGCAGACAAAATTAAGTGGGAAAGCAAGCAAGCAGGCTGTTCGGGACGTCCTCAACCAGACACCTCTAATCCCACCAATGGTAAGAGAGGCTGACTAACTTGGCACTCGAGGCAGCCTTCGCGGAACGGGCGTGTGGAAGGAGAATGTTGAAGTCCAGCGTGGAGAAAGGCATAATCGAGACCAGGTTCTATGATATTAAACATATTGTTCATCATTTATAGTCCGTCCACCTCCATATTATAACAAGGGCACCCAATTCATACCTTATTATCGCTTCTTCTCTTCTCTTCACTTCGGACTGCGATCTTCACCGCAGGTTCCCTCACCTCGTATTAAATCTCGTAAGAAGAACTCTGTTCACGAGGTATCGATTATCCTCCTAGGCAATTGGATCAATTAACCGAAATCACTGTTTACGCCGAGTCGTGACGCACGCTACTGCAGTAATTACAGGAGCCAATAGGACTGCAGTCGATCCGAGATTCCTCACGAGCTGATTGGTGCACATGGAGAGTCGGGACGACTGTTCAGCGCTCTCATTGGCCAACTGAGCAGATAAAAGAATATCCACCAAAAATGCAACCACCCTCGTCGAGCGCGACTATGTCAGTTAAGGATTTTAAGGTACCTTGAAAACTGTCGTTTAATCCTTCTAGTTCAGTGATTTGCAGGTGGAACTCTCGCCGAGTGTGACGAAGACACCGGATTTGTGCAATTTAAGTTTTGGTAGAACATTTACCGATCACATGCTTACAATGCAATGGACAAGTGAGAGTGGATGGCAAAATCCCCACATTGGACCTTTTGCGCCACGTGAATTGCATCCTGCTTCGCATGTCTTACACTACGCAGATGTCGTTTTCGAAGGCATGAAGGCCGTACGCGGTGTGGATGGCAAAATACGACTATTTCGGCCACACGATCACCTCGTCCGATTAAACCGTTCTGCAACTCGTTGCGGTCTTCCCGTACGTCAGTCCGACTCCACCCAACTCGTGTAACCATGCGTATTGTAGACGGTGGACGAGGAGGAGCTGCTCGAGTGCATCAAGCACTTGGTGCGCATTGATCAGCAATGGGTGCCCGAGCGTCGAGGCGCCTATCTTTACATACGACCGACGATAATTGCTACGGAGGTTGGATTCCTCTCACCTGCTGAACGCGCTTCTCCTTTCTAGGACTCACTAGGGGCCACGGTGTCGAAGATGGCACAGTTGAATGTCATCTTATCACCGAGTGCAGCCACCCCCTCGACTGTGCGGTTGTACGCGGATGAGCGTTTCGTGCGTGCGTGGCCCGGTGGAACGGGGGACGTGAAGATGGGCGCGTGAGTTGGGGACAAGTGAAGCATGTCCGATCTGTGCGCGCCCACAGTGGCCAACACGCCACACGTCACTAGACGCGGCAGGAGACTCGAGTAAGGCTGGGCACATTTGGCTTGGGGAGCGCCCTTCCCCAGCACACAATCCGCAGCGGGTCAAGCCACAGGCCACAGGCCACGAGGAGGAGAAGGCGAAGGGGAGAGAAAGGGGGTGAAGAGAGTGGCGAGGTGAAAGGCTGAACAGCGTGGTAGCGGGTGGTCGGGGCACAAGTCTCCTCCCACTTCCCAGCTTCCACGGCGTAGACCCCAAACGCAATCCCCCCAATGCCCATACTTTATTACTTCCCAATTATTGCCATGCTAACAGAGTTTTTTGTGTGGCAGCAACTACGCCCCCGCAATGATGGTGAAGAAACTGGCGTACGAGAAGGACTGCGACGAGGTGCTCTGGCTATTCGGGGAGGAGAAACGCCTCACGGAGGTTAGCACCATGAACCTCTTCGTCTACTGGACCAACGAACACGGGGGTGAGGCCTCAGTCTTTGTGTAATCAAATGCCTGCTCTCCACTGTCCTCTAAGCCCACACCAACAGGCATCGCCTTGTTAACATGTCAGCCTTCGTGTAACTGCTGCAGTCCTCGTGTCACAAAACATGTTCCAGTTGAGGTGATGCTCTATTCGCGAAACGCGGGTCATTTGCACCCACGCGGCTTCGGCGAGGACTGCGGGGCTGAGGCAAATGACGCCGTCGAGTGGTGCTTGCGGCGGATGCAGGCAGGACGGAGTGGTGGGCTGAAGCGACTTCTCGAGGTGCTGCTTGAGAGGACAATCAACCACTTGGTCGTTTCGCACTGAATCATGCGTGCAGAACTTGCGGTGGGCGGTGAAACATGGCTGGACGGTAGACGAGTAGAGAGTTTGGTTGGCGGAGTGCAGTTGTCTCGTGAGAATTGCTCTTTCCCCGTAACTCAAGTCTAATGTGTCTCTTCTTGTGAATTTGCCTCACACCAGAGGAGGAGTTGTTGACGCCACCTCTGAATGGACTAATCCTGCCCGGCGTAACACGGAGAAGCATGCTGGCCTTGGCCAAACTCAGGGTGAGTCAGCAGGCTGCAAATGCATCTTCCCGCACATACACGCTACTTAAATGCGAGTGAGTAGAGAGGCTCGACCGATTGACATGGGAGAAGAGCGCTCCACCTCAACTTCACTCGAGGCGTGAAGGAGTCGCTTTTGTCGACAGCATGGCCTGCCATGCGCATCCTCTCCTCTCCTCTCCACTCCACTCCACTCCACTCCTCTCCACTCCACTCTTCTCCACTTCGCTAGTTTTACGCTGCTTCTCGATGCCTTCACTACAATTCGCGAGTCCATGCCATAGGTCATGTAGAGTTGATGCGCAGCATTCATCCCCAGCGTACGTTGCAATGGGATGACACCCAACTGCCTGACGTTGTTTAGGATGTGCCAACAAGGGAGGGCGAGATATCGCTGCACGAATTGATGAAAGCTGTGGAAGAGAAACGCGTCCACGAAGTCTTCGGCACCGGTACGGCGAATAACGTCAAATTATTTGGAGGAATGTTCTACATGGGCAAACACATTCAACTGTCGATGCTTTCTCCGGTCGACTCGCTGGCCTTACAATTGAATAACGACCTGTTGGACATTCAGGTGAGGCAGTTTCGTGCACATTTCACCTCAACTTTGGTTGCTTTACGTCCGCAAGCGGAGTCGGTCTGCTGCCTCCGTGTGCCTTATGCATGGCCACCCACAAGTTTCTTTTGTCCTTCCAGCACGCCGTGAACGGATGCCATGAGTGGACCACCCTACTGTGTGGCGATTAATTCGCCTCCGTCCAAGTGGCCTGAAAGTTGCACAATGCATGAATTGTGGAGCTTAGTGAATCACAATAAATTCTCTGCCGGTGTCACACCAAGTGGGTGGAATGGGAAGGCGGGGAGAAGGTGGGGAGAGATAGGGAGGTGGGGAGCGGAGGGAAGGCGGTTTTGAGGAGGGAGGAGTTTGTTTTTGCCCACATCGGGGCTGCGCGGCTGCCGCGAAAAGTGTGGTGGCACCAGTGCCATGTTGTGTCGCCAACTTCGTGAAGGGGGTTGGCATAGTGCAAGGAGGGGAATCGGCTCATGAGAGGACGAACTCGGCCAGCTGATTGCAGGCAGGAGGGCAGGGAGGCTTGACTGTAAGACCGTGGTACGACACGTGTCTCCTGCTGTCGACGGCTTTCTCGTTGCTGTTCCTCCTCAACCCTCTTTGCGTGAGTGAATAGTTCTTGCTACGGATTTCGCCTTCTTACAGAAATGAATATATTCACTGAAGACTGGGGTGAATCGCCGCCGCAGCAAAGGAGTCGTCAGGAACGCGCCATGCTTGAGAAAAACACCTAAACGTGGAGTTGTCAGTCACACAACTCCCTCTTGTGCCGCGTGTCACTTCTTCTCTGGGTCGCCATCTTCTCGCTTCCCCTTCACTTTCGCTCCCCACTGGTTCAGCATGTCTATTGTGAAGCGCCTTTTACAAGGTCACTGATGTCGACTACTTATTTCATAGCAGTAGTATACTGTCGCGTGGCATTCGATTTTGATATGCAGAGGCAACTTGGGGGCGGCAATTGGAGGAAGGCGCAGAGTTGGTACGCCTCAAGGCGAGACATCTGTTGAGTTGAGCGGTGTCCCTGCATCGTGGAGGCGGGGTGGGTGGGTGGGTGGAGGGGCGACAAGTGGGCTGCCAACTCCTAATTCCCACCTCTTCACCCACACAGCCAAACGGTGCACGCGGCCACGCCGTCACCGCCCAGGTGCCGTGGGAGCACCCAAAAGTGGCTGTCGTTTGCTAAATTAGCACCTCACATTTACCTCACATTTCGTGGGCTGAGAGAAGCAAACCACACCATCTCCTGGGATGGGCTGAGGCGCGTCAGTGTGTGCTGTCCGCCTCCGCTCCGCCAGGAGGGGCTTTGGTAGGCGGGGCGCGATGCATGGGCCAAATGTGCACTCCAGCACTCCATCAACACTCCATCAACACTGCAACACTCCAGGCGGCCGTCGTGCAATGGCGTCTTCGCCTCACCTCAGCCTCTCGTGGCGTTACACTGACTGAGCGGACACACACAAGGAAACAGTCGTCGCCACCACCTCTCGCCGGAGTGGAGGATCGCCTCGTCCTCCGCGTCACCTCGGGGGGTTCTCTTTCCTGCGGCGCGGGAGTGGTGAGTTGCGAGGGGAAGAGGCACAGTGGCGTGTCGTGACGGTGGCGCCGAGTCCACTGGCCTTGCACACTTCCCAGCTCTCGTGACAACGGTACGGCGAAATAACGTCAAATTATTTGGAGGAATGTCACAGACCACTCGCTTCGGTGCCACTACCACCGCGCACTTGCCGAAGGGTGCATCGCCACCTCCCACCTGCCACCTCCCACCGGTCGGCGTTGTCTTCCCCTTCCCCTTCCCCATTGCCCATTCTCCAGTAGGTCGGACGGGCTGGCTTAGAGTCGCCACGTGCACAGTCGAAGTGAAGTGAAGTGTTGAGGGCAATCGGCATCGCTTTCTCCCTCAACCTTCTCGAGACGACTTCAATCGACAGACATCCACTCTGGACATTGACGTGGCAGCCAAGTCGCTCGCCATGGAGTTGGGCTTTTCGGGTTGGCAGTTGGTAGTTGGCGGTTAGCGGTTGACGCTTGGCGTTCTCGGGATGGGGAATTGGAAATGGGAAATGAGGAATGGGAGGGGACAGGGGCAGGGCAGGGCAGAGGCCTCGTGCGTCGACTCCACATCGCCTCAGTTGACCCGCCGAATCGGACACTCGCCCCGCTCACACGTTCACCATGAGAGCCGCCTGCGTGTCCGCTCCGCCTTTCGCGAGGCCGCATTCAGTCTTTGCGACGCCACCTTCCTTCGCCGCATGCCCACGGTGACGGCGGCAACACCGAGGCGCGGATGGGGCGTAGATGAGGCTGAGACGAGGGGATGGTCAAGTGGCTGAAACGTGTCCCGAAAATGGCAACGCGTTGGAACAACAGGCAGGGATTTGAGGGTCGTTTGCGCCTCAACTGTTCAAAGTACGGTGAATGTCATCAAGGACGCGGTATCACGAGGAGCGAACCGTTTGAGTGTCATGTGAGTCCCGAGGTGGGTTACAGAATTGTTGGCAGCACGCAAAGTCGAATGAGGACGAATGACTGTGGACCAGGCCTCGAGTCAAAGAGGAGAGGCGAAATGCCGCCGTGTGGTGTGAGCGACGAGAGGAAGTAGTGTGTCAGAGGTGGCAGGAGGGTTTTCCTACGCCTGCCCCTCCGAGCCCTCATTAAGGTGGTCAGGGACAATCGTGCGTCCATGTAGTCGGCAGGAGTGTGATACGTTTAAGTCGGCTTTTGTCCCAGGACTGACGCTCTCCGCGAGGCTGCAATTGGGTGGGTTGTTGACAAATTTGATCGGTAATTGAGTTCCCCAGACATGCCTCTCACCTCGCGTCTCGTGCATTCGACGGCTTTCTCGTTGCTGTTCCTCCTCAACCCTCTTTGCGTGAGTGAATAGTTCTTGCTACGGATTTCGCCTTCTTACAGAAATGAATATATTCACTGAAGACTGGGGTGAATCGCCGCCGCAGCAAAGGAGTCGTCAGGAACGCGCCATGCTTGAGAAAAACACCTAAACGTGGAGTTGTCAGTCACACAACTCCCTCTTGTGCCGCGTGTCACTTCTTCTCTGGGTCGCCATCTTCTCGCTTCCCCTTCACTTTCGCTCCCCACTGGTTCAGCATGTCTATTGTGAAGCGCCTTTTACAAGGTCACTGATGTCGGACTACTTATTTCATAGCAGTAGTATACTGTCGCGTGGCATTCGATTTGATATGCAGAGGCAACTTGGGGGCGGCAATTGGAGGAAGGCGCAGAGTTGGTACGCCTCAAGGCGAGACGAGGAGAGAATTTGTGGAAACACGTCCATCTGCCTCGAGCACCTTCGGGACAGCGCAGATGCATGGAATGTGAGGCGATTCCGAAGAACGTTTAATTCTCTTCCACGATCGGAACAGACACATCTCAACCGGAAAAGCTCGGTTGAAAGCCTGCGTCGGCCACTCGCTTCTGCACACGAGGCCTTCGGCCGAATCAGTCTTCCCCTCGTGGCGTTGGGGCACACCGGCGTGCGTCAGACATGCTCGGTCCTATCGCAGATTTCACAGTCGCAGTTTTAAATGGCACACCTCGTCTCGTTCCTGTGAAAACCTACGTATTATTGTACTTTCTGTGGAAACCGGAATACCCACTTGCGACGTTGCCCGGCGTACACGGATAAGTTGCGTGGGTCTGCCTTTTGACGTCAGTCATCTCGGCGGGCGACGGGATGGCGTTGGTCCGCTCCCTCCCCCTCCTCCTCCTTAACTGGAAGGAGGAGGAGGAGGAGGAGGAGGAAAAGAAACACCCTCTGGTGCTGGACAATGCCAAGAGTTGACGTTCTGGTTGTCCGAACCCCGGTACGAGGTGTCGATCGCCCGGCTGCGTGGACGGGACAGGCAGAGGAGCTCGGGAAAGAGGCACTGGACGGAGAGAGGGTGAGGGTGGTGGGGAAGGGCGAGGAAAACTTCTCATCTCCCAGTCCATCTCGTCCAACGCCTCCATGCTGCATTAGGAGCCCGCCTTCGGGGCGCGAACCAAGTCATTCGCTGGGATTGCGACGTGCGAACTGAGCTTCCTCCACACCTGCCCACTGCACACAGCGAATGTCATGCTGTTGGATCACGATGAAGACCTTTCTTAGGGCCTCGGCTGAGCTTCGTCTACGGAGTCCTACGTCATCCTGGAATGTAATGTTAGACAATTGGGGCAGAACTCTGCCTCGCTCCGCCCTCCGTCGCCCCCCCCCTCCCCCAACCTTCTTCTCTTCTTTCTTCCATTTCCTGGCTTAGAAGAGGCGACTCCATCTCGAATGTGCACCCATCCTGGTCCTGAGAATCGTTCAACGTTGGCAGGAGAAACCTTAGCTTCTGGGCTAAAGGTCACTCTTCGAGGGTATTCAGCAATCAGGTAAGACGAAATAGCTCCAAGACGGCGTTGCTCGAGTCCTCGATACCGCAGCCCAGGCGCCAAACACCTCATTTTTATGTTCTTCAGCCGGATTCAGACTGCGGGCTTTTAAACAGGCCTTGGCTTTCCCCCGCTCCCTCACGTAACTGTGGGTCTGTGGAGCCTCGGCCACAAAAACAGCCATCCTTGTTCAGGCACACATGCCTCGGGTGTCAGGCACCCGCTTTCCGCCTCTCAGCGATCTGGGGCCGCGATGCTGCACGGGGCGCAAGAGGCCGCACGCACACCAACGGGGAAGGGAGAGGAGACCGCGAGTTGGCTGCCTCTGCCGCCAAGATGGAGGCGTTAGCACCAGAACGGTTCTGGGGAAGGATGCCGCATCGGAAGGGATACACTCGATCCGATGCGGTATTCGGGGCCACGAGGTCTGGCGTTCACCCGAGGGGGGGAGGGGGGCAAACCGGCGCAGAGACACGAGTGAGGACTGACTGGCAGACGTTTCCACTTCGATTGGTAGCTGGACCAATCAAATGAGCGGATAAGAGGGTAGGTGACATACTGTAGACACTTGCTGAGTCGTGGTCAGGACCTCGTGGTTGCAGACTTCGCAATGTAGTGCGACGGAACAGTCTCTTAGCGCCAGCTTGCTCCACCGAAAAGCGTCTCGCCCAGGCGAATGGCACTGCACAATTCTGCTTCGAGCGGCTATAGGCGCACACCTCTTTCGCGACGCAATTTCCTGTCTGCAGCGGCCTTAGTGCAGCCCTCGGCCACCTAAAGACTTGGCCATTAAGACCACTTTATTTCCACTAGAGCATTCAATCATCCCCTTCTGCATGAATAGGCTGCCTACCTCAGTTTGTCGATTGGAAGTGGCTCTTCCGTGTTTCTAAGTCAGTGAAGTGCACACAAGGCAAATTTGTCCCTGATGGCCTTGACGTACATATCGTAGCCGAGGCGTGCCATTTACTTGGCGAACAACTCTCAAGGCTGTGGTGCAGAAAAACCTTCTCCGTGCTGTAACGGTACGGCGACTTGCAGCGAAATGAGCCAACATCGCTCCCCTGGCAGCCCGGAAAAGAATTATTGTTCATAAAAATAATGTTACTTTAAGCTTATAGGTAGCGTTGTTTTTTCAGCTAATTACGCTTAACTAAATCTGTTGACATATTACAAGGGCGTAAGGGAAAACCGCAGTAGACAAACAATGTCGCTTTTGCGGTGACAAGTCGGAGGTCGGCGCAGCCGGAGGCTGTGAAAGACAACTGCAACGAAGCCGCAGACCACTCACACATGTCACTGTGTTTTATCTTTGCCAGCAGCGTGTTTACCGAGGCGAGGGGATGTGTCCCGATACTCCCAGCCAACCTCTTCACCTGCCTCAGTCGGGCCCTCTTGCGTGGTGAAGGAAATTCTTTGTCCGCAGCCTCACCTATGCCACCCAAGTGGTCAAGCTGGGAGGAGAAGAAGGCGAGGAAGAAGAAGCGCCGGTCAAGACGAGCACGTATAAATCTCGCCCACTTGAACCAGATCGAAAGGTCGGGAGCGTCGGCACGATGATATGCAGTCGAGTGTGCCAGTTTGGAAGAATTGGCCATTGCGTACGCGTGGAGGGAGTGGTCACTTTGCGCCGGACATGGTCAGAAGGTCACGCCGCCAGGGCGAAGTGCAAATCTCCCGGGGAATGAAGAACTACATGTGGCCAAATTTACGGCAAATCATAAACTCCACCAATTCATTATTGCACCTGCACACGCCTATCCGGTCATTCGGACGTCTTTGCCAGTTGCCTTCACCCCGCGCAAATCCTACGAGGACACCAGCCACACCTTAACTCGGCAGTTGCGCACTCACCGCCTCCCAGTCGACTTCTTGTCCTCGGGGCTCGCGTTGTCCTCCGGCTGCTTGGCAAGGACTCCCGAAGGACTTTCTCAATTGCCTCGGTATCTGTGCGAGGCGCCTCTGTCTCCTGTCCATCACTTCTCATTCCTGTGCACGGGACAGCGGCCTCCCGAAGTTGCGTGAAAGGCAAAGACCCCGTCACCGACCGTCTGCATCTGCACTCCAGGAAATTTTTTCACTGGATGCCGATGTAGCCTGGTTGGGTGGCGACACTCCTCAGTCCGTTTAAAAGTCCGCCCTTCGTAGCGATCAGGAAGGTAGACGTTAGCCGCTCACGCTTGCTGCAATTGACGACGATCCCCGGACGGTTCTGCTCCTAGTAGCGAGGTCGGCGGAGGCGAGGCGCACAGAAGCCGCTTGACTTGCGAGAAGAATATTGTAAATTTCACAGCGTCCATCCAACCCACTCAGAGACGATCAATCGCACTCATAGTACCGCCGATTTGTCAAAGCATTCGTCTCCATCGCCGCATCGCCCCGGTGGCCGTCGATGAGGTGGAAAGCCGCAATCCCATCGAGCGGGATCGAGGTCCTCTTTGCACTTGCCCACTTCGCTGCCGGAAGAGGCACTTCGTGGATAGAACACCAGCGGAATGGAGGGAGAGCGCTGGAGAGGGCGCGTCGGTCATAAACATCGTAGTCTCCCCATAGCTGAGGCTTTTTAATATCCTCCTCTTAAGCATCCCATTAGGCATAAGTACAGGCGACTCGTTCCTATTTCTGCAACAAAATCCTTCATTCTTTTCTCTCACGAAGTGTACTTTTCCCCCACGATGTCCCCCGAATTGTGCCTCTCAGCCATAAAAATAGGCTTTTAACATACAGTCGTTGCGTGGGGGACTTCTCCTCCGCCTCTGAGCGCCGGTTCGGAGTTCCACGTCCACCGCTGGGCGAAATGCACGCAGGCACCGGGGAAGACACTCCGGTGGACGACTTTCAGGGTGCACAACACTGCCACCGGTGCGTTTATTGTTGTGCAACCCATGGAAAAAGGTTATTCTCGTGCTGCCTCTCGTCTCTTCCTCTGGGAGGAGGAGATTTGGCGCGAAGAGGAGGCAGAATCCAACTTTTAGAGGACCTAACGGACCGTGGGAGCGAATGACGAGGGGTAGACGTTCAACTCGGGCGTAATACGCCCGCTGAGACGAGTTGAGGCGAACGCGAGAGCGCCGTCTCGGCAGTTGTGGTGTCCCATGAACCTCCGAGGTGTGAGTCTGCGTGTGGGTGATGCGTTCACCTCCTCGCCGAGCGTCGGGTGGACTCGCGCCTCCTCCGAGGCCGCGGCAACCGTTCGCTCCCCGTCGAGTAGTGAGGAATCCTCCAATGGCGACGGCGGGTTGGGCGGTGGGTCAGTCTACTGCGCGACAAATCCACGTACATCCAGGCAGACTGAGTCGCCCGCCTCTCCTCGGTCTGTGACAGGATCGGAGGAGCGCCCTCGCTTCAGTTTGTCTCGAAATGCTGCAGCTGGTGGGAGACAACCCTCCACTGGTGGCATGGCAACCGAGTGAGTTGGGATGCGAAGCAAGAAGGGGGTCGCACCGCAGCGGGCGAAGGGAGGCGGTGGGAGGCAGAAACCGCGGAACCCCGCATCCCCTCAGACGCCGCAGGGCGTACGCGCCTCGAACCGCGCCGCTAACCGCGCCTCACCACAGCCACGGCGAGGTGTTGCCCAAGTGTTTTTGCTCACGTGCATGCTTCAGGAGGTCGGTCTGTGAAATGCCATCGGCGAGGCGCAACTTCTGGGCTGCCACCTGAGTGACTGCCCATTTGCAGAAAGAATAAAAATCAAGCATTTCTGCTTAAAAGCACACCTTCCTGCACTACGTACTGCCCCTCTCTTCACCACGACCTGTCGCCATCCTTCAGGCGGTGTCGTCATTCCAACTTCATCAAATTTCTCATCTTTGCTCTCACAAAAAACTCAATCGAGTGCGATGTGACACGAGTAGCGTCATTAAAAGTGGTGCCGTTTGAGGAGTTCTGCGCGGAACGACGAAATGAGCGGCAGATTGGAGAAGGCGCACGGTCAGGGCTCCACGACGGACGTGTCGACGCCTCCCAGCCCAGATCATCCGAGAGTTTTTGGCGGCAGACCAGTTTCCTGTGTGGCTTTGCATTGCCATGGTGGACAGCAACACCTCGCGACGATTTGCCACTTCCGAGCGCTTCGCTCGCCTCACGTCGCTCTGCTCGACGTCGCTCTGTCGGACGTGCACACTCGAACTGGCCGTTTGGTTGTCTGGCGACAGTTCAAAGCGCACGCCTCCTTCGTGCAATCCCTCCAGACTGACAGCATACTCCCTTTTTGGTGTCGTCTTCGCTGCTTCGTCCTCCCTCGTCGCCCACGCTCTCCCGCCGCGGACTAACGCCGTTCCCAACTGGCCACTTTCCGTCGCCAGCACGTCGTCCTTCCACAAGTGGGCCAACTTCGTCGCACGTCAGATGCGAATCGCCGATGCTGTCAATGCGTTGCGTCAAATGAACTTCATCAAGCCGGTGAAGCGTCCAAAGACCGGGTTTCCGGGCATGGCAAAGCTTTTCCTACTTTTCCCTTCAATGCACGTGTGCGATTCGCCTCTGAGCTTCTCTGCAACACCGCGTCTCGTGGTCTGACGCTCCGAGGCGACAACCGCCTCGTGCTGACGTGGGTCCCGTCCACTTCTGCCGCACGGACGACCACCGCGGGGGGCACTTTTCAATGGAAAAATGCCCCAACGCAATCCGACGAACCGATTTTGACGACACTGCCTTTCTTCCTTCCAAGGCCTCATCCCCATCCCCATCCCCATCCACGGCGCATAACTTCTCGTGTGCTCGTGATGCGTTCTTGTCTTTTGGGGAGAAATTTAACTCAGCAAGTCGTGTTCTCCCATTTCTAAGTTGCGAGTCGGGGAATTCCAGGACGCAGACGAGAGACCGGCGAGGTTCGGCAGGCCAGCAAGTTGCTGTTTTTCGTCCAGAGCGCAGAAAGCAGCCGCTACCGTCCTTCACGTCGCCGTTGCCCCCCTCGATTGACCGTCGATTGACCGTCGTCCTCCTCCTCCTTGGTTCCTCCTCATCGTGGCGTTCAAAGCCCATTTGCGCAGCCGAGATGAGGCCGAGCGCCGCGAGACGCCGGTTGGACCGGCTTGAAGGTGAGTCTCTTTTATTGCCCGTGGGAATTTTTAATTACTCCACTCCCTGAAAGACGCGGAGTGGAGTAGCCGCAATGGGAGGATGGGAGGGAGGCGTGACTGGTCCGCTCAAATGAGCTTTGCGCCATCACCATTTTTCACTGGAGAAAATGCAAGTTGCCATTTTATCGCCCAACCTTCCTGAAGGCCTTGGGTTTGTGCGCAGGCGTTGCGTGGACCGCCTGATTTATAGCCTGCCGGCGGTTTACGCCAAAGAAGGAACGAGATGACTTGTCCGCCTGCCCCTCGTCGCCTCCGCCTCTGCTCGCCCCTCCGAGGTCACTCAGGGGAGTGGGAGAAGCGCAAGCGCCTTCGTCCCTCCTCAGAGTTGGAAAGTGGGTTGCATTACTTGGAATACTGAAAGAATCCAAAACCCGCCTTCTTGCGTTCAGTCAGAGGAAAAAATATGGCCCCAGCGTGTTTTGAACCGCTGGTTAGCAGACATTCAGGATAACTTCTGCGTGAGCTGGTTTCCTCCTCGGTGTTCCTGCGGACTGCGAGGAGGAATAGGCGGCGGAGGGGTGAATGTTCAGCAGGGAAACAGTGCGTCAATGAACCCAGGCAGACGGTTTAATTGCCCTCGAGGCGGCGTCCAAGGTGAGCGGTGAATTTGCCCATTCGTAAGGCCATAAACGCGATGACAGCTGATTGCACTGACCCCAGTGGCCAGACTTGACCGCTTCGCCTTAATCCTCGTCCTGGGAGTGCATCTTCCTCGTCCAGCCCCGTCCCGCCTCGTCCAGATGCCCCGCCTCGCCTCGCCTCGCCTCCCTTCACGCCCCACCCGCCGCTGTGCGGCACAGGAGCAGCGCCCAGGGACGGGGACGAGGCCGCGCCGGAAGGGCGGGCAACAAAAGGCAAGTGGGGGGAAAAAGCCCCGACGGATCGGCTAACCATGACGCGACAGTTGCTATAATTGGAGGGAAGGGAAGAGGTGACCCGTCGTGTCTAACTCGGCGTGTGGACCCACGACGCTGGCACACACAATTCCAGCGTGCCGAGGCACCAACGAGTTCGCGCCTCCGAACTACGCGATCGCCGTGGCTGCCACGACTCCTGCCTTTCAGTCGGGCCGAAGTAGACGCCGCCTAGACGGCGGAGGCGGGTGGTGATCGCCGCCAAAGCTGCTTCGTTGGTTCCACCGCCGCAGCGTCCGCCTTCTCCTTCGCCAAATGTTCCGGGAATTTTGCGCTCCCCTGACTGCTTCTGACCGGCTCCGCAATCCGTCTGAAATCCACCTCAAATGGCGTTGATCTCATCATCTTGTCCGTTTCTTGAGGACAGAGGGACGGCTTCACCGAGAGCGCTTTAAGTTGGGAAACTATGAAACGGGCATTGGCTATAAGGATAAATTTAAACGGGCATTTCTTGCCCACATTTGTTATATTTTTGGTCGAAATAATTTACCACTGGCATCTACGACTTTCTCCCAACAATTGGTCAAGTCATGTATGCTTTTTTCAGGTAAATCTTTATTTTTAGAGTGTTAGCAAACGGTTAAAACGTCCTTAATGATGTCATTTGGGCAAGTGTTACTCTTTCCTCTTGAAAAGTAGTTCTGAATTACAGAAAAGGCAACAGTTGGAATTTACGAAAAGAGCGGTGAATGGCAGTAGAGGATAAAGAAAAACCACAAGTTTTCACATTATTTTCTGCATTGAATGGGAATAAATTCCATTGGTATTAGGTGGAAAAGTCACGGAGCAACTTGTGGAAAATAATCTTCATTTTTAGGGATAACGACGGCTTCAGAGGCTTTCATAATCTGATTTTGGCCAGTGTGTTGGCCTTTTTCCTGTTAAAAAGAGTCCTTAATTACGGAAAAGGTGGGAGAAATACCGCGTGAGTATGGAGGCCGCGGTGAGATGTCGCCTGGGCGCAGGAGGGGGAGGAGGCCACCCATTTGGTGCAGAGTCCCCCGTCCTCCGCCAACCCCTCACAATCCGTGCCTGCATTTGGCCGGCCGCCTTCTCTGTCGGCTTCGCCAGCTCCCCGGTGCCAAGTGAGCCCCGCCGGATGCTGGTCCGGTGGAAGTGTTGCGCCCGGGAGCAGCCGGCAAAGCTCGTCTTCTGCGTCGACCCCGTCCACACTCCCTCGCGGTCGTCGGGGCCGGTGAGTCGCCACGCCGCGGCGTCCGTGACGACGTGGCCGAGACCGCTTGGCGGCAGGGGCGCAGGAGGGAAAAAACGCCACCCACTTGGTGCAAGGAGGGGAAGACTTGCGACCATGAAAGGGGCGTTGAATGAGAGCAGAAAAGGAAGAAAGAGAGAACTGCCATTTTCGAAATAATTTCCGAGGGCATCTGCGACCTTCCACCATTAAGCGGATGAGTCGTATAAGAACTTGTTAAAAATGGTCTCCACTTTTCCTAAAACGCCATTTCGGCTATTGTATTAGCTCTTCCGTCCAAAAGTACCTCCTAATTACAAAAAGGTGCCGATCAGTCGGTCGGTCGGTCGGTCGGTCGGTCGGTCGGTCGGTCGGTCGGTCGGTCGGTCGTCGGTCGGAGGAACGTCACGTGGGCGTGGAGGTTGTGCCGCGAATTGTCAAATTGTCGAGAAGTTTTTTCACCCGTTTGTCAAGAGGACTTGACGCTTTGCGTGGTCGTCGTGCGTCGTCATCAGGCAGCAGAACTGCGCCGTGTCGGTGCTTCTTCCTTCACAAGCTCCTCCTCCTCCTCCTCGTCGTGGCATCTCTTGCCATCACCTCCACGAGGGCGGAGCCTCGTCTAGTTGTGGGAAGGAATCATGGACGACCCCTCATCGACGGATCATTCGAGCGCGATTTGTGTCTGTCGATGAAATTTCGGCCCAGACGTGTGTACTGCGGCCTAATCCTCCTCCTCCTCCTCCTCCTCCTCCTCCTCTTCCATGGAAAAGTGCTGATTCGGTGCAGTAAAAGTCGGTGATTGTGTGCCGCGAGGGAGACGACGAAGACGTCCACTTGCTCTCCACGCGGTCGCTCGATCATCGCCACTTGCGTCAGTTCGTACGACCGGCACAAACGAATCCTCGTCTCTTTCTGCATCATCCGTCGTGCGCGGCTGCTTTGACGCCGTCGTAGCCGTTTGGCTTGTCGCAATTCTGTCGAGACCCAAGTTCCCGCAGCAGTTGGGTGTGTGTGGACCGCCTTGCGCAGTCATTGTCGTCAATTTCTCCTCCTCGATGGTCTTCCTCGAGGCGAGGCAGCCGCAACTGCATGACCAGTTCCTAGTTTGAACGCAAGTTCAAGGAACTTTCCTCGACTGAATCGCATTCACCAGTCATCGTCCTTAATTCCTCCTCCTCCCCGCCTTCTCCTCGGCTTCTCGTCATCTCACGGGTCGGTGGCCTTCCCCGGGGCGAGGCGCCGTGGCGATACTCAAATTGCCAAAGTGGAATTTTTGGAACCGACATCGAGCACCTTTTTCTTTAGCGGATCCACCTGCGAGTGCCTCGCCAACATTTTACTATTCAATTCGGACTCCGAATAAGAAAAGGCAGATATTAAATCGCCCCTCGTTTGCGTCCAATTGCGGCCCAAAATAACGAAGTGGGCAAGAAGAAAGAAAAAATATCCACCACACGTTACAGTGTAAGTCTCCCAGTCGCACATGAACACAGACTTGAAAAAAAACTCGTTTCACAGTTTCCAGCGGGGGTAGTTAATGTCCCATTGGTGCCATTTGATGCAGACGAGGCCATTTCGCGGGAGGTTAGTCGCCGGGGCGAGGAATCAGCTTGGAATGAAGGATGAAGAAGGCCTCAGCAGAGCCGTCCAGCGGTTTTGTGCTCTGCTCGCCCTCATGCCCAAAACAAACCTTTCAGAGGGTTACATACGGCGTCCTCCGAGTCGTCCCTTTTAAAAGAGCCTTTGAACGACTTTGCCCAGGTTGCCACAAAAAAATCATCAAAAAACGATCCCAGAGAAGGACTCTTGTTTTCACCCCCAAGGACTTGTCGATGCTTTAATCTCGACGGATGACGTTGACAGGCGGATGTCGCCAGACGAAGCGGCTGCCCCCTCCCCCCTACCCCCCCCCGGTCCCCGCAACACCACAAGCCGCCCGTTGAGGGGCAGACCGTCTACTCGGGACCCGTTGCAGCCCCGTCGCCCTTCTCTCCGGCGGATTACCTCGAGTGAAGAGTGGACGAGCCCGGGCGGTATTCGCTCACACGAGCCCAGACGAGACGACAGGGAAGGCGGGGGACACCCTTCCCGACCTTTTCAAGAACGCCAAGTCGTGGAGTAAGCTTAGATCCCGTAGGGGAACTTTCGAGCAAATGCAGGAATGGTTGCATGAAGCCAAACGTCAACGTATGGATGAAGCCGAAGCCGCCATCCTCCTAGGCGTAAATCTGGTGAAGAAAAATCGGCCGAGCGGCCTGGTCTCGTCCTCAGGGACGTTCAACGGCAAACTCGCCATGGCATCTGGCACGTGCTCCAATTGAAATGTTACAAAAATTTCATCAAAATGATCACTGCGGTTCAGCTTTGCATGCCTAAACCTCCGCGAAAGAGGCCATTTCAGCCGACAGACGCCCACAAATTTCCGTGGTCTGCCATCATTTCAACCCGCCCCCAACTGGCCTCAGTCGAGGCTGACAGAAGTGACGTTTCGCCCGCCTGCCCGCCTGCCTGCCTGCCGGCCAGCCAGTCCGTAAAATGTGAAGCATTTCCGGTAAAGAGATACACTGTGATACCATAAAATTTACTGAGATGGCGTGATTAGCGCTGAACCACACTTTATTCGCCGCCACCGCCGCCGCCAACGCCAACGCCGACTGTCGCCCGTCGTCCGTCGCCCGTCGGCCCCTCCTCGAGGCCGTCCCACACCCGAAAAATTACAATCTGTAGATAAAGTGCTCCGCGGCAGATGCAATGCCGATCACAACCCTCGGCGTATTTGCGTTGTCTCACTTTTGGACGCTGTAAGGGCATCTTCCAAATGTGAGCGTCCTAATTTTTGCGGCCGGGTGGGGGGGGGGGGGGCCACGCAGCGGGGCCGTCGGAAACGTCTTCACGCTCCGCACCACCAGACGAGGGGAGACAAAGGGAAGACAGTCTTATTCTCCCTTCTCCCCGTGAAACCCGGCCCACCGTGGAGTAATTCTCTCCGAGCAGGTGAAGTGCAGATGCCAGCAGATTTTCCCAGGCAGGTTAGCTTTCAGCGTCTCGTGCTTCTCGCTCGCCTCCCGGTCGTGACAAGAGGATGCCCTGCTGCTGCCACGGTCGCCGAGGGTGGAAGGCGGTCGTGGAACAGTTGGATTTGAAAGTGTAAAGCCCTCATCTGGGGAAGGAGGTATACAACGCCCACTGGAAAGTTCTGTCTGCTTCCATGGCAACCATTTTTCCATACGTCGCACAGGTTTATTTGAAGCATGTTGGATTTTCTATTTTTATCGCTCACTTTACCACACGCTGACGTAGCAAAATGACTGAAATAAAGTTTATTTACGTTAGTCTGTGAGTCCACGGCTACTGGTGAGGTTTATCTTCGTCACTGTATTTTATGCGAAATTTCAATGGCGAATAAATGCTACAGCAGGTCGGAGAAAATCACCGAAAGTGTTTTGGTAAACGGGGAGGTTCTGACGCGGCATGCAGAAGAGGATGGTTAGAAAAAGTTGGAACAGGTGATTTCGACGTTTCTGATGAGCCACGGTCTGGACGACCGTCTTTGACCGACGACGATGTTGTCAAGACCGTGTTGGAGGAAGATCCTTTTCGGGCAACATCGGCAATCGCGGAAGGCTTGCTTCAGCTCAACAGGCCATTTCGGACCATATTCGGGGGACAGGAGTGGCGCGAAAGTCGTCACGATGGGTGCCACGCAACTGAGCTGAGAAGAATTCGGACGACCGAGTTGCACGCATGCACAGAACAAAAATCGAGTCCTTCTCCAACCGTATGGTCATAATGAGGGTGATAAGTGAGGATGAAAGGTGGATTACCCAGGAGAAATCGTAAGGAAACCTGACCCTTCCACCTCTAAAGTAAATTCCACTCTGAATAAGAGAAAGTTGCGGTGTGTAGGGTGGAACATTCGAGGACCAACGCAGTATCAGCTGTGAAAACCGAGCGGAAAGCCCGACTCGGAGAAGGGTTGTCAGCAGTCCAAGGAAAGGGGCCGGCGGTGTTCGGCTGGAAGGACACCGAACTGCGTCGTGACAAATGACAAGGCACCAGCTGCTTTGGGGACCCGTCAAAAATGGGAGAAGCACGCGGGGAAATTCTGTCGCGTCCGGCACATTCCTCGGCGTCAGCATCCTCCTACTGTCCCTTGTTTTTGTCCCTGAAAAACTGTTGAAGGGTCAAAAATTTTAATAAATAAGGAAGATATCAAAGGAGCACAGATTCAACATCTCCTATCAAAAGGTGAAGCATTTATTATTAAATGGGATACACAAGTTACCCTGGCACTGGCAAAAATTTATATGTTATTTAATAAAGTTTTTTGACAATTGGAAGGGCGAGAAACTTGAGACTCGGGAGTGATTCTGTGCGAAATCTCGAGACCCGTTCAAATAACTGAGGCTGCCTCTCATTTACCAGAAATGCGTCCGGGAGGGTCCACGCCGCCGGAACCAGCGCAGGGGCCTGCGAAAGGATCGTCCTGCCCCGGACGGGTGGCCGAGCGGCGGCACGCCTCCCCCCCCCCCGCCGCGTCCGGTCCCCACCTCGCGGCAGCGGCCCCCCCAAATCTCTCCCGCAGACTCTCCGCGTAGACCTGAACGGACAGAAGCTTGAGTTTCTGCAAGGTCGGCATGGTGACCATCCGCAAGACTCCCACGCGGTGCCCGCCGAAAGTGGCAGTCTGCGTTGGACAGGGTGTTTGTCTGTCCGCGGGGGAGAGCGTGGCTGGAGGCGAGCCTCTCTCGTTTCTCCCCTCCCCCGCATGCCCTCGGGGGACACAAATTCTGCGTCCACTCGTCGCGCTTCTCTGCCAACTGGTCGGCCAACATTATTGCGTCCTCTGGTAGACAAATCGGAGGTTTACACCGACTCTCTTATGCCCAAATGGTGTCAAATCAGCCCATGGCAAACACTCCCCACATCACCGGTAATTCGCATACTTGCACATAACATTTGGTGTTGTGAAGGGGGAAGCCTCTTCGGCCATCGCCGGGTAACTTTGCCCTCGCCTCGACGTTCCATTTTCAGCTGGCCACTGCTCGACACGAAGGTCTCCCTCGCGGAGGGTTCAGGGGCCACGACGCCGTCTCCAATTTCCACGCCTCGAGGTGTTGTCGGTCTCAGGGTAGCGGAGACGCGCATTAAACACCTCTTCTCGTCCCTCCTTGTCCTCTGAGACAACCGGGTGTCCACCCGCAAACTTGGACACTCATGTCAAAGTACTCGACTCATCTCCGCCGCCACTGGTCTTCCGTCAACGTCCCGCACCGTTCGCCAAGAGAGGCGAGGGCTTCGTGGAAACATCGCTTGCCAAACCCGAGTTTTACGTCCTCGCGCACTGGCATTGTTGATGTCTTCCTGCGAATGACGTTCCCTGCTGCCGCAGCATCAAGTTTCTCGGTGGCCGATGCTCAAGTGAGACACTCTGAAGGGACGCCAACGCTGGTTGAGGCGATGCTTCCTCGTGCAATGGCTGGAAGAAGGGTTAGATTTTACCTCACACACACTTAGTCGGCAATTCAGCTCTTATCACCCGTGGTAAGTGGGAACAGCGATTAAGGCCTCGGCCAGTAATTTTTCATTTAGATTTGCCGACACGAAACCCACTCCGGTGGGGAGGAGACGCTCCGCCCGTCCCCAGCCGGCTATCCTTACGGTGGAGGCGAGAGAGTGTCTGTTTGAGCAGGCCTGAACGAGCAGCAAACGCCACGAGGGCGGTCGGGAGACTGGCTACCTCGGCGGTTGCCTTCTCGAGGCCCCAGGCGGCATTCGAGGCCTCGCCTCGAAGCCCGCATCCTCCGAGCTACTCTCCTGAGGCTCACGAAGCGGGGCTGGATTGCGGTTGAATAAGTAAAGCTTGGCCATCATATCCCCTCTCATTTTTTCACTCCCACTTTTATTCGCTCCTCCCAGTAGTGACTCAGTAGATACTAAATCAACAACTAAAATAGGATAATAAATTCAGGGCTTTATGAGGCCTAGTCGAGTCGCTCAATTCTGAGGCGCCAGAGATGGGAGCTAAAGAAATGGTCGCAGTGGCGAGGCCTTAGCCTAAGGTAGGGGGAATGCAAAATAAAAACACAAGGAGTCCCACGCTGACTGGGATTGTAAAAAAAATAAGCGGCACGACGAATGGCTCGAGTTGCTGGTGTGGCTAATTGGCAAGGAAGTGTCCATTAAAAGTCGGGCCACACCAAACCTCGAGTCCCGATGGCCAACATACTCACACGATAAAACGCCTTCATCGTTGCCATGCACTTCCAAGTCATCGTTTATGCATTATGAAGAGTGAAGAAGACTCACAAAGGCCTTTGTTTTGAATTTTGGAGAGTTAGTCTCCAGGCTAAAATTACAGCATGGCTTCATTTGCCCTCGTCGCAACCCCAACCAATTATTTAGAGAGACTCAAAGCGTTTAATATTCATTTTTTTGCTTCATTTTGGCCATCCTACTTGTCCCCGTCGATGGCGCAAGTTCGCAGAGCAGTAAAGTTTCCCACTTTTTCAACAGAACCGCAGAAAGTCTCCAGTAAAACTTTGCAATGACCTTCAAATGTAGACAGGTTTGATGTTTCCAAAAAAAACAGGCGTGTTTTGTGGCGTGGCGTCGGAGCAAGACAATTTTGTGAGTTTTGGGGGAGAACCAAAGACACTCGACAGAATAAAGCAGGGTAAATCAGAAGACAGATTTACGGATGAGTAATTTGCCTCTATCCGTTTAGTTTTTCGCCCTAGCTGTGAATCACATTTTTGGGAACAGTTGTAAGAGGGCATCTTTCTGTGGAACAAATTAATTTAGAAGATATTCCTGTCGTGAAGAGTTTCCACTTTAAAAAGAGAGCTGGTCTTGTAGCCTCTGCCGTCCTCAATGTGCTGTTGTTATAATACCACTGCTAAAGTGGTGGTTAGATAATCCTTACGATGACATTTCAGTATATCTAACTTGCCAAGGTCCGAGTTACAACATGAGACGTTTTACCGGAGCTCCTTGATTTAACATCCCTATTTCTTTGCCTTGTTTACTGTCTATAAGGGCGAATATAAATTCAAGTCCTTTCGCCTCTTCGAGGAACTGGTCATGAGATGCGCCACAAAGGCCGTGGTAGCTTAAATCGATTTCAGTAGACAAGAAATTGTAAAATAAAATGTGATGAGGTTGATAGAATACATTACACGAGGTAGACGAGAAAGCACGGAGAAGTGCACCCTTAGTCCATCCCAAAGACCTCACTGTCGTCATTCAACCAAGTAGTACACTCCAAAGCGCCTAGCAGGTTAGGAATTTGCATGACTTCAATGACCGCACCCTCTTTCTGTACTCTTACCAAAGCCGCTAATGGGACTGTTGAGCAGCCCCATTCGTGTGAACAATTCGGTGCAGTCTGTAATTAAAAGTGCTCGATTTTTACCACGATGTCTGATGTGAGACGGTGAGTAGATGAAGGCTGTCGACCTCTTGCAGTCGACGGGCTACTTCATCATTGTGGTAAGTACCTTACGGTTTGCGGCACTTTATGCAAGAAAACTACACCCTGTCACTTCTTTTCACCTTGTGAACCTGTGATTACACGTTTCTTTGTATCTTTCGAGGCGAGTCACAGAGCAAAAAGTGCATTCTTTATAGACAGCCACCTACCATCCTCGAGGTATTTTATAATTACAAAATTTCATGGGAGTTTCCGTTTTAGGCAACTACAAAAACTCTTGCAATTCGCGCCAAGGCGTAGACTCGAGTTGGAGGCCAGTGGATGCCTTCAACGACCTGTGACATCCACATTTCTGCTGTGGGGTAATGGTTAGTCAGATGAAATTAAACTCATGTCATCAACTGGGGGAGCAATCGGTAAAAAATATTCCGAGACTCCGTCAAAAAAAGTTGCAACGATGCTTCCAACTTCAGACCTGAAATAGGTGCTCCACGTCCACCATTTCCCTTCCTTATTTTCTTTTCTTACAAATGCTCATTTTTGTGCGTAATCACTCACCGTTCACCGTGCCAAGGGGGAAGATCTCCTCGATCATCGCCCGAACATCCGCCACGAGAATTTCAAAAGTCTGCTCCACCGAAATCCTGCCGGTTCGCTGTCGAGCGCCTTTGAAGGCGATCGATGTCTTCCGCGTCGTCAGGATGAGTGACGTAAAAGCTCGGTGAGCAGATAACTCGGCGAAAAATTCTCTCCTCTCATCTCAAGACATGACAACACCTCTTACAGTAAGGGGCGGCAGAGACGTGCGAAGATGAGGGGTGGCATTTGAGGGCGGGACCCGGAGCTACCGCCTTCTCGCTCTTCAAAGCCGACGTTTCGGCTGGCACTCGCCCACAGAGTCTGACGCAAGACGCACTTTACACGCCTTCACCTTGCCTCCTGTCACTCGGGTCAGTGGATAAACTCTTCTCATGAGGTATCTCTGTTCTCTCCCAATCTTTTCTCGTAGGCGTTGCGACCAGATCGCCGGTGCAGTCTCTCGCGACTTTTCAACGAATATGTCGCTTTCTAATAGGTCAAGGACGGCAAGTATTGAGTTAGTGGGGTTTTTTTCCTTTATTTTTGATAAGAATTACTCTCTTTTTTGGCTTTTTCATGTCTCTCGAAGCCCACGAAACGGCAGAAATCGAGTCACTTGCAGTGGCTGCCTACGCCCTGTTCTCAGCCATGTTCTACCACTCCCGGTGGGTGGCAGTTTTGATGACAGGCTATTTCCGACATCCGGATTGCCGGAGTTTTTGCGCTTCCTTTGTGAAGAGGTGAGCATTAACAAGTCCGCCATCACAGGAGGCCTCAAATCAGTTCAACTTACTGTTCCGCCGGAGACAAGCCGTGTAAACACACACACACACACACACACACACAAACACACACAGAGAGAGAGAAGCACTTGGAGATGTGAGACGTGCGGTTTAGTTACTTTTGTGCATTTACTCACGATGCGGTGGTCACTGAAAACACTTACTACCATCCCGAAAAGGTGGTAGTCGCTCACAAACATGACAACAAAAGTCCTCCCCTCGACAGATTTCGGTAAAAAAAGAAAAAGGGGGAATAATTCCATTTCAAGGTTGCATTCGACCCTTTGATAGCCGCCGTGGCGACTTAAGACGTCGCAGTGGCAACGAAGTAGTCAGGCGAGAGAAAGAGAGAAAGGGAGAAAGGGGAAGAGAGAGAACGAGAGAGAGAGAGAGAGAGAGAGAGAGAGAGAGAGCAGTGTGGGTTGTGAAATGCACAAAGAAAGGCGGTTGCCACTGCAACTTGCGCGATGGAACGTTTACGATTTACGCGGGCGAAAAGACCGCGAAAGGGCGCAGGGCCTAAACTCGCGCCGTGGCCGACAATCGGAGCACCGCTGCAACCCCACACCGCATTCCCATCCCTCCATCACCCTCCGCCCCGCTCGCCCCGCCCCATCAGCCCCCCCCCCTCCACACGCACACCCTCCGCTCCGCGCCGCTCAGCCCACTCCCGGCGGTCCTGGGCCCCGTCCTAGGCCGACTGCCACTCCCCTCACCGCTCTCCGCCCCCTACGCCCCCGGAGCATCCCCCGCTCCGCCCCACTCCGCGCCGGCTCACTCGCTCACTCATTCATTCATTCATTCACTCGCTCACTCACTCACCCCTCCCCTCAGGACGCGCTCCCCAACTGTCAAGCTGTCCACCCGTGTCCCCGTTGGGAGACAGAGACGTGGTCGTCCTAGAAAACGCTCCGCCTCTCTCCCTCTCCTCGCCTCCCGCACTCCCTTCGCCTCCGCCCTTCCTCGGCCTTCCCCACCCTCTCCCGTCGAATGGACCGAGGGCCCGTGGCACCGATAATGGAAAGGGCATATGGCGGTGGCCGAGTGGTTGGTCACCGCTCCGTCGAGTCCAGAAGTGAATGGCATTTAGCTCACGTGAGGAGGCTGGGGATGGCCATCATCGCGCCACTCACCTCCTGTCTGTTTTCTCTGTCCAGAAAGGCGACGGTCTCGCCATCGTTCGGACTACCCTAGCGCATGCTTAAAGGGGACGCTCGCCCCGGGGACGGGGTTGCCTTTTCCAGGGTGGCGGGGGTAAGGAGGAGAGGCGAAAGCTTGTGTGGTTGGGTAGGCAAAATTGTCCTGAGCCCAATAAAATAAGGTAAAAAGCGCGGCAGCGACTAGACACTTTAGACTGCCGCCCTACTGTGAAATGAGTCAGACTGACTGGACGCTTGATGGCGTCGTCCGAATAATCACCGCAACACAATTTATGTCCGTCTGTTTGCCATCAGTCTCAAGTTACTGGTATCGCGTTAATCTGGACCACAGGGAGAAAGTGGGGCTTTTACCGCGTCCAGGGAGACGGGGAAGGACGGTTGCCGGGTGATCAAAGGTTGAAATATCTAAGTAGTGAGATCCCAACCAACCACTCTACGATGCTTCGCGGCATCCATGTCGTTGGCTTTCTGATGGCGTCAAAAGCGTGCCCCTGCACCCAAGTGCCCTCGTCCGTCTGTATTCTGTGACGAAGTCCACTACCGTCCCTCACCAACCCTTGGGGCAGCATTCCACCGAATGAATCCCACTGCAACCGGCGTCACCTCGTCAACTTAATTGTGGTTTTACTGCCCCGTTTCTTGGTGGTCCACGTTGTCCATCCCCAGTTAAGTAGGCCGGCAATCAGACTTGGTTGAGTTCACTTAGTCTGAAATGAACACCGGTGAAAAAATTACCACAATTTGTGCCGTACTTCGTGTGAGAGAGGTGCTCTCCACGTCCGGGATTTATCTCTGCCACCGGAATACTTGGTAATAACGAGGAGTGGTCCGCTGCGAAATTACAACAATTAATCTCCACCGCACGCCACCTCTCCTCTCTCCTCCTCCTCGCCAGCGCCCCTCCGACTCCGCCTCCCTCGTCACTGAGGCGGGGTGACAAACAGCAGCTTTTCATCTCATCTGCCCCAACCACTTATGTCAGCGCAGTTATCCCTGATCTATTGCCAATTACCCTCCATCTGTTGAAGTGGTCTCGCACCGCCTCGTACAGGCTCGTGCGCGCGGTCTGCCCAGCCTTTAATCCACCGCCTAATGTGTTACCCTTAGCGTCAAGGTCATCTGTCATCGACTTTATGACCTCTCAAAAGTACATCTCCCAAAGCGTCCTCTCGTTTCCCTCCTCCTTCCGCCTCTTCCGCCCTTCCGTCCTCCGCCTCCGCCTCCGCCTCGTCGTCATCAGAGTCAGCGTCGTCATCATCATCGTCATCGCCACCACCATCTACCCAGTGGGAATGTTCCCGAAGCGCCACATTAGGGCTAATTTAAGCTCCCTACACCGCTCCCAAGTCCGCCCTCTTTTGAGCCTGATCGTGAATATTGTTGGACTGACAAATGGTAAGGAAGGATTCTAAGTGAACACCCGCCTTCCCGCCCTTCTCCTCGTCCTCGCCCTCGCCCTCGTCACTCGTCCACCATTCATTCATTCATCCCTTCTGCCATAGCTTTTACCATGGAAATTTGCGCAACAATGAGAGAGGTGTCTCTCCACTCCCGAGAGTAATGCCTTTCAGTCATAAAAGTCTGGTCTGGGCGAAGTACTGTCTGAATTAAGAGTGGGTCGTAAAGAGGGAGATACGGAGAGGGCGGATAATAAAATAAATGCGGCAGGTTAACAACCAACTTTCCATCTGCGTTAATTGAAAAAAAAAGGCGAGATTGGTAGAAATATTCCGTGTGAAGCGAGATTTTTTACTACGGAGTGGCAACTCACCACCCTGTGTGTGAGGCGTAGCGCATTCATCAATCTGCCGAGGCTGTTGCGGTTGATTTGTTGAGTGCTGGCACATTACACTTTCCTAGTATGTGTGTGTAAATTCCCAGGTTTTGGGTCGGCGCTCCACCCACCTCACTTCAATCCGCCTCACTCCAAGTGGCAGCGGCGGTGACTTTCATCTTACAGCCAAAAGACCGCTGTTTACCCACCCCTTAGCGGGGCATCGCATAGACTCCAAACGCCGCTTTATCGTGAAGTGCTGAGCCAAAGATTGTGAAAGTACATTTGCCGACGTCACACCGAGGTGAGATTCGAAGAGTGCAGAGAGATTTATGGGACACGCATCCGTCTCTTTACTCTCTGCCGGTTTGTCATACTTTCCTCTCCTCCTCCTGCTCCTCCTCCTCACCATCACCATCACCATCAACATCATCACGAGAGGTTTCAGGCAATTAAGTGTCAGCTTCCAGACGCCCGCGAGGCAGCCGACTTGCCACCGCCAAAAATGTCATGTAGCCTCGGACTTAAGAGGACGCCTCCGTGTTGCCACGGGCCGAAGTCGGCGGTGAAGCTGTCATCAAAGTGGCCAAGTTAAAAGGCTTTTCACAGACCCTGTGGTCCTAACAGGCCTCCGTAATTTTGGGTGTGTGGGACCAATGCGAGGGCGACTGATGTAAAAGTTAACGGGTTCCCAGATTTGTTTAATTTGGAACTTGTTAAGCCTAAAAAAAAGGAAATTCATACAGTTATGCTGCGAATTCGTGTAACGTGAAGGGGTGAATTATGGCTCCGGAGGAAGGTGAATGTTATTTTACAACAGGTCAGACGTTTTGCCTTTTTGGTTTTTTCCCTACACCGAGCACCAAACTCTTATTGGGGTGTTGAATTTTTCTCGCTTTCCATCTAAATCATCAGTAGTGATATTCTGTCGTGGCGGCGAGCGCCCACAAAATGGATTGTATGACAGTCGCCCCGCTGACCTTTTCATCGCCAACTTCGCCTGCGATCAGCGAAAAGGCCTAAAAATTGGCAATATAATAAATTTCCTTGGGGGAGGAATTCCCCCCCCCCCCCTAAAGCCCAAATCAGCCTCCATTAATAAGCGCAAGGCGACGGGTGTTAAATTAACGGGTTTTGTTTAAATGAACCACTTTGGTTACCGAAAGCTCGCACCGCCAAACACACGAAAAATCAACTCGCTCGGGTAACTCGCGGCAATTAAGTCGACAAGTCGACTCTCCACCGGCCTGCTGAGTGCGTAGCGCAGTCATTTCGGCGACAGGGGTACAGTCATCGAGAGGCTTGTGCACAAGCGATGGGGCGGGAAGGAGAGAGCGAGAGAGAGAGAGGGAGAGTGAGGGGAAGGGAGGCGGAGAAGGAGATAAATACACAAAAAGTGAGCCCGACAGTAGCGGCCTAGAGCGCAGGGTAAAAAGACACGGCAGTCGTCGTCCCCCTCGCTGCCTCCGCCCGCCTTCTAGACTGCGCACCGCCCAAAACACGGAGCATGCGAGTGCACAGGAGCGCACGAGAGCCCTTTTTGTCTTCTCGCGCCTGCCTTCCCATCCGGTCTTCTGTCCCTCTGTGCCTCCGCCCTTCCCTCCGTGCGTCCGTCCGTCTGTCCGTCCGTCGGTCCGTCCGCTTAACCGGCCGTATAACTGGCCGAGTTTTCCGGCATCTGAAGGCCGAAGGAAAAAAAAGAGGTGGCAAATTCATTTACGCGGGTGCACGCCCTGCCCGCCTACTTGCCCAGTCCTCCTTTTTGACCCAACCTCCCAAAAGACAAATTGGTCCAGCGCGCTTTTATTAAGCGCCCGAGGGAGGCAGGCAGGCATAAGCAGTTAGACAAACGACCGTTAGAAGACGTACCTTGAAATCTATCACCTCTGATGCCCTCTCACTCAGGCAACTTTTCTGAAACACTGTGCTAAGTGCACAAACTCAACCCAATTATAAGAAATTCTTGTGTACAAACTCCGGACACACCGCCGTTCGAAAGAGAAATGTCAAAAGATCGTTGGGAATCCGACGAAGCGCGCCCGTGAAAGAACGTGGGTAGCCATGGCGTCTGCCTCGGCGGGCAAATTAGATTTAAAATAATTCACTTGAGTGCCACACACACCTAAGAGTGACTGATTTCCTCCACTTTTTGTGTGTCATTCCCCCAGCCGCCATGAAAACTTGCTCACTTATTCACTCGTTTTCTCAACTCCAAAGGCTTCAGCCCCATCCCCCACCCCCAACCTCCACCCCCCAAACCCCTCGATGATCCCACCAAGCCCGCCGTCTAGCCCTGGGAGTTTTGACGTCGACTGTCTATCAAATCTCCTAATTGTGTGGTTTCATACATGAGCCAATAAACGCGGTTGCAAGTAATGGTCTGGAAATGTCATTAAAAGCCCTTGAGAGGGGTGATGCGACCAGCCGAAATATTCTAATGCCCTTGACTACATCACATTTATTATCATGTTAGCTTTGAAGTGTGCATACTCTGTGGGTTTAACAAGAGTCCTGTACAACTGGTAATATCGCTTAACATGGATGCTATCGCTGGCCTCAGGCGCCCTCGAAGTGTGGAAACTGATCCGCACTCCGCCTGACGTCGCCACGTGATCTGCCAGGGCAAAACACGTTGTCAATGCGGTAGCAACAGCAGCAGCAGCAGCAGTCACAACTCTGATTGGGCATCCGAGGTCGTCAGCATTCATGACCCAAGTCCACTACGCGCCACCGTTTTTTACATAATTTAAATAAAATTTTTTACACATTCTTGGCATTTTATCACCTCATAGGTGAAATCTACCTTGTAGGCAGACATCAGCAATGCAATCTTGCGGTTGTTAGGATTGTGGCACTTCTAACCACAAAGGCTTTCAGCGTCACATGAATCTCAGCATACCCAGGATATGTCTTTCAACTTCTCCACTGTCGTTGAATGATGATGATGATGATTATGTGTCACCGGACAGGACAATGATTTGCCCGTCAAATTACAAGAATATTCACCAAACCACTTACCTGCTCCACTAACGATTTAGTCTAATTTCACATCAAGCCATACCGCTTAAGGCTGGTTGGACCCACACACACACACACACATGTCTGCAGTTGAAGTGCCTTGAGGACGCCTGTGTGTGTGTGTGTGTGTCTGCATGCCTACAGTATAATTGCAAATCAAAACACTCTTGACAGGTGAGACCGACCCCAGTTGGCAGGAGTGAGGTGACAGCCATAAACAGAGGCGGGGACCCTCAAACAAGTCACCCTGTTGATAAGTTAAAAGGCGACAATGTCTAGAATGTGGATTAGGCCGACTTGAAACTGTGTCTACCCCGCCGTCATAAGCGCCTCCTGGCAGCCTCAAAACCACCCGTCTCGGAGCCTTAGCCTGGCGCCCCCCCGATGCTCCGGCCCCAGAGCACACAAAGCTCGTGGCGTCGTCGGGGCTGTATTCGTCGTCGGACCTCAGCGCACACACACGCACACAATTGCCTAGTGTTGGATCTCCCCAAGGGCCTGACACTTGTGTGGCAGCACCCTTAAGCTCCTCTTACAACTATCCTAATCCAATTTCACCTAAGCATTTCGGAGAAGTCGCCTCGCGGGGTGTCAGTCAACTCAAAATCGGGCCTAGAGGATATCCACGTAGTCCAGACACTTCAAAAAAGAATGCACCGTCTCGCATGAGAGATTAAAAACTGAGAAACTGCTAAATACAGGGGTCGTGGAGAGAGAACACGCCCTGCCACCTTTTCCCACATTTCTTGAGGATGTCACTTTAATTTCCTCTTCATTTAGTTTCATGTTTGTCAAATTATATCCAACACTCAAGGGGGTTCACATTTTCTCGAAGACTCCTATGAAGGGTTTTTGTGAGGGGAGGTGAGAGAGAACTCTGTCTTAGCCCTACTGCGCCCAACCAGGTGGCCAGGACTGCCGCCTCCTAGAAGGTGGGCCGTATTCCTCCTGTACTGGTCACCAACGAGGCCACAAATCGGCCAGACGACCTCCAGCTCCTGTCCGGCACGGCGATTTTTGATTCCTCCGTGCGGAGTTTAAACAACCGCGCCCGGTCTGTCACGATGGGTGTCAGGCCTCCGCTTTCACTGGCAAAACATTTTGGCTGTGCGCAGTTCGTCTCCACTGGCAGCGGATGTCCATCCGTTTGAAAGCACACATACACATCGCCCATTCCCTCAGTTCTGCCAAAAAATCAGGCCTCTGACTTGCTGTGACGCGTTGTTTCCTCACAAGCTGCTTAAACTGCCCTCGAGGCGAGGCGACTTGATTTAACCAGCGCAAAAGGTGGCAACGCGGTGAGTTAGAGGAGAAGGAAGGAGGAGGAGGAGGAGGAGGAGGAGGAGGAGGAGGAGGAGGAGGAGGAGGAGGAGGAGGAGGAGGAGGAGGAGGAGGAGGAGGAGGAGGAGGAGGAGGAGGAGGAGGAGGAGGAGGAGGAGGAGGAGGAGGAGGAGGAGGAGGAGGAGGAGGAGGAGGAGGAGGAGGAGGAGGAGGAGGAGGAGGAGGAGGAGGAGGAGGAGGAGGAGGAGGAGGAGGGAGGAGGAGGAGGAGGAGGAGGAATTAACCCGAGGAGACACATCGAGTTGGCTCATTGAGGGGCAATTTATATTGTGGGAAAAGATCACAATTTCTAGGTTCTACGCAGTGCCTCCTCGCCCGCTCGCCTTCACGCAAGAGGCTCAGTTGCCGCCTCACGATGCGAACCTGATCCGAGGGCCACGATCCCACGTCCTCTTCACTCTGAAACTTGAAGCATAAAAGTTGTGTCCTTCTCGTCTTTTTTCCTTTTTTTTCCTCCTTACCTAACATAACTCGATTAAGCATTGCTTTAGGAGCAAAAGTGCCACGAGTGTGAAAGTTAACCCCGATTAAATTTCACAAGAGGCTCTCCGGGGCAGGTGCTCAATCGCCTTCACCCCGCGATGGCGATGGCGATGTCGAGGCTGGGGCTGGGGCTGGGGCTGGGGCTGGGGCTGGGGCAAGTGGGGGAGCCCTAGGAAGAGCACAAATAAACGGCCAAACATGTCACAAGTTGCATCCGTGAGCCCCTTTCAGGCCTGCAAGTGGCATCGCCTCCACTGGCCTGCCTGTCACCGAGGGAGGCTGCCACATCCACCGCCGTGTTCAAGGCGGCACTCATCAATGGCCTTCGTACTTTATGAGTGCCAATTCCATTGCAAACAGCTCCTTTTTTCTTTCCGTGTGACATCACTTCTCCACTGATGCGTAAGACCAGGCCTCTGTAAATACCCCGAGTAAACGCGAAATGTTAACTTTTAGAGGTTTGGAGGACTCCCTGTGTTTAAATACTTCCGTGTGAGAGTGGACTTTTAAGTGGATGAGCGTTTTGGGTATCTTTTTTTAAAGAATACTCGGATCTCATAAATTAAGGCCTCTACTGTTCACTCTGTCTCTCCGGTATAGGCAAAAGGTGAAGTTAAGAGTTAAAATGCTGTAATGCGGTTGAGGCGACGAGAGTGGATCCCCCGGCGACGGTGCCTCCGCCGGCTCCGACTGGAATGTTCAACGGTGGCGTCGAACCCGGCTTCAGGCCCTACCCTCTCCTACAATCGGGCCTCGTCACACCCAGTTTGAACCTCTTGTTTTACCACAATTTCATCGGTGGCCCTTCTTTTGGCTGGCCTTAGCATAACATGTTTACACATCACCTTCCAATTTAGCCAGCCACCTTGAGTTGACCTGGTGTTTAACAGTATTGAAAACACCGCCTGAGAATGGTGTATCCAGCGCCTGGATTTCTGGTGAAAAAGGGGATCATAGGCGGGAGAGGCCCTACACACCCCTCCGTATGGTGGAAGTCCTCGTCGAGTTCGGTCTGGAGTTCTGGGCGACATCCACCAATCATCACCGGTTTCATAACTCGGCTATGTGCACTGCGTCTAGGTGAAGGGAGTCACTGACTGCCCCGAGGGAGGTGGGACGCGGTGTTCCACCCGGACGGCCAAAGTGTGCGCGTTGGCGACGTCTAAAGTGGCCCTGGTGTTGGCGGAGGCGACGGAGGTGAGCTGATTTACTCATCGCCCGATTACGGGCCGGCGATCAGTCATTTCCGCTCAAGTTCAACTCACCGCCTGCCAAAAATGCACAAACGCAACTTGGCAGCGGTGTTGCCAATCCCCCCGACTGAGGCATTTGTATCGTACGTGCAAACACACACCTACACACACGCACACACACATTTTTGCATACTACGCAAATTTCACATCAGGATTAGGCAAATGGTGCTGGAAAAAGAACAATGCAAGTAGCCTACTGAAGGGAGAACTCGGATAACGTCAATGTAATTTAAAAAGGCGTGAATTCTCTTTTTTTGGGGAGAAGGGGAGAGCACCGCCTGTTAGAGTACTTTCCGCCTCTCTCATACCCGGGTATGTGGGAGTCTTTTTCTCTCCCTCCTTTTTTTCTTTTTTCACGTAAATTGGCGCGCAACTCATTTCGTCCTTTCCACTTCGAAGCGTCGCTGACTCACGGCACCGCGGCTCGGCGATTGCACACGAAATTAAGGCCGAAAGCTCCGAGGGGAGCCTACGACCATTGCAAGCTTTATCCCCACCAGTTGGTGCATTTGTCCCCTTCCGAAGAATTATTTTTTCCGAAAAATGAGCACCATTCCCTTTGGATGGCTTCCGGGTAGTCGTGAGAATCGACCTAAGCGTCAAAATCATCCTGTGTTCCGTTGCCTATGCCATCGTGGTGTTCTATAGGACGCTTTGGCATTTATCCCTGATTATGGCGTGATCCCCGAGAATTGCTTCGGTGGCAGCAAATAGCAGCTCAAACCTGCCATGGCTTGAGGCGTGACAACTGCGGTAGCGACCCATCAGTCCCCGGTGTTGCTGACACTCTGCCCCCACGTTTAGCCTGCTTTCGCTTTCCGGTCAGGTGACTCGCTTTGAATCCTTTTGTCAAGTATATTGCAAATTTTGGGAGATTTGGAATACCCCTCCCAGACAAAATATTTCGAACATGGTCGAACCCACCAAGTACTGCCAAGTGAGAACCAAATGCTCCACCTTTAATGGCCTCTTGCCGGTTAAGACGCCACTTAGTGAGGTGGGAAATTCACTGAGCTATGGAGTTTACGCTGCATGGCCACGGTTTTTCCTATCGAAAGGGCAAATTAATTCTGCTTGTGTGCGCTAGAAGTCGTGAGGCACTTCCTCCCCGCCTGTGGCCGCAGTCTAAACATTTAGTCTCACTTGTCGCCCCACTGAGGCTGCCGCAGTCTGGAGAAGATACGATGGCGGCGAATGATGGATCTCTTGAAGCCCAGTCCGTCTGGAGTGTACTGCCATTGGGGAGGTTGGAGTCCACCACAACGCAGCCACCGTCTGATGCGAGGCGAAGAGGAGGTTGCGGTGGGCAGGAATGGCCGCCGGGTGTAGACCCGCCTCCTACCTCATTGAGAATTGAAGCCAATTTAAAAAGTCATCCCATTTTGTGCTCTGCTCCACTCTGCGAGGAGCGAGGAAATATTTCGCACGAAGTCTGACGGCGACATCAGTGCAAAGCTAGTCCTGACGCGGTTAGAATCGTGGGACAATTTGGATCCACTGAATGTATGCACCGCTCGAAGGAAAAAAGCCTTTTGTTTTTCATACAACTTACCCGAATAGGCGTCCACTTAACCGTGTGAGTGTAGAGCTTCACAGTTGCTGGCGAATTCTCTTCCCACTGGCTAACAGATGCTTCGCCCTGTTGAGAGCGTCAAACACGTGGAAAAGTTAACATTTTAACCGGAAGTTGAGTGACTCTCAGCGTTCTTGATCGAACGGACCTGAAGACCCACGGTGAGGGATAGTAGCAGCCACTTTTCATCGATGTCTGCAACGAAATGCCCTCGAGGAGAAGGCATGGAACCCAGAGGAGCACACACGAACACGCCATCTCCGGAGCCAAATGTCCCACTTCAATGAATTATTCCACACCAGTTGGACAAGCCGAGAGTACTCGCCCTCTCCAGCCACTTTTTTTGATAAGACAAAAACACCCACCCACCTTTGTCCTGATCTGGTCTACTCCCCTGTGTTTTGATACCCACGAGGAGAATGAGTCTGCGTCCAACGGCGTTCTCATTAATACAAAAATATAATCGACGGAAGTAAACTCCCCGTCAGGGCAGTTGACACCTCACAAAGTAGCTGTGTCAAGTAGTATGTCAACTGCTAAGACAAGTGAAGTCGACGAAGTGTCACGGGATGGAGATTCTGTCCAGAGGAGCGGTGGAAGGAGGCGATTTTCGAAATAGGTGGGCAAATTCTTGCATTGTAGCACAAGTATCAGAAAGGATAATTTTCAGTCGCAGGTTTCGTTAATATACAAATTTCATGGGGTTAAATACGTCGCTCACGGAAGGAATTTCACCCTTCAACTATGCAAATTCTGCGCTATGCACTCTTGGTGTTCCAAAATGGCCCTCTAAACTAGCGCTGCTTCGTGACTGAGGGATTTTTCCATTCACTTTAGTAAATTAAGACAGTAAGAAGTTAAACAAATGATTCACTGCTGTTTCACACTCATTAGGCCATTTTAGTGGCGCGAGGCAGAGGCAAGGGGATATTAAGCCTTCGTAATTCCTTCAGTAACCTCCTGGCCCCATAATTTTTTGGTCTTTCATGGTCTCATTGCAAAATCGTGGCAAAATCGGCCATCACAGTCCACCGGAGACGAACTCCATTTGAGACTAAACTGTTCACAAAAGCTGGCATTTGACTATTCACGTCTTATCCTCCTCCCATTCTTCCACCTTGAACGCTCCTGTTGCCATGGAATAGTCCCAAAATGGCGAATGGAGGAAGGCTCGAGGATGAAACACACATTTTTCGATACCACCACCTTCCATTTTACAGGCACAAACCTGCCTTAAATGTGGTTCTCAAAATACCTCCACGAGTAGAACATTAAGGCATCCACGTTCTTTCGACTGGTCTCAAGGCCCCCGCACCCCGTGCGGGCACCATGAGTGCACAGTGTCAGAGAGAGCGCTTCTCACTCGACAAGTGTCGCTCAGTCTGATGGTGCCTGTCGACGTGTCAAGAAAGTCATTTACGCCTACTTGTGCGAGGACATTAAGATGGAGAATTTAAAAGTACGCCACGATACAGCACTTCATCATACTGAAGTTGCAGTCTTGGTGCTAGCGCCCTAGCGCCGTTGACGCCAGCCTAAGGTGAAGAGAGAGAGAGAGAGAGAACTTCACGATTTTCGTCTCCTCCACCTGTAATACGGCGTGGTGTCCCTATGAAATTCCATTAATTCATAAGTGAGTCAACTTTTCCACGAGTCTTCGGGCTTTCTTAAGGAAATTAGTTATGCAAAGGGAGGGAGAACTGCCTGCCTGCATAAATGTTCTGCGTCAGAGTCAGGTGTATCAAAATTCCTACGTGAGTTGAAATAAAACTGTCTAAAAGGGCAGAGAATTTTCGCGTACCAGTTAGATTTTGCAACATGGCGCTAGCTTTGACACCATCTTTTGCTCTTTCGACATTGACACGATCAACTGTCCGACAGTTGTCGCCTGGCCGAATTGTCGCAGACATGGATCCTCGAAGATCATTCGGTCTCCTTTACCGCGTCTATCGATGCTCTCTGAAAGGAAATGCGAAGGCTTCAACGTGTTAATTTAGGATGCCGAGGATGGTATTAAAGCTGACATGGAATAATAACACATTCACTTCCAGGGCCTCGGGGACAAGTCGGCCACTAAAGTCCAGATAGTTTATGGTCACGATATGGCGCCAACCTAAATGACCGACTGGACAAGTGGACAAAATCGAAAAAGTCACCATGCGAAATCCATTCTAAGTGCGTTTCTGTACACTCCCTCGCCCTTCATCGGATTATTCGTCTAGCTGAAATCACATAGGAAAATTAAGTAGCAATACGACATCAAATAGTGTGATATTCAAGTTCAAGCCTTTCCTGGAGTGTAGACACTTTCGAAAACTCGTCTCCCACCACAACCCGAAGGAGGGGTTTACAAAAAGGGACTCATTTTGCCCAGTAAGGTAAGTATTTATCAACCGCCAAGAGAAGCGGGGAGACGAGACACTAAGATTCCCCAAAACTCAGGCTAACTTCCAAAATAAAACCGCCTAAGCTGGAAGAATCGAAAGGCGACGCGTGGCATGGTCACCTCTCTGCGCTTCATGCCAGCGCAAGCACAACTGCGTGTCTCAAATTGCGTCACAGCCACGCACCGCGGGGGGGGGTGGGGGCAGAAATCAAAAATCGATAGCAAGGGCTATCGGGATTGGTGGACAGGCTGGTGTATGAACTGAACTCCACCCACAACTGTCGTGAGTAGCGCAGGCTTTTTTCGGTGCATGAAAGGCCGTCACGGTTGAGAGTGAGAGCGGGAGCTAGGACGATGGGTAAATTTGAGGGGAGGGGAGGGGAGGGGAGGGGAGGGGGGAAGATGGACACGCGGATTGGTACACTTGTACCCCGGCTGCTGTCTACATCTAAAGCTCTCTCTCTCTCTCTCCCTCTCCCTCCTTTCTCTACGAGCTCCCAAAAATACTCAAGTAGTGATTTGTGCTCGTTTTTAAGTCGTCTGGAGGGATTATTTATGAGTAAAAGAACCTTGTGAGAGGCAGACATAAAAGCTAAATTGAATGTTTTAGTTGAATTAACTCAAATGATAAATTCTGGTGCTTTCAAACAGCACCATTTTATTGCCTGCTTCACCCTTAAAACTTAAATAATGGCGGGAGACACAGAGCTTGCATTGGGGGGGAAGGGGGGCGGTTAATCTCTCTTTTATCAAGAATGTGACTTACCAAAATTCCTGTCCTTCCAGTTTGTTAGGCGAAAGACTTTAGTCGCCATTTGTTAGTCCCAAAAGTAAGTGCAAACTCCACCATGTTTTCTCTTGCGTGGGATTTTCCCCAAAACAAGCAAATTTCTTAACTTCCCGATCCAGGCACCTCCTCGCCTGAAACGTGATCTGTTGTAGTCACCAATTTACCCACCTTCTGCAGAAAATCCGGTCGAATTACTTGAACACGATAGAGTTTTTCTCAAGGCATATTTCCAGAAGGTGCAGAATCGTCCAACCGTAGATTGGGTAGCCCGAAGAGCCGATCTCGCAGTGTGTTTGGAAGTGAGGCTTCTAACTTCTCAATATTCCATTCTTGTATACGGAGACAAAGGCCTCCACAAATTGTTTATTTGAGTTGTTCACAACTTCAGGCGTTTTCGAACGATGAGCTCTCCTCCACGAGGTGGATCCTCGACATCCCTATGACGCTGAATTAAACACATTTCTTGATTAAATACCATCTCCGAGAGTCGAGGACATTATTTGCCGATCCCATTTGTTTACTCGAAAGGGCAAACCAGTTGCCATTGAAAGAACATCAGTTCCAGGGCGGCGAGGAGACTCGACAGCTGGAAGTTGCGTCGTGGATTCGCCGACAAAGGCAACCGGGTGAGCCACCGGTGTTGGCAGTGTTCTGAGGTCCCGACGAGGCTATCCACACCAGGGTGGATGTCAATCATCCAACCCCTTCAATGTCACCTATCTTAAAAAGGCGGGTGGTTAAAAGGAGTGAATTATGTACAAAAATCTGGCTCTCCGACGTCCATACTATTAACCTGTCAGTTTAGAAAAGGGTGATTCACGTCCTTCGAGTTCCACGGTGGATATTTCCTCGGCTCGAATTCACACCGCCCTGATGGATGGGCGACTGTTATGGCCAAAATCCAGTGTACGTGGTCGCCGTTTTGCCCAATGGCGGTGCTGGGGCGTCGCAGCGCTGGCGGGGGGGGGGGCGCTCCTGGCAAATTTTTTGCCCTCCAACAAATGAATCTTGCACATATAAAGAAACAAAACAAAACAAAAGGGAAAAAGACAAAAGTTCGTACATCACATATTCTCACAAAAAACCCGGTGTAATAATAAAACGCATGTAATGTATGTAAATTGTAGCTCCACATTCATACACACACACACACATCATTTCATTTCACTTCATTAATCAGCGCCTCGACTCCTCCGAACCGCAAAAGTACATCCTCGAATGCATGCAGCTTAACAAGTACCCTTAAAGTGCACATTTATGGCTCTAATGTATGCCCATTTACGTGTGTGTGTGTGTGTGTGTGTGTGTGTGTGCATGACCAAGTTGCGTAAATGTCAACCCAAAACTTTAAAATGCGAAGGTGGGCGATCCGAAAATCCGCGGCGAGAAGGAACTCTTCACCTGGTGGAAGTCTCCGGTGCATGTCGGTGTGGGAAAATGGCGATGTTAGTTAATCCAATTCCAAAGAGTACAATTTACTGACAACGAGAAGTCTTTTCTCTCTCTCTCTCTCTCTCTCTTTCTCTCGCCTTTTGGGAATCTGTAGAGAAGTCTGTAAGAGGTGAGCCTGAGACCCCACCAAGTGGCACATTTCAAGGCCTAAGTGACAACTTTTCATGGCATTACCTCGGCGACATTTGGGGGAATTGAAAAACAAAATAAAGTTTATTTTGAGGGGGGCGGGGGAGGGGAGGAACGTGTGGAGTGAAGTGGATTGGAGGGGAAATAAGGCTGCAACACCTCGAGGTGGAAATACCCCCAGGAGACACCAAATGGGCGACCGTGACGCTAAACTGTGGGCTTTAACACCTCCCCTCGCCTTTACCACATGAGTAGATGTGAACGCATGTGAAAAAAAAAAAAACAATAAAAATTCATATTACGGGAGTATATTTAGAGTAGCCTTCAATAGGGAGATGTTGTGTAGGGGAACAAAGGCAGGAGGACTTTGTTACGCCACTACAATCCACTTTCTATGCTTTGAAAAAAAAGTCTTTTTTCTGGTCTGCGGATATTCATGTAATTATGCATTCACAGATTCTCCAGAAGGCAGGCAGTTGGGGGCATCCGCCTGGGCCCGCCTCTTCCCCCAGTCCCCTTCGTGGGGAGGAGCTTTCTTCTCCGCGACCTCCGAGTGCGAGGAGGCGCCCTGAATGCCAAATCCCCGTTGTCCTGACGTATGAACGGCGGAGTGACAAATTGAAAGGGCAGACTAAACAATCGGAAGTGACATTCCCCCGCCAGCAGTTATTCACTGCTGTATGAGTAAGGTAAGATGGCAATTTGCGTCTAATGCACCATCCCAACGCTCTCTACGCCTCACCGGGGCGTTTTTTTCAAGTCATGGCGCCAAGATGGAGTGAGGTGTGAGGGTGCCCTGTCGTCTCCCCGTCCCCACCTCCCATGGAGCGTAAATTTCCCCAACTTCTTTTTTTCTTTTCTCTATCCCCTATGAATCAGTGCGCTTTGCTATGGCGGTTAAAAGTCGCGCCGCAGTCTGGTTTTCGCCTAGCCTTTACTCCGGTGTTCCTTTCTTTTTCAGTCTTTCTCCAAACACGATTGCACGCAGTGATTGTGAGTTGAGGAGGAGGGAGGAAGCGGCTTGAAGGTATAAAGTCCTTCTTTGAGTCATCGAGAAGCATCGCCCCACTCTCTCTCTCTCCCCACTGAGGCGGTAATGCACACTCCTCGCCCCTAACTAGACACTACCATCTTTCACTCAGGCACCGCTGACATGTGATGCAATTTTCACTTCAAAAGAACTCATCAGGAACTACTGCTCCTAATGAGCCTGTCATGACCTGAGAGTCGCGATAAAAGACGTACACACTGGCAGATCCAGTGATTCATAGACCGCCTAATTGACGTTTTGTAGCATTTCATGCTGTTCAGCGTTTCCATGTCCACTCACCTCTAACCGGGGAGGCTTTGGGCGGAGAAATGAACTCGCCTCCCCTCAATCTCCACCCTAATTTTATATCTTAAATGTTATTAATTAATGGGAATTAATTGAAAAATCAAAATTATTGCCACCGCGGCACGGTGACATGTTCACAGCATCCCACGAGACTCGAGTCAGGACTGTTTCCTTTCACCGGTGAGTGTCAGGATGGACGGGGTCACCTGCCAAGAGGCTCTTCGAGCCGCATTTCCCCACTACTTTGAAATATTTACTAATAGTGTGGCGGCAAAAGGCTTTTTGAGACGAATTCCTTGTCAGCCTGACTTCGATAATCTGTCACGGTAGATCGATCATATCGACTAATTAATCATTGGCGTCCCCAGGGGCGAGTGGAAAGCTAAAATAATAAATCTTTGGCTAAACTCATACCACGCCGACTCCGATTAAAGACTTGAAAAATTAACTAATCGTCTGCCCAAATGTACCATCGGTTGACGGACACCGCACAGACCGACCGGCCGACCGGCCGACGGACGGAGCGGCGGGCGGACGGAGCGCGACCACACGAGGTAGCGTGAGAAACGAGTTTAGGATCACTGGGCGAACACTAAGTGGTCGGACATAAATCAAATTGCCCGCCCAGCGGACACCTTCACTTGGATGCGTGTGTTTGCGAACATGGAGTTTTCTCTAGCACGCACACCCCGTACCCCGTACCCTGCCCCCCCCCCCCCCCCCCCGGCGTCACTTTGTCACATCTGATTGATATTAGCGCAAAAGTGCTACACACACACGCACCACTACATGAAAGGTCACTTGGACTGATTAAATTCCCCAGACTGAAGAGCAGATCTCGTTGCCTTCCAATGGGGAAAAGAATCCACCTTACATGGGTACAGTCTTGCGTCTATTTCCATCCTTTAATAATAATAATAATATTGTTGATTGAGGTAACATTTGTGAGTAGAAAAAAATTCCCATGTTAGATCGGATTACCGACTCACAGAGAAGAAGGCAATGCGACACCGGGAAATGAGTCTTTCCGCAATTATGACGGTTGCACCAGACCAGAATGGCGTCGCCTTTGGAGGCATCATGACACACGCGTCACACCCCTGTTGGCCAGGTCCATTAGGATGTGAAATCTCCAGAGATTTCAACAACCGAATTGCTTTTCGAATCTTTAAGACCGCCGATTATGCCACTTTTGGTGCTCTCATTGGGGAAGTCAGACAGGCTGAAGTCTTCTCAATGAAGAGTGACGTCGCCCATTCGGCCAAATTCTACTTCTTCACTACGATTTGGACAATAAATAGACCTGAAGGCCAAGTGTCCACACATATCTGAGCTGTTGGACGATTTAGCGGCTTCTGATGACTTTTAGCGTCCACCAAATCACCTTGAGGGGTGAAGACAAACCCTCTTTCTTCGTCTCAGCCACCATTTGAACGGTATACTTTATCTTCCTTTTCAGGAATATTTTAATCCATTACGAATGCACTCAAGAATTGACATAAAACGGCTTTTCAGTTTACAAAAGGGGAACACGATGCACTTGTGTTGGGGCGGAAAGAGTACAAACACGAACCATAATAGCACCGCTAAATGGTGCCACGATGTGCCAAGGTAATTGTCCTCGGAGGGCCGTCGAGTTTAGACAAATCGCAACCTTCATCTTCATCCTCTGACAGTCTTTTGATTATGATTAGCGCCTCTAACACCGCTCCTACCATTGTCCCTCGCCTGTCCTTGTGCTCCTCACCTCCATTCGTGTATGTGGTGGACCATCGAGGGGTACTTATTAAAAAAAACAAGAGGACAAATGATGAATGGTAAACTATGCGTTGGTAAGAAAACCATCGGTAACCATCTTTGCAATATCCCTGTTTCTGTTCAGTTTTACTGGTAACTTCGTACACTGAGGACAGTATTTTCTCCCATGTTAGATTATACTTTACCATTTACTGGGAATCCCATGCTATGCGTCTTGTTAAGGAGTGTGTAAACCACCTCAATAGCAGAAAGGAGCACTGAGTGAAGCATTTTGGCCTCCATCAATAAGGGGAATAAGAGATGCTAACCGATGACATACATCATTCGTTTGTGAGGAGGAAGATCTCAAACCTCATACGGTTTAATTATGATAGTGAAAATTACAGTTCTGTAGAATAAAGGTCTTGGGACGTTTACTAGTAACACTCGCGAGTTCCCACGGGAATGATCAGGCATTAATGTCATTTGTTTAGCAGCAGTTGTGCACGCTTTTATGAAATTTAATAATATCCGTTCAGTAGTAAGGCCGCATCGAGGTGTTCGCTCATGAGGATTTGGTTACCTCGAGACAAATGTTGACCAGATTTTGTGTTCACAAAGGTAAACAAGAAAATTTTCCTAAGAAACTGCCATTGCAAAGTGGTGAACAAAGATCGTGAGGTTATTAGACACACGAGAGCATAGACTGCATGGGCTCAGTGCATTTCCTGCCTCGGCGCCCCTCGTTCGCGAGGCACATATGGCTTCGATTATCGATAATCGATTAATTTAGGCATTCAAGTGCATCCAGCACTGTGGTCCAGGCCAATGTGGGTCTCGAAAGCGCAAAAAAGTGCAGAAACTCGTTAAATTAAGGGGCGCAAAAGGGGTTTCAGCAACCCCCAGTCCCAGAAGTATATACTGACTTGCGAGACATCAACAGTGCGATGTTTTTACGGTATAGACTGGAAGATTTTTAAATGCCTACAACTGTTAAAATTATTCTTCAATTTTTTTGAAAAGTAACAGCTTCTTTAACTTTACTCCTTACCTTTAGACTCTATTTCTATACTATTTCCTCTTTTAGATGACCTATTCTTGCCATTTAGAACTCCACTTCTATCTATTTGTTCGGTTTAAGGACAATTTCTCTCCTTTTTGAAAATTATGTTTGGCACCAGCGTCACATGTGGCTCACATGTGCTCTTCTCCAGTTTGTTTATAATTGGTCATACCAGATTAGGTCAGAAATAAACTAGTTAAACTTAAAACAAGAAATTAGTTGGCCAGCATCTCCAATCAGAAGACTGTGTGTAGAGCAGTTCGCCATCACACAACCAGCGCACATTGGGCTCGCATCGGAGACTGGCAGGTAACATGCTAAATAAAATTAATCTGTCCGCCAAATAATCGGCACTGGCGAAGTACCTCAAATTTTCCGACTTTTTCATTTCTTTCGCCTACTCGACGATCAAAGCGGGACAGAGGTTTCTTCTCTTCACTTTTTGTACACCTACGTTGATTAAATTTTTAAATCCAAGGCTCATAAAAACCCCTACCTTGGTGTCTTCTAGATCACTAATGTTTTTTTGTTAACTTTCAACATTACTACCAATTCTTGTATCCAAGACAATCAGATATTTTACTCCAAAGAACTAAAAATAGAGTTTTCAAACCCTAATCTCATCATTCATCGTTGTCTAAAGGTGCCGTATTTGATCTTCTTTTACACTATCATTAGATAATTTCAATTGGTTTTTTTCATAAGAAAAATCCTTGCCCTATTTGACACTTCAATTATCCCCATTTAATGTTTGGGGGTAACTAAAACACCAGAGAACATCGCGGCATTCTGGTCCCGTCGTGGGTCAATCATAAAATCCCAATTACAACTTTTTTCATGCAACATAAGCTTCTTTGGGTGCAACAATGCTTTGACTACAACCAGGTCATCACACGCATTGCCTCGTGGAGTCAGGGTTGTCTTTGTCTTAAAATCTCAAATATTATAGCCGAGGCCCATGACACCGAACTCACAACATCTCAAGGCAGCCATAAATCCTCCCAGCCTCGGTCACAAATAGGAGCTCTTCTGTTCTGATTTAGTCACTTTAATTTAAAAAATTGGCGCTCTAATACCCTGGACAGCGTCGTATGCACCTACTCCCCTCCGCCTCCCCCCCCCCAAGTCCAGTGACGAAAATAGATTTTATTGATTAGGCGCTCCGGGGTTAGCGGGTGGGCGTACACCTCTGGTAGGTTATATTTAGGACCAACTCGGGTTATTACCTTCGAGCGGTGAACTACATGGTGAAAGGACTTTTTGATAAGGCCATTAAATGGGGGGTTAAAATGTTTGTATTATTTGCATTTCAATGTGAGGTCGTAAAAGTGACATGGAACATGAGGCCTGAGGCAGCTGCCGCTGTTCTCGTACTGTCACCGTGGCTGAAAGGATGTGCCTACCTGTCAGGACTGATTGAAGAAATTCTCTGAGGATGAGTCATTAGGGTCAAGTTTGAGGTAATGGTACACTCCGCGCAGGTGACGACTAAAAGTGACTTCTTCAGCTGCTCTGAGGCGCTAAAAGTGTGCTCAGACGGGGCGGGGGGGGGGGTGGGCTGGCTATAACCGCATGCAATTTTGCCTTTTCACGCATCGCCGCAAAGAGCATAATGCGTGTGTAGTGCAACTGTCCCAATTTGCACATAACACAGGTTGCGGATTAGCCTGCGAAAATCAGTTTTATAAAGTACACTGAAATGCTTTTTGGGTCGCAACCACGTGTCGGGTGCGGGGTCAGACTAAGCAGCGGGTTAAATCACTAGTCAGGCGACGGTTTGACGAAAACAATGCCTTCTGTTATCCGTTGCCTAGGCGCCAAAGGAGTGCCTTTCATCCAAAAATTGGACCACTCTGTCTAGCAAAAATGTCCCAATTTTCACACACGCTAGCGGGAGCAATAGAGGCTTGCGGATGTCTCGAAATTAAAGTCAAGGGCGTAGTAAACACCTTCAACCAACACAAGGGTTGGGCTCTTCCGACAATTAGTCACAAATACTACCGAAAAATGGAGGGTCCTTCGCCGTCCCGGCGAATTAAGGCAGCCTTACGACACGAGGGGGCTGGGAGTCGAAGCGACTGTCAGGTGGTGTGACAACGATTGACGGCACACTGGTTCTGGTTTGTAAAATTGGGGCACGGACAAAATTCCCCTAAATTATTCCAAATGGTGGCAGGGACTCTTGGCTTCCCATCCAGTCCCTCATTTTTGATCGAGGTGAAGATTAAGGCCCCCCCCCCCACTCCCGCCGTAGTTAGTGGCGGTGGCGCAGAATATTTTAAGTCGGTTAGTAGCCACTGACTGAGGTGAAGAGAGAGTAAACCACCGCAATAAAGCAGAAAGAAGGCGGTGGAGGCGAGGGGAGGGGAGGCGCTGGTTAACGGACCACAACACAAGTTTAAACGAAAAACTCAATGTCCACGTAGAGCCGCTACAAAAGTGCAAACCAGATTTGTTAACGTGCTCGGTGCGTTCACGTGCGTACCTACGTGCGTCTGTCTGCGGTGACCTAAGTTATCCAGGACAATCGATGGCTTTTCCAGCCTGTTGATTGGATGAAATGTGGGCAAGGCTACCTGGATGGTGCGCACGTACGAGGGCGTAGAAGGTCACCAGACGGACATAGTAGGTCTGTTAAACCATACGACGTCTGCTGCGTGTGTGCACATCCGCATCTCTTTCGTGTCTGCTACTGCTGCTGTTTGACCAACGGCAGTCTAGCTTTCAATCGCAACGTACACGCGCGCATTGGTAGACGCTCGAGCATACGTGCGCGCGCGCATGCACGCACGCACGCACGCACGACACGCAGACTGCACGCGGGTTGTGCGCGCATACGCCTTTTGTGGAGGGTGATATTTGCACGCGTAGCGAGTAACTCCGGTCTAATACAATTATAGCGGCGTTTTGCCGTGCCAACGTGCTGATACTCTCTGTTTTGACCCCTGAGCAAACTCACACACACACACACATACACACACACTCTTCTGGAATATTTTGTTCACCTACATTCTTGACAAATCGCCCATGTATATAAACACGTCGGTGTTGGGATTTCTCCAGACTGCGCGATGACACAGGCTGCTTCGTTTTCGGACAAGACAAATCCAATGAACCCTCTCATACCGCGTAATTTACGCCGACAAATGGACGGGGTCAACAGCGGTTCTTCGCTTCCCAATCCTCTCACACCCGTCAGTTTCCTGCCCGACTCTGTGAGACTCCCGGCTGAAATTGAAGCTTCTTATCTCAACCTCCTCGCTCTCAACTCGCACATTCTCTCCCCGTTTGCGAGGCAATTTTTACTAGGCAATCGTAACCTCCCGAATCTTCATCTTAAAAGACCCCTCGTTCCCCCACCGCCGCCTCAAGCAATTAACTTTTCCAGTCAATCAACCGCCCCTGCCATCCCTCCCACCAGCGCTGCTTCCTCCTCGTGCTCCTCTTTACCAAGGCTACACGAAATTGAAGAGACGGGCGAACTTGTATACAGCATCGTTGAAGGGGAGAAGGTGATGGGCTTCAACGTGTGGGGTGAAGTGCGCCTGTGTCTGCCGCATTTGCTACGGTTCGTGCTCAACGATGTGGACATTGACGAAATCGGACAGGCCATCTCGAAGTTGCGGATCTCCTGCACCAAGTGCTCTCCGCGACAATTGGCCATGCTACACGGATGCAGTGCATTGCCGAATGAGGTGACCTCTTGCGGACTGATTAGGAAAAGTGACGCTGAACGGATGTTGAAGTTCCTCAGATCGTCGCGCCAAAGACCAACATTGGCCGACGCCTGCCCATCTGCCGCACCGGCAGATGGCAGGCCGATCCCGCTGGACCAGACTGATGGTCGTAAAACAATGGAGGAGAGGGAGACCATTTTGGGGACCTTTATTGATGTGCGACATGACTGTTTCGGGACACAGAGAGGCCGAGTGTATCCCCACCTCTACAGTTCTGCGGCCTCTCCTTGCATAGTCTGTTGCACGTGTAATAGGCTCTTCTCGCCTCAGGATTTCGTCGGACACACTCACTCCGTCAATGAATCCGACAGCTGCTGTCATTGGGGCTTCGATTCCACCAACTGGCGATCCTACCTCCAACTCGACATCGACTCTCTGGGTCGACAGAAGAAGGTTAAACGCGAGAACGAGTCCGGGGAGGAAGAGAAAGAGGAGGAAAATTTCGATGTTCGCACATATCGCGCTCTTAGGGATTTTAAAGTCAAATTTCTCAAGGTAAGTGACTGCCTCCGTTTGTACCATGCATGAGGGATCTTGGTTTTTTGGTCATTTTACCTTGGCTGCTCTCGCCATCACTGTTCCTCGTACATTAGTAGATGTAATGCCCTGCTCCCCTGTTAGATCTTCCCACTCGTCTTGTCGTGAAGTGCTCTTCATGCATTTTTATCCATTGCAAGTTCGGGGACACGTTTTTTGCCCGACCGACCATCTGGGTTAAATGTAAGTGGATGGAGAAACGGACGTTTTTTGTCATATCGGCTCAGCCACAAGTGTTCCCCTCTGTGGTTGATGTTTGGCGGGGTCAGCGGTTTCTCCCGATGCTGTTAGAATGCTGCCCCCGGCCTCGTACCGCCATTCGCCTTGTTTTAGCCTCTGCATTTGCCGAACGAAATCACAAAGATGGTGCCTGGGCCGGAGGGACGCAAGCACGATGTGAGAAAGCACCAGCCACCCGAGCTTTTCTCCAATGAGGCCCAGCCTTTGGATTGCTCCACGAACAAGCCTCCCAGCACGCCTTCTTCGTCCACCACCACCATCACCGATGCCCCTAGACCCCCTCCGGAGGAGCAAGATGACACTCTAGATGATACCCGACTTGAAATCCGTCTACGTCCAGATCTCAAGATTCGTCGACTTTGGGCGCCCCATCAAGGGCGTTTACGTATCCCCAATCCTCCCAAGCTCATCACCAATTGGTTAGTACGATTAACACTTGTTTCACCTGGGCATTTGACGAGATGCGAATTTAAAGTCTTAATTTGAATGTGTAGCCCACGGGGTCCGAAGCCTCGAAATTTATCCTCTGATCCACCGGTTCTACTGGATCCCAGTTGTATTGTAACCAAAGATTCCGCTCAACTTTACGGTCGTGATTTCATTCCAAACGTGTGTCTGAAACCCGTGGTCACCCCAAATTCAACAGGACCAAGTGGACAGCCGCAGCTCCACTTATCTAGAAGCCTCCCCAGCGTCCCTTCCAACGAGGACATAGTCGCCTCAGCGGTGGAAAAGCGGCTCTCCGAAGCGGCTCTCTTCCCTGATCTAAAGTCTGCTGGAGGCCACCGAAGCAGACCTGTTCTTCGTGGTTCGGGGATCCCACTGTCCGCGGACTTCAACCTCTTCCAGCACTCCAACCAGGGACTTAATTCCATCGACAGCTCGCCTGCGAGAGCACGACACTCCAGTTCCGCGCACGAGGCAGCGGTGCTGTCCCTTTCGAACCCTCTCGATTTGCACAAACGTTGTGCCACGGAAGAGGTGTTCCGGTGTCCTTCGGTCGATTCTGCACAAGCCCTCCCCTTCCGCGGACAGTTGAGTAGAACAACCTCTGATCCGGAGATTAATATTTCCACCGTCCGATCGGGTGTGAAGAGGGAACGCACGGGCTCCTGGTCTCTGACACCGAATTCATCCAGCATTTCTCCTTCCAGACGTAAGCGTCTGTTGGAGATGACGGCGACGGCTAAGGATGATAATGTTCATACTCTTAGTAAGCCGATCTTTCTCCCTTCTTCGCTGATGTTGGGTTGGTGGGTGCGTGCTTTCGTGGTTTTTTTGCGTTGTGTGCCAAGCTGAGCGTTGGGCTTTGGTCTTTCGTTTGCTTTTTCGGTCTACCCATGATTGTGTGCAGGTGCGTGTGGTGTGTATTTGTGCTCCTCACTCGGTGGCAAATCAGGGAAAAGATCACGATTTTGTAAATGGTTAAAAGTACTCCCTTCCTCACCCGAGTTTCTATCCTTTGTTTTTTCTTCTGTGTCCAACATTTCTACACTCTCGACATAAACCTGATGAATTTTTGCGTCCGTATCTCATTCTCTTCAAGCTCGAGTAACCAGTGTTTAAACGCCCATTTGAATTCCAATCGTGGAAGTAGTTTTAGGGGGATTTGACAAATTACGAAGGTAGAGTGCTCTCGCTACGATCAGTTACAAAATTCAGCGTTGAATTGCCCTATCCGGTCCACCAACCCAGCCACCGATCTTCTTACCCATGCCCGCCCGCTTTTTGGCGTTTTCTTCCCGGTGTTCGTCGGTAGTCAAGTCCACGGCTACTATAAAAATTGCGCTTTTTATAAGACCGCTGAGAAAAAATGTCTGTTTCCTCGGCGAGTACCACCACACCATTGCCCCTTCGCACTAGGCAAAGTGTAGTGCACGAATAACGCAATTAGGGGATTCTAGTGCGGCCTCGAGTAATCCCTTCCCGTTGGAATTCTCTGACTGGATGCAGACGCCCTTCTTGGCGTGAAACGCCAGTCCTCTGTCCTGAGGGCCTGAGGGTACAGTGTCTCTGTCTTCCTAAGACTGTTGCACAATTAACGCAAATGCATTCGGCCGGCCGCTTGTTCCTTGAGGCAGTCTGACTTCTCCACAGTAACGAGGTTCTCTGGAATTTGGGCGCCACTGGAAACTGAGTCGATTCTTTGGAGGTCGGCCTTTGGCGAAGGTTTCTACGGGACCGCAGAACGTTAAAACCGGTTGATCTTGTCTATTATCCTAAAATCTAAAACGATTCGAGGTGACAGAGTCCTGAAAAAGCACCATGTTTGCGCAACTGAGCTCCTGCTACGATTTAACCAGTAAGCAGCTAATGACGGAGTCTTCGTAGCTTTCTCAAGTTCGTGAACCTGAGTTTATGGGCTTATTCATCGCTTTCGTCTAGACAAGGCCCACTTTTTTTACGAAATTCCCAATTGATCATGGGGGCCAGGGCGTTGGGGGATTTTTGAGCAAAAACTGTTCGACTCTGAGAGATCCGCGTCACTATGGACTAATCAAATTCGCTTTTGGACACACTCACAGCACTAAGGCAACGATGAGACAGAGGCTCAATTCTCTCTCTCCTCCTTTACAGAGTCCGTTGAAAACAGACGCCAGCTTACCTCGGAGGAATCCTCTCTCCAACCGTCACAACAACAGCAGCAACAGCAGCCGCCGCAGCAGCAGCAGCAACGACAACAACAGCCTCAGAACTGGTTTTCCACTGACACCCTGTCGAATCCAACCACCTCTGAAATGCTAGTCAACCTGGCAACTGACACCAGCCCTCGCATCCCCAGTATCGTTGCTCACTGGACTAGCACCTTGGAGCGCATTGACCAGTTCTGCAATTCCATTATTCCAACCGACGAGTCGGCTAAGCGCAGGTTCGACATAGAACGGCAGAAGTTGATGTTGGATCTGGGTGTCCTCCGTGCGAAGAATTTAGTCGACCTCTCTGTGCTCATGAAGGATAACAAAAAGCTCTGGAGGGTGAGCATCGTTTCATTTCAGCGTGATGCCTAGAAACCTCTACTGAGACACTTATACGGCCCATAAATACCCTTTTTGTTCGGTTGCTCATCATGCCACGAGTCTTCCTTGTAATTAAACCGCCTTTAAAAAGTACAAAAGTGACGTAGTGGATCGCATTGCACTGGCTTGGCAATTAACAAAGGCTTTCACAAAAGTGAACGATGTACTTGCGCAGCATAATGTGAAGCCGTTGGGCATGCCACAAATGTGTGAGTATGACCCCACGGGATTCTTGCTTTCTTCGTGTGTGAGCTCGCAGCTCTCCTGCACATGACTTAGCTACTCTCGTGGAGAGCCTGGGATGAGTGTCAAGTCGCAGGTGGACACCCAAGAGGAGCAGGAGGAATGTGATACACACACACACACGCACAGGATGGCCTAGTGAGAGCTGGCCTATGAGACTAGACCTTGCGCATGAATCATACGCGCTGTATGCGCCGCACCCACCACGTGTGTATCTCCGTTATGGCGGCGGTGGCGGTGTTAGCGATGGTGTCCAATGTTCGGGGCCTGCGCTACATCTCTTCGTGCGGCCGCGCCGCCGATTGTGCGTGCGCGTTCACATGCACGCCGCGGGTTAGCCTCGTTTCGCCATGCCGCCGGTTTGAACGTCACTCACATGCACGCCTGCGTGCGCACGTGCGTGCGTACGCACAACCCCGCAGCTGGAACGAATCGATATTCTTCTAGTCGGTGCCACCGTCGCTTCTGCGCGCCAGTCGCATGAGTGCATTCGTGCGAACTGGCGTCAATATCGCCTGCGCAGCCCGAAGGTACGGTTGAAGCCTGCATGCAGGTGGAGAGTGATTAGTTAGGTGCAGGCTTTTAGGTGGACTCTCACTTGCGTGGTCTTTCGAATTCCGTTCACATCCTAGTAGCGCGCAGGTAGAGCCAGTGAAGGTACACCCCGTCCCCGATGTTGGACGCCAAGCCCCATTCCTGGTCAGGCTTGTGAACGTTCTCCGTGTGTGCGTGCGCGCGCGCGCTTGGGGGGTTCGAGATATTGGACAATGGGAAGGCTAAGTGGGTCACCTGGACGTACACGCCTGCGCGCGCACACACCCACGCACTCCATGTATCCGTCTTGTGTTTGATGATTTTGGTCTTGTCGAGGCTTTCCACCGTGGCCTTGTCTTTGTTTCAGCTCCTGACGGACGCCCTCCTATTAACTGGCTCCTCTCCCACCCTCACCCCCAACACTCTTGCGCCTCCTTGCGGAGTCATTCCCGGAGTGACCGATGTCGATCAGCTTAACCGAATGATTAATTTTCTCCAAGGCTTTAAACCGAAGGCCACTGTCTCTGAAGTAAGTCCACTACTGTGTGCATGCGCGAAAATTTTCGTCCATTCCTCACAAAGGCAACGTCTAGGAAAGGGGTTATTAAATGGCTCCTTCACAACTCGTTGCAATTAATCACCCAGTCGCAGCTGAGGGCGAACATGCTTGTGTGTGTGGGGAGCAAGTCCTGGTTTTGCTCTCCTGTCCCTTCTAACAGTTGTTTTCCGAAAAAGTTCCTCCCAGTACACGCGCACACACACCCACTTCCTGGAATGGATCCAGGTATCGATCAGCACGTTTAATTACACATTCAGATTTTGTGCATGTGCACGCATTTGCACGAGGTTCCATGTCGCTGCGGCGCTCTCATATACCCACAACACACCACAGCCTTGCACAAATACCATTCCGATTTCGGTGGTGCTGTGATCGAGGCAGTGTTTGAAATGACGAACAGGCTAAATGGCTCAAGGACAATTGGGGGACGTGGTTCTCCCCCCACCCAAATTACTCAGACACCTCCGCCGTGTCGCAGCTCGTAATGCGCTATCCCTTGCGAGGAAAATTCTCACTTTTAAATGGACTCCGGTTGTCTTCTGAGCAAGTGGTCAACAGTTGGACTTCCATCCCCCCCCTACCGGCTGGTCATGGGTCGGTTTTCAAGCCCATTTCTCCTGTAGTAGAGGTGTTAAGATCGTGTGAAAAGTATTTACCTAAGGGCTGGCGATTTTGGAGGTAGAATCCCGAGGAAAGTCACGGGGCTTGAGTGAGAGTATGCCGAAACGCTGGGGTATCGGGGGAGCGCGAGTGGCGTAAACAGAACGTCATGCAATCGTTGTAGGAATAGATGTGCGTGATGTTGGAAAAATAACCATAATAATTCACAGTCCTGTTGTCTGCCCGATTTTGGTGCGGGCTGGTCGTGTGGATGCTGGTAGATGAGGTGTAACAGAGCCTAATTATATTGGGTCTGTTCCATAGAATTTTCGACAATCTGCTTCCATGGAGGTTACGGAGTATCAATCAAACGAGAGGAGTCGACAACATTGGCCCGTTTCGAGCGCCATTTACCGTTCATCCACTCCTGAAATGCTACTCGCCACATCCCCGTCAGCACGGACAAGCGGCTTAGCAACTGCTACCAACGGAGCCGGCAGTCCGCCGCTGACCGGTGACTTTCTGCTCCCCTCCAAGCGCCAGCGCCTATTTCGACATTCCTACTCAGCTAACAGCAACCTCAACCCCTGAGGTGGATAGGGATGAGCGGAAAAGAGGGCCAAACCCTGGTTCACTGCTCTCATCATCGCCATCACCAGTCTGAGACTTCTAGTCTATTTTATTTACCCTTGAAGTGTTTGCCAGAGCAGGTCTGACTGGTGTATGTGTGTGAGCATTTGCATGAACCCTCCTGCTACTCCCGTACCGATCGGTTGTTTGCATGCCCCCCCCCTCTCCCTCCTCCCAATCAAACCAGCAAACTCTGCTCCTTCGAAGAACTCAATTTATAACCATCGCGACGACCCTGTTGTGTTTTGGTAAGCATTACCCCTCACCCCACTGCGCCGGTCTCCAGTGCCCTTTGCCCCCTCCCTCCGTCGCGGCAAATGGCACTGGAAAATTTCACCGCGTCCCGAAGAAAAATATCTCATTCGCGCGCCCGCCTTTATCATCGCATTCAGATTCCCCTTTCTCTTCTTCTGTCCCTATGTGCGTGAGGGCGTGTGCTCACACTCGCTCACTCTGTAAAACTACTTCCCTCTTCCGCCTTTCGCATCTAGCGCTTACCTTCTCAACTAAATAACTATCTGAAAACAATAAATTTGTCATTCATATATACACACTCGAAACAAATTAAATATGTATACATTAACTGTGTCTGATCCGGTGCGGGGGAGCGGGTGTTGCAAGGTCTCCGTTTTCGGAGTACGCCACTTTCCCTCACGATCCAGGCTATAGTGTAAACGTCAGTACGGCTGACCTCACCGATGTTGTGCAACAGGAGGTCGGGTAGTCTGCTGTGTTTACAAGTACATGGTTTGGTTACGCGAAGCCTACAACCTCTGGCCGTGGCGACATGGTAGTCTCTTCAGACAATTTAATATTTGTGGTGTCTGTGGCACTCAGTTGTTGTATAGTGTTGCTTTCATTGTCCCAGTCAGCCTGGCTTCCTTGCCGGACTTTAACGGGGTGGAAAAGCCTTTTTTGTGGCAGACCGAGGGGGTGATCGAAGATACACCGCGACGGTCCAGTCTGTCGGTTGGGCCAAACTGTCTGGCGACCAAAGGGGGCATTTGATTGGTTAGAGACGAGAGCCAATGAGAGACCGAGAGGGCGAACAGAAGTATGCGACAAAATACAGACGAAGTAATCTCCTATTTGATTGGTGGGTGAGAAACCACGTTCATGCGACCCTTATAGCCTTTCGTTTGTCGGCTACGCAGAAAGCCCTCTCGCCTAGGGTCAGGTATAATCTAGCCCGTCAACTTCGCCTTTTTTCCGCCAAGTGTTTGTTTACAATCTGAGGGGGACCGTTTTGAAAGGTCCAGACGTTTGTTGTCCATCATCTAAAAAGCACATGGGGCTAATTTGTTTCTATTAACAATCCACCGGCTCTCGGTTTTTCGACCGAAATAGAACTATTTGAGGTTGTTTAACTGAAAGGACTCTTTCAAAATTAACTTCCTCTTTGCATATACCCGAATGGAATCTACTGTACGGTTTTTTACGGTTTTTGCCTTTCCATTCATCCAAGACCGGGGCTAGACAATTTTAGCCCCTGGAGATGAAACAGTAGCGTCTGTTCACATCTTCATGCGTTCACGAATGTAGTCATAAAATTCAGCATCGTGTCGGATACTAGCGAGAGCTTAGCTTTCACCTATAAAATGGTTCCTAGACGCTTGTCCCTCGGTTCGTTCCCCCATCTCCCGCGGTAGAGGCGCCTTCCCGTAAGGCTTACCAAAAACTCCACCGCCGCCCATCCCCTCCTCAGATCTTGGGTACAATGGGCCTGACCCTCCATTCAGCGCAGTCAGAGCGGCGACGAGTGTACGCCTTGTTGGGTATGACGCGTACCAACGCATTCACAGTGGTGGGATTCATTAATTAAAATATTTACATCCATCGTACTGTGAAAAATATAATTGACATTTATAACTTTTTGCGTTAATAATTGAAGATGTGGAGTAAGACATACAGCTGCCTCCAAGAATGCGGAGAATTAATTTATTAGCGAGGCGAATCAAACCACGAGCGGTCACCAACGCTGAAGGACTTGGCGGTGGTAATGGACCAAGGTCAGGTTTAACGGAAGACTAACAATCTTCGAATCCGGCCACGTCGCCGGGAGCGGCATATGCAAATTAACAGGCAGACCGATGGTGAGGTTAAGGTTTAGTCCCGAGGAAGACATTATATTTTTTGCTTTTTAAAGGCCACTAGGGCATTAGTGTGAACAATTGGAGAATAAAGGATTACATGAAATGAGATCTTTTGTACTATGAATGTTGTAAGTACCATGTCGGAAGTCTCATGGGTGCAGGGATTATGCGAAATTTGCAATTAAATAAGTTTGTGGCAGTCTAGTGGACCGTTGCGACGCACCTTGGTATGTAAACTCTACGTCAAATCAATTTATAATCTCCAATGCCTCCATAAAACTTTCTTACAGAGCCTTTCCAGTTGACTTTACTTTTGCTGCGTATCCACTTCCTACTTACTTTCGCCGACTTACGCGTAGAAGAGTAAATTGGCCCTGCGTGCCTGGGAGTCGCACTGCTGCATCGTACCTTCCTTCCATCGGCTCCCGGACGGATTCACGATTACCAATCAATGGAATCAGAAATCGATTGGGTGGGAGGGTCGCTGCCTGTACCCGGTTAAAATCGTTATTGAACCCTGGTGTTGGCCCGAGCACCGCGCGGTAGGGTCTGAGCGAGGCTCGCAGGCCTGCAAATAGCCGAGCTGCACTTTTCACGGAGTTCGTGTGCCTCTGTCCACCGCGGCTGACTCACTCGGGGTGGAAGAGCATGTTCGTGACTGGCCTGGCGTCGTTTTCACAGTAGATCGCTCAGGCATGTTGGAACCCAAGCTGTTACAGCCCCAGTGACCTGACCTGTTTGAACGGATCGCAGACTGTGTGGTTGGGTCAGAACCACACACGTCCGCACACCTCTAATAAACCAGTTGATTCCTGCCTATTAACCGTGTTATGACCGCATCTGCGCGTTTTCAGCAGCTCATAGCACAGGAGAAGGCTCTATTTTCTGTTGCGTTTTGGTTGAATAATCTATCCACCGTGTTACTTAGACGCGGGACACTAATCACGCCGCATATCAGAGGGTTTTCAGCCCCAAATGAAGCGTCTACGGCGCCTCACGCATTGCTCCGCGCTGTAATTGCGGGCTTGAAGCACACAGGATAGACAAGTTGTGGCCTGTGGCGCAGAATTAAGACGCTATTGCCTCAAAATAAGGTCACACTCACAGTGCGCACGTGGGAGACTGTTTACTAGCATGAACCTGTTTGCGTAAAACTGTCTAGCGACAATCAGAATCATTTGTGAGTGAAAAAATTCGCAGAGGAAATGTGGCATTACACAGGATTATGAAATGGCTTTGCCCCAACCGAGTCGCCGCATCGATCTACCCAGACGAGGCTGTTTATCGCCTCCTGCGTAGCCCCGGCGAAAAAAAATAGTGGAATTTCACGGGTATGGGACTTGGGGATGACGTTTTCACCTCCAAGGCCCAAATGAATGGCAATGAAGTCTACTTGCCTCGAAAGTGTGCAATAAAGCTGCTCTCAGGAGTCATTTCCAGGGGTGAAATCGTCACTTGGTACAAGTGGTGAGGACTTCTGCCAGTGAGCAACATGCCTCTTCCCTTTCCATGAGGAGGAAAGAGAGAATAGGTGGCAGTTGGCGGTATAGACGCGGTATGCGACATAATTTGAGGACGACCATGGAGACGGTGAGTTTCACCTCAGTCCATCAAACGTGTGCCTGCAGCGGCCTGGTGTGTGTGTGAGTGTGCACGACAGACACACTGCGTTCCAACTCAGCCTGCGCCATAACCGCTCGCGGTAGAAAAAAAACCTCCATACGCCATTTTCTACCCGCACAAAGCCTGGTTATAGCGGTACTCCAGTGCACTCCTCGACCTTCGACGCAGTAGCACCTCGGAGCCTGCATTACTGGCTCAACTCGGCATCCGTTGCCTTTTTCCAGGTGTGAGATCGGGTGAACCACTTCCGGAGCCTCGTGGAGGCTGTTAACCCCCACCAGCTTGTCAAACTGGTGAGGTAAGAGAGCGTATTTTTACCATTGTCTCCCGATTACAGTGTTGAGGAGTAGAAAAATAAAAATGTTTTTCACAAAGGCCTCCACCTTACGCGCTTAATACCTTCACAGGGCATTGTGCCAGTTATGCGGTCCCACAAAAATGCTAAAACTCACACAATTCCCCATGGGTGAACAGAAATGACATCACGGCGATTAGTGTTTACCCAACTCTCAACAATGTGCCAAAAGATTACGCAATGGTCGCAGTTTTGGTGGCCCTCTAACCAGTTCTGAACATGACAACAGTTGGCAAGGTGCTGCTACTGACAGGCGTCGGTTAGCATTGAAGAAAGACGACCTCGCCTGGAGACGAAACCCACATTTACTGATATTAGGGTTTACGAGATAACCCAACTCCTTAGACAGATATTCCTCCCTTGCAAGTTCATTACCCATTCTCCCAGTCTCCGTCCGTGGAAAGAGTTCCACCTTTCCCCTTCTTGCCTATTTGTGCAGCCTGATGTCTAATTGACGCTCCATAGGTGTCCGGCTCCACGAAACTCTTCTTCATTTAGAGTTTGGGCCTGAAACGATGAGGATACATTGTTGGCGAGACAGGGCTTGTTTAAGCGCAGAGGACCGTGAACTCCTCAAATTCATGGCTTTTAAACAGTGGTGGTTTATTTAACTCCATGCTCACGGCGACAATAAACCCTCGGCCACTTGAGGATCCCTCTTCTTTCCAGACTTTGTTATAAAGTCAGATGATGGCGTTTGAGTCCAGAAGTTGGCTTATCGCCTCTTGAAACCGCCTCAAAATTGCTTTTCGGGCATCAGAGCATTTTTACTCATGCGCCGACAAGCAGGTGAGTCGAGGGACGGTGATGGAATGAATGCTCCTGTGGCATGGATATAAAAAGGGGTAGAAGCCTGTTCTAATGAAAAAGGGAGTAGTCTTAAGAGGAAAGGGCTGCCATTCAGACACAGGATCGACTTTTGGCGGACCCAGTGTGAAAAAGTTGTGGCAATTAAACACCAGTGTCTTTCCTTACTGACGTCTGGTGCAGGCACAAACACGCATTTCTCGTCGGATGATTGTTTAGGTACTGGCGTCGGCTGGCGTTTAAAATGATTAACCTTCTCCTCCGCCTCCGCCTCCGCCTCCGCCTCCTCCGCCGTCGTGTCCGTCTTGTCTGTGCAGGTGGCCGTCTCGCGCTTGGACTAATGGACGCGTTTCCCCCGCTCAAAACACGTTCCACCGTGTTGTTGACGCCCCCGCCCCCTTCGGCAACGGGCTGTCTGCCTGTCTAGTCTCCGTCACACATACAAAATGCGAAATGATCTTGGCAGACTCGATGGGCACACGACTGCCCTCAACCGAGCCGTGGCAATCCGCGGTGACGCGTGGATGAGAGTGCGGAGATCTGCCTCCAGCGCAGCCAGTCCTACCCCGCATCAATCTAATTCGGCTGCCAGAATAACTTTTCGTTGAAAGTACAGACTGAATGGTTATTTTACTCGTTTTTGAAGAGAAATAGCCTCAATTCTTCATGTTAAAGCCTTTTGTTATCAGAGTGGAAGACACGGGATTGGCTGGTTCTCTGGGGAAAAACTGAAAATGCCTCAGTCTCACGGACTAATGTAGCAAATTTGTCAGATTTAGCCTGATCATTCTCTACTATTTAATGGCATTCATCCGGAGAGAGGTTTTTATACGACCCAATTGAACATGTAAGGCGGTGAGAACAAGTACATCGGCTCTGATCCGACAAAAGGCGGGTCGGTGCCACCGTGAAAAGGGGTTCACATCGGTGGTGTGGAGCTATGAAGAGTAAACACTTTCTCTTCTTCCCTAAAATACACCTTTTTCACTGGAATTTGTCAATCATCGAAGGGCGTTCAGATCACGTAGAGGCAATTTGCCCAAATTTCCCTTGCCCCTCAACACCTCTCTTCATCTTTCGGGCAGGATATGTGATCAAATAAGTCGTTTCTTAGTCTCGCTTGGGTCCCACTCTCCCATTTGCCACATAATAGACAAACATGATTCTACACCAAAGGGAGGGGGAGGAGAGGCCGAGGGGCGATGCAGTTGGATTGCCTTTTCTCTGATCGTAGGATGCCATAGTGGATCACAGACGTCTTTTGAAGTTGGTATTCACCTCGACGGATTTTATTACTCACAATATGTTGACGCCTTCCAAATGAACTTCCTCCTGCCGCCCTGAACGCCACGAGGCGATTGTAATAGGATCACCAGAGGGGAGAATGGTGGAATTGCACACCAATGGCAAATTATATCATTGTGTTTGGGGGCTAGGAATTGGCCTTCTCAAATTACTCTTGCTACACAATCCCTCCACCTCAGTGTTTTTTGGCAGAGTGCACCATATTACATTTCATATCCTACTCGTGTGCGCCTCTGCCTTTTACAGTAGTTGAAATGTGGAGTAATAAAAGTGGGGAGGGCAATTTAGCCTACGTCACATCCTCCTCCCCTTAACTGATAGACGGGGGAGAAAGAGGGAAGGCAACGCCTTGATAGATCGCGAATGTGTGCAGCCTGGACGTGGAGGGGGAGAGGGGAACTCGGTGCTCAACTGTCAGAGACTTGCGGAATCCGGGACAAAACGAAGACATCCATGTTTGTGTGATTGGTTTGTTCGTTTGGTATTTTTTGTTTTATCTAGGAGGAAAAGATAAACGACATTGGCGGACAGTGCCACAAAAGCACATTTTTTCGCATGGCCAGACCATTATGCATATTATGGTGGCCAGGCCTCCTCGCATCGGATGAAATGATTCCCACAAAAGTATCCGGCATAGAGTTACCGCGGTGAAAGGAGAGGACACGCATGGTGACGAGCTTCGGGAGAATGAACACCAGTGTGATTACATTTTCTTCAATCTCTCGCTCTTATCTGAAAGACGTAGTGTTTCAACTCTCTGGAAGGTCCACCTTGGCGAGGAAATTCAACCACTTGTGAACTTCACTTTCTGTCCACCGCCGGACCTTAGAGGCGGTTGGCGAGCAGAAATACCGCAGGGCAAGGAATGGCAAGACAATGGTCTCCTCTAACTGACGCGATGTGATGTGCTGATGGTGTATCCGCGAGGCTGGAAGTCCTCCGGCCAAAAGCGTTGCCACAGCCTCGGGTAGAAGGTCTAAATTTATAAGAACCAGCACTGGCACTCGCTGGTCCACACGCGTACACCCAGGAAGTTGTTTCTACCGCCTATGATGAATGATGTCTGGACCGAGGTAGGACATGTAAACTGGTCTGCGGTCCGGCGAAAGTGCGCATCGCTGCGGCTGGGAGGCATGCGATTCAAGCCTCCACACCACGAGGTTGTCAGTCCCGACGATTTCCTCCCCTTGACAATCCACTTCGTGTTCCTCTGAGTTGGGCCTCCTCCGCTCTTCGCCGCCGTCAAACCTTTCCTATGAAGGTAATGAAAAAAACATTAGTGTGAAGATTGATTTACAGCACTTTCACGGTTATTTTAGGGTCTTACCTGCTACCTTATAATTTTGAGTCCCACGCGGGGTTTCCTCCCTTCTGCACAAAGATTTTGCGGATGTCTTCAAATTCGAGGCCCACAACGGAAGGTAAAGAGAGAATCGCCAGCTTAACTGGATGGAATTAGGGAGACTGGAACGATAAATTGCCCAGTTCTGAGTGTGCTAATCCCTTACACCATTCCCTTTAATGATGGACGGTGGGTAATTTTCCTCACAGAAGTGGTCCAGGGGTTGGGGTGTCGAGACACTTGCACAGTCGCCTGCGTTTGGAGACAGGACTGCTTGTTAACTCGCTCCCTCGGCTGACTACCTACGCGAAAATGTGTGGGAGTCCGGCTTGTGCAAGTTGGAGGGGGTTTTTTGGTTCTTGTGTGAACTTTTCAACTGCACTGATAAATCATTGTAGACGTACAGTTGGATCAGCACAGGCCTCCCAACAAATGCGCCACAAAAGTCGAGAAGTATGCCGATGGAGGCAATTGCGGCAATAACTTAGCTTTATTGCGATATCTCCACCAAGGAAGTATGATAAAGTGAATTCGCCTTTTGCGCTGGCCCCACATAACAAGGCTTGCGACCGAGTTGGGCAGAATGCCGCCGTGTATTTTTATCCCCTCCTTTAAAGTATAATTGTCTCTCCTACCAGAGCGTTGGCTTTTCACTTGGAATAAGACCATTTAGTGTGGTATGCTAATCTCCACTTTGCAGGCAAGAGGCGCTAATTATGAAGCCCGCGGGTGCGAGTGAGGCCGACGAAGGTGTCCACACCGAGGGCGAACAAGTTAAGAGGAGACGAGGGTGTTCACACGAGGGGATGGGGTGCCCCAGAGGATTGGAATGGACGCCCTCTCACCACTTGGGGCGCTGTGAGTGAGGACAGGATCAGAAGAGACCCCTTTCGTGGTCTCAACTGTCGCATCGCGGACCCCTGGAATGCGGCCTGTGATCACGGGGTGTCACCTCACGCCGGCAAGTGAAAGCGGTGAAAAGTACACCCTAATGGGGGTCTCTTTTCCCACTTAAGATAGGGGAAATCAGTGATACCATATTGGCGTTGGGAGCACTTTGTTAGGCAAGGCGAGCGGACCTTTCTACAAGCAAGAGGATGACATGACGCGCTTCCTCAAGAAGAGACGGCAACTTATTTATTATTTAATCTTAATAATGGGGAGGGAGGGAGGCGAAGAGCTGCTACGCCCCTCTGGCATCTCCCCGGATAATCTGGTTTTACCAAATTGCCTCTTCTCGACTTCCTGCAGACGTTTCGCCTAGTGCGTCAGTGGTCACACAGACGGGCGGTGGACGAGATGTGATGGAGTACGAAGGCGGTTCCCCACCGCCTGCCAGGGAGGATCATGAATCAAGGCGGCTGGGAAAGGGTGTCAGACTAGCGAGGCATGTGATGGCAGGCCGCATGATTAAGGCTGATTCACTGGTGTATTTTTCCTGCACGGTGAATCATCGCGAAGGATGACAGATTTGACGGAGAGGCATTTGTGGACAAACCGTAAACTAGCTTTAAAACAGAGGGTAGAACAGATAATGAACGATGACGAAGATTATAATGACAATGATGGCACTGGTGTATTAAGATGATGGAATGAGATTTCGCGTAGATGACCACTTTCGCGTCTAATCAAGATGGGTAGTAGTGAAGTACCCTGGAGGCCTCGTGAGGAAGGCGGTTGGACGAGAAACGATTTAAGAACATCTCCGGCCCCCCTTCTCCCCTTCTCTCCCCCACTCCCCAACTCCTCCTTCCCCTGATCGCCCCCTTCAGCAGCTTGCAACAAATTATCCATGTTTGTATTCCTCCTGGCCAGAGGTGTGAAGGCAAATTCCCTCGATTTCAAGCAAAACAACCTGACGATTTGCGAGGATTCAGTCTTGTTAATCTGTCATGAAGATTATCCATGGAAAGCGCTGTTTCTCGGGGAATAATTAACTCCCACGTCGGCAAAGCTCCCTTGATCCCCTGCCTGATTTATTAGACACGGGTACTTTCGCAGGGACTAACATGACCTGCACCCTCCGGCTGGGAATATCATCAACCTCGTTTGATGCCTCTCCGGGCTGAACCGTATTGATGCTGCACAGAGATGTGGTTGGAGGGTCTCCGACACCCGTCTCCTCGGGATACAAAAGTCCAAATAGACATTCGTGTTAACATTTGACGTAAAAATCACTACTTTAGCGAAAAAACGGGAATAATGGACGAAAGCGGTTGAACGAGAGCCACATCCGCTTCAACGGCTTCCCACGCAAAGTCTCCGTGGCGAGTGTGCCTTTTTGGACTGTCCACGGACGTCCTCGCGGGTGTGGACGGCAGAATGGGAGGGATTTTGGACGTATTCCCGCACGGGATTGAGAGAGGCGCTTTCGTCATTCGGTAGTAAAAGGACCAGGGTGGGATCCTTGAGACGTGAACAAAACTTCCTTAAGTTCGGATCGCTCAAAGGAACGCGTACTGCGCCTGCTAAGGTTACGGGAGCATGACAGTTTCAACTGGAATTACTTTTTGCGGCTGATGTTTGAAGTCGGGAGGATCTGTGTTGTGGGGACTGCTTTCTCGGGCTGAAGGCAATGGGGAAATGAGAGGACTTGTGTTAACTGTTGGATGTCTAGGTTTTAATCGCGCCGCGTTACAACGTCTCGGATTCAATCTGGTTCTGGACTCGCCTCGATCCGGACGCCCGTGCTGACGAGGCGTCTGTCCACCACCTCGTGGCTCAGAAGTCGAGTGCCATGTCCACCATTTCGGCGTAAGTTGCGACGGACCTCCGACGGTGATGACCCTGTAAGGCGAAGTCTACCGTGGCAAGCGTATCCACACAAGCGGACATTACAACGCCCCCCATTTTGCCACGTCTGAAGGGCCAAAGTTAATGCTTTTAAGTTTAACTTCACTGGAGCCAAGTTAGAAGGTTCACCTTTTTCTCAATCGCGGAAGGTAAATAACATCGAGGGCTGTTTGTTGTGTCAGATGGGCCAGTCAGTCAGCTACACACCACGTCAACGGTGGCAGCGAAAGCGACATCCGCTCAGTCTTGACAAGACACCTCGTACACACTCACACACACACACGCCTGTGTACACATGCGTTTATGCTACCGTCAAATCAGCAAGTGTGTTTATGTCTTCCACTTGTTTACTTCACACATGGCCTCACATTGCATTGGAGGTCGTCATTTTCACAAATTTATGCCTTATTAAGGATGTCGCTTCCACTGTCTCACGTCTCGAGTCTGTCCATGGAAGATCCACACGGTCTCCTCCCACACCGCCACTTTTCGGTGAGAAAGTCTCGTTCCCCGCTTCATCACCTCCGTCGAATGCTGAGGATGCTCACCAACTGGACGGGCTGCTTTAGCTGGAGCATGTAGCCGACGGGAGGTGAGGAGGAGTCCTCCCTGCAATTGACGTGTTGCCACCGCCAAAAATTGGCAGACCAAGCTAAAAAGGGCTCATGAGTATGCACTAAACATGGGCGAGAAGATTTCACGCCCTCGCGTATATGCCATGATTTACCTCTCGGATGGACTTTATAATCGCCGTTAATGGGACTTGAGGACCTTCTTCCTCTGCCACTGCGGCGGCGTAGCGCTCGAAGTGCAAACTCCAAAGCGTAATTACATGCTCTTGGTACCAAGGCGTCGGTGGGGAGAAGTGCACATCTTCCCCACATTTTGGCGTCACTTTCGCCATCTAAAGTAAAAAAGAAGCCTCCCGGCAAAACACGGGGCATATTTTTGCGCCAGTTGTGTTCGGCCACCTCTAACGGTGGGAGCACGAGGAAACATCGAGGTATTCAGATTCCTCCTGGCCCCAGCCATTTATTATGGTCCCGAAGCCTCCGGCTATACGTCGCAGACTGTGCGCGTTGGCGCTCCGCTCGCCGCCTCCCTCGTTCGCGGCCGCCGCCGAGGGGAAGAACCGCGTCTGGTCGTGCGGTTGAAGTAATAGCCACGAGGGCGGGTGGGTGGGTGGAGTCGGTCGGTCGGTCGGTCGGTAATGCTTCACGGGAGCGGAGGCGAGGCGAGGCAAGGCGGGGGCGGCAGCGGGGAAGAAGTCTCGGGCATTTGTGCCGCTTTTCGCAGTGTCGGGTAAAAAACGAAAGATGATACACCTCGAATTCTCACGCAAAGTTGACAGAAGTCAGAAACATGATGCTTGGTTTTTGTTTTTACTTTCATTTACCTCGTTACTTTTCGGGCGTTTACTTAGTGTATCTAAGGCACGGGGAAAGTGACATTCATTTGGTGTGAATTACTGCGCAATACACTCGGTAGACGCACATTTTTTGCTTCGGTTGGTGCATCTCCCCCATACGAACAGCCGCTTTCAACGGCAGCCACATCAAACGCGACTGGAGTCAATGGAAGGACTGGAAATCTGATTGTTTACGTGTCATTTTCGTGAAGTGGGTCCGAGGCCAGACGATGACAGACGTAGCACACGTCGCCAGACGATCGGTCGTTATCAGGACACACCAGGTGGCGACTGAATGTCCGTCAAAGGGTGGACAGCCAAGACGTGCATCTGAGGATGGTGGAAGCCGCTGCCTTCCCCTCTGACACCCGGCAACTGGCAGATATACCCTTAAAAATGCTTTTTTTTCTACGGTTTGACAATTAGAGAGGCCTCACGATGGAGCGTGGTGCCTTCGCTCCTCGCCTCGGCCACCCGAAACCGCGGTAACGTAAGCGCCTTTTGACCTCCCCACTCCGACAAGTCACCTTAAACCGCCAACTCAGCTGACGAGTTTATCTACTCTCGTCTTGACTTGAAAAGGGAACCGTCAGCTGCTTATTGCTACGACTGATCTTATCGCCTCCCGCGGATAAAGAAGGTGACTTCATTCATGAGGCGTTTACCAACCCTTAAAACACTTTATTGTCTAATCATTTGGCCAGCCGCCGCACTTATGGGCTAAAAGTAATAGGACCGGAGTTCAATAACGCACTAGACAGGTTTGGCGTGTGTGTGTGTGTGTGTGTGTGCTTTTTTCATCACATTAACGTACACAAAGACACTTTTTGATGCAACGGTCAAGTCTGTCTGAGTTCGGGGGTGTTAATAAAACTAGAACTGCGAAAAATGGCGAGGTGAAATCGGAAACTGCTGCTCTCACCACATCAAAGTAGACGGTCCCGGTAGCTTTGAATCAAAAGGTCGTCATCTCGCCTAAGGCGAGTGTGCTCTCTTCTCCCTACGGCACTAAACTCTCCGTGAGGAGGATACACGAGTCAAATATGTGGCAAAAAGTGGTGAGAGGGGGGAGGGAAGAGGGAAGAGGCTTAACCGCCTAAGTGCCTGAGTGTCTCGCCCATGGACGTTAGCCAAGGCTGAAGGAGGCGGTGACAGGCTACTGAACGTGGGCTGACAACCACGATTTATTCAAAAGGACAACTGCGCACACACTCGTTTCGCACAGCCCGAGGCCTGCGGGTCTAGTAAATCGGGTAAAAAAGTTTGACAATGTGCACACTGACGGAGGTTGTGACAGCCTTGACTGGGAGTTTTGCAGTGGACAGACAAAATCACCCACTCCCTCCACCCTCAAATTCTGCTTCACACACTTTGGTTCCCGAAAGAGTTCACAGCTCACTTTTCCGATGGTCTACTCGTCTTCGACTAAGGAGAAGATGAGAGAAGCCAGGGTCAGACTGGCGGATACTCCTTCTTTACGTTCAAAATGCAATTATGCCACCGACGCGATGCTCCTGTGGAAGTCCACGGTCAAACTCTCTCCGCCGTCCCTTTGTGGGCGCCGACCGCTTCGCACGTCGGTTGATGAGACCGCAGTCCTCACGAAGAATACATTTTTGAGGTTGGAGAGAAAGAAATCGCATTTGTAACATTCATGTTTCAACCGCAGGTGCATCCGTGAGCATGAAATGTTAAGTGATGCATTGAAAAGACTAGTCTAATCTGCATACTTTCATGGGGGAAACACTTTATGTGCACAATTCTCTCACTACTTACTGGGACATATAAACAGTGTCATAAAATGACACATTTGTCACCTGCTGCTTAAGGTGTGGGCATGGAGAGAAGAGGAGAAAATGTCCTCCATGCTTGTGAAGGACTGTAGACAAACTTAAGGGAAGAGTTGAATCGGGTAGGCTGGGGGAAAAGGCCAGAACGGAAGCAGGTCAGGCTTTTAGCGTCCAGCGGGAGGAGGTGTTGGTGCTTCCAAAGTCCCTTTCCAGGGCTTTGCAGAGTCACCCTGAAGATCGTGCCCATTGGTACAGATTCCCGGCTGGCCTCAGTAACCCGGAATCACCAGACTAGTCGCCGGTGTACGCAGAGTAGCCTCCTCGTTCAACTGCAGCCTTTTACGAGAGTCGGAAAAAGATGGCTTCTCGGTGATTCCCACACCGAGTGACTTCAAGTGGGCATCGTTTAAATTGAGTCTCACGAGGCTACTCACCCGTCGGCGTCACAGGATGTCGACATGTGATGCGCCGCCTACGAGGATTCGTGAGGGCAGCAAATGTTTAGTCTGCCATCTGAAATGACTCCTTGGGTGGGCCTGACAATGTGATACCATTCCGAAGGCTTTTGAGTGAAAGACACACAAAGTAACATGTTTTTTTGTCAGTCCACAGTCTACTTCTCGACGCCGCACACACACACACACACACTAAAAGCGCCTACTCCAGACACACTCAGACGTCGGGTGTGGGGCTGGTTTATGACTTCATGTCTGCCAGACTGTCGCTTTAACGTTGGCTGAGGGAGATTCACACCATAAGCTGCGCCTGATTGGGGACGAAGAAGCCTTCGCCGCTGCGTCGTTACCGTATCAGAGGGCAGCAGGAGGCGCCTCCCTTTGCGTTCCCCCCTCGAGTCTCCATTCCTCCTCATGCGACAGCATGAAAACCTCCTTCCTCTCTCCGGACCACTTGCTGTCGAGTCGAGTTGTACATTCTGGCGTGGGACGGAGGCATGGACGCTGTCTGAAGTTAAACAATTCTTGCTTGCGCTTAATAGGATGCACCTTTCTTAGCTACTTGAAAGTATAATGCAAGTGCAGAGTACCGACTGAGATTTCCGACGAAAAATGATTCATTTCCACCATTATATTCATCGGACAAAGTTATGTGTTGGCATTACTGACTGGAACGGAGTGAAACGGTCGGCCATCATAATTCCCTGCTTTACAGCTACTCTCTCAGTCGTTCGTTTGATTTTTAAGTCTGTCTGGAAAGAGGCGTTAGAAGAGGCGGACCCAATGAGGTTTCGCGGCGGACAGACCGGAGCAGATGAAAAGGGAGTTTTAACTAACCGACTACCGCTGGTACAGCAACTAGCAGCCCCCCGGGGACTCACAGCACCACCGTACATTGGCGGAGTGATTTGATTTAGTATAAATCATCACCCATTTAGCCTTACTCTCAAACGACCAGCCTCTCAAACTCCGCCATGAAAGCCGTAGGATGTTTGCGGTTGACGGAGCGCAGTCCCACCTGCCATTACGCGGTCTTCGGGAGGATTCGTGACCGCAACGCGTGAGACTTCATTGCTGGCTGCTTTCGATGCCAACAGTTTATTGCAGTGTGGCGCGAAACCTCGCTCCGACGTTCTAACGACTGGAGCTACCGCCTAATGGGCAATGCGGGGAGAGAGGCGCGGCTGAGGCGATTCGCATTATGGAAACACGGACACAGGCGAGGACTCGGTCGGGCTGTACTAAGGTGAAGCTGAAAGAGGCTTCTCCATGGAAAGGCGGATGGCGCCATGCCGACCTTTCAGCCGGTCTCTGTCATTCACCCCCAAATTTCTCCCCATTGGACAAAATGGTGACCACAAAAGGAGTGTGAAAGCGGCTAAATTTGGTTCTTGGCCGGTGTCGGCATCGCCTCCGCTGTGAGGTGAGGACAAATGAGCATCATTCGGATGGAAGGCTGTCGACCTCCTGGCTCCTTGTCAATTGGCGCCTTCTTTCGCCTAATTGTCCACACACTTTCGAGGCTGCTTCATGTAGACTTTTTCGGACGAATGTTGCACTATAAAATGACGTTCACAGACGTCCACAAGCAGAGAAGAAACAGCAACTCGTCCACTTGGTCGGTGGTTCCAACTCGAGAGGCAAACGGCAGTGGAGATGGTGGTGGAATCGCCCCAAGCTCCAGACACTAACGCCGCAGACAAAGGCGGACCGTTCTGCTATTCATTTGCCTGCCTTTGTGACAGTAAAATGAATGGCACTGCAAATGGTCTGTTTGCAACGCTTTGTCAGTCGTAATGTTTGCTGAAAAAGGCCTCGTGGCGAAGAGGGTGTCAGGGGAAGCCACCTCCGCCACAACCCTTTCGCACGCCAGTGGAATTTCCGACAGCACCGTCGTCTGAAAGATAAGGTGAGGAAGAAAACTCTTGAGCGATGCGACAGGAAAGCCGACGGGAAGGTGGAGTGACTGTCCGTGTCGCCAGTCCCTTCTGCCAGCGGATGTGCCGAAGGTTGGATGTTAGTAAAAACGAAGTGCAGGATATTAGTCCACGTCCCGTAGAAAAATAAACTGGCAGACGAAAGAGGGGAAATATATCTCGTAAAGATTGTTCAATGGGTGACAGACGGGCTATCAAACAACTTGTATTTTCGCCCCCACACTCCTTAGCCATTTTATTATAAAGCAGGCGACCAAAGGAATGGCGATTAACTACGGTCCTTATATCTTTAATTATACATTACATGTGAAATAAAGTCAAAATTAAGTGAGCCAACCGGAGCTGAAACCCAAACCGTCTTAATGGACTGATGTTTGGCCGAATGGACAGGTGGGACAAAATAAACACGCCTTTGCTCAGCGTATCCCGCCTATTTTGAACTCCTCCGAAATCAAACGCATCCCATCTGACCAAAGACACAGTTTTGGGGAAAATCCTATCTAACAGAGTATTTCCACTAATCGAGACTCAGTGGGAGAGAAGAAGGGGCTATTTCAGTCCATAATCTTGGGCCGCTGCCATCTGCCTCTCCCCGGAGAATACGACCCATTCTGCTCAGCCTACTATCGCAGACCATTTGAATATTCACACACTGCTTTATATGAGCTTTTAAAACTCTCCCACGCGCATGTTCTTTGTTTGTCTTGTCATCAGGGCGCTTTGTGAAGCCCGATTTTTTACTACGTACATGGAGTTTCATATACCAGTTTTAAATTTCCATCAGATTCATTTAGGCTTTGACCCACATGAAAATAAATCACTCATTCTAACTTTCAGGGTTATTGGTGACGGGCACAGCAGGCACTGCAGCCTTGGAGCTTCATGTGGCCCCCCACCGCCTCCCCCCCACCCTTATTCCCAGGGCTTTGTAAATTGCATTTGAAGATCAGTCCAAAAAAATCGAGAGGAGTGCTGCACTTCAACTTAAGCCTGTCTAAATTGTTTAAAAGACGTTGGCTCAATTTTAGGGGTAAATTTCAATTTCCTCACCTCAGGCAGAGCAGCACAAGGTAGGCGCGCATCAATCCGCCGTCACACCCCCTTTGCATTTATTGATTTTGCCCAGGGGGACACAGGTAATCGATAGACGGGCAGGTAAGAGGTTTCGAGCTGAGTTCACGGACTCAAAGGACGGGCGAGAGAGGAGTGGGGGGAGGTCGAGGCACGCGGACGATTTTAGCTCGTCTTTAGAAGAAGAGACATGTTAAAATCATATGTAAATACCCATTTGACCGTTTTTAATCTGCCTCGCCTTCCATCTCATTTCAACATTTTCCCAAATAGTTTATTCCTATTGATTGCGGTGTCAAGGCTGACTTTGCTACGACTGTCTTTTGGTGCACCGGAGCTGCAGCCACATGCATGTCCGCCTACAAGCACACACACACACACACACACACACATACTAGAAGCTTGTTAACTTGCTCGTCGGCGTAATCTTCCGTCAACTCGACGCCCTTCGCGATAATGTGTCAATTGTGAGTGACGTTAAAGTGTCAATGTGGAAAAGCCGAGAAAGGGGAGGGGGGGGTAGGCTCCTAAAGACAATCGCCATCATGCGAGGGGGATTCATTCTTTTTTGTCCTGGTTGGAACGCTTTTCATACTTCCAGGACCAAAAGTAAGGGAGTGAAAAGCGAGTCACATACACACACTGCCCAAATCGCCGTACATTTTCACATGGGTTAGTAATAAAACTAATAGAAATGCATATTCTTTTATTTAATTCTCCACAACAAATGAGTACGAAGGCGGGGTTTTAGAGGAAAAAAGTAGCACCACCTACGGTCGGCGGACGGGCAGTCCTGTCATGTACACGGTTGACGAAGGCTTGACGCCAACTTTTAGTGCATTCGAAGAAAAGGAAAAGCATTTGCTAATAACCAAAACGGGGTTATGAAAAAAACACTAACTTTACTAATATTTACACACGAAATAGTGCATGGTGGCCTTCCAAACTCCCAATGTTCCATGTGGACTTGCGAAATAGGCAATAATTTCGGGGTTATGGGAGCCTTTTTCATCGGTTTAATATCATCACATTCATTAAAGTATTGTATATACCTCGAGGACACTGGCAACTGACATGTAAGTTCGGGGGTGACAAAGGTGGGCAGAGAGGAGAGGCCTTGTCCTCCCCTGGACTAGCTTATCGCCCGCCTCCTTGGTTGAAAGGCCTCTTTCTCGAAACTTGCGAGGGTTGGTGGATAAACGCAACAAAAGGGGCTTTCAGCATTGGCGAAATGTAGCAGAGGTTTAATAACATGCCAGGCAAAGAGTGTCGATGGGGTAAGAAGGTAATTTCTCCTACGTGCCTGAAGGGGGTGGGATCGCTTTTTCAAGTGGCTGGACATTAAAACATTCTGTGAAGACCGCAAAAAAACACACAAAGAAAGAAATGGGCTCCAGGTAAATTAAATTGCGCCGTTTTGGAGAGGGCGCCGACGCAAACTTACAAATGAGGTGTATAAATAACCTGGGTGAAGTCCACTCGGTTGCGGACGGTGATCTCATGGAGGCTTGCGACATTCGGAAATATTTGCTTTTGATAAGTCATTGTAGCATTCGCTCTGTCCCATCTGCTCTCCCACCCCCACAGTTCATTTGAGGGTCCGACCGACCTAACTTTAGTTAAATCCTGCAAAAAATGGTTAGCTAAGGGACAATAAGAGGACGAGGGGGCCAATATTTCTTTCTGGCGAGGAGGAGGAGGACGACTCAGGAAGGAGGAGGAGGAGGAAGCCGAGGAGGAGCCGAGGGGGAAGAGGGGGGAGCTTGTCGCCTTTTCTCACAGCATAATCTGTTTCTTTTTCCTCCAAAAAGGCCTCAACTCAGCGCGTGTTTACGCGAGGCTCGTGTGGACTGGCTCGCACACCTGCACACGCATGCATTATCGCGGGTGGTACGAGAGAGGCCCTTTAACGCCGACGTCCTCGCGGCAATGAGATTTCACCAGCACACACACACACACACACACACACACACAGACCCACACCCACACAGGCGTGAGGCAGTGATGCGACGGTGGACTGCGCTACGATGTGGCATGAGTCACCAGATGGAGACAATGTGGAAGGTGGAGGCGGCTGGAGGATGGAGGCTCGGGGGGCGGCGGCGGCGGGCTGGGGTGGGTGTGGAGAGAGAGGACGAGAGAGGGAGCAAACCCTATTACTCATTTTCTCACTCCCTCCCCTCCGCGCTTTCCCAAGGGGCCATGCGCACTCTTACAAGCTCTCCTCTCGCGCCTCGTTCATTTTTCGAGGAAACATGAGAAATGCCACTGGGGTTGGAAGGCGTTTCCACCCCAAATGTGTGCCTCAAAACGCCTTCCTGCCCACGCCACCGTGGCTACTTCTCTTCCGATCAACTTCCCTCCCTTTTTGCGTCAACTGAGGTGGACAGTGATTCCTGCCTCACAGAAATCCACGCGTCTCGTGGCGCCTTCAATTGCATAAACAGTCCGGTCTACATTCTCTTGGATTCTCCTTCTCAGACTCGTATCATGCTCACGGTGAGAGGGCAACGTGGATGGTTGACTTCACTCGTGTCGCACTCATAGATGAAGTCAATGCGGTGAAACAGGCGATGTCGGAGGTGTGGGGCACCACGAATCGACCTTCTCAGCCTGATTGGGAGGAGCTGGCGCATCTCAGCACGATCAACAAATTGTCTGAGGCACCAGAGGCTGAAGAGACCAGTCTCCTGAAAACAAAGGGGACAGGAGCGGGCCGGGGGCGTAGCCCCAACCAGACGCGCCAATGACGGGTGGCCGACGTTCCCGGCGGCTCTAAAAATTCTCATGCCTTTTCATCCTAAAAATGCCGTCAGCTTGTAAGCCGAGGGAGTGAAGGCGGCAGGCTTGTAACGAAGTCGTCGGGACCAATTAAAATGTACACATTTTAAGAAGTAGATGAGTCTGGAGGTATCCTCGCCACTGCCACTAAGCGGCAACGTCGTGGCGGTTAAATCGCCGAGTCCTTCGTAATGGAGTAGAATGGGGAGAAGAAGATGGGGAATGGGAGGGGTGAGGGAGATTTATTCCGGAGCTACTCTTTCACTAAAGTGGCCACGAGGAGATTCTCCTTCCTTCTTCTGCTCAAATTTCGATCACTCCACACTGACCGTCACTCTTCTGTCCGCGCCAACTTCCGTTGTCGACGTAGAACAGCGTCGGGCGTGCGTTGAGACAATGGAAGGCAGGGGGCACTGCCACACGCTTCGTGGCCCGCGGAGAGGAAAGCCACCTCACCAGAGAAAGCGACTACCCTCGGGGCGACGAGTGGACTCATCGCCTGGCCAGACTTTCAATTTTCGAGGAGATATGTTGATCGCACTCTGTTTATCATTTCCATGACTTCCTCTATGTTAATTTCCACGCCTCTCGGATCCGACTTTCCACTGACACGAAGACCATGTGAAAAGGCGCCTTCCCGCCCTGGCTCTGAGTTGATTTGAGGGCGCAGTGAACAAAGGTGTGAGGGACTGGGAGGAGGGAAAGAGCCCGCCGGAAGGAGCACCACCAAGATGGGGTTTCAGGCTGAGGTGACAGCGCAGTGGAAAGCACCGGAGGCAAAGGAAGTCCCAATTTATCACCGAATTGGGCCTGCCCTCAGAGTTGTCAGCCCCTCATCGTCCCACTAAGACGGAAATAGTCTGACTCGGCTCCGCCACTTGTTAACATGGCTCTGACTACCGTCCCGTGAGTTATGGGCGATCCGAATTAAATGTCACGCTGAAGCAGCCGACGTGAGGGGCGAGTGGGAGAGAGGCGCTTTCGGGTGGTCTGACGACGGTCGAGGCGACACGGCACTTAAGGGGAGACGCCACGCCTCATAACGCCGGAGGAGGGCAACGCGCTACCGACAACATAAAAGGTGAAGTGGAGGCTCTGCGACGCCTAAAAGACTTCCAGCCATTTTGCTTACTACTAAAAACGGGTGTTGATGTGAGACAACCGCCTCGGGAGAAGACGGCCTCCTTCAAGGACCCTCTTTTCCCCCGGGTCAACGGAGAGGCGATGAAGCAATTTCGCCCATTTCATGCCCAACCGATGAGTCGATTTCGAAATGTGCGGGTCCGCAGCCGGAAATATAGCGAAAGTGTCCGCTGTCATCTTCTGGTAGAGCCATACAGGCGCCTCGGACTGACTTCTGCGGACATTCGAGGCCTCCTCTCGACTGCGGCGTGGTTGCCTGTCCCGTCAACTATCATAAATCCTCCTCTTCTTCCTGTCACAATTCCAACGATTAACGAATGACATTTTAACAAATGGGCGATGATTCACAAAATCAGACAATGTCGTGGGGTCCTACGAGGTGCAGCCCGGAAGGAGGAAGGGTCACTTTTCCCGTAAGGTCGTGTGGCTGACGAGGGGAGAGGAGGGCTGTGAAAGCAAAAAAAGAAACATTTTGTCTTAGGGATGAAGTCTACTTGTAGGTAAATAGGCTTGAAGGCAGGTGGAGTGTGACGAGATCGCAACATCGCCAGCCACTGGTTAACTTGCCTCTCTCCGCCCCCGAATCCCCGACCTGCTCCCGTCAATGCGGGCTGCCTGCGTCGCTTAAGGTGAAGAAACGCCTGACATCAGAGGGCGTCTTGCGGCGAGGGCGGAGGTCCTCTCGTCGCCGACTTTAAAGCCGGCTGCCGAAATGATTCCCGCGCCTCCGTGTTGGCGTACAAAGCGCAATGAGTGTTTGGTGAGACAGAGGCGGAGGCGACTCATCGCCACTTCACTCACGCCACAGCGAGCTTCAACAGGCTCCCCACACCAGACGGTAAATAGAAGACATCTGTACTAGTGACTACACACAAACGGTATTGCGAGGCTCCTGCCCGCTACCTATGTGAAAAATGGTGTCATAAGGATCGGTGACGCTTGAAAAGTCATTTTACTGCTGAGTGTGACAAGGCAATTTCGAAGTGAAACGGGGTGACAGGTTGATCAGACGCTGCGGGGAGCCAAAAGGGGTATTTGGCCGCGAACAGCAATGAAATCCACTCTCGAGGCGACAATGCGATTTGCCCCGAGGCTGTCACCGCTGCCAACGCCAACGAGTGGCTCCGATGACCGAGCTGCGACGCCCCGTGGGGCGAGCAACGAAGAGCCCTTGGGGAGGGGAAATGAGGACGAGTGTCACTCTGGGAGTCCCTGTTGACATAATTAGGGTTATAAAAGCACTGTCATGTTCTCTCCCTCCCTCCCTCTCCCTCTCTCTCGCCCCCTTCCCCTTCCCCTCGGCCTCCCTCTCCCTCGCGCCCACATAATGGTCTCCTTGTAGTTCCAGTGAACTTATTGATGGCTCAAAGTGTCACCTCCCTTCGCGCAGAAGTGTGCTACATTAATCTTCACCGTGTGCGCGTACTAGTGTGTGTGTGTGTGTGAGGACGAGGGGCGACCGCGCTAATTTTACCCCCGTCCTCGGCATTCAGATGCTCTCGATGCAGTCGTATGGAAGGCCCTCGGCCTCACGGACGATACGCCGCAATCGCGAGCAGCGCCGGTGTGGGGGAGGCGGAGCCTGCGGGTTCGTTCGCGAGGAGGCCGACATTTGAATTACCGAGAGGAAGGAGGATGTGCCAGAACAGAATATACGTGCTAATGCCTGCCCATTCGGTCGGATTCTGAACTCACTGCTTGAAAAGCCTCTTTGGGCTCGGACTTTTGTGACTGGCTGGCGTCTCCTCCTCTGGCAAGGGGGCAAAAGCGCTCTCTCAGAGGATGCTGGTGAATTTCAATTACGAATGGACGTCTACGTGTGTTGAGGCGGCACTTTTCCCTGACTTCGTCTAGCGAATTATGCTGTACCATAAAAGTCTCCTCCAAACTACTGAAACACACTAATCTAGCGGAAGAGTGTGAAAGCGCGAGAGTGGGATGTCCCACATCTGTTTGCTCCCCCAGCCCGCCCCCTATCTGACCATCCCCTTTCGGTTGGGCAGGTCCCAGGTGGCCTCCGTCCAGATTGTTCCGCCACTTTGTCGTACAGTGCAAACCTCGGCCAGATGAATGTTCGCTGCAAGGTCGCCCCTGCTTTTGTTTTCATTAGGCGGCCAGGCGGCCAGGCGGCCAGGGCAGAGTACAGGAAGGGTGAACTAACACACAGGGCGCATAAATCAACCGCGAAGCCGAGTTCAAGGAGACGGAGAGCAGGGGACTTGACGCTCGCCGCTGACATGGTGTGTGTAATGGCGCGGTTCGGCGGTGGGACGCCTGGGCGGGTGGTGGGCGGCCGGGCGGGCGGGTGAGCTGGTGGGGAAGCGGCGACTTCAAGCACACACCAAGTGACAAGTGACTTCTTTTCTCCTCCTCCATAATCCTCACTCACCAGTTATCCTACTTAATTGCTGAAATTTATCTCTACAGCCTGACACAAAGGCGGCTCGTGTAAATGGGAATGTATTTTGTGTGTGTGTGTTGCATTACAAGGGGAAAGGGGGAAACCGAACCCAGCGCGGAGGTTAACTGGCCTTGGAGGGTTTTAAAGACAAGAAATCGAGGCGCATCCACGAGGAAACGCCATTCCGCTTTTTGGCTGTATAACGATGGCCGGCAACCGGCTCCCCCCGCCTGATGAATGTGCGTGGGGCAGCGCAAGTCTTGAGCGAAGGAGCAAGGCAGCGGGGCTAATTAGCCGTCGGAAAGTCGAAAGACCGACACACTGTCCGAAAAGCCGCCTTGTGGCCGTGTTGGCCGACCGGCGGGACGATGCCGACAAACTTGGGGTTAAGTCGGGCGATCGGTGCGGGAAGTGGGAGTTTGGGAAACCCGCGGCCAGCAGGGACAGGTAGCTGTGCGTGGGGCAAGTGGCGGCGCCTTGTTTGTCGTCGATCCCCGCGTCGATCAGCCGGCTTCCGGCCGGCCAACACTCACCTGACTTTGACTACTTTCATCCTCGAGGAAGGCAAACACCGTCTGATGATGAAGCAGTCGAGCGTGGATTCTCCTTCTTCTAACTCAACTTCAGTCAGGAAGCTGTCTGAAACCCACCATGATAAGATAATTTTTATTTTCAATTTTTAATTCTCCGGGACCGAGTTTTCGACTCCGCCGCCTGTCCATCGGGTCATGCAACTGGGTTGCCGACTGAGTGACTGCTGATTTGCAGTAAGGAAAAAAATTCAGAATTTTTACTTAAAAGCACACCTTTCCGCACTAGGTACTGTCCCTCTCTTCTCCACGACCTGTCGCCATCGTTAAGGCGGTGTCGTCATTCCAACTTCACAAAATTTCTCATCTTTACTATCCGAAGAAACTCAATCGAGTGTGATTTGACACGAGTAGCGTCATTAAAAGTGGTGCCGTGTGAGGGGTTCTGCATGGAACGACGAAACGAGTGGCAGACCGGAGAAGGCGCACGGTCAGGACTCCACGACGGACGTGTCGACGCCTCCCAGCCCAGCCCAGTCCAGCCCAGCCCAGCCCAGATCGTCCAAGAATTTTTGGCAGCAGACCAGTGTCCTGTGTGGCTTTGCATTGCCATGGTGGACAACAACACCTCGCGACGATTTGCCACTTCCCACCGCTTCGCCCGACTCGCGTCGCTCTGCTCGACGTCGCCCTGTTGGACGCGCACACTCGAACTGGCCGTTCGGTTGTCTGGCAGCAGTTCAAAGTGCACCACGCCTTCTTGCAGTCCCACCAGACTGACAGCAGACTCCCTTTTTGGTGTCGTCTTCGCTGCCTTCGTCCTCCCTCGTCGCCCACGCTCTCCCGCCGCGGATTAACGCCGTTCCCAACTGGCCACTTTCCGTCGCCAGCACGTCGTCCTTCCACAAGTGGGCCAACTTCGTCGCACTTTCAGATGCGAATCGCCGATGCTGTCAATGCGTTGCGTCAAAATGAACTTCATCAAGCCGGTGAAGCGTGGGGAGCCAAAGACCGGGTTTCCGGGCATGGCAAAGCTTTTTCCTACTTTTCCCTTCAATGCACGTGTGCGATTCGCCTCTGAGCTTCTCTGCAACACCGCGTCTCGTGTCTGACGCTCCGAGGCGACAACCGCCTCGTGCTGAAGTGGGTCCCGTCCACTTCTGCCGCACGGACGACCAGCTCGCGGGGGGCACTTTTCAATGGCAAAAATGCCCCAACGAAATCCGACGAACCGATTTTGACGACACTGCCTTTCTTCCTTTCAAGGCCTCATCCCCATCCCCGTCCCCGTCCCCCCCCGTCCCCGTCCCCATCCACGGCGCATCACTTCTCGTGTGCTCGTGATGCGTTCTTGTCTTTTTGGGAAGAAAATTTAACTCAGCAAGTCCTGTTCTCCCATTTGTCAGTTGCGAGTCGGGGAATCACAGGGCGCGGACGAGAGACCGGCGATGTTCGACAGGCCAGCGAGTTGTTTTTTCTCGTTCAGGAGGAGGCGACCTCGCGACCGGCGAAATCCCTCTCCATTAAAAGTGGAGTGCAGGAGAGGGCTTTAACGCAGTCGGGATATTCCTCCGAGTTTCAAGGTAAATTCGGATTTTAGAATAACATTTGGCGATTGACTGAACAATGCCCTCCTCGACAGCCTTGTCTTTTATCGTCCTCCTCGAGGTTTCCCCCTCGCAAGAGCCCCTTTAAATCCCAAGTCGGAGGGGCGATGGCGCTCAAAATTCCCGAGTCGCGTGTGAAAGACGATGCCACCCTCGCCCGCTTCGCGTCAACATCTCCAGTGGAAATGCGTGAGAGCGACTGTCAACGTGGTTTACATTAAATGGGTTTTGGCTGAAAGCTCAGGACATCGTCATTGGCTGAGTTACTGCCTTTAAGTCAGTATTGCACAAAAACACAGTGTTAGTAATAGAAAACCGTCATCGTCATCGTCATCAGCGGCAGTCACCACGTGTATATGTACCGAAAAAGAGAAAACTAAAGGCACCAGCAGCTGCGAGGTGGCAGGAGGCGGAGTCGGCTGCGGTAGTGATGCCGTCAACTAAGGTTTGAGGCCACCTTGGAGCCAGCGGTTGCCTCCCTGCGTTTGATCTTTAATTGATAGGAGACATTCTGGGGGGAGAAGCATCTCCGAGAGACAGAGGCCTGCGTCAAAGGCGAAGCCTCGGGGACTTGTGCTCTCCGTCCGGACATTGCCACATCCGGTCTGTGCAAGCGCTTCAATTCCCTCCTCCTTCGCCTTAAGCACACATAAAGACCGCAAAATAGCCGAAAAGGTGGAAGACGAACACGCAATAGCAGTCTGAGGTGATATCAGGTCGTAGGATGACCGATTTAGACAGTCTCAGGGCATCAAGTCGCCGTCAAATTACTCCTGACAAGCCGGAAACCCCGCGGATCCGGTTGGACCAAAGTTCAACTGGCCATTACACAAGCCAACATGAATGCATGAAATTAGGGCATTCGGTGGTAGTGAAAAGTGCTGCTTGAGCACCACAATTTCCCTGAATCTCAAATACTTTCTCAACTGGCGGATTGAGACACGAGTGGAGCGAACTGGCCTGTGGGAAAGCGGCTCATCCGCAGCCGATGCAATCTTGAGTGGGCAGCATTTCCTCGTCCAGGCTAATCAAGGAAGCACATAAGAGAGGAAGTATAAAGATAGGAAGGAAGGGGATAATTACCGTGAGAGATGAACTGCCTCAAATAATAACTGTCAAAGCAGCCCTTAAGGGAAAAAAGGACAACTCAAATGAAAGAAGGGCCAATACAAAGGGAGGGGGGAGAGGGGAGGCTTTTTCAACCTCCCAAACTTTCCCATACAATAGGCAGGCGCGGCACACTATGGGGTCTGAGGATTACTCAGCAGTCGTGTTTTTGGGATGGATATGTTTTCTTTTTTTATTTACTAATGTTTTTCTCATAACAGCTCGGAGGCGTTGATTGTCCACTGATGGGTCCGACGATCATCTCACGCTAATTTCAATCTGTCCGACTTTTCGCGTCGCCTCGCAGTGAGTGTTGACGGCAGAGTGCTAATTGCAAGCGCCAAGTGTCAAAGCCACTTGTGTGCACACTTGCGGAGTGTGAGAGTTGCCATGAGGCCGGCGAAGTGACTGACGTAGACTGGAGGTCCAGGCCAACCGACTTCGTAAGGGTTAAAAGGACAACGAAGGAGAAAGGAATTGGGCCCTTACTGTTGCCGGCTGAACTTTGTTATGTTGACATTCATAACACAAATAACTGTTTCGAAATCCCGCTTTTCCATAGAACCAGGCCAAATTAGCAACAGTGCTGGTGTCACTGAACTAATGTGTTTCCACCTGAGACATCATTTGAAAGACACAACCACGTGTTCTATTGTCGACGTCTATTGGGGGTTAATAGGTTAGAGAGATCGGGCCGTGTTAAATTGAGTTGACAACGGATTATCGCCATGTTAAAAAATAAGCGAAATTAAATCATTTACTGTACAAATAGCCAGGCAAATCGGGAATAAGTGTTCAATTTTTTAAATAATGTTGCAGAAACGAAAAGGAGATCCCTGTTACTAGATTTGCGGCGTTATGATAACGGTGATGAATGTGGAGGAGGGGGACTACAGAGTTGCCGGGGGGAAAGGTTGTAAAGGTTCAAAAAAGCTAGGCGACATTTTGAACGGTCCCGTTTGTTAGCTAGACTCAGTCCAGCCTGATGGTTATGTACTGAATTCGCGACAGTCTGGTTATGTGAAGCTTTGTTCGGGGAGAGAATGAAACGGTAATTTAAAGAATTTAACCGTTTCCGCCGTACGGGATCCGGTGCTTTCAAGCCGAATTTAGCGGAGGAAGCGCCTTCAGCGAACCACAAATTATGTCTACTTACTAAGATTTGAGTAGCTTAATAAATCGAGGTGCTTTAAATGCGTATGTCAGTGGCAGGACAACGAAAACATGCCGTTCGACGGCAAATTAAGTTTATTTTACCACCTCTTTTCCCTCGCACTATAACGACAGGGAGACTCAAACTCCAGCTTGAACCAATACCCAATTAACTACAGCTAGGCGGAGGGTGCGACAATTTTATGAAGATTCGAAAGAGGAGCGGCACGTGCTTTCTTTGTATTTTCTCTGGGTTGTCTAGCAAGTAACTCTAAATAAGCCTCATCATTATCTAAAGGGGGAGAAATCAAATCTCAGTACAATATAAGTGTATGTAAAAGTGAAAATGTTGTGCGAGGGTCGAATTGAAGTTCCAGTAAGTCAGCAGGCCAGAGGGGGGGGGTGAAAGGAAGAGTAAAAAGCGTGAAACACATCATCTCCTGAGGTAGACCTGACAAAATTACATTGATTAGGAGACGGGAAAAAGGAGTACATGTGAAAGTCTTCCCCTACCGTTACATTCCCCTTAAGAAGAGTTTTGTATATCGACAGGCAGCTGACTTAAACGCCCATTAAAGTTCTGAAATGCTACAAATAGGTGCCAAGCATGGGGAGAGAAATTACCGCTGCACTGACGTGAATTGCCTTTTGAGAAGGCAATTGAATTGAGAGTCAGTTGGGATGATTAAGTTCAGGTGGTTCAGGTGAAATCTTTACACTTCTCCTACAGAAGTACATCTTATCAGGCACAATTCATCCTCCACAGTTTTGCCAAGCAAATTTACTTTCAGGCTACCGAGTTGTTTGCGCTCGAGGTGGCGCCACCGCAGTCTGGTCTCGTGGCGGTGGCGGAGCGGAGGCAGCATTTTTACAGTGAAACAGCCATCATTACTGCGTTTTGGACACACTTTGCTCGTTGAAGGCGCGGAAGTGGCAGTGTTGGAAGAATTGACTCAATGCACAGCCTCAGAGCGGCCTCTCGCCGACTCGCGATGGCGGGCAGTTGTCAGGGTGCCAGTAAAAGCGAACCGAGTGTGTCGGCACCCACTTCTCGAGGCCCCCAAGTACACAGAGAAGACGAGTTTGTGAACAACTCGTGCTTGGGTAGACACGATGATGCGTGACGTGTTGCAGACTCACACCGACTTTTTTGCACACAGCAATTAGAGGTGCTTTGTACTCGATGATTAATTAGCCACAGCCTGTTTTTTGCAGTTGGTGAGTATTTTGAATGCGAAGACGAAAATTACTTCGCCTTCTTAAAACACCCACCGGGCGGTAGAAGACTTCACCGACCACGCAGGAAGGAGCCAATGCATCAAAGTGATTTGATGTTGCAGATTGCCAAGGGAGTCCTCACGGCGAAGCGGGTGGAAGACGCGGACTGCCATGGAGCAGACACGACAACCAGAGCTGGAAGGGAAGAATTTACCGGACACTCGTGAGAGTCTCAAATGCCCAGTCGGAAGACGGACAGGAGACACTGGGCGCCGATGTTGACGCCTCGGAAGAGAACGGCGAATACCGGAGCTACGAGGCGTTCGACTCGAGCCAACTTCGGTGTATATGCCGCTCGCACACGTGGCACCAGCGCGTAGCAGACGCGGCGAGTGACTCGAGGCCCGCGGAAACACTGCCGCGAGTCTGGTGTGAGGCGCTTCTGTGCATCCGCCTCCGAGCCGACAGCCATTGGCTGTGTCGGTGAGGCGTTTTCAAACACCGCCGGGGGCATCTGAGAAAATCTCTACTCAGCTTTAACCACACGCCGTTTCGAGGACGGCGGTCGAACGAAATGCTCGTCATGCAGCGCCAACATCAGCCGAAATGTCAAGCGTTTCACGAGATGTCTGAGAGAGAGAGAGAGAACGGGGGAGCTCTGGGAGAACCCTCCACTTCTGTTCTCATGACCGTCCCATCCTCGAAGAGGTTTTCAGCTGCTTGGGACAAGGGGGAGGACACGGCGACGTCAGGGTGATCGTCCATGCCACAATTCTGAGCAGTCGTCAATGAGGAGACTGGAGAATCCCGAGTTGAATAGATGCTTCACGTTGCACCACCTGCTTCCACGGACTTTCTCGTCCACCTCGTCTCTGACAAGACCCAAACAGACAGTCTGACGCCGGTGTCGTGGCCAAAAGGGATTTTCATCCCACATGGCGGAACGAAGCAAAGCAAAATTGGCCTTACTCCTCCACGTCCGCCCTGCCTCCTGCGCCCATTTCATCAGGATCCTCTGCATTGAAGGGAGCCATTTGCCTTCGTTCATGGCTGCAAACAGGTCTTTCCTGTGGAGTTTGGTCGAGTCTCGACGAAGGAGCGATGCGCAAAATCACTAGCAATGCACGAAGAGGAGGCGGTGAAAAGACGGCCGTGGAAGGACTGCGGCCACTCGATGGCCCTCCTCTCTCCTCCGTGAAGTCCTCTCTTCAGCCTTAGTCTGGTCGAGTCGGTCACCGCGCCGGGTCCAAGGCCAGCGCGGGCTGGGCCGCACACTCCTGGGAACGCTCGCCGTTTAGAGGGATATTCAATTTCCCGGGAGGAAAGGAAATTGAGCATGCTGATCTGGCACTATGCAAACTCAATCTACCCGAGAGAGGGTTACATTTCCGTGTCAATCACACGATTTATGGGTTTACCCAGAAAGCTGATGGGGCGATAAGATGAAGGCGATTTTCTCACGCACCAGTTAAGCTGTTAGGGCCTACATAACGGGAGGAGGGAAGACGCCACAGTCCCGTTTACGAAGCACAGAGTTGGTAAGACGAGGCGGGAGGCTGAAGTGGGCTTAACGAAAAAGAACGCTGCAAGTGAGGCGGAAATCTCCGTCGCCTTCCATTCCGCCGAACCTCATTAGGTTTGCGAGGAAAAGGACCGCAGTTCCGTGTGCCAATTTAAGATGCCAACTCCTTTTTGTCGCGCGGAGAGAAGGAGAACGCCGGCAACTTGCCCTGTGAAACGCCAAAGTGCGTGCGTGTTGTCGGAGGCCTCGTAGGAGCATTTGATGAGGAGAGCAAAGCACCACACACCGAAGTGGTGACCTTTGAAACTCAAGTAGATGATGCAATTGGCAACCGCAACAGAAAAAAATACTCGCGTTGAAGATTTGAGTTGACAAGTTTGCTCAGCGGAGATGTCGACGGCGCTTCCGAAATGGCAAAAGTGGCTGATGCTACGCATCGGAGCGGCCGATTTCCACCTTTCGATCTGTCGTAAAGCCAGAAGGTGGCTGAGGCGATAGGCTGGAGTCAAAAAAATATCATCTAAATGTGGGTACCGCTTACAGTATGCTTTTTGGTAGAGAGTACGACGCAGAAGAATCACAACGTTGCCCTTCCAGACGTCGTCGTTCGGCGTTGCATTCTCAAGAGGTGGAGCCACGCTCAACGACGCCTAAAGAGGCCTTAAATCACCATTTGACGCGGCAAGGCATTCGGTTCAGTCGTCAGCTCGCCACTGAACCAAGCAACCGTGTCGGCATTTCATCCAACAGACGTCGGAATCTGCCAACAGCCGACGCCAGACTCGCCCTGCCGCGCTGGCGGTGTAGTTAAAGCGGAGGGGACATTTTCAACAAGAAGAGCTACACACTGAGAGGTGGCACTATTTCCCAGGTTTGCACCTATTAATTTGCAGTGAGAAAGCGTGGAGACAAGAAAGGCCGCGCTGTTCAAGACGATACTACTCAATGGCATGAGTAGCTCTAAGACCATGTGGTGATGAGGTAGTTAGCGCCCTCTTAGCCACGATGCGGCGAAACAGGCCGTTCTCGCCAAATGATCCTCATGTAGGTCTTTCAGACGGCAACTGACATTTGGCGAAAGAACGGTGCCGAATGCACCAAAGGCTTCCTACAATGCACCGTCTCTTGCATAAGACCAAGAAATCGCCTTAACTGAAGCGTCCGTCCCACCTCCTGTCGCATAAAGGCTTGCCGCGAACCCGAAGGCCCTTAAGGCCCTCTCAGGCTGGATCGCAGGTAACAATGCAGCTTTATTTAAGTAGTCGTGGCAATTTACAAGGGCACAAATAGTACCGAGGAAATGGCGTCAAACTCGGGTATGGAATGGGCGAGCCATCTGAAAGGCTGGAGAATGAAAGAGGCCGAGCTACACGTTAATAACGTCCGTCCTAATGGCATAATACGTAGAACAAAATAGTGAAAAGAGGGCATAAAAAAGAGGATCGAAAGCGTTATGGTTGACAAAGCTCCTCCAACTCTTGCATTGCCTGAAGGACAAGATCGTCCGCCCAAGGCCTGGCGGCCACTTGAACGGCCAAGGGTAGACCTTCTGCAGTCGCCTGCTGCTTCAATAACTGTTGTTCGAGGGAATTTCGAGCTGCCTTCACCTCACCTGCCATCCTCACGTCCGCTTGAGTAGTTTTACCAAGTGTAACAACACCGGCCGGGCAGTTGACGATGTTAAAGATGGTGGAATAGCCAGCTTGAAGGAAGGCCAGGCTGGCGGGCGACTTTTTCAAGAGAGCAGGGGATGCTGCGGCCGGGCCAATGAGGAGATCAACCTCTTCGTCAGACCACCACTCGAAAAACCTGTCACGATAGGCCTCAAGACCTTTGTAGATCGACTCTCTGGAAATCGGTTTCCTCCATGCCCTCAAAAAACGCTTCATTTTTCTACATTTCGCCTTCTGTTGAACTTGAATTACTAGACTGAGAGGACCACGCAGGAATAGGGGAATTTTCGGTAGGCAACATTGAAGAATTTCATGCCAAGTGAGACTGCAGCCATGATGTTGTCTTACGTGAATGTTCCAATAAGAGTCGCTGGAAAAAAGAGTATGAAGGGCTAAGAGCAGCGGTTCCTCTGGGTTCGGGAGTGTAACTTCAATTACATTATGTCCTTTGGCTCTAAGAGCAGTCTTAACTTCGTTTAAAAGCCTTTCAACGCATGGAACAACCGGAATGACGCTAGGACAGTTGGAATAGACACCGATATTAAGAATTTTCTTGGGCGCAGCGGCCTGAAGAGGCATGAAAGGGATAGACAGGTCGGCGCGAATGGAGGTAAGCTCTGTCATTGCATCAACAATGTCTGAGGCACGTAAACCGACAATTCCTGCGGTCGGAGGTAAAAATTCAGGGAAGTTGACTACATTCGCAATACCTTCGAGGCTTAAACGTTGACCAGTGGGCTTAAAACCCACAATACCAACATTCGCTGCCGCTAAACGGACGTCGCCGAGAATATCCAAACCAAATCCCAGAAAAGCCCCCTTTTGTTCCACAATAACCGCAATGGAAGTTGAGCCGACGACACGATCGGGGTGTGTGGGATGCAAAACTGTACCATAGAGCCTACTAGAGGCATCCATTTCGCCAAGAAGTGGAGCCGTGGTTGCGAGAGCGACCGGATTTGCGCCAATTGTGCGGAGATTTTGTACAAGGGAACAGTCCTTGACTTGACTATATCCAGCTTTAAAAACCACAGAATTGTTGCAGTCCTCACCCTTTACACAAAAGCAATTTGAGAGGCATATGGGAATCCCATGGAGTGCACTGATGGGCTTGTCCTCGCGTTTGAGCGCGTGATCAGCTACAATAGCAGTAACATCGGCATCGAAGACGACTTCTGCAATGCAGCTCGAGGATGATTGCATGAGACGAAGGAGGTAGACTTGAAGAGCCTCCACAACGTCAAGGGAGCTAAAGTCTCTTTGAACAGCAATATGCTGGCGTAATTGTGACATTGAAACAGAAGTAATCTTATCTACATTTTCCAGAGGTGTTTTAAGGCCACATAATTTAGCGGATAAACTGTTTATCACTTCTCGCCGATTAGATTTTTTCTTAGACAGATGTTTTGGACCTTCTCGAAGTTTGAGCAGGCGAATACCAATACGAGCACTAAGCCAAATGGGGCATAGAATTTCGCCGAAGAGAAATTTCCGCATGAGTTCTTGGCCTTGGATAGCCGGAGTGAAGATAACATTTGATATGAGGTCGGGGATTCTCAATTTGACAAGAACGTAGAGGACACTAGCCGCACTCAGGACAGTGGAGAAAGCACCTATGCAGAAGCTCACGCAACCCATCTAAATTGCAGGCGGATAATAAAACATAGAGACAAATATTTCATAAGGCTATAGGACATGTAGTGAGTGCAGATTATTTTCCACTATAATAACGTGATTTGGTTATCTGGGACAACACTCACACGTTATTAGGCTGCTCAATTAGTGAGGAAGCATTTAAAAACTTAACATAATCATGGATTCATGAAAAAGTGGCCTAGACTGATACAAAGATGAAATTTATTGCTTACGAGCAATAATTGATGGCGCATTTCAGCAGAGAAAACAAACCTTGGTAATACCCATCTCCTAGTGATTTATAAGTAAAAAATAACTACTCCGTCCTTATGTCTCACAGGTTTCCGCAAGATTAACGTTGTTAAGGCAATATAAAGCGTATGGAAATAAGGTAAGTGAGAAAACTTAACACGGATTTAATTAACTATGCAGCCGTAGTCTGCAAATAATATATGCTTTCGGTACAAAAGTAGACACTTTAAACAATCCCTTTCAAAAATTAACATTTAGCGTTTTCAAAGGCAGCTATTGCTGAAATTTCATGAAATAACTGTGACCATATTTGTATTTGATATTAGTATAAGACCAAAGGTCTCATTCGCTGTAAACAAGTGCGGATGTCGAACCAAAACGTAAAAATAACCTAAACCATACCGTTTACCTCTAATAAATTAATGAAAAAGTATTTTGTCGGACTAACGGCACCTGGCAAATTTTACCTCAGGGAGTAGACTAAGAAATAGGTGTCAACCCTAATTACCTTTTGAACTACTGCTCCAATGTGATCAATCTCCTCTATTAATTTAAACACAAATGAGGCTGCCATCTACCATATGCAAATGAGGTGTAAACTAAACGTCGTTGTGTGCGGCGCTATTAGACCATTAATTGCAACATTTGAAATAAAAACTTTGCGGTTAGTGTCTTAGTATAACTGTTGGATGTCATTTATCACTTAAGATGATAAGCTCTCGCTGTTGACAACATCAAGACCCTGTTCTGGAAACATGGCTGCACAGATCTGATAAATGTATATTCTAATTAGGTCCGAATGGGATTTATCCTGTAGAATTTCCCCTATCTACTGATAAATGTATGCCAGCTTATCCGCTGCCCCATCCTTTAACCTAATAGCGTGCCAATTTGCATCTGTTCCGAAACAATGTATAAACCGGAGGAAGTCGTAGGAACCTCAATAAATGACAATAGTTACGAATAAGCTCACTAAACACATTACTTTTTGCTATTCAATACAATACAATACAGTAAATACAATACAATGTATACAATACTATTCATTACAATTTGCAACACTATTTTGATAAATAATGGTAGGGTGGCTTAATGCTTGATGCTGTCCGGCCTATCTACCCGGTGAGCCAGATTTTCTCTTTCTTCAAATTATTAACTGCAGTCATATCTGCAGTAACGGTTCTACATTTGAGTAAAGGGTTCATCTTTTATTTCAAGTGGCAATAAGTGAGGCGCAGCGTAGATGAGATAGTAGATAATGGTAGTAATTTTTGTTTAGCGTCTCAGTTTTCTCGCCAAACCTCAATAAACCTTCAAATTGAATCTAGTGGAGGCTGTTAATATTAAGCTGTGATTATGCCACGTCTTCTCATCTAGTAAAACAGGAAACGCTTCTTGATATGCCGACTGGAAGCAATGGATGGATGAATTTCATTAGATGAGAAAGCGTTTTGTAAAAGGACAATGATTGCAAGCTCATATATATAACGTGAAGCAACAAATTTTCCTACACCATCTGTTTTTACGCCAGCGGAAGTCACTTTTATTTGAGCAGGAAAACGCCCATGAGTTGTGGACGACAATATAACAGAAGCTTTACTTCGATGCCTTTTCAAAAGAATTTTGCTGCATTTATGCAGACGCTATCTGTTTTTGGCAATCTCCAAACAACTAGACGAAATGAGACTCATAGCACTGTTTAATAGATAAATCAAAGGTTCGCTTAATAGGTTGTCTTCCCATTGAAAATGATTTATTTAGCCATTCCTTGAAAAAGATGGACCGCCCAACGTAAGTCATGTATATGGTAAATCAAACCAGAAAGCAGATTTTCATCCATCTAGCTCGGAACTTTAAAGCCTGGGTATTTTTTCGCTTAGAAAGTCTTTAAAGGGGAAACAGGTAATGAAAAACAAGATCAAAATGCGTCTCTTAACTGCCAGAAGTAACTTTCACTGCAGAACCGTCGTCTGTCGGTATTAGATGCGGGATTAGGGCCGGAGGTCAAGGCAAAGCGTACCAACTGGGCGTGTTTCTATTGTGTCCAGCTAAACACCTTTCAGGGGGGCAGTTATCCACGAATAAGACCGCTTGATCTGTCATACTTCAGGTGTGACTTGGCGACCTCCCCAACCTGTCGCCCAGCGCTGGATTCTGCCCCAAAGTGGTACAGCTTGGGCGTTTCACCTCCCCCCAATGCCCACGTGGTGGAGGAGAGGGGATAAACAGCATCAGTTGAGGCAGAGAAAGTTTTTGAGGCCTTCTTGGCAGATTTCACCACAAAGTCGTGTCACAGAGGGGCGACTTAGCCCATGCGGTACATGTCAAAATTCCTCTGGACAAAGTAAAAAATTCAAGAGGTCTTTGAGTAAATTTTTTCCGAAATTAGCCACAAAGACAGATGAGGAGACATGTTTATTTACCCAACAACGGGAATATTGTAACAATGAAATATTTGTTTTGTACCTTTTTTGAGTTCAAATTGTATGTAGTTGGCAAAGTGGCCGAAGAAATAGACAAAGTGGCACATACGAATCTTTGTGCCAAGGTTCCACGCAACCAAACTTCTGAACTCCTCTAAATTATGCATAACGGCTTTGTACAACGAAAAACGTCAGATCTAACTGCCAACTTCGAAAACTTCTCTTCGAAAAATAAAGCGTTAATTCATTCTCAGTGTCACTTATGGTCGCGAAGACTTAATGAGGTGTAGTGAGAAGCAGTCCTTCCGGGCGGTTTCCTCGCACCATTTATTTCCCGAAACCTCTAAAGGCTTGGCGTTAATCCGAGACAGTCTCCCCTGCTGAACATTGAATTGCGGCTGGAGGTTCAAGGAGGCGATTGGACATGTCAAGCCAAAACCACCATGTCTTTGCATGGGGCAGCAACCGGACCGGGAGAATTCGGACGTGGAGGCGCTTGGAGAACCCTGAGGGCCGAGGTGGGTGACGAGGCCGGCAGCAGCGATGTCCTTTTCCTTCCGGAGGTGATGAGTGTGTGTCGAGGCGAACAGAGTCGACTGTTGGCACAGGCTGAAGCGAAGGGAGATGGGTACTTCCTGTTGCAATTAACCCGGGACGAACTTGTGTCCCTCTATGCGGATGACACTTGTACAAAACAATTAATTATGTTCTGTGACAACCAGCAGCGGCCTGAGCATACCCGGGGGCTTAAAAGTAATTGTCCCTAAGTCGCTTCCCCCCAGAAGACGATTATGACAATGCGAAAACGCGGATGTCAGCCGACTGGATGAGCGGGCGAGGCTGGTGGCGTCGTCTAAAAGTGCCCTTTCGTGCTCCTCACTGCCAGTAAGTTGGTTAAAGCCCTCGTAATAAAAGAGTAGTTTCAGATGAAAGAGTTTGGCCGTGGGGATATTGCGTTAGGCAATAAAACCACGGAAAAATTACACTCGGGGGAGGAGAGTGGAGACATTAACGGGAAGGGTCGCGTTTTACGTGCCTAGATTGCCTGAAAATCGCTGCACTGGGCGAAAATACTCATAAAAGTGCCTCCCTCACACTTGAAATATGCCATTGGGCGTGGGATATCGGCGGAGAGATGAAAGCGCCGGTGTATATTCGTGGGCAAAATGTCCTCCCAGTTCAGCAAAACCGCCGATCACAGTTAATCTGGCCGAGGTGGCCCACCAGAACGGTCGCAGTGGGACACTCGGCCGCGTTTATCCCAAAGCGGCCTCGCATTTTGTTTGGACGAGTACTTTTTGGGCGGTTGGTTGGCAAGACGAAAGCCTCCTTTTCGGGCTGTGGAGAGATGAGAGGAGGAAAACGGACAATCGGTGCATTAGCCATTTAATAGCAGGAAGTTCATGCCGCGTTGAGAAAACCACTGTCGTGAGGTAGACCTCTCCATCTCTGTTAAAAAAGGCCGTTTTAATCTGGTGCCAAAAATTACAGTTGAATAAAAACGTGGAATCTTCAGCCTGAGAATTGAGTGAATGGACGTTTCGCCTCCTGGTTGGGTTCCTCCTCTTAGACAAAGTCTCGTTCTGGCCGCAGAGGTGCTCCACTGAGGCTGTTGAGTTGGCAGTTTGGAGGGAAGACAGCTGGTTGCATTTCAAAAATCCACATTTTCCTTTTACCCCTCGCACTGAGGCTACCTGAGAGCTTGTTTCGCAAGTCCTCAGGCGGAGCATTTTGGCGGGAGTTTCTGTCTGTTATCTCGAAATGCAAAACGGTTAAAAGGGGAAATTCAGGAAGAGGCGGGGGGAGGAGGAGGAGGAGGAGGAGGAACGCCCATAGGACTGTCAGACCATGTTAAAGTGGAACGAAAAACCAAGGCTCTGCTCCAATTTAAACTTAAAAAGAGACTGCCGCACATCCGTTCTGTTAAGTCAGCTTCAACACAACCAGTAGCAAAAAAAATTTATTACACCTTGTTATTATAATCTATAAAATTATACACGTCACATATTCGTGACGGTAGACGAACACGAACAAATAGCGACACGAGAGGGTGCTTATCCGACTACATTATCGTAGCTGAACAGGAATATATCCACAAAACTAGCAAAGGAGGCCACTCGTGGTCTTTAACGCACTGTTGGAACGCAAAATGGAGGATTTTTGAGGGTGGGCTGACGAGAGGCTCGCCCCCAAGTGAGGCAGAAATGCGAGCGAAGGAGGTGTTAAAAGCCCACGAGGCAAAATAACTTGAGGCGAGGAAGGAGATTGTTGGGCAGTGGTAATGCAAGAGTCCTGTCGCAATGTGCACGGAACGTCGAAGGGACAATTAGCAGGGGAAATAGTTTTCTTCGTTCCTCGCGGGTCCGCTCGGCTTCACTGCGCTCAACCTACTCAGTCGAGGAATTTTGTATACTCACTCTGCACCACAGGTGACGTGACTCTCTGACTCTGGGGTTTGGCACTACAAATCATTCCCCAAAACCCATTGACAGCGTTTATGCTGCACTGCGAGGGTGGCACAGTCTGCCATTCAGAGTAAAACCCGCTTTGTGGGTGATCGGGGCCAACTTTCCCGCACAGCCTCAAGGCACAAAGGACTCGAGAAGTCGCACCGTCCAATTGGCGCTCTTTTTCAATAACATGGAGACACCAGGCGAAGTGGAGCAGGGATCCCGTCTTACGGGAAATTGTCCATTTTCCCCACCAACCCATCTGGCCCCTCGGCCAGGAAAATGCACTTATCAGATCTACCAGCTCCTCGCATTCACACGCTCCAGTGAAAACTCATGATAGAGTGCCGCGAGAAGGGAAGGCTGGTGAGGAACAACAGTTTCCGCAAAATCTATCAAATGTCAGTCGGCTCGAAAGGGTGCTGTTTGGCCTCCGAGACAACGAAGCGAGCTGGTGGCTCAGGTATGCAACAAGTGCTCGCTGGGAAGGAGGACGAGCGGAGGAGGAGGAGGAGCGCGAGCAGGAGCAGGAGAGCCAACTTCTAGCGGGAGTTGAGGTGGGAGACTGCAACACGGCGTGGCGTGCGAACTTCCCACTTTCGATACTTCGATGGCCTGAGGCACGACACACTTCCCACGCTTATTTCCGTCCTCACAGTCGAGTACTTTAACAGGAGCGCGAGACAGTTACTCTTCCGCTTCTTCGTCTTCTTCTTCTTTCCGTGCGTTAAATAGAAAGTCCATAGGCTAATAAAACATTTCCTCTCCTCGACATCCCATTTGCCAACTCGAACATGACATGCGAGGGTAGTTTAAATGACAGCGAAATGCAAAAAAGAACGCGCTTATTTCATTTTTATTTGAGGTGGAAGGGAGCGAGTGAGGCTCCCCTTGTCAAGTAAAGGGCGTGACAGCCGAGGAAGGCACTTGAGGTGCTGCCCTGGGGAGTCGGCAGATGGCTGCGGTTGATTGGAGAAAAACTACCGACACTGAGTAGACCGTCGTTTTCTGGGGCAGGGAGGGTCAAGTCCTATCACGTCGCGGCATTTCCCCTCCACAGGCGGTGAGTTTTTGTGGTTTTTGCGACGAGGGCGTTTCAGCCCCGTCGACGCCGTAACACCACCGTCTCAGACTGCCAAGTGGGGACTTTCCGTCTAAACGGCAATGCCCGCCTTACTCCGGCGGGTTAGCAGTCTAACACCCACCTGACAGGTAGAATTTTGAGCTACTTAACATGGGGAAAGTTGGGAATATGCAATGGATGTGGCCACAATTTGTCAGTCAAGATGCCTCATCTGTTAAACAGCTCCAAACCACGCAGGAGGTTTGGGCATTTCCACTGTGTCTTCGTGGGCAACGTGAGAGTTATGAGTTTGGGGGCGGAGGGGCTGAGGGGCTGAGGAGGGGGGCTCAAGTTGGTCCATCCGCCGGCGGTTTGAAGGAAATCGAAAGGGCACTTGGGCTTCAGTTGAGTAGTTGGCATGAAAGTGGATCTCAGCGCCCCTTGCGGGGAGGGAAGGAGATCTGGGCGATAGGGCGAGGGTGAGCGAGGGAGCGAGTGGGAGCTCAGTCAGCCTCACTTCCTTGCGCGACCAATAAACTGCGAGGAGGATAATATCTCCCTGCATTTTGTGTGTAGTCTTATGCCAAGGCATTGAAGCAAACTGAGTCCACAAGGCAAGCGGCGGACGGGGGGCGGTGGGCGGCGTGTTGCGAGACGAGGGGAACACCCGAGGCCCCGACAGACCCGAGCGGACGGTGTTAGAAACCGATTAACGTGGCGCATTCTCCAGGAGTTTGCAGTCCCCCACACTTCATTGCACACGCAAATCAACACGTTTGACCGTAAGAGTTGTCCCCGAACCTCCTCTCAGCCGGTGGGCACTCAACGTCCGCAGTGATAGCTCAGGTGGCCTCAAAGGGCGACTCTAACCAAATCTCGTCCGAACACCTCAAGAAGACCCGGTTGGCTTGAAAATAAATGATTCCCCCCACTGTTTGGTACGTAGGAATTGGAGAGAAGCGGCATCGTTAACGACCCATCTGGCGTCGTCCAGTCACGATTTACGAGCAAGGTGAGAGAGGCGAGGGCTTTTTTTGTGAAAAATGCCAGACAGACTGCATAATTTGAAACGAACACGCCTGAAGAGTCCACTGAAGGTGACAGGGGGGGGGAGGAGAGCCTTACTGCCCCGCACAACTTAACCACCCTCGAGCGGTGGACACGAGGCCTCCAGGCGGGTTGACGGAGGATTGGAGGGCGCCGCCTTCCGTGAATAAAGTCGGTAGAAGTTCCGCCGACTTAACTTGCCGCCTTGAGCCGGCTGTTAGTCTCCAGTGGATGGCAGGGTGGAGAAAGCGAAGAAGAGCAAAGAAATGCGCTCACCGACTTAGTGCATTCCCAATTGCCTCTCGACTGCAATTGGTCACCTCGTCTCCTTTCGCGTGCCAAACGAGGATAAACACTCGCCGTGAGGCTGTCAAGAGTCACTTGGACTCAGCAGCATCTCCACGCCTCCTCAACACAAGGCTAAAACTGTTGGTAGTCGTCACCCCAAAAGGGAACTTTTACTCGCCAGTTGGAGGGCCTTGCGCCCACACTGGGGAAGCTGTCGGTTCCACTTGTAACCGCGCGACCTTCGTCCTCACCGCTCCGAGGACGAGTCGCCCGAGTTGAAATACACCTGAGACTGGAAGAAATAAATCGGCAACCGGGCGAGAAGTCAAACTAATTGGTTATTTGCGTACTTTTCATGCGCGGGCGGGTAAAGGGGGGAGGAGCCGGGTGGGGGCGGGGGGGGGCGGGAAACAAAGCATCTCATTAACAATACAGACCTTATGTCCGCGAGACAGACTTTAGGAAAAATAAATTTGAAAAACAGGTTTCCATGGTGGAGGAGGTTGGACAATACCAACCCGAGCGCACCCAGGGGATGCATAATTAACGATTCACTTCATCACTTCGTTGCTCTGTCGCCTGTGTAACATAATCAAAATGTAATGAAATGACACGCAGTTAGTTGTGGCCTCTCTGGTTAGTTCGTTGAACGCCTGCTCGGTTGGATTAACAGACGGGAGTTTGTTGGCGGGAGCGGGGAGAGCCAGCGAGGCGGACACGACAGGCCGACCTGCCTTAAGTGGAGAAAGCGCCCCGAGTCTGCATTGGACGCGGACTTCCATAGTCCAAGCCCCACTACGTCTTCGTGAACAATTTCGGCGATTTTTGTGGTTTCTCTTCCGAAGGAGGACACATTCCCCGCTATTATTCGCCTCACCGCCTCGGAGAGGGGATACAAACGCCCTTACTCGTTCCTTGTACTTGGAAGAAGAGGCCCGGGGAGAGTTGAGAGCCTCTCCCCGTCTGAGGTGACAGACAAATAGTGAAACTAGGCCTCCGGAAGAGGAGATCGGAGGCTCGCTTCTTAATTAGATAATTTCACTTCTTCACCCTCATATCTTCAAGTCGGTAACACCCGGGACTGGGAATTTGAGTGATGGTGGCGCATTCGCCGATCCGAGACCTCAGTCCTATCGCATTCGGCTAAATTAGGCGATCCGGCACACCGCCAACGGGGAAAGGCCTCCTTTTCTGAGGTGAAGGAGACGAAGACACGTCAGTGTACAAGGCTTTTCGCTAATTTGACGAGACGGGAAGAGTCACTTTCTTGGACATATTTAATGAGCCACGGGGATATCTTAGAACCGGCCCCAGCGTCGGAAGGACCGGTGCCAAAGAGCTTCCAGGTCGGCGTTTAACTGGCTCAGCCAGGTGAGTTGGGGGGGAAGGGGAGGGGGAGAAAGAGGAAGCTCCGGCCGGAGGGTAGGTGGGCAAGAGTTCCCAGACGGGGTCATGTGGAGGTCGGGGAGTGAGCGCCGAGGGGAACAGCCCATGTCTTCCACAACGAGATCGCGGAACTCCTCACTTCCCGACGAGGAAAACCCTTTCTCCCTGGCCACCTTTCTCGTACTGTGTCCCTCGACGGGACACTGCAGGAGGAGATGTCAATAGCTCCGGTGAGTCGGTGGACAAGAATGTGGCGTCGACAATCCTCTCTTCCACGAGGTCTGTTTGATTACTGTGACTCGGGACGCTTCATTAACACTTCTGATGGGTCTCACTACCAGTCCGACTTCGTCATCAGGCATGGACGGGAAATTCTCCTCTTCTGGAGACGGGACGATCCCCAGGTGTGTCCTCACGAATCCTTTCACAATGTTCACCGGTGCCTTTGATGGTGAGCGCTTCAAATGACAGTGGCCCGCAGTTGCGTTTCAGAAGGTAGTGGAAACTAATCCAACACACCGCAGGTCAGGAGGCGTGACATGCCTCTGGAGGCGAAGGAGGAGGAGGAGGAGGAGGAGGAGAAGAGGAGGGGGAGGAGGCGTGGACTGCGTCTACTTCCGTGAAAGGAAATGGTCCGCGAATTCCACACGATCCTCCTCCTCATCCATATGCGGTTAGTGTTGCCGCCAGAAGACCGTAGACTTTCCTCCGCACGGCGACGAGCGAGGCGGCCCTCATGAGAGCGATTGCAACTCACTAAGCCTGTTATATGGCCAAAAATGGACGCGAAAATGCGCAGAAGAGTGCTGCCTCAACAGAGAGTTGAGCTGGAAGGTTGTCAGTAGCCCAAAGAATGAGTTGGACGAGACAAAACTCCTAATCTGTCTGTGTTAATGCGTTAGATGTGGGAACAGAGGCGCCACCAGTCGCCAGGAGGGCGCGGTTCCCCGGGAAGTGTTGTTTGGATTCAGTGGACGCCAACGTCCAATCAATAGACATGCGACCACGCGGTCCTCCGAGCTTGAAGCATGCGGGACCCTCGTCGGCAGTGGCGAGAGCATGAACGAGGTCGACGTGAATCAGCCCTTCGATCTCCTCCTCGTGGAGCGCTTAGCAACAGAGCTTCAGTTGCGCATTGGGACGCTGCCTCGTGTTGAAGTCTACTGCCTCCATGTGGAAGCCTACCCCGGCGACGTGTTACAATGCTTGAGGGTGCAACCGCGCTCCTTCGCAGAGATCTCCCGCACCGTCCGTGCCGCAAAGACAATGAAATTGTCAGTGCGAGGCATGGGTCAGGCGTCGGGTAGTGAGAAGGTCCTCTATGCCGACCGTTACACCGTCATCGTTGACTGCTGCCACCTCAACGACGAGCCGAGGATGGAATTGGTGACCATCCATCGTGACGGGGATAATAAGACCACACCAGGGCTGAGAGTCCTTGCCGGTGTCACCATTGACGAGCTCGTGAATTTCATGATTGACAGGTCTGTGGAACTCTACCAGTCGCCGGACATGATCCCCGGGATTGGGACAATTGTGGGGAACATTTTGACTGCCAGTCCGGGGGTCTACGCCCCGGTGTCGGGCGCTCTGGGCGGCTGCTTGGCCGACGAAGTGATCACCATGCGGGTGGTGGATTCAAACGGGAATCTGGTCGAGTATTCCGACCCGCACAAGTTGGAGCAGTACTGCGCGCATCTCGGACTGCTCGGCGTGGTGTACGACGTGGTCCTGCGCTACAGGGAAATGTCATCCTCCCTGGTAAGGAAGCCCCGCCTAAGTTCTCTTCCGCTGACGCCATGGCTTGCAAGAACTTGTTGACTGTTCCCACCCCGATGATTGCCGAGGTGGCAGTTGGGTAAGAACGAACGGTTCCCAAGGAGGTGCCTCGTTACTCTGGACCTCGTCAAGTGAATGTCCTGGGAGCCAGGATTTGCTCAAAGTGGGTTTCTCCATGACAGCAACCCGCCTCTTGGAGCTCCATGGCTCTCGCTGAGACGACGGGCGGGTCTACTAGTAGCATTCCCGCTTCCGTGGAATGCGGATTTGGACGTCGACTTGGACGGAGCCATCAAAAATTGGTCGGAGGAGAAGCAATCGAGTGGGAATCTGCGGTTGGCACTTGAATCACACGTGCGAGCCATTTCCCAGACGAGGGAGAGGAGGAGAACAAAGTCCTACATCAGAGCGGATGCCAGCACATATGAGGCGGACTCCTCGTTTTCCTGAATAATTCAACTGAGAAGACACAAAAACTTGCGGCACACGCACACACAAACAGAGACACTCCCACAAAAAATCTGTTTTGACCAAGGTAGGAGGCTCTCTGCACCCCGATTTCATTAATTGGCATCAGCTCAACCGCCGCTCTGATGTCAGATTGTGTTTTCCGCCCCGCCTGAGAAATCGCTTGCACATGTGAATCAACAGCCAACCGTCGATCCCCACTAATTCTGTTTACCTGCGCACCGACACCGTCTGGCAAGAGGCAAAAAGCCGTTCAGAGGCAGAAAAAAGGTGGACTTTCAATTACACCGGAGGGAAAGCAGAGTTCTGCGGTGGCAGTTAACACGTCGCACACACGGTGGAGTGAGAGTGGGGAAACCTTTCCCCCCTCAACTTTGTGTAATGCTCGCGTCGGCATGGATTCTGCCACCGACTGGGTGGCCTGTGGCTTCGTTTAGCAGGTCTTCTCAGGAAATTACTTCATTTCGGCAATTTTCTGCCCAATTGAGTCTGCTAACCATGCTAGCGCAGTGGTCCACAGTCTCCTCTGTTGACATAACTACAATTTATCAAAGTTTTCGCTAGCCAAGACACCCGGTGGCAGTCGCTTGGGCCAATGAAGGTGTCAGTGGGTTGGCGAATTGCCTCAGATCAACCCAGTACGCCCGACTAGTCCGCAGTTATGCCCCTTCTCCGCCGCCTCCGCCTCCAAACTGTTACAGCAGGGAAGAACGCTGTTTTCTGTCTCGTAGGCAGTTGGCAATAAATGCCGGAGAGATGCCGAGGGGCGGAAGGCGAGAGGCGGGAGACGAGGGAGGGGCGCGGGAAGAGAGATTTAGATCTGGAAGACTTCATCAATTATTAAATCCCCTTCATCCGTTAGAGTTGGTTTTATGGCGGGGGGTTTATCCCCACCAGACCGCCTCGGCAACACCCCTCAGGGCGGCGATTTGCGCATCCTCCCCTCTGCTCTGCCAGTGGGGACATTAGGCCAGCCAGCCAGCCAGCCAGCCAGCGTCTTCCCTCTGCTCCACTCTGCCTTAATCCCTCTTCCACCCTCGAGCCATCGGCTCAGGGCGCAGCGCTCGCCTTCTCCCTCGGGCGCAACAAAGACGGTTCGGAGCCAAGGACAAGGATTTCTACGCCGAGACGTAATTTTGAGCTGCCACCTTGATGGAGTGCGGAGGCGCTTCACATCGGCTGTTCTCGGGGTCCACGTGACTCCTTCTAGCTAAGGGACTGTTTTTTTAGGACGAGGAAAAATTTTTGTCCCTCCGTGTACGCTGTAGTGAACACTTAGATTGTAAACAACTGTGCCTGCCCAACCGGCTGGATAAGCATCGGAGAGAAGCAATTTGTGCACGCGCAAATGGACTTGAGGACACCGAGACGGCCTGGGTTCTTCAGCGGTATGAAATTATGACCTTGACCACCAACTCCGAGTTGGAAGGGAGTTCATAAATGCCATCACACGGTTTTGGTAAATCACCTCTCCCCCAAAACAGGAACCACCATCCGCCTGCGTTAACGTTTCTCTATTTTTTTTGGGAGCCATAAGGTCGGCGGTGTTGTCCTCTCACTTCGGCCGGAAATGAGCATCTGAGGGTCAGTGGTACGCCGCTGAAACCATTTGGCTGCCGTGGGGGAGAACGCCATCGTTCAGAGGCTGTCCTAAGTGAATAGACGCCAGCGAAGAAGGGGACGACGCGACGACCAGCCCTTGAAATAAAAATTGCCGGGGAGACGATAATTGCCCTGATTCCACCACCATCGGTGAGGCGATGATGTTGAGCGGGGCGAAAGGCGGCGAGCGAAGGGGTGAGGGGGTAGAGGGATGGCTGCCCTGTGGCTACGCGATGTGGCCGACGCTAATTGGCACTTTGTAGGTGGAATACGAGTTCAAAACCTGGTGTGAGACCATAACCACAGAGTCAATCAAGTATTCCTTCCGCACTAACGATCTCACCGAGATTATCTACGTGCCGTACAACCACTTGAGGGAAGAGCAACATCTCCGCCACGACTGGGTGCCTTTCCAAGATGAAGTGATTATCAGATCGGCTAAACGTCTGCCCCTCGTCTACGCAGAGGATTTGGACAGCGCGCCTCGTCACCTCTTCCACATAATTGACCCCTTCACGGGCCCCGATCAACGCGAAATCGTCTCCCGACCCGAGGAGGGTCCTCACCTCCTCGGTCGGGCGTATCGGGTGCTGAAGCCCAAACTGCGCAACGCCAGTCTCGAGTCCCAGTTCACGCCGTGGTCCATGACCTGCCTCGCACCGCCGCCATCGCCTCTGCGTATGATACGCTTCGCCGTCGAAACCAGCTGCACGTTGGACCCGTTCTTCAGGGTGAGTTGACCGCCTCGAGAGAGGTTTTCTTCTCAACTACAGCCGTTATTCAAAATTTTGCGTGAATACGCCTTAGCGATGATGGTTAGGCGAGCTAAAACCTCGAAGCGGCGGCTTTTTGAGGCGGAAAAATACAATTAGGGTCAGTTATTGCAGTAACAAAGGGAAATGCCGGACACTTTGCTATCTGATGACACTGTTGCAGATCCTATTTCCTGTGAACTTCTCCTCCTCTCCTCATAAAGCCATCTCCGATGCATATTCGCCGGGGCAAATGCGACATCCCGCTGTCTCGGAGGCGAGAAGACCGACTTTCGGGCTTTCAGGATGTCGGTGTAGAGGTAGCGGCTCTGTCCTGAGAGGTTTTTAAGCTACCGACCACTGCGCAAAGCCGTAACGTCGGGAAATCCGAAGGCGAGGGTGACAGTTGCGTCTCAGCGCAATTTTCGGCCGGTTTAAGGGCGCCTCCGGGTAAAATGAACACCCGGTTTTACGTTCCTACGTCAGATTTCACCAACGGGCCCTGACGGTGCAGCCGATAAAAAGATATACAAGTGGAGAAAGCGAGGAAAGGTGAAAAGTGTAAATGGCAGAATATACGTTGCCGTCAAAGTGGTCCCCGGAGGGAAATGATGACTGCCTGCGTAAGCTGACTTTTCCTGCGGGAGCCACAAAATACCGTTGTGGGAGCCGAGTTTCCTCCCTCAACGGTATTTCCACAGAGGAGGCTGCCGCAGAGTAAATCTTCCGCGATCTCGGTGAAATTCGTCTTGTCTCCGCTCTGATGTGCTCAATCGGCCCGAACAATGCCCGGTTTTTAGGACTAGGCGCGTGCTTTTTGAAATACTACTGAAAAAGACTCGTCTCATGCCATCGTGGAGGCGCAAACGTTTGTTGGTGACGCTGAAAAGGCAGCATTGCCATCCACTGAGGGCGATGCCCTTTCCGACCAGGCGCTCGTGATGGTGCTGACGGGACGGCGGACGAAACTCGCTCTCATCCGCCGTCGGTGTGTCCACTTGGCTGTCATAAAAAAGACGGCAGATACGAACATGGCACCGAGATAGAGAAAAATTCGTTCCTAGCCAAGCAGGGGGCGTTCTCCTCTCTCTGCCAGTCACTTATTCACCTTAATTTACTGACAAGCCGTTGTCACATCCGACAGTAACATCTCGGTGGATGTGACAGATCTGGTTGCCTCGCGCAGTGATCTCAAGTGAAAATTCCTCGTGCCAGACAAAGTTCATAGGCGACCAGACCGCCTTTCACCCTCACTGCTTTTCCCCTCGGGCGCCAACGCGTTCACCCGCCTTGTCCCTCGACTCATCACATTTGTTTTGAGTTGACATTGACAAGTCGAGTTGCACGGGGTGACGATGAAGATTTTGTCATTCGCTAGTCAGCAGTCATGGCAACACTCGGACGAAAATCGAGCTGACGGTGGAGGAAAAACCGGGAGTCCTGTGCGTCCACCGTCTTCACTTTGTGTTTCTAGCGTATATCTTCGAGTAAAAAGTTACTCCATCACACGTGTGTGACGGAGATTTGCCTGAATATTTGCCCTTCTGCGCTGAATGTTCTTCGCCCCGCGGGTCGCGTACTATCAGCGCCCACGTCCACCGGACTGAGTGGACCCAGTAGCAGCCCGAATGTGTCCGCGCACGCAGCCACAGACCGCAAAGGCGAACGCGGCCGGTGCCAGCAGTAGAACTCCTTCGTCTACTGCTCAACTCCTCGCAGCCGGCCCAGCAGATTTCCGCGAAGAAGAGGGCGCACGAGGCCTGCCACTGGACACCTACGAGTTGGCTTCGCTCCGTCGACAACGGCTGTGTGGAATGTGCGTTAGGCGCGGTGGATTAGAAGGCTTTGATGGGCGAACTCGTGCCACTGACGCTGTCCTAGACGCGTCTTCGTAGAGGTGGGAACCATTGCGCCCTGATGGATGCAGTCGGGGCCTCGGGAGAGGCGAGATTTCGGTTCCACTGCTTGACTTACCTGCAACAAGCAGGCGAGGGCGTCGACGTGTCCGTCCACTTCCTCTCGCCCCCAGCACCCGCATCCCTCATGCCCGTTTTGCCAGGTGTTTTGGCAAAATTTCCCCTCTTCGAGACTGTCTCCTGCCTGTTGCACCGCAACAGTGCCAACGGGAATGCGGTGCCGGCCACTTTGTAGGGCTTAGACCGGAGTGTGGTGGCAGCGAACAATCTCTCAAAGGCGTTTACTTTCACCAAATGCATAAACCGCCCTAACGTCGCATGTAGAGAACGGATGAAATGCAAAAGTCGCCACATGAAGCTGAGGGTGATAGCATTCGACTGAGTGTATTTAACCCATCCGTAAAATATGGAGTGAAGGTCACAGGAAAGACGGCTGACTGCATTGTCACGTGGGCAGTAGTTGTCAAGTCGAAACGTTGGGTGAGACGCAGCGGCAGCTGCTTCCCTCGGAGCTTCGGGCCTCTCGCCCCTTGTCGACCGCCGTCCACGCGTAAGAGACAGCGCTGCTCCCCTCGGAAAGCGAATTTGCTGGAATCACCTCCGAGTAAATCGAGGTCCCATACTCATAGGCGACTTTCGCCTGACGATGTACGCAGGTCCTGTCTACGCTGCCGCATCGGGACCTGAGAGCAGACGTGGTCAGGCTCCTCACCTACGTGTTTGTCTCCTGTTTAAAGTCCATTACTGGGCTAATCGGTGGGCGAGGGAGAGGAAGGAAGGCACGAGGAGTGAATGGTGAGGGCGGAGATGCAGACAATGGAATGAACATGCCCCCCTAGAGTCCTTTTCAACCAACAATCGCATTATTTGCTAAAAGTACTGGTTGACAAAGTTTGGCGGCCGATCACGAGGTCGTGATTGGAGGCTCGACGATGGGGACTGCGGAAAGTAGTAAAAAGAGGGGATTTTGGTCTGAGTGGAGGAGAGCATTTGGGATAAGTAATAAACGTTTGGCTTTTTTCAGTTCATACGAACGATGCTGGAAGCCCTCATGTACATGGTGCGAAACGAGGAGGGCGAAGAAGCCCGCTACGGACTGAACTTGGTTGTGCGTGTCAACTTCACCGGGGCCAATCGGAGCGCGAAGATACTGGGGACAGGATCGCTGAATCCCACCGAGGAGGCGGGACGTCGACTCCTCGCGCACATCACCTTGACCCACCTTGTCCGACCCTGTAACTCCGAGGATTGGTGCGACCTCGCTCGTCGTTTCACCAATTTCACCTTCACCTTCATCCCTCGTGCAACACTCCACTGGAAATCCGAGTGGCATACTCTCGAGGTAAGGTTTCCATATTACCGCCCTCGGGACTCGAGACGCTCACGCGAGTACTCCGGTCGCGGGGGAAGCCTGCTACCTTCCCTGCCCTGTTTGATCGCAGGCCCCGGCGACCGAGTCTCGCAGAGATGGGCTGAAGAGCGGGAGAATAGGCACAACAGGTCTAAAATTTGGCTCTGGACATAATCGAGGGCATGACGGGGACTGGAATGGGGCCGCGGGGGGAAATTCTGCTGAATCTGGCTTATCCCCGTGTCCCCGGTCAGTCAGTCAGCTTCTCTGGGCGACAAACTGTCTGCTTCCGCTATGCCGATGCGGTCACAGCATCGCATAAGGCGACTCAGAAATGAACAGTCTCGTCAGCCGAGTTATCAGGCAGTGGGTTTGTAGAGGATGCGTGTAAGGATTTCCTTCAAAGTCCACAAAGTGAATGTTCAGAAGGAATGACAGAGTACTGAGGTCCAGGAAAGGAGAGTGAGGCAAGAGGTCCATCGGCTAGTAGTAGTGGCCGCCACATTCACTCGAATAATTCGGTTAAACTCGCTTTCGTCGGCCACTTCTATTGAACGCCGAGAGCTACCGTCTACCGGACGTCTGGTGTTAACACACGCGCTTCGACGCCCTACGGGATCGTCTGAACCTGTGGAAAAGTACCACGCAACTCTTTTACGCAATGAAATTTTACCTGAACTGCTCCCGGATGTGTCACCCGAGGGCTCCCCAACTTTATCTGTGGAGGCAGCCACCGAAAACGGTGGAGGACTAGTGGGAGGAGGGGATGCAGGCCCCAATGGCTAATCTGCTGATAAAATCGCACCCGATTCATTCATACCGTCCGAGCTCATGCGAGTTTTGGCCACACACCGCGGGCCAATGGCGTGCGCCATTTCCATGGGCTTATTCTTCTTTATTCTTCATTCTTTATGATGTCATTTATGTCCCGCTGTCATCTCTCACCACCTCGAAGTAGAGACGGCGGAGATTGCGTGTCACCGAATGTCATTCACAGAAGTCACTCACGTGGTTGAGTTAAGATGAATTGGCCGCACTTTCTGACTCTCCGGGAGAGGCGGAGAACTGATGAGCCTGGTGTGGAAGCTGTAGGACACGAAATGTATCAGGCTGCCCTTCGGCTGCCTTTCTTTCTACTCCAACGGAGCGTTGATGTAGGGCGAAAAAGTAACTCCTGTCATTGCAACAGCCAGCGACGCTGTTAATGCGACTTGGACGCAGAGCTCAGACCGGGGCTGTCCACATTGACAGCGGGGGACTGCTGCTCTCCCCCTCCATTCACCGTCGCAAAATTCCCACTTACCATAATTCCCACGCAGGAATTGAGCCGACGGCTTCACGTTTGCCATATTCAGGAGAGGCAGTTTTAAGGGGAGTTGCCACATGCCCAGGCCTCTGCTCTCTCCTCAGCCCTCGCAAGAGCGCCCCGCGTCCCACAGAGGGAACAGACAGCTCCTCATTCGTCACTCACGTTTTTATTGCCTTGGAGGCGGTTTTGGACCGCCAAATGATACTCCTCCGGGCAGATGCATCGGTGGCTCGGGCGAGATCAAAGTGTGGTGCAGGCAATGGCCCACTTCGCGGACTGTTTGCCCATTGAAATGGGGCACCGAGTCCCCGCCTTCGTCCCTCTCGGTCGTAAATCGTGTCTCCAATTGTATTTTCTAACGGCTTTGTTGTGAATCTCTCACAATGAGCGCGAAATTTTATTCGAACAGAGCCAAAGTCAATCGCCCAGATAAACATCTACCCCAAACCACTGAAGTTATGTGAGCGCAAAGGACACGAGTTGGAAAATTTTCCTCCCGAGTTCGCAGATCGGGTTAAGTAATAAAATCCACTATACTGCGACAGTGTGTGGGGCGTTGCTGCCGGCTGGGAAACCTCTCCTTCGTCCTTCACCTCACATGAAGTCGCGTCGAATGCCACCAGCCTCGACAGTCTACCGTTCATGCGGCAAGAAGGTGGATGCGGAGAGGGGTGAGGCGTTTTTTTTACGCCATTCTTGACTTGAAAGACCACCAAAAAGCTTTTGGCATGAGATGAGAAACATTCCTCGTGGCCACTGGCCCATTCCGGACCAGACGGAGGATGGACAGCCTGTTTGCGAGTGTCCAGCTGTGGTTTGACGTCGCCTCCTCCCAAGTGGGGGGGGTTGTTGGGCCACCGAAACAAATCTCACTCGTCGGCTGAACACTCTCTTTACCGTCTCAAATGGTTCAGACACACCCGGTCACATGCGTCAAGAAGTGGCACCTTGTCATTTTTTGGGCTGAGGTCAGCTTCTTGCCAGGCGATTGAGTCTAGAAGAACCCACCGGTTGGAGAAGGGGAGAATCACTATTGTCGGGTCCACTTTCGATGTAGAAAAACATGAATAGAAGTGTGAAGGTGAGAGAAATGGTGGATATCTGAGCGAGGGAGAAGCATGGAGGCCTGCGAATTCCGCCAACCTCCTCCCCTGTGCGCTTAATCCAACAGGAGCTCCGTTGAAGTGGCTTAAATTCCCCCTGCTTCGACGTTTCATGTCGTCACTGACTTCTTTCCCTAAAGAGCTGCCAGAAATAAGCCCCTGCCTCAGTCTTAACGGACTTTGCAAATTCCGAGTCTCCTTGCTCCAGGCATTTTGACGAGCTGTCAACACTGTCACTGCCAGTGCAGCCTTGATGAGCCATTGAAAGGAGAAGGAGCGAGGGGCAAAAATGCGAGATAGCGGGGAAGGCGGAGGAGACGTGTCCACAGCCTGCGCCCATACAGCGCATGTCTAATGGCCTCTGCCGCGGACGAAGTTGTCCTCCGACCCATCTTTCCCCATCTCCCCGTTACGTGCATTTTCAATTCTCTCCTCCGACGATCAGAAAGGTGGCCTTTTCCTAACCGCCTCCGCCATTTCGGGCCCCAGTTGAAATAACCTCTCGAGGACACAGAAATCTACCACTGTTAGCCTCTTCGATGCTTGAGATTTTGTCTTCCGCTGGCGGCACTGGGTCTGTGACCGTCGGGTGGGCCGCGAGACTCGACGTAGGCGACTATAATCACGGAAACTTCATAGTGAAGGAGTTAAGCGTCGGGCAATGTAGCTCTCTTTTTTCCCTGCCGCAGGCCGACTTGGTCGTCGGTTTCATCCGTGCCCCACTAAGGTGTACGAGGACCTGAAGTCTTCGTCCTCGAGGGGGCCGCTGAAGCCACTAAATCGAGGTGTCACTGGCCCATGAGGAGAGTCGTGAGGCCTTACGGAGCCCCGGAGCGCGTTGTCCGCGTTGGCTCCTCCACTGCGACCAAAATCTGGGTTTGGCCACGCTTAGTGTCCAACCAATTCCCAAGCTATACGAAATAAGAAAAGTTAAAAAAGAGGAAGAAAATAAGAATGCTGCGCGGACTTGCCGCTCAAGTCAGGAAAGGAATGGATAATGGCAAAAAAGGTACATAACAGTCAAGTTAGTTTGCTCTCCGAGGAAAACTGTCTTTGCAGCGCTTGCAAAAACAAAATATTTCAGGGGAGCGCGATAGGAAAATGGGAAGTGAGGGAGATTTACTTCCCCTTCTGCCCCAGTCCGCCGAGTGTGCGCGGATGCTGTCACGAATCTGCAATTCGCCATGCCATAAATTTTAATGCATTCCCGCCACTGCGACGATCCTCGCGCAACTCCGATGGATTCGCCCTCCCAAAAGCCGCTCTTTCCACCGCCCTCCACTCTCTCCGCACTCCGCCTTCCGACAGACCCGCGGAGAGGAGAGTCTTTCGTTGAGGCGATTGCGTGTCCCTTTCGTATGCGTTTGATAATCCGCTCCCGGTTATAGTGGGCTTCACTCTTTCTCAACTCAACTTGTCCTCCACAATTTTCTCAAAAGAGTAGACTCTGCCTTCGGAGTTCATAACGCATTATGATGCCTTCCGAGTGATGCTGTTGAGTGCCTCTGAGGAGCATCCAGACGCGCAGGAGTCCCAAGGAAGGGGATCTGGGACCCTTCCGACCTGACGATGCGCACTGAAGGCAGAATGCACTGTCGAGGACATAGTAAAAACAACAAACCGTAAAGTTTTATACCAAAAAGGTGATCAGACTGTATAAACTTCGGCTCATTTCGCGAAATTGGTCGAAAGGAGTGCGTGAAACGAGAGATTAAAGAAGAGTGTTTTCCCAGCAGGACGTTTCGTGTGTCCTCGCGTATAAATGGCAGGAGGAAGTGAGTTAATTTTGGTCGGGAAGTTTTTACGACGGCGCTGATTTATTTACTAGTCACGCGAGGAGCTTTGATTTCATATGACCGGAAGATTTTTTGTTTGGCCTGACTGAGGACGAAATAAGAGGCGGAGCGACGGGGCGAGTCTTTCCCCCAAGCCCGAATGAGCGAGGGGGCGAGTGGGAGCTCGGAGAGTTCTCCCCGCCTCCACGTGTTAGAAGTCAAGTGGAGTAAAGCATTTCCCTGGAAAGAGGGGAATTTTACGCTCCGTCGGCCACTTCGTCCCTTAGAACGGTGTGGACGCCTTCTTACTCTAGGGAGGTCAACAAACTGCGCCACCAAGTTTGCTGGTAATAGTTTTCTCACATAGTTATCTGGTCCTTAAACACCTCTTCTCAGGGCATCAATGTTCCATTAAAATTTACTGCCAGAAGTCCTTTGCCTGGTGCCGACGCTATAAAATCCCCCTTCAAGACGGTATTCCTAGCCCGCTTCCCTAGGCGGCCTCTTGGAGAATATAACTGGACAGCGTTTCACACTGGCCATCATTTGTCCTGATTAATTAATTCCCTAGTTAGTTTCCGGCGTATTTATTGCTTTTGACGGTGACTTGCATCGCCACGTGCTGATGTGGAGAGTTCAGGAGCACCGCTTGGAGTGGGAAGAGAGGAACCGTCTGAAATTTTTATCACGTAGGCCAGTGAGGGCCGGTTTTCCTCTCTTTTCGCCCTGAAGCACTTTCGTCTGCAAAGTCCTTCGCCGAGAGTTTCCTGTACGGAGATGCGGTTTCACACCCGCAATCCCGGCAGAAAAGGGCTGTCGTGTGTTCAAATACTCCCACGAGATCCATTTATGAAGAAGTGGGAGATTTGTCTCTCCACAGAATTTGCGTAACGTGGCTGGACGGATGTTGTGAGGCGCCACCGCGGTCGTTATCGAGGCAAAGTGAACAGTCCCGCGGGTGGGCCGTAGGTTCACTCGAAGCTCATTGATGATTTCCCTCCTCGGTGGCTTTACTGGTCAGTTTCGAGCCTTCGCCCACCTACTCGACACCTCAAAGTGGGGGGTGTTTGACAATCCACAGAAAATCGACGTTAATGCGTCCACCATCCGCCTCGCACCCCCTGGAATACCAAACCGACAAACGCGGTCGACGAGTCCGCCCATAAATCACACGCCAATCCAGTACTGACAAAGAAGAATGACCGCGCACAAAATAGAGACTGCAATTCTTCCACTTTCGGAGTGAGGACGGGAAATTTGAAGGGGGGGAGGGGAGAGAGAGGCGAACTGGTGCAATGGAGACAGGAGTTTTGTTAATAATTTCCATGGGAAAATTGGACACAGAAGACTCATGTTATGGCTTCAATAACAAGTGCCCAGAGGCCTTGAGGCGGAGGAGATGCCTCTGTCTCCTACCGTTCCCGGCACAGCGAAAGGTGAGACGATCAGTCTGTTGGCCACCGAGCCGCTTGACTCCCGCAAGTAGCCTCATCTCCGAAATTGTCCCGCGATCACAGCAATGTCTGCCAGCACGGACGCGCAGGACTGATGAGGTCGAATATTTCAGAGGAAACTAAATTTTCCTGCTTGTAGACGGTGAAAAACAGGCGTGTCTCTCTTTGAAGAGGCGGAAATTAACCGCCCCTCGAGAGGCGATAAGTCCTCTCGGCATGAGGGTGGGGCGAAATGAAATAGAAGCCTCGAATGAGGCAAACTTTGTCTGATTTTGCGCCTGCCCCACCACAGACAAGACGTTAAAGGCTACAGGACAGTCGGGAGTTACATTTGTGGCTCCCTTTACTGTTGAATGTCGTCCTTGGAAACTAAAAGGTGGGGAGACCAAGGCCGTCATCACTCTTCCCGCCCCCTGGAATTAAGCAACTTCAAGTCTCCGATCTGAAAACCCCCACTTCCAGCCTCATTGGAGTCCCAGATTATTAGCCATAACGTTAAAAACCGCATTTCCTTGTGACCACGTTTGGGATTCCCAAACTGTCGTCCGCGAAGAGAATGTATTTTACTGTGCTCATTTTTCCAAGTGTGAAGGCGAGCGGATTAACAAAAACGCTTTTATCCTAGCACCCACAGTCAAGAAAGACGATCCCAGGTACCGGAATATCCTCCCCCCACCGCATTATCATCTGAGAGGCCCCAAACACCATCCGAAGGGAGACTCCTTAGAAGAGGGTGTCTGCCTCTTCCTAAGGTGTTTGTGGTCGGACAGCGGATTATCTCTTGGGTGTAGTGGGGCAGGGCGATCGAAATGGACGAGGCAGTGAACGCAAGCTAGTTGGCCTCGCCTGAAGTTGCCTAGACGAATTTATGACCTGTGTGGGACTAGAAATGGCCTGGAGGATTTGGGTGGCGCCAGCAGAGCCACCAGCGCCAGCCTGTCCGCCTGGTCGCGGGAGGTGGGCAGCCCCTCGCACACCCATTAGCCAGTCTACCTTTTGCGAATATGTTTTGCCTCATGCTTTCACTGATTGTCCGCTCTGCGCTCTAGCAACTGATCAAACACATTCACGAGAAGACAGCACCGAGGACGGGACCGCTGCGTTTCCAAATGTGTCGAGTCGACCGAGAGGGCATGTTCATGACAGAACGCTTGCAACAAATGTTCTTCTCCTCCTGCAACGTCAAACAACGCAAATATCGTATGGAGCGCGAGAGATTCCTTCGAGACGACTTGGATGTCGTCGATATTCCTTACCGGTCCTTCTGTCAGTGTGAAGTTCACGCCGTTTTCACGTAGACCGCAGAGACTCGCTCCCCGTTTGTGTCTACCCGCTTGCAACCACCTTTACAGTGCATTTCAAACCCAAAGGGAAAATGCAACTAAAAGGAATGACAATGTCAACGGGAGTGCCATTTGTCGTTTCTGTGGTTGAGTCTCAGTCGGCTCGGACGTGCGGGTAAATGGTCCGATGGGGTTGATGTGAGGGATGCGAGCAAATCCCTGGCCAGTCGTGAAATTACTGCATCGTCGAAACTTCCCCGCTGTCAGCGTAATGAAGGCAAAAAATCTACGGCACGTCCCCACCCCTTCGCGTAGGATGCGTCGGCTTTCTTCACTGCTCTTCGCCCCCGGCAACACTGAATAGCATCAGCCGGTGCTTATACGACGTTAATTCCCACTCCCAGGCGCTTCTACCCCACTCTGCATCCGGTAGCCAGAGCAGCTTCGGCTGTGGTTGACAGGCCGGAGAGAGCGGAGCAAGCCCCTCTCGCCTGTGGAATTGTTTGCTCCTCTCCGCTGGGCCAATGACTGCCCACTTCTGGGGGAAAGTTAGGGCTCGGCGCACTGGCACATGGGCGTGCCGCTTAGAGTGAGCATAAGTGGGCAGATACCCGCCTGAGGAGGAAGGCCTCCATCCCCCTCGCCACCTCGGCAAAGGCCACTTGTAGTTATGCCGTCTCGGAAGCTAAACACACTCACACACGCACACACACACACACGCGCAGACACACGCATACCTTGACGGCCTGTAATTTGTACGGGGGAAATGTAAGGTGGAGGGAAAGAGGATCAACGAGGACAATTTTTCTCCCAGAAACGTGCTTTATGCCCCCGACAGGAGGGTACAACCGGAGAAGGGGAAAAGTGTCTTGTTCTACGGGGTTACTTAAAATTCGGATAAAATTTCTCCCAACCACTCTTGTTGGGCACATGAGTGAGGCAGAAAGAAGGCATGGTTCGAAGCGTTGTTTAGAGAAAACGTGCCCGTTAAAGTAGCGCCTCGTTTTCTCTCCCTCCTTTCGCCTTGCGTGGCATTGCCGCGATCTAATCGCTCCATGTGGGTGGAGCGTGGGGGGCGCGAAGCAATCGGGGGGAAGACGCACTTCGGTGAGTGGGTTGGCTGGCAAATAACGCGGATTTACGTGGCATGATGGGATTATTTCGTGAGATTGCGCAGCCATATTGCCTCGGGATATCTTTCATCGGTTAAAATGCCTCTCCAAGCGATAATTAAACTGAAAAATTTCCAGTCACCCCTCTACCAACGGAATGAGGCAGACCACCTCAATTTGAAGAGCACATATGTGGGAGGTCCCCGACAAAAAAGCGGCTGTGGGCGAACAGAGCGCAGAGGGGAAAAAGACTTGTCCTCCGGTTGGGAAAAAAAGGAGAATGAGAGAGGGGGGGAGAGAGAAGGAGGGAAAAAGAGAGGAGAGGAGAGGACGGAAACAGGGCCGATCACGCAATCCTGTCGCTTTCGTCCGTTGTCTTTTCCGTTTGGCCGGAGGTGTTCGCCACAGAGTGCATTAATTAACAAAATTGGTTGCGTACCTCACAGGTAACCTCTCAGTCTCGCAACACGGAATGCCACACTTTCTCCCAAAACATCGCCACCTCGAGTTGGGACAGCCGAGAATCTGCTGCCGTTGACGATTTTCCTTACGGAAGTGGAAGGATCTGGAACTCGAAGTCTGTCAATCCACAGACTCCCTTGCCACCTTGACCGTGTGACAATTTTGAACACGTCAAATGACAATGACATCAGCTCTCGTAGGGGGTAAGGCCTACCACCATTGCGGAATTTAACAGGGGAAAACGAAGGCCTTTGCCCACATTCAGAGGAGACGTCTCATTACTAAGGCCGCTTCTATTGGCTCCCCGCAAGGTCACGCAACCGCGGATCATTCATGCGCAGACTCTCGAAAAGCGGACTGAAAAATGAGGTGGCATGTTGGGACGTAATAGAATCCATCCCACAGGGTGGCTGAGTACTCGAGAACACTTTTAATTTTCATCATGTGACACCTTCTGTAATTCAGCCCGCCTATTAATCCATGCGCTGTCTCTCCTCCCAGACGTGTAATTATCACCCCCAACTCGTACCATCGGCATTCCAGGCCGTTTTTTGTGGTGAATTCAACATCAACCAGTCCTGTCACATGCCACGACGACCTCGGATGCCTTGAAAAATTGCGGAATTTCGTGTGTGACCTCGACAAGAAGCAAGAGAGTTTCAACTGGCGATGAAAGCCGAGGCTTGGCGTAAGTTGTTTTGGCAGTGGCTCAAATTACTTCCACGGAGCTGCTGATGGAACATGCGAAGAACCCTCGAAATGTTGACAGGTCTTAGTTCAACTGACTGAGGATTTCTTTTTAAATTGTTGTTACCTTTTTCCACACCATGCGTTCTTCTCGTCTACCAAATGGTTCAACTGTAGCCTCGAAGCTTTTTCTCCACCCTCGAACGTTAGAAGTCGCAACTTTGATAAAATTAAAAACCCTCCTGTGGCTCACCGCGATTGTGACATGGTAGATAGGTATAAAAATGACTTGATGAAGCTATAGCAGCAACGTCCTCCTCCAGTCGGAGCGAAAGGAAGGAAGAGGCGGAGAGATGAAAGGATTTTACCCGTCGCATCCGACCGCAACGAAGTGGAGGAATGTTTTGTCAGACGGTTGATGCTGCAACAGCATTAAAGGTGGAAAGTTAAATATAGGGAAGGGGAAATTCCCTTCCTCCTCCTCTCTCGCCCTCTCATATTCAGCTTGTGCAAACCAAATTATCCTCGCTGCCTCCCAGCCGCGACGATGGGGCCAACCAGTGATTGTCCTATCGCCCGTGGGATAATTTGTCTTACTTAGTGAAAGTCACCACTTCCGTCTGTTTCTACAGTTGACTGGACTTCTCCGCATGCAAAATATACATGGGAAAAAAAGACTGCTTCCCACCGAGGGATACATTTGCTTCCGACGCGGTCTTCTCCGGCGACAGTTCCGTCGGTGTGGTGCAGGAAATGGCAAAAATTTAATTCAGGCTAAAAAGTTCCCAGACACTTTGCATTTAGTGACTCCGTGCTGAAAGGCAGTAGTGAAAAGAACAGTATTTTGGGGGGATTTAAGAGCTCCTGGCGCCGTCATTCCATAAAATTATATTCTTGGCGTCGTCAGGCCTGAAATTAACGTTGGCGGTTGTGCCGTCTAGATACTAGACTGACCATTTCCAAAGGAAATTCCTCTCGAGATGCTCCGAGTCTTCCTTCTCCGCTGTTCTGCGCTCATGTGCTTGGCGCCTCGATCTTCCACCCTCCACCCTCCTGCCTCTGTCGATCTCGACCTTCTGCACGCTAGCAGCATGTCGTTTTTTATCTTCTTAGTTAAAAACGGTTCATGGGAAATCGAGAAAGAGGAGGACTTTAGATAATTAGAGGAAAAATGCACTTCACACATCATTGACGCGTTGGAATGGGACTTTGGAATACGAGAACCAATCGCTTGATGTCGCATCTTTTTCCTCTGGGCACTTGTTTACGCAGGACCATCGCATTTCTGATAACGGAATGGCCAGTCGCCTGACCACGAACTGGCGAATCTCTTCGTCGGCCCACCTTGGCTGAGGGGAGGGTTGGACGAGTTCGCGAGTTGAGTTGCATTGTGAGGGTTCATCCACCACGCGATATGTCGTCTGCTCGGAAAGGCATCTTTACGGGGGTCATGGAAGCACACAGAGTGGAAGGCGCCTCCTCATCACCCGACGTTAACTTAAATGAAGCTAGAAATTGTGGAAAATCCTTGGGCCTCGCGAAGCACGTGCCTCGGAGGCTGACAATAGTGTATGGAAGGAGAAAGTGCCTCTAAGTATAGAAGATTAGGGTTGCCGTAGCGTTTGCTCTTCCTCATCAAACGATTTCACTGCGCCCTTATTTGGTTGGTATCCAACGGGAGATCCTCATCTCTTTTCCTAGAAGGGTTTACACAATCTTGAGCAGGTTTGGACAAAAACGGCCATATGGTCCAACAGATGGCACCTTCCAACTCATGTCCCTCTGGCGAAAACGTTTTGACGGCTAGCGATTCCGCTCTTAAATGCAGCCTTTCTGGGGGAAGAGCTCCAGCTCCCGGAATTATTAAGTGCCTAGACAAATGTTGTACCTTGTCGGCTGCTTTCCCTCCCGCCGTGAAGCGGTGCAGGATTTTTTCACTTGGATGCCAAACAGACCTACTTGGATGGGAGAATGGCCGCCTCAGAATGGTGTTTTTCCTTACGTATGATTTAAACTGTGGAGTGATCGTGAGGATTCTGGTAAATGGACACGCGAGTCGGACATTTATACCCCGGTAATGTTTCGACAGACCTAGTCAAAACTGGAAACCATGAGCTTCGACTTATAGAAGTCCTAAAATGACAACTGTCTACTGGACCTAAATCGGTGGAACACAAGAGGGTTTCAACGAGTACAACGGAACAGTCACAGAAAAACGTAACGACTCAAATTTTAATGGTGTGAGGAATGGTATCGCGAAGCGGCTAACAAGAAAAGCAGCATTCGCACTGAGGTGACGGGCCGGTTCGGTCTACTCATAAGTGAAGAGTAGCAGCGCGCCACCATAAACGCAATGTCGGCTCGCGCCCCGCCCAGTGCGAGGATAAATTTCCGCCTCTCTCCCAATCACGATGATGCATTATCGTAGCCAATTAATGACATTATGGTTACCAGTCCTCAGCCAATTGAATTTGGGGAATTCAACTCACAACGTGCGTGCGTGCGTGCGCACGAGCCCTCGTCTGCACGTCTCTGCTCAATGCGTTGGACACACGAACGCACGCTCACACGTGCGCACGGACACACGCATTAATGCACGCACGAACAGCCACCAGAGGAGGAAGCTACTGACAGGAGACTCAGAGAAGCGCTACACTTGTCCCCGTTCTGTGTCTCCTCACCCATCTCCTCCTCCTCCTCATCCACCACCACCTCCTCCTCTCTGGTGTCAGCGTCACCTCTCTTGTGTCCATTCCTCCTGTCCACACAGTCGGAATGCCATAGGGCTCGATTTGCACAATTTCATATCATGGCCAGTTTCATTGCTAAACGACTCATTGGGAATCAACTTGACTCCGTCAAGGGTGAGTTCCTCGTCTGTGTGCCCGTAAGGCATATGCCACCTTCATCGACGTGTTGATTCATTGACTGTCGTACAAAAACAAACAAACAAACCAGCAAACTCCGTCGTAGTGTTCGTGCACTCTAATTGGCGGGAAAAGAGGGCTTCGAATTAGCCATAAACAAGTGGAGTAGGTCCGAAGGTGGTGTCGCTAGGTGCAGCCTCCGCCTCGTTCTCGTGCCACTGGTCGGACGAGGCCTCGTGTGGCTGCAGGGCGGCGTCGTGTGAACCCGCTTCCCTTGGCCAGGCTGCGACATGTCCGGCAGTCCCACGGCATTTGGGGCGGAGACGCGCTGGCTTACGGCCTGCGCATCATGGCAAACTGGACTGTTCATCCTCACGTCTTTTGAGCCTGTCTCTTTCATTAGCTGAGGGTGTTTGTTTACTTAATTAATTTGTGACAGTCCCTGTCTCCCCCTCTCCCCTTCCAAATCAGTGCTTTTTTTAACGTCCTCATGCCCAACTGACAGCATATTCTGCCACTGTGATCTGATGGACGACAATTTTGGCCGATTTGCTGAGTTCTTTGATAAGCCACATGAAATCGTCTTTGCATAGCTGCATTAAAGCGTCATCAAAAAATTCAGAGGACTCTGTCCGAACACCCTTCTCGTCCCCATTGTCTACTTATTTCTTTCCCATATCCACTTTATGTCTCTTGCAAATCCGCTTTACACAAAAGCCTTCCCGAGGCCTCTTACCGAGCAGGAGGGATGTGGACACTGATTCTCACTGGCAGCGGTGTAACTTCTCTGTTGTAGGTGCTTTGGGCGATAAGAAAGACGAGGGCGGTTCGTCGGGAGCTCGAGAAATCGACCCCGAGGTGGAGGAGGCTCTGCGAGAGGCAGAGCAGAAACGCCAGGAGAAGCATCGGAAGATGGAGGAAGAACGCGAGGCGATGCGACAGGATATCCGCGATAAGGTTGGTCATTTTCTCCCCCTCCTCCTCCCACTCTCCTCCATCCACCCTGTACACCCTTATGAGGTTGGAGTTCAGTGCCACAAATTGTCCTTATCTCACCGTTATGGGCTGCCACTCTCTCCCCACGTCGATAAACTCCCTAAAGCCTTTTGGGCATTCGTGGAGTCGCCTTTCATCACCACCGGGGGACATCAGTCTGGCCAGCCGGCGAGGGGCGTCGCGGTTGCCCTCGTCTGCCTCGAAGTGGCCTGCTCCGTTGACCCTTAGGCTCTGGACCGACGCACAGTAGCACAGCAACTCCCCTCTCCGCTCCCCTAATCCCGTCTGGCCTTTGCGGTGTCGCGCATCCTCCCACAGGCCGTAATTAACCCCGCCTTTACGGGTCGCGATTTATGCTCAACGGGGAGGCGGTGGGGGCAGGGCGGGGGCGCAGCGTGGCGGGGAGAGGCCGAGTAGAAGAGGACGGAGACGGGAGGAGTCGCGTAGATACACAGTCATTAGGCCAAACATCAAAGTGTAAATACGCGTATGCCAGTGTCAGATTAACCACTTCACTGATCGCCGCTTCATCTTGACGCGCTTCGTGGATGATGGCCCGAGGACTTGAGTTGGCTTGGCAACTAAATGAGTGCGGATTTTTGTCGAAAAATGGAGTGTACACTTTCTTTTGTTTGGTTAAGAGGTTCACAGGACCCGAGGCGTATATTTTTGTCTTCTTGCTTCGACTTCTCCCATTCATCTGGCAAAACACATTAGATGGATTAGTTTTTTTAGGTTTATTTTCATTCCAACATAGAAATGGGAGAACACAACTTGCTGAGTTAAATTTCTCCCCAAAAGACAAGAACGCATCACGAGCACACGAGAAGTTATGCGCCGTGGATGGGGATGGGGATGGGGATGGGGATGGGGATGAGGCCTTGGAAGGAAGAAAGGCGGTGTCGTCAAAATCGGTTTGTCGGATTTCGTTGGGGTGATTTGCCATTGAAAAGTGCCTGACGAGCTGGTCGTCCGTCCGGTGGAAGTGGACGAGACGCACTTCAGCTCGAGGGGTTTGTCGTCTCGGAGCGTCGGAGCACGAGACGCGGTGTTGCAGAGAAGCTCCGAGGCGAATCGCCTACGTGCATTGAAGGGAGAAGTGAGGAAAAAGGCTTTGATATGCCAGGAAACTCGGTCTTTGGCTCCCCCACCAGCTCACGGAAATTCTTTTGGTGCAACGCATTAGCAACGTCTGAAAGGCGACGAAGTTGGCCCATTTGCGGAAGGACGACGTGCTGGCGACGTAAGAGTGGACAGTTGGGGACGGCGTTAATCCGCGGCGAGAGAGCGTGGGTGATGCGGGAAGACGAGGCAGCCCAAACGACATCAAAAGCGGAGTCTGCTGTCAGTCTGGTGGGACTGCAAGAAGGCGTGGTGCACTTTGAACTGCTGCCAGACAACCGAACGGCCAGTTCGAGTGTGCGCGTCCAACAGGGCGACGTCGAGCAGAGCGACGCGAGTCGGGCGAAGCGGTGGGAAGTGGCAAATCGTCGCGAGGTGTTGTTGTCCACCATGGCAATGCAAAGCCGCACAGGACACTGGTCTGCTGCCAAAAATTCTTGGAATCTCTCGGCTGATCTGGGGCTGGGAGGCGTCGACACGTCCGTCGTGGAGCCCTGACCGTGCGCCTTCTCCAATCTGCCGCTCATTTCGTCGTTCCGCGCAGAACCCTCAAACGGGCACCACTTTTAATGACGCTACTCGTGTCAAATCACACTCGATTGGGTTTCTTCGGATAGCAAAGATGAGAAATTTTGTGAAGTTGGAATGACGACACCGCCTTAACGATGGCGACAGGTGGTCGAGGAAGTTGTGCTTTACAGCAAAAATGGCGAATTTTTATCCTCACTGCAAATCAGCAGTCACTCAGTTGGCAGACCAGTAGTTTCGCCTCGCCGATGGCATTTCACAGACCGACCTCCTGAAGCCTGCACGTGGGCAAAAACACTTGTGCGCCACCTCGCCGTGGCTGTGGTGAGGCGCGGTTCGAGGCGCGTACGACCTGGGGCGTCCGAGGGGATGCGGGGTTCCGTGGTTTCTGCCTCCAACCGCCTCCCGTCGCCCGCTGCGGTGCGACCCCCTTCTTGCTTCGCATCCCCACTCACTCGGTTGCCACTCCACCAGTGGAGGGTTGTCTACCACCAGCTGCAGCATTTCGAGACAGACCGAGGCTGGGGCAGCGCGCACACGCATTCGGCCTCCTTGTCACCGCCAAAATGTAATAAAATTAATGGACTTGGGCGAAAAAGCACACGTCAAATGCATTATTGGCGCAGTTTGGCGTGTAGAAGAGGCATTTCTCTTCTCACTGCATTTCGCTACTGGCGCAGTGTGCCGCGGCGTTGGCTCGTGGTTATGGCGAGGCGTTGACACCGCCCCTTAAAGGGTTTCTTTATGGACTCATTCTATCCACTATCCCCTCCTCCGTGTGAGGAGGAGGAGGAGGAGCCGAGGAGAAGGAGGTTTTATCTCTTAGCACACTGCTAGTGGCTGCTGCTGATGTTACTTCGGCCAACTTGGTCCAATACTTCGAGCAAATTCGCAGTTAAATTCTGGTGTTAGGAGCGCTTGACGGGTGACAAAGTTAATTTACCAACCGTGAACATGCTACTGATGCCCATTTAAGGCGTTCCGGTGGGGAGGGGAAAGACGTGAACCCGTTGCTTGGATCATGATCCTTGTTCTGCTTAAAAAGGCTCGGGACTCACTCCTACGGAGGTCTCAAAAAGAAAAAACTCGCCTCTCCCATGCCATCCGAGTGCTGCGGTGATGTTTGTGCCCATCCGGTAGGAAGGCTTCCAGCTGAAGTGGAACAACCACGTCTCCTTCGACCAGGTCTCCAATTGGTTGCTGACTCCCCAACGTGTTGGGTCGAATTGACAGGCACTCGAGTTCACATTCCTCGCCAGTGTGGGGGACGGTGGGAGGTCTCGCGCCTCCCGACAATTCATTTCCCACTGCCACAGAATGTCCCCTTCACAAGGCACTGAGTCGGTGTGTAGTGTTAAGCACCGGAAGCCGTGAGTTCCTCGACCTTCTGGCCACTCGCCCGCCTCTGAGCCGGTTTTATGACAAACGGGACGATTTTGAGAGACGTCACCCACCTCCGCCCCACTCCCCATACGGGCGGGGGAGGGGCGAAACGGCCCGATTCGGTCTGATTTTGGAGCAGGTTGCACCACGCCACGGCCACCGGTGGTCCGGTGCAGGTGGACTGGACACCTCCTCACCACCCAACGTGGGGGCTCGTGCCAGTCCCTCGACGAGCATCACCGCGCCTTCTGCGGGCGATGACGGCTCTCGCCTCCTCCAAGTGGCACTTTCGTCCCACCTTCCGACGCTTCCTGGCTTCGCACGGGGACGAAGTGTGCGCGTCGGGTAAAATCCGCCCAAATTAACGCGTCCACACCTGACGGGGAGAAGCGTCACCTCGCCACAACTGTGAGCCGTTGAGGACACAAATCATTTGGTCGTTTGGTCGCTTGGTCGTTTGGTCGTCGAGCTGCCTCGTTTTTACGCCAACTCGGGCACATCGTCTCCTCGGTCACGCTTGTGACTTTTAGCCTAACCGCAACTGCAACAAGTCATGCCTTTAAAGGCAGCCCACCGGGCACGAAAGTTCCCCCATCCCCACCCCCCCGCCTTCATCCTCCTCCTCCTCCTCCTCTTCTCCTTCTTCTTCTCCTCCTTTTCCTCATTCTTCTCCCTCTTCTCGTCTTTCTTTCCCCAAATCACTTTAACTGTGTGTGAGTGTGTGGTCCCGTCTCCAACGCAGCTTGACTGCACACCGAAGGCTGCTCCACGAAGGAAAGAAAGTAGAACAAAAACAGGAGATGCAGCACGAAACCGTTGCAGCATTGTTTGGCGATACGAGGAAAGGTGAAGGGTGGACGTGGCACTGCGCGAGACGGCTGAGTGGGGCAACGCGCGAGCCCGTTTATTCGGGAGGAGGGTTTAATGGCCGCGGCGAGGAGGCGGCGGCGGGGGAGGGGCGGGGCGGCGGGGCGGGGAGGGGCGGCGAGTTGAGGGGAGGGTGGGGAGATGGGCGGTCGTAAAGTCGGGCAGGTGATTGATGAGGCTTTTACCGCAACTTTTAGTATGGCATAAAGAAGAAGGAAGTTGAGATCGACTTCGACGAGTTGATGATGAACAACGAGGGCGGTCGTGTGGGCCGAAAGCGAAAGACGCCCGCCGAGTTGGCGGCCGAGGCGGACCGGGCTGCGGCGGACGAGGACTCCCTCATCGGTAAGTCACACCGTGCGGCGCCTCCCTCTATCCCACCCTCGCCACCGGTGGCGCAGCAAATTAATGTTTTTTTTTGTGTTTTGACGGTGCAAAGGCAAGCCATAGTAGTTCTTCAGTGTTGGGGACGAAATCGGTGATGAGGTTGGCCGAGGCAGTGAGGCATTAACACGCAAAATGCCCCTCTCCTGTTAGTGGGGATGCCGCTCGCCAGCCTAAGATATCATCGCCAGCGAGCATTAATCCGCCGCGATCGCCCCGACCGCCCCGATCGCCCCCGGTCCTGCCACTGCCCGGGTTAATTGCGAGAGAAATGCCACTCGCCTCGCGTTGCCTCCAACGTCGTGCCTCTTCGCCACCGCCGACTCGACTCATTTTGACGGTGAATGGTTTTGACACCACGGAGGCCAACTGGTCACCTGTCTTATGACCCGTTCGAGGGGCAGTTGGGTGTTTCCTCGCGCCACCCGCGTGGCGGGTCAGTCGACGTCGGGGCGGGCGTGTCCGTCCGACTGCGGCAACTCGGCTGGTCGGGCACAGGCGGACGGGCGAGGCGCACACACCGAGGTGATGCCAATCGAGGAGGGCGGAGGGCGGAGTGCGGAGTGCGGAGGGCGGAGTGCGGAGGGAGGGGGAGGATTTCGGGGACGCGGAATGGTTGTGTTCCCTCGATGAATCGGTCGCACTTGGCGACCAGCATTACTAGTCGTGGACCTCCTCACCGCGCGCGCTCTCTCTCTCTTCCCCGTACCTCGTCCTCCGCCACCCCCTCACAATTTGTGCTTGCATTTGGCCGTCCAACTTCTCCGTCGGGTCCGCCAGCTCCCCAGTGCCAAGGGAGCCGACGCCGGATGCTGGTCTGGTGGAAGTGCTCCGTCGTGAGCAGCCGGCCAGCTCGTCTTCTGCGTCGACCCTCGTCCACACTCCCTCGCGGTCGTCGGGGCCGTTGAGTCGCCACTTCGCGGCGTCCGTGACGACGTGGCCGAGACAGCTTGGCGGCGGGGGCGCAGGAGGGAAACATGCCACCCATTTGGTGCAAAGAGTGAAAGACTGGAAACTGTGAAAGGGGCGTTGAATGACAGCAGAAAAGAAAGAAAGAACTGCCATTTGCGAAATAATTTGCGTGGGCATCTACGACCTTCCACCGTTAAGCGGATGAGTCGTATAAGAACTTGTTAAGAATGGTTTTCATTTTCCGAGTTAACAACCGATTCAAAGTCTGCTTAAAACACCATTTTGGCTATTGTATTAGCTCTTTCGCATGAAAGTACTTCCTAGTTACAAAAAGGTGCTAATCGGTCAGTCGGTCGGTCGGAGGAACGTCACGTGGGCATGGAGGATGTGGCGTGAAGTGTCACATTGTCGAGAGGATTTGATGTTCTGCGTGCCCCAAGTGCCTGTCGCCTTTCCCTCATAAATTTCCTCTCTCACACATGGCACTGGTTTCACGGCGGCACGAGGACTTCGTGACCGTTTGGCATCCCGCCATGGTGCTTAACCACAACTTTTTCCTTCATTTTAATGAAATTTCCACTCAGGGTTGTGATCTGGGCCTGTATTCTTCTTTACCCTTTTGCCGAATCGTTTGGCATCACCGCCAAGTGGAAGCGGCGGCAATCGTGGACTGCGATGAAAGCAACGACAATGCGCACCTACTCTTGAAGCGCTGGACCATCTGCAGTTGCGTCTAATATTTGTACAGCCGACACAGTGGAGTCCACTTTTCCTTCCTTCCCCTTCACAGTACGCAGATGTTCCAACACACTCGTAACCGTGTGGCTGGTCGCAATTAAGTTTAGACTCGAGCGCGCGAATAGCCGAGTGTGTGCAGATGGCATTCCACAGTGGTCGTCCTTCCTTCCTCCTCCTCGTCGTCGTCAACACGGGCCGGTGGTCGTCCCCGAGGCGAGGGGCCTTGACCATACTCACTTTGCCAGAACGAAGCCTTCGAAGGCAGTAACGAGCACCTTTTTCTTCAGTGGATCCACCGTCAAATGCGCTCTCATTTGACTTGGACTGGTACAGGAAAAGTAGATGTAAATGGCTTTTTGGTTACCCCTGGTCGCGTCGCAGTGTCAAATGAAGGTGGTGTAGAACTTTAAGACATGTGTAAAAAGAATAAATTTAAAATTTCTGATTAAAAATATCTTGTGTGCGTTACAATGCATCTTTCTCAGTCGCAGCTAGGCAGGAACTACGATAAACGTCCGTTTTATTGTTTCCGATTTGATGTTTCTGTGCGGACGAGAACATTATGGCCAGCAGCCTCGACCCACGTCCGAGACAGACAGGCGTATGTCACTGAGATAAAAGACGGAGGAGTTGGGGCCTCCCGCAGTCGAGAGACGAGGTCGCTCCGCCTTTCAGCTGCCCCCGCACCACTACCACCACGACCACCCGAAGAGTTCACGTTTTTTTGCTTCGAGACGTTTCTAATCCCCCCCCCCTTTGTCCACAGGTATGCTGCCGGAGAATATGCGTGGAATCGCCTCCAAAGTGACCGAAGCGCCTGGCAAGCTTATATCCGAGGCCTCGGAGAAATGCAACATCTCGTAGGCCCGGCCCTCCTCCCCTCTCGTGTCATTCCACCGCCTTTTACTTAGCTCTCCCCGTCAAGTCCCTCCTTCGCCCCTCGGACTCTCTCTGCCTACCGCATAAGAGTAGATTAGCCACTGCTGAATGCCTGATCACACGAGCAACTGCCTTCGCCCGCCCACGGGGCAGGTGTCAAACCGCCTGGACTGACGCGGTCCACACTGTGCGATGCAAAAACAATCCATCTTTTTTCGCCTTCGCCCCAACACGTACTGTCGCATCCCCCCGTCTCCCGTCCCCTCGCGAGGCGAACTTGTTGTCTGGCCGTCTCTGCACCACCCACCCATTCACCCATTCACCCATACACACACACACACACACAAAACCGCACAAAAGTATTTATACACACACGCACACCCACCGACAAATTCAGTGAAACTGCATAATTATAAATGGTGGGGGAGGGCTAGCCTCCTTGTCTGCCATTTTGTATAAATTCCACCCGCCTTCTCACGCCTCTCTCCCTGCCTCCTCGCCCGCCAGCCTGTCTGCCTGTCCGCTCCCTCTAGCCGTCTGTACTGCCCGCCTTCGTTACACAAGCCCCAGAGTAGATGCTTACCGTTGACTGTCGCTCCTGTCTTAGGGGTACGACGCCACCTCGGCGAAAAGCGGGCGTCGAGTCAAAGTGTACTTAGCTCGAGCTAGTGGACTGAGGAGGATGCGAGGCTGGGTGGAGAAGTGGAAGCGGAGAATGTGCTAAAACCGGCCCGGGTACAGTCGGCGATCGGGTAGTCGACACACAACCAGTCGGTGTGCAGGCGGCACAGCGTAGATGCGCCTCCGCTCCTCCTTGGAGACATTCAGGTCTCGGCTCGGAGAGCTAAGAGAAGGAAATTCGTCGATTGGCGAGAAATGCACGGAAGTTCTTCCTCGTATGTTTGAACAGACGGGTCGAGGGGACCCCTTAAGGCGTAACGACCCGGCTGAAATTGAGAAATTCTGTGTCTGGCGCTTAGCGGAGGCATCTTCCGACCACAGACAGGATCGTCAAGCTCAAGTGTCAACAACACAACAAAGTTCCGCCTATTCGATGCAATAGAAACAAAAAACAGGTCGCGGTTAGCACTACTGTGGTATGTTGTGCCTGGTAAAAGTGGAAAGATCGGAGGAATTTTCCACTTAAAGACGTAAATCCGCTTCGTTGTGGCTTTTGAAACAGGTTAAACGCACCATGATAAGTGGCACGTGCACACTTTTACAGAGCTTCTGAAGCCATCAAGTCTGCCAATCATTTCAATGCTCAGAAAACGCTTCCACGCGTCGACGCTGGTCTGTAGCCTCTTGGACGTCTGCGCCATCCAGAAGGGCCTTCCTTTCTTCCTTCCCTCCCTCCGACACGGTTCCAGTGGAGGTGACTTAACAAATATATTTGTGACGGCTTTAACGACTCATCAGCGACCTACTTTTAATGGGGGGCGATATTTTTAGTTTATACCTGAAGTGTGTGGGGGCGCTCAGTAGCAGAGGAAGTAACTTTAACTGTGCAAAATTTATGCCATCTTTGGAGGATGCCCGATGGCAACTTCCAGGGCTATAACGGTGTTCATATTGTGACTAGGAGGCAAGAGATTGGTGGAGGCTGACTTCCGGTGTCAAAATATGTGGGGGATGAGAGGACATATTATTTCTCCCTTGCAAAAACACCGGTTTGTTCGATGGCAGACTTTGTCAGGACGGTGGAAAAGTCGCCAGCCTTGGGAAAATCAAGCTGGAAGGGACAAAAATGTTAGTAGAACCACGGATCACTTCATATAGCCCAAATGGAGGCGGGAATTTTTTGACAGTCATCTGCGAGTCGGGTTACCGCACTCTTCCCCTCTAGGAATTGTTTCGCTGGACCCACCTTCCAGTTCCATTGGTTACCAGCTGTTAGAGTGGAGGTTTGGTTCTTTACTCCTAATATGGTCCTAAAACCGCTGTACCGATCCCGACACTGCTCTACTGAGCCTTGCCTATCAGTGCGGAATTCTACAGGATGCCTTACAAGCGATTATAACGTCAATGACAGGATTCTGTCACATTTTCCCCTGGCGGTGAACGGTTTGGTTAAATTCCAACGAGAACCGGGAGTTTCCCCATGCGAGGGACAGAAGGCATTGTTTATCAGTCTGTCTGGAGGCACACTCAGGCTTTTGCCGCTTTCCGTCACGTGAGTCGCTGTTGACGCGAACAAAGTCTACTGAGCGTTCGGTTCCCATAGTGCTCCTTCAACCATTACTCGGGAAGAGTTTTTTTTCAACTGTTAACAGTATTAGGGGAAATCTACTTGTTCATCGCCAATTCACAATTCCATTCAGCTTTAAAAAAACCTCAAAATTGTTGACTATCAGACTTGAGACGCTGAATTTGTTTAAGTAGCGTGTTAACAAATCGTCTTGCAAACGTAGGAAAAGGCGTCTCCTCAATTTCCAGTGGATCAATCTCGTTTTTACCTTTTTAAATTGGAGACGGCGCGGCGAGTAACACTACGATAAAAACGTCGACTACAAATTGTAGCAGTAAAAGTTACATTTTCTTATCAGGCGAGGAACCAAAACCGATTTTACAAGACGTCAGGTTCCCTCTCAACTCGGCATCATCGGAACATGCCGAGGCGAAACACAAACTTGTTGTCACACATATGAGACGGGCTTGACGACAGTACAGAGAGTGGCGACGAAGGCGGGTAAAAACAATTAAAACTGTCAGACATGCGTCAAGCAGCCGTGTCAAACGGCTGCACTTCCAATAGGAAAAAAAATAGATGAAAGGCTGCTGTCAGGAAGGCGAGTTGAGGGATGGGGAAGGGGGCAGGGGGAGAGTAGGTATGCTTACCACAAGGCCGAATTTTGGGAAAATAAGTGTGATGGGAGAGGATTTCTCTCACCTCTCAGGCCACGGAAACTGTGACTCCTCTAATTCGGTGATTAGAAAACCAGAAGTGATAAAAATTAGTCCATATGATATTCGCATTTGCGGAAGAGGACAGAATACCTTAATTCCCATCAGTCCATGCATAGTGCTACCTTTTCGACTTCAATTTCGATGTACCTCTGCCATGGAAGAATGATTGCGTTTGGGGCAAGTGTAACCTTCACAGGACGATAGACAGAAAAAAGTATTTATTTACGCTGTCAGAGCGTGTCCGGAATTGGAGGGTGACCATGGTGCTTCTTTTGTCCAGTTAATAACTACAACTGACCGACTTGTAACCCTGTCACTGTGTCACTTCTACTGTTGCAAAAGTGAAATGATAGGGGAGACCCCTTTGAAGACCAACTGCCTTCTAATTAGTCCAGTTACCCGAGTCAACATTGTACATTTATGAAACTCTATGAAATGTCAGTAAATATCTTTTTAAACTGACGCTTAAAAAGAGTTTTGGGGGGGACGGAAGAAGTCTCGCATGGTGCCTTGTCAGGGAAGGCGGTACGTCGCGGGACCTGTTGACGTCTGCGACGAAGCGGGAGGAACATCGAACTGAAGAGGCTGACGAATTTGCGTGAAAAGGGATGTGAGGGAGTTAACGATGCCCGAGTTAATGCAAAGCGCAAAAGGGAGGCCTTTATGCCTGGATTCGCCTCTTGTCATCGATGAGCAGTGACACGCCCAGCATTAATAAGTCCGTCCGGCGAATTGTTCAGAGCCTGACAGAGTTGCCCGCTTGTCGCAGAGAGGCAAGAGGAGGGAGAAAGCCTGGAGTGCTTGAACACCTTGCCAAATCCAACTGCAGATTGCACAAAAAAAATTTGACAGTAAGGAAAACTTAAAGGCGGGTATAAATTGCAGACCGGCCGAGCATCGGACGACAAATCTGCAGACTAAAACAAACTCCAGTCAGTGTTGACGCAGCCGGAGGCGTCTGGACAACTCCTCGGTCACAGACGCTCTCACACCTCAAATGTCACATCTTCCTTAGAGACGAATTTAATGATCCGGAGGTTACATCCTCCATCCTGACACTAATGGGACAAAAATGGCGCTATTGTCAAGGTACATGTCGCTCTCCGGTTGCTGATGACATTAGAGACAGCCACGTGGTTTCAGTTAATCAGGCGACTTTTCGCACCAGAAGACTGGAATGATTCAGGGAGACAACTTGAGCGATGGACCATTCATTCAGGTCGGAATGGGGACATTTTTTCAATTAGAGTCCTCCTAAGACAGAAGTGGAGAGTTTTGTAAACATATTGGCGGCAAGGTAGTCTCGTATCAATCTCTCAATTCGGTTCAAAGTCATTTGGAGTGATGAGTGCCGTAATGCTGTGTGTCGAATCGGACGTAGGTAAGATTATGGCGACAGTACATGATTAGAACCCATCAATTAAAGTTGTCAGCACGCAGTGGCCTTACTAAAAACTGATATCGATGCTGCTCTACTAGCCGATTTGCAAAAATTTCGATAGAATTTCAAAATTGTCTGATGTAGGCAGCGAATGCGTGCCATTAGAGTAAGATGGATAAAATAGGGAGTTCTCGAGGTAAGTCTTGGCAACAACGTGACATTCACTGTAAAAAATATGGCAACTTCGGAAAAGGAAAACTAACAGGAAAATAAATTCCTCTCACTAAATCCAATGCTTGTGATACCTCCAAACTTGTTTAGGGGTCCATTTACTCTGCGTGGGGTCTTTAGTCCGGGAAACCCACTTATAAACTCGGTGGCCTGCGCATCCTCCGTAGGTTGATAAATATTATTTAACCGTAGAATCAACAAGGCCGCCATTTTTGAACCTTTTAACTAAGATTGAGGTAAGACATTTTCTTGATGTGAACAATGAAATAGCAGTTTGCGAAGAGATAAAATCTTAAATAATGCCGAACCAGGATCACAACACGGAGGAATATCATTGGGTAATCATAAAAGCCAATTTTACATCCCAAAACTCTACATGAAAGTGGAACTTGGCAACAAAGTTGAAGGGAGATGATGTCAAAATTCTTGGCAGTCTTATCAAATGTCTACGCAGTATTATCTTGGTCAGTTGTGGAATGAAAAACATGGGGTAAAAGGAGTCGTAATTCCGAAGAAAACATATAAAGTTTAAAATACGTAACTAAACCCAAGTGCCATCTTCCCTGACATCGTTTGTCTGGGTCATTTTTGGCCATCCACGATTCGCACATACGCAAGGCGATGGAAACTCGAAGGTTGACAACTTCGACATCTATTTTATTATTGGTAAACCTTTTCCTCTCTCGCTTAACCTTTTCGTTCACATCGATCAAACTTAGAGGCTGGCAAAATCCCCCGCGTTAAGGGTGATTACTTGCAAGCCGGTTTAGTTATAACATAAAGGCGATTTTCAGCTAAAGCAAAATAATATTAAAATCATTAGAGTCTGAAGTGAGTGTCACCATTGTTTTAAATAATTTTGGCGAAACGACAATTTAGGCCATACAATCGAAACGATCATAACTATTGGTGTATGACATCATGAATGAAAAAGTTTTCATTTTACTAGTGAAGTTGACGCCCCCTCCGACTTTTCTAGCCCTGAAACTGTCGAGCCAAAGGTTTCTGTCAAGGTTCAGGATTACCCTTTCCTTCATAGATTAATATAAATTACATGCGAACGCATACGTTGCAATCAAGTTACAGCTAAGTAACGCGGGAATGCTCAGCTGAAATCATCGTCTAAAATTTTATTCCCTATCCCACAAATAATTTAATGGGCCTCTTGTTTAACTCAACCATTCGCACGGCCCTAAGATATAAAATGCATCGAAAATACAGTTCGTCACTTATCTCAAGGTAAATTGAAATGTATGCTCCCGAAGTGGACCAGGATACTTTTCGTAATGTTCTCGAAGTTGTACATCCCTTCGAACTGTCGATGGAAGACTACATGGACATTAAGAACGCATTATTGGCTGCACTGCGTTCGGGCCTTAAATTAAAGCGGCGAGACAAATCTTCAGTCAAGATGTATCCGTCATACGTTACTAGGATGCCAACTGGCGATGGTATGTGAAAAGTTCATACTTATAGCCGACATAGAGTGTGGGCAGTATTTGGCCTTAGATCTCGGTGGTACGAACTTCCGCGTTTGCCTAGTCACACTCTCCGGTAAGAAAGAGCCTCCGATTGTTGAACAAAGGACCCACGCCATCCCTGTTGAAAAAATGCGGGGGACCGGTGTAGAGGTTAGATAAATCCGTCTAATATCCGTTTAGCTTTTTGACTATCTGGCAGCAAACATTCATGAATTTCTTCGACTACGCGGGCTTCTCGACAGGGAATTCAAACTTGGATTTACTTATTCTTTTCCATGTGAACAGGCCGGATTGAACACTTCTTTTCATGTCCGGTGGACAAAGGGATTTTCAGCCAGTGGTGTGGCCGGCCGAAATGTTGCTGACTTGTTACAAAATTCAATTGACAAAACAGAATAGGTTCCCCTTGCTTTCCTCCTAAACTGGTGCTGATTATTATTAAGCCTAACCATTATTTTCTGTTAAATGACTTATGTATATTACTCATGCTTGTAACTTGTTGGCGATTTTCTCATGCGAATGTGGATTGATTGAGTTCAGAATTTGCCTTAAAATTTTTCGGTCAACATTAGACGGATATATTACTGTCACGTGGGTCACATTTCAGGGCGCAAAAGTCAAGTGTGTCGCCGTTGTGAATGACACTGTTGGCACCCTAGCGGCATGTTCATTGGAGGACAAGAGGTGTGCCGTCGGCCTCATTGTCGGTACTGGCTCGAATGCCGCCTACTTGGAAGATATAGACAAAGTTGAATTGATCACAGCGCGCAAACTCAGCGGAGAATTGAACGAAGATGAGGTTGCCCATGCAACTAGTGTTGTAATTAACATGGAGTGGGGCGCATTTGGCGACTATGGCGAACTTGATTACTACCGCACAGAATTCGACGAAATTTTGGACAAAGAGAGTATCTTGCCAGGAAAGCAGAAGTAAACTTGCCTTCGAGTTTGTTTTTTAGACATTTAACTAAAGTGCATTTATCTCTTTTGATAAGGTTTGAAAAAATGTGCTCCGGGATGTATCTTGGCGAGCTCGTGCGTCTTGTCCTACTGGACCTCATTGACAAGGGTCTTCTTTTCCAAGGTCAAGTGCCTGACCGTCTGAAATGTAAGGACAGTTTCCATACGAAGTATATCACGGAGACTGAAAGGTACATCTCATTTTTGATACTGATGTATATTTGATCAAGCATAGTTTTACTTACATCATCAACTTTTACTTTCAGAGATCCTCCTCATCTTCTCTACAGCACTCTGTACATGCTGACAGAGGATCTCCTGGTTCCTACCGTTACACCTCAGGATGGCAGAATAGTACGTTATGTTTGTGAGATCATTGCCAGTCGTGCTGCTCATCTTACCGGTGCCGGAATCGCAGCCGTCCTGGAGCACATCAAACGACCCGAAGTTTCTATCGGCATTGATGGCTCGCTCTATAAACTACACCCGCGTTTCCGTGAACGGATGACCGACATTCTCGACAAACTTCTTCCCACCTCGATTCGTGTCAGTTGTTAAACAAATCCTTTCTTTTCTTTCCTTGGTTTGCTCTTATATCTGATGATAGTTTCGTTATTTTAGTTTCGCCTTCGGTTGTCGGAAGATGGTAGCGGTAAAGGGGCGGCCGCTATTGCAGCTGTTTTTTCGGGCTAGCTTTAGGGAGTCAGATTTTCACTAGTCTTACCGATTACTTTCTTAATAGTATCCTTCCCCTTCTATTGTTATTCTTCCATCCCTCTGATCTCTTGAAATCAAACTGTATATACAAAAATCGAGTTTTGAATCTCACTCCTCAGGACAATCGATTAATTAACTTCTATTTTTTTCCTTATATCCAACTTCTCTTATATCTTTATATGTTTTGAATAAAACATTTATACTGTACTAAAATCCATTCCTCATTTGAGTTGGGTTATTATGCGATGCTACTCATTTTTAGAGGAGCCAGTCATCTTATGAAGTGATATTAATGCGAGTCGTACGGTGGTGCTATTTGCCATTAGCACATCAAAGGCAAACCCGGTCTCAAGCTGAAGTTTGCGAAACGCGTTCTCATAGCGAATCTATTGAGTTTTGTGTAAATCACTTAAATCCGGCTTTAAAAATGGTCCTTTGTGTAACCAGCCTGAAATGGCTTTAATCGTCTCTCAACAAAGTAAGATGGATTAAAAACACGGCGGAGGGTTTTTGCAGGTGCAGTTGTGTGCGTCCGAGTTAGAAATGGAGTAAAAAACGACGAGTGCTGTGCGCGCTCGTAATTTGGATATAAGACGGGTGGGTCACATCGACATCCAAAAATGTCGGCAGATTCGCTGTCTCGTAGTTGTCCCGTTGGTGACCACAGCGTCTCATATGCCATAAACGAGTCGTAAATAAACGCTACTTCCCTGCAAAATTTGCATCAGTAAAACAGCCTCTCATAACCATCGTCACTCATGTCAAACGAGATGGTGAGGAAGTACACATTTTTAGTAATTAAGTCAATAAGTTGGAAGAATGTCGGTGGAAGACATTTTCTGGCGCGAAACTCACAAACCGAACTCTCCCTAGCCAATAGAGACAACCAAAACAGTGTTGACAAGCGGATGTAATGATAAATGAGTCGGAGGTGGCGCCATCCTTAGTTTTGCATCTGTATGGTGATTTTTACCTTGGCACTCGGAGTTTATTTTGCCTAGTACTTATCAAGGGAGGCCATATTGTATGGATTGGAGGGGAGGGGACTTGCCATGAGAACTTCCAACCTCTTGGGCGCAAGTCAATTCCTCTCCAATTATCCATGACATCCCCCCGCTATTCCACAGGCAGGAGACGTGCTCCTTTCTACCATGTCAAACAGAAGATTTTATTTTCTGCGACGAGAGTCTTTTGTACTGCTACACAACTTGGGAATATTTCGAATGGTAAAGAGGAATGGAGTGAGGGCCTAGTTTGATACTACAGAGGGGTTTTCCAGCTGAACTGAAGTCGGAACGCAGATTATATTATAATGAGGAATATCTTCATATGCGCTTTCCACCACACTTCATTTATTAACGCACGAGATGATGGCGGAGGGCTTCTCCAGAGGGGAAACTCAGCTTTCCTGTTGACAAAATGGCCTGGATTAACTGAGTGTCGCACATATCTCTGTCCTTTAAAAGACAACGTTGCGTCCCTGGCTTATTTGCTTATTTACTGGCCATTAACTTATCTAATTACTGACTTTAAGTGCAATCACGTGAATTAATTGATTAAATGCGAGCAATAGGCGAGGTAATAGTGCCTACAACAGTCGTCGTGGTAGTTACCCTGTTGCAAACAATTCCACAAATCCGTCAGCTGCCCTAATGTGGGACGCGTACGAAAGTGGGGAGTCGTGTTTGGAGGAAGCCCCCAGAAAATAGTCTTCTTTGAATTACTCCACTAACAGAATGGCCCTGAAATAGCCCTTTTCCGGCATACTTCGCATAAATTAAGCTTGTTTCTGCACCACCTCATACTTTCGACTTCGCAGCTCCTGACGTTGTCCGCGTAAACTCCGTATTTCGCCAGACATCAAATAAGGTGTAGCTCTTCCCAATAGCCGTCGATATTAATTTATGCCTTTTTTCTTGGAAATGCCACGGTGTAGAGGCGAAAGACAAATTCAGGTGGGGTGTGAACTGTTTACCCTCGTACATACCAAGTTTGAATTGGTAATACAACAATTTACAGCATTGAGTATATTATCAAAACAGCATCATCAAGGTCAGATTGTGTGCGGTTGCGGGCACATCCACGGCCACTTCCAAAATCAGAATTCGACTTTAAATGACTGAGCGCTTAAAATGTCTTCACTTAGACAAATTAAAGGGTAAAGCCACCTAAAATGAGTAAATTCCCCAAAACATCGGTTAATAAGTAATTAAAAGCGTACCTAAAAACGCATTAGAGGGAAATCGCACGTTCACAACTTTGTTTGCTTCCAAAATATGGAACATTAAACACGCACTCGTTTTAATCCATGGAATTTTAAATTAATGTATGAATAATCGCAAGGGAACTAAATTTAATTTCAATAGCCCTTGCATGCCGTTGAAGCGATATACCCTCAAAGGGTCAAAATATTCGAGTTTCATCTTTAAGAAATGTATTCGCAGACACTATAAGAGACATCTTTGAGCATGTCGCTCTACGTGTGGTCAATTTCCTTGAGCTACAACCACATGCCGCAGTATAGACCGACTTTCCTGAGGTCACAAAACAGCATTCTACATGTCAAGGACAACATTTTCCAATTCTATCCTTGAATTTAAATGTGGACCACAAATATTGTTTTTTTTAAGGGCTCCACAGCCAATCAATATTGGAAGCTTTCACTGTTCAGCTTTTCACACTTTCAGGGACCCTCTGAGGTAATGCAGTTGTGTTGTTTGTTATAAATAACACAGCCGCCTTCTCTCACCCGCACCCTCAATCTCCAACACATCCTGTGCCATCGCCATTCCCATAAACACGGAAAATCCCGCCACCAAAATAATTCCAGCACTATGATACCATTTACGCGGTTTTTTCGCGTACCGAATATACCCATCTCGTCCTGATTCGTCCCATTCTATCAACGGTTTCTGACTGTAATGGTAAAGAGATTTCCCTCCCATAATTGTTAAGCACTCAAACTGCGATAATACAGCCCCACCACTCGCCTGGCTGCGGCACCGGGGCAGGAAGTGCGGTTCCCAAGGGCTGTTTGATGCGCAACCAGTGAAGTTCCTTTTTTTCCTAACTCCCGAACTCACCAAATTAGCGCCCGAGATACAAATCCTTGATACACAGGCGAACTCCCTCGTTCTTCCAAGTGAAGATGATAAGCATTCGCGTAGCAGGCTCGTGGAGGCAGGATTCGTTGGACTTAACGTTCCCGTAGATGTTATCAGGGAAGTAGTACTGTTTAGAGGGCGTTACCAAGACAAAATCTCGTCGAATAAAAAAATTTTCATCAGGAGTTTACCCTTACGAGAGTCTGCACAATGGTGGATGATTGACGGGTTGTCATGTCACTTGATGCAGCAACGTGGAGTCGCGAGAAGTGGAAAGCCATGGTGCTTCTCTGAACAGTCCCAAAGTCAAGCTTATCCTCGCCGAGAAATCGTGGTCGGAACTCCAGAAGAGAAAGGGACAATTTATTGTGAGTCCACAATAATCTATGAGTTCATATGTAGCAGAGTTGTTGGTTGTCTATTTGCCAATTTTGAAGTTGGTTATGTGTTCTCGGGTGCAGACGAGGGAGTCTCTTTTAACCTCGGTGTCGCGAATTCTCCATTCTTGAAAGGCAAAAGCAAAGTGCTTATTTACACCAGTTCGCTCTACTTCGCTTTCTAACATCGATGGTAGCAAATAGCCCAAGGTGGACGCCACTGTCCTGCCGCACTTCGCCACGCTTCGCACCCGTTGGTACGTGAACAGAACTTCCTAAGACCGGTTGATTTGCATACCAAAAAGGCCAACGGAGAGCCTCGTCTCGTAAAAGACAAAACAACCACGTCGCCTGGCAGCACACGCAAATTTGTGTGTATGTGTGTGTGTGTGTGTGTGTGTGTGCGTAATTAGTTTTCAAGTCGGCCTGTGCAATGAAACGGCCTTGTGGATTAAAATGTGGCACGTAAGCAGTTGAAAGGAGTTGTGACCTCGGGCAGACAAAAGTGTAACAAAACAATCGTCCACCATCATATCTTTGCCGTGTGCCTGAAAGGCGAAATCACCGAACTTCGTCCTCCTTAGTTTTTAGGTGACGTTCAGAGGCATCGAGAGGAGAAATCGCGTCCACACACGTGTGAAAGTAAAATGATGAGATTACCACTGCCGGGGGGAGGCAAGGGAGGGAAGGGAGGGGGGGGGGGAGAGAAGGTTTTGAGTTAGAGATGTGGGCACTTCTTCGCCATCCGGATTAGTCGCGGTATGGCACAGTGCGATTTCCGCCAAAAAATGCGGCCGTTTGGCTAACGAGAGGAGAACACGAGCTCTAGAATTTATTTCCCACTGAAGAGGAAAATGGTCTTCGGTGGTGTGGTTGCCCACTTCCAGCAGTTCATCACCGCCGCCAGGAATATCTCCGCCACTCCACTTGCAGTAGCATAAAATGCAGCAGTGGGGAGCGGCGGGGGTCTGGGAGACCTGAGAAACCCCCGGACACATGCATGAACCCAATCCGAATGCTGTGAGCAAAAAAGTGGACCCTCGTCAAGTGGAACATGTTCCCCGGCCTCTCCACCTCGTGACTGCCGACGCGATGTGGAAATATCGCCGGCCCACTCAACGTGCCCGGTGGGATGGAGCTCACCATGGCGGCGGCGCAGCTGGGCCCCCTGCAATAAGTAAGTTGAGGCAGAAATCACTAACTGGGTCGTTTTTCGAAGTTCTTGAAGAGTTTCTGCTCGTTACGCGGATCGGCCTTCCATTCGATGATGCGAAGCACGGCGTCCGAGGTCATGGAGAGGAGGGCGTTGATGAAGAGGATGTTCATGCAGTGCGCCCGCGTCACACCGATCATGACGCGGGAGCCCTCGGTGTACTTGCGGAACAGAGACGGGTTTGGCGTCTATCAACAGCATCAACACAAGGCTTCAACGCCATAATAAAAGAAAACCTCCGGAAACCCTCAATTGTGGATGCAATTGTGACCCCCGATGTCTGCTCTCAATGGTGGTTTGACTTTATTCTGGGGGTTTCTTTTGAAAAAAATGGTGAAAAGGTGGAGCAGAGAGGCCCACGCCGGTGCCCTCACGCTCGGGCATGACAATGTTAGTTGTTGTGGCAGCACGCAGGCCGGGAGCGGTGAAAAGGGATCCGGTTTGAAGGCAGATTCGGCAAGTGGCGAGTGTCCGTGACCGCCTCATCCGCCCTACATCGCCTCGTGAACACGCACGACGACATGACGCTCTCCATTGGGACGTGTGAACTTCTTCTGCTTCTCTGATATACAACTGGTGCCTCCCGCGCAGATCTTGGCTGTTCCGGAGCCTCTGAGAAAACACTGCGAGGGACCGAGGTTCAACACATTCATGTCACCTTTCGAGGCTGCTGCCTCGTCTCAGGATCCACTTCAACAAAGTCGGGTTCCTTAATGCGCCTCCCTTCACTTTCATTGTTGCCCAAATGCAAGATGCTTTCTTGGTAACAAGGGTTGCAGGGAGTGAAACAGTGAGGAGTTGGCTCACCCCATCTCCCCACGGTCAGACAAACATGCCTTGAGGGGCGCAGTTGCACCCCTCGAGGAATTGGTGATAAGAATAACGGCAAGAAGCGAGTAAATTCGCAATAGACAACCTACGTTGATGGACTGGGGCATTTTGTAGGCCTTGAGGATCCACTGCAGACCCGCCTGGGGCTGACCCGCCTTATCGTAGTAGGCGTGTCCGAGCAGGTGGCTCGCCTTGCACAGTTGGAGCCAGTCGCAGTGCTCCTCGCACAACTCGGCGTATAACTTCAAGTACCGAATCGCCTCCTGCATGTTGTCCTGCCTAGGCGAAAAACAGTTTCACAGTGGCGGCTTCTCGAGGGCGCGGAGTTCGGTCCTGTCTTTCCTTCGGTGTGCGCTTTGTAGAGCTCCTACGGCTGCGGGGGCCCTGAATGCCGGAGGAGGCAGCAGGGGAACTTCAAAGCGCCTTACGACTGTCTTTTCTTCCTCATTTCCTTCGACTGCCACTTAAGAAGTCAAACTTGTCTTCCATGACTTGGTGATGACGCCACTCCCGTCCTCCAAGTGGAGACAAACTCTTGAGCACGAGGAAGGCATTACTTCAACTAACCGTAGAACCCCAGTCTTTCTCAACCTCCTCCTCTGGTCCCTCAAAATGCCCCATAAATTAGGCCCGGGACCGCTTTCCACGAAGCGTCTCCGTCTCTATCAGCTCCACCGTGGATTGTAAATGCGCGGGGGAGGGGGGGGGGCGAATGCGCGCTGCCTAACATCTCATGGACCGACCGAGTCGACAGCTCGTGGGGCATGGGCCGACGAAGGAGGAGAAGGCGAAGGGGAAAGAGAAGGGGAAGGGGAATTGGCTTCTCCGTACTTACGATTCAAATAAGTGAGCCAGAGATTCGCAGGCGTTGCCCAAACTGTTCCAGTCATTGGCGGTTTTGGAGAGATCGAAGTAGCCGCGATAGAACTTGGTGGAAAGAACGGGCCGTTAGAGGTTTGGCTGTCGCCTTGTGGCCAAATAACAACTCCTCGTGCACACAGACACAGACACGGGCACAACTCACCGTGATGGCGTCAGATATGCGACCCGCCTCCTGGTAAATTTGCCCCATTTTCAAACTCGCTGGAGCTGCCAACGACGGGTCACCACCTGCAAAAGGGGCGAGGAGAGACAACTTTCCCCCTCACGCTGACAAACAGGGCAGTTATTGTCTAAAGAACCTGGAAGTCACTCGAAATGACATTTGGTTGGAAACTACGAAACGAGCGTTCACGATGAGGCTGGAGTCAGCTGCGACTCCGAGAGAAACACATGGTAACATTTATAAATGTAAAGGATATCGGTTTTCACAGTTTTAACGAATTTTTCATTCAAATTACATGGAAATTAAGTTGCCTTTTACATCTACTTTTCGTGTGGGAGTTGAAATTCAATCACAGCGCAGCCAAAGAGGCTTCGAGAAAAATTAACGAAACATTTGGAGGTGGATCAACTAGGCGGAAAAGTGCTCGATGTTGGTTCCAAGACTTTCGTCAGAAAACTTGAATATCGCCAAGACGCCTCGCCTGGAGGCCGACCACCCGCCCGTGTGGACAACGAGGGGAAGGAAGTGAGCACGACGGATGCCTGGGGAATCCCATCCCCGTCATCCATGATGAGGAAGAAAGGGGATTTGTGAGGCAAAAACTACCAACACCGCTCAGCCGGCACGGCACAGCAGGGCAGGAGGATCACAGAGAGCTCCGATTCCTCCTGACAAATTAGTTAAGAAACTTTTTGGAAAATAAGACATTTCATCACATCCTCCATGCTTCAGTGATATTCCCTCGCCCGACTGGAATAAGGAATTATTTTTGAGAGAAGAGAACTAATGAAGTAACCAACAGGATGTTGTGGAGGACTTCGAACCTTTTACTAACTGTTAAAAGTGAAGATTCGCCTTTAAAAGGGCCTACACGACCTGCCTAACCGTTGGGAGAAATTCGTAGATGCCAATGGAAATTATTTCGACTGACTTTAATAAATAATGCTAGAAAGTGTCCGTTTTTGTTTGGCACTCATCCTCAACGCTCTTTTCAAGGCTTTCAGCTGTGAGGGCGTCCTCGCCCGCACGTCTTCACACACTCGCACAAGTTCTTCTTCCGGTGGTTCGAAGGCTTCGCCGCTCCATGAGTGTCAAAGAGTCGCAAAACAGCGGACGGACGTACTGGCTATCGCGATGTCGTGGGCCTTGACGCAGTAGGCCATGCGTTCGCAGAGGTGCTCCTTCGGCGCGGCCTCCATCAGGGTGTGGTAGATCCGCACCAGATGCTTGTCCGCGTTGGACGACATCTTTGTGCCGTCCTCCTCCTTCCACGTCTTGTCGCGGGTCGCGTTGTAGAGTTGAATGAAGAAGCTGCATGCCAATTGAAGGTCGCCTAGGAAATCACCAAATCCTCCATCACTTTCGGCCACTTCGTCGTCCTTCTGGCTGTGCCGGTGCCTCGTCAGCCGTGTGAACCACGCCGAGGAGACCCACTTTCGACGAGTGCCCTGCCCTGCTTCGCCGGATCGGTTGACCCGAAGGCCTCGTGGACTATGCTGCCAGGCGGTCGAAGAGCCACACCCATGCGGAGAGCAGGAAGAAGGGCGCCTTTTTTTACTTGAGCCAGTTAAACAGTGTCATGTGAGGGAATAACTAACGCGCCAGGCGAATGTTTATGGGGAGGGCGACGGAACACATTCTACTTTTTTGCTCAGAAAAAGGGCGCACCCACAGCCTTGTGTTTATGCCATCGGTGGACTTTGGCGCTCGCACATGCGTGAAGGAGGCTTTTCGCCCCGCGAAGGTGTCCACGTCGCCTCAGACCTGCCACCGATGTCTGCGAGCTCGTGGAACAAATGAGGCGATGAGGTTTTCCACGAGGAAGGTGCCACATGGCAGAGGTGGGGCGGAAAAGTTTACTTCGTGTGTCGGAGGGGCTGAGAGAGGGGCAGTCGATTCAACCGAATGTGTCGTGTTTCATCCGTGACGCCCCTCGAGTCTACCCGCAGGGAAATTTGCGTCCAAAACCTCCCGCCAAGGAGGATTCTACGACCTGCAAATTCAATAGAAACGACTGCAGAGCGGCGGATGCCTCGCCCCGAGCTGGCACTCCTCGCACCGCGTGCTGAGTCTCCACTTTCTTTCACCGCGGGTTGCATCATCGGTGTGCCACCGCCAAACCAGATACACTCAGATTAATCGCCAGCTCTGAACAGCGAAACCGAATTGTGGCCGCGTCGTGGGAGGTTTTCGAGGTTGGCTCTTATCCTGCCTCGTCTTCAGGAGGAGATTAGGCCGGGAATAGAGCGTTTTAAAGTTTTTGGTGGCAAAATGTGGATGAGATGGCCTGTCGAAGGGAAATTCCTGTCCACCGACACTGCGGGTGAGTGGCCGAGCTCGCTTCCGCCCTTCCCCTGCCCCATTCAAGGTCCCACGCGTCAAACACCCTCGTGGGCGCCGTCAAGTTGCCCTAGTAACACTAGAGAGGCGAGCGACATCTGCTCGATTGTGACGCGGGGCGATTAGTGACAGGCGGTCCTGATGAATTGCCCTCCGAGGCATGCAAAGTCTTGACTAGTTGAAGCAGGCCTTGAAATGACCCAACTTCCCCTCCGACCATCTCAGACAACATCGTGGCAGGCGGTGAGGGGGGTGGACGTGGTGGCTGCGCAGTGAAACCTGGCGGACGGTCAAAAGAGCCAGTCGGTGACGACTGCGCGTCTCCCAACGTCCGACATGAGCCTGAAGGGGACCTAAAAGAGCCGAGGACGACTCGGCTTGCCTACCCTTGGCCTCCTTCGCCAGACCGTTGTACTCGAAGGCCTGGGCCAGCTTCAGACCGCCGTCGTCCGTGATGCGCTTGGCCACGGTGAAGCAGTAGTCGAAGAAGTGCTCCGACAGCCAACGCTCGTCGGGATAGTCGTTGAAGAACTTGGCCAATTTGAGGTAACACGTGAAGACGGTGTGATTGTCCTGTCGTCGGGTCGCCGCCTCCGCCTGCGAGAGCTGATCCCGCAACATGTGCACCTTCTCCGGCTGCTCGCTAATCGGTGGTATCGTCCAGAGTGTTGAATCCGGTCCCGCCTTGCGTCGTTCATCCATCTGCTTCTCGTGGATTGTAAAGATCTCCGTAAAAGCGTAATGATAGCCGTTCTCCAAGAGATCGTGGCAAAGTGTCTCGTAGAAGGGCAGGTGAAATCTACGACAGAGACGAACGATACGTGAGGGTGTTGGGTCCTGGGCGCAGGATCTTTAGCTTCAACCTGACAGGCCAGCGGTTAGAAGGCGGCGTTGAGCCACGGTTGGCTGACCGAGTCGCCTTCGTCTAAAGTACCCTATTGACTTGATCGCCCAGACGGAGCACGGACGCGTGTCCACCCTCTACTACATCTACTGAAGGAGCAGAGGGTGGAACGAACGGTTTAGTGCGTGTCGTTGATGGTGGAGGAGGAGGTGGGACTTCGGAAGGCCTCATCTCAGCGACCAAAAAAGGGACGCCGAATGTGGCCCGTGGAGGGGAAAAACTGACCAACTCGCTGTGCCGACAGGGCAGAACTTAGAACTGCCGTCATATCTACTTCACGGGACTGTTGAATGCTCTAAATCTCGTCTGAAGGGCTCGTGAACGCCAAAAGGTGTCAAACAAAAGGCAACTTGGTCCACTTGCTGTGCCGTCTGCTTCCGTGTGAGGTGAGGCAGTTCGGCGCGTAGGCGCAATTTCACCGCGTCACTGGTGAAGTCCTCAATCGGCATACCGCAGGTGGTCGCCGACCCCGAATTGTTGGTGTTGTACACGAAATTATTGCACACAATCTCCTTGGCAGTCCTGGACGGCTGCTCGCACGCCGCTTGTCCGCCGAGGGGACTGGCGCGCCTGTCCGCCTCGCCCGCCAAGTCGCCGTTGCGCTGGTACACCGCGGGGAGGCCACGCGGTGCGGCGAAGGGGTTGGCGAGGGCGTCATACGCATCCGCATAGGCGCGCTCTTGCGACATCCGCAGACTCCTGACCGCCGGTCCAAGTGAGCATCGCCCGGTGTGAGGCGCAAGGCTCCACTTGCGTATCGATTGACTTTTCAAAAATTTCGCCCTTCAACAGCTGACAAATCGGTCGGCGAAACTGATGGACGGCATACATGACTTGGTGAACGCTCTCGGTGACACCTGCGGGGCGTCCCACGCGGCGCAGCGCACTTGTGTGGCGTTTTCGCGCAGAGCGGCTGGAAGGTGGCTCCAATTCATGAGGCGGGTGGAGGCGCGGCAGCAGCTCTTGACGTGTGCTAATTCTAATGCCTCGTCCATCAATGCCCTGAAGCACGCGGTGCGTGGATTCTCCCCTCCACCGTGCGTGGATGGGGTAGGCGGATGTTGACGGGCAGTTCTAATCCGCGGACGCGTCAGGCGGTCGCGGATGGGCTGCTCACCGCACAGAGAAAGCTGGCGCCATTTGTTTGGTATGGAACTATGAAATGGGCGTGTGTGTTCAGCTGTGACTGAGAGAGATACACTGTAAGGCGTGCTCCATTTTTCCCCCTCTTTGTAGCCCCTTCCCATTCTCTTTGTCATCCAAATCACATGGAAGCAAAAAGCCATCTACTTTTACGTTCCCCTGAATGAGAGCAAATTGAATTATAGCACAGCTTAACAGGCACCGAGAAGCGTTAATGAGGCATTCGGCGGTGGATCCCCTAATGAAAAAAGTGCTCCTTAGTGGCTTTACAAAATTCCTTCTGGCAATTTGAGTGTCGTCAGGGCGCCTCGCCCCGGGGAAGGCCACCGACCCGTGAGATGACGAGAAGCCGAGGAGAAGGCGGGGAGGAGGAGGAATTAAGGACGATGACTGGTGAATGCGATTCAGTCGAGGAAAGTTCCTTGAACTTGCGTTCAAACTAGGAACTGGTCATGCAGTTACGGCTGCCTCGCCTCGAGGAAGACCATCGAGGAGGAGAAATTGACGACGATGACTGCGCAAGGCGGTCCACACACACCCAACTGCTGCGGGAACTTGGGTCTCGACAGAATTGCGACAAGCCAAACGGCTACGACGGCGTCAAAGCAGCCGCGCACGACGGATGATGCAGAAAGAGACGTGGATTCGTTTGTGCCGGTCGTACGAACTGAAGCAAGTGGCGATCGTCGAGCGGCCGCTCGGAGAACAGGTGGACCCCTTCGTAGTCTCCCTCGCGGTACACATTCACCGACTTTTGGTGCACCGAATCAGCACTATTGCATGGAAGAGGAGGAGGAGGAGGAGGAGGAGGAGGAGGATTAGGCCTCAGGACACACGCCTGAGCCAAAATTTCATGGAAAGACAAAAGTCGCGCCGGAATCATCCGCCGAAAAGGGGTCGTCCATGAATCCTTCCCACGATCAGGCGAGGCCCCACTCTCGCGGAGGTGATGGCATGAGATGCCACGAGGAGGAGGAGGAGGAGGAGGAGGAGCTTGTGAAGGCAAAAACCACCGGCACGGCGCAGTTCTGCTGCCTGATGACGACGCACGACGACCACGCAGACTACAAGTCCTCTTGACAAATGAGTGACAAACTTCTCGACAATGTGACACTTCACGCCACATCCTCCATGCCCACGTGACGTTCCTCCGACCGACCGACCGACCGACCGACCGACCGACCGACCGACCGACCGACCGACCGATTAGCACCTTTTTGTAACTAGGAAGTACTTTCATGGACGAAAGAGCTAACACAATAGCCAAAATGGTGTTTTAAGCAGACTTTGAATCGGTTGTTAACTCGGAAAATGAAAACCATTCTTAACAAGTTCTTATACGACTCATCCGCTTAACGGTGGAAGGTCGCAGATGCCCACGCAAATTATTTCGCAAATGGCAGTTCTTTCTTTCTTTTCTGCTGGCATTCAACGCCCCTTTCACAGTTTCCAGTCTTTCACTCTTTGCACCAAATGGGTGGCATGTTTCCCTCCTGCGCCCCCGCCGCCAAGCGGTCTCGGCCACGTCGTCACGGACGCCGCGCGTGGCGACTCACCGGCCCCGACGACCGCGAGGGAGTGTGGACGGGGTCGACGCAGAAGACGAGCTTGTGCCGGCTGCTCACGGGCGCAAGCACTTCCACAGACCAGCATCCGGCGTCGGCTCCTTGGCACCGGGGAGCTGGCGGCCGACAGAGAAGTTGGACGGCCAAATGCAAGGCACGGATTGTGAGGTTGGCGGAGGACGGGGACGAGGTACGGGGGAGGAGAGAGGAGAGAGCGCGCGGTGACGAGGTCCACGACTAGTAATGCTGGTCGCCAAGTGCGACCGATTCATCTAAGGACACAACCATTCCGCATGTCCGAAATCCTCTTCCGCCTCCGCCCTCCGCACTCCGCCCTCCGCCCTCCTCGGATTGGCATCACCTCGGTGTGTGCGCCTCCCGTCCGCCTGTGCCCGACCAGCCGAGTTGCCGCAGTCGACGGACACGCCCGCCCCGACGTCGACTGACCCGCCACGCGGGTGGCGCGAGGAAACACCCAACTGCCCCTCGAACGGGTCATAAGACAGGTGACCAGTTGGCCTCCGTGGTGTCAAAACCATTCACCGTCAAAATGAGTCGAGTCGGCGGTGGCGAAGAGGCACGACGTTGGAGGCAACGCGAGGCGAGTGGCATTTCTCTCGCAATTAACCCGGGCAGTGGCAGGACCGGGGGCGATCGGGGCGGTCGGGGCGATCGCGGCGGATTAATGCTCGCTGGCGATGATATCTTAGGCTGGCGAGCGGCATCCCCACTAACAGGAGAGGGGCATTTTGCGTGTTAATGCCTCACTGCCTCGGCCAACCTCATCACCGATTTCGTCCCCAACACTGAAGAACTACTATGGCTTGCCTTTGCACCGTCAAAACACAAAAAAAAAATAGGAGCAAAATCCAGCGCCACCGGTGGCGAGGGTGGGGGAGGGAAGGCGCCGCACGGTGTGACTTACCGATGAGGGAGTCCTCGTCCGCCGCAGCCCGGTCCGCCTCGGCCGCCAACTCGGCGGGCGTCTTTCGCTTTCGGCCCACACGACCGCCCTCGTTGTTCATCATCAACTCGTCGAAGTCGATCTCAACTTCCTTCTTCTTTATGCCATACTAAAAGTTGCGGTAAAAGCCTCATCAATTACCTGCCCGACTTTAGGACCGCCAATCTCCCCACCTTCCCCTCCCCTCCCCTCCCCGCCCCGTCCCGCCCCCGTCCCGCCCATCACCTCGCCCCTCCTCGCCGCCTCCTCCCGCCCATTCCCTCGCCGCGGCCATTAAACCTCCTCCCGATAAACGGGCTCGCGCGTTGCCCCGCTCAGCCGTCTCCGCGCAGTGCCACGTCCACCCTTCACCTTTCCTCGTATCGCCAAACAATGCTGCAATGGTTTCGTGCTGCATCTCTCTGTTTTTGTTCTACTTTTTCCTTCGTGAGCAGCCTTCGGTGTGCAGTCGCTGCGTTGGAGACGGGACACACACTCACACACTCACACTCACACGCAACACACACAGTTAAAGTGATTTGGGAAAGAAAGACGAGAAGAGGGAGAAGAATGAGGTGGAGGAGAAGAGGAGGAGAAGGAGGAGGAGGAGGAGGAGGTGAAGGCGGGGGGTGGGGTGAGGGAACTTTCGTGCCCGGTGGGCTGCCTTTAAAGGCATGACTTGTTGCAGTTGCGTTAGGCTAAAAGTCACAAGCGTGACCGAGGAGACGATGTGCCCGAGTTGGCGTAAAAACGAGGCAGCTCGACGACCAAACGACCAAGCGACCAAACGACCAAGTGACCAAAGATTTGTGTCCTCAACGGCTCACAGTTGTGACGGGGTGACGCTTCTCCCGTCAGGTGTGGACGCGTTAATTGGGCGGTTTTTACCCGACGCGCACACTTCGTCCCCGTGCGAAGCAGGAAGCGTCGGAAGGTGGGACGAAAGTGCCACTTGGAGGAGGCGAGAGCCGTCATCGCCCGCAGAAGGCGCGGTGATGCTCGTCGAGGGACTGGCACGAGCCCCACGTTGGGCGGTATGGGACATTCTGTGGCAGTGGGAAATGAATTGTCGGGAGGCGCGAGACCTCCCACCGTCCCCCACACTGGCGAGGAATGTGAACTCGAGTGCCTGTCAATTCGACCCAACACTTTGGGGAGCAGCAAACTAATTGGAGACCTGGTCGAAGGAGACGTGGTTGTTTTACTTAGCTGGAAGCCTTCCTACGGACGGGCACATCACCGCAGCACTCGGATGGCATGGGAGAGGCGAGTTTTTTCTTTTTGAGACCTCCGTAGGAGTGAGTCGCGAGCCTTTTTAAGCAGAACAAGGATCATGATCCAAGCAACGGGTTCACGTCTTTCCCCTCCCTACCGGAAAGCCTGAAACCAGCTTACCCCGGTACTTCTTCGCCCAGTGCTTTCACAATCTAGTCTTCTTCGTACGCTTTACTCCTCTTCTTAGAGTGCCTTTCAACCTTCCCGCAAGGCACCTGTTCGCTACCGGACTCGTGCCCGTACTTGGCCGTGCATCGAGCCGACCGCCCACTTTGGGCTGCCATCCCAAACAACCCGAGGCTGCGCTCGGCCTGGTAAACCGCCTCGCCCGTCCGCGGCCGCACGGGCACGCGCCTCTCGCCATCATTGGGCCAAATCCGGTCGGGCGGGACGGCGGCCCCTCCAGACGATCCGCACACCGCTTGGCCCAACGACAAAACCGCCGCACCCTTCGACGTCCGGCTTCTCCCTTTTCAACTCGTCGTTATATAAGACTTCGAACCATTTATTAGCCTTAAAAGTAGAGGCTTTTTTGGAAAAGCACTTACATAACTCGCCTACTGGTCGGCAGAAAGTCACCCGATATTTCAACTGCCGACCGACCATTACCTTTTTCGTAATTAAGGTATATTCTTGAGAGATAGGAGAATATATCAACAAAAATTATATTATAAAGGGTCTTTTAATCGTTTATTAACTACAGAGATACCATTTTTGTCAAAGTGACGTGGATGCCAGTGAAAGTTATTTCGATTGAATGCAATAAATAGTGGAAAAATTTGCCATTTTTTGCTTTCTGCTCAATCAGAACACCCGTTCCACAGTTTCCAACGTCATAATTACGGTAGTGGGCAGGAGATGATGTTGCTGAGGCTCGTCTCCAAGCGAGCAGCCAGTGGAGATTGTTTTGAGAATGGAGGTCGGGAGCTGCCGGAGTCACAGTCTTTCAAACACGACGTCCACGTCTAGGAAAGTGTGAAATTTGTCGGAGTCGACTTGTGCACCGGCCACCCGCTTGACTCACTTCACGGGGCCTCCGTGCCTGTGTGGGTGTGTCGTTTTTTCTGCTCGGACAACTTCGTTGCACACACAAACACAAGTTTGTTTATTCCATGGGACTACACCGCTTGGCGTACGCGCCACTTGCCCCCCCCCCCCCACCACCACGAGGAGGTCGGCTAAGGCGTGGCCATGTGGAAGACGACGTTTCGTCTTTGGTGGGAGGTATTTACGCCCACGCTAGCGCTGTCCATGTCCCCATTCAACGCTTCAACGCGGTGGTGAGAGCCGCGTTAAGGTAAACACCGGGGCGAGTGGCACCAGCCTCACCCAATGTCTCCTCAAACTTCCGCTATCTACGCGGCATTCCTGGGTGGCAGAGTGATGTACTGCCGGATGATGGATTGGCTCGAGTTGAACGCCTCCTCCTGCGCCAGCGCTGCTCTCCACACCGCGCGGTGTGAGCCTCCTCCTCCACACCGTGAAGCCCCTTCCGGTAGAGGAATGGAAAGCGACTTGGGCGGGGTGGGGAAGGCGAGGGCGAGAGGGGGAGTGCCCATCTTCTCTTCCTGGGTGGCGCTCTTCGTCTTACTTTAGGGCTTCCGCCGACCGGCCTCTCCACACAGCCCGGCACCGACAGGAGGCACAAGCGGATTCCCCCGCGGGGTTGTCGGGGAGCCTTTCGTCTCTTCGCCAGACCCTCGACACCCTGAACCCATCCCCGTCCTCTGCCAAGGCGGACCGGGCCAACTTCCGTCCACCTCGGCTGCGCGGCTGTCACACACCATTTAGTTTCGCGGTTGAGGTACTTTCCACAACTTGTCACGAGGGCGTCACAAAGTTTATCGCCACCACAGGCGTCAATCCGTCAATCATCCTCGCGGTGCCAACCTACCTCTTCACTTGATTGATGAGAATGCACGTTTAACGACTTCCCGCTGTGGACCCGCCTTTAGCGGGCGTCATGTGAGAAGAGCAGTTGGACCTGTTGTAATTAAAATTCCGCCGCTTTTCACAGGTTTACCGCGGAGAGAGACGAGGTGTGGTAACTGTCGAGAAGACTCGAAATTTCGGGTCCCTACCTTTCGGCCGAGCTGAGGGAAGTGCGCGATTTCCGCCTTGCCCCCATGCTGGCCGGAAAACCGTCAGTCGGCCTGTGTCCGGGGCGTTTGTTGATAATCCACACAGCCTAACCGTGTTTGTCACAACTGGTGACCGGGTTTCGACACGTTTCACCCAGCTTACGGCCAACGACACCTCCGCCGAACTCCTTCAAAGGCGCTCGCGCCCGAGACCGCCTGTCTTACAGTCGGTCCCGCCGGCGCACGCAACGCCTGTCCACCACGGGAGCTAAGTCGCAGTTATCGCGCGCAAAATTCAGCCATCTAGACGACTGTTTGGCCGGTAACATGGTGGTTGGGTGTGTTTACCCTACGATCTTGTGCATTTTGCTCTCAAACGTTCGCGTAGAGTGGCTCCGCGCCACCCAACTCGCCTCTTCGCCCCGTGAGACGCCAAGCGGAACAGACATTTCGGTCTGAGAGCTACGCCCGAGGAGGAAAGGCATCTCCGACCGAAAGAGACAAGCCAGTCTGTGGGGATGGGACGTTCCTCCGTTCTGCACACGAAGGCGTAGAGCATTAACTCGGGTATTTGGCTCCTCGAGGTCGTCACTATTTACCTTGACTGTCTCGTATCTTGTTTATTTCCCTCATTTTCCAAAATGAGGGCTTTTACCAGCTATCAGAACACTTAACTTTGTCCGTTCGGTGTGGTCAGACTTGCCTTGTCCTGACGCTTCAAAACCCACGCGGTTAACGTCTCGGATAAATTAAGAATCCAATGAGGAAGAAGAGGAGAATAACCACATATCGAGGTGATTTTAATCCTAGAATTTTTAATCCCTAAAACCTAATGTAGAACCAATCAGGCGCGCCTTGAGGGACTCGGCATTCGTGGCAGAGGACTTCGCATCCGCATGGGGTAACGCTCCACAACTGGCTGGGAGAACGGCACACCGGAGTAGAGCTGGGGACTGAGGGTACCTCTAGACAAAAACCCATGCGCAAATGAGACTTCATCGTGAATGAAAATCAGTTGAAGTGTTTGGAAAAGACGAGAACATGTGGACAGACAACATTTGGGTGGATAAGAGCGACATCCTCGCCTTGTCGTTTAATTTTCCGCTCGAGAAGTTGCCACATATCAAGCAGCGAGTCCACGAGCGCGACTGAGGCGATGGAGAATGTGTTGGCTGTGGGCGGAAAAAAGAGATATTTGCCATCTCTCTTGCCTGTAAGGTGGGCAAAGGAGGGGGGTAAAACAATTGGGATAATCCTATCGACATGCAAACTTGTCTTCAGGCATGGACTTTGTACAAAAGGTGCGTTTGTGCCCTGCCGATGCGTGTTGGAGGCATTTTTCTGGTGCTTCAGTGCAGTTTAGACAAACAGAAATGGACGGACGTGTGTGGGAGTCTCCTTTTCAGACAGGATGCAACTGTTTACTCTGGTGCTTTCCAACTAAACACTCCATAGCGTTCGCGTGTCTAGTGCTCCTTGGAAATGTATTTTCTGGCGTGAGATTCGGGGAAGATTTATAAAAATTGTCTCTTTCCTCTTTCACCGTTTTGAACTTATCAATTGAGTAACAGAGAATTCTAATTACCTTGCACACGATAGGAGCTAATAATGTGTTGGCCGATACGAGAAAGGCCTCAGAATTTTTGACAGAGATGATGGGGAAACAACTTTCGCGGGCTCTCATCCAATAAATAGGGCATTTGAGGCGACGTCTTGGTGTTCAAAAAATTGAGACCAAATGCTCCTTCCTTTCCTCCTTCCCGCCTTCCTGTATAAAATCTTTTACCGAGAGGAGAATGTTTGCAGGAAGCATGTTATATTGACTTTTTCTTACTTATACTATTTAGATTAATTGATTTGTGACGAGAAAACGAAACGCTTACACAATACCTCACTCGAATTAATTTTTAAATAACTCTACTTAAATACATGAGTAGACTGTTAGTTTTAAATTTGTATATAGCGGATTATTCCTAATTCGTTACAATTAACAGAATCATTCCACTATATGCAGAATGTTTTCTTTTAATTCAGTCCCAATTTAATTCCACTGGCAAAAACATCAAGCGTACCTGAGGGAAAGCCTCGTTATCACATTCCACAACTCCCTCCAAATTCTTCATGGTTCTTTCATCTGGGATTGTTTTCGCCGCAAGAGCCTAACTCGCCTACTAACACAATTAGCCGCTCTATCTTCTTGTGCTATTAATGGTGGCTTTGCCGTGTCTGATATTGTTGTTAACATGCTTGTTTATGCGTCTAGACGGACGATTAATGTCAACTGGCGATGTAAATACTGTTGACGGTAACTGATTTGTCTGAGCCCGTGGCCTTGTGCCGCATTTACATAGTACCGTGTCTGTTTTTTTTTTAAAAAAAAAGACTTTACGCAATCGGACTAACCACACAATCTGTAAGACTAGTGCAGATGGTTTCGTTAGCAGCTAAGTGATTGTATGCACTCGAATGAACATCGAAGAGTGAAGGAAAGTCATGGTTGACTATCTCATAATTTTACCCTGCTGCATCGAAGCAATTGAGCAGTCTGCTATTTTACACTAAATCTTCCACGAAAAACGTTCCTTGTGATGAAGATGCTTTGACAGACATTGACACTATAATAAATCAATGCGTTAAACCAGTTCCTTCTCTAGCAATTATTTTCAGACTTCTACGGTTGCTCGACCTTTCGCCTCCATTTTATTCTTTACCACATCAAGTACAATATGTTAAGATATCTTTGAGATGGAATAATTTCTCAGAAAGTAAAAGTTATCTGATGTCAAAAAGGCAAGGCAGTTACCACAATTACATCACCTTATCATACCATGAGCTAAGTTGGGTCTATCACTACACCTTGCCATTTCGTGAGGGGGACGAAGTATTGGTGTGGAGACTACCCCGGTAATTTGAGTTGACTTAATAGAACAAGTTGGGATTCCCATGCTCTCCATCTAAATATTATGTAGAAATCACGATATTGTGATTTCGTTTAATCTTTCTCGTGTTCAACTTCCCATTTTTCCTTGTCAAAGGAATGCACGATCCAGTGGTGCACACGACAGCAAAGAACCTGTATTTTAATAATGTGAGCAGAAGAGCGTTGTTATTCTCGTGCTGTAGAAAATCACCTACTTAATTGGTAATAAGTAAAACGGATTTGAGCAGTCGATGCGCCTTGAGATGTTGGAGTGGGTTATCGTGTTTTGTGGCTAAGAGGCTATTTGACTGCGTGACTCAAAAGAAATAGATAATCAGTCAACTGGAGGAAATGAATATGGCATAATCCTCTGCTATGAGAAAAGGGAGAATTCGAGTGGTATTGCCGATGGAAGAACAAGAAGCAATTACACAACATTAACCCCTTCGTCAACCAAACATCGTGTTTAAAGTTTGTTGCAATCCTCTTTTTGATTTTGCTGTCAATGCCATTCTCTTACTACATTCACTTATACACGAAAATGTTCAAACAATGTTTTTTTCCAGTAGGACGAAGTTAAAAGCACTTATCGCCACACATCTAATGACGCATTTTAAGGTATTTCACACCGGTCCTGTGCCTCTTATACAATACCTGTGTTGAATTCTATCCGCCTTTAAATCCTCCCTAATTGCTGCAGAGTAGGGGAACAAGGCCACGCCATCGCTTATGTTCCTACTCTAAGCCGATTAGCTGATCCCAACCTTCAATGTCTTGTTACTGATATACTTTAAGTAGCTATATAAATTAGGTTCAAGTCGCGGTGAGTGGGCGAAGTTAAGACAACTGTTATTAATGTTTATACGCATTAACGTTCTGCGTGGGTGGTAAAAAGGGGTTCCATTCCCCTCACGAATGCATGTGATTTGGTTACTAAGAAACGCTAAGATATACCAACTCCACAATGACGTGACACTAGTACGCATTCCCTCCTTTTGGGGTCACTTACTAATTTCACGCTTCTCAGGTACCGCAAATTACACATTATTCACCTACTTTAATTATTATGAGCGATAAATCGCTATTTTATCCCCTGTAGCTGCCTCACTATGTATCCCAAGACCACTGGACTCACACCAACCGTCTTCTGTTATTCGATTGTGTTTCCCTTTAGGTGAATAATATGAGCCTATAACTTATTTTCCTGTTTCTACTTGATTCATTCATAGGTTGTGTTTCCTCACGTATTCACCTTACTCCTACCTCCATTCCTGCGCTCTTAATCAAGGCGATTCGATGTGTTGTAAGCTAACTCCCATTTGTAGAGTTCAATGACAGAGCGAGCTCCTCTGTCGTGTGGGTTAGCGGAAACCGGACTGCACAAAGCATGCATGTCCTCACACGACGACAGAGTACCCATTCAGTAGGGGGGGGGGGGGGAGGCCGGGGACCGTCATAAAGGCTCGGTCTGAGTAAGAGGTTCCCTGTTCTCATTAGGACATGCCGAGTAGCGCATTCTGTGGAGTTCAGACTTCAAGGCGGTTAAATAAAACTGTCAGGTGGAAGGGGAGATATGCGTCCACCCTGGGATCGAAGGCGCCCTCTTCCTCGTAAGAGTGAGGGAGAAGACTTTGTCTTAACTATTCACCTCCGAAACGGCGCTCCTCTCAACAGAGACGAAAGATAATTCTACGAAACTATAGTACGGCGTGGCAGTTTTTTTGGAATGGACGTGAGTGTTGACGTAAATATTCACCCTTGAGAGCAGGCGGGGTTGTATTTTAAACGCCCAGAATGAAATGACTAATTGCATAGAAATGGCCATATTTAGAACCGAAAGGTGATGATTACTCGCCTACTTCCGGAAAGTCGAAAATATTTTACTAAATTTATGCGGGGTACCGTAGCCGCGGGGGCCTCAGTGCCCTATTCGCAGAAGCTGCCTTCCTCTTTGTGTATCGTCAGACACTCCGAGCGAGGGATGATCCTCAGTACGTAAACAAACCTGCTTAATGGTTCTTGGTGAACAGACTTTCATGAGTGTGTGTTATTCTTCCTACTTTCATGACTTAGCATAAAATTTTATTGTTATAAGTTTGAGCGCGTAAGATTCCCTGTGTTCAGGTGATTTTACTTTGACGATAGACGCGAGGTGACCAGCGAGTATTCGTTTTCCGACCTCACAAATTTCAAGTAATTGACGTTTATAGAACGAAAGCGAGGACAGAGGTGGGGACTCGCTACGATTGAAACTCTTTTTCCCCTCCAAAAATAAAGCATCTGCAGCCCGGGAGAAGCATTTAACCGAGGGGGCAATGCGACTTACACTCCAATTGCCATCGAGTCGTTTGCTTTTGTCCCTAGTTACGGAAGAACGGACTTCAGAGGGCCAAATAATCCGGGAGTGAGTGGAGAAAATCGGCTTCCTGCTCCAACTGTCGTGTCTGCTTACAACGGTAGTAAAGCCGGTGGCTTGCGGACGTCAACTGAACCACCTCGTGGTCCTGTTGGACACCTGCGTTCTCCGAGAGACTCTTCCTATGTCGGTTTACCTTCCACACTTCCGAACTTGAAAATTCCACGTCGTTCTATGCTCGCCTCTTTGCCTGACTTTCCTCCGGGGAAGTTCCGTTCCCATGGAGACATTCACTCTGTCGTCGCGGCGGGAAAAGCTCTTCTCGCCCCACCTCTCAACAGTCCGCTTAGTGGATGCTGTGGCCACGGAGACGCCCTCCCAGTGGAAGAGTGTGAATTACCCAGGGGGGCTTCGTCCTTCCTCTGTGAGTCGCGACAAGGCAGCCACCCGATGCGGCCTCGTCCTTAGGGTCCGGTGCTGCCGATTGGGCGTTTGGAACCATAAGTTGGCATGGTAATCGCGAAGATAGCGGACTTCATGTGCTTCCGGCACAAATTGCCGCGTTGTAGAACTACAGGTGCAGGAAGACGGCGCCAGTTAACAAGGAAGCGAGGGACCAGTTTCCACTCCGTCCTCCATGGACACGTCTTTCGTGTAATGCCACTTCCAGAGGCACGAACGCGTGATTTTGCGTGGGAGATGCCTGAAATGCCTCGAGGTTGCCTAACTCCTCCTCCAACCTTGAAGGCGTAACGCTGCGCATTTAAATTCAATGGGATTTTGACAGAGAAAGCATTTTTTCCGCCCTTCTCTCGGACAAAATTGACTTCTCAAGTGATGCCCGTAGCGCCACTGCCACCCCTCTTGCACATTGGAACTCTGTGATTTACCTCTGACGGCAGCCAGGTGATCTCCTCGTCGTGGACATGACCGTGTGAGGGATGAATTGCGTCAGCGGTTGTTCAACTGGGTGTGCGTGCATCCGGACGAGGCGGGCGAGAGTGTGACGCTGAAGGTGGTTTGGCCGCCTCAAACCCGCCCCTCCCCATCGCCGCGCCCGTCCGCCGCCTCCAGTCGCGCCGGGCGGAAGCCCACAGTCAGGTGGACAGGGGGGAATGTCCCCATGGTCGACGTGCAGTTTGGTCGCAAAGCCGACCAGCCCGTGTGCACCAGCAGGCGGACGTACATTGCGCCAACTCAACTGCGTGCAGTGCTTTGTTGTCTCACCCGACAATGGCTTAGGTCGCTCCTTCCGGTTCCGCTGTGTGTGTGTGTGTGTGTACAGGGTGCAGGGCGCACGGCGGCCGCCTCCGCCTTCCCGCTACTTTCTGCATCACTGCACTCGACAGTCGGGTAGAAAAAAGCCACCTCTGGCGCCAACACCTTTCAACGACCTGCGGTATCGCGGGCAGATGGAATTAGGCAGAGATCATCCCCCGGTGCAGCCGGTGCCCCACAGCGCCTTGGCAGTCGCGTGCCGCTCGCCGCTGTCACTTTGTCGAAGTCCCGTTGTGGATCTCCTCCGAGTCGATGACGCCTTTCTCTTTATCACTCCGAACTCCCTCCGTAGCTGCGGGTGTTGGCATCCCAACCAGTCGAGGTTAGGGGAGCTGAAGGGGGCGGCGGGTGCAACCGTCTGCCCTTCCCTCCCCCTTCCCCCTCCAAACGTGTCGTATTCCTTCGAGCGACCAGTCGAGTGGTGACATTTGTACTTTCCAATTCACCATGCGTCCTTGTTTGCATGCGAGACGGTGAGTCGCCTAATTTATGAGCCTCGGTGGGGCGGCACACCTCTCGTCACAGTCACCGGCGTCGACATGTTGCTTTGGGGCAGAAGGCCCTCGCGTTTTCCGGGCCTCGGGGTAAAGTTATTCAGGTCCTCCGAGTTGACTACACCCACCCAGTATCCGATTCAACTTAAAATACAACGAAAACTAACTTCATCAGCCTGTTGAGGATGCAGAATAGTGTGAAAATTCCTCGTCCACGACGCCGAGGGTAAGTGTCGATGTGGACGTCGCCACGAGCGCTGTGTTAATCGCTCGGCCTTTCAGCCTAGAAGGCGACGAGGGGAGACAATAACAGGTCAAAGTAGACTGTCTTTCTGGCCAAGTCGACATTCATGAGTGAAGTGATGGTAACCCAAGAGGCAACTCCGACGGACGTTTTTCGCCACATCGGTGTTGTAGAAATTTAACCGAAATTAACAGCCTTCGCTTGCGACGAGATTTCGGCAGTCGGGGAGACTGCCAGGAGGGTGAGGAGGCAAAAGTCCGCCTATTTTCCCTCTTTTCTGCTCAACGGTAGCAAATTACGAGAGAGAAGTTCAGAGGAGCTCAGCACACGTCGTTTGGAGGAGCTCCAAGCGCTCCCAGTGCGGCGCGAAGAGGACTCATTTGGCAATTCTCCGGAGATTCCCATCACGATGGCAATTTAAAGTTTACTCCTTTCCGCGGGCCAAGATCAGGAGCCGGTCCCTCCTTCACTCTCCTCCGATACTGTGGGATCTTGCCGACTCCAACGGAGGATCCCAGTCAGTGAGAGAAGAGTAATTCCTCCATCCGGTGGTTGATATCCCCGTCGGTTGCGGACATACTTTGCTTGACGGTATTACTTTTTAGCTTTAGAAATGGGGTCTGAGATCACTCACAACCTCCCGCCACGTCCTTCATTTATTCATGGACGGGGCGGAGGACGGGGGACAGCAGACTGGGGGAGAGTGGCATGACACGCCAAGGCGCCCAGCGATCATACAGTCGCGACACAAGAGAGAGGCTTGGCAGCCACCGGATGTGCATTCAATCAAGACGCTGACATTCGGTTGAGGGTGGAGTGGCTCCCGGAGAATGCCTAATCTCTCCATGACGTCTGCGCGATGGAAGAAGCCGACGGCGTCGAGCGCACGCCTTCTCTAGTGCCCTTACATGGTGGAATTTCCACTCTGCCACTCTTCACGAGAGCCATTTCTACGAAGGCAACAAAACGACCCGATGGTAAGAAATGGCTTCAGCGCCGACGCACTGCGCAGTGCCACTCAACGCCCACGTACTGGCTTTCTCCGATGAAAATACCGGTGAGTTAAATGTTTACTGTTAACTTACCAACACACACACACACACACACAAAAGCCTTCTCACGCCTTGTGCCACTAAATTGCGTCCTGACGTGGGCGGAGGACTTCACTGAGGCAACTCGACGCCCTCGCACGCGTCCCGTGGCAGTGGAGGCGGTGGACCACGACTTGGATGATGCGCACCGCGTGTGCTCGGTTACTCCAGTGGGGCAACCTTTGCACCGCAACCGTGTGAAAGCCTCCTTGTGCAATCCACTTCACCCAGCTTTTTCCCTCAACACGCGCCGGCGTTGAGGCCTCCCAGAGCGGTCTGCTAAAGTTCAGTTTATGCCTTCCACGGGGGTGGCGCGGGGCTTGAAGGGGTGACAAACAAAGCCCTCCGGCGGCCTTTGCTGCTGGTGAAAATTCTAGGCCAAATGAATTTGCTGCTACGCAGTTAGCCGTGAATGGTCTGGCGCTGTTGTCGTTGGCACAGGAGAGCAGAACACCGGACTGTCGGTGGCAATGAAGTGAACAGCCACCTCGTCGACAGGCCCTCAAATCTAAAATCTACCTCCTCCTCCGCCTTCCAACCCTCCTCACAAACACCTGTTTCGTCTCCGTAAATCACTCTTCCCCTCGACTAAAGTGACCATTGTGCACATTTCAGGGGTGCCCACGTTTGACAGCTGACCTTGTCACCGCATTCTCCGGCTCCGAGGGAGGCGAGTCTTTCGTGGTTGAGGGGATTACGTCCAGTGTGGGGTCCAAAATCCACCTCCCCTGTCCGAAATGCCTCCTGAGTAAACAACCTCGGATTGCGGGCAAACCGAAGTGCAAGCAAAAGTGGAAACACGTTTTATTTTTTCACTTGGGTCGTATTTTAGGAGAGTGAATGACTGAGCGTGGACACACTTTCCAAAGTCTCTTTTAACGCACCGACATTCGAAGGGGATCGAGAAGGACCATGAGTTTGAAATGAGCACGAGGATTTGGCATTCCTCCCTCGAACAGCGTTTACAAACGGCACCAGTTTCGACTTTCCCCCTGCACCAGAAGGCGTCTGTGCGCGGTGGGGCGTTGAACCTCCTCCACCAGCTTCAAGACGCAGAGTGTCTGCGGATTTGGAGGCTACGAAGGCCCGCGGAGGGACTGGTGCTCCGGAAAAGGCTTTAGAACGCCTAAAACACGGTAAACACCTCCGAATTAACTGCAAGAATTAAAATGTGTTTCCTTTCCTGCCCTTCGTCTCATCAAATACTCGGCTCGGTCTAGGAGATTTCGAAATTCTGTTCTCGTTAAAGGCAAAAGGAGGAATAGTGTCCGAACCTGGCTAAATTCAACTTGATGTCAACTTCACTAAATGCATTTGAAAACCTTATTCAGGAGAGCGGACGCTTTAGTCCGAATGTGGAAGGCAAAATTTCCCATTCGCTTCGCCTCGGCGGTTTATTATCGTCCCCGCGAAGTATCAAGAGATGCCGGGGGGGAGTTAAAATGCCGCCACTTTGCCACACAACACGCCAGAAGTTTCCCTCCTTCCACGAAATGACGCTTCATTGGGACTTTTTCCTCTACAGGGCAACACGGAGACTGGTGGTTTCGGCAAGCATCCTCGCCGCAAACTCAGTTACTCGAACCAAACGCCTTCCTCGGCACTCCGTATTCGTGGCAACCGCCTCTGACGGCTGGGAGTTTTTCTTCCCTTCGACGGCAACATGGAAGGCGATTCGACAAATCGCATCAACACGAAACGCCCCTATTCCAGTCCACTTAGCGAGGAGCGCCTCGGGAATCATCATCTTGTCGCCATCTCGTGAACCCGTTTAGTTTGATGAGATTGTGAAACGCCATCCCAGTTTCTTTATAGAATTTACATCTTGAGGATGAACCTCGGCCACAGTTCATCGCCATTTCTCTCGCCCCCTGAGTGCCTCACACCAGTTTCTTTTTCTTCTTTTGTGGAGATCAGCTCCTTAAATCGGTTTAATGCCCCTTGAAAGTCCAAGGCAACCGGGATTCCCCGTTCAGCGTATGAACTCGACCGACTGGGAGTGTTGAGCCAGTAAAACAACTCAACTTTGTCGTGATCGTCTGAATGTTGGAGAGCTTAAAGAGCCTTGTCATCCGGTGCCGTGATTGTGGCTGGTTGAAAACGTCTCCTTGCATGTAGAAAGTGTGAAAAGAAAGAGTTTTTCTATTCTGATATTTTGAGCTCAGACTGCACAAGTCCAGTATTATTTGAGAAAATCGGTGAATTAGGAATGGAACAGCTTAAAAATGAACTCAAAATTTCTAAATTCAGTCAAATGAGGTGTTGATCTCGCCGTTAACAATGAAGTTCAAGCGAACATTAACACAGCTCCAAATTCCTGCGATGTCAGTGTGCCAAGCTGATGGACCGGTCGAGGTCAAAGTTCAAGGTGCGGTCGTTCCGCTTTGACCTCCTGTTTACACGCTGTCACACAGCCACACCTGCATTTCTCTTGCTTTTTTTAAACCATTACAAGGACAATCACGTGAAAAGATCTCATTTCACAAATTGCATGTGGATATTTCGAAGGAGAGAAAATATGGGCTCGCGGAGAAGGCGATTAGAGTGCACCGGCGGTAGAGTAAAATCGGACTGAAGCCTCGGCGTCTTCGATAGGTGACCCCGTGAACGCGTGGTTCGAAGTGGCAGCTAAGGCCCTCCTCCTCCACTTCTTCTTCTTTTTCTTCTACTTACTCTTTCTTGTGTTCCTCTTCCTCCTCCTCCGCCTGCTCCCCTGCTCCTCCTCTTTGGCGTCGTCGTTCTCCTCGTCCTGCTGGAAGGGGCCCTGAGTACTGTCCTGAGTCGAATTTTCTCAAGTCAACGATCCCACGACGCAGATTGTTCTGTCTCTCTTCCCCTCTCTCTCTTCCCCTCCCCCTGCGTATTCCACGACGAAGGAGGAGGAGAAGGAGGAGGACTCGTGCGTGTGCTGCGATGTGATAGATCGTCCTCACCCCACCACTGGACGGTTTAGCGGGTGGCCTTATTTTTCGCACCCAGATACAACCTCAGGAGGAATAAGTGTTGAAACGGATTAAACGTTTAGCGAAGTTATGACTTCTATTGACTTCATTTGCGCCATTTAACCTATCTAGTTTAAATGTCGTTCTTTAGACCCGAGGTTACCGCCTACTATTGTGCATATTTCGAAACCAGTTTTTTTTTTCATTTCTGCTCATCAGTAAAGTGGTGAAATCCCTTCTCCGGCTGGGGAAAGAACTCAACCCACGCCGCACTTGTCACTTGTCTAAGCCTACCCATCCGGAGGGTAGAAAGAATGACATTTAGAGCTCAGTAGGCGGTGGAAGAGCGGGCAACGAGGCTATGGATAGTCCCAATGTCGGTAGATCAGACTCACGCCTCTCCTTCGTCTTAATCAGTTTTGCCCGCCTTAAGGCAACTGTTGGACATTTCGCCCCTCCAGAAGTGGACACCACCTTCCTCCGTCACGGAGATGCTCTGCGAGTACTGTGGACCCAAGCCACAAAACAAATATCAGTTGTAAAGCTTGACGAGGTCCGGTTTAAAGCATCGAAGACCAACCACAACGCCAGAGCTACGGTGGTGGACTACCAACTGTCCTCTCGGCAAGCTGCGAGGCAGTAGAAACGCCTCAGACTTTGAGAACGACTGGGATGAGACGAGAAAATCACCGCACACGTCACATTCACCAACAACACTTCTACATTCTCTGATGACGCCACACGGTTGAGATGTGCTCCAACTATCCCCGTCGGTGGATGTGTCTACGGGGACAACCAGCGATGGGGTTTGGCGTTGTTTGGATTGGCAGCTGGGGCTGGCCAATAGGCAGCCAGTAAATGTGGACGTGGAACAAGCACATGGACTCGGCCATGCCTGAAAATACTGCAAAGTGGACACCATTAAATTCCCATTACTAGAATGAAAGGGCAGTTCAGAGGAGCATCAGTAAGCACAGTTAACAGGAAGTGGAGGCGGAGGAATCGCACTGACCACACTGTCCCCGTGCTTCCAGGAAATGCTCTGTTGGGGTTGCCTTCCAGCATGCGTACTTAGATGTCCCTTCGACCCGGTTACGTACACTTCACCAACCTGCCACTTTTAGCCCTGGCAGTCGTGTCTTGCCAAGAAACCCAACTCATTTTACATCGACTATTTCAATTTATTTTGCACAGTCACTTTCCAAACAAAATATTCATTTTGGCAGAGCGATAAGTTATCTCATCGGGAGGGGAAGCATGTAGTAAAGAGGGTATCACGAGGTAACTGGGGAGTAAAGTTAGGCTAAGCAATGTTGACAATGCGTATTCTAAAAGACTAACTAATTTACTATTCCAAAAACATCTCTTCTGGAAGAAGTGGCAAACGTATCGGACGACTACACAGTTCTCCCATATATATATAAAAGTTGGCGATTGCGGAGGGTGTTGGGGGGGGGGAGAGAAAAAGTTAGTTGAAATTGAAGAGTAATGATGATGGTTTGGAGACAGGAGATATGTTTCTTTCTTAGGCATCCACTGGTCGGGTGGCGGCGGCAGCAATTGCTGCGGCGCCTTTTCCGCTGCCGTCCTCGGAGAGCCTCAATCGGAACTGAAAGGGGACGTTTTGGGGGAGGGTTAAGCGGGAAAATCTCAAAAAAAGGGGCGAATTTCCTAGTCTCTCTACACGTGATCTTTCGCTTCCCACTGGCCAATTGGAAATCTGCTTACGTGGGGCACACGCAGACAGAGGGGACTAAGCGGCGAAATTTGCCTACTGTGTAAGGGACGATAGTGAATGGCAAAGTAAATGGTTTTTCGCATAAATGGCACCCACCTTTACATCTCGAGGCTTTAATTTATCAATGATGTCGGTCATACGCTCCCTAAATTTGGGATGGAATTTGTACAGTGATCCGTCAATGCCAACAGTAACTTGGGGACGAGACAACCGATGCATCAATGCAGCAATACCTAAGAGTAGAGAAAAGAGGCAAAGGTTGACCTGCTAAACACGTTCAATTGTTAGCACAAATGTTGGAATTTGTGACTCTTACCGGCGCCTGCCAGGTACGCAGCTCTTTTAGAGACCAGTTCACACGTTAAACGGACGACGCGATCATCGATGGGGTCTACTATGGGCAATCTTAAGTCCTCCGTAAGAACAGCATGCGTGCTGTAAAAAAGGTGGGGTGGATCCCTGCAAGAGGAGGAAAATCAAGCCTATAATTATTTTGAAGTCCATTCACCAGGTAGACTAGTTTGTTCTTTCGTACCGTTCAGTTTCGGTGATGAGTTTAGTGAGGAAACCGCCTTTATGAAGTAGCTCTTCGGGCATCTCTCCTCGGAAAAGGAGCTGTTTTTTCACGAGTTGCACCAGGATAATGCGAACAAGCTCCCCTAAGTACATACCTGAGATCATCTTTTCAAAGCTGCAAAGGAAGGAAAAAAGATATTAGCTCCGACTAAGTTGCACAACATTGGTCGAAAGTGTGGCAGTATATACATTTGTTTTCCTGGATGAAGGCTATCTTTATCTAATTCAATGTCAAATTCGGTCAAATATGGTTGGAGCTCGTTGTTTTCACCAAATGCACCCCATTCGAGGTTGATGATAACACTATCCTCCTCACTTGAACGTTGTACTGCACTTTCTTGATCCAATTTTTTCATAAATTCGACTGCCTCGATTTTCTCTATGTATGCGGCATTTGTGCCAGTTCCTGTCAAGTAGGAAAATACAGGTTAAGTAATGCTCAAGAGTTTGGCAAAATATGCACAGGTCTACCTACCGACAATCAGGCCGATCGCGCAGCGAGGATCCTCCAGAGCACACGAGGCCAGTGTCCCCACAGTGTCGTTGACAACTGCAACGCACCGCACTTTTAGGCCCTAAAATTTAAAATTTATTCCATTTAAGACTATTTTAATAGACGTAGATGAAAAGTGAATGCATGCTGACTAACGATTGCGTCGGTAGCTGCTTGAAGTAGTTGTGCTACATCACAACTTAATGCGTCCGTGACATTGAAACCCTTCGTCCAGCGAACAAGTACAGATTTATTAAGAGCGTGTTGCTCGCAGGGAAACGAAAAAGTAAAACCTAATGGAAGACTTTTGTCTTCGAGGCCATAGCGTTTGAGGAAATGTTGGAGAGTAGAAGCGATATATCCAAAAAGCTAAACGTTTTTCGGGAAGTTAGACCGGATCGTACCTCTTTACTTGTGCCCAGCATATTTTGATGAGGGATAGCGTATGTTCTTTCATCTATTTTTGGATGTTGTCCATCACCAGCGAGGGTAACTAGAAGCACACGATAATTGGTCCCACCAAGATCCAGAGCTAAATACTGTCCCTTTTCTAAACATGGTTGGAATTATATAAAAAGCTACCTTTTCCATTAGGGAATTTAGTGACGAAAGAGGGAAACATTTTGATGGAAGTCGTTTTTCTAGTTTCCAGTTTGAGCCCTCGTGACATTGCATCTGTTATTTTGTCCATTATGTTTTTGTAGCTTTCAATGCCCAAATCCAGACATTGCAAGATATTTTGTACTCTTTCATATATGATAGAGTCGGGAAGATCCATTAGTTCTATCCGGTGAGTCAGATGAGGCCGACGAAGTTAGAACCCTTTTTATACAGCCGCTAATGACACCATAAGATTTATGTTGATTAGTTAAAATAAATTCCATTTCTTAGTGCAAATTATATAACCTTTACGTTATTTACATCTAGAAAATTTAGACGTGGAAAATTTCTATGAGATAATGGGTAATTAGAATTACTTTGGCACTGCTTTTAACAAAGTGATACCTATTGTAAATCAGATGAACCCAGAAAATTTAAGAGAAAGTGAAATTGTCATGTCACCTCAATTGTACGTTTTGTGTATCAAGACCGAGATGTCACTACTGCTGTCCGTTTACTCAAAACAGTTTTGTTTATGACCAGCAACTCCAACCTCGCCGACGGACTGACCAAGCGAATCCTCTTCATTCGATTCTTATGCTAAATAAACACAGTGTTAGGTTCTCGGCAATAATTTTAATACTGATATTTTGGTGTCGGTTGTACTAGCTCACTCAACTTTTGTTCATTGAGGCTTTTTTCGCACACATCTGCTCCAATTGATACATATGAAAAATTTTCCGCTGAGATAATAATTTAAAAAGCATGATAGTTCAATGCAACACATTAATGATAGCAAAAAGTGAATTTGGCCAAAATGAAGAGGGATATCAAGTTGTTTGGAGAAGGCATAATTGCATGTGTAATTTTGTCTCCAAACACACAGTACCGAAATATTTGAATGGCACAAAACATTTGTCGATCTTGAGATAGGATACCTACAAATTAATAAGTGCACTATTTGAATTACAAACATCAGGGACCACTGCTCTCCGTAAACGATCAGCTAAAACCCACTCTTCATGGAGAATTTAAAACTTGTAATATTTTAAGTAAGCTAGGAAGAGGCAATTGGGGTGAGGATGACATTGCTATAAGATGAGAATATTAGGCATTTTTAGAGCCCGGAGGACGGGTGAATACAAATGAATGCAGTTTCTATGAAATAGAGCGGTATGGCAGGACATGGAAAATTACTCCGAAATTGAGCTGTACGATATGAGTACTTTGGTGTCACCTTTAAGACACGCCATCGTGTTTTATTTTTGACAAACACAAGCTCAGCAATATCACACAATAATTTGGCTCTTAAATGTATGATGTTAAGATACACTAAGGATATTTTGTACACGCCGGATCTTGGTGTTCCGAATTCATAGAGTAGCGGTCCACGTGCTGTGTACGATCGTCCGACCGACCATCCGTGGAAGTTAAGTTAATTTGGTAAAAGGAAAGAATTTGGCATAATAATGGAAGATTATCTGGTTGCGCTATGAGTACCAAATTAACCTCCAGTGTAGCTGGAGTTTGAGAGTTTTAAAGCACAAGCGCATGATTTTACTTCGCATGAAACGTGTACGCCACCTATCTCCCTCGTATATGCATAACCAATTGATTGGGCGTTAAAGAGTCTTTGTATCGACAACTTGGCGTAAAATTTGTCATGTATTTAACATATGATATAAAATCTGTATACGAAAATTCTCATGTGGCCTCGATCAGAATCATCTTGGTTCGACATTTTCAGTTAATAATTTCACTACGCGTCGCCATTAGCGTTCCAACTGACTTAATACATTGCTTTTCATGAAATTTAATTCTGTCCTCCTATGCGATAAATAAACGCACGAGGTTCTCCGCCAGAATTCAGTCTTGACCACCTCACTAGCCGCTTCGCCATAATCCTATCTGCAAAGAGTTTGTGGTTGCCATGACCACTATAACATATGCTGCCAAGCTTAAGGCTTGCAACGGAAATCAGGGTGCTGGCAATCCGACCGCGCCGCAAAAAGGGTCCAGGCGTAGATTAACTAAATAGCTTTTTATCTTTTGCTACATGGCCCATAACTTTGGGTTATTCATTGGGCAAGAAGTCTATCAAAATGGGTAGACCACCACGTGCGGAAGGATTAGAAGGCAGTTCGAACCGAACACGTGCCAACAGTTTTTAGGTTCGATAAGTTACTTCACACATGGTTCGCAACATTTACTCGGTTCGTAATAATCACATTATATATACGTTTTGTTTTATTTTATGAAACATTGACACGCGTTTCAAACCTATGGCTTTACCCGCATTTTCAAAAGGCGGGGCAGCCGTTTGGTCTGTGGGAGTGTCCATTTCCTTGTTTGATGGTGACACAACATTTGCAAAAATAGTTTTTCTTTAGGAGAAGACGCTTGTTTCGATTCCGGAAGACTTGGGTAAAAAGTATCTATCCTTTAAGTTAAGGAGGACTAAGGGTTCATGTGCAATCATAAGTAAGTCGGTTTTCCTTTCATGATTTTCTGCAGACAAAATTAACGTGCCCTCCAGAACAGTTGAAATCGAACAGGAAATAGACGTAACTTTTGACCTTATTAATGGTTTAAGGAACTCAATTTGGACGACCTCTCTACTGAGTTAAGTCCTTGCGAGCCGCGATATGTCCTTATCAGCTATGAATACCATCACAATGATGGGCGCATATCTTATCCATACTGCCTTATATTCTCAAGTCCAAGAGGTGAGTTACCTTTGACGTTTATCTGCTAGTGATGTCTGATCATGTTCGTTGTTTACGTTTGTCATGTTCTCTCATGCGTCCTAAATCAACTTACTTCCTTTCTATTAGTAAAGAACGGCTTGATCGGTTTTATTGGACGATTCTTTATCACTCTATAATTCTTTCTTGATTGGCAACCAGAGTTGGAATTAACTTGGAGAAAATATGAGACTACTACCTACGTAAAATCCATAACTTACTTCCTATTGCTTCTCATATTCAAGGCAGTCCACTTGATCTCAAAATGCTGTACGTCGGGTCTCTCCATCATTTCGCTAATATAAGTCAAGTGACCAAAGTGAGTGATATCTTGCACCAGCAATTCATCATTTGAGCTTGAGCCATTTTAAATTCATGCGCAGCCTCGGTTGCTACCTAGTCTCCTACCTAAGATTTTCTAATTTTTTTTTCTTAATTTACCCTTAGCATACCGAATGCTAATAAAACACGTCTTACTGCTCCAAGTAGGAAGTTCATCTTAGAAAACTTGTTTCAGTTTAGCCGCCAGTTACCTCTTTGCCTGCATATGCGCACAGTTTCCTTGTATTCCAAACTTTCCTCTATCCTTTACTAGCCCTTAATACACATTTGACAACTTTCAGATATTTGAGTTGCACGATGTTGAAGAGTTGACTGAAGATTGGCTCAAAGAAGAAATGAGGACAAAGTGTTACTAGTGCTTATTTTTCTGTGGGCTTTCCTCCATTGATTAACTTATCGCTTCGATTTTGCTAATTGATCTTATCCTTTCTAACGCGTAATATTTTGATAAGCGTCTAAATACTAATAAAATTTCACATTTGTTTCTGTCTTACGCCTTATTTGTAATTTAGGCATTTTATATCGTGGGAATCAAATGAGTTCAATTAGATCGGTACCAAAAGGTGGCCTTTTCTGCTAAGTAACGTTTCTTTGAGAGAATCTAACTTGCCAGGACCTGCCTATCCCATCTTTACAGGCAAATAGATGCGAAATAGTACAGGCGCTCCAGTCATCTAGTCTTGGTAATTAAGAGCGCCGACATTCCTTCCTGTAAGTCAGCGGAAAGCAAGCGCTAAACGGCTAATGACAGTCAAATTCAGTTCCCTATGCAGTAATTGCTTTTCCGCGATAATATAATGGACTGGTGCTTCACTATCACACGGTGCGGTCTTAGTGAAGACGCGGTTCCAGCACTTCGCTATAGCATAGGAATGCCTGCTTGCACATTCACTATCACTTTTACATGGGCTTTTGGCCGGTAAAAAGAAAGGCTGAAACTAGCGGCCTGAGATAGACTGATCGTCACTTTGGTTAAATTACTCACGTCGTGTTTTGTTGTCGACTAGGAACAACCAGAGAATCTGCAGTTAACTTGCCGCCTCAGCACGTAACAACATATTTACAAGTCATCCGACATACCAGGAATTTGTGTTCCGCTCAAGTATCTAATAACGTAATCGTCCTATTTCAGATTGCAGAGAAATTTTATATTAGTTTTGTAATTACAGTGATAAGTCATATATACACATTCACCCCATGACGCCAGGAACAATTTCGCGCTTTTATCTTGGCGGATATTTGAGCTATCTCCTGCAGGGTCATACGTCTTGGAGCAATGGAAGACTTGCCTACACCAGTTGACGAACCAAAAAGGCGTTGATTAACAAACTCGTCGGCGCGTTGACGAATGGTGGCCGTCGCGTCTTGTATTATTAAGAATAACGACCCGAGGTGCTGAAGAGTACTTCACATGAAAACGTCGCCCACCGCGACGCCTTTTCTTGCCAAGATTTGCATCAACTCCAGTTTTTGAGGGTATGACAACTTGCTTCTTTTTCTTCGTCTTCGTCTTCGGCTTTGAAGTTACCGTTTTATTGTCCTGTTCATAAATATCGGAAGAGTCATCACGCATGTCTGCAATACAAGGGAAATGGCAAGTTTACACTGTGGCACTGCAGCCTCATGCAAATGTGTACTAGAAGTTACACCTATTATAAATTAGGCGCTGGTAAGTTGGATAATAACAATTCCAAAGCGCGGACTCGTAAAACTTTACAAAACGCTTCAACTATTACGAGAAGTTACTTTTTACAGCTTGACGGCTACGATTTAACATTAAAATAGTGTCATGTTAAAGATACACTAACCGATCCCATTCTCTAATATTGCCTGTGCTATCTCCTCTTCTTCAGAATCGAAATATTCATTTTCGTACATATCTTCCCCAAACTCATCAACATCTTTTCAAGAGATTAGAAGGAAGATATTTGCGATAATCAAAAGTGTCTGTCAATTTGAACTCCTCTTCGGCTTCAATATTTTCCAGGTAGGGCACCTCCTTTCGTTTAGATTCATCTATTAAAATCTCAACCTCAGTCTTCATTTTACCTGGTTGAGCTGATATCACCTCATTCTTTATTTGAGACGAGGGCGAATGACAATGCTTCGACCCTTTAAGCATCTGCCTTACCCTGCGGCTGGCCTTTGCTTTCTGCCTGGCGACCTGGATTGACGTGTTCACCGCCTTTTCCGATTTAGCTCTCTCGTAGGCTTGATCTTTGAAAGTCACCTCTAGAGGTGCATCGTCGTCGGATTCACCCTTTACGTTCTTCGTTATGGAGCTCATTTCACACTCAAACTGAAAGGATGCGAAGAGCCGATAAGGACACAGTAAAAAGCGAAACAACAGGACGAACTTTGTTAACGCTTAGGAAATAACTAATGCGTATAAAGAACAAAAGAAAATTTTGTAGGCCACGGGCGGCAAGGAGAACGCCGCTGTGAGAGTTTCGCCTTCCGCGCCTTCGTTGCAGGTAATTAAAAGGCGACTTCAAGGTTAAATATTAATTAAGAAATGTCGTCCGGTTGAGGTAAAAAGAACATCACCCTGACCACTCCGGTATGACACTTATACATTGAAATTAAGTTGCTACTAATTTACTTTTGCGCAGAAGTGGAGGTGCGCAAAAAGGTTTCACTACTAATGTCTGCTTGCTGCTGGTTTGGATATCGTAGCCATTAACCAGGATCACTTTGACGTGACACATAAGCTCGTAACTACTTCGGATTACCGCATACAAAATTATCAATAACTTATAATGAGGCTAAGAGTGGCCTTAACTTACTTTTATATGAGGGCAGTACTATAGTATTTGCTGGTGAGAATACACATAAGTACCAAGTCTAAAAACGCATTTAGCAACGCCATTTTCTGTCACAGGGCCCGACTTATGGAGCTTAATATGTGTCCTCTACGTGTAGACGCAATAGAAATTATTACTGTTTTCGCCCAAATTGAGAAGAGCAGGCGAAAATCTATCGACGGAAACACCATCCTCAAATAACCTCCCATCATTTTAGATGTAAGAGGTTTATTACGGCAAACGTTCTCTGTGCGTTCTATTTCTTCCATGTTTTTAGTTGGCCACTGCACACGCATACACAAATCGTTCGCGTTTATTTTCTCTTAAAACTTAGTCAATCCGATTTGTTCTGAAAATGGCGTTGACTGCGATTCTTTACAATAGTATGCAATTTCGTGTAATCTAAATGTGAACAATAGTGTTTGACTTGTAACTTCTGATTCCATTCTCTACGTGTTACAGAATGGCTTAAAATGCCTAAGTCATTCGCTACAATCACCTGAAGTAGAATTAACTCAATCGCCGAAGTGCCCCGATTTAGCAATTTGCAAATTTGAGTTGTGTCTGTCAGAGTTTCCAATCTTGATTAATCTAAATTGCTGTTACGTGCGGCAAATAAAAACGTTCAGGAATGACAGTGAATAAAAGAACTGTCTAAAGCTGCAGAAAATCCCATATGGACGGCACGGGAATTCGAGTTTACGCAGATAATTTTCGAACAGAGCGATTTAAGAAACCAGTACTCCTAAAGGTATCACATGTTTGATATATGCCGCAAGCTCCATAAAATTCAATGAAACACAGCCGAGGACCAGAATTACTTGCGAGTGACCAGTGGCCAATATACAAATATGGTAAATTTTTGTTTTGAGAAACATCGTAGCCTAAAACAGAAACCCATTTTAAGCAAACTTTTTCAAGCCACATTTCTGCGTTCGAGTCCAAAAAATATCCATATTTCAATTGAGCGTTGTGGAGAAGGAAGTGCCATTAAAGGCTTAATTGGCCCCTGCAGAAAACTGCAATAAACAAGAATAGGTAGGACATTTGTTGTAAATCTGGCCTGTGTGACAACATTCTAATTTGGTTAGTTTAGGAAGGTTGGCGAATATCTTGGAGGATTATTTCATCCATTTTAGCCAGTAGCATTATTTATAAAATTTGTTATACCTCGTATCTGTCGAAAAAGGGGGCACATTCAAACGAGTTTTTTCACTTTGCGATGACCGGGTGTTGATGGTTTTCCGTCCCCGCCTTGTTTTATAACGTTCTTTTTTGATTAAAGGGTTCTTGAGTATAAATAGAATCTATTGATGCCAATCAAGATTGATGTCATTTTGTGAAATTTCGTCTCCTTATATCGGTTGACGCTCATTGATCAATGTCTGTACGTAGGCAAAAGCCCAAATTATGGCTTGAGAAGGTACTCGTAATTTTCTCTACCATTTTGTTTAGTCTTCTTCAGATGATCGTGATTCGAAAATTATCAGACAAAGAATGGGTATGACTGTTCCAGATTTTCTTGCTGCTCTCGGCGGTGGCACTTCTCATGGAAGCGTTGACTTGAGGTGTAGAGTGTGGCCTAAGCATTCATCGAATGGTAATTTGAATTGAAGTTTAGATTGTTCTCAGAAATCCGTGATCCCATTTTTACTATGTGCACCAAGGACCCTTCCGAATTCGAGTGGTCAGTTCGGTATAAGGCGTTAGGTTGCTATGAGTAGGTTTGATGGCTTTTTCGTAGAGATTTTAGTCGGTACAACTCGGCTCCTTTGTCATCCGTTGAGTCTCATGTGCCAAACGACCTTTCTAATGGCGCGCGGTTGCGCGAAGATAAGTTAACACCAGCACAACAAAAAGAGTAAGTGTAAACTTGATAGATTTTTTTCGGGCAGCTTACTAGTTTATGTTTGTTTCTTCATCAGATTACTAAAGTCTCGCTTGACTTCAGGCTCATTGAAACACTTCAACTTTCGGATAGTGATGAAGAGAACAGTGTTGAAGAAAAACCGCCTTCACCGCAGGAAAAGTCACTATCCGTTATGCCGAAGCAAAGGATTGCTACTCAAAGTTCGTCCGGTCGTATGGATGAGAAGTCTAACTTGCCGCAACCGTCACCTATCGCTTCTGAAGTTACTCCTTTGCAGGCCGCAATGTCATCGAGTTCTATCAAGTAAATTTTCATGCACAAATACTTTTAATGATCACGATGCCGTAGATTTATATCTTATTTTTCTCGTTTTCCTTCACTGGTTTTTAGTTATTTTTGCAATATTTAAAAATTTCTGTATATAACTCTCAATTTTGAAGTTTCATATGGCAGGAATCGTGGTCTCTGGCCAATACTCGTTCGTTTTCTCGTAGACAAGTTCGCACGCATTGTGCGGAAAATGTAGATAAATCGAAACCACGGAGGCGTATTCAAGAGTCTCTTGTGCGACTGGAGGATCCTCAAAAACCGAGTGTCTATTCACCCCTGGCTGTTCGCGTAACGGAAATCAATGCTGGTTCTAGTCATAACCGACACTCAACTGACGCTAATGCTTTGGCGTCGCTACCTGTTCAGCGTTTAAGCAATCAGGAAAACATCCCGTCGGCAGACAAGCAAGCAGATTCATCTGAGCAGTTTGTACGACGTGTTTTAGCTGATGCCGAGGCCTTCTGTAAACCGCTTCAACGTTTGCCAAATAATTTTCATGATTCTTGTGGAGAGTTCTCCATGGACAGCGGTGAACAAGACATTTCTTTACGTGATGTTGAAAGTAACGAAAAATCGAATTTACCTAAATTCTCCCTAAAGAGAATATCCCCATTGTCCGAAAATTTCATCGGTTTGGAGAGACCTGCTGAAGATTCACTAGTTTCTCCTCCCAAAAAGCGTCTGGTTTCAAAGGATCTGAAAAATCCGTTGCCTATGGTCACCTCTGATAAAGAACAACGATTAGCTTTACGAAAAGGTGTTACTCACGAATATTCTAAACCTGGCCTTGATTCCGCTTGGATTTTGTCATCTGTTGGAATTAATGAACTACGATCGCATCTTCCTTCTACTGTTCCTGTCTCCGACAGACGCTCTTCGTGTTTGGATAAATTGGCTTCTTTACGCTTCTTCTTGAGAAGTCTCCGCGTTCCAAGCGCTACTTTACGTGGTACTGTGGCAAGGAAATTGACTGGTGTTTTGTTAGCTCCTGAGATTCCAAAACCTGTCCCCCAATTCGTTGAGATGGGTACAACAATGACGCCGAAGAGAACCGTGGTTTCTGCGACTCAGTATGATTCAAAGAACTTGGTTACTTCAGTGCGCAGACATCTCAAATGCAGACTTCAGTTTCCACTAATACGAGTCCATTTCATAACACTTTAAAAATGACTTCAGTTTCCGTCAATACTGATCCCCTCCGGCTTGGTTTTATGGAAAACGGTTTCGCTGCTGATCTCTCTGTTGACTATTATCTACAGAAATTGCTTGGACATAACAATTCGGCGATAGAACGCACAATTCGGAGGTTGGTAAATTTTTATCGTTTTCGGTTTTTTTGAATGCAATACTTATCGAGGTGCTTTTTTATTCAATCTCGTGTCTATTTCGGTCGCCAAGATTTCTGGGAGTTGCCTTGGTACTTAGCGAAATTTTAATAATGCATGTCTTACGCATATATTGCTAATCGGCATTCGGCTGCTGTGAGTGTAAGATTTGTCTCGTTCTTACGCAATATATTTTGGAATCGTGTTTGGGCACAACAATCAAATCTCTACACACTGCATTAGAATGAGTTAAGAGCATGGCGTGGTTTCAGCTCATTACAGCACTTTTTAGCAAATATTTTGTTAAATCAGTTTTGAAGATAGTACAGAGGAGGAGCAGTTGACTCGGGCGAGCAATTTGGACACAGAGGCTTCTAACTGTTGGACCAAGCTGGTGAAGTTTGTGGCAGCCACCTCCTCGTCTTCATCAGCTCCCGCCAATTCTTTGCGTCCTTTTATTTGTTCCTGTACTCCGGACACTCAGCGCCTTATCCATAGTCTCTTTAATCAGACGGATTTCACTTCTTATCCGGAAAAGATTCTTTCTTCTACTCGACACCTTCTTGTTGCGGCACTCATGTCTACCTCGATGTTGGACGCCAAACGTCGCTACGAACAAGCTCTGGAAAGTTTAGCTAAGACAGCTTCACGAATGCGAAGGGCGGAGTCTAAACTCCTTCGCCGTGCCTGGGTTGCTATGCAGCGTAGTGGCGGCGTCGACTTACCTATTACCGGTGTTGCGGAACTCGGCGGTGATGCGAAGCGTTGGTCTGATCTCTGGTACTCGGCTCTTGCGAGAGTGAGAGCGGTTGTCAGTGACAAGTTCCATCAGCTCATTACAGATAAGGAACAAGAATTGCGCAAAGAGGTATATTCTGTCCCATGCATTTCGGTGTAATTTTACTTATTCTTTCAGACGATTCTCACTTGTTACTTTTGTATATACATGTGCGTATTTTTGTTGATTATAATGGTTAACGCTTTTGGAAGCACATTTTGCGTGCTCACACGTGTATCATCGCTACTCTGTAACAGTAACTTATTGCGCATGTGACCGCACAAATGCGCACAAATTACCATCGAAGTTAATACCCCCTCTCCGTACTCCCACTGTAGCTTTTATCGACTGCTCCTTAAAGTTCGCGTGTTTTGGGGTGCGATTTCTTCAGTAATGCTTTCGTTGAACCTGAGTATGTACATATGTGGTATTTGGGTGTATATGCGTGATGCGGCAAGTGCCATCAGTATCTTCCTTTCCCTATCACGTGACGGGAGTGCACGCGCCCCATCTTCTGATCTAAGTGGCGCATCCATTAAACAAAATAAATCTACTTTCTCTAGTTAAGGTGCTTAAAACTTTGAGAAAATATATTTCCATTTGGAGGCTGTGATTCTCAGAATTGGTGACTGCTCCAATTGCCCAAGATTGTCAATTAAAATAATCTATTTCGGGCTTCATATTTGTCCCCATATTGTTTTTGTGCGCGCTTCGTACGTTTTCCACGTTCTTGTTTTCCTCTATTTTTACTGTTTATTCCCGCTACTAGAGGCCGCAATCATAGATTTGTTTATGCCGACTTGCCCTAGGTGTTACACCCCTCCCCACTATTTTCATTTAAGTAGGTTAATTGGGTCGGAGATCCAGGTTATTTCAAAGGATTGCGTACAAGGTCTGCTATTTCCCCCCCCCCCTCCTAATATAATTTTTTAGTATCTTGTTAAATTTACATCTCATCAAATTCACTATTAACTATTACAAGTTAAGATTTTCGCTACCCTCCGCATATTAGTGTTATGATTCTTCTCAGGTAGTGCGTAATGCACTCTGATCAGCAGTATTGATTTGGCCTATGTAGATCAATGAGGATGCGTTCCTGAAGCATCTGAAATTGCTCAATACAGAAGAGGATCTATTAACTGTATGCTCTTCGCCGTCGCCGGCCCCTTCAAGGAATGGCTCTGCCGATAGTCGACTTTATCCCCAGTCCAAACCTGATAAACCTGATGAGTCCAGTAGGTTGACTACCTAATTTATGCGTAAAATTCCAAGTGTGTTTTGACCCCTTTTCATTGCTATTTGCATTAAATTGTGAATGTTTTTATGAATCGTGTGTCTTAGAAGTGCGTCTTTTTGAAATGTTATTACTATAAACTATTAATAAATCTGAAATCCGGGTCCTTGGATTTCTGCTCTTTTTCCGGCTCCAACTCAACTAAAAGTTTGCAATAAATTTTGTTGCATACATTCCTGAATCTCCGTTTAACTCAAGACCTCTCCAATCCATCTCTAGTTGCAGCTTCCTATATTAAATACGTTTATTTAGTTTTAAAGTGGGAAATGTGGTTGCGCTGTTGCTATATCTATATCGTCTTGGGTGGAAGACAGTCTATTGTCAGCGTTCGAAACCGTTTCTAGTTTTATCTTAAACCTCAATGTGGTAGTTTAGAAGTACGCTTTATTTGTAGCATAAAGGCCTCACAATGGTACGTTTCTGGTGATCGTTCTTTTTGTTCTCTTAGAATCGGATATGTGTACAGTACCCAGATCGACACTGGAGCGTTTGGTCAAAGTCTTTCAAATCACTTCATTGGCCGCTGAATCCGTACGATCCCGTCAGGAATCGGAACTTATCCTTCCCACAGATAAATTTGCTATCTTTGGTTGCGAAGTGACTGGGACGCAGCAACGTGAACAGTCTAAACAACAGCTACCCGTTTTCGTTGCCTCCGCTCCTTCCACCAACATGACGCCTCTCATTGTCTACATCGACAGTGTGCTTCAAGTACATAAACAAATACTATCGTGCCTTGCAGTCTGTCCCGAAATGCAGCAGTACCAGTCCTCAGTCATTTCTACCCCACAGTCCAAAAAGCCACACTCTCCTTTCGCTCCTCCTCCGGCTCTCCAACCCATCCCCAAACCCTCTGCCAAACGAAAAAGAAAACATTCAAAGTCCCCTATACCTCCACCGCCTCCTGCATTTGAGGATCTTCCCATCCGTCCACATGACCCAGTTGTAAGTAAACAGTCGAAGCACCGAAGACACCGACAAAGCAGCCACTCAGATGAAACCATCGGCTCGGAATTGGGGGAGGCATCGAAGAAGAGGAAAAAACATAAAGATTCGTCCTCCCTATCAGGTCAGACACCACACTCTTCTAACATGCGTAAGAGACACCAGCAGGAAGACGGTCGACCACGCAAACACATAATACGTAGCTCTAGTGTGGCCCCTTCTGGTCGAGAGTTCGACCGAAACGATGGAGATGAGACTGATGATTCCACGCACGGGAAGAAACCTCGAGAGCGCCACAGATCTCGAGGAAGGTCGGTGATAAGTCCTATTCGAGAAAGGTCAGATACCCACCTTAATGGTTTTAGTGGCTTGGAGACCTACTCGCCCCGAAAGAATTCCTCAATTAATGCCCCTTCGTATAGTCCCTCCCGACCTGCCTTTTCCAATGAAAGACAAAGCAGCAGTGGTGCGGGCAAAAATACCTATGAACTCACCTATATCCCCTCGGTACCTGTTACGCCCGCATCCAGGAGAACTATTCCGCGCGAATTACCTTCAAAGCCGCCAGTGGATCCTGATTTCTACGCCAAGTGGATGGGCAGAAGTTCTTCGACTCGGCGGTAAAATCACGTCTTTCAATCGCAAGTCTGAAAAGGCGATTTTCATCGTCCTAGTCTTTCATTCCCAAGCTTTTCTGCCTGTGTGCTACCGCGCTCCTGCGTATATGTATATATGTGCAGCAATACTATCGGATTCTCAGTCTCGTACCTTCTCTATTTCTCTGCAGTATACTCCTATTTTTTACTTGCGCTATCTCGAGGCCGATGGTTCAGGTCACTATTAACTTATTCCAATCTTATATTTTTGACCAACCTGACCCATTTGTGTACATAACCAAACTGCATAACCAAGACAGAATACTAAAAATCCATTTATTAATGTTTTGGTCTTCTTATCTGGAATAATGTTAGATTCATGCCGAAGAATATCGTTTGGTAGTGTAAATGTACGTCGTGTGATAATGGTCTTTTAGTAGTTTCTTTTAACATTTCGGAGCGCCTGTTTTAAGATCCCGGTTTGATATATCCTCAAGAGTTCAAGTTGAAAGTGTGTCTCCTAGATGGCTTCGTGCGAGTACGAAGCACAGTATTCTCGTCAGTTTACACAGGTGCCCGCCACAGGTGCCCGCTAGCAGCAGTGTATATTGTGGGGTTGATGCCTTAGTGTCCACGTTCAATCTACTGTTTAGATGTGGTGCTAAACTCGACTGTTGGCAAGGTTGATCGATCAGTCGTTATTCCCGTCAAAAGAGCGAACTCATTTGGTTCTTCAACGCCTGACAGTTACACTTCAATCGGTGATCAGTCAGTTTCCTTGCCGAGGGATGGCTCTGCCCTCCCTTTTGTTTCACTGACCTGAATTTTATGTTATTTAAACTGTCACTCTCGGGGGGGTTGGTTCTCGGGTCACACGAACTGTTGTTTGTGCAGCGATCAGACACGTGATTTTGTTTCAATCCAATTACACCGGTGAGTTCCTAGAGGTCTACTTTGATTAAGGGGGATAATTTTTCCTCCTTAACATAAGTGTGACTATGTTTATTTGCCACAGTACTCGCCTGAACGTCGGAGCCTAACTGCAGTGAAGGTAGTAAAGGGCTTTCCTACGAGACAAGTCAATCCATCGTGACACAAGTGGTGCGCCGCATCACATTAATCTAACCAATTAGACCCGTAACTTTGGTTGATCTTCAAACTCGCATTGTGAACACGTTTATTAAATCCGTGACCTTATCCGCCACTAACTTGTCTTGGACAACACGTGAAGTAATTTCGTGATTTTAGTCACCCGTGTGGTCGGCTGCTTTTGATAGAAGAATATATGGTAACAACGAAAGATATGGTTGTTGCGGATGAACTAGTAGAACTCAAAAGGCTACTTTATTGTCGTTAGTCAATTCATCCACTGCGTCCTTCCATCGGTCACCCGTACACACCTGTCTGCACGTGCACCTCAAATCACTAGCCAATCAGTTTTTCAAACCAATCAACACCAAGAGCTTCAACCAATAGAATTGCCGGGGAGTCGGTGTTCACACGGTTTGTGGTCCAATGGCTGTAGTTCTTCCTGCGACCGATCCGAATGTTATCTAGACTCCGTTAGCGTAGTTTCCGCGCTATTTTTTAAATTTCACCATAATGATATGAAGAATCTTCATTTCGAAGTGTTAGCTAAAAGTCGGATTGTATCTCGTGCGCATGTGGCCAAGTCGCTGCAGCAACGTACATAGAAAGTGATGCTCTTCCACTGTCAGTTTGAAGCGTGGGTATAGAATTTTTTGTGTCCTCGAATATGCATAAACTAACTGCGCTCAAGGCTGCGTGGTAGCTAAATATAGGTACACACCATTCACTCCCTTTGCGTTTCATTTATTTGTGAATCCATCCACTAAGACATGATTAATGGATATTCTGAAACACTATTTAGACGTGGCTCATAATATGACATTATCGGCGAGCCAGAAGTCCTTTAAACATAACGGTCTCGAGATGTGTTTATCAAGAACTTGTTCCGGAAAGCCAAGAATTTGACGAATTTTTGGAGCAATTAATCGTAGTAGGTGTCAAATATCCCTCTTCTGTATTAAATATCCTGTCCAAAGGATGACCAAGAAGGTGCAATGGTTGTGTGCAGAGTGTAAATGCCATACACTCTCAAAAGTGCTGATATATGCGTAAGATGTGGGTAGCACATTGATTTGAATAGAGGAATGATGCGAATCATCAAAAGAGCAAAATTTCGCCACGTAACCATTTTTCATAGTTATTGTTGTGCCGAGACCAAATCAGTTGAGGCCTTAACAGAACTGGCTCCTTGACAGAGGCTGAGAAATCACAACGAACGGCGCTTGATGTTGACATCAACCACGGGTTTTAGGTGGCATCATTTTACATCAGAGGTCCACACCACACTATAATCCATGAGAATAATGCCACTTAGAATCTTAGGAATAAACAAATTATAAAACATCCTGGGACTAGTTTACCGCCTTTTCCTATTACTGTATTTCAGTTCCAATAACCTTATACCCTTCTGAGCTTGACATGCGTCTTTAACTTCGTCCATTTACATTTCAATGTGTTCAGTAACTCTCGTGATTCTAACTAATGGATACTTTTGTTTTTCCGCTTACTTAAATGCATAATGAGTTCAACTTTTGCAGAGGTGAAAGAATGTTCTTTTTTTCATCGAACTGCTGGTTGGTGTAGTTTTAGATAAACCCCAGTACGACAGCGGAGGATGCCTCAAAATTTATTGCCTAACCAAGATATTCATTAGCTGAGCTCGCAATATCAAAGCAGGCTCTGCATCCAATTAGCCGGAAAATGATTGATATTCTAAAGCAATTGTCCTTCCTGTATGTGAAAATGAAGTGCTAATAGTCGCCGGTTGAATCATTTAATTCTCCTCCAAGTAAAGGCTACATTTGGTAGAATTTCCCTTTCAGCGTGTCATTACTTCCTACCTTTTGACACTTTTCCTTTTTATGGCCTCCACCACCTCTAAGATTAAAAGAGTTGATATTTTCGCGATTATCTTAATTACCAGAGCACAAAGTTGAGAAGTTTTTTTCACAGCAACTTGGGGCACAAGTGTAGAGGATAACGAGGTAGGGCGGAGAAATTAAATGTTGCTTGAAGGCGGAATGATGACTGAACATTCACACACTCACCTTCCTGTGAGAGCTTCTGATGACTTATACCAACAAAGTGATGATCTAATCAATCGAGCCTTGTGAGATTGAATAGCTTCCGGTCTAACACTACCACCTCTGTTACAATCACCCTTCGCCATTTGCAATTCACCCTAGCCCACACAATACAACTCCTGAGTGCAAGAATAAACACAAAGCTATTTACACAGTGGAGACGAATGAGGATGTGGAATGCATGATGGTCGCCGTGTCTCCTTTTCGATCGTCGGGATGTGTTGATTGCGTTAAATTGTCATGCGTGGCTCCACACACCCACACACCGCACCTCCTCCTCCTCTTCCTGTCGGTGTGGCGCACACGTGCTTGCAGCGGGTCCTCCTTCGTGTACCCATCATTTTGTACCACACTTATACGTGATTTTGATTTTTAGCGTTTAAAAGCGATAACCTTGACCTCACGAGTGTTTGCCGCTTTATACCGTCTCAACAGGCTCCTTTACCGACTCAGTACAATTGACAAGGAAATGCCGCCTTCAGAATTAGTGGGGAGGCATTCTTTTAGTTTATTCATCAGTGCCAGGAAGTTAAATCCGCCTTATTTCACGCCGCTTGTAGACCCTCTCCCCCACCCTGCACGAGTGTTCTCCCGCTTTCCAACCGATGCTTTAATCAAATTCATTTCAACTCAAAAGTCATACACTAAATTCCCCTGGCCTCCCAATCCACCCATCGATTCCGATCGTTTCATCTTGCAACTCCTGCACCTCCTTCATATCTGCTTACGATCGAGGAGACAGGCGGATGGATAGCCAGGTAAATAGATGCGGGTATGTGCAGGCCTGCATGTGTGTGTACGCACACCAGCTTGTAGGCACCATAGATGAGTGTGTTAAGATTCCTATGTGTAGAGAAAGCAAAGAGTAATTTGCCCTAAAACTCATTACAGTATTTAGTCAATTAAATGACAAATTAGGAGGCGTCTGTAGGAGGACATTTGGTGAAAGAAGGTATTGTTCACCACAATTTCATGTCTTACACCTGCCCTTCCTCGGTGTCAGGATTCACTTCTCGTCGTGACACAAATCGACGTTGCCACTTCTTTCAAAGTATGCCCTACGTCTTTCCGTACTCATGTCGAGTCTGTCTTGATGCATTTTAACATTAAAATTTGGCGATGTTTTCACTAACTATCTGAGTATTTGAACCGCAATGGTGCCATGACGATTGCACTTTCTATTCCAATCTTAGCCTTAAAGTTGACCCACAATGGAAGTGGAAAACTGTTTTGACAAAAGCAGCTTATAGAGCACTGCCCAAGGGCTTGTTGAGAGAAGTAGTTTGATAGAAAACCCGTAGAAAAGCTACGGAAACCCCTAATTCCCCTTCCTAGCTAGTAAGACGATTTATTTCACATACACACACACTCACACAGATTTTTTTAACACGTTTAAAATGATGCACAGGTTCTGTGGCGGTGGGAGGCATCAGTAGCACAGAGGCCTCGTTAGGCCCGTATCAGTGCATCCGAGATACAGACAAACAATCTGAAAACAGTGCACAATGCAGTTCATTTGCCTATGCTTGCACAGTTGCTCGCACACTCCGGGTTGGCTACAATGGGTAGGCTCGATTTTTACCGTGATTTCTGCCTCCAGCGTCAATATTTATCCCTTTGGAGGAAAGAGCCTTCGTTGAAGTGCGCCAAAGTGGAGGTTACAGTTTTCTCATTGTGTTTTAAAGACTTAAATAGCCGAAAACTTTCCTGCTCTGGAGAGGGAGGGGAGTCCTTCGTGCTGGCTCACAAATTACGTCACAGATACAAGTCGAATTAAGACTAAACATTCCCTTAACTTCCTCTCGGCTCATTTGCCGGAAATAAACAAGAGGTTTCACAACAACCTCCCACTTTGTTCTCACACGGACAATGAGGTTGCTGGAGAAACGAGGGCTTACGGATATAATAGTGAATATTAGCATATTCACAGAATTTTGGTTTCAGAAGATAGTACTACAACCCGGTTACATGGTTTTTCCATCAAACCTTCCTCTAGCAGGTTAGCTAGCAGGTCATACTGTAGGCTGCCATTAGGTCTTACACTCTGGCAACGTTACTTATTGCTATTTGAAGGGTGGCACTTTTCGCCAGTAACTGCGCCTATGAGGCTACACAATTGATATTAAAAATGGGTAAACTCGAAGATGTTCAACAGCCACGTAGGTGTGTGGCTCCACTACCTTCGAGTTAGCACATTCATTCATCAGAGTTCCGAGGGATTCTCACTTGATCCTAAATGGAGTGATTTAATAGTTAAGGTGATGACATCATCGGATGCTCGACTGCGGCGTTTCAATCGGTTGAAGGAATCACGTCTGTCTGAGTGGGAATTTGTGATGGATAAGATACTTAAGAGTAATTTGGCAAATTAGCGGCTACTAGTGTATCTACTATCATAGTGCATTATCAACTGTCATTAACTGCAAATTGTAAATGAGCTACCCTAATCCCTGAAAATGACCTCCCGGCTTCAGAGCTCAATAATCCGACCGTACCGGCAGCCTCTAAGTCCTCCGAGGGGCTGATAAAAGTCCCTTCTAAGTTGAACTTAGTGTGATCCTCGTATAAAATCAGGAGAGAATGTGAAGGCTATCGTGGGATTGTAGACTAGAGAGTTTCAAAATATCAGGATTCACTTACCACTTTCCGGTTATATGAAATGAATGTTGCAAAAGTGCGTTGCTAGGTAAGTATATTACTTTGTTAATCATTTAAAATGGTCAAAATTTTATACCATACTTTGATATGCTGAGGATTACGTCAGTCGATCTCCCCTTCTCTGTCTACGCGTTAGTACTACTTTCACCCCAATTTAACTTAATGATTGAAGATTCGAAGTGTCTCAGAAGGCACAGCACTAATGGAATGAACGCTGAATGAAGAAGGCACTCTCAAATTGACCGATCTTCATGCATGGCATCTAATGTTGTCAACTCTTCAGCTTTGGTCAGCAGAGAACCTTCTTCACATCTCAAAAAATTATCATCACCCATTGTTAATAATTCGCTATTCCTATACCTAATGCTGCCGGTTTTTAAAACCCGCAACAATGGGTAAAATCATCCAGATTACTGTCTTAGTAGAATATGGCTCTCATAAAAAGACCAGACAAAAAAATGACGTCTTGAATGGAGCATGATTTGCCACACTGTTAAAATACGTGGTCCATTTAATATGAACGAAAGTAAAATTTACCTAAGAGGTGAACAATACTTAATCTCAGAAACTGTGGGAAGGATAACTGCAAAGTACAAGGAGTTCCTATTACAGGCAGAGGCGAGATAAGCTACGGCGAATTGCACGAAAAAGGCGAATTGCACGAAAAAGACGAGAACGATTTCACGTTACCTTGAGATTAGGCTTAGGTTACATGAAATTCACCGTTTGTAGTTGCAGTTAAGAGTTATGATTCCTGAGCCATGTTGTCCTCTAGACGTTTCACATACCGAGTTTTCGCCTATTATTGTTATACACTTCACTTTCAGGACATTTATCATTTTAACAAATCCGTCTTCACTGCATAACGGGTCTCATTTGATATCTACGTAATCACTAGTACGCAGCATCTATCGAGAAGTCGAGAAAGACGAACTTCATTTTAAAATCATATTTGCTATTTCAAATTGCTGTAAACAAAATTTTTAACGACATTGTGGGTTACTATCTACGTGTCACTAGGCCATAAATACTGTCAGAAAGGTTATTTCCATCAGGATGCGGACATTTTCAAGGAAAGGCAATAAAGCAGTTGCTGGGAATTTGTGGAAAGAATTAAAGTGGGGCAGCCCAGTTTTTGACTTTGCGCCCACCATATAAGTCTGTGATTATACATTAGACGGAAGACAAACGGAACCCGCTTTAGTATATTTGGCTGACTACCTCGGAAACATTCGAAGCGAGATAATATAAACCGTTGGAAACATATTACAAAAAATAGACTTATGCATGATTAACAAATTATTAAAAATACTCTGTAAATAACCCTGTTTATGCAAGTTGGGTTATTGTTGCTCTAATGTTATTGAGTAATAGGAATAGAAATCTCGGACCAAAGAGTCATACATGAGAACTTATGATTTGTTTAAAAGCACCACAATGCCTATAAATACCAGCGAGTTGTTCGAGCGGAACCATACGTTGTTATTCGGCCTGCGATGTCTAGGCCGGTTAGACCGCTGTTGAGTTTAACAGCGATAGAAGTCCCACCTAAATTTCTCCAAGTAATAGTATAATATCGAGCATATTGTTTGATTCAGACTCTGGAGGATTCAGCGAAATTAGTTAAGAAGCTTAAAGAAACGGAGTCGGATATTGTTAGCTCAGCGGTAAATAACTTTCGCATAGCCTTATGATTGCCAGGCTAATCGATCAGGGACTGAGGATGATCGTCGAATGTTGCAAGCGGGATTGATTTATCTCGCTCTTACTGAGCCTGACCCCCGGCGCTCTTACATCCAAGACATTGTTTTGATATCTCGAGATAACCTCAATTATGCTCTTTCTGAATTAACTCGGTTAGTGGCCGAAACGTGGCCAAAAATGCACCAAGAGGTTCGGAAAAATATGCTCACCATAATTGCTGAGCTGCTTGCTACGCGTGGTGCAAATGTCGACCTATTAATGCTACACTCCTACCGGAGGATGCAAGGTACGATAGTGTTATGAGAGCAATAAAAAGCCCTCGACTATTATTTATTGGAAAATGTTCCTATTTGTTTCAGGTGGAGATCTGAGTTCCCAAAATTTATGGGTTGTCCAGTCGCTTCTCGATATCGTTATTAGGAATAAGTATGGGAGCGACTATTGTTATTCCCTCTTGTGGTCACTGAATTTTTCCTGACTATTTCCTTTCTGTTAAGAGAGTCCTTGGAACAAACAGACCGGAAGTCTTTCCTTTTGCCTCTGACTATCTACTCTTTCCTTCGCATCATACCGGATCATCATAGTGATACAAACTCTTTTCTAAAAACACCTGATGGCGCCCCATTTCTCTCTAAGCTCTCAGTTTTGTATCAACGAGAGTCAAATTTCGTGATTGAACTCGTAAGAAGAAATGTATGTAACATTTACTGCATCATTACATTGCCCTAATTAATCTAGTTCGATAAGTGCGCCTTAATTGGCCGCGATTTCATTCGGCTGATCTCGAACCTTTCTCGTGTGGAACCCTTTCAAAAACTATGGAACGATATGTTCACGGACATGTCTTCATTATCTTCCCTATATAAGAGTAAGTTGTTGTTTTGTGATTGTGAACGCGAATGATCACCAAGCACTCATGTTATTTCCCCTTTTGACTTAGATGTAAATTCCCTTTTGGATATTCTAACTCCTGCACATTTTACGCATACTCTTATTACTCAAGAAATGGAAGTGTGGATTCGATGGATGCTTCGGAATGTGCATTACACATCTAATTTTCCATTTAGACGTTATCAAGATTTTTTTGTTGTGAGTTTTAATATCTTTTCTTATTCACTTTATACGTTACTTGGATAAAATTTTTCTAATTTCTAGCTATTTGCTGATTCCTGTTTTCCTTGATACCAGACGAAGTACTTTTCGGCTCCAGAAAGCCAAAATCTCCGAGTGGCTTTGACCAGATATATTGTAAATAACTTCTACCCCGACAATGATATGCTCGCCTCAACACTTATACCCCGTTGGAACGTCTTATCATGGATTATTACACAATGCCTTGTGAGGTCCTTTCCTTGATTCAATGTTGTTTGTGGCATTTGCAAAGATAAATTAAGCGCGCGATTCCAGTTGATTTTGTCCGATTAGACCCAGATTTTTCTCATAGTTCTCTCAGCTGCGGCCTTGCACTGACGACCTTTTTCAAGTCTGGGCGTGAGTAATGAATGCGGCACTAATTTTATCTGATGTACAGGCTCATTACTTTCACGTGGTTGGAGCTTGTGTAGTTTAATTATTCGAGACCAATTGATATGCTTCAGTATTTGTCGAAAATCTACTACGGGGACACGGAAATAAGAAGTTGTGACATCACTTGGCATCACCCTTGCAGTTTTTCTCATGTTTCATTTTTCAAGGTAAAAGATTCATCAAGCGTTTGTCGAATATATTCATCGGAGTTCTATGTGTGCTAACCGAGTGAAAGCAGAAACGTGCATATGCAAAATGCCTTTCGACATTGACTTTATAAGAAAGATTGCTTTTAATTAAGCCTTCATCTGATTTATTTTAGATATTAATGTAAATATATTTTCTACTTGCAATTTATTTCCGCCGCACTCGACTGCAGTAATTCTGTTCCTTTCTACTCGTTGCTTTTTCCGTTCATTTACTCTATCTATAATCTGTTAGATCCATTGCAAAGCACAAAAGAACTCGATCGGGACATTTTTTCTTACTTGCCTATTGATTGGCGTCAGACCTATGTTAGGCGTTATGGACCCAAATTCAATCTTTCTATTCCGATTTCAAGTGATGAAGTATTTAACATCTCGAAGTGGAGTAGTATCAGTCATTTTAGGTTAGGTACCAACAGCTACATGGTGTTGGATTCGTATACACTCAAATGAAATGATGAAACTGCTCATTGGTCTTGTGATTGGAATAAGTTCCCACCCATGTAGCTGTTCATTCGCGTACATATGGTATCTAACTTTAGTTGATGGAATCGGGTTCGGTTGCCAATCTAGCTAACATTGTGAAGTTCTAGATCTTATTTTGAGTGTTACGGACCGTTTATACTAACACCTATGGTGTTCGTGTATCCGAGACGTAACTATGAAATAAGATTTCTAGGAAATACTTTTAATGTACGGAAAGGCAGGATTTTAAACCTTTTATTTTCATCGTGTTGTGGCTTTGAACGTACGAGTAATTATCATTATTTAATGCACCCTAGTGCTCTAGAAGGCAATATTTAAACGTCAAACATTCAACTTCCACGCCCATCGACTGAAATGCATTTGAATAAAAAGGTGTCATAAATAGATCAAAACTATCTTACCATTTCTCCATTATTCTTGATGGTAGGAGTAATTACAGCCCAAGTGACGAATGTTTTATGGGAGCGTGGTACCTTGACCTTTTTTGTAGATCTCCATTGTGGTCGTCAAGGCCTTCAAATCGTGCTATTTGCGCAAATTTATGTTAATTGCGAATTCAACTATGTAATCTTACGGTAACTTTTTGTTCTCGCCTTTTAGTGTCCTATAGCTCATCAGAACTGCAGGATGGCTCTCTTCTTCGACTGGTTATGCTTTCGATATAACGAATGTATAATGAATATCGGTATGCTCTCTTTTGTGAAGGACATTTTTTGCTAAATTAAACTGTGCAACAGAACTTTCGCTACTTCCATTTTGCTTTTCCAAATTCCTAACTCATTTATTGGGTTTCAAATGTCAAATGACAAAAGAATGGTGAAAAGCCACTTCATCATTGCTCCAACTGTCATTACTCTCACTGGTACTAAATTCATATCTTACGGGTTTTTCAAAGAACCATGCTTACCTCCTGTTTAACTGTTTTTTTTGGGACATGGTGTCGTGACACACCCCATGTTTTAATTAGTTTAGTTAGTTTCTTTTTCATTTGCGGTAATACATCTCATTGATTTGTACTTCTAGAACCGGCAGTCCTTGCCATTACCAACAACCTTGCCTCGGCGCGCTATCAACAGTTCGCTGCCTCCATACTGGAATCGTTAATGAAGGTACTTCGCCTTAATGACATCTCGTACATTGCTATTCGCCTATAAATGGAATTCTTCAGTAAATAAGGAAGTTTGTTTTCAATCTGCCAATTCTTAAATTAGTCAAATGTTTTACCAATAACGACTATATTTTGCCACTTTCAGTTCTCTTCCCATAAGAATCTATTAGTTTGACCTTGTCGTCAGCTCCCTTCCTCGTGTTTGGAACCGCAAATTAGTTATTCATTCAATTAGAAATGACCTCAAGGCTTTGTTTTTTGGAACTGTTTACTGCTAAGAGACAGTCGCAATTAAGTCAAATATCCTGCTTTTCAAACATATCTTCCGACTTTCAGATTGGGGTTGAGTTTTGGGATACCGTGCGTGGTAAAATACCGCATTTATGGATTCTAAAGCCCCTGTTTTTAAACGACATTTTTCATATTAATTGGTTTTAGACAGTAGCCAACTTCCATCCGCAATTAACCGAACGGTTTTCGTTTTCAATCCGAGCTGGACTCGAGGATAGTCTGCGTTTGGGCGTTATTCGGTGTGTTAACTGTCTCCTTGTAATACTGTTACATTTTTTAATCTTTGGCAGCTGCTTAGTATTCTACTTGTTTGTCTAAATCCCAGCTTTCTTGGAAGCCTAATGTAACCCTTTTCCTCTGTAGATCTATTAATCCTATATTGGACGCGCTACTGCGGAGTGCTCCAGATGTCTACCGAAGTTTCACCACTCTCATTGGTCCTTTGGGGGATTCTACCCTTCCCCTTCCAGCCGCTTCTGGGGTCAATGCCTTGGGTGTTCCCCCTACTGCATCTACAGACTCCAGTGCTCTCGAACTCGGAGGAATAGGCAGCGGTGGTGGTGGTGGTGGTGGTAGTAGTGGAGGGAGCATTGATGGTAATAAATTCCACCGATCTCGCCCCACGGTTGGCCCCCCTAAACCTCACTCTTCTTCTGATCTTTTAAACCGACCCAGAGGTTAGCAAACTCATTAATAATTTTGGCTTTATTGGATCCAGTAGATCAACAGCAAACTGCTTCATGCTCACCATATTTTGGGCCTGCATTGTGTCGAGGTTCATTTAGTGTACACTACACTAGGCCTTGTTTCAAACACACTTCTTCCAACAATTTCAGAAATGATGGGTCATTCCTCGATGGTTAACGCATCCAATATCAGCCCTCCTACAGATCCCCGTCTTCGCCGGGGGAGCCTTCAAATTGTTCCGCTCTCGAAAAATGGCATTACACCCCCCTCCAAAACTCACCTTCGTCCGCCTTCTCCGGAAGCATCAGGCCGGTTTTCGCCACCTCTACCTCTAATAGACCTTACTATCTCGGACCTATTATCTGCAGACGAGGTCAAGAAAGGAAAACCTCAGAAGCAGGTTTCGGAAGGCAAAACATGTTCACCAACAACGGCGTATCCCACCCTTCCGACCGTGCAAAAACTCTCCGCATTGCCCGGCACTTTTGAGAGTCTGGCCTCGCCAGATTGTCGTATTGGCACCAACTCCAGCGTGGATTCCGTTCAGCAACGCATCGGTTAGTTGCCTTCTTTGCGTGTGTGTGTGTTTGTGAGTTTCGAATAAAGTGGTGACTCACTGAAATTTTCATATGTAGAATGAGTCATTTTGTCGTAAATTTTTACAGATGATCTTCGTCGAAGGTTCCAATCTTACCAACTTCGCTATACGTATAAGATGAAAACAGATGTAAATGTGTTCGATATCCTCGGTCAGTTTGTTGGTGAGATTCATGAGTACTTGGAGAAGCTGATCTTCAAAGCTCGAGCCGTCGGTTTGTTAAAGGAAGTTAGCGGTTCGGGCGAGGAAAGTCGAAGCTCAACACCTGCTTCTTTGTCAGAAGACACAGGCGCGTCCCATTAAATTACCTTAAATAAAAGCAGTTATAGGAAAAAATAATAACTTCTTTTTCCACTTCGCTTTGTTTTTGTAGGCCTTGAGGATGTGTGCGAAGCGATGCAGAATCTCATCGATTCCGTTTTGGAGGACGACTTTTCTGATGATCTGGCGATGGTTGGCAGAATTGCCGATGTGATTAGTCAAATCTGTCTTCCACTCTTTGATACTACCGCGGATTGTAGTGATACAACGACCCTTGAAAATAACAGGATTGGCAGTGCTCTTCTGCCTTCTCATATGCCCATCACTCAAGAGTATGTTTTTTTTTTATATTGTGAAATCAAGTATCAGCTAGTGCAGTTCCGCTTATTAAACTGGTTTTACTGAAGTTTGGTAGATGAGCAAGAAACGTCTAAATGATTCTTTATTGTGTAGTTTGTTTGTGTCGAAAGTGGAGAGGCTTTCAGTTGATCTTAAAAAAAGAACTATAATCTTAATTTTACCTTTTGATTACACGCGTTCTCTTGCCATTTGGTCAAATGTTTCTTAACAAAAAAAGCATGTACGGTGCTCCCTTGAAATTTATTGTTTGATATTTACCACATGGCTATTCATAACCCCAGTTTGCCATCAACCTCTTAGCATGGTCAGGTTCGCTTTATGCTGGTGAAAAACGCCCCTTTTTGCGTAATTTAACTTTCGAACTGATTTTGGGCTTAGATGTCCCTTTGTGTTGTCTCGCCATCTGTGGTTACCATCCACTATCAGTTTTAAAACACAAACCAGAAAGGTATGAAAGTGAACTTGGCCTTTTTCGGGTAGGAAAATTGATGGCAGCCTCGCATCTCCAGTTTTTGTGCCTCTTCGCAATTTATGCGAAATAAGTCGGACTAATGCGAAACGCGAAATTCTCCTGCTTCTAATTACGGAGATTCAAATTCGACAACCTCGAATTGGCTATCACTTGCTCTACTTCCTTACCGTCAGGTCAGTTAACTAATCTAATTTTAATTCAATGTTTTGCCGGAAAATACTCAAATTCTTAAAAACTTTTATACTTGGACGAATAATGTGTGTCTGCTCTTTACTCTTCGTGATACCATTGTATCTGGCTATTTGTCTATTGCTTCAAGATACCTTTGCAGTTTATAAAGTCTCCTCGAGCGTTGTTTTGTCCCGTCAGCATGTGTCAACCTATTTTCAACAGATTGCCATTTTTTTACACATTAACACCTATGTTTTTCAGCACCGTAAATGATGATAGAATGGCAGCCTACAGAAGTTTTTGTGCAAGCCAGGAGAACTCTAGCCTTTTGGTGTGTCTCTATCGCGATCTTCAGGTATTCAACATGACTAAAATACCCTCGTTCTATCTTATTACAGGCTAACTTTTTTTATACATATTTAGCTTCTAGCAGATGACAACCGTCATCTCTTCTGTTACCTTCTACCAACAATCTATAATGTGGTGGGTAATTATTTGGTATTCTTTCAGATAAACCTAATTTAAAACACGCATTTTGAAACCGAAACCCCTTTTATATTGAAACTGTGTTAAGTTTCGGTAATAATTTTTATCGTCTATCCAAACATTTTGTATTTTACATTCGAGGGCACATGGCTTTATAATTTCACACTCATTCTAGTGAAAACACATATATGTGTTACCATATTTTTAATGGAACATTAATCTTATAATTCGTCGCATATTTTCACCTGATTCATTTTTGCAGTTCGCCTCCGACCTCGCTAACAACCCAGATTTTCTCCTCTTGGTTGTTAGCAAAATAGATTCTAGTCAGGTAAATTACCTCATTAGCGAAATTCTTCGTGGACACCTCAACTTTTTTCATCGGTCCGACATAACGGATGTTTTGAGTGAGTTGGGTTTTTCTTCTGTGACATATGTGTTTAAACATTGTGATGTAAGGGAAATGTAAAACTTTTTTGGTGCAATTGTAGAGGCCAGTTTGGAATGGAGTTCGACGGAACAGTCCTTCTTCTGGCAACTAGTTGGTGCCCATGAATTGCCCACCAAGCACTTCCTCCCTCTAATCTCTCTAGTCGACGGACGGAAGCATTCTGAGGCGTGCTCCCAACTTTTGCTGCTTTTGCAGCTGGAAAAGTTTGTTCTTCATTGTTGCAAACCCTTTGGTCATATTGAATAACCTCGTGTGTGTGAATGTTTGTTCCATCGCGGCCAGTTTAATAACAGCCGCTACCGTACTGACGTACCGAATGCTGGTTTTTTATGATTTATTATCACTAAGTTTTTATTTTCTTTAATCTTTCTGTTTGCCACTATGCGATTGAATCGTTTTGCCAATTTCTTTAGTGTGTTTAGGAATACCAGTCAGAACTTTTTTCTCAAAATGATGTTTGTTTGTCTTTTTTTTCATTTTTCTCATAACTATTTTTGAGCCGTTGGTTAATATTGAGGCTTTTCACTCATTCTTTTTCCTGTCTTCCACTTCTCTAAATTTTGGTGTTGATTTAACTCTGATGAGGTGTGAAAACGAATAGTTTTGAGTAAATTAAGGTCGCCATCGTAGTGGATCACTCTTCTAGGGTAAAGCGTTTGGAAAAAGGAAAGAGTCATATGTGATCATTTAATTCTTTGATGCTATTTTACCCTTTTCTCCACTTTTATGGAGTATTTAGATCTTGGACTCCCACCAAGGTAACGTTCATGTTATTTGACCCCTATTTATACGTTTCAAAATCTCCACTATCGTGCATCATCACGTACAAAAAACGAGTGATTACATTTTTGACACGATTATCCAGTGGTCCTACCGTTGATCATAAATCATTGAGGACATTTTTTCCCTGAATACTAGTTTCTTACTCGGATGACGTGTTTCTGCTCCCGAGCCACCGACATGTGGCTTGAATTGATTTACATAGATAAAGAGGTGATCTATTTCTTTACGAGTCTAAAAAAAGTAGAAGGAGTAATAGCGATCCCTTTTTTGGGGTACTTTCCGGCAGGTAGATCAGTGTACACTCATGCTGCCTTGCGAGCGTCAAGCGGATTTATTTTGCACATTATTGTGGCATATTGTGTAAGATATAAATTTTGGATGAAGCCTGGAGTACCCTCGTTTTCCTTACTTCGCTTTACTCAATATTATTACAGCTTTAACTTTGTGTTATTTTTGTCCATTCGCATGACGAGACCTACCCATCTAATGTTTAGGCAGTCCCTCCCCTTCCCCCCCACCTGTTAAGATTTGGCAACGTGATTGAGGTCTCAAACGGGTACTTTTCACATGACCGACAAATCAGGTAATGTGAGGCTAATGATTATGTTCTGGAGGACTATGTCTAGATGCTTGAATTAGTAGTCTTTTTTCCTCTCATTTTTCGTCAGACTTTCGTGATGTGTGGTTTCTGAAATAGTTGTATTTTTTAAAATTCTCCCTCATGAACAATTTTTTTCTCTTTTAATAGTGTAGACGCAGTGTAGACCATTGTTTGAAAATCAACAAACGCCGACACCCCTATATTAAAAGTTCTTGATTTGGCTTTTCAAATAATCTGCTTCGACGGTCTAACCATGTTACGTAGAGATTCTTGACCGAACTTGGATCTTGCGATATTTGCCAGCAATCGATCAATCCTTGTCTCATTAGTGATAAGTGATGTTCTTGTATAATTTTTATTTATTTTTTTTCAAATTGAGGCCTGAATTGCCTTCATGTCTCTGTCTCCACTCACTGTTATTTCATCAAAGTGTGCTTGTATGAAAATTATTTCCACATTTCAATCACGTGTACTTGCCTTCCTCTCAGTATGTGCCCTAGCACAAAAATACGTTCACAAATGGCCTTGTCGACAATCGCTATTCCAACATGGACGGAGTAAATGCATAACTCTGGGTAAATCGGTTTTCTTCTGTTGGCGAATATTGAGAATCCTCCGGTAGGGCCACGAGGAAGCCTAACCTTCCTCACAAGTTGAGCGACTAAAGCGATTCTAAGTGAATTGTGACAAGTATACACATAAATAGATATCCCTTCCTCTATGCATTTACTCAACTGCCGAATTTACGTCCATTCGCGAGTGCAAGATGATTTTATTACAAGACAGAACCCATTCTGGATTACATTGGTTAGCATTTTTTTGCTGACGGAATGCATTCGTCAAAGGAAATGGGCAAAGCTCTGCACTTAGGACGTAACTATTATTAACCTAGTAGAGTTTCATGTAGCACAATCAAAGCCCCACGCACTCAGCCCACTTGCTGACCTATCAGCTATTGAAGACCGTATAATTTTGTTGGCGGTGGACCTGTATTTTGTTTTATGAATAACCAGACTTCTAGTAGTTTAGTCAAAGTAAACAATGCCTTCTTTGTTTTTTCCTCTTGGTAGACCAACCAATGAGATAGTTCGACTTCTTCTAACCCGTGCAGCCTCTAGTCTCAACTCCACTGTAGCTGCTTCTAATACCGCTGATGACCTTCTCTCTGTGACGACATTGCATTACTGGGGGCGTCCAGGGGGTGCCTATTCTCAACGCTTTACTGAAATTTTGGGATCTATGGTAACCACCGCGGTGAATGCTCTGCGTGGCACCAATGACACGGAAGAGGGAGGTTGTAGCTCCGCAATGAGGAAAAAAAACGGCCCAAAGTGAGTGACTTTGTGGTTTCCCGTTTTAGTCCGATCTCTGTCAAAAAATAATGTGTCTCAGAATGGCGGTAGGTTCATTGTCAGCGTTCAGAAAAGTGAGATGACAGTATACTGTACTAAAAGTTTGCAATACGGCGGACTGTGAGAGAAATCTTACTTAGGATACTTGAAGGGGTTAGTGGGATTTTAACAGAGAATTGGCAGGGGAACAGGGAGATTTCATCAAGACGCATTTCTTAGTTTGTAGAGGTCAAAGATCCCGCGTGAATAAATTTCATTTATAGAAAACTTGGGTTCTTACCTACCCATTCCTTCGACGGAGACCTGATTATTTTCTCCATCCTAAGTAGTAATTTCACACCAACCTCATTTGATTTTGAGTTACGCTCACATAATAGTCAACATTACGACGATACTTGTGTACCAGTCTTTTTTCTTTCTAAGCAGATGTTTTTGCACCTAATTTCCGTCTGTTTACAATGAGGTATAAGCAGCTTCATGGCTTTCCTACAACGTCACCACGATCCTTAAGAGGATAAACTCTTCTCATTTTTTCCGTTGCATTTTGTTTTCAGATGCGCTGGTAACAGTTCGGATCAGCTGTCCCTACTGGTGTCCATCCTCACTCACTTAGATTGTATGCGGAGAAATTGCAAAAACATCGCAAGTCAGTTTTATAACCTACAGCAATATGTAGCATTGATGTTCTTGCCCCCTTCCACCTCCCACCCCACCCCACCCCCCCGATTTGTACTTTGTTTCCTATTCATCGTCTCGGCGGCCCACTAAACTTTCTGCTCTTTATTTATAGAAAAGAAGAACGAAACTTGTTGTGGTAGGTTTTCGAGAGGGTGCCGTTGAAATGGCTTTTTCGTTCGGTTTATGTGTTCAATTAACCCTCTTACTTGCAATGCATTGCGCAGACTTTTACTAATTTTCCCCTTGTCTTCTTCGTACCCCAAGAAATAATTTTCGTAATCATTGGCTTGGTGAGATTCCCGTAGTCCACTTTCGACGTTCCGAAAGTTTCTTCTGCATTGGATTAAGGCCATTTACTTCCTACTGATACCACAATCCTAGTACGAGCGTTGTCCCCTTTCCTTTTGCTTTCTTGCGGTCGATTGATGAGGTTTTTTAATTTTATCCGTTTTCTTGTTACTTTTTTTGCACTGGGTTCTGACACGATTTTTTTTCTCGATATTATCTTTAGTGCTGCAAGCTACGGAGCTTCAAACTTCTCTGCAACAGGTGATCCTCACCACGGGAGTTCCCGGACACGTGAAAGACCGCTTCGCAGAATTGCTTAGCTTGGTGGAAAACGACACCGAAGAGTCTAAGCAGACAATAACGATGGCAGCCACAAGGGCAGGTGGAACATTGCGAAACAGTCGGCAAGAGCATGGAGTAGTCCATGGCATGGCGCCCTCACGGGGCGGGCACAGTCTCCGCAATCTCGACTCGAGACGGGCAGCTGAGGCAAGCTACTCATTCTTAACGCTCCCTTATCCCTAAAGCTTCTGTAAGGCATGATTAAAAGAACCAACTGTTTCAATTTTCACCCTTGACCCTGCCCGTGGCATTAGCCTCTAGCTATCTTAAAATATCCTTGAACATAAAAACTCCTCTCCAAGTGTAGGCGTCAATGGCTTGCAGTTACTTTTACTTAGCATTTGTGGATATTCTATCGGATGGTAATATCCTGTATTTTCCTCGACTGGCAATTAATAAACATTAAGGGCAATCGCTAAACATAGACGCATATAAATGTGAACAAAATTACGTGGTACGAGTAACCATCGGTGTTATTATCTAATTTTAACATTCGGGATCTCCTTTCGATATAATTTTTTCTAAGCACTGCATGAGTGTAGATGCGAAGTTAGTTTAGTAAAATTTACAGGTGGTAAAATTATGATCTCGTTTCACTTCAAATCATATTGTTAGTGGAGTTGCTTTTTGAGCCTGATAACGTTTATTCGGTTTTTGTGGACTTTATTTGCTTGCCGCCCATCCTAAAATCCTGACGTCATTGTTCACCAGTTTTTCCTTTATATACGTACAACGCGACTGGAGAGGCGGCGGACAGAGTCAAGGCCTTTGACGGTCTAAGATTTCTCATTACTGCCCATATTTTATTCGGGTTGAGGAATTTACGGAAGCTACAAAGATAATAGGTTGTTTTCAACCTTTCAGAACTTTCATTTGTTTATTGTTCAGGCGGAGCGCAGAAGATCGGCTGCGTCAGGGAGTGGCAAGAAGAAACAAGTTCGGAAAAAGTCTGATGAGGAAGGTGACGAGGATGGTGACAGTTCTGACAACTCGAATAATAATAATAATAATGCCAATAATAATAATAACACCAAAAACACCAGTAATGCTAATTCAGACGACGAGGAGGAGGGCGATCGAGTCCTGGCGATTGACGATTCTATGGATACCTCTGCTAACATTGAGAACGATGAACGGGATGCTGTTGCATCCTCAGCGTCTTTGTCTTCCAACTCTCCCGAACACTGCAAATCTTCCAGTTCCCCGGGCTCCGACGAAGAGGATGACGATGATGATGAAGATGAAGATGAAGAGCCCGTTGTTCGTGGCCGGAAACGTTCTGCCAAGGGTCGTCCCGTAGCCACGAAGAAGCAGCCGCCTGTAAAGAAGAGATCCACTGTGAAAACTCGTAAAGCGCCCGCCCCAATCGTTGTTGACTCGGAGGAAGAGGGAGGTGAGGAAAGTGATTCTGAAGATGCGCCTCGTGTCACTGGACCCTCAAAGAGGCGGAAAATGGTCTCACGAAGGCTTCTAGATGACTAGGCGCTTTTACACTTGTATGTATAGAATTGAACAATGTACAGTGCGCTAAAATGCGCAATTACGACAGTTGTAAACGAATCTCATGAGCTGTTAATTATCAGTAAGACTACCCGATGATACCTTTTTATTACTGCTGCAACGCCGTTCTCCGTCAGGGGTGGTGGCTCTCATTAGTGGTCGTGAATAGCTGCTCCTCAAAATTCAACGCCAGTTTTAGTCTAATTATGTGGCGAATATTTTAGTGACTTATATGTAAGCAATTTGATTCAGTTGACATGCTTTTGATTTCCCCAGAGGTGTTTTTTGTGCTTATAGAAGTGTTTTTTGTGCTTATAGAAGTGTAGATTTGTTTTAGATGACACTGATAGTGGACTTGGAAGCAAACTTGTCAGGTGTCTATACACCGCTGTAGGGTCCGCCGAGTTAACCGCAGGCTTTGCTGTGTCCAGGCCTGCCAAGTCGCTGTTAACGCTCGGCAGGAGTTAATTTCGTGATATTTTTAATAAAGACCAACTGTTGTCTACGAACGTGAACTTAGACAGACAAAGTAATAATTACATGCCTTGGCGAGAAGCAATTCATAATCTCTTCCACGCCACATGTGATCTTTATCCCACTGTTGGTTCCTTGTTTCATCACGATAAACCGAGATCAATTGGGTGGCTGCTGTGCTTTCTTTTCCACTGTGGAAGCACACAGCATGCTATTCCGCGGCTGACATCTTTCCCTGCCCTTCCAATTTATTCGCAAGGGCTCTTTGCGTGAAGTAGCCTTTGGACTGCGCACAATGTGCATAATACAATGCTCGGATTTTTATTAGATGTCAACAGTTGTGGCTCTACAATGCATGCTTACCACTGGATTGGGATCATAACAGACTTGGTACGATCTCTCCCACTAGCGCCAAGTATCAGCTTCGGAAGGTCACGTGTCTGACACTGGCGTCAGTTGCTATCATGCCTCTCGGGAAATGTATGCAGGTGGCCAACCTGTGACACTAATTTTAGTCTCCGGTTAGCAAGCAAATTGTATCGCAACAGTTTGCTGTTGTTCTGGCGAAAGACGATTGGAGTGCTTCTCCCCCCTCACGATCCCCCTCTCTATTTCCGACTTACTGCTACTCTCAGATCCCGTGTTGCTTCGGCAATGGATTAATCGATTACGCAAGACACTCAGTGGGTGGTCCTTTTTTTATAAGTACACACCGCTTAACCACCAGCCCCTACGAGAGACGATCTAATTGGTCCCAGCAGCACTGCATGGCGGAAACATCCGCAAGTCACGTTCTCATTAAAGCAGAGGTGACAGAATTACGCCGAGATAGCTTTTAGTTAGTGGGTATGAATGGAGTCAACTGAGCAGATATTTGCGGTCTTCCAAATTGATGGGGGTAGGATGTGCATTCAAGATGCTCGTACAATAACATGGGTTCCTTAACAAAGCTTGTAACTCGTCTTTTATTAGTTCTTGATTACCATTAAAGAATGTGTTTTTAGTACTCCATGAGCGCCTAAAATGTAAGTGTCCACTTACTCTATACATTTTCAGGCCTACATTAAAATGCTGAAATGTTACTGGTGAGTTCTTACTTATTTCTCCTGCCAATCCATTTCCTTGAGTAGTAGACGCAACACTACTCAATTCTATGGATTTTCTTCGGCTACCTAACGTATAAGCCGATTTTTCAAACCCGAACTTGGATTAGGAGAAAGTGGGTGTGTCCAACACACCACCTAGTGCATCGTAAAATGGTGAATAACTCGCAATGAGAGCACGTAACGCTATAGTTTTCACAGCTGATATAAACCGTCCACTAAGAAGTATGATTAATGGACGCGATTAACTTGGCTGTCGTAAAACCAGTAAAGAAGTGGGTATTAATATTTAGATAAACTCCTACATTTATAAAAACAGAAATCCTGGGGTTAGTCTCTTCGTCATAAGAATTAAAAAGCTATAATGTCAATTAAAGAAATATATAGGACGTCACTACCAATATAACCACAAACCTTACAATATATTTAACAGATATAAGATCGGAGATTTGGGTACTTAAGATGGAGACCAATCTGCAGCAGCTGCTGAATTTGTTGCTTGATTCCGCACAACTTATAATGTCATTTCACAAAAAGTAGTAGGCTACGCGTGCAGCTCAAAATTGCAGAGGAACGAAGTAATGATAAATTTATTGGTTTTTAAACAAGATTAAAATGTGTGCTAGAGCTACAACCCTAATTTACTAACCTTTTGCCACACCGCAATAAAATATGGCAGAGATAGTCCTCTAACGTATATCAAGTGTGCGGAAATTCTAACCAATTGCACATAATTTGTTTGAATGACTATCAGTTCGATACTCTTTCTTCTGAAACTGGCGGACCAATCGTGCACGAGCTTGATCTCTGTGTACATAAACTGTCGTACCACACGATTTCTTAATTCAAACCTATCATTATCGGAACTCCGACTAGTTTTCTAAGTGTGATGTATGTTTTCTAACTTCCCCGGAATTATCTATCCTCCTCGATTGGCACCACTTCTATTTTATAATTGCATCTCCTCATCCCATGTTGCATCCGCACACTGGATTTTCCAGCCAAACTCCAAATTCGAACACGCGCGAGGTCGGTGGTCGAATTATCCACAGACCCATTCCAGTTGGTGCCTTTTCCTCGCGACCCCCGGGTGCAATCCAGCAAACATACAACATGCCTCCCAAAGTTTCTGGGCAAGTCGATGGCACACCAATTAGTCACTGGTTCCATGGAAATATTAGTCGCGAAGACACGGAATGTCTTTTAAAACACAGTGGCATCAATGGAACGTTTCTTATCCGCTACAGTACATCGACGCAAAAATATGTTCTGAGCGTCATCTTTAATCAGCAGTTATACCACTATCCCATTGAAGAGCTTCTTGATGGATTTTATCAGGTTGCTTCATTTTTTATGTAACGCTTCTTGTCTTTTTTCGCCCTCACGTTTTTGCATGATTGTATTTTATCCCTGGTGTTTTCTTTTAATTGTGTTACCCTTATTATCTTATCCTTATCAGGTAATTATCATATTCCATAAACTCGGTTGTTTGCTCTGCCTTACTTGTCTTTTCAGTCTCTTATTCTTGCATTTGACTGGCATCCATTTCGTAATGTGTTCTTTTCTTATCATCTAAAGGTAAATGGGACTAACGCCAAGTATTTAGGCATTGATCTGCTTGTATCGGAGTTCCGTCGCGCAAACAACTGCATTGTTTGCTCTCTTGGTAAACCCGTTTTGGGTGCCAAACCACCACCCCACATAACTGTATATGGTTCTACCAATGAATTACATCATGCTGTGAGGAAGGGAAATCTTAAGGTTAGTCTTACGGTTCTGTAACAGAACTTGGTTATCTTCGAAGTTCTTTTTTCAAGGTTCGTGTAATTTTTGAATCTAGTAGGTTTTGTTACTTTAGTAATGAACTAACCGCGAGAGGCCACGAGTGATTGTCGGACAACTCATTATTATTACACTATTTGGTACTCTTTCATTGTCATACATAACGCCGTGCGCTTCTGAATACTGAATGATTCCATATTTGATAATTATTTCAATCGATAAACAAGTTCTTCTAAACTGATTTTTTAGATTTACTCTAAGAAAATTACCACTGAACCAGATCCTTAGTTTTTTAAGATATTTTGTCAAGAAATTCACTACCTGCCTACCTACCTATTCCGACGTTACTGAATAACACCTTAGGTTTTCTTTCTGTTTAAGTCTTTGAGTTGCTTTTTAGGACTTTAAAGTGAAATTGTAGTATTTCCAACATTCTTATAGCTTCCTCCCGCCCTGATGTTCGGCGGCACTGACTAGTAACATCAAGTCTTTTACATGGATGGGTTAACTTTGTACTTCAAATTATTCTGTTTCCCATCAGTTCGGGGGCGGGGGGGGGCATTTATGTGAACTGCTCACTTTCCTTCTACTATGCTTTCTCACAATGACCGCATTATCATAACATTGGAAATCAAAGCAACTACTGGATTCAATATCCGCACTCTTCACTACTTCCTCTAGGAAGTAATGAGCTGGACTAAGAATTTAACACGACCAAATATTTATCTAACAGTTGTTCGTTACATTTTTGTTATTTCTCATTGTCGTCTTTTATCCAATTGGTACACTGAGTTGTAGGCCACTGGCATCTCTATCTTTCCACTGTCGATTATAACTATGCCATTTTTTACATTTAGTTAGTTAGTTTAAATTCTATATATGGTATTGCAGGGCCTTTTTAATCTTCTCTCTGATAGGGTGTTCGCGATCTCCTCAACCGTGTGGCTTCTACGAATGTAAGTATCAACGAGTATGTCAACGAGAAGTCAGCAGACAGTGGGGCCACACCACTTATTGAGGCAGCCAAAACGGGCTCCAATGACATCGTTCGGGTCAGTTGTGTATATCTCGTGTTATATTTATTATTGTTTTTTATTTGTTTATATATTCATATATATTATATCCATTACTACTTCAACTCTACAATCAGCGGCTCTAATATTTTACATTAATTACACGTTTGTGATGTTTTATGCATGACGTTTGTACCGATTTTATTGTTATAAATGTCCTTTAGCCTGAATGTCTTTTATAATTTTTTCTTCCGTGATGTTTGAAAATTCGTGGTTATTGCTTAAAATGCCAAAAAGGCAGGAAGCCGTAATGCAAACTAGATCTTGAGACGGTGTACGACCAAGCAATCTAGAACAGTGAAAATTTTGCGTTTTTAGCTTTTCATTTTGTGCTCGTCCCTGTTATGCATCCTACCTTGATCCCTCACCCCGACGCTCTCTTACGATATATGATAGTGTCGTTTTAATACGTGTGTTCCGCATTGTTTGACTTTGTTTTTTTTTACCTAATTTTTTCGTCCATACTGCCACTTAACTTAAAAACCTTAATTTTTTTTTCGTTTTCCATCTTGATTTCCATTTACAGGGGCAGCACCAAGTGTTCCTCATCCATGTCTTTCTTACCCTTAGTTTTAAGCATTCCATACTAAAGCCATGCACATATGTGGATTTCTTTCGGAAATTAGTTTTTAGTTCTTTACAGAAGTCTTGTATCTTTGTTTTTACAGCCATGTGTTTCTACTAGGTAAGTTGTTTGGCGGTTTAACAGCTTTCTTGTCCTTACATTTAACCACCAGGTAGCTTATTTTCTTTTATTGCTTTATCAAGACAATAACACCTATTCAGTTGAGTACCTTTCGCATTTTTCCCCTTTGGTTTACATTTGCCAAAACTGTTCTTATGTTAATCAATTTTGAGGTATGAAAAATGGGTAGATTACGACGACATGGTTAGTTAAGCTTATTTATGCACATCTCACCTAGCATTTTTTCCATCTCCTCAGGTGCCTCATTTAGAACTTAGCCTCATCCCATTTTGTTATCTTTATTTAATTTTCAAGAGCTTAGATGGATTTTGATGGATGCATTTAGCATTGCTGCGTCGGTGTAGTCTCTATACCAGATTCCAAATTTTTCATGCAGTCGGCTATGTGTGGGGTAATTGCTAGAGTTTAATCACTGGTAACAGACAAATTTATGTTACCATCATATGAATACAGTTTTCCATGCAAAAAACGAATGGTTTGTTAAAATTTTTTACCAATTGCTCACACCTCCCCACCCTTTGTTGCTTGCATTTTGGACGGAGCATTATTACCACTAACAAACCTTTCGAACTCTGTCGCTGCACCTTTTTGCCATCAAAGTGGTCGTTTCCATATTTAAAGTTGCCGCTTATAACTTCCCGTTTTTTACATGTTTATTCCCTTCGTTGTTGGTATGAAACTCATGCGATCACAGCAAGCACTTAACGTTCGTAGTTCTTGGACATTTACTGTTCCCTCTCCTTGAGTGGAATTTGGTGTATTTCCAGTCCAGATTTCGGTGTAAATCGTTACGAGCGTTAGTGCTGTAGAATTTCTAATTGCCTAAACTTGTGTCCATAAAAATCTATTTTATAGTGAGTTCAACAATTTTATAGCCTTAAATTTGGAATGACACATGATCGTTCGGTTTTTTAGTTTAAAAAGAGTAATGTCAAAGTCGGAGATGCAGTGGCCTATTTTCCCTCTGTGCTCTTGCTGCCCTCGACCACTGTCAGTCCCCAGGGAACGTTGCAAGGCTAATTAGTAAAGTCATTGTTTCTTGTCTTGGGTCTCTCTCGTCAAATTGATTCATCCTTTTTTTAGTAATTGCTAATTAAAAAACCTTTCGGTTTTAGCAGTAGATCACGAAGTTTATTCCTCTCTACCTACACCTTCTCACTTTATGGTCGGGTAACATAGATGCACTTCGCTAGCTTAGATATGCTTTATATTGCCCTTTTTCTTTGATTCTGGTATTCCGCTAAATTTCTGTGGGAAGAGTACGACTATCAGTTAGATATCCTTTTTAGTGCAAAATATATGTTTTAGCTGCGAATTTAGACTATTTGAAGCAAAGTTAATTTCCCGGTTACTAAAATAGAAATAAAGGATGGATAGTTCTATTCCTAAATGGGGATTGTCACTTTATCATCTACTGATTAAAAACGACAAATACTCTGATTTTAGTGTAAGCATCCTTTGAATCAGAAGTTTTAATTGTTGGAGTTCGCCTCATCTTATTTCGGTTTTCGCAAAAATCCGGTTTTAGAGAGAAAGTATCTATTTCTACGTCAATTCTGGCCTCTATTTATGGTGTATGTGGGCTTTCGGCTAACGCTTTAGGTGTATTTTATCCCTTCTGCTTCCATTTGCTCCAGAATTAGGACACGATTTCACGGTCTTGATAATTGGTAATCGATAAATCGACATAGATACGCAAAATGACTTACTATCTCCTTGCCTTTGTTAGTTAAAAATTTGCGCATCAGAGTAGTGTACTTTTTCATTTAGCCTCATTATCAGTTCTTGATGAATGATTGTCGAGTGCCCTCATCTCTAATGCCACAAGCATTTTAACTATGATTGGAATGGAATGAAGTTCTTACACTGAACATATCCTTCTCTGAATACCAACTCTCGTCTCGCAGATATGCTATTAATAACTATTTTTTTGTCGTTGTTAACACAAGTCAGCTTCTTAATTGGAAGTGCATTCAATCGAGTTTTCTACCTGAATGGATTGCTGTCCTATAGTTATTGTTGGACCACGGGGCACAAGTGAATCTGCGCGACTGTGGCGGCTTTACAGCTTTACATCGAGCCTGCCAAAAATCTTTCGCTCACGTGGCGGAGACTTTGTTGCGTTTGGGTCGCGCGAACCCCCAGATCAAGTGTCCCTTCTCCGGTAACACCGCCCTTCATGAAGCTGCGATGTTGGGTCATGCCGATTGCGTCAATTGTCTCCTTGAGTTCCATGCGGCGCCGTGGGCACGCAACGCCGAGTTGGAAATGCCCTTCGAATTAGCCCTCCGGTTTGGATTTGCAGAGCTGGCAAATGCGCTGGCTGGTTACCAGCCCGCTCCACCTTTGACTTCACAGGTATTCCTTTTGTCAATCCCGATTTATACCCTTTCGTTACCATGTCTGTTTGCTACTTTTTGTGAAGGCACGTATGTTTAAGTCTCCCGTATGTTGTGGTCTTTTCCTGTAATTTACACTTAAAATCATAGGCTTTCTAGAGTTTCCTTTCCTTTCATGTTTTCCGGAAGCTTTCGTTGGCTATTTTGTCCTTCAAATTCGTTGGCCTTATGGAGTTCGCAAACGTCCTTCCCATCTGGCTACTTATTTTCTTATTGGTCCGTGTTGACCTTTAACGCTTTTCAGAATTTCCCAATGGCGATACCAGTTTCCTTTAGATTGTTTCGAACAGTATGGCCTAGGACGTTTAAATTGCGATTACGATTAATTTCTCCCTCGGTTCGCATTCAATCTAACAACTTTTCAGCTGTCCTTCACGTGTTTCCTTGAAAATCAAATTTCTATTTACTTAAAGTCCTAATTTTTTATTCTACTTCATCCCAGAATGCACTTTTATTAGACGAATTCTTGACTAACTATGGTGCCTATTCGAGCACTCGCGACTCGTTTGGTGAGAGTTACTTGTTGAATCCTTTGGGTGCTCCGAGTCGCAATTTTACGATGTGGTGATCTGGAGTCTGTGAAGTGTCCACTATTTCTTAAATTTTATTCTAAGCAATTCATTTTTCATTTTCTTTACTCTCAACTTCCCACTTGTATCTTTTCTCTTGTGATGTAATTTCATTTACTGCACGATTTGAGTTTATCTGAAGCAGTCTTCTTATTCTCAATTTGAGCATATATCGGACCAGGAATGACGTAACGTTTGCTTCATTAACCCTTTCCCTTTTCTAAAATTATTTCCTCCCACATTATGTAAGATGTCTATTATTATTACTATTATTTTTTAACAACCGCCTACCTGTAAACGCACTTTTAAAATGAAATCATTCGTGGGAGAGGTTCCTTATTTTGTTAACGACAATATATGTTTTATCTTTTTCATATCTCTAAATTTTTCTTTATGAATTTATTTCACCCCATTCTCTTAGTTCAAGTGCAATACGAAGAAAATTGTCATCTACGCCAATTGCGACTTTAGTTTACTATTTTAATCTTTTTTCTCACTACTTACCCTAAATCGGATTAACAAAATTTATACTGTGTCGGTGTTCCCTTATAGTCGGACTGGTTCCATCCCTCGCTTTCTAAAGGCGAAACAGAACGTGTGTTCGCCTCCAGTTCAGCGATGCAAGACGGCGCCCTTCCTGGTGCGTCGCTCCTCTCAGTCGGAGCGGAAATTCGTCCTCGTACTTTATTACCAACGCCAGAGTCTCAAGTACCAAATCGAGGTAGTCGACTTTTCTTTCCATTTGGACACCAAGGAAGCCTATTTCATTGATAAGGTGAGTTAACCCCTACTTTTTCTCATTCTCTGTTACATAGCATATAGTTTGATGCCTGTCGGTCATGTAGCTGCTTGCTAATCTAGAGACCATTAGGACTATAGACTTTAATTCCAACTTTCACTGACAACTACTTCACCAATAAGTCGCCATTATTTCTGCCATTCCTTTTTTTATACCTTGTGCCATGGTATTCAATTTTCCGTTTAGGCCTGCGACGGACGTGTCCAAGTCGCGTTAGTTTGTACGAATAGTTTACTTTTTGTGATCCCGTAATTGTTTACTATTTCCCTGACTTTGTAATGGCACCGCAGCCGTAAAGTTCATTTATCACTCATTTCACTCTTTTTTGTTTCAAACAGTTTTACTGTAAATTTTACAGAAATGATTTTTTAATCTCTTGAATTAAAAATGAAGATTTGAGCCTCATACGCGCATTTCAACGTTTGCTTCTTAGCACGCTTTTTTAACTAGTACTACCTAGCGTTGTTATTCCCCTATGTGTCTGTCAGCCTGTTTTGTTCCATTGGAAGAATCAACGAATGCCAAATTTGGGTCTGATTTCGTTAAAAAGGTGGTATTTTCTTACTCGTGCTATCTCGATGACATTTAAGTTTTAAAATGAGGCTCTACATATATCTGCCGCTAAGCCTTAACAAAGTTTGTTTAAGCAATAACTGCTTCCTAAACCATTGGTTTTTTCTCGCTCTAAGGTGAGGAATTTTTTGTAGAAAAGTATTTGGCCCTCTGGCTAGTTTATATGTGTAATCATTGAAATCTTACCAAGAATTTCATTTGTCGTAATCTGCAGCCGCATCTGACTCTTGACACCTTTTCGCATTCTTTATTTGCGCCTTTCTGCACCCGATTGTTCTCATTTTAGATTTCAATGTTCGGGATTTAATCATATTTGTAAACTTAGATCTTACGCCGATACGATTTAAAGAGGCAAACTTGCCAATTCTCACCGTATGAACCGTTTCCTTTGCATGGAAACTTACCCATTTTAACTAACTGAACTGCTAAATCCTATATCAGACCTGAATTTGCCATGGGCTAATTTTTCTATGTACATACTTAAAATATGCTTTTCTAATGCGTTAAGACGCGGCCTCTTGTCTGCCTATTTCGGGAGGACTGGTTTTTTGTTGTTTTTTTTGGTTTTTAGCGTTTTCTCACGCACAAACACACTTGTAATGCGGTAACCGGTTTTTGTATTTACGTTTGCACTCGGTGCAACCGTATTTCGTGGATTCTACTACCTCACACGAAGGAGTGAAATTGTGACCATGTTGAACATCCGCTTTGTTCCTCGGATCTAGGCATGTGTCCCTGGCTTTTTCTGGGACCAGAGTTGATCTGACAGTGTGTTTTATGTGAAATGTGGAAACTTAACGTTCACCGTTACTTGCCACTATGCTTCTTTGATCCCACATCGTGCCTTATCATTTTATTTCAATTTTTCTCTGTGTACTCCTATCGTGCCTTGAGGACGCGAAGTCAAACCTAACCCCTAATTTTGTTGCTATTATCTACACTTTACACGCTGCTCCACTTTCGTCCCGTTGAAATGATTTAAGCAAACAAACTTCAATGATTCAATTAGGACATAATGCCTTTTGAGTATATCGAGATTGTAATTTTGTCATAAATACACCGGACTTATAGTGCCTTCTTTGTCCTCACTCTCACTTGTCCCCGTTTTCCCCCTTCTCCATTCTCCCTGGTCCCCGAAAAGAGGTCGATGTCAGCGGAACGGAGAGCCAGCTACCTAATCCTTGAATGGTTGGGCTTTTACCGCCCAAGAGAATTTGAGAGAGCAAATAGTACTAGTGTACACTAAAATTGTCTTTGTCGCAAGACTCACACTTTTTATTGTACCGTCGGGAACATATCCCTGGTTTATATATTTTTCCCTACTGTTTATTAAAGACATAAATGCAGACAGTAAAGTAGCAAAAGTACTTTTTATCTCCTGAATTTCGCTGATACTTGCCATTTGCTTCGGTGTACTTGCTATGGATGAGGCTTTATTTTTGACACGGAGAACTTTCAAGCACCAATTTCTTTTTGCCCGAACTGTTATTGACTTTGCCGGGGCCATTGTTATGCGACTGTTGTGGTAATGCTATGGCGAAAAGAAACGTTTCCCATGGAATAATTCGTTCAAGGCCTTCTTGAGCGCAGTTTTTTGAAATCCCAGATTGGCACGCCTGACGCCATCCCACCTTCAAAGTTATTAGTCTTTAAGTCCAGGCAAAATGCACGGATGTGGTTTTTGAAGTATCATATGGTTGGGAAATCAGTGTATATCGGCGATTCTTTTGCCTTGTACTATCCATTATTTCTATCAGTCATTCACTACTTCTGTTCCCTTAGTTATTATTACTAATCTCTGTACTCTGCCTGAGATTTTACTTTATCCCTTACTATTTGGTGTCACTTGTAATGAACGGCTGCTTACTCCTATTCGTTTTCCTACTCATGAGAGAAATATTCTGGTCACCATGTCATTATACCATGTTTTGGATTTAAACATTTTTTCTTCCTGATGATTAACTTTTTATTGCTCCCGTCTACTGATATTGTAGGGATTCATTTCCTACCATATCTTTTATTGTCTAATAGTTTTACAAAAGCTCTGTTACGTAAAAGCCATTTGTTGAGATACTTGGGTTTGTAATGACCCGTTGTATGTTGTCATTTCTGTTCTTCTGCATTTGTCTTTCGTTTTACGGCTTTTCGCAGTGACATTACGATATAACCAAGTCTTCTGCTTAACTATAATGTCTGCGCGCCGAATTCTGATTTTATCAAAATAAGACTAAGAGGGAAATATATCGTATCTTACGGAAGTGAGTGTACATGCTGCTTTCTATTTCAATAACCGATCTTGACTTTTCCCTTTTATGGTAGGACAATTTTTATCCTTATAAGCCCGTTTCATTTGGATTTAGTATTATAAGTAGCACAAAATACTTATTTTCAATCTTCTAAAGGCGCCTTTAATATATCCCTTTATGGGGATGTTTGAAATTTTGTGTGGTCTTTGTTATATTTGCTGAGTTCTTAATTCGTTTTTCTTAGTACTGTTGAAAGGGCGTTGAAGTTAGTAACACCGGCTAAAAATCTCTTTATAATGAAGATGACCACCGGCTTTGCGGCGGGTCCTCCATCACATATTCTTTTGTTTCCCGACTATTTCCCTATACATCTAAGCTTTATTGAATGAGAAACCGACCACTTTTCTACCAGTACAAGTGAATTATGCACATATTTCCACATTAGAATGCTCCATATCGTTATTGTAGGGTCCATTCCATCTGTCACTGGAACACTTCATAGAGCACTACAGTCGTTTCGCAGACGGTATTCCCACACGTTTGCGTTACGCTGTTTCCCCTACAGGCAGGGTGCTTAACATGGAGCGCCTTCTCTCCTCTTCCGCCTCTTCTTCCTCCTCTTCCACTCCTTCCTCCGGCCGCGAGTTGGTAAAAGTCGTCTCCGCCTCTGACCGCAATTCATCAGGTGGAGAAAGCTTGGGCTCTTGCCCCAGCGCCTTCTGGACATCGCGGAGCTCCTCTGGTTATGCAAGGACATGCTTTTGCCAGTGGACGTCCGAAGTCTCAGTCTGCTGTGAGTTTTTTTTCCTCTTCGGCTTAATTATTTTATGAATGTAAGATGGTTAACAGGTAAGTCAATCGCCTTGCACGGAGTTTTTTTCGTCTAAATCGTAGTAATTTGTCATTGATTCTTAAACAATTGAACACACATTGAGACAATATTTTCCTCTTTTAAATATTTTTTGTGATTACCGTTTCGACCCCGTTATTATGAGGTAGACGAATGTACCGATACTGCTTACGGATCTGGAGCAGTGGACATGCATTAATTTTGTCGTTAGATTTGGAACACGTTTACTCCCCGAAATAACGATACACTTAGTGGATATTGACGGGTCTCATTTCCTGCTCCTTGCCTATTGAGGACTGGTTATTGTTTGTTTATTGACAACATTTCGTAAGTCGACGTTTGGTCAAAGGACTCCTTACCTGAAAGTAATACCCCTTACTTAAACTTTATCGTCTTTTTACCCCATCCTTCTCCCCCCACTCCTCATGTACTTACTTCCTGTTGTCCATTTGGCCGTGGTACTTTCAGCTTTCTCATAAGTTGGTTGCGCTTATACTTGGAATTTTTGATACCGGCGTGAGAAATATACGTTTCTTTCAAGATCGCGATAACTCTATTTTGTTCTAAACATTCATGCTATTTCCGATGGCTTCTCATTTGCGATTCCCACTTAAGAATTTCTCTTTAAAAAGTCGCATTTTTTTCGCGTCTAGCTTCATTATTTCCATCGGCCCATAGTTTCGAGCTACCTCAGAAGAATCGATAAATGGGGATTTGGAACCACTTCCTTTAGCTTTCAGCAAGGCCTAAAAAACGTTATCTGACATCCAGAGCTGTGGGGTAGTCGAAGTGATTTCTTATTTAATTCTTTTTTTTAAATTTAATTATTTAAGCTTTACTATTGAATCCTGTCTTGAAATCATTATTGTCAGGTGATGTTCAGACAAAAAATCTCATTTATTTTGCATTTAGACACCTGTGTCTGTTATAAATGCCAGTTATTATGGCTGATCAGTTCTTTTTCGTTCGAAAGAACGGGTCGTGGGTGGAAAATTTTTTGTTTATTCAAATGTTTTTAAACACAATGTGGGAGGCAGTGAACGTTAATGACTTGCATGGGTAATACACCTTTTACCTCTCTTCGCATGTTTACTATAGGAGTTTAGATGGAGAAATTGTGGTACTCTCGAAATTCATCCCCTCATCAAGAAATGGAGCGAGCCTTGCAATTGCTATTCGGCTTGCGCTTTGGGCACGGTACAAACGTAAACGAAGTTGGACCATTTTTTCCCCTTTCCCTTTCGAATACCATGGCTCAAGAAGGCGCAAAAAGATGCTTTATTCACCAAATGGACAGCCTTCTGACTAACTCGATTACAGTCACCGCATGCGTGATTAATGGCAGACGTAGGCGTCTATACCAACTCCTGCCCACAATGCATTTGTGATATGAAGCATCCAGTCAACTTTCCCATCTATGTCTCGATACTCGTGTTCAGTTTTGATAGTTCAGATAGTTTTATCTTTATTCGTAACCGTATTACTTCGAATGGGGTTTATTTAACCACTCAAAAGTCAGTTAGTAATATTGGTGAAGCAGGGTATTTTTTCCTGGAACAACTATCCTTTAGACCTGGCGCCTCGTCCTATTTCCACCCCTAGGCTCGGGACGAACCTTTCCCGATTATTCCTGGGTTGAGGTGTGACGATCGTGTTTATTACACCACTTGGAGCAATCGGTATAGGCAGGCAAAGTGGTTAGTCATGTAATTTTTTGCCTCCGTGCCTTTTTTGTCGTCCAAATCTATTTCAAGCCGTGATGCTAATTTCGGAAGTCGGTAAAAAGCATAAATCCTTTTCACATCCACAGACATGTAATTAGTTAGTAAGCCTGGAAAGAAAAGTTACCACTCTTGAGAGGATTTTCCGGTGCTGAAGGTAATTCATATTATTTTTGTAATTTACATCTACCACTTCCTTCTTTTCTTAATTGACTGCCTCATTAGATTATGTCACATTCGATTGGCAGTGCATCCTGACTCCCATGATGTTATTTGGACACTTGGTGGACTAGGAAATCTTTTCTCACTTGGGTATTACCTGTTTCATACACTTTTCTAAATTCTTTACGAAGACCTCGTGGTTTTTGGCTAATTTCAGAATTCATTGTCCTGTCCGGAGTCTCCGGGGATTACCTGTGGGTAGTCACTCTAGAAATCCGAATCACTTATATCCTTATCTTAAAAATCTCCTCTGAATAAATCCCACCTTCGTAGAATTTTTTCGGATCTTGTTTTAATTAAGTTTACCTATTCGTAAATCCAATTTATCAATGACTAATGCTACTATTACTGGTAAACCGCTTGTATCTTTCCCACTTTGGACGTGCGATTATTCAAGTACACACTTGCGGTTTCATCAAAGCACGTGTTGTAACAGTTTGCTCTTTGAACACTTTGTACTGTGATAAGTGGAGTTCCTTCCCCCCCTAAGAGTCACCTTTTTCACATGGTCGCACCGCGCCACATCCGCGTAAGACCATATTTCAGCACACAGTGCGTTCTTTATACAGAGCAAGCGAAATAGCAGTTCGAGCTCCGGCATGTCAAGCAGTGGAGCAGTGGTAGCGACTGGTGTGGCAGGACTTCCATCCGCGTCGTCCTCTGTGGGCGGTCTTGGGGGAATATCCGGCCCCTCTGGCACTGAGCTGCGCCTCATCCCCAGCGACGCGGTCATCCTTCTCTATCGCCTTGGCGAGGGCGAATTTGGTGAGGTGTATTGCGGCAAACTGCATATTGAAAATGGAGCCACACAGGATGTCGCTGTCAAAGTAAGTTCGTTTGGTTTTATCCGTGAAATTTGCGGATGATTTTGATTTGCCCTACTGTTCTGTCACTAAGTGTTTCCAATTTAAAGTAATTGTACCTGCTATTAACTGAAGGCGAGGGAATTTGTTGATAGTTCCTATTGGATACATTTGGGAAAGTAAGGCTGCACTCCTTTATTTTCCAAAATATCTTTATGATGGAGAAACTAGTATTTGCTCGAATTGCACTTTAGTTGGCGAAATGAATGTTAAGTTCATAAGTTACAAAATGTCGAAATGTGTGGATTGTGTTGTGTAGTGAGTTATTCCTTCAACCATCATTTTAAGTAGAATCGTATGATTATTTATAATTATTGGCCTACAACGGCCTGGTAGTGAACCGAATCTGTAGTAGATACCTGCCTATATTAATAGATTTTAAACACTTCAAACTGATGGACCTTTACGTTCCTTCTCCTTTTGTTTTTCGTCAGCTAGATTCTTTCCATTCATTCCATTTTCATAGGTGTTGGTTCAGCCATGTCAGCGGTTGGACTTTCTCAAAGAGGCGAGCATCATGATGCGCCTCTCGCACGAGAATATAATCACCATTTACGGGGTGTGTGAGAACAAGCGCCTCATGATGATACTTGAGCTGGCCGCATTGGGCAGTCTTCTGGACTTCATGCTCGACTATCCCGAGCGTTGCCAATTGCCCGAACTTTACAATTGGGCTATGCAGGTGCGTCTTCTTTTATTTATTTTCTTTTGCATGCCACTGATATTCTTATTGGTGAAATTAGTACCCTCTGACTTCTGCATTCCCCACCGTTATCCTTTTGTCATGCTACTTCAGCATAATTCTAAATTCTCTTTGGTTTAATCCCATAAATTATTCATTAAGGTTATGGAAGCCTCACTTTGCATCATTTTTTTGCCTTTTCTGGGGCTTTATTAATGACTTCACAACAAAGATGGTGTTCGTTTTCTCTCGTCTATTCCAAACTGTAAATACGTCTCTAGTTGTTTTCCCCCTTTAGCCTTCAAATCCTTTCCGTGAGCCACCCTTCCCACCGCATACAAAATCTCTAATTTCTTAAAAAATTGAATACCTTCATATTGTAAACGCTTTTTGAAGTTCTACCAATTAAAATATTTGTTTTAGGCTATACTGCCGTAAAAACAGTGGCTTTCATTTCCCATTTGCGTCTAGAAATGGTGCTGTATCAACGCCACATGTGGATATCTCCCCTCTTTCTAATAGGCTGGGTGGTTTCTCCAGTTGTTGCTTGAAAGTGGTTTCAAAGAGGCGCTTCGTAGATCGAATAATTCTGTTTAAGAAATCCAAACCCAGAGGGACTCCTTTACCATGTCCGACCATGTCCATGTTTGTTTTCGAGTGATATCTGAGACTATGGAAAGGGCAACGACCTCTGACAGCGGTAGTGAACCGCTAAAGAGCCGAGATCCCTTCAGCCCAAGCGTTAATCCCCTGTCATAAAGCAGGAATATCGCGTTGTCTGGTAACTAGAATAACATTTTTGACTCGCTACGGCAGTGTTTGTGCTCACTTTTACGTTAATACTCTTTTATAACACTTATTCGTGGTTTTAAGCCATTTGTCGTGTCTACATCCTACGCTTGCCTTCGTGCTTTCGCTCGACTGTGGTTGAACTTGAGGCATAAAATCATTACTGTAACCATAACTTCGAATTTCAGCTGATTTTTCTTGGTACTCATTGTATCACATTACAATCTTGTAATGTTTCACTTCACCTTTCCTCCACTGTGACTGCTTCGCAAATGACGTGTATTTCTCCCATGAATCGTACGTTCCTCTGCACATATGCTCACAACTCTGATGGTGAATGCTCGTCGTATCACAGTGCATTGACCGGTGTCAGGACGGAGTTAACTTTCTGCTTCCGCCTATTTTCTTAATTGGTTCGTTTTTCGTCTCGATCCCGTGATATCAAACCAACTTATGAGCGGCTTTCCAATTGCAGAATGATATGATTTTTAGCTCTTTCCGGGTAATGGCTATACGCTTTCGTTGTGTGGCTGTCTTCTCGCGCCTCATGGCAACGACAAAAACCCCTGATGTAATCTACTAGTGGATGATACTTGGGCTCTTGTACTTTTCCAGCATTTTTATTGAAGTTTTCAATTGAGTGCATTCCCCTTTTTGCTATTCAAATATAATTCCTAAAATATTTTTACCTCTCCATCGAAAACTACCGTTGTAATTTTGATACTAAATATTCCCTTTAAACTAATCTACTTGAACCTTCTTTCACTTCCCACTTGTTGGTCGTTGCGATTTTTTTTCAAATCACCCAAGGTTGGGCACCTGCAACATTTAGAAGCCCTAGAGGATACTTGGCCGATAGATTTTATATACTAGCCGGTAGTCTTTCGGTGTGTATATGTCATCGTAGCCTGCTCTTCAGGGTGCCTCGGCACAACCGCTGCCGACTTACAGCGCCCTTCCCTCGGTGGCCGACTTTCACGATCAATTACGTCTGGTCTCCGAGGCTCGTGAGAGTACCCCCACAAAAATCCCCCTTAAGTTTCACATACGCAAAAGCTATCCCGCACTTTGTAATTCTACTATTCTCAAGAAGTCGCTAGCACCCCTCCATTTTACTTGGTGTACTACTTCATGATGTGTCTGGCAATACGGACTGCAGATAGGCACAGTGTGTACTTTTAGAGTCACTGGTTCAAGGTTGGCATTGCTACTACCTAACTCGATTACATCGCTGTTTTTGTACTCCTACTTTTCTCTACCAATTTTTTTGCTAAGGCATGTACTTTTTATATGGCTTAATTTTCCTCACTGATGGTATTCCAACCTCCTTCCAATTTTATTTTGAGACTTTGCAATGCTAACAAAATGGTTTAGCGTTGTGCTTCCGGGGGTACGATAATGGCATTGATCTTCCATAGGTCTAAATGCAGTATTAAATTCAGAATATCTCAATATTATTTCCACAAATCTTTCCTCCTGTCACGAATGTCTTGGGTAAAAATGAGAGCTTTCATCTCTCCATTGATTGGAGGTTTGTGAACAGGGATATTCAATAAGCGATGCCTGTCAAAACGTTTTTAATCGAGTGTTGGAATGGGTACCTGATCCCAAATTGAAAAAAATACTTTCTATTGTGGCTTTGCGGTCGCGTAACCCCTTCCTTCAACTCCGGCGGCAGAAAAGTGACTCAATTACTGCACGTATTGATGCTCCTGAGATGAAAGACTTGTGTTGACAAGATTAGGTCTTTTTGGAGAAAGCCATGCAAGTTGCTGGATTCTTTGCATTTAGGCATTGCATGACAAGCACCCATGATGCCTCTTTTTGTTCCCAAGAGGTTCGAAACTATGTTTAACCTAACATCCTGTTAATTGATTTAAGTTCACTTTCTATCTCCACGGTGCGAAAAGCCGAGTCGGTACCAGATGGCCAAAGTCCAATTTTTCTTTAAAATATAATAGCATTTGACCGGATAAACCACTATGGTAGGAATTTTTAATCCTCTCTTGTCAGATTGCAAGTGGGATGAGTTACCTCGAGTCTGCGGGTTTTGTGCATCGTGACTTGGCCTGTCGCAACGTTCTCCTCGCCTCCCAGTCATGCGCTAAAATCTCTGACTTCGGTCTCTCCCGCGCCGTAGGCGTCGAATCAGACTACTATAAGGCGACTCAGCGTGGCAAATGGCCGGTAAAGTGGTACGCACCCGAGTCCATCTACTACAAAACCTTCAGCACGGCCAGCGACGTTTGGTCTTTTGGCGTGTGTCTGTGGGAGATGTTTTCGCTGGGCGAGCATCCGTACGCAGAACAGGACAGTTTTGAGGTACTACGTCAGTTGGAGGAGGGAGTGCGACTACCCCGGCCTCGACTAGCCAGCGACGAAGTCTACGGCGTGATGCTCGACTGTTGGGCTTATGCCCCTGAAGCTAGGCCCAAGTTCGCCCATCTACTAGCCATATTTCGACACTTGGCTACGAACGTTTATGAGAATGTGGCCGCACCGTCTCAGCCAACCGCATCTACCACTGCTGCCGCGTCGAAGGCTAACGGGGCGGCTGGAGGCGTACACATATAGAAAGAAGTCAAATGTGAAACCCGACCTACGCACATGATCACTACGTCTCGGCCTTTTTTCATCACCTAGTGTATCTTTTGAATTCTCTTCCTCCTCTCGCAGGACTATTTTGGTGACACCGCCTGTGCATGTCTCTGTAATCGCCTCTTCCTTTTACTTGACTTCAGTATGCAAAAATTGGCCTTGGTGATGACGATGCCGATAACGCAGTTTTTCTACGCTTTGTTGGTTCGGTTTGAGTGAACGCAAGTACTACTTCCACATACGAGTAGCCTACACTTATACCAAAATAGAAGTACATTTATACATCTCGCTAATACATACATATCATTACAAACTTTATAGATGTACTACTGACTCAGGTTCTAAGAGCTTCAAGAGAGTCCCTCGCATTCGCAAAAGCAGCACAGACGGCACCAAGTTGCAGCTTCTCCGAGGCACCGTAAGACATACAATGTTCTGCCTCGGAGAGCATGGCTATTAGCTCCATCTTCACACGTTCCGGTATTTTCACTAAAATTCGAACAGGAAAATAAGGCCATGAAGAAGTTTCCTACACACAAGTCGACTTTGACCTACCTCGCATTACAAGAGAATGTAGCTCAGTGAGTATGTCCTGCAACGCGATGCCTTTCTCAAACTTCATGTCTGATATCTCTGGAAAAGAAATCAAGCAACAGTAAAAAGTGGAATTATCATTTTAGCCGAGGTACAAAAAACAATAAATTCATTGTGAACTGAGAGCACTTGATGGGCGTTCCAATTGCGACGCTTTTGATCCAGTTAGCGGTTTGCATTTACCACAACTAATATCCTCTAATCCCGATGTGCCGCGACTAGCTTTAGCGTGCCAAATGTTCAGCCTTTTAAAATATGTGAAACTCACTTTTAAAAGCCACGGGGAGAGGCTCATTGAGACACCATTCTAAAAGGGATTTTATCTCTCGTGGAGTTGGGTATCCCGTGCAAGCGTAGACAGTGGTCTCGTCAACCACCTGTCCAGACATCGAAGCACTCTAAAAGGTAACAAGATCCACAGTTGAGGGTAATAAGAGAAATTGTGCAGTGTCGGAGACTCCTGACAGACAGGAACGATGTGAACCACTTTGGACAGTTGCTCTGAGTACACTGGCTGATTAGCTGAAAAAACTGCCCCCTCTCCCGCAAATCCATCATAACAGGTTTAGCTAGAAAATACGAAGCCTGATTTCGGTGATAATAATAATAAACTACTTAAACTGGGAATACTGAGTGTTAGGTAGTCTCAGACACAGTGGGGTACCAGCGAAAACGCCCGGGATACAGGGCTATTTCGATTTCAGTAATTACCTGCAAAAGATTTATCGCTACACGCATGTCGCCTGAAGAAAACCGGTGGATGGCAACCTTCCCATCATCAGTAAGTTGAACGCTACAAAAGTGCACAAGCAAAGACAATGAATGGGGAACGCCACAGCGGCGACGAGTTAAATTAGGGCATTACACTAAAAGATAAAGAACAGGCTGTCGGGAAAAATATATACCTACAAGAAAATGGACAAATATGACTGAACTACGTTATACTCGTAAGGTTGGCGTTTGATTTACGACGCAGGTCGTGGGGACCACAAATCGCCAAGCCTATGTTTGATGAAAGTACCGCAAAAATTCAACGACTCGACAAAACTTGCTTTTCGTTCCTCGCTATGTCATCCAGGCGAGCCAACATTTGAGGTTTCTGGATGGGTGGAAACCGAAAGCGAGTACATCTTGACTGAATGGCCTGAATAATTTTTGAGAGATAGTTGCAAATGAGACAAAAACGCGTATTTTCGGAAAATTTTTCGATGACTAAGGTGAGGGTTTAAACATAAGATACGGAAAAAAATATACTTCGTCTTAAGGCGTTTTGGGCATCTTTAGTCATTGCATCCGCTTCGTCCAAAATAATGAGCTTGAATTTCCCACTAAACGGAGACGAAAAATGAAGCAGTAAGACAACATACAAAAACAGCGTCTTTGTGCTGGCAAAAGCAAGAACCTGTTCTCTGACAACTCCGATACCACGATCGTCGGAAGCATTCAGCTAAGTTGCAAGACTACGCGGTGAAAAACATTTAATATACAGAGAAATTCAAAAGGACATTACGAACCTCAAGTACCATCGAAGGAAACTCCTTAGGACTGTAGAGCTGCTTTGCAATTGCAAGTGCAGTGCTTGTTTTACCTGTCCCGGGCGGTCCGTAAAACAGGAGATGTGGCAGCTTCCCCTGGATGAGAAACTTACGAACTTCAGCTCTATAAATAGAAGCGCAATACCCACTTGTGTTTGCTATTTCTTCATGGCTCAATAATTTTTCCAGTGACTCTGGTCTATACTTTTCGATCCTATGTGGGGAAATAAGCCTATTTGACGCAGCTACCACGGCAAGCCAGACGACATACTTCGCGAGCGGCCTCGTAAAAACGCGTCTGAAGAGGTGTAACGAAACAAATTTAATAATCTATATTTGATTGACCTTTATAACGCGGTAGCATTAATAGATACTTCGGATACGAGGTTAAGCGCTAGATTTTGACATTAATAGAAGGCGAATAGCACATGTTAAATAGAAAAGCCAAAGAGCTCTCAAAATCGACGTCCGACGTCAAACCGGCTATATGTTGCAGAGAAGCACCACAAACTATTCTGAAACACTAACATTGACTCAGTTAATTATACAGGTTTAACTGGCGCCGATCAATGTAGATAGAATTGTAATGTATGAAAATCGTGAACAACACCAATTTACCTCCCCAAGCGTTAAATAAGCGACTGTATTTTCAATGAGTGAAGAATGCAGCACCTAATTTTAGGCACTTGTAACCTTGGGAGCGCGAAAGCTGCAGAATTAATATCATCAACACATTTGTGTCATTACAAAGATCGCTCATTGGGCAATGCAAACGAATGGTCAAAATCAGAATGCCGCCGCTTAGCAAAGTGCTTCCACAGAGCACAGACGAAATTTGTTTAAAGCTGACGCAGTTGTAAAGCATTCTGTCTGCAACGAGCACAGGTGGCATTTGTGACACGTTTCGCAGAACTAAATTATTCTAAAATTATGCTGTTTAATAAGTCCTTCCCTTAATACTATATATATCTCCGTGCTGCATTTCTTACGAATAACATTTGGGTTAGCGAAAGGAAGATTATGGCAGTCGCGTAATAGTAAGCCTATTTTTTCTTTCTTTATGTAAATACATGCGGCAAAATTCGCAGTTGAACCCTTAAAGATGAAGTAAGGATTTTCCCGGATATGGTCCTGCATTCACAAACAGCGTGTTTTTTAGTAATTACCGGACCCTCGTACATCCGTATGACGAATAGTTTTCTGAAAAACACATTGATTTTTTCATGGAGGTTTCACTACACTGATTTAATATGAGGCATATATTTTAATGTATTTAAAAATACTTTTCATCCAAATGATGACTAGGGGTACGTAGCTACCAATTGGTCCCCTTATCGTATGTAACCTTTAAACTGTTTTTCACGTTAGTAACAAAGAGATGTGTTGGAAAATAAATAATGGTCAAGACCTGCTGACGTACCTGCCAACGTTTCCCTTAATTGTTAGCAGTATAGTCAAAATTATAACAAGATATACATAATTTTTATCTGCTGAGCAAGGTCTTCTCCGAATACATTTCAACCCTTAGTGTTTAGAATATTACGACCAGTAGCGCTGACTTTGGATGATTCGTGTAGTGTGCTCGGTTGGATGCCTCCAACTTGTGTCGACTTTTGCCGTAGGACATGCGTAAAGTAGACAAGATGCTTTCCGATTCAATCAGTAACGATGCCGCAACAGCAAAATCGACCGAAGTCTCTTTAGATGAGTCGAAATTGTTGAACGAAGCAGCCATTGGTAGTGCTACGTGTTCACCTATCTTGTAGGCCTTGTTGGATTGAAGAACCTGGGGAATACCTGTTTCATGAATTCCGCCTTGCAAATTCTGGCCAACTGGTAAGTCACAGTTTTCTTTGACGAAATAGCCATCCATTGACGAAGCTGTTTTATGCACGCGTTCAGGACTTATCGAACTCATCGCATCTTCCACTCTCGAAAGCGTACCTGAAATTACTGTTTGAAATGGGCCATCTAGGAGATGGAGAATACTCTTCCAACCCTTGGTCCTCACTCAGACATCCTGTTGTTTCACCTTTTAACGTTTTGGATGTCATTCGAATTTCATATCCTATGTTTCGAGGAGTATTTCAACACGACTCCCAAGAGTTCATGCGAGCATTTTTGAGTGATCTTCATGATGAAGTGAAGGTTAAACCTTTCGATGAATCCAAATTCCCATGTGTGTTGAATTCTATGGGATGTAGTAAGTTTGTCATAATTAAAACTCATCTGATTTCGTTACTTCTCCACTTTGTGGTTTATTATTTGTTACTTGTAACTAGAAGAGTTAGCTCGCTGAAATCACCATACTTTCTACTTTAATAGCTTGAAACCCCGTTCTCTACATAATCCTATAAGGGTTACTTGAAACTATTGGGTTGTATTTTCGAATAATAGCTTTTTGATGCCGTGATAGTGCTCTAGTTTATCATGACATTTGCTTACAGTGTTCTGTGTGAGATTATTTGCGGCCTTTTTGAGTCCCCTATTTTTAATGCTTCCTAATTTGTCTATTTACTAGCGACAGTTAACTCTAATAGTAGCGTGGTAAATGGTAGCGGAGATCTTTGTCGAAGGCCTACGAAAAATAAGCTCTGTAAAAAGAAGAAAACGAAGGTCACGAAAGATGATTCCACAAAAGAGACCAGCCCGGTTCTCTCTTCAAGCGTCGTTATGGATGTCTTTCAGGGTGGGACAGTGACCTGCATTAAGTGCCTCTCATGTGATAAGGTGATTCCCCCTATATTTCTCTTCTAGCTTCCCTGCATTTCTCTTACCCCGTTATTACTTTCTTGATAAAGGTTTTTTATCGGAACGAGGTCTTCCTGGATCTCTCCCTTCCTCTAACTTCTCACTCAAAACCAAAAATTACCGATCCTTTTGAGACATTGCCGCCGACTTCCACTTCACGTTCTCTTTCTCCGAGGGTACCGCTCGTTACTAACTCTGCCTCGACCTCTATAATATCAGGCACTAAGCAATTCCTACAACACTCCTTCGATTCTTCAGTAGGCTTTTTCTATTGGGCCTCTTTCTACCTCCTTCTGATATTCGCTTGGCTCAAAAACATCCCTCCGATTCCTCTCTTTGCCTCCTACGTGGCTCTCGTCACATCCTGGGTCAAAAGGTCCGCTTTAAATTGGGGCTATACCACGCCCGGAGTCGATGAAAAGTGTGTAGTCTTTTCTTTTTTAAAATTCTTTCATATAACCTCGTCCATCTTGGCTACACACAAGTTTTCGTCTCATTCACTTGTCTTGGTAGGTTTGTGAACGTGCATCGCTCATGTATTATTTCATAGTATTTTTTCATATGCTTTTAGACGGAACATCCTCTTCTTTAAACGCTAATCATATGATGTAACTTGAACTACATTTATAATCGAAATTTTTTTATTTTTCCCCTGATATCATTTCAGCCTGATTCGGAATCCTCAAACCGACTTGAATGATTGCTTGGACGCATTTTTTGATGCTGACGAACTTTCTGGCGAAAATCAGTACTACTGTGAAAATTGTTCAAGGTAATTTCTCACGCATAAAATTTCGTAATCCTTTAACGTTACCTGTTAACGTCAAACATTACGTTTGGCGGCAGCAATGTCTGTGTACGCAAAATGTCCAGACCTTCGTGAAGTATTAATTTGTTTGTAAGGTGCCATATACCATGTGGTGACATTAATTAGAGAAGGCTTTATTTCCTCGGGTATTGTTTTTATTGTGGGCCTCGGGACAACTACAAAAGATATATGACAACTGTATGCCTCTAATTAGACTTGAGTTAGCTAGATTAATGATGACTTAGGGGGTAATTAATTCCCCCATCTCGCTCTTTGTTCGGAATATCATAAGGCTTTAAAATCTACCTATTTCCACTAACGATAATGGAGTAACGATTTTTCAGGCGAATCAGTATGCCTTTTGCCATTCCTTAGGCACACAAACGGTAGGATGCATGTGGAACTGACGAAACTGCCCGAGGTGTTGTGCCTTCACCTGAAACGATTCCGTCACGAATTCGTAAATACGTCGAAAATCAACTCTCCTGTTAATTTTCCCCTAGAGGGTCTCAATTTAGAAAAGTATCGCCATTCCTCCTGTAAGGATAAGGTAATTTTATTTTTCGTTTATCAAAAGGTAATCCTTTTTTTCACTTCATTTTTAAATTGGAGAAGGGACACTTGAAAGTTGTCGTAGCATGATTCTAGACCGAGCACCTCTCCCATATTTTCTGTGATGAAGTAATATATGTTTCATTGTCAATTGTATGCTTTTTGTGGATATATCTGCGTAGGTGTCGGAATACGATTTAGTGGGGGTTGTGTGTCACTCTGGCACAGTGCGATTTGGGCATTATTATACGTATGCTCTGAACTCGGGTAACGGTGAATGGTACGAGTTCAATGATTCCTCCGTCCAGCATGTTGACACCAAAACAATCACGTCGCTCTCTTCTACTGCCTACGTTCTATTTTATCGGTGGGTCTTTTTTGGTCACCTCTATATTAAGCCTTAACCTACTCGTCCATTCATTTGTCTTCCAATTTTCTATATTAACTCGCTTACACATTTCCAACCATCTGTTCTGAGTTCATGCATCCCGCTAGTTTGTCTCTAGATCGTATATACTAGGCTTACCATAGATCCAATCATGTTTTGTGCTCACCCATTTTTCCTCCGTTTCAACAGAAAGCGTCAGGACTTCATCCGGCCTATCCGTAAACAAATTACGATTTCAGTACGTTCAGTGTGATTATCTTAAGACCTATTTTGGGGCATTAAGAGAAATGTTGGTGTTTGACCAAAAGCGCTATTTTACTTATTACAGGAGGTATCACAGATGGTATACATTAGCGTACGCTGGCTCCTCAGATTTTCCGAATTTGCCGACCCCGGACCAATCACAAACTCGGATTTCCTCTGCACCCATGGCGCTCTCCAGCCACTTCTTGTTCCTACAGTAGACAAGCACGTTACCATGATTCCCCTCGATACATGGAATTACCTTTTTTCGCAGTAAGTGATGGTGTCAACCTCTTCCGGTTACGAACTCATTTTAGTCTGCTTTAAATACGTTAATTTCTCTTTTACAAGCTGTTAGTTTTAAACGGCGCTAAAATAATGTTTTCTTAGGTATCTCAAACTGAGTGTTCATCACGAAGTTTCACATTCCCGGTTGGTTTTTAGATTATATTTGTATACACGCGTTAATGTGTGCATTGATCACGTAGTTTCGCCGGCGGGCCTCCTGTTTTCGCTCTACATCCTTGTGAAGTGTGTACGGAGAAGCTTAGAATATTGGACCTTCGCCGTCAACTTGAGCGGAAATCTTTTCAAGAGGCTCCTGAGGAATCGGAATTAATGTTCATAATCAATCGGGATTGGCTCAAAATTTGGATTGATTTCGTTTACGGCCGAGAAACTGGTACAATCATTTATTTTGACATTTACATCCCAGTTTACAACGTACTATTAGTGTATAAGTAGTATGTTTTTGCAGAACCACCTGGACCCATCATGAATTCAGTTATCTTGGAACCGCTACGTGCCGCGCCCAATACCTTCCGAGTACGCATCGGAATCGCCTCTACGCGGTACGAGTGGATATCTCAACCTCGTTGGACTTTCCTCCTGTCCATATATGGTGGAGGTCCAGAACACTTAATCAGGAACCCTTCTTACTCAGAAAGACACTCATTCGAGATAGGAAAGGGTGAAATTGAGTCCATTGATGCAATCGAAAATGGTCAAGGAATGGAACAAGATGACGAAGATGGGGAGGTACAAGATGAATACTCAGGGCTGGAAGAAATAGACTACAAGCCATCTTCAATGGCTTTTATTCTGGTGATAATGGTGGCCCTCCTTCTGTCAGAGACATATCCTCCCTCTCCCCATCTCCTGTACTTGACATATCTCAGGTGAGACTATGATAACTTACCTTTATGCCATACGTTGCTAGAGACTCACTTATTTACAAAATAAGGCATTGTTTTGTGGCGTTCTGGTGCATTGGTCACGATAATCAGTATTAGGCAGTCTGTATTTTTTTATGAAACATTCCTGAAGATGGCAAGAGAGGAACGTTTAGTATAAGCAGATAGAGGTGAATGTCAATGGAGGTTGAGTAGCATAGATTTAAGGCTGTTGCGTAAGTAAAAGATTCCAATTGGAAAGTTGTTTTGTTAATGGAGTAAAGGCTGATTTCCGACGGTGTGTCTGTCGGAGGTAAGTTAATCATGCTGCGTTAGATTAACAAGTTATTACTCCAATTATTTAAATTTGTGCTATGTTCCGAGTCATATTCTTGTTAGTTCAATTGAAGTTAATATAACCGGTTGTACACTAGATCTTAGTTCCTTGGACTCATTTAACTGAACTAAACACAAACGAAACCGATTAGCGAAGTAATGATTTTTCATCAATAGATTGGGACAACATCATCAAAGGATACCTCGGACTCGAATTCCCTCAAACTACACGACGATATTTCACCGAGATCAGCTTCAACGGTCTTTCTTAGATCGGAGACCCCCTCCTTAGGTGGTGATGAACGCGCCCAATCGGCAAACGATTTTTTCCTCGTTAACGATCGTCAGACAAAGCCGTTGTCGTCTTTGGTCTCCTCGCCCTTCACCGACGGCGATGCTGTCGCCTTTGCTGTGCATAACGAGGGTGAAAATACAGCGTGTGGCGATCTGATGAGAGGTCGAAAGGATGTTTTACAAAACGGGGCTGTGAACGAAGAAGAAAGAGAGGAGAGTGAGGGCGAGGAGGGAGGCAGAAATGAGGTGCATCTTGAGGGTTTGGTAACATAGACAAATATCCGCCTGTGAAAGTCCTGGTCTCCTCTTTTCTTTGCGCCTCCTGACACTGTCTTGAAATACCTTTGAGAAGGAAATTGAACATACCCCCTTTCTCCTTTTTCCCCCTCTAATTCCCAAGACTTTCCCCTTTACTATCTTATTTTGAGGTTTTTGAGTCGTTCGTTTTTGGTTTGATTGTCGAGAGTTTGGAGATTAACAGAGTTGTCCCATGAGTGAGTTGATTGGCAGCAGTCTCGTATGTGACTAGTTGCTACACTCGAGCTTTCATTCGGGGGCTATGCGGACGCTATACATTCCCGATTGTGTGTTACGCGTTTGATCTACCCTCCGAATTTTAGAACACGAAGGGTAGACTTTGTCGTACGAGTTGCCGACGTTACAGTTTAGTCGTTTTGTCTAAAAAGCACAGTTGATCCACAGGGCGTTTGATTTCAAGTGTTTATAGAAAGCTAATTGTCTTGCGAGTTAAGGTACCGTAGAAACGCGGAGTCAATGTGTTTCTCTGGTTGGACCGAGTCACTGTTTCATGATGGACAGTCCTCCAGGTATGGCACCCTCTGGAGTGAGTTTCGTTGCCGAATCTGTAGTGCGTAGGAACCCTCAACCCTTTTCTTGCTTTATGACCGGGCTTTCAACAGCGTGAAGATTTGCCGCACCATGGCCATCCAATCTGCACAAATGGGTGGCTTTTAACCGCAATTTATTCGGTTAACACCCATGTGCCTGTGCATGCAGACTGAGTGACATCGTATCACGGCTATGACGGCTCCACTTCATCCTGTTCTGAAGACATAGGTTTTCATGTGAAAAGGTTTGTCCCCTATGAAGGCATGATCTTTTCCCATCTTAGTCATTCTTAGAGTTATGCTAAAAACGTACACACCGGAGGTGAGACGCTTGATGCATTCCTATGGGGGTCGACTCCGTCGGTCCTTGTCGTTTAGCACCCGTGAGGTGCCATGCTCTTCGAGTATGCCTACTAGCACTCTAATTTTAATCCATACTGGTCCTAAAATCTGCATTCAAACGTGATTGGTGGGACATGACCGGCGACTCGAAGTGCTGCCGAGGGCCAAGTCGACTGCCCAAAGTCACACCCCTAAATTGCGGCTTATTCACTTTTCCCGCTCCGTCAAATGCGCGTACACATGACCGGTTTGGTGAATCACGCGTAAATCCTTTTATAAACTCAATTATTGCGAAGACCACTTGTCATAATTGCGGAGCTGCACTGAGCCTCCGGTATAATTCATCTTTGTTCTTGCGGGCCTTGCCGAGTTTCCAGAAGCACAAACGCCTCGAATGCACAAAACAGTATGGACTGAGGCTGCATGATTTTGCGGTGCATTGGGCATATTCAATCAGCATGGGTAGCTAAAAAGAGCTTTTTTCATCGCCTAAGAATATGCTGGCCACAAATGAAATGCATTCACGCACAGCAGTTGTTGCTGAATTTCGACGGTTGAATTGGCAACTTTTCTGTCACTTAGGCCGCAGGAGTGAATAAAACTGTTACCTCTCCCACCCCATGCTCAAGTTTACAAGTAGTATCTGTGAAAATGCTCCCATTTTTGGGCACGTCCCGAAACCTCTCTCCATATCAGATGGAGACGAACTGAACCGGTCAGCCTTATTTTGGTTTCGGAGACGGAGTAAGGTATCTTCGAGTTGCCTTCCGGTCATTACGTGCAGCTCAAGGTTTTTGCGTTGTCTGCAGCACCATTGACGCGGTTGTCAAAGTTCATCGAGACATTCAAATCGTTCGAGCTTTCTGATTTGTAAGTAGAGTGCCATAGAAGACTCCAATTGGCTGGAGCTTAAGCGCGTGCTTGTAGAGGAAGTCTCTGATTGGTGGGTTCGTGAACGAATCACGTGGTGACCAGAACAATTTATGCCCAAAACTATTCGGAGACCGCAGACGTTGACCAAATCATTGGAGGAAAACAGCACTTTCATCACGCCCGAGAGGAAGTTCTTTTGTTCATCTACAGCCTCCGTGACATAACAGTGGTAAGTTTAAATATGAGCTTTTCATTTTTTCATTCTACCGGTCCTCCACTAATTGATTTTGTATGTCCTATTGAAAGTACTGGAAGTATCTCCTCTCTTCTCCTAACACCCTCCAATATGTTACGTGTAAAAAGTTAAAAGGCAGACTCCCAAGAGGGCGAATTTTCCAACGGTTCGCAGGAGCACCAATTAAAATACGACGACTTGTTAGGTTCAAACAGCTCGCCCTATCACCCTAGGAGTTGTTTCTAGTCAACTTGTTTCAAATTAAACGTTTAAAAAAGAGGAATTATCCTGAATTCAAGGCTCAACGCTCATTTTACTGTGACATCGAGCTGCAGCCATGTGGATTTGCTAACCTTGTTTCTGCCCCATCGTTAGGACCGATTTTTCCTGGTGATAAACAAAGTTCACTTCAAATACAAATGTGTAAGTGCACACTGGCAGTTGTTGCGTCTAATCTAAAAAACTGTTTGTGTTGTCGTCAACACCCATTCCACGGTTAAGTAAAGGCTACATCCGACTCGAAGTTGCAATGACAGATGGCCTACTTCTTTGTTTCGCCCAACGTTTGATGGGCGCCGAGAGCATTCATTTGGTGGGGTCTCCCAGTCTTCTATCATACGAATCCCCATGTTCGACGGATGCGGTCTATCACCATTACCGCTATCGTCTAATGAAGAAGAAAGGCAAGTTCATTCTCGTGGGTGTGGGAAGGCTTCCCATTGCAATGAGCCTTGTGAAGAAGACATGCGGAGCAGTTTGTACAATTTTGGTGGAAATATCCTCGTTCAAGTGCTACGATTGGGCGGGGTTATGTCTACCTGAGGCTCCCGGGGTGCATCAAGCACAGAGTTTAATCGAGGTCTTTACAGTGACTTGTTGAATTAACGGGAGTCTGTGACCGTCAGATGATAATTTCCGCTACGGTGATACATAAAACTCCCCCGTGAATGCAGTCGAATACAAAATCTGCCATGGGAAGTATGACGCTTAGTCTTACTTTGACTGAGTTGTGTCAGCGCGTGTCTCGTACTTGTTTGACGCCTCGTTTTACCACCTAACCGATGAACCGAATGGAAACAAAGACATTCATAAATAAATCATAGTAAGGTCCACAACCGAGGGGAGGGGGGCTCATGCCCAGAGGTGTTCCAGTTCCTTCAAACTGCCGCACAGTGGATTAAGGGCGAGCGAGGAAGGCTTGAGAAGCGGTGGTACCAATGACATCTACGAGCAAATAACACGTCGTGTCTACCGGAAAGGTTTCAAACCCGCTTCCCATGGCCTGATGGGAGCCGAGGGATGGTAGTGGTGCCACTACCACCGTCCCCCAGTGGGCCTTATAAACAAAGCGCGGGTGGTACGGTGGCGGTCGAGCACGGTGGCTGATGTGCCATGATGACTAACTGACTGTAGGCACACATACACACGAGCACCGTGGGTGCCGCGGCTGGATGGTAAGGAGGCAACCCTGTGGGCATATCATTGTGCCCTGACTCCCCTCACCCCTCTGTCGCCTCCTCCCCCACGCATCCACACCGCAGGCGGGGAAGAGACACCAGCGCTTGTGTCTGGTCCGTGCTGGATGTAGGCATCGCGACTCCACCTTTCGTCATTCTCGCCCACCTTTTAATGAGGCTGTAGTTAGTCGGCCAGGTGTGTCAGCCCACCTCGGATCCACACTCGCCTCTTTGTGTAACCTGCCAGAGATACTGTACGGTAAAAGCATGGGATCTCTGGGAAACTGACTCCACGAGCGACAGGAACACAACTGCCTGTTCACATAGCCTTATTTTATTTCAACTTTTTTTTGAAGCATGAAACAGTTTGGCCCAGTCTTGTATCAATGGTTAAACGCCGACATTGTGATTTGTTTTAAAAGGCTTGGCGAATGGACGAAAAAATAATTTCCTCCGCATTTCAATGGCGCTGAAATACGTTTTATTCCTCGTGAAGCGACTGATCCCCTAGGAAGCGAAGATAATCAAGTCGGATGTAAGCACATCCAATTTCTTTTTCAAAGCACACCGTCACGAATGCTGGTTGCTGTACCCTGTTTTCCCCCTATAAGCGGGGAATTCGACTCCGACTTTCACGCATCCATTGAAGCTATGACAACTGCCTTGAGGTGTTCCCTTCTTCGAAGCCCCCTCTGAATCGTGGTGGACAGGCTGGCATTCGCTTCTGCTGCGAATGGCGACACGTTTTCCCATATGCTGCGACAGGCATCCTCATTCTTTTGATCAGGCACCACGAAGAATTTGAAGATTACTTCCTGGTGGACACATTATGAGAGGATTGGAACTCAATAGTCGTTCGAGTTGTTTGTCCTCTCCGCTGAACGGTCATGGTCGTCGGCGGAGAAAAAAATTTTCTCCTAAAAAGGAGACACACAACATGGGAGGGAAATTTATGAAACACATGTAAAGCCACACTCCCTAGCGCATTTTTCCGCCGACTTAGTTAGGTGAATAGTCATTTACGCCGTGGTCCTTTCCGGTCTTCTTCCTCGTCACCGTAAAGGACAGCACCCCATAAAATGCACGTGAGCATCCGCCGTTTCCTCGGATTCCTGGAGCAGAGGAAGGGAGAGCGAAAGGGTCGTTCCCCTCCTTTTTTTTATAATTCCTTCTGGACTCTTCACAGGGTCCCATGCTTACTGAGATGAGCCGGAAAACGTGTGTCTGTGCTTATAAGGTTGTGTGTGTGTGTGTGTATCTTCTTCGCCCCCAATCTAATCATGTCGTGAGAGAAAATTTAATTAGGACCACCGGAGAGAGTCAGACCACTGATGGGGAAGATTAAAGGGAGGCAAGGAGGACAGGGAGGAGACACGCTCAAAAGTTGACAGTACTGGGAAAGACTCCTCTGCCTCTCTCCTCACGCTAGGGAAAACACCAACTGACAAGTGGGGAGGACACGAGGGGGAGGGGGGAAGTGACAAGCCTGGAATGTAAATGGGTGAGTTGTGCGAAGATCCGAGGTGACAAGAGAGCCTTCCACCTCCCACTCCTTCTCGCTCCGTACCCCTTCCTCCACCCGCGTCTATCAACTTGATGAGACACGCGAATGGACCGATGAATTTTGACTTTTCACTGCGGGGAGGAGGAGGAGGCTAAAAATGGAGTCATGTGTTACGGTGCGAGAAACACCAGACGCGCGCGGAGGACAGTGCCGTCGTATGGGCTGAAATTTTACCCATAAATTCGTTCAACAGGTCCACTTAAGTGAAGGGGTTGCTTCGTCTGGCCATCAGTCGAGCAGTCAGCGCTTGTTTTGAGGTGCCCCGAGGCAAGAATAATGGCAGACGCAGAGCAGGGCTGGTGGTAGGCGGCCACACACTCCCACAGGCATTATCCCGCCTCTGTGCGCGTTAATGCGCTCCACCGCCTGGGGCAGATAAGCGCACACGATAACCGCGGGGAGTGGAAATGCGTTCAGCGAAATTCGGGAGTGCGTACGCGCTTTCGTGGGTGCGGACGGGCGATCTGGGGTGCCGATAAGCTATCGCACCAGTGTCCACTTCACCGCCGCCGCCGCCGCCGCCACCACTATCGCCTGCCTCTCCTCCGCCTCCTCATCCATCTCTCCAGTCCGCGATTGTGGGGATGATGGCGATCTGTGAAAAACGTAACCACTCGTGTGCATCCATTCCTCTTCTCTTCGCCCGTCGTCTCTCCCGAACCATGATTTATCTCGTGTCGCCCAGTCGCATCTCCCACGTGAGTAAGCACTAATCTTACGTAAAAATGCAATCCCAAAAGACATACAAGTGGCCACACTTTCTCCCTGTCACTGAATTAGTTAATATGTTGGAAGGTGCATTGTGGTCGTGGTTACTAAAGTGGCACCTGTGGCTTCATCCCGGTTTTATCACCTGTTCTGCACTGAAGTCAGACTATGGTGAATGGGACAGCGGAGTAGAGAGGCGCCAGACAGACGGGGTTTGAGAAAATCCAAGTGTCGTGTCCCTAGGTGGCCACAATATGATCGGACAAACGAGTCACTTGGAAACATTAAACCGAGTGGATAAATCTTCCTCTAAGTGGCCTTTCTTGTGTCGCCGTGCTTAATGTGGCTCTGTTGAGATTAAAGGAAACCGGTTCTGCTGGGTCAGAAGGAACAGCAAGTGTTCTGTACAGGCACCGGCGCCTGACCAGGTGACAGCTGTCTAAAATTGACATGCCAGTCTTATTTTTCTAATCAGTTCAGAAATTTGCGGTCTGAGACCATTCAATTCTCTATGCTTTTCCCAGTCGCGGTCGAAGTTTGGGACGACTCGTGACACGTCCTCACCTCAGCCCGGGACCGTGGGGTCTCTACCGCAAAAGTGAGTGCCGTGAAGCTGACGCGAAGGGTAGAATTTAACGACAAGTGTTTAGGAAGTTTTCAAGTCTCTGTGAATTTTCTAGAAGCGCCTGTGCGCTTGACAGGGTATGCTCGAATTAACATCTAGAGGCATGTCATTTGAGCGTCCTCACAGTTGTGGATATCTTGCGGCGTTTGACCCACACTCAGAGAGGATTTCGTCGCCTTTCCTTCCATTAATGCAGCCCTAACTGCCTCGCCACCCTTCCGTCGGCTGGACGGGTCGCGACGCCATCTGCTTGCACGTTTTCATGATGCATCGAGGCCTACGGCTCAACAGGCCTCCTTCCATTGCACCTGACCACTGACGCAAAGAAGTAAGCCAAGCGGGCTAGCGAAACGCATCGGTCCACGTCCTGGTTTACAACCCTTGTTCGACGGCGCATAACTTATCCCAACAAATAATTTTACGGGACATTTGAGGCATTTTTAAGTTCCACATAAATTCAGCGTTTATAAACACTGTTTGGCAATGCCTTGTTTATCCTCAAGGCACACAGTTTGCGCGTAAATTATTGGGAAAATTAAATAATGACATCAAAATTTACTGTCGAGGAGCAGTACGATGGATTGGCAAAGATGATGAGCAAGAAGTTGATTCAAGGCAGAATAATGCTAGCGTCTGCTGGCAAGAATATACTCCATAAAAGCACAACAATCATGACTTTTTAGTAAGGACATGAGACTCTCTTTGCGAAAGGCCAATCAAATGAAGGTTCCGGTGAAAACCTTAATTTTGATTGGTCGAGGGAAACTCCTGGTTAATCAGATTCACATTGCACAAGGATCTTGGATAGGGAGAGAGTAAGCAGAATGATGTTCAACAATTCCAAATACTCCTCCGCTTAAGAAATCTCCCGTGAAAAACATCGAGACTTTATGTTTTTCTGTGGTAGAATGAGCGAGGTGAGAATGGAAAACGGCATCCCGAAGAACTTAACCTATGTGAGGTTGTAGATCAAGCTACAGGAAAAAGGAAAAAACCTACATCAACATACAAAAGCTGACGGTCCATTAACACTGGCAAAAGCTTGGCAAAACCGCCGAGCTTAGGGTGTCGGCAAACATAAAAGTCCTAACGAGATGCGTTTTTCCCGAACGAACACTGCGATAAAGGGAAGGCGAGCAAGAAGACAATAAAAGGAGCCAAAGAGGCAGCTGTTCTTCGCAGATTCTCACTTCGGCGAGAGAGAGAGAGAGAGTAAAACTCTTTCGCATGGGCTGTTGACGCGTATTCCTGGGCCTCGGGGCTGCGAGGTGAAGGGGAGTATATTTGGACGAGGTGTAAACATTCCCATGGGGCGAGACCCCCGACTCGCGATTGCATGAACTGTCTTCCCAGTCGTAAACACTTCCCCGCTGCCTCGCCGGCGGTCGGAGAGAGACAGAGGTACAAATGTGACAATGTCGTTGACCGAGAACGTAGTTTAAACAGCAAATCGTACAGATTGCAGTTGTTGTTTCCTATGTGAATCGTGAATTGTTGGTTCTGATCGTGGCACAACCCTCATTGGAATGTGGCTTCTAGTTTGTATCTGCTTCGTGCGTCTCCATAGTCTCTGTGTAAGCATCAGCGACAGCTTGCAGCAGCCCTCACTTATCCTCAGAGCGGGTGGGAAGTTAGGAGTAATTGGAACATCCGAGAATATGTGAAACATGCTAGAGCAACATTTACCTTGTGAAGACCTTCTCCGCGATTTTCCCCCCTTTCAACATTCAGATGACACGTTTTACAGTAGAAACAGTGTTTTATGATGCTATCACTTCCTTTCAGATAAGGACGATAACTTCGTCAGAAGCATGGCGCCAACAGCACAAACACCATTCAGCGTATTCCTCGGCCTCTTCTTCCTTGTCGCCGCCGCGGGAGGCGAGGTGCTGGAGCTGCTAATGGGCGAGGAAATGCCCATCGGCTCAATGATTGTAGACTTGCGCACACTCATTTCAAAGGGCGGGAAGTTCTCGGACTCGCATTGGGCCACTTTTAAGTCTCTGGGCTCCGACGATATTGGAAACCGTCTAGTTGAGGTAAGTGGCGAATCCGCGTCAAGTTGCACCTGACTTTGTCCTAACTCTCTGTAATTCACTAAGTATTCTATGCATGTATTTGAAGGTTACAGTGGCAGAGACGACTGTTACTAGTGTTTTTACCTAATCCATCCTTATACGCGAACCTTTAACCAGCTGCAGACGCACTTAGTTGCTGTTGCAAAAGGTGGATGCCCTGGATAGAGTTACAAATAAACACATTAACCCAAAACACGCCAGATTTACAATATATGAGTTGGAAATATTGCAAGGCAGCCAGGTAAATGAGCCGAACTGTTGTGGAAAAGTGTGAAATATTCGGTCTAGAGTCTCTCGTCTTGTAAATCAGCTCGCAGATGAAGCATGTTGGTGTGGAAGTCGCTCCACGGAAGTCTTCCTCCGGTTATTTGGTGTTTTAGGTCACTCAAGAGGGCAAACTCCTGGTGAGCCATCGGATTGACAGGGAAAAGCTCTGTCCTCTCTACCCCCTCTCCATGCTGCCCGGATCCCAAACCACCTATGGCGGTCCCTCGTCCGGCGCCTTCACTTTCCCCGCGCAACCGAGTCTCTCCACCGGATTGGCGAGTAACGGTCAGTGCGTCTTCACTCTCCGTGTCGCCGTCATGGAGAAGGGGGAGACCGCCAGTCCACTCAGCCCGCCCACTGTTTATCAGCTACGGATAACCGTGCTCGATGTCAACGACCAGGCCCCCTTCTGGCCGGAGAATCTACAACGTCATGTAATCGAGTTTCGTGACGGTGATCCGCCGGGAAAACGACAGTCCCTGCCGCTAGCCATTGATCTGGATCAAGGAGAGAATGCTCGAATCACCTACAGCATTGAACAGGACCCGGACGATGATTCCACCTCGGAAGGATGGAATATGCTCCCCTTTAAACTTATCCACGATCAGTCGGAGGGCAGTCTTTATCTCCAAACGGAACGGGAAATCGACCACGAAGTAACCAGCTCGTATAAGCTCATTCTGAAAGCGATTGACGGATCAGACAAGGGTTTGCCTGACTCTATGCTCGCGGACCGATTCCTACGACAGCACACTTCAACCCTCGGTTTGACAGTTGTGGTGCAAGACATAAACGACAATGATCCCAAGTTCACCCAGCCCGTGTTCACCACGGATCGTTCGGTGTCAGAGGCGACACCAGTGGGATCTGTGATCCTTCGGCTAAAAGCCACTGACGCTGATTCTGGAGAAAATGGAGCCTTCCACTTTGGATTTGCTCCCAATGTCGGCTGGAGGTCCGTCGACATGTTAGCCCAACATCTCTTCGATGTACAACCGAACGGAAATGTGGTTGTGCGTTACCCTCTCGACGTTGATCGTCAGTGGAAATTGGTGCAAGACTTGAAGAAGAGTTCCAACGCTGGAGTCTTTGGCAACGACAACAGGAAAGGCATGGAATTCAGCTTCAAGGTGGTGGTGGTGGACGAGGCCGACTCCCGATACGCCAGATCCTCCGAGGCTACGGTGAATATTGTTGTCATGGACGAGAACGACGAGGCACCGGTCATTGAAGTTATGCGACCTACGACTTCCAGTGAATGTGTAAAGTCCTTGGGTAAACCGTCTGGAATTAATGTCGCAAGGTCTTCCACTCAAACGTCATATGCGTGTGTCTTTGAAAATGCTCCCGTTGATACCTTCGTTGCAACTATTCAGGTAATCTTTCTAAGTTCATCTCCAACGCTACATGAGCTGTTTGAGGCAGAGTGGAGTATTCGTGCGTGGAGATCATTCACTTGACTCTTCAAGTCATTTTAACGCCACCTACCGTGATTTCAGTGGAATTCTGAGAACCCTCTTCTCTAATTAGGTCTTCGTAAGGCGCTGCTGACCTTATGCGTCTGGCAGTCGTCGTTGGGGAAAGGGAGGGAAACTTTTTCGACTTGAATGAAGGCGTTAGTCCAGATGCCGGTTCCGCGCCTGATCTGAGGCAGTAAGCAAAACAGGGAAACATGGAGGTTTCTCACCTGCACGCAGATCTCAAATAAGCTTCACCCTCAACTTTCTCGACTTTGCTGACCATGACACTGCGATTTATGTAACCCCTCTAACCTGCCAAGCCACTCGTCACACGATTTTAAAGAGAAGAAAAAAGAATCTGCTACTCCATAGTCACGTGGAGCCCTGAAAGCGGCGTTAGGGCTGGTGGTGTCAGTGACCGCTGTAGAAAGGCGACGACCACAGAAAGAAGGAGCTATTAGGCGCCATTGGATCTGCGAATACGCGCCCAAGGACAAAAAAAATGTCCACCTTACTGGATAACGCCGAGAGGCTTATCGTCATAATCACTATTTTTAATCGGTGCAGTTTGTCATTCGCTCAATCAGGTGGAAGATTTGGCTCCACTGGAGCCGAGTGCATGACCAGCTCTCATTCCGGTTGCCTTCGAAGAGGGTCCACATTAGTAAAAGGGGATCCAGCAGTCAAAAGGTAGAATACTTGTCGTCTGAGGTTACCACCGCCTCATGCCTGCTAAAGGATAAAGGCGAAAATTGTGGACCGAGCGGTTGCATAACTCTCACCGGCATCGCATTGCATCGCATCTCAGCATATGCCACCCCAAACTAATCGTGGGGAATAGGGCAATGCGCCGGTTTTTAATGGCATCATTAATTATGGCCACACACTCGTTCACCACCTTCGTCTCCCGCTCTCCCCCCCCGTGTGTGTGCGCATGAGAGATTTTTCTTTTCTGGGTCCAGGGAAAGACCCATACAAGCGTATTTGGGCTTTTTTTAGTTTACTATGTATTTAGACGCCTTAATGATAGGGGAAATGGAGGCTGAGCGCGTGGAACACCAACTCAGGGTGCTTTAGGACGATCCTACCATTTAGTCGGGAAGAAGTAGGTGGATCTACGGGTAAAATGATTAAAGATGGGAACTGCTCAATTGAAAAATAGTTGAAAAATAGGCAGTTAATGTGATAAACGACGCCATATTCTATTATTTTAGGTGAGTGACCTGGACTTTCGCGGAGAAGATGAACACGAATGTGCATTGGACAATAAGAACTTCAGTCTGATTGCTGAAGAGCACGCCAACACACGACTGTCTGCTAATCAACTCTCCCAGGTCTTTAATAGTCAAGCTTTGAAGGATCCAATTGTCTCCCAGTACGCCATTTTAACGGCCACCACATTGGATCGTGAAGCCACCCCGTTTCAACAGATCCAAATTCTCTGTACCGATCGTGTCAGTCATCAGACTGTCCACAATATCACCGTCCTCATAGGCGACATTAACGATCATAAGCCACACTTTACACAAGAAGTGATGACCTATCAGGTTCCGGAGAATTCCCCTCCTGGAACTATTCTCAAACCCTTGTCCTTTGGACTAACGCGGAATACTGTGGCCTTAGCCACTGACGCCGATGTGGGGAAAAATGGAATGGTGAAGTATAGTTTTGTTGAAGGTTCCAGGGCCTCTGAAAACTTCTCCATCGATCCCTTCACTGCCGCCATCTCGACTCGAATTCCATTCGACCGAGAAGCGAACGCAAAGTACGTTTTAAATATTTTAGCAGTCGATCAGGCCGACAATGAGAATGCTCTGACGGGGACTGGAACTGTGGAAGTCGTGGTGTTGGACGTTAATGACAATCCACCGATATTTGCGCAGGAGACATATACTTTCCAGATAGCGGAGAACCTGCCTCGTGGAACTCGTGTTGGGCAGGTGACTGCCTTCGATCTCGACGATCAAGGTCCAGTTTCTTACTACCTTAGCAATGATCGTGATGCCCTAGTCTTCCAAATTGACAGAACATCGGGCGAACTATTCACAAGAAGACCGCTTGATCGCGAAGACCAATCCAATTACACCTTCAAGGTGCTCGTTCGTGACTTCTCAACTGCGAGCGGTGGCGGGGAGAAGAAGACGTACACAGCAACTGCTGCGGTGACAGTCATACTTGAGGATGAAAATGACAATTCTCCCGTTTTCATCCTCCCTAATGCCACAGCCAATACCCTCACAGTGGCGGTTAGTCAGACACTTGGCCACAAACTCGCTGTCATAATTGCCAACGACGTAGATGAGGGCGACAATGGCCGCATATCATACAAGATAAAGGCGGGCAATTCGCTCAACCTCTTCAGCATCGATCCCCAGTCAGGCCTCCTCTTTCTCGCCGATTCATTGTCCCGCTTTAACGAGGCCGGCAACAACTCAACCAGCGATGAGGCCACGGCGGCTCGGGCCCTGCAGCTATCCACCCAGCCGACAGTCCATGTGATTACCTTAGAGGCCTGTGACTGCGGTGTGGAGCCTCGGTGTACCGTCTCGCCGAACCTTCGGATCCACGTACAACCAGAACGAAGTTATAGGGGTGGCGAGCGAGGGCGGTGGTGGTGGCGTGGGCGGTGGCGGGGTTGAACAGAATAGATTTGCAGATGCTCCTCAAAACCCCGATGTGGCAGTGCACCATGCGGAGGGCGATGGGGTGGCAGGAGACGAGAGGCCCACCGAATGGAATGGCATGAAAGCCTCCTCCACCCATGTCACCGCCAGCGGGCTCCGCGGGTGGTCTAGTGGCTCCAATGAAATCATCATCATTTGTATGTCGGTGCTCTTTGTCATTCTCCTGGTGGCAATTCTCTCCCTCACCCTCCTGCTACGCAACTGTAGGATCGGACCGGTCAAGCAAATGTCCGGTAAGTGTATCCTTCTGTCCAAGCTCAGACGATAGTGATGAAAAGTTCATACATCGGGGCTCAAAGAGCCCAGTATAACGGTGGACAAGACCATCCCACGTTACCGTATCTGAAGATGAGGCATTTGCCATTAGGCCAGGGCGGAGTAGATGGCAGCCGTTGAATCAGATAAGGCTCGCATGAAGAATTGCAGTCCGCTGTCGAGTGGCCACTCTGCACTGAAAAAAAGAACGTAACTCATCAGACCTGCGTCTGCGGACTGCATAAAAAGTTCACGATGGGGCATAAACTCTTCCAGATATCTGATTGAACGGGGCATATCTACGCAGTGGTGGGCGGACTTGTTGAAGGCACGGACAAAATATGTCGCTGCATCCGAATATTCCTGCCACCGTGGCATTCAGCGTTTAAAGTCTAGGCCAAATGTTCATGCGGGAGGTCGCACTACCCTTTCAGACCTCCAGACACAGTAAGTTGATGGTCGAATCTGTTGATGTGGAAACTCCTCCAAACTGGTAATGGTGTCTCTCGCTGAGGTGAACGCAAACTGGGCGCCCCAGACATTCAACACTGGGTAGTTAGGAGGACATTAGGTATTTGCCTCACCTGTCTTGCAGTATCGGCCACACAACGAAGCCTGAATCGTTCCAAAACGCCCACCTATCTGGGCACTCTGCCATCACCTCAGTCTGGAGGCGAGATTGTGGAAGCCGAGGTTGGTGCGTTCGCGGGTGCTTTACCACCACCACTGGCAGCAGGCAGCGGAGGCGAGGCCGGAGCTGTTGGGGTGATGCAAAGTCGATCTGAGATGATCCTTTGTCGACGGGCCAATGGAAATATACTGCCTCAAAGCCAGTCGGTTTTCGAGATGCCCAAATCGCTGACTCAGGAGTTCACCACCTTCGTCCCAGCCGGTCATGAGGCCTTCCAACCGGTCTGTAAAAAACCAGGCAACGCTGCTCGGAGCGCTGACCTTCTTCTCCCCGTCAAATATGCTCGCGTTCCCAACAACAAGGAGGTAAGGGTTTGCTGGCCCGTCCCTGTAGGCAAAGGAAAGTACCGTAGGCACGCGCTAAGCGTATCATCACGCAGATGTTTGAGATTTGTGGGGAGGAACTATGCAAAACGGAGCTTAACATGGATGTTCTTAGGCTGAGGAAAATGATTTTTCGGCCAACTTAGAACTCCAAGGTTGGAGTTTTAATGCCCGGAAGACAGAGTGTGGTAGAGACAGTGGCCCCTTAATGGGATATATCGGTGACGGATCCTTCACACACGACCCATGTTAATTTTCTCAGCCTAAAATAAACAATTGTGGAGGGAATTTAGTTGCCATGCCTCCTGTCGCCTCTGTTTAGTCCAATTTTACTACCCTTTTGTTTAGATTGCCTCGCAGGGCCAAGTTGTCGACAAGATTTTTGTCAGTCACCCCTACGCAGTGCCCCGAAACGAGGCCGTCTGCTACGGTGAGTGTGGCCCCACGGCCCCAAATGCAGGCGCACTGGTGCCAACTGCAGGCGCACTGGTGCCAACTTTCTGTAGGAAATTTATAAAATTTGCCTCAACTTGGTGGGGAAAAGTGGGAATTCTCGCTTTTCGGCCTTCCGCTGTCCGCGGGGGCCAGTGCAGCTAGTGATCATGATAAAATAGGGAAACTACTAGTAATCTCCCACTAAGATGCTCAACTTATGTCTCTGAGTTTAAAACAGCTATAAAATTACTAAAATGAATGAAGAGGAGGAGGAGAGTTGGGCCAAAATGCTGCACCACTTTAAATAAAACTGTCAGTCAAAGAGGGGGAGTGGGAACAAGCAGATGGATCCCGGAGGAATTTGAGCTTCCTCATGGAAGGCTACCAAATAGGGGACATAAGTTTATAGAGTCCTCAATCTGAAGGCCCCACTGGCCATCAACGACAACGACAGGTGAAAGACGCGATTGGGTGAACATGAACTCCTTTTGCGAGGAGTGGAGAGGGCGGAACAGAAGAGAAAGGCCACACTGCACTAATTGGTGGAGCAAGCAAGTCAAAGCTCCCCTCGACCTCGGGCACAACGGTATGAAGGAGAAATGGAGACGGCGGCTATCTTGCACATGCCTGCCCTCCTCCTCCTCCTCCTCCTCCTCCTCCTCCTTGTAATGGGCAGACATGCAGCGGCTACAGGGTTACAACTGCGGGTGTGAGTGTGAATGCGTATGTGTGCGCAGAAGTCACGCAAACAGTTGATATTTATGGACGGTGGTGGAGAAAGACGCCACTCCATCCGCCCCGCCCCCTTCCACAGCCAGTACTCCTTTTCGGCCATGATGTATGTGCGGTTTGGAAGGAAACACACATACACGGGACTTCACAGAGAGTCCGAGTCTTCGTTCTACATGCTAATGAGATAGATGCGATGGCAACGCTAACTGCATCCGCCCTTTTTACATTTGGACTGAGATTTTTTGCCGCATCACCCTACATCCAAAGCTTCATTCAGTTTGAAGCTTGTTTCATTCCGCATTTAAGGTAAAATTAGAGTTTGCGCGGATGCGTTGTCACAGTCGTGAGGCAGTGGTGGATCTACTCCACCAGTCCGTGGTCAAATCTGACTTACATGCGCCATATTCGCAGTTCTACTCTGTCTGGAAGTGGACAAGGTCAAAGGCTGTCACGAATGATGCAACAAGTGCCCCTAACGCACTTTCTGCCTTGGTCCTCTCCTCCACACTCCTCCTCTTTGCAGCGAGAGACGCCCTCACTAGAGCCCGGGACGGCGACAGAGCGCCGGAAGAAAGGCGGTGAAATTCGGTAGTTGTGAAGAAGTGAAGGCCGACTGTTTGGGGGGGGGGGGGGGGAAGAGAAACTGAACTAACATGGCTGCAAATAGCACAGCAGTGAATTCTTTTAAACTACATCAGTACAAGACGATTCTGGTGATGGTTCGTTAAGAGGGATTAACTAAAAATGGGAGTCGAAAACGAGATTGCCTCCGGGTGACGGGGAAAAGGCGCTTTGTGAGCGCCATCGATGTCCTCCAACAAACCGGTTCAGCTGCTTCGATGATGTCGATAGTGCCAGTGCACCATTCCATGGTATGGGACAAAAAAGATGCCACTTCTTTCATCCCGCAGGGGGTAAAGGAGCAAGCTTCAAAACCTTTTTGACGTGAGATCGCTCCGTTGTGGAGCACGTGGTGCTTGTACGAGTGGTGGACAAGGCACAACCTGCAAAATACCGCCACATCGTAGCCTCAAAGTATCATTTTCGGGCTCGAAGAGTCGCAGCTGAACGAAACGAGGGTCAGAGTGAGAGATGAGGAGGAGCCAGTGTCAAACTACGGCACCCACCAGATGGGCACCTCAAAAATAAGAATTTGCTTGCCCTGTATTCGCGCTTTACGAGATTTTCTCGATTACCAAGAAAGACAGCTTCCGATTGAGTGCCCGAAGCGAGAAAAAGTGGGTGGCTTTGGTTTCGAATACACCTCATTTGTCTCTCACCGTATAGCCTTTGTTGAATGTCTTAAGGAGGGCATATTTTAGGAGAGGTCACTTTCTGATGACTTCTTAAAAATGCCACTTCCCTGGAGTCTGGACACACAAAGAAATGAATTTAGACGCCGAGTTCTGAGAGCGGCAGAGCGGTGCATCCACCACTGACGACTGGCATCGCGATTTATTTGGCTGCGAATCGCTTCCCCCCCCCCCCCCCCCAACCGGGCGAATGCCTCGCCTCTGCACTAGGCGTCGCGTGTGGGAGAACCATTGACCCTCCGGTTCACGCGGAAGACCTCGGCTAATAAAGTGGAGATTTAATTTCAACAGATTTTGAGTATTAAGCCCTTGTCAGGTGTCATGTGAACAGACGATGTCGGCGATTGACACACTGCGCGGCGGGACGATCCTCTAGAGTGGGAGAGAAAAAACACACAGGCACAGCCCAATTTGTAAAAGCCAATCAATTTTCACCGTCCCAATGTTGCTGCTATTTTTGGGGCTCCCTTCACCCTCCTCCCGCGGATTCCCCTTCCCCGGAGTTGTACTTGCACCGTGGATCAAAATCGGGATTAACACGTACATGGCTGCCGTTGACTTGGTCCAAAGTGTGCTAATTCCTTCAATCCAGGCCGTTTGGCCTTCAGGGCAAGCGGTGTGGGGATTCCGCTATTAATGCCCACTTTACCGACGATGTCACTCAAGTCCGGTAACATTGGCACCGCTTCCCTGAACATTTTTGTCGGCCGAGGTGCCCTGACACCTCGGAGCCGCGTGATGAGTTAAGATGAGTTGAGCCATGTCCTAATAAAAATACCCGGAGTGGAGAGACAAAATATACCCGGAGTGGAGAGACTAAATACCTCTTTTCCGCTTCTTCGCCAATCAACAATGCCAGTAGCCTTTGAGTGTTGTTCTGGGGCGATGCTGTCGTCGAGGCAGCCTACAGTGCAAAAATCTAAACAAGTTGGCAAGAAATAAGATCAAATGATTTGAGGTGGACAATGGGGCGAGGGAGCAAATGTTTCCGGGGATTGCGTGTCAGCAGTCCGGCGTCGCCTTGGACACTCTTCCGACTCCCATGCGTGAGGAAAGTTTTAGCGTTCTTTTCACTGAATTTCGTAAAGGGGCAACTGGTCGGGTGATTCCACCACATCCGAGGCGGTGTAACAACAGTGGCAGCGCAGCTTCAACGACCACAGGGCGACTGTTCGGGTCACAGGATGGAGGAGGAGGAGGAGGCGGGCACGGTTCTCTGACACGTGACAGTTAAGCGACTCCAAGTGGCAAATACGCGGGCGAACAAATCACTAAAATGCCCGTCTGTTTGAAGTTATTGCGGAAAAATGAGCCTGGGCCAGGGGAAGCACTTCTCCCCTTTTCTGTCCTTTGACAGTAGCAGCGGGAGATTGACGAAGTAGGCAGGAAGTGTGGACAAAAGTGCCGCCAGGTTCAGGAAAGTGTGCCTAGTGTCGGGCCCTAAGTTTTAATTTGACGAGCACCGTAACTTTGTTGCTCGCTTCCTTTAGGCGAGTACCAAGCGCTGCAAGCCACCGGTCTCTATGCCCTGGAGAAGAGTATGGAGGCACAACAAAGGCAGATCCACGGGCAGAACAGTCAACCAGGACATCTTAAAGGCTTTGGAACAAATGTCTCCAGTGTGCCACGATTCCTGGCCTCCGGTCGGCGTCCGGAAACCCACAGCGATGACAGTTTCCCCTTGCAATGTGTTGTTGATGGTCATCCTCCAACCTCCTACACCTACGGGCGCTACGTAGGTCTGAAGCCTAATCAAACGCTGGCAGCAAATACCATGGATCCTCGACTCTTTGATCAACAACAACAGAAGCCACACAACCGACCGATTGCACAACGACTGTACGTCCGCGACTTCCCACGATCCAAGTCAGCGCACACAGTGGCCGCTCCGGTGGTGGCCGGCGGCAAATCGACCGAAGGCAGCGGTGAGAGCTCCGAGGGCGGAGTCTTCAAATCCGCCGAGGAGTGTGGTGAGGAGAGCATGCTGCTGCTATTGCCCGAGACGGAGGCTCGTTCGGAGATGAACGAACCGCTCTCTGGCAATGAGGACCAGCCAGAGATCTACCCACTCTCGAAAATCAACAGCAGATGAACAATGGAAGCAGTAATAAACTAGTAGCCTCTGCGTATCGTGAGGCCAGTTTTGTTTGAATGAGGCCTCAGTGACAAGTGACGATGAGTCTCGTATACTGCCCCTTCCCTTTTGTACCAATATTGTGTATTTGTGCATTTAAAAGACTCTTTAACCACCCAAAATGCTGTCAGACGCTTTCGCTCCCCTGGGGAGGCCAACCGTCCGCGCTTAGGTCGGTGGATGGATGACCAACAGACGAGTAGAAACATCCGAAATTTGCGCATAGTCTTGTCATTTTGGGGAATTGCTAGTTGATTTCAACATCGAAGATCCCATGAGGAGATGGCGAGGCGTGTTTTGGGCGAAAATGGCCATAGAGAACTCCGATTTACGCTGAATAAAACAATTCGTGTCATTTAATGCTGTTGCTGCGAATTTCCCCTAATCGGTACCCACATGAAGAGTCCCTAATTGGTTATTTCTACGGTTGAAAACTAGAAAACGAGCGTTGGACATAAGTATAGAAAAAAACCCAGCTTTATAAATTCGAACGAGAAAATTTCCGCTGATACCAACGATTTCCTACTAAGGATTAGACCAGTCATATATGCCTTTCTGAAAAAAAGAACTTTCCTTTAAGAGTTAATAAACGATTCAAAGTCTTTTGCCGGCTATTGTACATTTTTCTCCTCTAAGCAAATGGTAATTAGAAAAAAGGCAATAAACGGTAGTGAAATATCTGGTGAAAGTGTAGGATGTGGCGAAATGTCATCGTGTGGAGAAGTTACTGACTTTGTCAACAATAGGTGAAGCTTTATGTGGTCGTCGTGCGCTGTCATCGCGCAGTAGAATTGCGTCGTGACGATTGAGCAATGCCAGTCGTTTTTTTTCTTTAAAAGTTTCTCTTCATCTGCAGTTGCATTTTCGGGTTTTGATGAAGAGTTAAAATAAAAAGAGGACACAAATGTGAGAAAGAAGTTGAAGGTATGGGTAAGAAGAATACTTTCGGCAGAGATAAATAAAAAATGTCGAGCTCATGTTGCTATGTATCACTCTCAGTCGCGTCTGAAAGGTGAGTTTCATAGATTCCGGTCTCATAGTTTGGATCCCCTGCATTGTGGGCCCCCCAGCATCCAGTCTCCGTTCACCTACCAATCTTCATGGAAAGACTGGTAACACCACAGATATCACATCGTCGTAGGTCCTCCCATTTGCATCGTGCCATCGCAGCCGGGCGGACCCTGTTGGACAGACGAAATCTGCGAATGAGGCGCGCACAGCCGCTTTTCCTTTAGCCTGTGTTTAGGCCCACTGCCATGTTTCTCGTATTACATTTCACGCGGCTACACGGTACAGCCTCTTTAGGTGCTACAAATTCCAACTATCTCGTCTTTGTGGGTGCCGGTCGAACAGGAAACAAATCACTGTTACGCCTGTAATTCTGCGCGTGGGGCTGGCATAAAGGGACGCTTAAGGGGGGAGGAAATAAATGAGAATGTGATTCCCGTCTTTGTAGCAAAAGCACCGGAACTTAAGTCTGGGGGGAGGAAAGTAATCCACCCCTGTGCTCACCGTAAACCATTCATTCCGAGGTGGCGGGCGAAAGAATCTACTGCGAGGCAGCTTCGACTCGTCGCAGTCGGTCAACACCCCATGACATCGGTCTCGTTCACTCTCGAGAACAGTCAGATTGGTTGTCCATAAGTGAAATCTTGTTGGAGAACAGTATGCTGAGGACTGGAGGTTAGGCAACTTCGTGGTAGAGACTTATATCTACTCTGGACGTGCTTTGTCCTGAGGCCTGATTTGAAGGAATGGAAAGGCATGTGCAACCTTCCACTAGCATCCACTTCTCCATTTGGTGATTACCGCGCCCCACATGACCCCTTGTGTTTGGTACGCTTAAAAGTCAGATCGCAGGCTGGCCCTGAAAAATATTTACGAGGAGGAGAGAAGGTTAATTGAGGGAGGCTCTGTGCAGCCCATTTTCTACGTGTGATATGAGGCGATAGCTGAATTTTAGAAACTTTGTGGTATGCCCATTCCTCGTCTGTTCTCCGGTGGGGCAGATGGCACCGAGTCGCAAACGCAGGACCTGACAGTTAAGCAGAAGCCTCAATGGGCGGTTGAAGCTCCGCAATGGACGCGAGGAGGGCAGATCGGACGGGGCGGAGTGGGATGATGGACCCAAGGATTGCCGGTAAAGCACACAACCGGCGATCGCAAAAGTGAAGACCGTCTTCCACTCGTCTGCTCTGCTCGACAGTCTCGCCTTCTTTTGCTTTTGACGGGCCACCCCTCTACTCTCCTTTTTTCCCCTCGGCTCGCCACACCCCCTAAATCGGGAGGCACCCAGTCGCATGGAATAAGGCTGAAAGCGGCGGTCTGCGAGGGGACGAGGGAGAGGAAGAGAGGAGAGGGAAAGAGGCGTGTTATACGGGTGGCATGTCGTGGAGTAGAAACCATCACGAATGGCATCGAGACGAAGTGTGTTGTCTTATGGGGTGGGAATGTCCGAGAACCACGTGATACTGTCTTCATTTAGACCGGTTGTATTGAGAAGTGAGATTGTTCAATCGGGCGTCTTTCTCCAAAAATGGGGGACCAGCGAGAAAGTGATCTTTCCAAGAACTATTCCACAGTTAGTCTGACATTTAACAAAATCATGGGGGATTTTATTAAATCCCCGAACTAAAATAATATGCCATTTGGCCAGGGGAGGAGGAGAGGGAGACGGTAAGATGGCGTAAAAATGGGAGGTAAACAGAATCTCCAAGCAGGAACATAAGCAAACAGCGAATGGAGTGATAAAGTCCTCGACCCTCAAACCATGGCTGTAAATCCCTCTTAAAAAGCCACCGATATGGCCATTGTCCACTGGCAATTTGCAATTAACCTGTTGGCCTCAACCTTTAGTGGGGGGTGCGAAGAGGCAGCCATTGGCAGCCGTCCACAGGCTCCACGACGTGAATGGCTTCGCGGGGCTCCGAGGACTGGGCGCACGTGGAGGCGGCGAAGCGACCTGGAAGGCCGGGGCGGGGGAGACATCACGCGGTCGCGGGTACATCAACGTCTCACCGTGTTGCATAAATAATGCCTCTAGGGGGCGATTCGTTTCCTTCTAGCCCCCCCACCAAACCCCCTTCCTCCTCGCCCCTGGACAACTGGTTTCCGCTTTAATTTTGCATACTGTGGAATGCTTTCATGAATTCCTTAGCTGTTGAGATGAATTATCGAGGAAGTGTGGCGATTTGGCCTCACATTTGGCCTTCTTGTGTTAGGCGACAGTTCCTATCACTACTCAAATTATATATTTAACGCATTTTTAACCAACGTCCCACCAAAAACTCGTCTGTTATGAATGGAATGATGAACCCTAGAGCATCTCAAACCCACTTTCAATAAAACACTGAAGGAATGTATTAGGGACCAGGCAAGAGGAAATACGCTGGAGAATACCCTGGCAGTCTGCAAGAGAAACCAATTAAGCCGTACACGTCTCGTAACCGCATGAGTGATAAATTGTCTAGATTTCGAACTATCATCCACGGGAGCGTTTAGAGGAGCAAAGAAGGTCGAGGGTTGGGGCGCGAAGCGTCTACTGAAGTGGCTCTGATAAAATCTCCCGCTGCTCTGGTTGGGGAATCACCTCGTCGTTTTGCATTGCAGCTGCTCCGATCCCCACCCATCAACGCGACACCATCGCGTGTTTATCTCGAAAATCGGCAAGGGAGAGGACAATTTATGTTGCCGCCTTCTTCAGACACTGATAATCTCTCATGGTCAACTGTTGATTTCGTTGCTTCGAAGCATAATCAGATTGCCTCCGCCGCGCAAATTCACCACACCTGACGGTGCAACTCAAGTCTTAGTGACGAGGAAGATGAAATGGAAGGTGCAGACGGTGTGAGCTTAACAAAACATCGTCTAATTGCGACGCCTCTGTAACTACGACTCTCGGAGTTTGTTTGCATATCGGCATGACGATTCTATCCCCTCGTCCCGCTACGTGCGAGTCCTGCTGATAATGATGTTGATGGTGTTAACCTCCTGTGCTTTTCCCCGCTCAGTGTTCAGCCAAACCTCTCTCATCCACTCCTGCGACTTGCGTGATTTGCTTGTACATACCGATAGAAATAGAAATTAATCCCACTGGCATTCTCTCAGGCCTGGATAACCTTGTCACTACGGTCTGGTAGTTGTGCAGTGACATGTGATGGTCTAAGTGACATGCTTGGAGATTATTTCACCGCTTCAGCCGTCTGTGTGGCCTCTCGTGACTTGGGAGGCAGGAAGGCGTAGTGATGTCGACGCATCCACCGAAATGTACAATTATAACCGGGCACCAACTGCCTCGGTGGCTCCGAGAGCTTCCTGACCAGGGCGTCAGGTAGTCCAACCGACTTAGAAGGTAAAAAACTCGCCTAAACAACCCGTATGGCTCTGAGTGACACTTGCTCTTCGGCCAAGTTATTCACCGATTAAAACGACAGTGACGTAATCATTCTGTCAACCAGAATTCCGTTTTAAACTGTACGAATTCAGGCAAGGGTGTGAGAAGACGGGAGAGCATTGATGACCAAACGCTTGCGGTGCCGCCTCGGAGCAGACGGGTTTAGAGAAGTTCGGTCTTTGTCTACCCCCTGAACCCTTCACTGAGGCCCCCAAGAAGTCGGAACTCGACTTGCTTTCTATTGCAGTGAAGCAGATAATGTGGAACACCCACTCTAAGAGGGAACAATTGCACCGACAACCTGGGATACGACCACAACGGCAGCAGTTAGAATAAAAAGAGGGGCTCATGGGCAAATTCTCCCCGAAAAACGACACCTGCAACATGTCCTCCGGTTTATTCCACCCGCAAAAAGAGCAGAAAGGGGAGAAACAGGGAACAAGGCTTTGTACATTTCTACAAACAAACACAGTGTGAACGTGAATCACAGCAAAAAATTGGTAAAACGCTGTTAACTTGGAAGTAATTTTTTGCTTCAAGGCTAACCGTATGACGACTTGGTGCAGTCAGTGTGTGGGGAAGAAGAGAATGATGGAGAGAAGGATAGAGAGGACAGACGACTAGGCGTAGGGGTCCATCCCCCTGCAAGATGTGCTGATAGGCTCGGAGTGAAGGAGTCTACCTCTGGTGGACCCCAGCCACAAGAGGAAGGGAGACTTCACACGTCTTCTGTTTACTGGGAACTTTAACTTCCATGGGAAGAATATGCCTGGAGATGAGTCGAGTTCTCGAAAGGCCAACATCTAAATCGGCTTTGCTATTAGATAGATGGCAGAGTTTGGAGAGAGGAGTCTTGTCGCGTGATTCACTTCTTCCCACTGAGCTTAAGATAAGAATCTGACACAAAGCGTCTATTCCAGAATGCCTTAATTAGTACTGTCATGCTAAGGTGGAGTTAAATGCCCACGAATCCAACTTCCCTCGTTCCCCTTCCCCCCCGCCCTTCCATCTTCCTCTCCTGTCATAGTTTATTTGCCGCGAATCGGTGTGAGATTACTGGAGGAGGAGGTTCTCACGAGGCTGGCGGTTCAACCAATCGACGGCTCCGAAGGATCATTGTCCTCTCCTATTTGGGCAAAGTGACCCCCGCAAAATCGGGATTTTGGTCGGAGTGAGAGGACTATCGCCCTGTTCCGGCTCAAACTTATTTTAAGGCGCGGTGTGGAGAGATGTCGATCATCCGATGTATGCCCATCTTTTACCGTAAAAGGACAAAGTTGCGCAGCCTCTTAGGTACGCACTCGTGTATTCTGAGGCAGTAGGGACGGTGTCTTCGCGAATCACCAGAAAAGGGCAATGAATAAGCTCGGTAGATTGTGCGAGCTCGCGAGATGACCAACACACTTTGAGGATGAATCCATTCCAGTTATCATGGGCAGTGAAGGTGATCGGTAGGGTGATAATCCGTGGTTATAAAGTGCCACTAATGGCTAAACTGCTTGATTAAGTGTTGACATGTCAGACAGTTCAAAGGGTGGAGGCGCTGGCCTCCCAAATCGCTTCCACGTCATCCCAACAGGTGGAGGACCTTAGAAAGCTGACGCTTTGTGGTGGTTTCGCTCTCTCGTTTCTCTCAAGCTTGGGAACAGGGGAGCGGAGGGGCAACAGTCATTCGGAGAGCAGAAACAGTCCTCTTCTCCCCAGGACAGAATAAATTGAGAGGAGGATCAGGTCTCTGCCCTCATAAATGGGCATTGTGACTAAAAACACTAAACTATCTCATCTAACAGAAAAACTGTTTTAGAAATGATTAATATGTCTGGTTTTTTTCCGACTTTTTGGAGAATTTTGATCGCTAATATCGCTACCCTCCCGTTTTGTGTTCCTCAAATAGTTAAACACGAAGTCGAGCGTTTATATTTACCGTTCCCCAGCACTGCCACACCGGCCCTGTTGCCGGGGAGTTGACGTGCCGTCTCCTGCCTTCCTTCGCGTGCTGACAGCCACGACGGACGAGACATTCGGAGTTCGGATGCCCCTCCGAACGGCTCAGTTCAACCACGGAGTCTGCGTAGCTCCACCTACCGGACGAGGCGTGAAATCCGGTCATTCTCCTCTTCCTCGACCGCTACCTTAGAAGAGTTTTAAACTGTCCGTTCACTCAAGCTTCCAAAGTCTGTAATTTCGGCGGATATTCGCGCGATAAAAAAACGGCGGTGGGGTGAGGCGAGCGGAAAGTGTTCCACTCAGCTAAAATTCGTTGAGTCTTTTTTTACCAGTTTGCCGACCAGCGAAGTGGCCAAGCTTTAGGGGGAATTGAGGGAAAAGCCCCACAAAAACCTCGTACTCCAAACTCTCTCGCGCTCTCACTCTCCTTTCTCGCGTCCTTTGGCCTTCGTGTCCAGTCAAATTGTGCGCGGCGAGGGAGGATGAGACTCGATTTTATGAATTGCTGGTTTTAGTGGACTTTCAAACCCCAGACTAACAGTTAAGTGGCAGGTCCTGCGCCCTCAAAGAAGGGTTTCTTCCTCTTTAAATTAACTGTGGCATCGATGAAGTAAATCTGAAAAATCCTCGAGAAGTTCCAAATTTTAGAGAGGTTTTCCAGAGCCTCAACTTTGTCATCCTTTCGTCCGTTAGTTGCATTTATTCTTCCAACAGAAAATCACAATTTGCCAGGCAGGTGAGGACTAGCCTGATAAATATACGCTGTTTTACCACTCTCAAAGGGGTCTCGTGGGGCGAACGGCCCGACCAACCTGGGGATGCGTAGACGCTGCCTCACCCGAGGAAACATAAAACCCACAGAGCTCGTGCCGCGCGCAATCATTCCTCTGCACACTCCAATCCTCCAGGCGGTGCATCACGCCTCCATTCGGTCATACGTCTCCACACAAAGCATTCGGACTCGAGTGGAAGACCATCAAAAAGCATGTTCCCCGAGAAATAGTCACAGTCCTGTCAGCCACGATTTCTCATCTGTACCGAGTCTTATCGCGTGTGGTCTCCTTAAGACTTTATGTGCTGTCAAATTACTCAGTCGCTCTCCGTGACACCGACTCTCGGACGGCCCGCCTCTACAGCTATTTCCTCCATTTCCAGCTATGGAGAAGCGGGGCGACTGCACGAGCCTCAAAGGACGTGGAGGACACGAAAGCTTACTATGGAGAGGGTCCATGGTTGCAACAATTGGCGGCATATATAGTAAACCTATTCATTGTTTAGGTACGTCGAGTGATGGAAACCTTCTCCAGGTGAAGTTATTGACGCCGCTCAACGAAGGTCTCGTCGATGGCTTGGAGGAAGTCAGGCGGGCCTCGAGTCTTCTAATCGGAGACGCAGTAACTACTTCAGCCTCGCTAATCTCCTCCACGGCGCTAAGCGTCGAGGAAAAGGGAACTCTCGAGTGTTATGAAAAATTTGTTCGGAGAAGGGATCAAATCCTTGACGCCACAGAGTCCCATCGCTCAGATGGCCCAAAGCCCTTCTGCGCTTAAAAGTCCCGAAATGCGCATAATGTGGAAGGCCACCAACAACGATGTGTCTGGCGGAGGTTTCTTTTTTCCCGCCCTTAAAATACCAGGAACATTTGACCGCTGATGCGTTCAGACAGTCCCGAGCTTTGCTTTGTAACAGGGTTAATGCAATAACATATGACCCAAGAAGGGAATAAAGAAGAAAGGCGGACGTTTCCAGCCATTTGCCATTTATCACTTGAACCGAGGGTTAAACACAAAAATGGTGGACTTAGAAAAAAAGATTTGGAAATCTGCTTTAAACGCGTAGCCTGCCGAAAGCTTCGAGTCGGCCCTCCGTGAAGTCGCCTTTTTCCACCCCCATCAGAGGGAAATAGTACCCGTAATCGTGGACATTCGAGGCTCTTTTTTGGTCATTGGTGGGGAATATAACCAAACTGGTCACCGGACATTCTCCACATCGCCCAACACAGTCAATTTGAACTAACTCCACCGCCCATCCCGCATCTTTAAACGCTCAAATCATATTGCGTCCACTTAGATGGCCTACAAATCAGGTAAAGTGGTTGCCGAAGGAAAAGACACTTTCACGCCGGCAAAGAGGACAAGAGAAAGGACGGAAGAGGGAGAGAGAGAGAAAGGAAAAGTAGATTTAACCACGCAGTTTTCGAGTAACTCGGGAGACTAGTTGGCAACCAGCGTAAGCGCCCCATCAATGTACGACAAAGCTGAGGAAATGAGGCGAATATGATGCCATTCAGACTGTCCTTTCTATGCGAGTCTCTCTCGTCCAACCTACAAATAAGCATAGTCTCAAGGGGGCTTGTGGCCGCCAGAGTGGGGATATTCAGAGAGTCGGGTTGTAATTCATGCTGGGATCCATTTTGTACCAGAAATCGGCTTTGGCTCGTAGGCAGTTGGCACACTCCCGAACGATTTGGCGATTCTCCTTACACCGGACGATGCGCGGGTATAAGTCTTCTACAAGGCACAATTACAACAATCTCGCTTTAAGTCTATTCCCGTTGAGTTCGTCTGGTCCCCTCGCTACAACCGCAAAGTTAAACGGCGGAAGACGGGACATCTTCATGGTTTCATGTCACTAGGACGTGGTCCTCCTGCCAGGCCCAGTCTCATGATTTCCGTCTGTGGCTGTGGTGAATCGCCTTTCCCAGGCAATACGACTAACTACGATCTCCGAGGAGGTCCCCGAGGCTGCGATGCAATGATCAGTCGATCTGACATGCTCCCACGTACTTGTCTCGCTGTTCAACTTCAGGAAGTGAGTTAGTGGTAAAACCGGGGGAAAGGGTGACTTGAGCATTCTGGTAAGGTGGCCACGGCAAGCGTGGTGCGTCTCGGCTTTGATGACCATGAAAGTCAAGTGTCGGAGTGAGCAAGCGGTTATTAAGCTCAGGCCTCGGATGACAGATGGGAGTTAATGACTTTTTTCCATTAGAGGAGCAATAAAAGCCCTCGACCTGTGGGGATATTCTTCGGCCACTGATGGCATTTATGCCCCTCGTGGAGGTGGAGACTGACCACGGAGAAGGCAATGCAAGGATTTGGGCAGATTAACTAATCCTCTCTTCACAATGGAAGCAAAACCAGACCGAATGGGAGAAGACTTTGACCACAGTGTAAGGTGGGAGGTGGCCACGACGTGAACTCGGAGGGGCAAGTGGGCGTAGAGTCTGTGGCGTAAGACTAGCCGACAACTCACTCGTGGTCACGTCTTTAGTGAGGTTCTAAGGCTTATTTGTGCACTGCATCATCGAGGATGCAGGCCACTAGATAACTCTCTTAGGGAAAGTACCAACTTCGTCGCCTCCAGTGTGACGGAGCGACGGAGAGAAAGGGAGCCTGAGGGGCGAAAAAGCGGAGGGGAGGGGAGGGGAAGGGAGGGAGGGGAGGGGAGCGACGCCTATCAGGATGATGTGGGGAGAAGGGTGAGAGCTGGCAATAACAAGAGAGCACAGCACACGTCCCGTGGGCATTGGGACGCGGAATGAAAACCGCGTTACGCATCACTGCCCGGCATCACGAAAAATCCTACTTATTTGGGGAAAAACCCGAATTTGCCCTTATAAGAGCGTTTCCCTGCCCTGCAGTGTTTCCCCTCCTCCAATGGCCACTCATTACGCGGCGTCTAATTGGCATTTGAGGACAAATTGCCATTGACAAGTGAATAGGTGATACTCCGCGTAGGGAAGGCGAGGGAGTAAAAAGCCTTTAGATGAATTTTGAAGTGAAAGGGAAAAACTCATGGATTAATGAGGATTGAAGGGGACTTGTCACCTATAGGAGCAGATCTTGCCGAGAAGTCCAGAAAGGGGCCACTGGTGGCTCTTTGATGCAACAAAGAAGACAACATCAACGGTGGATGCGGAAAATGAGCAACACTCACTCCAGAATAGCACTTTTGTCGGCTTAAAATATCACCTTTACTGCTGTTTTAATTAGACAATTAAGCGACCGTCCGAATCAGAAGCCGACGTGTCACGCCATCACCGGTCCGAAGGTCTGCCGCCTCGTTAAAGGGGCATGAAAATCCCACTTTTAACTGAGAGTTTAGGGGTTTGGGGCGAAGGAGCGGGGGGGGGAGTGCTGCCACTCCCATCTCTACATATTCCTGTTTCCTTTCCTCTGCAAGTTTATGCCGAATGCCTTTGCTTTGACTCGGCCAACTGCCAAGTTACCCGACATTCAAGACCGAATTACGAGGAACACGAGCGTAGCTCCGAATTTCTCCTACCCTGTCAAATATTTCATCCAGCCTCCTTCCGGAGACAGTATTCACGCGAGCATTGTGTAAAAAGGAAGCAAAATTTTTAAGAGGTGAGTTCAAACGCGGCGTTGACGAGAGTGCGGTAGCATTCACCTCCTCTGGGAGAAAGAGGGGCAACAAACCACTATTCGCACACCGGCCTCCAGTTGGACGAAGGCGAGACGCACTGTGAGGAGTGTGACTCGCCTGTAACTAATGACGGAAAATTTTATTATAACTAATGATTTCTCCAACAAGAGTCTGTGCATCAGTTGGGAAGGAGTTTAGTCAACAGATGGGAAATTAATCTCCCTTATCGGTTAGTCGGTAGGTTAGTGGCAAGCTGAAGTGCTTGTAGCAAGCGGCTTACACACCGCGCGTAGACACACATTCTTCCCGTCAACGTTCCGGCTCCTATTAATGTTTAACAAGTCGGGCCAAGGGGGTATGAGCCGAGGGCGAGGGGTGGGGTGGGGCCGGGCGGGGAAGGCGGAGGCAAGGCATGTCTGCGGTGGGAAAACCGAGTGTGACAAGCCAGCTAAAGGCATGATAAAACGTGGACATATGGTTATTGCGGTCGCGCGGCTCGACGTCTGCCTCCTCTTCGCCTCACTCTACCCTCCTCCACTAGCTACGCCCATGTGGGGTGTAGCTTTATATTCCACCGTTGGCCTGCATCCTCCCTTTAAGGCTGAGGCATGGCGTGACCAGACGTTGTCATTTGAGCCTGGCAGCTCTGGCCACTAGTTGCTTCAGCGACTTACCAACATGCGAGAGTCCGATCTGCTTCAGGAAGTCCGCACGCTTGCCTGAAATGAAACAAAAGAGTCTGTAGTCCATTTTGTCTGGTAGCTTCAGGCGAGTGTGAGGGCCATTTGAGAGTTAAAAGTTCAAGAGTAGGTAGGGAGTGTGTGTCAAAGCAATATTTCGCGCTTGCCTCACTTCTCAACCCCACGGCCGTGATATAACAGTGGAGCGAAAGTGGGCAAAGGTATTGCGCCGACGATGCATTCACAACAGAGACCACATCCATCATGGTAGTCTAATGGAAGGGGAAATGAGTCAGTTGGCGCACACACAAACACACACACACACACGAATACCATGGCCACCAGAAGTGTGATTTTTGCACCTCTCGAAACTGACAGACGCACATGCGAGGCAGAACACTGCAATCGGGCATGGAGTGATACATACGGAGGGAAAGACGACTATCGTGTCACTGCGCTCGAATGGACGCGGCCACGATCGTTTCAACTCTGCTTTTTCCGCGCGGGCACGTGAATGGAGACAAGTCCCTCGCTCCGTCAGCTGTTGTCGTCGCGCGCCTTTGGTGGATACAACTGTTTCAAGCGTGTGTGTAGTGTCTACAACCCCCTGCGGGTGAGGCTCGGTCATTTCCTATATCCTCGTCGGCTCCTCCGCCGCCCCTCGCCCCAAGATTCTCTTATAAGTGCGCTTTATGCCTATGCACTTGGGAGGAAATACGAGACACCCGCCCCGACCCCCTGACTCACGGTCACGAGGCCTCAGAGGAGCGTCCTTTGAAAAAAAACCGGAAGATATATGCGAGTGGTTGCGTTTTCCCGCTACCATCACCCCCCGTCAGAGCCTCCGTTGAAAGTGGAAACATGAAGCGTGACTGTGACGCCTCCGTTGGATTGCGTTCAGGGCAGGGACGAGGCCTGGGGAAAAAAGGCAGTCGGGTCCTCGTTTCGTTTCGTTTCACTAACTCCTCTTAAACGGTGTTTCCTAATGCTGACATCAACGCGTCGTGTGGCCATCATGGACAACTCAATGAGCGGCCGGTTTTTCCCTAACGACTCAGATGGTTTTCATCAACAGGTGGTGCTGAGAGTTCAATGGTCTCATTTAATCGAAGTGGAACCGAAGATAACCTGTCCATTTCAGGCACTCCTGCCTCGAGCTAGGCGCCTGTTTCGTGGGATTGTGGAGTCAAGACGATCTCTCCACGAGGAGAGAATATGAGGGAGTGCGAGTGCCGGTCATCTGCCACCGCTTCGGGTGGGCGCGCGAGGGGGGGAGGACCGCCTCGCGCCCCCAAATACCTTCCACCTCGGCGAGGTGTAATGCTCGAGAGGACTGAGTCACCGGTCGTGATGGATGTCTGTGGTTTCGGTGCGGCAAAGACTAGAATTTTACGATTCCTATCAGCGTTCTCCCCCGACTGCGCCCAGTCCCTTGTCTGCTCCTCTCACCGCCACCGACAATGAATGGCTGTCACGAAAGACTCCACTTTTCATACTCGCAAATGACGCACTCTGAATGTTCATCGCCACGGGGCATCGACAGCTTTCTGGTAGAAGAACAGGACAGCGATTCAACATCTGTCCACATCTACACGGGGTCGTGGATCCGCGTGCTACTGTGCTTTCACCGCAACTTCCCGCATTATGACAACGGCGCCGAGTGCAGCCGAACTTTATCAGGGCATTTGATCTCAATGGGGTGTGATTGACTGGGAGGATTTTTAAAGCCTACCCCTTTGTGCCTCATGAATGTCAAGGCCATAAAACCGGGCCAGCGAGGAGAAGGAGAAGACAAGGGGGAGGCTAGTGAAACCTCCACCCGAGGATGTTAACTATGGCATGAACAGTCCACAACATTGATGGTTTGACTAATAGAGTGTGAACTAGCCGACCACGTGGACGGTTCTGCCTGGTTTTCTCAGCGAAAACTGTCTCAGTGAATGAGTGAGTCGTCGAGGGGATGTGATGGACTGAGGAGATTGGAATTTAGCGTGGATGTAAGCCCGGGGAGCGGTCGACTCTCCCACTTTGTAGGGGGGCTTGAACGGGAATGTCCTGGGCGGATGGACGATTAAATGCAATGACGAATATGTGGACGCCTACCTTCGACATGATAGATCTCCCGAATGTAGAGGTACTCGGAGTACTTCTTGCCAAAAACCATGCGCAGCACCTCGGAGGACAACATCTCTGGCCACCTTTCCTCGCTCGCCTTCTTCCCCATGCAGGTGCTCTTCTCACTAGTTGTCGACCTCTTCGTGTCAGCGACAAAGGCGTTGGAGACGATCTTTGGCTGTTCAACAGAAATTTCCCAGGAAGGATAAACATTGCATTTAAGTAGTAGGACACAGGGGAAAAATAACTGTCAAATTTGTAGTATTTATTTGAGTTAGCCCCCGAGAGAGAGAGTGTGTGTGTGTTAAATTGCTTTTACTTAATGGAAGCACTTCACGTCCGGCGAAGTGGCAGTTGTAGTTTCAACAAAATCCTTCGTTGAGTCGGCGGACTGTCCCCGTCCGGGTGGAGAGGAAGGGACGCTACAGTAAGCGCGGAAATAGGGTGCTGGCGGGAACCCGAGGGCGAGGGAAAGCCTGGGTCGACACTTAAAACCCGACGGGCCCTCAAATCAGCCACAGCAAAGTGGTGGATGAGTTTTGACAAATGCCACAACTGTTAACATTATCAATGACACCAATTGAGTGATTTCTCCAATGCCGCTTCGAGATTTGATGATCAGTTGGAAGTGGAAGGGTTTTCACTCCTCACCCGGCCTATCCGACCTTGTCACCCGTGAAAACGAGGTCGTTGGATTGAATGAATGCAAGTGAATGGATAGACCAAAGCAAATATTTCGAAAAGCCTCTGCACTGCGTCGAACGCCCAGGCCAACCGGTAGGACATTCCCCTCCCCGAGTTCGTCTACTCTTCGCAAAAGCGGCAGATTCTCTAACACGCTTCCCTTCTGCCCCTAAGCAGATTGTTAACTTTATGCGACGATCCTCCATTTCGTCACGTTCATCGCCTCACCTTCGCAGCGCTCCAGTTCCGATCGCCTGGCAAGACGGAGAAATTTACTTGACGAAGATTTGGGCTGGGGAAGGAGACGATTTGCCATTTTCTCAGAAGCCTGCACTTTTACGCACGGATAATCCCACTCGCCTTCCACCTACTCGACCCCTCGGGCTTATCGGCGATCTTATCGAGATGGACGATGTTCTTCCCTGAATGCCCTTCCGATTTACGGGGCGGCGAAGGGCCACGGCCCCGTCACCCGCGTAAAACACCATCAAAAGGAAAGTTAGTACGCTACTGGAGTGTGGATGTAACCGCCCCAACTCACCGGAAAGGCGTGCGTGTAGTAGTCGGTGAGGTCCATGTCGGGCCAGAGTTTTGGGTCGATGTTACCTGAAATGAGTGTAAAGTTGCATTTAACATCTCACTTCCACAATTGTTCCTGATCGCCTCCTCGCACTTGTGAATGCCCGAGGTGAACTCTTCCACTGACGATCGGACGCGTTTGCCGTTGGTGAAGAATTTGAGGGCCATTTCGAAGTCGCCTTTGCGATAGTAGCCCTCGGCGATGAGGAGAATGGCCTGAGGTGAAATGTAAGCGTTGTGAGCTGCACTGCCCCATCAGTTTCATGTGACATCACAGCCGAGGACTCACATGGGGATTGCGTTTCGTTATTTCGTTGGCAATCTTGGCCAACTCGATGGCCTCGTCGTTGTTGGTGAGGTAGAGGTGGCATGTCGAGCGGTGGAGCAAGCATTCCACATTCTTGGGCTCGATTTCTTGGGCCTGTGATGGCAGGGTGAGGCGCTCGCTTTAATTTACTATTAACTTTCCCCGGGGTAACAGGTCCGACACCGACACATCTATGAATCACAGCGAGGTGTGGGAGAATTTGGGAACTGTCAGAAGTCAATCTGCCAGTGGATGACTGATTAGTCGGGATGAGTTGAAACAGGTAAACAATTTGACATGGAGTACGCCTCCCTGTGGACGAACATATCGCGCTTTTCCAACACCACACCTGGGCCGAGGCTCAGACAGAGCCTTCATCAGTGTGAGTCACTCGACAGGGCAAAAAGCACGTCGACATGGCCTCCTTCAGGGCTGGTATTTCGCCGATTTTCACTCATTTCTAACTGAGCAACTTAAAAAGTTATTTCCCAGGAGACAAAGCCGGTGATGGTTAAATGGGGCAAGATTTTCGAGTGAGCATGCCTCGCATTGTTAATTATCTGGTGGAGCAATCTGGTCCAGATCAAGTCAGTGACCGCCAAAGTGGCGAAGTGCGCGGTTGTTCCATTCTGAGAGGGAAAGTGAATTTTGGTTCATTCAAGCAGCCAATGCCGGTTGAGAGGGAGCCCACTTCCATTATGACGCCGAGTTGCAGCCCCAACCGAATACTCCACGCAGCCTGCAATGTGCAGACTGTTGTGGGAAAGTAAAGAGCTGTGTGGTAAACTCACTCACACGATGTGAAGAACATACTGTTGGTGCTCAAGAAATACGCCAAAAACATCGTCAACAACAGCAACTTGCGTGGCTCTCATTAGAGCTTACCAACCTCCACCTGACTTCTCAACTCGAAAATTAGAGCTCAAACATGTTACCAAGTAGTGTTTTAGCTTTAGTGACTGAACAACTACTGACAGGTGAATGTGAAAGTGGCTGGAATTAAGTGTAATGTCTTTGCTCACGTCTTTAGCCAGTTGGAAGAGGTACGCACAACTGCATGACGCGTGCTCTGTTTTACTGGTGAAGAAAAGGCAACAGCACAGAGGAAGAACAATTCAACACAGAAATATCGTTGACGGGGCCTGCCTCTCCACTCCGCACATCGCCAGCTCTCGGTGGAATTGCTGGCCTCAGTGCCTTTTTCGTGAGAGGACCCGAGGCTGACGCCTGCGCACGTGCACTCACGCACGCACGCACGCACGTTCGCACAGCTGATTAAGGCGCGCGCGTGCGCGCAGACACGTGCACGCGACGCCATTGGTCGAGCGAGCAGGTTGACGCGTGACCACCACACCACCGCCCCACAACGCGTCTCCCCACGGAGAGGGGAGGCGGGGGGAATATAGATGAGTGAACCGGGGGAGGGGAGAGGAGAGGGACGAGGAGGATGATAAACGCCCCAATCTGAAGCGACGACGGGCCGTGTATCCGTGGAGGAGAAGAGCGTCACGCAACGTGACAGATGTAGTGCACATAAGGACATCACACCAGTCATCGTTACACACGATTACTGTGGAAGCTGGGGAAATTTATCAGCTGCTACTTTCTCAGTGTTTCGATCAGGCGTGAAGCTGCGTGGTATTGTGTTAGACGAAGACTCAATTAGACTTCGGATGTCTACTTCGCTGACGGAGAATTCCTGAAATTGGACTGGTGAAATGCCATAAAACGGCGAGTGGGTTTTCAGGAGCCGCAAATACAATTTCAGCTCACCTCGCGGAAATGCGTGAAGCTCTGCGAATATCTTGTGACTTCCAAAAGTCATTTTTCAAGATTCCATTCTTGACTTCCTCCTACTATCACCAATAAGCGGGACTTGTTTCCCTTGAAAAGGAGACGAATTTTACCCTGCTTTTTCGTCTTCATGAATAACTGATGTGGAAGGCTAATAAATTAGGGGGCATTGGAGGAGAAGGAGGAGGTAAATCAACCTAATTTCGTCCACGAAACCGATTGGTTGCTGACATTAACAAAAAAACCCCACTGTTAGAGGATCTTCAAGACTAATTTCAATGAAATGCTATCCAAAGTTGGGCGAACACCCCGGTACTTGTGGTGCAAGGAAAGGGCCAGAAGAAAAATGAACGACCCGTAATAATTCGGGACACTTGTGCCCAGGTTTCAAGGCTGGTGAAAAAGTAAACAAAGGCATTCGTTCAGGTAAATAGGGGGATTTTGTGAATAATTTATCTACTCGGTGTCAGATTTCCGACTTGAAAAAAGGGGAGGATGCTTCCTGTCTCCCCGTGTATCGGCAACGAGGTGCTGGGAGAAAACGGGTCTTTTTGCCTGAACGGGGTAATGGGTCCCTTGGCCGGTGCACCAGGGACACTTTAGCAAGACTTCCCCCAGCACCGACGAGTGTGGAATGCATTGGAGGCACTAACGAATTGCACAAACTTTAACCATTAACAGCGTACCTTCAAGTGTACAGATTGTCAGACTCGCGGTGGACCAAAAAGCAAGCTAAAATGAAGTGTGTGCGAGTGCGCAATGCATACTGTTGTTAATTTGCATACAACATGTGAAAATGTGACCTCAACTCTCGGGATTGGAGGCTTTAAGGACGAAGCAAATGGAAAATAATATCGCATTCGGGGCCAAAGTTGTATAAGCGAACCTAGTACACAAATGCATCTACAAGCCATGTAATTTGCGGGCTTCGAGGTTTTTCTTCGCAAAATGCCAGAAAAAAAATCCTGTGTGACTACAGGTGCAGTTGAAGGCAAGAGTGTGAGGGTCTCTCGGCGCAATTGGGTTGATGACAACCTTGTCACCGATGACAGCCGGGCTGTCATGTGGCTTCGACTTCGACAATCATTCCACACGGAGTGGTCGATTTAAGAGCTACCCTCGAATGAAGAAGTGGCCTCTAGTTTAAGAAAGACTAAAAAATATCCACCATTATTCGGATTGTTTTAAATCAAGTTGGGCTGCTGCCCGAGCACACCTTCTGCTGTCATCAGTCACTGTGACTCGAAAGGGGGAAGAGGTGTCACACGGGCGAGAGACTAAAGTTGGGGAACCAATGAGTTGACAAGCAGTGCGTCCTCCACTCTGCAACTAAAGGGGCTCAACATCTTTCCCAAACACATGTGAGGAATTAATAAATTTTACTAGTCAAATGCTAGTAGCATCTGTTTCGACGTACCTTGTCTAAATACACCAAGGCACGTTTGTAATCCTTTCGGTAAAGTAGATGTCGGCCAATGTTAAGGTAGGCCTCAAACGGATTAAAAATAACATCCTCCTCAGAATCCGACAACAGGTGTGTAGTCCCCATGTGAGATCAAAGAAGTGACTGCGTTATCTCAATGTCCGATTTCCCGGCTCAGTCAATAATGCCACGTGTCCGGGAGACAACTTAAACAAGCGCGACGGTCAGTCACCACCTCCCCAGATTAGTGAAGAAGGGAGGCGTCGAGTAAGGCAGAGACTCAGGATTGCAATGTCAATTTAGTCTGTCGGATAACCGACAGCACCCATTATGGAGCGTGATTGAACAGACAACCTCATGTACTCATTACTTTAACTTTTGTGAAAGGTATCGAGGTTCCTTTGGTCTCGTTTGACAAAATGAAGTGTGACGCGTGTTTCTGAATATTTGGCCCATTTGGCTGTCAACAGAGGGTTAATGTAACTATGGCGTTCATATAGTCCGCGAGTAGACAATCGGATCTTCTCGACCCGCAAGCCCGCCTGTTCTCCAGTTATTTACGCCTTACTTCCCCTCCATTTGTCACAAATATAAGGTTTATTGTTAATTCACTGTGCTGTGAGACAATGAAATAGGGTAGGGCTTTATAAACCTGAGGCATAAAGTGGATGTACTTGGGGCCATGTGGAGTGATTACGGTACAAAGCGTTACGGAAGTGAAACTAAAGTTCATCTGTCCAGGTATTACATTATCATATTTATCAGCACACGCCAAAAACAGCAAAGCCTTCCGGCTGCTTAACATGGACTTTTCGTTAGGCGATAGCAACGCCAATAAACAGGCAATATTCGAATTTGAATCTAATGCTGTCTTGCGAAAGTGGTCATTATACTCACAGATGAGGTAATTGCAAAATAGGAATGTCATGTATAAGATCTCCTGCCACTTCGTTTTAAACTCAATAAATTATTGCAACGGAAACTGCAATACGCAAATCGGGACAAAGTAACTCCATTGGCATATGATTCATATTCAAAATACGTTATTTTATTCATTCGTCTAAGTAACTTGTCTCAACGATGTTGTCCTGGGGAACGATGATTAACATAAAGTGATGGTTGTAGTGAGTTAGCACAGGCTCTTGCGTGCCCCAAATCTAGCATATAGATCTGATCGGTATGAAATGAGCCGTGAATCCTTCAATGTAATTTAAGTTCCCAGCGCACCAATTTTACAACCCTACGTATGTCGTCAAGTTATACCGTCTTTTAGCCCCAGGCTTTAAGCTGCATTCTATCGTATATGTTCTTGGTGAACGTAAATGCTTGTTCCTTTTTACCAATTTTTTCCCAAAAACAAAATATCGTACACTAATATGCGAATTAAAAACAACATAAAAAATGTTTACAAATAAAAATTGAAGTGCTGGTCTCGGGAACGACATTTTGTTTTCGCAATTTAGGCAATTTTTACCAAAGTTATTATTAAATAAGCTCAATACTTAAAACATCGCGGCTGCCCAATCACAGAGGGGTAGGGCCTAGGCACTGGACAAATGGTTGAGGTAACCCACTTTCGAGTAATTTTTTGCAGCCTGTTCAACGGCATTCAGTGCATACTTTGGTTTTTCGGTCCCTCAAACGTACACATGATATGTTTGAGGCTGACCAGGCTCGGTTGCCAGACATCGATGAAGAGAGGTACGTATATCAAATTAGTAATTTTCGGCTCAAGTCAGAAGATAAAATTGGGCTTGAAACGTCGAGATCAATATGGTCCCATCCTAAACAGACCTCTAGAACCGGCTGTCCATCAGAAGCCACAACAAAGTACTCAGTTAGTCTTAAATGCATTTTGATATAGGCCTTCCCGCCCCACCGACATCAAACGAAATCATTCCATCTGAAAAACCGGACGAACTTAGTGATGTACAATCGAGGACCGACGCTCATATTGTTCAAGTTGGCAGTGACAAACTATTACTACCCAAGAAAGCGCCAACTATGCCGAAACCAACGTGGCATCCGCCGTGGAAACTTTCACGCGTTATTAGTGGCCACTCCGGGTGGGTTCGTTGCATTTCATTTGATCCGACAAACGAGTTCTTTGCCACCGGTGCCGCTGATCGGATGATTAAGGTTTGCCCAGTCCTGAAGGAAATTAGTCTTTAGATTTGGGACTTCGCTAGCGGCTATCTCAAACTCACACTCACCGGTCACATCAGTGCAGTGCGGGGTGTTGTAATCAGCCCCCGACAACCGTATCTTTTTTCTTGTGGTGAAGACAAGACGGTGAAATGTTGGGACCTTGAGCAAAATAAGGTAATTCGACATTACCATGGCCATATGTCGGCCGTCTACGATATCGACTTACACCCAACACTTGATGTACTTGTTACCTGTGGTAGAGATGCCACCGCTCGGGTATGGGATATGCGAACTAAGGTAGGCTTATAAATTGTTTCTTCTCATAAAGACACGAAATCTACTAGGTTAACATCCATACATTAAGTGGTCATTCGAATACAGTATCTTCAGTGCGTTGTCAGGAATCTGATCCCCAAGTTATCACTGCCTCACATGATGCCACCATTCGCTTGTGGGACTTGGCTGCTGGAAAGACCATGGTTTGCTTGACACACCATAAGAAAAGTGTCCGATCTCTTGCTATTCATCCCACCCAGTGAGTTTCCTTTATTGTCTCCTGAAATCTGTTTGATTGACTGCCTGTGGAAACCGAACGCCGCTTAGGCTCTCTCGCAGTTCTGGAACAAAAACTCTATAATGTATATTTTTTGTACCTTATTCTGCGTTACTTCGCCTTTTCGCATATGGCTTCTTAGTCACACTTCCATTCGAGCAATTGTTTTAGAATTTGAGTTAGATTTTGTGAAATTTTCAGGGACGTTTCCGGTTGACTTGGTAGCGGTAGTTTAATTTAATGTTGGTATTTACTGTAAAAAACGCATTTTCTCATGAGTATTTGTAACTTTTATTACTTTTCCTTAAAATTTCCAATTTTTTCTGTTAAATAGCGGGACTTATTATTTAGTTTTCTGCCAGTTTGAAGGATTTTATAATTAAATAAAACACCCGGGTTTCTAATGACTTACTTTCCCATTTAATTCTGCGATTAACTTGAAGACGAAGATCTCTTCCGGACTTACCAATTAGCACCATTAACATGTTTGTTCGTTTCTCATAATCTTGTATTTTACATTAATATGCAGCCATTCTGCCTTTCATTAATCATTGAGCTGTTCTAGATGATGTTCAGGTCGGTACTTTCTCGCAAAAGGAGGCTTCTTGGCGTACTATTTATGTTTCTATCACTCCTCTTTTTCCCTTTACAGGAATGCTTTCATATCTGCTTCACCTGATAACATCAAACAGTGGAAGTTGCCAAACGGAACTTTTTTACAAAATCTCTCGGGTCACAAGGCACTTGTAAATGCACTAGCTATCAACATGGACGGCGTTGTTGTTAGTGGAGGTACAATAGCTATCCTATTAGCAGTTCTCTTTACTAAGTAGCAACCACATTAGATAGCAGTGAGAGCTTTGATGTAACCACATGGTTTTGTGGAGATACATTCTGAGATTTCCGGTTAGGCCTTAATTGGTCACTGAAATCGGTATTTTACGGCGGGAATGTTAGCAGAAATTTGGAATGAAATCGTTAAACGGGAGTAAATTCATCTAACAGATTTAATCGTTGTTGATTTCCTTATTAGTATTCTAGGACTATGAAGTTATTTTGTTTGTATCTATGTGGCGTGATTCTACGTTCATTCAGTCGTGTTTTATGCATGACGAAAATTTTAGGTGACAATGGAAGCATGCACTTTTGGGATTGGCGTTCGGGTTACAATTTCCAGAAGTTGAACTCTATCGCTCAACCTGGGAGTATAAACTCAGAGGCGGGAATTTTCGCACTGGCTTTCGATCGCAGCGGTTCTCGACTGGTCAGCGCAGAAGCCGACAAGACTATAAAAATTTATAAAGAAGACGAGAACGCCGTAAGAGACTTTTTTCTACACCTCAATGATTCAGGATTTAAACTCATTTCTCAATGCATTTTTTAGACTGAGGAGACACATCCAACAAATTGGCGTCCGGGAATTTTGCGAAAGGCGAAGTACTGAGAACAATGTATTTATGAAATTTTATATTATTTCAAATAAGCAACAAAAAATCCGAGATCTACTTTTCTGTCGCTTTTGGAGCTGAGCACTGGTACTTTGCGAGGAAGAACCCGAAAATTTATACGAAAATTACAGCACCTAAGAGGGAGCGGCTTTTTGAATTGATTTTTCTCGGAATAAATCTGAGACATAAGTTGTCAAACATGTTTTGTCAGGAGGTTGTATGGAGATAAGTTTAGGGTGGGTAGCGGTTCTTACCCACTAAAATAGTCGTGAAAAATCGGTTCGCATCGCGCCTTTCCTAAGCTAAACGGTATTTTGAGGAGTTTGCCATTTACTCCAGGGAGATTATTTGGCCTGAGATAAGCACTAGGTAGGAGCTTGCGACAAGTGTAGTCAGAACTCCTCATTTTTCATGAAAAGCGCTGGGCAAGAGATTCTGAATAAGGAGTTTATACAAAATTCCTCATCCCTCCCCCCTCCCTCGAGGGGAAAGAAGCTGGCATAGCAGAAGTCTGCTTTTATGAATATAGAGGACATATAAATGACAAGCATATAAAATAAACAAGTGTTACTACACAGGTAACTTGATTCGCACTTGCCATAACACCATTTTTATCTGGTTTAACGTTAAACCCAAAACGGTTTGGGCAAAATACTTAGCACCCGTGCTATTTACCGTCTGTAAGTTTGAAAAATGTGACAGGAAGCACACTTAATGATATATGAGGTACACATCATAGGGGCATCGGAGGCTCCAGTGCATATGATATATGGCGTAGACATCAGCTGAAATGTATCGCCGACTGAATGCTTGAGCTAACCTGGAGTTTTAATTAGGTGACTTTTACCTTCGACCGAGAGACGCATTCATTTATTACGTAAAACAAACTGAAGTAGAGTATCTCGACAAGGCTAATGAAACCTTAGAAAGACTTTCAGCAATACAGATATAATAATATAGTTACAGTTACTATGTTATTTTAAGGATTGAGTATCCAAGGGGAGAAACTGAGGATGAATGTTATTAATAGATATTTACTCACACCTTCAGCAACAGCTAGTTAATTCGTCATAATTCGACTACTGCAATTGTTATCAAGGCTAAGGATGAGTATCATTAACATTAAGTTTGAGTCACAATTGTACATTCGCGAGTTATTTCTCACGCCTTATGAGCATGCTGATTATGCTAGAAAATGAAAGGTTTAATACGTTTTCTGATCCTTCGTTATCCTTGAAAACTCCCTTTATAAATGATAGCTTAAAATGTGGTAATTCATTACTTCTCATCTTACCCAGGAGCTTTTTTGTTTGAGCGCTCCAAACATGGTCATTTTTGCCTTAGCACCATTTAATTGCCTTTACCTGCTTTGTCTCAAGAACAAATCATATCTTACCCACTTTTTCTGGTGCAATGTAAATGTAAGTTTAGGCCCGTGCACCAAAGTCATAGCAATAAAAAGGACAATCATCATTAAAACGAATACGAGTGTGACAGAATACCAAAACAAAGAACACAAATTCTCTCATTCTGTAATGATACTGATGATAGTTTAAAAATAAGAATTAACAGACACTTACGAAGCAAAAATCTCATGCGTCAGATGCTAGTAATATGGATCCTGAAAAAAATCTCCCCAGGAATCATCGGGTCTTTCGTCAAGGTAAATTATTCCCCGAAATATTTTGTTATGATAGAAAACTATTTTAGGAGTCTGCTTCCATTCGACTGCGTGTATGTGAAGATCCCAGTCTTCGAAATGTTCATTCGCAGAGCTTAAATCGCCTGCCAAGAGGGGAGGCCTCGACGACACTGTTCTTTGTCACTCTTTGTACATCTCTTTATCCTCAAAAACACCACTTTATAAACTGGGGAACATTCGCTTATCTTGCAAACAAAGCTATGCTGGTTTTTTCAACTTTTATTTTACACTTCACTGCATTTCCATTAATCGACATCACTGGGTTGGCCAACTGCGCGATAACTATTTTACCACTTGTTTTCCCAGTTAATTTTAGGCAGAGCATCCTCCGCATTGCCACTAATCCGCCAGCCTTCTTCACTTTCATCGTATTCGTCCTTCGAGGAGGGCTTATCGCCCAGTCGTGCCACAGCCCTCCATCCCACCATATTCAACAATTCTTGGTTAGCATGTGTCGCGCAATCAATCGCTCTCGATCAAGGATTTGTCAAAAGTAAAGCGACATTAAAGGAAGCTTCTCTACTCAGTGAGAGGAAATGCCTTTTTTTCCGAGGTTGTGGCCGTGTAAAGCCGGTCAGACACGGACGAGAGTGAGGTGTTTTCAAGTGCAGTGAGGATAAATTTGTCTTTATAAAGACTTCAACAACACTACTGGACCCCTGGTTATACACACAAGGGAGAGTTTTAATTTTCTTTAAGCTCCTAACAATCAAGGCACACTTCGTAAAGTAGACTAATTCTGATGGACGACGACCACACACAGGCACACGCTTTCGTGTAATTTAAACAGATCGTCTCCTTATATGCGTTAATAAATGCTCGGAGAGAGGAACGGTTTTACTGTTTTTGTAGCTTTTCGGGCTTTAAGGGGTCCTGCACTGCTGCCTGATAGTCGACAACTATAATCTTTGGAGAATCAAATCAACAGACAAAAGATGGTTTCCACCAGGGAAGTTATAATCTCCCAAAACCGCGATATTTTCCCATTCACCGCTGCCGAGCCGAGGGACAATGCAGATAATCCCCTTGGCCATGCCGGGGGGCGGAGGGCTATTGCTTCCTCGAGGCCACTTCGGTCGACGTAGAGCACAATATTCACTGGGACGATGAAAAATGTAGAGACTGAATACGGGGAAAAGGTCATTGGCAGCGTGGACCGTCGCCTCAGTTCATTGGGAATTCTCTAACGCCACGCACTCTGTTATGACAAGAAAGGTGTCAGAGAATAGCAAGTTCGCGAGTTCTCCTGCTCCTTCGAAAACCTTTCGTGTCGTAACGAGCGTCGTTTCGAGAAGAACATGTTTTATTAGGGAGTTGATTCTCACAACGAGGTTGCCCTAATGCCCTTTTGTAACGAGTTACCTCAGCAACCCTCCCACGGTGGGCATGCGAAGGGCACTTTTAATCTCGCCACTGTTCATCACAGCCACCGTGGACCGTGACCGGTGGTAAAGCAGTCCGAAGGGCACTCGGTTAAGTGGGGAAACACCGGTGTATGGGAGGAAATAAGCCTCGGGTTTGAGACAAGCCTCCTCAATGAGAAGGCAACTGGAAGTGGAGGCTGCACTAGCGCAGGGAGCTCACACTACCCGGTGTTTACGCTGAAACACCCGCCAGTGTCCAGCCGTGATGGTGGCGTCGAAGTGGTTAAATTTGCCTATTTTGAGTTTCCCGAAAACATCGCCTTCTCGCGGTCAGCAGTTGACGTGAGTCGAGGATTTCAAAATAACGTGTTGACTGTCGGTGAATGTAGAAGTTAAAAATCCCTGAACTGCAAATGAGGGAGAAGAAGGTGAAAGAACATCCTCATCCCATTCCATTATCGCCTGACCATATCGCTGCTGCAATTCCTTTAAAATGCATACAAAGAGTCTTTTTAAAACCAAAAGGGTTGAAGAAAAAGTAAAAAGCCTGCTAAACTTGTGTCAGGGACCTAAAGCAATCAGAATTTCATCTTATGAGACTTCAAATTCATCGCTGCGACTGTGCCCGCGAGGTGGGACGTGGACTTTGGACTCCGGTGTACGCCAAAATTCGTGACTTAATCACTTATCACTAATGCCAATGCCTTTGTTTATGCTATTTTAAGTTGAGTGATATCATAAAATGCCAATTGGCGTCGAGTCCACGAAGCAACTACAAAGGCGGCCTTGGGACTTGGGGGCGGAGGGACTTGCAAATAGCCACGCAATAAAAAGCCGCTCGATGTCATGGAACCGAAAATGCACTGCGGCAACCAAATAGGGGAGCAGTTTCCTCCCAAATTCCTGTTAAGTCGGTCCGGTCACCGGAACGAAGTCGGCAGGAGGCAGAGTTTTGGACCCCCAAGTCGACGGTCTCACGCTCTCCGGTCGCCTGCCGAAAATAGCCTCAAAGACAATAGGCAGTGGAAGAGGGCTCCAAAATCTGTAGACTACGGCCAGTAGGGCCAAAGTCGACTCAACTGGCAGTGGAATGTCCAAACAAATGACTCGTCCGCTGATGAGGGGCTACTTGAAATGATGTAAATGCAGGGCTGTCCTTGTCTGTGCTTCCCCCCGAAGGCGGAGTCAAAAGAAGACGCTATAAAGGGAGAGGAAGAAGGTGGAAGAGAAGAGGCATTATTTAGGCATAAGACAATGCACCAAAGGCAGAGGGGCAGACGGGGACAGGCGGGGATGGAGGAAGAGTGCGAAGACACATTTGGGCGACTGAGATTTACAACTGGCTCCGTCTACGGGAAACATTAAAGCTTGCCTTTGTTATCAAACGACCAAACAGTGTCTCTTTAAGGGACGACTCGTTTAAATTCCTTCTGAAGTAAAGTCGGTCGCAACATCTGACAATTAGGTGCGTGGAAAACTCATAACTGAGGCCAACATCTTCGGCTCCTACCCGTTTTAATATGTGGGAGGAGAATCCAATCATCTCTTTGCCAAGTAATCCACATAGTTTGTAGACAGGAAGCAGTAAAGCCGGAAAGGGCTGGTCCCTCAAGCCGAGTACTGCGTACAAACGACTTAATATGCGAATTGCAGTCGTTGTTGTCGAGTTCCCCAGTTCTGAGGCCCAGTTGGCGTGGAATACTTCGAAGGCCGCCAAATCACGGACAGACGGGGCCGGCTTAGCGAGGTTGAGCCTCAAAATACGACCGAAAGTTTGTAGGCGGTTGGACTGAGCCTCAAATGTTGTCCGAGGAGCACAATGAGGAAAGTATCACCTGCTGATGTCGAAAAAGTTTGATTCCACACCTGAATTCTCGTCCCACCCAAGGACACTCTTGTACCCGCGGATCGCCGCCACATTTGCCGCCCACGTCGAGAGTCAAATTCCTCGGGAGGAAAATACCCTCAGCGGAGCGCATACACGCAAGAAGAAGGATTTTGTGGGAAAATTATGCTATTATACAGAAGTGTAAGTTTGGCGATCATCCACGAGTGATAAAACATCATTTACGTCTGGAAAATCATCCCTTGACCTCGGCAGATAGTACTTTTGCTGCAGTTTGGGGCGTCAGCCTCGGCTAGTTTGTGGAGCCTCATTTTGCGACCTACCGAGTGCGGTGAAAAGAGGGGCGGTTTCGGTGTCAGCTGCAGAAAGAGCTCAAATTCCCCACCGGCTTGGAAGTCAAGCACACAACAGACCCCACAAAGCCTAAAGCTGACGGTAAGGAAGAATCAACTAGTTTTCGGGTGACACTCATGCTTGTGTACATTACAGATTTCAATTTGAGGCATTCGAAGATGGAAGAAGGGCGATTCGCCAAAACAAAAAAGGTATTCTACAAGATGTAAAGCCCAGATTCAATCACTGGAGCCATGAGTTTATGTTCTAAAATGAAATAAAGTTTTGCGTCAAGTTTTGGTGACGTCGAAGTGGGCGCCAAAGTCAGCGTCCACCGTGTCCTTCTGTGGAGGGCTCCCAGCGAAAAGAATCCCTCCACAGCCAAATCCACTCTCACTCAGGCTTTAGGGCGGTGTTCTTAAGTAAGAAGTGCCAAGACGTTGTGTCTGGGGCGTCTCACTTTCTCCACGAGAAGTCTGAACGCACAGAAGAGAATGAGAAGTGAGGGCAGAGCCTCCCATTTTCCGTCCCTTTTTCTTCGTTAGAGAGGAGACATTAGAAAGAGGAGAAAGGGGACGCAACTCCCTCGAGGCGATGGAGGATTTACGCAAGAGTGTGCCAAGACTTAAGTGGAAGCATTTAAGATGGGAGTGTCCCAGGAAGAGACAGCAAAACTCTAATTCCTCGACAGACTGATCACCTCCGACAAATGCGCAACATTCTAGCCTCTTCCGCACCTGAATGCATCGAGATATCGCAAAATCCGCGCCTATCACCCCGTGTGTTCATGGGAATGCGAAATAGAGAGGCAGCAGCTGGAACAAGTCACTGGAGTCCCCATGCCAAGGCTTCTTTGTTGTACCGGATACCACAACAATAGGGGAAGAGGTAAAATCATTCCGCTTCTGCGAGATATTTCTCTGTGTCTCCTACCCACCTAATCCCAGCTCATGATTTGCCTTGTTAATTTTGTCGATGCAATTTGAGAAGATGACTTCCAAATCATCCCGAAGGAGACATTTTTCATCCTCGTGATTATGCATCACACCAGAGGCACTTGGGAGTGTCCACAGTCCACTGCCGCCCTCCCCATCTCCAACGCTAGCGACGGCCCACCCCGGACGATGGGGCGATTCGTACAACATGTTGGATAGTTTGGAAAATCTTCCACCGAGATAGAGAATCGCCCTACCCCCACAAAAGACGAAGTGAGAGAGGAAATGAGCGGATGCTGAATGGACAGAGGCATTAATTTGTACAGGGAGGCGGGTCGAGGGATCATCTCAACAGCGGAACCATAGAAAAGATGGGGAGGAGGAGCAGCATTGCCTCAACGGCCGGAGAGCGACGCAACGGTGAGGTGGCGGCGGAGATTACTCCCCGAGGATAGGTGAACAAGGTCCAATTTTTAGCGCGAAATCGTCGAAACCACTGGCGTTCACTCCTCATCTGTCCTTGCAATTTCTCTGTCGGCGAGTCGGAGAGGACGACTCGAGAGAGGCCTGCATAAACAGCGTATAAATAAGACCGAAAGAGTGGTTGAATCAAGGTACTTTCCACTTGATAAGACTTTGCGGGGCGTAAGGCGCTCGGAGGTCGCCAGTGTGTGGGGCCTACAGAATCACAGTCGCGAGGCCTTTCACCTTCAGGAGAGAAAGCCAATTTCACGAATTTTGACGTCTGCGGGACGAGACGATGCAAGGCAAGAATAACCTGTTCCTCGTCCAACATACTCTCGAGGTAACAATTCCACTAATTAACTGGTTGAGCCCGAGTGCATTCCACAGTGAAAGGACTGCAAAAAAGGCACCACTTTCGACTGACTTCTTCGCCTGTGTAATTTTAGCGTCTACCGAAGGATTCTGTCCGTTTTTAGAATAAAACAAAGTGAACGTTTTTTTCTACCGTCAGAAAAAGTTATTAGATAATATAATTGCTACTATTAGTGATTACTTAATGTCAGCGTGAGGGTATTTTGATATCCTGTTTATGGAGGATATTACAACTTTCAACGCGAAAAATGGAACCAGTGCTTGTTTAATATCATTTAGAATTATTAAATTTTTGCTAGTCAGTAAATTGTGTGAGGATAAAAGCAAGGGAGAATAGGAGGATGCTGACTCCACGGAATGTGGTTGAGGCTACGGAATTTCCCCGCCTGCTTTTGCCACTTTTGACGAGTCCCCAAAACAGCTTGTGGCTTTTCATTGTCACGACTCAGTCCGATGTCCTTCCCGTCGAATACCAGCGGCCTCTTTTCTCGGACTGCTGACAACCCTTCTCCGAGTCGAGCTCTCCGCTCGGTATTCAGAGCTCGTACTGCGATCGTCCTCGAATTTTCCACCCTACACACCACAACATTCTCTTATTCAGAGTGGAATTTACTTTAGCGGTGGAAGGGCCAAGTTTCCTTACGATTTCTCGTAGGTAATCCACCTTTCATCTTCTCACTTATCATCGTCATCATACGGTTGGAGAAGGCTCGATTTTGTTCTGTGCATGTGCGTGCGCACTCGGTCGTCCGAATTATTCTCAGCTCATTTGCCTGGCACCCATCGGGAAGACTTTCACGCCACTCCTGTCCTCCGAATATGGCTCGAAATGGCTTGTTGAGCTGAAGTAAGCCTTTCCGCGATTGCCGATGTTGCCCGAAAAGGATCTTCCTTCGACATCGTCTTGACAACATCGTCGTCGAGCAAAAGACTGTCGTCCAGACCGTGGCTCATCAGAAACGTCGAAATCACCTGTTCCAATTTTTCAAACCATCCTCTTCTGCATGTCGCGTCAGAACTTGCATCTTCACCAAACACTTTCAATACTTTCCTCTGTGATCCTGTGACATTTATTCAAAAACTAACGTGAATAAACTTTGTTTTAGTTAATTTAATACGTCAACATGTAATAAACTAAGCGACGAAAATAGGAGGGCGATCGCGGGCCATATTAACATTTACTATGCATGGGAAACTGTTGCCATAGAAACGGACAGAACTTTCCGGTATCCCCTCAAGTTTGAATAAAATGAAAACTTCAGTTGAGAGGATAGCGAATCTGTGTCCACTCCGGGTGGACGGTGTGAAGGGTGTAAGGCGGTGGCGTTGATGGAGACAAGGGATGGCGTGGGGCTGCTCACCTGGTTGGGGATCTTCTTGACTGGGTGGAATTGAGGGTGTTCTTTGGGGACACAGGCTCCAGGTCCTAACATGCCACTGGTATTGCCACCGCGGCAGCACTAAAACAATTCACAGGCGGGTCACAGGTGCTGGCCTCCACTGGGGAGTTGTAGGTCCTCATGTCAAGCCGAGTTTCACGTAGGTGACAGACATAACGCCACGCCGGCGGACTGGGAGGCTCTGCTACCTCCTGTTGTTTACCCAAAAGACACCGTCACTAATTCAAGCCCAGGAAAGGCGTTCCGTGGTTGAAAGGCAGCCGAGAACCACGTGGGACGAAAGCAAGTGCCCCACGCTGTCTGCCCCAAGTGGTCCGTTACGAATGGGCGGCGGAGACGTTAACATCACCCGACGCCGGTGTGTTGCCTCTTAGAATGATTGCCCGGTGGATTGGAGGCTTTATTGTCCTTGCCGACGGAGAGCACGGATGGATCCTTGGGGCATTTGCCGCGATACTCGTCAGTCATCAACTCATCTTTATTTGTGAGCATCAAATTGCCGCCACGCCGGGTAAATGCGACTCTTTTATTTGGAAGGCGGAACCAAATGAGGATTTGGAGACTGGAATTTTACAGCGACGCCCATGAAGGCGTCGCCTCCCACCCACTCGTGGGGTAGAAAACGACGTATATCACCTGAGTGAATTCGTCAAGTTTACGGGGCGTGAATCAAGTTAACAGGCGACTGTGAGAGAATATGAGGGAGGAGAAAAGGATCGCCTCCACCACCAAGAACTCATTCTACAAAGGATAAGAGACAGGCCTCACGAAGGCTACTTTACAGCAGTGAACGAACCAGCCGTTTAGACGAAAAGACCGGCTTAGTGGTTTCCTCCAACGTCAAATGATTCAACATTGAAATTTTTGAACTGAGAACACTTGGACAAGGTCTGCTTTCGTCAGCCCACGGTCAAACGTGCACTTGACAGTTTGTGTCAACGAGGGCGCACGCAGTTGTGACAAGTCCAACTTCTGGAAGGCACCAGGAGATACACAGAAAATCTGCTCGACATAAGGATGAAGTTGGACAGAGTGTTGCATCAGACGTCTACTTTGAAAGCTAACTTTTGCCCTTTCTGTGTATCATCGTGAGACACTGGACCAAACCACGCCACCTCTTCGTTTTGTTCTAAAAGCCGTCGGACTAACCGAAGGCATGTTGTTCCCAAACTGTCCGATCTCTCCACACATCTCGTGAATCAGAATTGTGTGCTTCATCTCCAGTGCCTAATAATCCTCTCTTACGTGGCACTCGAAATGGGCTGCCTCAGTGATCGGGTGAATTAGCAGGCGGTGGAGGAGAGAACGGAGCTGCGGCCTGTTTGCCACCTTCCTCGAAGCTGCCATTAATTTCGGTGCATGCGACTGAGAAACCTAACGTGGGCTATGATAAGTCGGAGTCATTTCCACGATGCCGCGGAAGATAAGGACTCGGAGCCGCAATTCTTCTTTCCCTCTCTCGCTCCCCATCTCGCTCTCTCACCACCACCTCAGACGCCACATCTCACTTCTCGATGGTTTGTGCGACGATCCGCCGTCTAAATAGCCTCTTGGGTAGCCAGCAAAGTCTTATCTCTTCAATTCTGGTGGATGGTGGATTCGAGGAGGCGCATGTTGAGGAGAAGCCAAGATATATCCCCACCGCAATCAATGCAGTGTGTAATTAAGGCATTAAAACAGTATAACGGTGAGATCCCACAAGAGTAGGGCAGCCTGTAATTGGAACTCCTGTCGCACAGCAGGAGGTCTTGCTAGCCTCAGACTTCTCTCTCCAATCCAACAGGCATTCTCTTCTCCCTCTTCTCTCCGCTGCAGTTGGTACTGACTTTGTGCTAAAAACCTCCCACTTGACGCGGGAGTGGCATAAAACGGAGGATGCTACACGTCCCGCAGCGAATTGCATTAAGACGAAGCGAGGCAGGGGTCCAGAAGGCCCGGGCGAAGAGACGCATTTTTAGCTTTTTCCATTAATTAATGATGAGTGAACAGTCCAACTTGCGTGGTGTTTTGTTAGTTGAACATATGCAGTCTTTCTTCTGTCCCGCCACGAGGGCCATCTCATCGGTCTTCTCATCATTTGGTATCTCTAAAGTCCTTGAAGGCTACTTACAATGCTCAGGGGAGAGGAATTCTCTTCCTCTGTTGCATCGCAACGGGTCGAGGCGTCAAACATGAGGAAAGCTTTGACAGCAAGCGTTTGGCAACACTTGGACCCATTCGCGGTGCAACAGAGGTGAAGTTTGGAGGGTCTTGGCGAATGATACCCTAGTGAAGCTTCTTACAAGTTTGAGGAAATAAGTCTTACTTGTCACACGAGGTGGCAGAAAGTGTCCTGTCAATTAGCGCTTTCGCTGATGGAGGTCAAAGAGAAGAGAAAACGGAAATGATGCGCCTCCCTTGTTTCCTCACTGATTGCAAGCACTGTTCATGTCCCCGTGGAGGAACTACTTGGGGAAAGTGAGCCCTCGGTGAACAACAGGTAGCCCAGTGGCTTGGGAGGCTGTTGATTTGCTCTTTACTAACGCGGGTGCCAAAAGTGCCTCGTTAAGAGACCGAAGACGGACATCAGGAAGTTAGAATTTATCAAACGGAAGTGACTCCTCAAGGAACCAACGGATGGACAGGCATTGACACTAACTACAGAGGTGAGTCCCTCAGCTGTTGTCTAAATTTCAACCTTCGCCTTAAGTTGCAAACTGAACAGTTTAGGCTGTATGATCCCCTCTTCTCCGCTAAAAAGGAGCCAATGTGGAGTGGCTCCCGTCGACTATCTCAAGGGTGGTGTGTTTCGCTCATCAAACTACCTCGCGGAGCGGATTGCCCGGACCGTTTGAGCCTTCCGCGAGGCAACTGCGCCAACAGAGAACCAAACATTGTGCACACGTAGGCGAGGAGGGGGGGGGGGGGGGGGGGAGGGAAGGCGGCGTGGAGGATTAAAGGGTTATTCAGGGAAGACGCGAAGGAGAACTGCCCCACCACCTTGGCACAGCCCTCCAATACACTCACTTGCTCATCAGAGCCTTAAATTAACGCCCAAGGCGGCTTGTGCAGAAATCGCCTCTCGGTGTGGGTCTCTTTACGTCATCTACCTAATTAATAAACGATACTGCGGTTTGACACTCCGTCTCTTAAATCTCGTAGACGAGGAGACTCTCTGGGCGGGTGGAGTGATCGGCTTCTCTTGGAGCCTCGTTAGGCGGTGTGAAGCGTCAGGGTGCAGGCGCTGTCCACTTCAGCCGACTGCTGAGGTTGCGAGACGCCAGGGAGGCAGTTATAAGAGTTGAGGAGCCATCGCAGTATCCAGTGGATGATGCAAACGACGGGTTACTGCGTCGGTACAGATGGAGGTGCGAATCCTTGGGAGTTGGGCTTTGACGTTGCCCTCCTGTCTACATCGTCATCTTCCTTACTTCACAGTGTCTGGACCGGACACGTTCGTTCTCGCATTATGCGCAGGCTGTAGTCATCAGGCGAGCTCTACACGCCATGTAATCCTAATTCACACCAACCGGAAATGTTACTTTTCTGTCTGACTTGAGGGCACCGGTAACGACAAATTTATTTTGGCTTTTACGCTGTCTACAAGACCTTCAGCATTACTAATGAGTGATCTTGTGGAATTTTAGCGCAATTCCTCGTCCAGTGGTACGGAAATTGAATTCTTCCTAGCTTCACTCACCTGTAAAATCAACAGAAATGAGGTCATACACCCGCGATCGCTCGTTTTGCTCGATGTGTTGTGCCTGACACTCGTAAACGCCGGTATGCTGGTAGTCGGCGGAGCAAATCTGCATTACCGCATCGAGTCGCAGGCCGTCTCGCGAGTCGCCGAGGATTTCCTTGTACACACTAACTTTGTTCCATGCCTGGCTCTCGATCAACTGGTGATCTCCGCGACCCCGATGCCTCGGATGCGTGCGATACCAGTCGAGTATGATTCGCGAGGACTGGTCGTGTGTGGCGTGCATGGAGCAGGTGAAGTTTGCTGAGCTCTGTCGACGAACGTAGCGTGGAGCATCTACCTTGACTGAGTGGGAAGTTATTTGAGGGGCATAAAAAACTCCCCGGCATAATTTTGCTAGACTAAAACTCTTAAGAAACTCCCGGTGGAGAGCGAGTTTAGTGAAGAAGAAACAGAATGACCTCGAAGCCTCTGTGAACTTTACGTGGACTTAAATTTCCATTGTAAATGACCGACGGTTAGGCGTTGAATGGCCTCTCACTTGGAGGTTATACTCTTCCCCAATGCGTTCATATCTACTGCGTTAACAACCGAGACCGAGCTTAAAAGCTGTGTCCGGACAACTTTCTCGGTGGTTAACAAGGTAAAACAAGACAGACAATTTTTATACGCTCATTGAGCTCTTTTCTGCATGTTTACTGGTGCCAGCGTTGTTGTTAAACTACTTCATCAACCATCTGTAGTCTTGAAAATAAAGAGGCAGTTTAAATGTGGGCGCTTGTAGACCTCTGCGTCGTGAGATTTATTAATGCCGACTGTTGCGCATCAGACGGGATGGGTGTTGCGGCCTCTGGCCTCATCCGCTGGAGGAGGAAGAGTGGCATAGCCGGACATTTCTGCGAATGCTTACCAAGCCCCTTAATTTCTTGGCATGGCAGGAAACAGAACACACCTTTTGTAAACTGTAACTCTCGGCTCCTTCCAGGAGCCTGATGGTGGGGCAATGAATGTGAACCGGTTGCGTATTCAGACTCGTGTCCCGTAATGCGTTGTGACCGCTGTTAAGCGAGGTTGGTCACCGTATTTAACCATATCCATAACGCAAAAGTAAGAGGCAGCACCCAAATATTCTCCTGATTTACCTCAGTGAGACACCATTTCTCACCGAGAATATGCTGAAAGCACATTTCACACTTAGATGTCTCTCAAGGAAAAATAATTCTCTGCTGACGACCAAGACACGGCAGAAATGAGGTAGAAAGTGACTTTCCACGTGTCCACACCAACACTGGCGATATAATCATTTCTTTTCGAGCTCAGTCATTTGTCGACACGAGAAGGCATGGGACACAAATTTCACTTTATTTAGGAGTCAGACGAGGGAAACCTCGTCGTCTCTGGGGTACGCGATTAGATGTCGCAAAACTGGCAATAATTCACCGGTGCCGGCACTTCTCTGGCTCCGGAAGTGACTCGGTGCCACAAGACGATAATGAGGCGGAAGTTGTCTAATGGGTTAACTAACCAACTCACGAATTCGTTTTGGGGATTCGAGGATCTGCGGCTGAGGTTCTAAAACAAGAAAGAGTCTTTTTCAATCCCGTTGTCTGCCACCGAGGTGGATCTGACAAGCGGACACTTCCTCACTATCAGTGAAACCGGAAGATGTGTGGAGTTTCGGTCAACTGTATCTCATATCGCCCATTGCACAAAAATGAGCATTCGACAGTGTATACTCGAAAAGTAGGGTCTAACCGTTCCTGAAACTTTATCTCACTTCAACGTGGCTGTACTTCTCATAATTAACGTGGTAAATTCTTGAAGGTCAGGAAGAATGTTCAACGTAACAGCACCATTTACACTTCCAACGGAGAAAATTTTGGTTCTTGTGGAAGGTGACCTCGCATGAAACAGCGCCTTATGAATCTACGTAAGACGCACTTATTACGGAAAGGTAGTAGAAGAGACTCTGGGGTTGCTTTCCCGTGAGTCGACAGTGGTAAGCTCCGCCGTCCCTCATTTGCAGACCCTCAATTACGAGCTCCCAGGCCTCGACAATGTCGCCAGGATTAACGACGCCGGAGTCGAAGAAATCGCTGGAGAGAGAGGCGGAGGTGGAGGCAGGCGACGCGGGGTGGGAACATCTGTGGAATCTGTTGCTCAACAGGCTTGGAACGTCCAATCGAGTATCCATGGTGAAAAGGGTGCCCATCACGGCGATTGTGGACATATTATGGTCCCAGATCACCGTCTGAATTTAAAAGAAAGAAAGTAAATATTACCGGTAGTGAGCCGACCGAATGTGGATTAAAATGTCCTCCTCTGGCCACATCAGAGCCCTTTGAGCTATGATCTTTTTAAACTTAATCACATCTTCAACAAGGCCAAGGTGGAGGGATTTGTGAGAGTATTTCGCAAGACAATGCCTCTTAGGGCGGACCTTCTGTCGGTGGATGGGGCACAGATAGTCGCGAGGTAAGATCAACCACTCATGCGGCATCTCTTTTAATCTATCACCGAACAACATTTGGCATATGTCCAAATGACTTTAAAATGAAGGTCCCCAGGGCGCCGGCACGTCGTCCATTTGGCTATCAGAGAGGATTAGGTGCCCTCGAGGGGAAGGATACTCGAGGAGAAAAGGCTATATGTTACGACGGGCAGAGATGTACGCGTGTGCGTCTACATATGGAGGAACCAAGGGGACCGGGGACCACCTTTGGGTCGGCAAAAGGCAAGGAATTCCGGCAAAATCCCTCCCATGATTCGTTGTACTTGACAGAAGTACACTTCTTCTTCAAGGCTGGTGTTTTCGCTCCAGCTAACAGGCTATTGAATGAAGAGATGGTGTAGAGATTTCCGGATTCGAAGTACTTTTTTACCAGACAGATTTTGTCAAATTCCGTCCTTTCCCCCGAGTCTATCCTAGTATAGTTTGTCTCTTCCTCCAATACAGCCAGATTAGTGGAATCCTTCAACAGAAAACCACCACAATCAGCCGCTAAGTGGCAATTAAAATAGGTTTGAGGCCAACCGAGCTGATGTCTCGTGAATGGAGGCACAAATGGGGAGTGAGATGCACAAATCTAACCTTCCTAGAGCAAATTTCTTAAGGAGGTATATAAGTTTCCACGTAGTTAAGTAGTGAAAAGTGGTGAACTCCTTGGCTACAATGAGGAGAGTCCCATGAAGAGACGGGGAAGAAGTTAAATCAAAGGTTGGATGAGTTAAGAAGGGGACCTTAGTCTTAGATTGAAAAGAGGGTTTTTTGCGCAGTTTTACTACTGCGAAGGAGGACAAATCCCAATTGCGTAGAGTCGTCCAGTCTTTCAACAACCGTCCATACCTGGCGCCACAGCACAAATGGGGACTTAAAAAAAGGAACAGACCAACCTACTCTGGGATAGGATTTTATCCGAGGCCGATTCACCTCCGGAGTTCTCCTCTTATATCTAAGAGCTATGGAATAATTTAAAAAGGCAGCGCTCAGGGATTCAAATTTGATTCTGACGCCCAAGTCCCCTCTAGGTGGCAGCACCACTTGCACTCCACGTCTTAGCGTTGAGGAAATTTAGTGAGCTGGCGAGTGAAGAACGAGTAATTTACTACCTCCGGTGTGACTTGTCACCAAAAAAGAGAGGAGAGCAAGTGGAATTTTAGTTGAGGAGTAACAGCCACCAGAGGCTCCCAATAAAATGGTGTTCCGATTGCGGCGAGAGTCAACTATTAGTTGGACAGGCGGGAGGAAAGTGTCGAAGGCTTTCCAATACGCGTCTATTTCGCTGTCGCCGTCAAAGGTGGACAGATTGCCGATTGAAAGTCCAAGGAATCATCGCTTAGAACATCAATAGTGAACGGAAGGAGTGATCGGAGCGGCGAGGGTGGGTCGACTCCCTCGAGATTACGCTTTTACCCTCATAATTGTTGTGTCAGGTAATAAAGGGGGGAATAAGTTTGGCAGATAGTGGTTATGATACGGTCAAATGAGGCATTCTATCTTTTTCCCCAAAAAGAGGAGGGAATGATCACAATTGCCGCAAGTTGGTGTGACAGATTGCATCACACGACATTGCCAACTTGACCGCCCCACACATGCACGCACGCAAGCAAAATCCTCAGTAATTCCCACATACGAAATTACTCGGACGTTCAATCAAACCTCCTCGGAAGCGTGGACTCGAATGTTCTGAGAAGTCAACGGTCGACCGACTAACCTACGGCAAAGTGGCGGCAACATCTCTCCACCCTCTCTCCACCCCGCGGAGAAGTTGGAGCGGAGACGCAGTTAGTATGAGGCCTTTCACAAGGCCGAGGCATAAATCATAAGATGGGAGTAAGGAAGGGACGAAGGAAAGGTTTAAAGGCGAATGCAAGCTCGAGAATAGGCGTAAAGTGCAAAGGAGATTTTTGAATTGTAACATGGGAGGGAAGCCTCCATAGGCTTTTAGACTAAACACGTCACATTCAGTGCAATTAAAGTGTAGAGAAAAGGCAAAATAGGAAGTATTTAATTTCCAACCTGCAAAAGGAAAATACTGATGGTAAACTACGGAAGTGTGCGTCTGGGAAAACTTGACTTTGGTTTAGTTATTTCATGTTGGAGGCTTCCAGCTTCCACGCTCGGCCTCTGGAAGTCAAAGTGACAGTATCTGGCTATTTGTTTCAGGAAATTAATGTCGAACAATTTTATACCATTTAGATAAATGGACTATTTTCCTGCGATTCTACTAAAAGCGTAGAAAGCATGCGTATGCCGCCTCTCCGCCCTCTCAGGGCTCTTGAAGAGCAACAGAAAACGTTTGGAGGAAACGTGCACTTAAGTGACGAAAATGGCAGTACTTGGCCTTCACCGACGCCGCCTAGGACGGAGTGTGTGGTAGGTTGAGTCGGTTGGAAAGACAAAGCTACAATAACCGCCTCAAGGTAGCCTTTTTTGTTTAATCTCAGAGTTAGAAAAAGTCATAAAAGAACATTTATGGTGACGTTGGAATCTCATCAAGAGTAGGATTAAGTTAAAGGCGTCGCCCTCGTCTATCCTCCGTTTGTTCAGCCGTATTGTGCGGCTGCCTTCTTCATCCTCCTTAGCCGAAGGCCCAAGCAGGTCAGAGAAGCCACCATGTGGGAGCTCATAAATGGCCTGCGGAGCGCAGACGATTTGAAAAGAGGGCGAGTTTGGTCCCGCCTCCCCGCAGAGCCAGGTACTCAGCCTCGGTTATTCCTCCCGCCGCGGGGATAGACTGCTCTCCGGTGAACAAAGGGGATTTCACACCGGTTGAGAACTGGGGTCACCTCACTGTAGTTAAGTTAGGTTAAGGAAGTTGCCAGATGAAGAGTGCCTAGAAAATGATCACGATGCGCACCAGACGCCAAATGCGGAGGAAATGAGGAAGCAGGAGATGTCGCGTGAATGTGGACCAGTAGACCGCGTGGGAAAAGCCTAGGAAACGCAGCTCCGAGGCTTCCGCTACAGCCGAGGTAATTATTACGCTGAGGAAAAACCCACTTAATTCTGCCATTTGGCACCGGGCGAGGTTGGGCACAACGTTGACTCTCTTCGGTCTGGTATGTTGATTGCTATTTCCGAAAATGCGTTTGTACAAAGCGACAGCTAAAAAAGGTCCGCCGGAAAAGCGCATTCTGATACGCAACGATGTGGGCAATGGCTGCTTTCAGTGCAAAAAAATGTGTGTAGAAGTAAGCTAATTTTGCTTAGTTAACTCGTCCGGGCAAATGTAGTGCCGTGGAAGTAAGGCAGAGCGCTTGCTGAGGTGTTGATACCATCCTGCGGCACAATCGAGTGAGTGAGAAAGACAACAGCCAAACGAAACTGCTCAGCTCCTACAACAATGAAAGTTTAAAAATCGGGGTGTTTACTCGAAAGCGCTGAGATTCCAAAGATCCATCTTTTCAACAGCTCATCCGGTCATCGTGAATCTTTTTTAATTTAATATGTTTACCATGAAGGGGGCGAATGGAAGCGACGAGGCCTCGCGTTCGGACTACGAACCATGTAACCCACTTTCGCGAACGGGGAAACACCTACTTGTAAATTTTGGCCACAAATTTGGCTAGAAGGTGTCAAAAAACATTGTCGGAGTATGAATGTTTGCACTCTCCCCAAAAGTACAATTTCACCTCGTTTCGGAGTTCCTGGAGAGTGTTACAGGGAAGGTAGACGACACTCCTTTCCTCCGCTTCCAGTTGGATCCTATACTCCCTGCCCTTTAGCCCCTCGCTGATCACCGTCTGGGTGGGAACACCCCTCAGGGACGGCTTCAGCAGACATGGGTGGTGCCCATTTGGCAGCACACAGTCAGAGGGTGTCACAGTGTTGTGTCGAGGTCGGCGCAGTGTCCGCCCTGAAGGGCGCTGGGCTGTGGAATGCGTTATTCTGCCCTCAACTGCCATGGGAAATGGGAATTCATCTATAAAAAGAAGAGCACAATGGACACTTTTGCGTGTCTGAGGGTTGCGTACACACGTATTTGTCTTGTCTGTGGAGTTACGTGTTTCGTAATAAACGCCTGAAGAGCTAATTTCTCAAATATGCCACCCGTATCACTCGTAGCCCAGTGATAAACACCCTAGTCGTAGCCGCTGCCTTTTTTTCCCCACCAGATTTTGTTTACGGGTAAAATGAACAAACCAATTTGACGAGGTGTATGCCGCCAAAAGCCTCATCTTCAAGTCTGACAGATTGGAATTACTCTTGACCGGTGCAATTTGCAGTGGCAACTCATTGCTCTGTGGCCGGGACGGCACACGGGGCAGAGTGAGGGAAAATTCGAGGTACAGCGTCTCTTCCGAGCCGCACACAGAGTGGGTATAACAGAGAATCCACATCACTGCCTCAGGTGCTCTGGTCGAAGGTCCAGTTACCTTCGGTGCGAAGGAGCTTCCACACGGACTGTAGATGGTCACACGCCCATGCTTTGCCCAATAAAATCAGTCCCGAGGCAGTTCTTGTTGCAGAACAGCGATTCAACTCACCGATAGGCTTTTACTTTCTCCATCACTATATTTATTTCCGGACCGAAATTCGGCTCTACTGGTGCATATATTCACTTTGTTTGCATCTGGTTGCCCATTCCATGCAGCCTCATTTAATGTTCTACTTTTTTTGGTAACAGAAGTGGTCGGACCGAATAAACTCCGGAACAAATTACATCAGGCGGCATAGGCGAGTAGTTGGGGAGGGAACGGGTGAGAACGGGGCGGGGGTGGGCAGCGTTAAATAAGGCCATAAAACGCATTAATTACACTTGGGGAAATTAAACTCACTTAACATCACCTGTTGGACACGCCAGTGAATGTACACACTCGTATCACGGTGTGGCAGCGAACGACAGACGGTGAAGACAGTGGACCAGGGCGAATATTTTAGGCCAAGCGATGGGCGCCCTTCAGCGTGTAATGAGCTCATAGAGCCTTCACGTGGACTGCCTCCCTCCTCCCGAGGGGAAATGATACTTTTACGCGCAGTTGCTGCCACCACGGCTATCAGAGCGCCAATGATTTATGCATGGACATTGACTGAGTCCCCATGGCGATGCTTTGGTGACAGCGATGGCAATAACGACTATTCAAAACTCATTCATATGGTAAACACTGACATTGCATGCACCGGAATTTGCCCTTTTTCCCCCAATTGCACCAGGGGCTAAGTGGATTGGAGATGGAGGAGATTTCAGCAGTTCACTCGCAGGTCCAAACACGCACTCCGTTTAAACGACTTGTCGTCTGTTGTGGCATAAACAAAGGCCCCGGAGGCCTGCGACCTTGATGCAAAGTGGAGGTAATGGGCCATCCACCGCTGCCACGAGGAGGCTGGGCAAAGTCTCCCTGTCACATTTGGTCAGACTTCCTCTCGCCCACTTTTAATCTCAGAATAAGAGAGTTATTCGGCCGACTCGCCTACTTCAGATACGAGAATTAGACGCGAGAGTTAAGGCAAGTTGGAGGAAGTAAACAACAATAACGCCTTTTTTTACACCCACCTACTTCACTTCTTTGGGCTATTAGTCGGGAGGCAGACTTAACTTTGTCACTTTGTCAGAAATATTAACTTTTAGTTGGCTCTACGGAATTATAAATTGGTTGGAACGGGTGGCAAGAGGCTCAAGCCGCTGTGTAAGAATGCAATTTCTCATTCTCATTAATTCCTCAAGTGTCGTTTCCCGAGGAGCTGCATTTCTTACTTCGTGGAAGTATAAATGGAATACGTTATTCTGACCTCATCTACCATTGGAAATGTGAATTCACCTTTGAAAAGAAGGGCCCATACACACCTCACGCAGTGAGGATGGCATCCGTACGGCTACAGCCTTACAGGTTTCGTGATAAACGCCTGAAAGGCAAATGTCCCATCTCTTTCCCCAAATCGTCCATAACCAGGTGACAACCTTTCGTGTCATGGATGCTGCGTCTATTCATCACCAATTAAAACGCATGTTCACAACACCACAACGACACTACGACGAGTCTGACAGAATGGAATTCCTCTTGGACGACGTAATGGGCGGTCGGACCTCAGTACGCCACGTTTCTTCACTGAGGAGCTACATGCGATCAAAATTACCAACGCCTGTTCTACTACCTGAAATTATAAATCGAGAGGATGGGGTGACAAGACGTCCGAGTCGCCGTGTAAAAATGGGATTTTTCGGTCTCGTTAGTTCCCCAACTTTCACTTCCCATGCCTCGGTACGCCTCGGAAGACGCGTGATCAACCGACTCGGCAGTCTCCACCGCTGTGCACGAAGCGCGGATGCGGATTATTTTTCGGTCGTGACAGAGTCGCTTCCTTCCCTTCCGTGTGTGAGGACCAAATTTTGACATTCGCACACATCATCATTGTGATGCGTTCGACACGAAATCATGGCTATTTACAGATAATATCGCAGCATGTTTGCTCGACAGGCGAGAATGGCGACCACAAAAACAAGTGAATGGACGAAATGTGCTGTTTCATTCGTGTTCACGACAAGGAGGGCGGATTGACGGGAGTAAATGAGGCCCGAGGGTTGGATTGGGGCCTGAAATACTGACCGCTCTTGTTGCCACTTTAGCCGAGACGACAATAAATTTTGACAGAACATCTAACGAATGCGTAAAATCCATCCGACCAACCCCTCCTTGGACGCTCGTCTGGACGTGTTGGCAGCCTTCAGCAGATCGGGCGCAAGTCAAATGAACTGTGATAATAAAGCCCAAGTAAATTTTTGCTCATGCTTAGTATGCCACAAACATGAAAAGTCGCTGAGGCTGTGCAGAGCGCGCAAAATGACCCAAAATGAATGGTCAAAAGACGACCTATTCACCACAGAGGAACTCAAATGGGTCCGGGTGGCACTTAAAGTCACTTGATAAGACATAATGCAATTTCTCACCCATTGCAGCATTAGAATTAATGTCGGAGTGGTGGACAAGGCACTGAATCCATAGGAGCACTCGAATAAACTCAAACATCATGTGGCTGATATGGGGAGATTCCTCGCGGCACAATGCATTATCCTCTCGTACTGGGCGGGCGCGGCGACAGAGGGAGGGCAGGCGCGGTGCCTAAGAAATCATAATTATCCACACACAGTGCAGTCCGAGTGCTTCAGCTCAATTCTTAACTGCGGTTCGTGTGTACCGCGGATGAAGCTCATTCTGCCTACTCAATGGTCATTGGTCAGAGGGAAGCGCTACACTGAATGAGGTGAGATGACTCCAATCATGATTGGGTTGCAATTGCCCTTCTCCCCCGCGAGGTGGTGGAGGCACGGCGGGGGCATGCGGATGGTCTCCCTAGTCACACCTTCAATCGGGGGGACACCTGCCTAAGTCGACGTGTCGAACTGCTCAATGGAAGGTCGAAATGCGGCGCGTCAAGCACGTGCACTTTTGTAGCCACTTCGAGGAGACTATGCAATGCACAGGTACTTCAACGTTTCACTTCACAAAATTCTCGTCTGTTTTCTTGTTAGTAAATCCGAAGGAGTCGTTGCCTCTTACCACTTTTCCCCCATTTTAGATGCATCCATAGAAATGCTCCACATTTACGTCAGCGAGGGACATTTCCAATGTCTCGCATGAGTGAGGAATTAAGTCGAGCTGCGAAGGCTTCCACGACGAGGCCTGCGACCTCATCCTCATTTGCGTAGTCTGCAAGGCCAGCGCTGGTTATACATGCAAATGCACACAATGCATGCATTGTAGGCGGGATAAACAACTGCGAGTGAGTGGCGCGTTAAACCCGAGCACTTTAAACAGGCTGCGTGTCGGTCCACTTGTTTGGCGCGGGTTGCCTAATCAGATAGCGTGAAAGAGCTCGCAGCCCTGACGTTGTTGTGTACGGCTGCGATCTGTGCCCCGCTGCATACAGACACTCCGAGCTGCGTCATTTCGGATTCATCAAAAAAGATCCACGCTTTGGCAGTTGGTCAAGGCGAGCCCGAAAAGCATTTTGTGGTACTTCGTAGCAGCCCTTGACTCGGTGACAGGTAGATTGTTTGAGAGGGGTGGGGGGAGGACGAGGCAAGGATTTAATGAGCTCCTGGCTCTTAACTGCACCTCTTAAGCGAACAGGACAAAACGCATTGGCGAACATACCGAAGTCCCATTTGTCTTTGGCCACCGGAATTTGTGACACCTAGCCCGAAATGAGGCACCCATTTGTCGCGAGGAATGGACACTTTTGCTCCTGGCCGCCCTACGCTCTCCTTAAGAAGGTAACGGTGGCTCCACTGCCACTGCCCTGCGAACCACCAGATTGTAACGATGACAAGGCATGTTATTGATGGGCACAAGACAACTTGACGTCGACAGTTACCTGCATTATTGAGAATGTAGAGAAAATATACTTTCTCTATTCATTATTTGACATTTATCAAGTAATTATACGCCAGTAGGTAAAGCGTCAAGCGGGGAGCAACAGGACTGGGAGTAAAAATTGTTCCACTTTTTCGTACCAACAAAAAACCAGAGTAAGCGAAGATGCGTTTCTACCCCCACCTACCTCATCGCGGCCACATTGTCTCGGTGGCCCGCACACTTGTGCCCCCAGTAGCCCAACAGCGGTCACAACCGTAGTCTCCACTCGGCTGGGTTAATGCGCCTGTCAGTACAGAAATCGCCTTCATAAGCGGATATCCTTCATTGAACGGGTGGGGCAGGAGTTCCTCCTCGCAACGACGTAGTTGCTCCGTCGATATTACTCGACTCTTATGAAATGTTGGTACGGAAACTATGAAGCGGGCGTTTTTATTTAGAATGCTTTTAACCGCGACTAAGGGAAATACATTGTAGCGTGGGCTCGATATTATTATTATTATTTATAGAGCTGCTTTTCTTACTCGTTCCGTAAGTTTATTTTTTCGTCTTTATTCTAATTTAAAATTATCTATCGCGAAATCTGAATGAAAACAAAATATGCTTTACGCCTACTTTTCTTGTACGGGTTTAAACTGAATCCCTGCGCAGTTCAACCAACTTCAGGGAACATTAGTGAGGCAATTGGAGGTGAAATCCCTAATGAAAACTGCGCTCGAGGTTGGTTCGAAACATTACGTTCCGGCAATTGGAGTAACGTCGAAACGCCTCGCCTCGAGGGAGACCACCGTCCCATGCTGATGACGACGAGGAGGACGAAGTGGGGACAATGACTGTGGACTGCGATCTACACACACTAAACTGTTCATGAAGTTGGTTGTGAACTATCAACTGGACGACAGGATACGGTTGTGTTGAAACATCTGCGTAGGATAAAGGGGGAGGACAGAAGAGTGGACGCACAAACTGACGCAAATGAGGATGATCGGCCGACGCATCTTCGTCGCTCCCTTCGCAATACACGACTGCCGCCGTTTGTACACCAAATTGTCGTTTGTCATGAAAGTGCATTTCGTATGCTGGTCGAAAGGGATTTACCTAGTGCGTTGAGGAGAATAAGGCCCCAGGACACACCTTTAGGTGGAAATTTCATTACAAAAAAGCATAAAACTACAGTCGTGCGCATCTTCGTCGCTCCCTTCGCAATACACGACTGCCGCCGTTTGTACACCAAATCATCACTTCTGATGACGAGTGGATTCTGCACGATGGTCGAAAACGATCAGGTAGAAGAAATTCCTCCCCAAACACACTTCTAAGTCGAAGTTTCATCAAGAAGAAGAACGAAAAGCTTCACTACTACCATATGGTTGAACGGCTAAGGCGTGGTCATCCATTATTCCTCCCTTCCTTTCTTCTTTCCTACCACCAGACGAAAGCACAACAGCGTCAGCGTCCGCCTACTGTCGTGCATTAAATTGATGTGAGGCATGAGGAGAATCTTGCGAAGAAAAACAGCCTCTATTGCTCGGTGTGACATTGCTGCATGATGATAAACCGCGACGACCACATCAAGTTGCATTTATCGTTGAGGAAGTAAATAACTTCCCTCCAATATCACAATTTGCTGAAATGACTTTGAATCCTTTAATAAGCTAAATATAAACATTTTCTCTAGAAGACCATTTATGGCTTGGCCCATCGTCTCCAAAGGAAATGAATTTAGTTGGATATATTAATGTGAAAAAGTGCGCTTCTTTTATTTAAGCGGTATTCAACGCCCGTTACATAGTTTCTAATCTCTTTAAGCTGGCTCATAGTCGACTGGGACAGCCAGTTCTGCTTGCCTTAGCCTTCCTTTGGACGGGCCTCAAGACCCCTTAAAAATCCCTGAAAACCCCCGTCTTCCGCCAGCGACACTTTTGTCCATCGCGTGTGAGTTGTCCGAGGTCGACGAGGTCGCTGGCGACTTGTCCCTCCCGAAGTGGCCAAAATTCTGTTCACCGTCATGCAAAGCGTTTTGGGAGGGAGTGTGCTGCCTCTTTCGAGGAGGAAAAGAAGGAGAAATTGTTGTCTAAAATCAGTGCGAGGGGGTGATTTTTTCATATTCCTGTCCATCTGACACTTTCACTTTGACACTGTAGAGGTGATATCCTCTCTCACCGTCGTGTCACATCGTGCCCGAGGAGGTGACAGGCAACTTTCCGCTCCGCCTCCTCACCTTCGCCCTGTAGCCTGCGCATGACAGCGTTGGGAGCTCATCCCCCAACATGAAAAGACTCAGTGAGAATACACAGACTCGGAGGGGCAACAGAGGAAAGCGTGGGAACATCACTGAAGAGCATAAGGGCAGTTGATGAAGTCTCACATTTTTACGGGACCACTTAACTAGAGTCGCATAGGAGGATGGTGTAAAAGCAGCATAAATTACCACTCTTCCAGTAAGATTCCAGACATCTTACAAGTAGTTCGCATAAAATAAGGCGTGAGGAAATTCTTTCCGCTTCTTCCTCGAAACCCGTCAAGAGCGCTTCACCCCCATGAAGACGGGGCGTTCACAGTACTGGGAAGAATCACTCGGCCTAGACGGAGGCGCAGCCATCACCAGTCTGTCAGAGCACTCCTCCATCCATTTTTTTCAAACAACTTGCCATTAGAACAGAAATAAGAAGCGCTACCTGCAGGTCACAGTCGAGGTGGAGTATTTTTCCAGACCCGACGCCCGTATGGGCTGCCGGCCCTAGTGTCATGTGCCGAGAGACTGGCCCCATTGGCCGCAACCACCTCACGCCCTAGTTTCCTCTTCAACACCGCCCCGCCAACGGGTGTGAGCTGTCAGCTGTGGAAGCCAGGCCCTCCTCCACCCAGCTTGTGGTGCACTGGACCGAGGCGGCGAATGTACCGAAGCGAGACACACGAGTCACTTACCTTGTAAATTTCTTTTTCACCATCCACTACGGGTGTTATTACTTGGGCAAGGGAGGCTGTTTGGTGGGAGAAGGAGAGTCGCGGCATTGTAAAGATCGGGGAGAGATTAATAAAAAAGCACGCAGTTTGTGGATATTAAAAGTTAACAAGAATTTTTATTACAGACTTCTCTGCACTGCACACATGCCAAAATAAATCATCCTTCGTCTTCTTCTTCGCCTCCTCCTCATCATCCTAGTAAGTACAGACTTGGGAACATGTTTGAGTGAACAAACGGGGCTATTTGTGTAGTGTCCACTCCAATTATCACTTCAGAACCCACCCACCGTGAGGTCTTCCATCCCCTTCTCCTCTCTTCTTCCCCTGCTACACCTTCCTCCGTGCACGACAGACCTATTCATTAACACGTCTAAGCCGTCTTCAAGCGCTCCACCGATATGCATCTCTTTTGTCCACACAGGCAGCTGGGAGAGGACGGGAGGCAGAAGAAGGTGGGGCTGGAGAAGCTGAAAGGCAAAAACGTTGTTTTCTTTCTGCCTCGCTGTCTCTCACCTTCACCCGTCATTCTATGCTGTGGGGTTGGAACAAACTGTTACGAGAGCCCTCAGGAGGATGGTACTCGAGCTCGGCTTGTGTTTCTTGACAAGCCAAATTATCAACAACTATTGGTAATTGCGAATTTTAAATAATAATGAAAATTCAACGTTTTTGCAGAAAAATATGGCTTTATTCACTTAGGTGCCGTTCGTTCCTTGTAGATGACCTGTTGCCTTCTGTCAGGCAGTGTCATAATTCCACCTTCATAAAATTTCTCATATTTGACATCATAAAATTGATTTAAGTGTGATTTGGCACTAGTGGCGTCATTAAAAGTTGTGCCATCGGAAGAGTTCTTCATAGCGCGACGAAATGAGTGGCAGCATGAAGAAGGACGCACGGTCAGAGCTCCCCGACTGACGTGTCGGCGCCTCCCAGTCCAAATCATTCAATAATTTTTGACGAGTGACCAGAGTTCACAGCAACACTTTCACGATGATTTGCCACTTCTGGCGGCTTCGCTCGATTTATATCTTTCATTTTGGCGAGTTGTTGAAGGTACACGTTTTAATTGATCGTCTGGTTGTCTGGTAACACTTCAAAGTGTAGATTTCCTTTTTGTAACCCCCCAGTAAGTGCAACTCCGATGGAAGGTGGTAGAATCTCTCTGCGCGATTCTTCGAGAACCTTATCATGCCGCGGCCTTTAGACTCTTCCATTGATAATCGCCAGGCTTCTCCCATACCTTCGTCTCCTCTCAGCTTGACACTATCCTTGTTGGTCGCTCACCCAACATTGTCTGCCAAACTTGGGTTTCATGAGTTGAGACTTCCTCCGCAGTGAATTCTGGCTTTTTCGAACCACTGAGGATATGTAGGAGGCAATCGGTGTGATCCGAGTTTGATTACGGTTCTAACGAGGCGTGAAATGGATGCTGGTGCCTCGAATTTTGTAATTTTAGTGGTCACCGGCATTCTGGCAAACACAAGTGACAGCAAGACAGTGCACAACCAAAAATATGGTGCACGTTGTGGTGTATTCAAGGTTCTGGGCAAAGCGGGAGGTCTTGAGTGTGGGCTGGCCGGAAGACAACCGCTTCTAGTGTGGCCCCATTTCCTTCTTCTCCCGAAATTAATCTTATCCCTGGCCAACATGGAGTAAATATGTCTTAATTGCCATCAATGATTTTTAACATCATTAGCGCATTTAGACCTCTTCAAGATGTCACGTTGCTTCATCTTCCCCACTCCAGCCACTGTCATGTCGGAGGTGATCAAAGTGCACTTGCGCAGTATCAAGTCAAGTCCAGTCGAAGTCAGTCACCGCAGAAGCTGACAACGAAGCAGCCGAAAGGGGAAAGCGACGACTTCTGCGATACATCTCCATTTGGTGACGGATGTGCAAGCAAAACTTAGGTCTCCCACATCGCCCCGTCCGCATCTCCGCTCTCCTTCCCTACACTGTCTCCACCACCCCATGATGGTGTTGCCATACACAACGCGTTCTCAGCCACGAGAGGTTTGGTTCTCTGATTACGATACACATTGCGCCATTCGCCTTGATTCTACTACGACTAAACACATTTGTCTCTTCGACATCTTCGCACCATCACCCACACAACTCTACGTGAGGAATTCCTCTCCTCCGTCACTGGATGGTGAGTGGAAAGTGGTTGCACTTTCCCCATTCCCTCACTTCTCACCTTAACTACGCTACTGACTTTCTGCCTCAACATTTGGCGGAACACTTGACCAAACTGCCCACATTCAAGTCGAGTCGGCTGACTGAGGCAAGCCGTCGTCACACCAAAGTTCTACCACCGTCTCCATCATCCACGATGGTGCTGTTACAAGCGACACCTTCTCAGCCACGAGAGGTCTGGTTCTGTGAGATGAGGTCGAGTTGAATGGAAGCGAAGAGGATGGGGAAGAGTAGAATGCAATGGAATGGAACAAAATGGAGTAGAATGGGGTGGAATAGGGCGGGGTTGGATGGCAGGTACTCTCTCCTCGTGGCCTGAAACACCTCCTCCATTTCGACCTCAGTCTAAATCGCAGCCTTAGCGTCTTCCATCCGAGGACCTCCACTCTCCGTCTAACTAACTCACCGAATAGGGGACTGTGGAGTAGTTAAGCTGGAGACTGAGTAAGGCATCGGAACGAGGATGTTCGGATGGTTGGCTGTCTCCTTAAAACAGTAGAGCAGAAGCAGGCTGAGGTGATGGTAGTCTCGTGTCCCTCGTTGGGGTAGAAGAGACTGTCAACTTCTAACTATAGCTGCCTTATTAGTTGCAGCATTTTGCTGTTCCTTCCACACTTATTTCCTCTTATTTACCATCCACCTTGTCTTTAATACAACTATTCATCATCATTCACACAAATCGACGCAAGGAACTCCTCTCCTCCGCCGCTGCATGGTGGGAATAGGGTCTTGGAAGTTTCTCGATTTCATCATTTCTTCTTTTGACGACGTAGCAGATTTCTTACATTAACTTGTGGCAGAATACTTGACAAAACTGCTCACATTGGAGTGGAGTCAGCCGGTAAAGGCAAATGACCCTCACACCGAAACTGCAACGCTGTTGTGTCAGACGATCATCCAAGTGTTAGTGTGCGGCTTGTCATCCACCCTACCCGCCTTTTTATCCCACCTCGACGTGGATGCTTCACGCAGTAGCACAAAGTCCTGCCCTCTACTCCAGCTTTATTAATTTCGAACTTTAATTCAGAAAAAGAGGAATTTGTTCCTTTTCTCATTCCCTCTCATCGAGGGACCGGAGAAACTTTGTCTCATTCTCCTGCGTGTTTGTGTGTGTGGATGTGTGTGTGCAGACAAACCTCACATTGTCCTCGAAACAAACATGTATCGATGTGGTTGGAGGGCGAGAGAAGACGATCTGTCTGAGATTTTCACCTGATATCCCTGCCAAACGCGGATTTCCCTCCTCCTCTCCCCTCCCTGTCATTGTTACTCATTTTACATCCGCATGGTACTTTTGTGGCAAAAGTTTACCTTTATTAGCATTAACTTCACCTCTTGGCACCTAGGACTAAAAGGCCTTTTTGTGGTGGAAAGACACTCACTAAACGTTTTGAGGTAGCCCACAAGTGGCCCCAATTACTCAAGAACATCTTTGATGAAAATCATCCATAACTCCAATGAGTCGAGTGACTTCCTGTCAACTTACCTCCATTTTAAATGGCAGTGAAGATGTTCTCCGACGAAACACACTCAATTGAGCTCGAGGTGTGAACATGCTGGACTCTCACCGATGCACGAGGACGAGATTTCAGTGTCCGTCCCGCCTCGCCTCGCCTCGTCCCAATCCCAGTCCCAGTCCCAGTCCCGATGTCCACCTCTCGACTCTGGGTGACCGTCCGTCGTTTTTACTTGCTCAAGTCTTCTCTCCGAGGGGAGACGGCGTCGGACACTCCGCACGGAGTGGAATTTGTGCGCCTCGACGCGTCCGTCACCCTCACTTTTTTTCAGAACCCCAGGATTTTGCATTTATTCCACTCGAATGTGCATGTTCGGTCAGTTCTTCTTCTCGCACCATCGGAATGGACGTGGAAAGGACTGCTTTGTCATTTTAGCCATACAATTAGTCAAACCGGTACAACTGTCCGTAGCTGGTTGGCAACTAAGTGAGTGTAAATTTTGTCAGCAGATGGATTTTATACTTTCTTTTGTCCCCTTAACGTGTTCAAACTGCCTGATCTGTGTTTTTTTTATTGTTTGGATCTCTACTTTCATTTGGTAAGAAATGTCATAGTTTGGTTTTGTAGTTCTGTCTTTAATTCGGTTTTCAAATGGAAGAACGAGGCAAGCACTTGCTTACACTTCCATATTAGGCATCGCAGACACACAAGAAGTTATGTGCCGCGGATGGGAATGACGCCTTGAAAGAAAAGTAGGGTCTTCAAAGGTGTAACGTAGTTTCATTGAGAAAAGCCCGACGATCTGGTCACCCATCCTGTGGAAGTCGGCGAGACCCATTTCAGCGCAGTCGACTGTCGCCTCAGAGCGTCAGAGCACAACGATGTGGTGTTGCAGAGAAGCTCAGATGCCAGTCGCACACTTGCCTCGAAGGAGAAAATTTAAAAAGGCTTTGTTACGCCAGGAAACTCGACCCTTGGATGTCTCACCAACTCACGAAAATTCGTTTGGTGTAACACACAAGCAGCATCTGCAATTCGCAACTGAAGTGTGACTAAGTTGGTCCATTTAGGGAAAAACTACGTGCTAGCGACGAAAAGTGGACGGTTGAGAACAGCGTTAATCGGGCGTGATTGGCGGTGATTAGGGAAGATGAAACAGTCAGTCAGAAGCCTGGCGATTATCAATGGAAGAGTCTACAGACCGTGGCATCATTAGGTTCTCGAAGCCTCGCGCAGAAATACGCTACCACCTTTCACCAGAGCTGCACTTACTGGCGAACTGAGACCAAAAGCCTACTTTGCTGTTGCGCAAGCAGGAAAACCAGAGAAAACTGGCTGTCGGGGTCAGGAGCAGTCTCATTCCGGCAGTTTGCATGACTGTTTGTCGAATGCGCTTTTACCCTTTACTGCCATCACTGGACCCAGTGTCATCAGCGAAGCCAGACTCAGTGGAGGGCAGTCATAGTGTCCGGTGTTGTGTTGCAGTGTTGCGCTGCCACGTCTGGAAGCTCGGGAGGTTTCATTTGCATAGGACACCAAACTCTACACTGAACAATCCACGCTTGGTGGAAATTATGAAACGGGGACTTGTGTTTTACTCTGTGTTCACCTGCGAGTCAGCGAAACACGCCTAACGTGTGCGCGACACTTTCATTTACACATGTTAAACGTTTTACTTCTACCCATTCCATATAGTTTTTCCGCCTTGGTATTCCATTTTTATCTTTCGTGTAAATTAGATAGACTAAAAGCGATTCACCTCTACAATTCCTATGCGAGTTCAAATTGAATCATGGTGCAGCTTAACAAGCTTAGAGAAACATTTATGAAGCATACGGTGGTGGATTCACTATTGAAATTGATGCTCCATGTTGCCTCGAAACATTTCGTCTTGGCAGTGTGAGAATCATGAAGGCGCCTCGCCTCGAGGAATACCACCGACCCGTGCTGATGACGGGGAGGAGGCGGAGGAGGCGGAAGGGGAGGAAGTAAGGACGATGACTGTGAAATCCGATCCACACACACCCAATACGCCTGGGCCTGTGTTTAAACGTCCGCGTACGGCAAATTTGGAAACAAGTGGACTCGTACGTGCCGGGCTGACGAAGTAACCCAACAGGAGATGATCGGCCGACCACAAGAGCAGATGCGCATCTTCCTTGCTTCCCTCGCAATACACGACTGCCGCCGTTTTTACACCAAATTGTCGTTTGTCATGAAAAGTGCATTTCGTATGCTGGTCGAAAGGGATTTACCTAGTGCGTTGAGGAGAATAAGGCCCCAGGACACACCTTTAGGTGGAAATTTCATTACAAAAAAGCATAAAATGCGGCTATCGCCATGTGTCTTCCTTTCTTCCTTCCTCCCTTCCTACAGTCGTGCATTAAATTGAAGTTAGGCATCTTCGTCGCTCCCTTCGCAATACACGACTGCCGCCGTTTGTACACCAAATCATCACTTCTGATGACGAGTGGATTCTGCACGATGGTCGAAAACGATCAGGTAGAAGAAATTCCTCCCCAAACACACTTCTAAGTCGAAGTTTCCATCATGAAAGAGAACGAAAAGTCTGCCTTCATACTACCAAATGGTTGAACGGCCAAGGAGTGGTCATCCATTTCCTCCCTTCCTCTTCTTTCCTACCACCAGACGAAAGCACAACAGCGTCAGCGTCCGCCTACTGTCGTGCATTAAATTGATGTGAGGCATGAGGAGAATCTTGCGAAGAAAAACAGCCTCTATTGCTCGGTGTGACATTGCTGCATGATGATAAACCGCGACGACCACATCAAGTTGCATTTATCGTTGAGGAAGTAAATTACTCCTCTACACCACAACATTTCACCACATCCGCCACATTCATCAGATATTCCTCCTCCCGACCATCACCCTTTTCATAATTGCACTATTGCTCTAAGAGACTCTGAATGGTTTATAATGTGCAAAAAAGAAGATTTTTTTCGAGAGAGCATATATCAATCACCTGAAAAGTCGTAAATGACAATGGAACTTATTTCCACCCGACTCTAATAAGTAATATTTCCTCCTGACATCCAACTCCCATTTCATAGTTTCCAAACTAATGCAACAAGATGGCGCCTCCATCCCTAATGCATTGCATTAATGTTAACTATTATTTCTTATCCTGTAGGTAAATTATCTGCCCGCACTGTTGCCTCGGTTGGAGTTTGCGTCAAATGCTTTTGCGTCGGTGCACGTGAGAGTCGCGGCCAACACCAGGACCCAGTTGCAGCGTGAATTGACGTGTTCACTCGAGCCCAGGGGAAGCGGCCTTTTAAGTTCGAGTGGAGAAGAGAGGAAAGGCCAGAGGCAGAGGCAGAGGCGAGGCGGAGGAAGTCATTATCCGCAGAGGCTCGTTGAAGGGATCACGATGGCTTCTGGTATATCGTCACGAGGAGGAAGCGACTGTGAGAGACTTCCGCCAAAGCAGCATCCCACCCTGCTTGCCGTGCTTGTAAGCGTTTCCGCTTAATGAGGAAACTTCACTGAGAAGTGGCATTTTCACTGGAGTCACGCCACAATGAGCCACTTCCGGTTCCTCTATGCTAAATTGTATCGCATTAAAGTGTGAACAGTCAGTTTAAGGTTCTCACAGAAGAACTTGTTGCAGTGCCTCAACGAAGTCCTGCCTGTTTCGTGTGCTGCGTCACGAGAGATCTGAAAATGTAGGACCTCCCGTCTCCGCCTCTTTGATCAAAGCCGATCCGTCCGCGATGTATTTCGGTAAATCGACACGCCCGTGCCGTTGCAGAATTCTTTTCGGCTCCTCCACCTCCTCATGGTGGACTTAATTTCTCCGATGCGGTTCTAATTTCTCCCATGGACTGAATGTCTGCACAGTTTGCGAACACATGTGGGAATAGTGTTTGCTTGGCTGGGAGGGAGAGAGAAGGATAAAGGGCGGCTCAGTGCGAGTGGCCGCCTCTTTTGCCCACTGCATCACTTCGTCCTCGTGAGTCGCGCCATTTTCGACGCCTCGCCTCCCGTCTCGACATGACAGACAGGCTATTGCAGCCTGCAGCATATAAAACCGCCTGCACGCTAAGTGTTCATTATTCCTCTAAGCTACTCCTTCGCTTTGTTTATCCGAGAAAGCCTCATTACCACCGCACAGAAAAGGCGCAATCACTTCGGGGCACCTCGCAAATGTCGACTTCTCAATGAATTATTTTCAGCTTTTTCCTCTTGGCCGCGAAACATTCTTTCAATCAGGACTCGACGATGGTTCTAGTCGTGTGTAAAAGAAACTGATATTTCCCATCAGGCTGAATCGAGTATGCTTCCTTCATAAGCACAAAACGTGATAAATGGCCTTGCTGATGGCTTTTGAAAAGTTTCTGAAAGAAAGGGAGAGGGATGTTAAACTACTTTCAAAGGGTCCCTTCATGTGTCCTTTAGGGTCCACAACGTTGGGTGGCGTCAAAGTCTTCGTCGGTATGAAATCGCATGGAGAGCCGCATGACACATGTCCAGTTAGAAGAAGACATCCTGCGCCTCATGTTGACAAGAAGTTCATCTTCCCTCACGTAGAGGTGCCCCTTCCGCCGAGCGAATATACACAGACCGGGCGGCGAGGGTCGAACATTCGTGGACGGCGTCCGACCCTCAGGTTCGTGCATTTGCAATTTGGACGTTCCGTGACAATCCATCTTTGCACAGACTCTCTTCGTGTCCAGTCCTCCTTATTACCGTTTAAACTATAGAATAGGCAGAATGGTTAACGTCGTACTGCGTCCTCAACTTCAGCCAACGTCTCCCTTCTCTTCGTCATTTTTTTTCTATTCCTTTCATAGACTGACGTACATTTTAGCTCAGAGGAGCCTTGCAAGGCATAAGGCTCTAGGCGGCTAGACGAAAATCCGAAATGGAGTGCGCCAGATTAGGAAAAGAAGGGCTTACATGGCCTCAGATTCAAGACTGCATGCGTCCACACTCCACTCGGTCCATTAATCGGCCACACTGAAGTGGCCTGCCACGTAGTTTCCGAGATTTCGACGCCCACGGATCTGTCACTTGCCTCCCCCCCCGCCCTTTTCTCTCATTCCATAATTTTCTTGTTCTGAAAAGACTGCTTCCGGTATAATTCGCACCAAAGCCATGGGCGTTGAAATAGAAGGGTCCTCTGTTTACCTAACAACCACTTTTTACGAGGAAACGCCCAAGCGGTTGCATTTAACCTACGAGGCTTTTCGAAGCGTGCGGATATCATTGCGACTACTAATCTCCCCGTACAATAAAAAGACAAGGAGAGATTATTCGCTTCACTACGTATCATAGACTTTTTTGAGTTTTTACATCGTCTCACGTCTTTCCAGTCGGCATGGATTGTGTCAACAAGGAAAATTCAGCCTCTCCCTCTCTCCGCCTAGGGTTTCCCCGCCCCAGATCATGCCAACCCGAGTTCTGGGCAGTTAAAGGCTTAACCGGTGTTTTCTGGAATTTAGTTGCTTTTTCGGTCACCAGGATGAACTTTTACGCGGGTGATAGGAACCGCAGTAGTGCTGTTTCCACGCCGATCATCAGCTTCTACTCAAGAGAAATTGTGTGCCAGGAAGTGAGAGTCAACTAGCGACCCAATTTGAGCATCACCTACCGCCAGAGGACAACTTTGGTCTTCGCGTGAATGAAAAAACTCGCCAGGTAAGCCATTTTTGCGTGGAGGTCTTTTGTTCCCCATTCCAATCTCAGTTGGGAGAAACTGGCGTGGATGCGAGATATAAATCCACCATTAATGGCAGTGACAGACCAAGTTCGGACAATTTTTGACCAGTTCTGACTGTCCGAGGGGACAGAGGGCGACAGCAAACTGTCACGCCACGAATTTGTCTCTGACATTTCTAGTGTTATGTCGCCAAGCGGACTGGATCACCACTCATGCTATTCAATCGAGAATCGCTGTTGTCTGGCTATGAAAAGCCTGTGAAGTGGAATAGGTTTAATCCACAAAAAATGGTTCACTTTACTTCAATTAATATGAGAAACACTGGCAGCACACACACACAATTCTCTGCCTTCTCCTCCTCCTTAACACTGCCCGGTGGGCCGGATGACCATCTCTTCGCAATGATCTCTTGCGAAGAGGCCATTGAACTATTCCACATGACCTTAGAAAAAGGCAATCCTGTGGCCCCGCAGACAGAAGTGAAGCGGTGAGACAAGGAGTCTGATTAAATTGGACCACCCTGAACTCCATCTCTGCGGCCCCTTTAAAAGGCAGAAAGCCGAAGATCGCGCAGTAGACAAATTGTTGGATAGATGATTGCATTTACGAAGACTGGTGATGCCTCTGTCAGTTCCACCCCCCAGTCCACCAAACGTATACTCTGTTCGTTTGTTCTGCTGAAACAGAAATGACGTCCAGGCCTAGACGAAGACCTCAACCATCTAAGTGATCCTCTTAGCCGCTCAAGACCCCTCCCAATGGGACAGACGAGTGTCTGCATTTTCAAGATGATGCTTATAAAATAAAGTGCCTTTTGTAGGCACTGCTCACGTTGGAACCCAAAGCATCGCAATGGAGATGGAGGTCTCGAAGGTCTAGGCCTCGCAAGGTTCACACGAAGTCTAGCTCTGACATTATGCCCAGAAGAATTCCTGTGGAATATGCCAAAGTCGCAAAGAATCACGTGCATCGAAGCAGTGGAGTCCACTGGAGTTTAAGTGAGCTATGAGTGTTAAAGTACAGTGAAACAAAAGGACTTAAATCAATCAAATTCTCAAATCAAAAGTGAAGAAAAGTGCAGCCTCGTTTTGAGCGTTAAGGAAAGAATGATGGATTGTTATAAAGGAGTGGACATTTCATGCTCATGTTAACTACTTAGGCGATGCGGTGGAGCCTGTGTCGGTGGTTGAGCTCTTCCTGGGCTGTGCTATTCGCACTTTGTACGTGCACGATGGGCTTTCAGTCCTCGGATCCTCTACGTCTCGTCTCCTACGCGGTGACAACGCCGAGTTATTCTTTAGTGAGTCCACTCACCACAAGGTGAGGGGCGATCTCGAACGCTGAATAACACCTCGGTCCGGCACGTCTTCACCATCTGGCTGTGCATGGTAATTAGATTCTTAATGGTTTTTTGGAAGTCGCTGGAGAGTGCGTTGACAAGAATAGGTTGGAGGAGTCGGTATAGGGTAAATTCAGGATCTGTCTGCCTCTTAACCGCCCATTTGGCTACTTCGGGCTTTCGTTCACTCGTATTTCTTGGTTAATTTAACCAAAACAGGCTGATTCTTCTCCCCCGCCCAAATCGCATAAATTTGATGGCCGGACAATGAAATTTGAATCCTTCTTTATTTTTGTTTGACCAGTTTACTTCTTTCACTAACCCACACAGTCCTCACATCAACTCTTTCCGGGGGGTAGTCAGGAAAACTTATTTGATGTTGGCTAAAGAGGGCTGCCATTCTCGTCGCTGAGGTCTTCATCCCCTCTCAAAGACGTCCGGGGTAGGAATGGCGCTTTCGACCAGCTCGCCTTGCCTAGACGTCGGTGGCACTGTCAAGATAATGTCTATTTTCGGTTGACAGAATGCTTTGATTAACCCACGGAGCGGCCACAACAATTCTCCCCTGCCTCGGGGCTCCGTTTCCATCCTCCACTTCTCGAAGATGCTGAACCATTGGAAGGGGGGTGAGGTCACTCTCCAAGACAGTGCGTTAACGAGAAGTGGCTAAACCCGCCTTGAAGAGAGTCTTGTACGCTCGACAGGCCGGGGAAGAAATTTTGTGGTCCTTGTTAGCAAAAGACCAAAAGTAAACTTTTTCCAAGCACAACGATTCACCAGGTGTGTACTATTGATATCCTTCTATCGCCGAAATTAAGGTGCTGCGATGCATTCTTCACGATTGTGGAGTATAAACAGTTGTGTCGAAATGGGAACTCTTATGGTTCTTTATCGTTTCATTTTAGTTCAAATCACTTGCAAATGTCAGGTGCAATTCGAGTCAACACAACCAACACGGTCGCAGACGGTGTCTTCAGCCGAACCAGCCGTTGTGAGCTTGACCAGACTTGTCAAGGCTTAAAGGGAGGCTCGAAGGATTCGAAAACAGAGAAAACTTCCTCTTTCGCCAACTAGACAACAAAAAGGAGAAGTTTCTGCAGAATTTGGGCTTAAACGGAGCTTGCGGTCGGTCGACTAGTTAGGTCCACTTCTGTGCCTCAACCGCTGATGTAGCGGGCTGAGAGGTTGACTTTCGCATCTTAAAATTCACTAGGAGAAATTGTTGATATGCACACTGTCCTCCTGGTGAAACAGCAACTGATCCGCAGGAACAACTCCAGGAATTTAGTACTGTGCTCCCCACCAAAATCACACAGATCTTCCTCAGGAACATCAGGTGGTGGCACCTCGTTGTCCAGACGTCGAGCGAATTACTTGCAGCTGCCAAGCTTCAGAAGTGAAACCGACGTGGAAGAGATTAAAAGCGTAGTCCACGAAGGCAAGCGGTGACATAAACCGATGGAGTTTCGAGCAGGAATGAAGTCGTAATGATACGAACACGAATGGGACAAGTGGGAAAGGTTTGAAGGGGGGTTAAATGAGGGTCGTGTACACAATGCTTGCATCTCCCCATCCACGGCGGGAAAACCAAAAATTGCCAGCCGCTGTGACGCACAAGTGAGTGAGGCACCAAACAGCACCGCCACCCCTTCAGGATGGGAACTTTTCTCGCAGTGAAGGGAAAGGGGACTCACTGCGCGCGAAGTGCTCGCTGCTTCAACCACCAATCTCCACCGTCGGCACCACCGCCATGGCGTTTATGCCATAAAACGCTCCAAAACGAGGGAGGAAGAGATAAAATCGGTCTCTCTGCTTTTCATATGAGCGTATATTTCGACCGAGTTTTGTAGTGAATGTCCACAGGCCAGGAGAGGCGCAATGAGGCCACCTGCACTACTTGCGGTGCGGAGGGCTTTATGCTGCTCGCCTTGTTCACACAACCTGCTATGAGTAACTCTCGAACTCGCCTACGAGGAGGTAGCTTTATGAATTCGTCTTCACTGGACATAATAATTATTATAGGCCATATGTCCCACTACTTCATTAATAATTCCCAGACTGCCTTGTGAATTATTTTACGGTTACGATAAAACGGACTCACCGAGCAGGAAGGCCAAATTGCGGTGATTTAACATAAAATCGTTTATCAGGAAGAGACAGCAATAAATTTGGAAGGTGGTGGTTATTAGAAGTCGGCATTTTCATCTCCCCCAACGAGGGACACGAGACTACCATCACCTCAGCCTGCTTCTGCTCTACTGTTTTAAGGAGACAGCCAACCATCCGAACATCCTCGTTCCGATGCCTTACTCAGTCTCCAGCTTAACTACTCCACATTCCCCTATTCGGCGAGTTAGGAAGACGGAGAGTGGAGGTTCTCGGATGGAAGATGCTAAGGCTGAGATTTGGATGAGGTCGAAATGGAGGAGGTGTTTGAGGCCACGAGGAGAGAGCGTCTCTCACCCAACACACCCCCCCCTTTCCCCCATTTTATTCCCCCCTCTTCGTTCCATTCAACTCGACTTCATCTGACAGAAGCCAAACCTCTCGTGGCCGAGAAGGTGTCGTGTAACAGCACCATCGTGGATGATGGAGACGGTGGTAGAACTTTGGTGTGACGACGGCTTGCCTCCATCAGCCGACTCGGCTTGAATGTCAGCAGTTTTGTCAAGTGTTCTGTTAAATGTTAAGGCAGAAAGTCAGTAGCGCAGTAGGGTGAGAAGTGAGGAAATGGGGAAAGTCCCACCACTTTCCTCCCACCATCCAGTGCGTAGCGAGAGGAATTCCTCACGTAGAGTTGTGTGGGGTGTGGTGCGAAGGATGTCAAAGAGAAAAATGTGTTTAGTCGTAGTAGGATCATGGCGAATGGCGCAATGTGTATTCGTAATCAGAGAACCAAACCTCTCGTGGCTGAGAACGCGTGTGTGTATGGCAACACCATCGGTGGTGGAGACGTGTAGGGAAGGAGAGCAGAGATGCGGACGGGACGATGTGGAAGACCTAAGTTTGTGCTTGCACATCCGTCACCAAATGGAGATGTGTCGCAGAAGTCGTCGTCGCTTTCCCCTTCTCTACTGCTTTACTGTCAGCTTCTGTGGTGAAGGACTCCTCGACTTGACTTGACACTTTACAGTGGGTAGAGTGGGTGGGGGGGGAAGATGAAGCGGCGCACCACTTTGATGATCTCTGATAGTATTTATAACTTTGCTTTACCTCAGTAGAAACATTACCATGTTTACTTCATTTTCGAATAAAGTCGCAGTTTTCGTGGTACCGAAGGCCAAAACACCAAAACCTCAAATAATTTTTCTATATTGTGGGGGAGGGGCAAGGAGTTAAATGTAGTTGTTTTTTGGCTTCTGATAGTCATTTAGATCCTAGGCCTACAATCTACTGTTTACAAAACTGTGCACATACGTAAAAATAAGCTACGTCGCAGGTCATGACCACTCCCTCATTCACTACTAAATCCTTAGAGTGTTCCTTCTTCATCTAGTTTTTTTGCTTGACTGTGGACTCCTGACTATTTGTCACTCATTTGGACTACAGCTTCGTCACCGAAATGATTCTCATATCCGTTCTGAAGTCCGGACAAATTAACTTGTTGCGTGTTCCAGAGGCCAAATTTCACTACATCTACTAATATTCTCATTAAGTAGCGTGTTTATTTAATAATGTAAGCGACATTATCAGATTCGGAGGTTATCATCTTTGCCATAATCTGAGTAATTTTTTGAATGACCTTACTCACGCAATATTCTATGACGGAGTGGATGAAGACTTCACTGCCCCAAAACAGTAAATCTCCATTCCATGACCACGCACGTTGCCACATGCTTTCTTCCACTGGAGAATTTATTCACCTGCGTTGCCCTATTCCGTCCTGTGCACCAACTCTAATACTCGCCATTGCAAGCACAACCTTGTAATAAAATGTACAAACCTCAAGTTAACCTTATCCACCTGACTTTGTTTACTCCAACTGTTTTTAAATCGTTCCCCGCTAATGACACAACAATCTGATTGACGTCGGTATGCGCCAATTGGACTGTGAATGTCACCCCTTCTCTGTCGGTCTGACACCGCATCCAACGTGTGTCGGCCTTTTATCCACACCTGGAGTCCCGGCATGTCGAAGACATCTACCCCAGCCCAGTCTGAAAGTGCCGCCTCAAGAGTGTAGATGACACAACCGTTCACACGTAGTGGGCAGTCACATATGAAATGGCCTGTCTCACCAGTCACTGGTCTGAATGATACCGCAAAGATCAGCGCCACCATTTATAAATGCTTATGAGGCGTAAAGTCTTGGGCAAGTAGAATGCCGTTTTGAGGTCAGTTTGAGTGAGAAGAGCGAAATGTCTACTTTCCCACCGTTCATAATACGTCTGCACATGCGTCAATCGTTGGGGTGTAAAAAATCTCTACTAACCGTCATTAATGTAATAGGTGTAAATCATTCTTCACAAGTTAGATCATACGTCGCTGTGGTGGTGGGAGGTTTCATTTTCCCCCACAAGCCACATGAATAAAACAACATCCGAAGGTAGGACAGGCCGAGCAACGTGACACAAACATTCCTCCCTTCTGGGGACTCTTACAATTCAACGATTGAGGTTTTCTGGCATTCTTTCAAAATCGCCTTCTTCGGTATTTATTCCTTATTCTTATCTCATGACTGACTAAGGAACTCTCCTGTCGAAATGCAGTAGGTTAAAAGAAAATTATGTGAAAATTTGTCAAGTTTAATCAGCATTTGGTCGTAGGGCTTCAACACTCCATCTTTCACTAACGGATCCACCGCCTCCTCGTAGGTTTGAATTGACGGGGGAGAATAGTCCGTGGGAATGTGTCCCTGAGCGGTCTCTTTGCAAGGTTCCTGCAAGTGCACTGTTTGACGACGGCTTCAGCAATTACTGGATGATTTCATGTTAGCTTTCCACCCTCCACTCAGTGCAAACAGATGTGGCGGTCTAATTCCTTGGCTGATAAGTAGGCGCATGCGGTCAGATAAGGAGGTTATGACAATAACAAATAACAAATTAGGGGCCTCGCGACCTCACTTTTATTTCATTTGTCTTCGCCCCCTTTTCTGATCCTCTCCACTATGCGAAAGGCGGTCGCGAGTTTCTGGGGCCTCTGCAATCTCAAAATATTCCTTTGATAAAAGTTATGCATTCAGCCAGGCGTATTTTATAAGAAGGCAAGATTTGAGGCATCAGACGGTGAACTCACGCAACTCCGAGCTTTATGCACGAGTTGAAGCGGCAAAAAAAAATACGAGATCTGGGCTACCGTCCCCCTGCCACCTAAAAAAGTCCCAGGGAGAGAAGACAACGCCGCATTCACCGAGGAGGACAACACGGATGTCATGGCGGCATCGCTTCTTCTATTTCCGTTTCCCCTTTTTACCATTGGCAAAGTTTATTAATTCGAGGAGTAAACAAATAAACACCAGTGCCTCGTAAACAGAAGCCACTGCATATCAAATATACTTCTCTTTGGCTCAGGGAAACATTTGTAAAACTCAAAGCATTGTAAAATCTTAAAAGGATGTAGAAGATTATTTTTCGTTCCACGTGCGAACATCTGCCTCGTTACTCTCGGCTCATAAACACGCCATGAGAAGAAATCATTTTTCCTAACAAGTGCAACCTTCAAAGTGAGGAACTGGGAGCTCTGAATCTCCTCAGACTGTTAGAGCGGTCAAATTAAACGTTGCGTCCAGCTTGAGTCGGCATATCACCGCTGGGGAGGAGAAGGGGCTTTAAAATATTCCAGTTTCCCGAATTTCGCCTCCACCATTTACGCCTTTCCCCCCCCCCACCGGTAAAAGCGACTGTTCTTGACTAAATGCTTAGAATAATTCTGTTTAATCTCGTCATTCCAGTGGCTTTTGCCCTACCTGTGCACCGCCCGCGAGTCCGATGGGGACTTTGGTGAGGATTTAGACAGTGCGGATTTAGCGGTGCCCACAGAACGAGGAGTGTCGTTGTGAGCGCGTACACTAAAGAGTGGGACTCGAATAGCTCTGAGAGGGTGTTGAACAGACTGGAAGCATCCTTCTAGTCAAAGTAATGGCTAAAAGTGAAACCCACGTCTGACGGTTGCGACTTTTACTTCGAGCGGCTAGCAGAAGCACTCTGAGCTGATGGAACTGGGAAATTCTCCCACCCAAGTCGTCGTTACATCACTCGCCTTCCTCTCTACTTCCCAGTGGCCTACTCAGACACTTCGAGGAGGCAAAACACACTCAAACACGTAAGAAAACAATCTTTCGTGTTCCACATTTCCTCCCCCTTAACATGCTTCCGCTGCCTACTTCGGTGCTTCTATTGCTGGCCACTTGGAAATGGCCACTGTCTGCTCCGATGAATGCAAGAGCGGAGAATGCACGATGAACTTTCAATGTAAACAATGTTCCTCAAGCCACGGAAATTTCCAGCGCGAGCGCTCATTTGGCGATATTTCGACTCTTTCGTCTCTCCTCATGTGGGATTGGGTGAAGAAGGCGAAAAAAGAATAGGTTTGGTTGAGTTAAACACATTCCCATAAGGTTTTTTGGTGATAAGAATGGTGCTCTGATCGCAGTTGTAGAAAAAACCCCAATTCGTCCGCGGTGTGGAGGATGGCGAGTTGTATAGTAGGTCTGAGGCTCGGCCTCCCGATTGTAAAGTCTACCGAAAAGTTCTGTCTGTTGTCATGACAATAACCTCCATGACGTAGCAGGTATTTATTTGGCGCATGTTCGCCTTTCTATATTTATCCCCTAATGTAAACATGCTGACGTGGCAAATTAACCAAAACAAAGTCGAATCCCGTTAGTTTTAAGTGTGAGGCGTCGGTGTACTCACGGCTACTGATGAAGTTCTTTTATGTCACTGTATTTCATGCGAGCTTCAAGGAGGAAGAAATGCTATAAATGCATAGAGAAAATCACCGAGAGTGTTTAGTGAAGATGCAAGTTCTGACGCGACATGCAGAAGAGGATGGTTTGAAAAATTGGAACAGGTGATTTCGACGTTTCTGATGAGCCACGGTCTGGACAACAGTCTTTTGCTCGACGACGATGTTGTCAAGACGATGTCGAAGGAAGATCCTTTTCGGGCAACATCGGCAATCGCGGGAAAGGCTTGCTTCAGCTCAACAGGCCATTTCGACCATATTCGGAGGACAGGAGTGGCGCGAAGTCGTCCGATGGGTGCCACGCAAACTGAGCTGAGAAGAATTCGGACGACCGAGTGGTGCACGCAGCTGCACAGAACAAAATCGAGCCCTTCTCCAACCGGATGATGGGATGATGATAACTGAAGATGAAAGGTGGATTACCTACAGGAGAAATCGCAAGGAAACTTGACCCTTCCACCGCTAAAGTAAATTCCACTCTGAATAAGAGAAAGTTGCGGTGTGTAGGGTGGAAAATTCGAGGACGAACGCAGTACAGCTCTGAATACCGAGCGGAAAGCCTCGACTCGGAGAAGGGTTGTCAGCAGTCCAAGAAAGTGGCCGGCGATGTTCGACTGGAAGGACAACTGCGTCGTGACAATGAAAAGCCACCAGCTGCTTTGGGACCCGTCAAAAATGGGAGAAGCAGGCGGGGAAATTCCGTAGCCTCAACCACATTCCGTGGAGTCAGCATCCTCCTATTCTCCCTTGCTTTTGTCCTTACAACCCTTTTAGAATGGTCAAAATCTCGAAAAGGAAGATAATATCAAACAAGCACTGGTTAAATTTTTTGCACGTCAATCAAGCTGGCCAGAAGTAATTAATAACAAGGGTCATTATGTCATTAACGTTGAGAAAAGACAGTATTTATTTTCCGAAAACGAACACAACCTCCCCGTAGGCTTGTCATTTTCCCGTTTATCTTTCCCAATTACGTACTCATGTTTAGAGGTGGTGTTATGACATCTCTGCTGGCATTTACCGTCCCCGTCTGCTCCGTCCTCCCGACTCCACTTTCTCCCCACGCTGCCGTTGTCTCCCCTTCAGCAAAAGCGATTTTGAGTGGCTGCAAGCGCCACTTGTTGAATCTCTTTGAAAAAGTTCTCTGCGCTGTCTGCGAGTTAAAATTCCCCTGTAATGAGTTTAACAGCCATGGAATGCATAAAACACACCTATACAGGTTGACAACCTGTCCACATGAGACAGACCACCTTCCTCTAGTTGTGGAGATGGTGATGAGGCCACCAAAGGCTAACTGAGACGGATTGAAGGCGTTGTAAACACGTCAAATGTTTACTGACTCATTTCCAAGTCACACACCACCAACTCTGTGCCGCCCCCGTTCCCTCCCCCCATCAGGGCCCCTTAACCCTGTCAACCTCGCCACCGCTACCGCATCGGAGTGGCCGCGCATGACACGAAGCATTCCAAATACACCCACGTGATATGGAGGATGTTTGCAACTGGCAAGTGCTTATTTTCAGTCCAAATTGTATACTCTACGCTTCCAAATAAGTCTGTACCGTGAGCGAACTGCCACTTTGTCGGGTGTGAAGTGGCCGGGCTAAGGGGATAATCGTCGGAGTGCGGAGACCAGCCACGATTTTATTTTGAGAGGCTGGGCTACGGAGCTTAAATTAGACAACCTACACAACCTTTGAGTATATCCCAAGGCAAACAGGCGACATTGAATGGCGTTTCCCGTTCTCATTGCTCTCACACCCATCAGGATACGCGTATGGCCTTCATTGAGATGCCTCAATCCTCCAGCGTTGTCACTGCTCTATTCCTAAATGTTTTGCATTCCAACACTCACACTTTCCTTGGCTTATGCCAATGCGTCGACGACGATGGCTACCCGATGACGGAGGAATTTGGACCACACCTTCTCTCTGTGTGGCATTTCTCATCCCCCCTCCCCGCTCGTGGGTGTCTTGTCTATGGACTTTCGTAAGTTAGCTGTTTATTCAGCAACTCCGGTAATTTAGCATCTAATTAAATCGGGAACACTCGAGTCTAGTGCATAAATTTGCATAAATGGTTGGGAGATTCGATTAGTCGAAAGGTGCTACTTTGCTGGGTGAGTAGACTCACGATGACGTGGTAAGGCCGCTCATATCGCCAGTCGCGCCATTACGTTCATCCCTCGTCGTCCCCTTTCAGCATGCTGGTCAAGGTGTGCATGAAGAACCGTGACGTTGGCGAAGAGGAGGACTAACAAGTAACAAGCCCCGTGTCTTGAAAGAAGGGACTACTTCCGAATGTCAGGTGAATGACATTGCTGCGGTGTGGGATCGCGGTGGCCGACTAGTATGCAGTTGTATATCGCCTCAGCCCAACAGATTTTATCATCTCTGAGTAGGAAGGACATTACTCGCGCTAGGAACAATGCCGAGGTGCGTACGTGAATGATGCCTCAGTTCGGAGCATCGTTGGCAAAAGGGCACCTGCTCTAATGTACATTTCTATGCGCGGTGCCAAACCACCTTGTAGTAGGCGCCTGAAATGACACGAGTGTAAATATGAGAGTCAGGCTATAGCCGTCGGTGTGATTCCATCCTCAACGACTGGAATGTCAGATTTAGCCAGCTTTCATTACGTCTAAGCGTAAACAGAGTAGACATTCTGGACACCGAGACGGCAAACCACGTTCATTAGGGCGAGAAAAAGAAACCGCTGGGCGAATTCAACACCCACGTCAGATATTAAATTGGAGACATTTATGACATGGTGTGCCATTGTACCAACAGGTGATTGGATCAGCTGGCTCAACGGTGATTGGGTGCCGAGGGTGCTGCGTGCTCATTCCTATTAAACTGCTATATGCGCCTAGTTTTAAACTGGTGTGACCTATAATGTTTTATCATTTTAACGACCTTGACAACAGAATTTTTGTGTAAGTGACTATGAATGGATTCTATTGATGGTAACCAGGCAAACACCTCCAACAGCTCCTCGGAGTCTACTGTTTCCACTTTGGCAGATGAAGTTGATTGTCCAGCGAGTTTACCCGCCGAGGAAGAAGTTGAGCAACCGGTCTGCAAACAAATACGATTCTTGGCGAAAGATTGGGAGGAAAATCAGTCACAAAAAGGCAAAACTAAATTATCGCATCCTGAATGTAAAAATCCCGTTAATTTTCGATGGGGCAATCGAAAGTTGACCAGATTTTCCTGCTGTTCTGTTGCCTCTCCAAATGATCCTATTGAAGATCCGATTAGTTTGCTACATGCAGCCAAAAAGAGGCATTCTAACACAACTCCACTTCGAAAGCGGGCAATTTTTGGCCCTCCCGACTTGCCGTCCAACTTCGTCTCCCTGGACCTATACGGCTACGAGGCCAAGTACACGGGACCGCTGCTGAAGTTGAACATCAGCGGGACGACATTCACTGTTAAAGTGAGCACCCTACGTCGCGATCCGATTGTATTCGACAAGATATTGATGGACGCGGAGTACATTCCCGAAATGGATGAGTATTACTTTGAGAGAGATCCAGTCGTCTTCCGTTTTGTCCACGCTTACCTTCGACACCGAGAAATGCATTTACCACTGAATATATGTGGACCATTGCTGGAAAAGGAGTTGGAGGCGTGGGGACTACAAATGGGCTTCGATTTGCAGAGATGCTGTCTGGGCCCCGTAATGGAGAGCAAATCGAAGTTGGAAACCTTAAGGAAATTTGAGGAGGCCTTCTCTGAGTTTGATCATGAATTAAATCCTCGGTGAGCCTAAAATCCTCCATATTCCTCTCATGTGTTTACCAAACTTACGTCATAAGGTAAATACCGAGGGTAGGTGGGTATGCTAGAGCTTTATCCACCATTTCTCAGATTTGGAGTCGCCTCCTCTTCTCCTTAAGTCGACATAGCACATCGGAGAGGTGGAGAGTTGTGCCTTCTTCCCTCCTTCCGCCCCTCGACGCCGGCCAACTTGAAGTGGAAGTGGAGCTGGTCACCAAGTCCGTTCCGCGCCTTCACTGTGCAGGTGTTCCGACTGCCGAGTGGTGGTTTGAATGCATGTCAGTCGACATGAATGTTTGTACACCGAGTTCAGGCCAACATTATCTCTCGCAGCAAGGTTGAAAAAAATCAAACCGCGTGAAAGAACAGCATGAACGAGGTGACGACTCTTAAAGGATCGGTAGAGGTCACCGCCAATCTCCTCGTTTACGTTGAACAATGGTTATTTTTCACCACACACATCATCACGCATTCTTCGTCAGTGGTTGATGTGGAGGTCCTTGAAATTGTTTACATCTCCTCATTTAGACACAGTGCCAAATCCGTGTCGGCCACGTTTTCCCTGTTGCCTAATGTCACAATGCGGCGAGGGGGGAGGGGGGGCGAAGGGGGAGAAGGGAAGTAAGTTGGGGTCTTAAGTATTTTGGAACATGTCAATCTACCAGACCGATGCCAAGTAACAGTGAAAACTCCTGACTTGACATGCATTAAACATGAGTTGCATGATCCCATGGCAGTTCATCTGCCTCAAGTTTAAGGGGTTTGAGCGCCTTCATCGCGAGGGGAAATTTTGCAACTAGTTACTTTCCTTATCCTTGCGTTGACTTGTCAGTTGTCTAACACCTCCATCACTTGCATGAATCCTCGACAAAACAGTCTTCACACAGTCTATTTTCGTTACACAGAATCCAGATTATTACTTTTCGTCCCTGAAAAGCTACTTAAGTGTTATCAGTCACCTTAGTCCAGGGCGAAACGGCTCGGCTTTGAGAAATTTTGTCCATTTTTACTTTTAGAGTGAGTGTTCGATGGCAGAGGCTGCGTGCATACGTGTGGCGAATAATCACAGACACTCCGAAGAAGCGGTGGTTAGGATTGCTTCTTAACAAGAATTCGGCGTTCCAGAAGAATACGTCCACTTCACTCGGCGACGAGGGGAGGTACAAGTCGAATCAATTTTTTGGACAGAGAAGCTAGTCGGTTCACACCAAAACACAGAAGCAGTCTCGACACTTGCAAGGCCACCGACAGCGAAGGTGGCGGTTTGAGTGAAGGAGGACGCGACTCCAGCCAGTATGGCGTAGGCTGCTCGAATATCAAGCAGTTCAATTGGCGAAGCCTACAAAAGACGCCTATGGAGATTATCCTCAGTCGGGCCTACGTAATAATGCAGTTCGTAGTAGTTGCCTCCCTCATTGTCTACATGACTATATCCTACGTTCCTAAGTTGAGGGAGTCCTTCGGTCCAATTATGAATATCACCAGGGATAATGGCACAAAGAATGGAAACCGCGAATTCCCGGTTCACCGCTCCTACTGGAAATTTGACGAGACGACTCGTCAATTCACCCGACCAGTACTCGCTCTCCGTGTGTTCACGTGGATTTGTGTTATACAATTCACAATCGACCTCATTGCCCGTGCAATATTTTGTCCGAAATTCCTTAAATGGTTGTGGTCTTTCTACACAATCACCGACATTGTCTCCCTCCTCCCCTTCTACGTTGAGGGCATAATAATTGGCTATGTGAGCTCACTCAACGCCGCAACGGCAACCGAGGAGAGGGTGCAAAGGCTCTTTCTAGTAATCGACGTCTTTAACATGTTTAAAATCCTCGTGGTCAGTCGAATATTCCGACTGTTGCAGAGGCAACGGGCTACGCGTGTGTTAATCTACACCATCAGAACGGCTGCCAAGAACATAGTCATGGTGTTGGAGTTGATGTTGTTGTGTGCAGTTTTCTTCGGCACATCGATATTCTTCTTCGACGAGAACATTAACTCCATATTCACGGGAATATGGTGGGCCTTCACCACCATGACCACAGTGGGCTATGGCGATGTGACTCCCTCCACGGTGCCCGGTCGACTGATTGCCGTACTTTGCATGGTTATCGGCATTCTCCTCACCTCCTACACCATTCCTGTCCTCGTCAATGATTTCCTTCTCTTCTACGGCCATGCAGACCAACTGGCGTGGATGCGAAGAATTCACAAGAGCGCCACGGCCAAACGACACACTGAGAGGCGCAACCTTATAGCGAAACGACGGATAGCACAAGTGAGGGCCTTAATTAAGCAGACAGTAATTGGAACTGGAACAATTCACGAGAATGACGATGTGGGTACAAACGACGCCAGCGGTGGAGACAGTCGACCGAGTTCGGCTAACACCAGGCAAGACAAGGTGTCGGACCCCACGTGACTTTTACACCGTCACTAACCCCAAAAAGCACTATTCTATAACGTAATTTTTGGAGTTTTATATAGAAACAACAAAATTGTGATGGCTTTTCCCCAAAACGCTCTTCCGCTTCCTCTTGCAAGTATGACGAGATTAATGCCCGTCTGCCAGTAACGTAGCGACTTTAATGAGAGCGAAAAAAAGAACCTAGGAAATGCCACACACCTCCAAACATTAAAGTATGCTGTTGAGCCGTGAGGTGCAGAAAGTATGGAGGCAATAGAGCAGAAAGAAGAGTGTTATACGCTCAAATTAGCCTCAGAAATACAAGTGACACTTACTGTTGGTAGCGAGAAATTGGGGAAAAGGGATTTGTCTACAAGTAAGATAATTAGCAATCCTCCATCACCTACACTGCGTAGAGAAAAGTGGGAGCAACCTTAACGCCTTTTAACAGTCGTATTGTCTCCGACACCAGTTGTTTGCCAGAGAACTGACTTTTCCTAGAATTTTTCATTATTTAGCTACTTTCTTTAAGCCTTCTACGGTAGATCTCGTGAAATATGTCGGGATTTTGGCGCTATCGTTGAGGCCAAGTAGCCAGCTTATCCTACGTGGCAGGAGATCTACCGGATTCAGCAGAAACGATTTCTTCGCATGCAAGTCGGAAAGTCGGAAGTTTCAAATGCCCAGTATTCACAATCACATAACATCTTCAGCTTCTCAAGACAAAGTCGTTTCAAAAGAAAACTCTTGGGTCGAGGAAAAGTATTTACAATCCTGAAGTCCACTGAAGATAGAGTGAAAGTATCTCCGCGGGACACACGATGGCATTTCATAATTGCAAGGTTACACTTAAGTCTTCAGGGTTGGATCCCTGAAGTTAAATTAGCTTAGACTTACCTAGGAGGGGAAGTGAAGATAGAATCACTTTTTACCTTCCTTACGCAGTCTTCTCTCCCTAAATGTACTCGGATGGACTCGTACACAACACAGCAATCACTTTCGGCCGAGAAACCACTTAGGATGAGTCTACGCTGAAAAGGGGTCGGGATGAAATCCGTCCACCGGTTAAACTGGGCAATTCGCTAAGCAGCAGCGGGATGCGTGTAATCTCAACTTATCACCCTATTATACCACACATTAAAGCATGGATGATTAAAGAGCATGCTTTTTGAGAAGCTTTGATCATCCCTGCCAGACTTACGACGCACTTGCGACCCTCCGACACGTCATACTTAGTTCATTGAATTAATTAACTTAGATCCAGTTCGCTACGACAAAAAGGATCCCATAACACGCGGTTGCGGGGCGTACAGACAGGGGGATGAGAATCGAAGGAACTGAAGTTAACTTCAGTGAGGAGTAACAAAAGTGTCCCCATGGGTGAGGACTCGTCCTTGATGCTAGAGCCTCAACATCATAGGACTCTGGGAAATCCATTCAAGGCGGATGGAGTTGGGATGAAAAAAGGGAATAAGAAAGTTGGGAGCCTCGGGGGCCGGTACTCAGAGCGAGGGTAGGAACGTCAATTCACCGCCTCACCTAACTTTACCCATCATCATGTATTACAGTTTTGTAGAAAAAAGAGTTTGCATCTTCTCCACTCACCTTACGCTGCTCAGATCAGCGTCTTTACCAAGAGTAGTCTGGATGGAAAGAGTCAAATCAGGGCGCACACACACGATGCTCCTTTGCATCATTCCATCATGCCAGAGTTGGTGTTTGACCTCATTAAGCGTGATTGTGAAGGCTAATTCTTCTTCTTTATAAACGTCCTCACGCTTTCAGTAAAGCCAGGCCAGTTACAGGGTATTCAAGACTCAGACTACCCAGTCATTCGTGTGAAGTAATCTGCAAAAAGGGGACTTAAATGTGATTGACCCCACAAAACTGGCATACTTTAACCGAAACTAAGTTGTTTGACGGGTGAAATTTAATCTACTTGTGCACCTTGGTGTGTAAAGTCCACTGGGACACCCTTCAAATGGTATCTGGGTAGTTTGTTGTCGCACCTTCTGTCTCTGCACAAAATGGTTGCCACTCAGTTCTTTATTACGGGATGAAGAGTTTGCCTCGTTCCAGCATACCTTCACGTAGTTGAATGCAAATCCTGTGAGGGGTCCAGAGCGGTGGCCCCAACAGAGCTTACGACACTACTTCACAAGAGATGGCAAGAGGCATGACAAAAAAATGTCTTTTAAGAGGACCATACCGAACTAACAACTTTACGAAAGGATGACATTGATGGTGAGGATTTGGGACCTCAGAAATGAGTCTCAAGTAAAAACTGTGGCCATCGACGAAAAGTACCGAATGGACACACAGGCCAAAGAGGACTCATCTCTGAAATTGAATCCAAGGCAAGAAATACTAAGGTGCGGTTGGTGACAGCCATCACAGTTTACCTCCAACCAGGGGAATAAGGGTTATGTAACATGAACAGAGACCCTGTCAGTAGACAAGGAAGTGAGCTACTTGAAGGTGCCAATGCACTGACGTCGATAGCTTTTGTAAGCAAGTAAGATGTATCATTGTTATATTGGTGAGCGGTCCAGAAATAAGGTAAATCTTTTTATATAACACTTCATACGACTTCCACCTTGGGGCTTAAGGAAAAGAAAAACTTACCCCCGTCGACTACAAGGTGGTGGAAGAGCACTGATGTCGAGCGGAGAGTGCAGATCAGCCCTAGTATCGAGTAAGCGGTTTAAGAGCCTACTACATAGAAGATTCTTCCTGTAAGACAAACCGAGGATGAAGACACAGCCTTTGCTTTGTTCGTCCTCTCCGTCGTGACATGCATCCATCCTACAAAGCTCATAGCATCAGCGAAACTTCAAAAGTCTGCAAGTCAAAATGTCCCCGACACAATTACAAACTGTCATCTCATTTGAAAGCGTCGAAGTCAATTTACCACGAATTTCTGCAATCACAAAGCCATCTTCGTGTTCACCGTAACTTCAACCTGTCTGAACTCCACGAAGTTGTTTCAAGGACATCGATAATAAAGCAGCACAACTCGGTGGGTGGGGAAGAGGCGTTATTTTTGCCCCATCTGTTTCCCATTGGCAAGCAAGTGACTCTTCCCTCAACCGTACAAGGAGATACTTGAAATTAGATTCTTACTTAATTTACATAAGCATGAATGGAATCAAGCATGGCGCATCATAGGTCAAACATCCATAAAGTAGACTTGAAGAAAGTGGAATTTGACATTATTTAATAAAAATCACCTATCTTGTACCTACAAATCTCCCTTTTCGGCAAAAGTGTGACGAGCTTCAGTTGAACGGACACAAAGGACATTAAGAATGGTAACCGCGGAGACCTTCTAAACAAGCTCGTTTGTCTAGAATGAAGTGCTCGTTGGGACATTTCACCACGTGCCTTTCCTTTAAACGCGTTTCCTACATTCAGGAGGATTTCATTGTCACCCTCTGCCCGTAGTCTACGCCAGAGAGTAGAAATGGGCTAATCCATGCAACGACACTTCGACAACCGATCAGTTTTAACCACATTTTGCACCTTAACATCATTTTAAAAATACGTCCTTCGACTTTGACGTCAAAACCATGAACTACGAGTGTCAGCTCTGAGAGAATTAACTAAGGATATCGTAATAACCCAGTCGTAATTCCACCTCTGGTTAGCGTTTGTCTCCACCATTAAAATGCTTAAAGTTCACTTAATAACCAAATTCCGTTTAGTCTTTATAACTATGAGCCACGAAACTTCCCCGTATTTCTACACAAGACCATTCTATCGGCGTTTTCGCCTTTTGCAAATTCCCACTACCTTTTCGGGTTCCAAAATGATTCTCGAGATTAGTTTAGAAGTGAGCTATAGACAGCCAAAATTATTTACCTCAATTTTAACTTTAAGAAAATTAGCTCGGTTTGTCAACTTTTTAACTGGTGGTAAGTTGAACAACCTACCACGAACACAAACAAAACCCGCCGCAAAGCATCCACCTGAAAACAGTAACAAGCTTTGTAATCAAAATTCAATCAACTGTTGTTTGCGAGGCTGCAACAGAAAGGCCATGGTAACCCAATAGGTGACGTGGATGCAGTGCTGTCAACCCAAGAGCCCTCTCAACCGTCTATAATAAACGCCTTCTTTGTTCTGCTCTTTTCGAAAACATTTGTTTGCATATACTCATATAACGCATTCAAGAAAACGAAAATACTTGACAAATTCGGATTCACAAGAGGTAGAGTTTAAGAGGGAGAAAGAAGAGTAAGAAAGCGGTCGTAAGCGAGGCGCTGAGTGGCGATGACTAAATCATTGTGATTGTTAAATGATAACGTTGGTAAAAGGAAGCCTAATTTGTCAATTCAGAGATGGATTTACACAGGAGAAGGGATCAAAAGGCAATGATAGGTGAAAAAAAAGGTGACCTGGAGAGGGAGCGAAGCAAATCACGACAGACGACAGCGTTCGTCCGCACTAGGAAGGTATGTGCCTTCATTACGCAGGAATGGATAATTTCTGGAGTCATGATTTTCGCAGAAAATAATTCATAGAATGCAGCTCACTTCTAACCCCTGTATGACTTGGAATGATGTAGGAGCCACTGCAGGGTGATGTCTAAAATAAGAGGATACGCCAGAGCATCGTCAACCAAAATGATAGGATGAACTTCTGTGAAGTTATTTAACTAAGGCAGAAAAGTGAACACACATAAAAACCGTTAGATTAGGTGAAGAAGATTTAAAATAAGTAGCGACACGAAGTTTCTGGGGAAACCAATGCACCACCAGTATTGATGCCAAGGAAAGCAACAAGGAGGGGGTGCGAGACAGGAGCGGATATTTACTCTGAAATCTACGATATTTGTCGTAGCCTTATAGGCGAAAATGTAGGACCATAATGCTAAAAGCAACCCAGAGCAGAGCGCCACATGGCAAAGTGAAGCCAATACTTCACAGGCATAAAAGAGAAGCATCAAGCACTTCGTTAGATGCAGATTTAAGTTCTTTTTGTGCGTTGTGACGGACAACTTTTGCACACTTATTCGTAGTCTTGAACCAATGTCGTTTGGCAATAAAATTATGGCGTTAGAATCAAACAGTCCTAGAGCAGCCGGCATCAATGTCTTGTGCTCCAAACGAAATTTTAGGCAGTCTAATCAATCGGTTTTTCTTCATACAATGATATAACTCAGATATCCGAAACGAATTGCTTTTTCCGAAATCGTTGAGGGATTCCCGTCTGTATATTTTAAGGACAGTTTATGGATCGGTCACAACAATTTGCGCATTAGAAATGATTTGTATGATACACTTTTCGCCAGCATCTTTATGATCTTACATCAGATACATCAACGATTCCGTAACATTATGCTTCTTTTTCCTAATTTAATGGTTTTTTTTAAGAAACTGCTTTCTGATCCATTATATATTGTGTTAAGAGCGATAATGAATGGGATAATGCCGCAATAATAAAAAACAAACAATCTTTCAGGATTTGAGAAAAGGCGCAAAAATATTCTTAGATCCTGCTAAACGTTTCAGCTGAGGAATAACTTGAAGCTGAACAAGATTTAAAAATAAAACCTGATAGAAATTACGTATATTTTATAAATCTATGACAGACTCGATTTTTTTGCCAAAAAACAAGTGATGAAAATATAGTATGCAGGCGTCGAGTTAAAAGAAGTTGTTTTTTTGACTAGAAAAGTGGACAATGCAGAGAAATCGGAATGTTTCAATTAGTAGCGCATCATAATCGCGCAAGTGCCAGGTGTTCATACTTAGCGAAACTGTCGAAAATATATGCGCAGTTTCGTGACGAGGCCAAAGATAAAACACCAAAAAACCTACAGTCACATACGGTAAACCGCATCCAAGGATTTTAACCACAGCTACATAGCTGGGAAGTTGGAATAATTCTACATTATATAATCATCATATTGTTGACAAATATGAGTTGATTAAAATAAGCGTAGAGCACGAACCTATGTTGTCTTGCTCCTTGCAGGAAATAGAGTAACAGCAAATTTCGCGGTTGGTAATTGCTTTTAGGTTCAGTGTCTCGATAAGTTCGACTTCAGTCATTGCTCCAGGCAAGTCGCGTTTATTGCCTAACACCAGAACAGGGATTGCTGCTAACTGGGGTTTTTCCATTAAGGTATGAAGTTCATTCCGGGCAGCATCCATCTTATCTCTGGCAGCGGCATCTACCATGAAACTAGAGCGTAAAATACGGGTAAAAATTCCTCACAAACAAGATAATTGCACAACACTAAGAGTTAAGAAAGAAAATTATAACTTGCTGTCAAAAAAATTACGTAGATTAAAAAGATTACACAAAACCTTAGGAGTAATAAATAGATAAATACTTACAGAACGGCATTAACACCTCGGCAGTATCTCTCCCACATGATACGGAATCTAGGCTGGCCTCCAATGTCCCAAATCTAGACTCGTAAAACTGCTGAAGCTAGTGAAGTTACCTTGATAGTCACCTTTCCTTTGGTTATTTTTTTCATGTTAAACCCCACCGTTGGAATCATATCTTCACAATATTGCCCAGTCTAGAAAGGTAAGAATTTGCAAGGCAGTACCGCGATGACGTTCACAAATGTGGTCTTCCCTGAGTACTGGAGACCAACCAAAGTTATTTCCATTTCTTCTTTCCAGAAAAGATTGCGGATCCAGTCTAAAATGCGTTGAAATATCGCCAACATCTGGAACACTTCGCGGACAATAGATCGCCCAACCGCGCTCGAGCAGAGTTGAAGATCGCGGCAGGAATATGAGGAATTTCGGTGATTAGCTCAATTTTCATATAATAATATAAGCACGATAAGGATACTTCGTAAGGTTATTGAGGGTCTTACCACAGGAGAACTGCGTTCGAAAAGGTGATGAAAACCACCAAAAACCAGCATGTCGCGCTCAGCGCGAGCATTATTCATTCTAAAATTAAAATTTCCTTATATGCACTTTGGCGAAACCAAGTGCATGTTAGCAGGTAGGACATGTGAAAAAGCGAGCCTGAAAGCCTGATACCGCATGTTACCCCTCGCGAGAGAAAAATTTAGCTTTACTCTTGCAAAAGATTATGCCTGGCTCAGCAAAGAAAAATTTTGTGCGAAATAAAACGGCAAAAAAGATTTTGAGTAAGGCACAGGATTCATTACTGATAGAATTTCCTAATGCTCCTAAATTTGCGATAGGCAGATTATACGCGAATAGCGTAATAACGAAGTTAGCGCCCTATTTGTGTCGGTGTTCGATTTTAGTTTTTGATTAATTTCTCATTGCGCAAGGTTTATGCTTGCATTACAATTTTGTATCCTCTTTGACGTAGAATAAATATGGATCGTAGTCTTATCACAATTTTTTCGCACAGCCACGCGTTAACACTTGGCTTCCCACATCCTTTCAATAGTTTTCCAAGTGGCCCTTCTACCTTTGTATATCATTTTTGTTATAGCAACGTCCAACTTTCATCATCATTAACGAGACATTGTGCTCCATCTATCTCGCGGCTTGATCCCGGAAAATGTGGCTTAGCCCAGAAGAGGTGTATTTGTCGAAAGAAGAAATGTACTCTTGCCTCTTGTGTGATTCACCTCTTAGGATCGTTTTGTCCTGTGAAAACTTTCAACTTACTCAGCGCATACACCCTTGTGATGTGGGTCATAATTACCAGAATCGTGATGATCAAACTGACTTTAATACGGTAGGCTTTTTCCCCCTAAGGGTGAATTTGTTTTCTAGTGCGGGAATTTTCGGATATCTTATGTTCTGCGCAATCACAAAAGATTCCGTAAGTGGGTATTTTTTATGTGACGCCTTTTTGATGCTGAAAGAAGTCGCCATCGCCGATGAATTTGATGATCTTGTTGTGCTAATGCAAGAAATTGGATCAGAAATTGTTCCACTAATGTCTCGCTTAACTCAAGCGGAAGTTCCAAATTTCCTCTTCAATATATTCAGTCAAAAAGCAAATTCCCAGTTCTTACATAGTATGCTTCACCTACCTTACATTCTTCTCAGACCCTCCAGTCCCGAAAGCCATAGACTTTTTGACACCTTTTAATTTCCCCCCTGCTGAGAAATTGATATTTCGTAAGTCAGAATCGGAGTAGCTAAGCTTCTTATTCCAGGTTGTTCAGGAACCCATTTGTCAGGCAAAATACCCTTTCGCGGCACATTCTTTTTTAGCATTAATTATATCTCTTTTCTTCCATCTCTATCAAATATGGGAACACAGTTTTCCGTCCCGTGGATTAAAGTTATTGTAAGTGCGGAATATTGCCTCGTGAACTTACTCTAGAGTGTCAAAAGGAAGATGACAGTCGCTTTGGGAGGATATTTTCTACTCAGTACGCCTTCACAAAAGGTATTTTTACTTCACTGTTTTGGCATTATTCACACCTTCCGTTTAAAGTATCTAATTTTTTTTTTAAATTGAATAAGGGTGTTTTACATTTCTGGATGAAGGGTTTTGTTTTTCTTAGTACCGATTCACTGTCACTTCACGCGAGGAGGAGACTTTTTTCATTATTCAAAGATTGGCTGATCTTGGTGCAAGACAGTGAGTAAATCCAAAATGACGCCGTCAAACTCTTGGGAGGCCTTTGTAAAAAATGTCCCATTTGGTTTATTACAGGTTGTTAAATAACGATTCCTACACGACTACGGCACGTGATCCAATTCGCCTCTCTGGGTCAGTATTACATGCTATAGAAGAGCAAAGTTACGAAGTGTCTAATATGCTTAATATTTTTTTTCTGTTTTTTGCACACTTCATGCTGCCTATTCAGCGTTACGCTATAGTGCGTCCCTTCTAAGTCATGACATGCATATTTTATTCAAATCACTTTTTAATCAATTTTAGAGCTCTCTAAGCACAAAAATTCAGATGATGCGGTAAAAATTGCAATAGTATCATTCCCCGTGGGCGGTAGTGATCAAATTTGAATGACTGTAGAAAGTATTGCGGTGATTAATTTACGTATCTTTTGACCTTCAAAATATGACCAACACGCAATAATTACCTAATGTCTACTTCTCCTTCCATTTTATTCCGTCGGAGAATATGTGGGCGTGGCCTCGTTCATGCGTTGATTATTAAGGATATTCAACTTGAAAGCCGTCATCACATCCTTTCCCTATGCATGAGACTACACGACTTCCTAGGAGGCATTTATTTTTCGGCGTTCATTGTTCAACACTTGTAAATCTCACTATCAGTTTGATTTAAACGTATGGCAGCGTTAAACTTGTTATTATTAGTAATAACGTAGTAAACTTGTTTATTATGTTGATGCGATAGTCTTACTTTATTAAGTTTAGTAGCATTGTTTTCAGTAGTCGGTCTATCTCTTCCGCCGCCCATCTTCTTTCCCGGCTGGATTCCTATTCAAGAAGCGAAGCTTATCGGAAAGAATTTCACCTACCCATAACAGAGACCCTCGGTTATGAGGTCTCCTGCATACTTTGCACACCATTCAACAAGGGTGAACGACTCGGTCGGCTGTATCTCTCGCAAAATTTCCTCTGTTTTAAAAATAAGGTTGCTCACTATGATTCTAACCTAATTGCTTTGTTATAAATCCTTTTGTTACTAAAGTTTCTCTCATTTTTTTCAGGGTGGTGATTATATAAAACTTATAATTCCGTTGAGTCAAGTGCACACAGTCGATGTACATGGTGACACGTTGGTTTCCACATGTTCGAACATCATTCTCTCAACTCAAGACGTGAGTTGTATTTTTTTGTGAATTTTTTTACCGCCTATTTAGACCGCGTTTATTTTCGCCAAAGTGGATAATCAAGAGGGTCTAATAGACCGACTCAAATACATTGTCCGCAGCTCATCGGCTGTCTCCGAAAGGTAAGGCGATTGTTATACCTCCGAGACTTAAAATTTTTCCCATCATTACAATAATCCAACATTTTACTTGCTCTTATCTGTAGCCTTGAGGAAATTGTCATAGGCGATGAAGCCCTATGGGATCTTGATGAGAGAAAATCGTCTCATTCCACATTTCATATATCTACGGAACAGGAAAAAGGATGCAACTCCACATCGGAGGACTTGGATGTATCCGAAAGCACGAAAAAACAGTCAAAATCTTTTTTTTTGTTTGTTTGGCGCATATAGTTTAATGTATATTTTTCCTCTTTAGGCGCAAATAAGAAACTTAACAATGTTGACAATGGATCTTTAGACGACAAAGGAGAATCACTTTTAATGCCACTTCCGAGTGAGTTTGATGCTTTTATTGGATATTTATCGTCTTTATTTTTGACGTTTATCGTGTTTGTGCTTCTTTTTGGTATTTAATTTCACTTTTACGGAACAGGAATTATTAACATTCTTAATTTGGAAATTCGGATATTTCAGTTTAGTTCCTCAGTTGATAAGTAGTTTCTTATAGACGCTTTAGTGGGACTGTTTTCCGAGGACTTTTCTGCATCCGCATCCTTGGGCCCTCATAAGAGTGGATGATTGTTGGTTAATAATTTGGAAGTTGATATTTTGTATTCCTTTGGAATGTCTCTTGCGTTGTAGTGCGTTACAAGCAAAGCCTATTTATCATGCAGAGAAGGTGGCCAGTCAGTTCTAGCGTCCTTTACATATTTTGACTAAAGCGGGGTTTATTTAATCATCAAATGCTTTTGTTTTGTTTAAATTCTAACCTCAGTACTCCGTCGTATTTTGCAGTTTAAGATTAAGTCCTTATTTCGATCAACTCCCGTAGACATTTGTTTGTCTAGACTTAATTCGAATTCTCATACTTCGTAGGAGTATTCTTGGTTCTGAAGTGCATTGTGGTAAAGTGGTTTCAAGCTTTTTTTTATTTTTAGCTGTAGATCACTCAGGACGTTTCATTGACCGTTTCCCTTTTGACGACTTCTCATCCAGTCAAGTGGAAAAGAGTCGAATTTCCGCTTGGGAACAATACTTTGCCGTCTATGGGAGGGGAAGGTCTATGTACATGGTGGACGAATTAGAGGAACTTGTGCTCAAGGGACTTCCTCACAATCTTCGCGGCCATCTGTGGATGCTCTTTAGTGGAGCCGAAAATGACGTAAGTGTTACTCGAACACTCTAGTAGGATTTATTTTTATAATAATACCTTTTTTGAGCAAAAACCTTATTATCAAAATTCTGCTTGGCGTTACATTATTTTTCAGCTTTTTTCCTTCTCACAGAAGACTAACTTAGCGTGTCCCTGAACAATATCTTCTAGCAGATGCTTTTAATTGCGATAATTCTCAATTGAAATGGCACCATTTACGCCAACAAATCACTTTTTGATTCTTCTCTTTGGGGCTTAGCAAGTGTCCTTTTTCTCCCGCTTCTCAACTCGAGTTAGATAATTTTTGACAGAATAGTATTAACTGACTTCAGTAGGCTGAGATTTATTTTGCATCTGTGCTCGTTACTTGTTTGGTAAAATAAACTAATCTGGTATTTCCGCAATTTAAGCCAACTATGTGTGTTTTTTCTTCACGACATTCTAAGATTTGTAGTTGTTTTATCGTGGAGTTATCTTAGAATGCAGAGCAGGTGAACCGCATGGACGTTGAGGAAGCACAGCTTAGCACATTGAAAAACATCAGGCAGACAATGTAACTGTCAGTAGATATCACTCCCACAGGAAAGGAGGATATCGAGTCTTTTAAGTGATAGAAGTATTTGGGATCGTGTAGTTTGAGAGCGGTATGAGTTCACTGGTTTGTGAACTTTTTCATTGTTTTTAATCCCAGCTCCCGGATTGAGGATTTGGGCCAATAATTTTTCCAAAGACGAAATGTTTGTGAACATTTTCTCCATTATAGAGTAATTCTCTTATCGCCACCTTAATTTCGGAGGTTTTTGATTCATTTGTTATGGGTATAACAGAAACTATTAATAGTATGAAGAAGTAGTTGCGTCTCACGACAATCATTTCGTTAGACTATTCGCCGTTTTTTCTAATCTGTTTTATTTGGCTGAATATGTAAAACCACGGTCGTTTTTGTCCTATGGGCGTTGTACATTTCGTCGGACAAAGCGTCTGGAAACTAGGAAAAATGGGCAGGAGGCGGCCACGGGTTTAATATTTCGTAGACACGTGCACTACGTTAAAACACCTTTCACTACCTCGTCATCTTGCATCTTTTGATAGGTGTCGCTTCATTTGTGTGTGTATGTGTCACACATCAAGGGTAAAAACAACAATGACAATTGTAGTAGCAAGCGAAGCTGCTCATCACCTTCCTTTGTGCTTATGGGGGGGCTAATATGAGTAGGTTAGCAATGATTTGCGTTAGTCAAATGTGTACCAGCCGATATTAACCATTTTTCATCTTTTGGGTGTGTCCTTGTCCACTTCTTTAAGGTTCCATAAATCCCTTCTCTCTCAACAGATTAGCCGCTTTATCCGTGACACCGGAATCGCAAACTCCGCAGCCGTGATGACTGCTCATCTGATGGAAAAAGAGACGAGCAGTCGCTTTTGTACTGGCCAAGCTAACTTTACTCTCGAGAATTAATACGACTTGAGACGATATTCAGATCGTCTGGGCTCACAGAATCATGTTCATTGGTTGCTAAGACAAGAACAAAGTTAGTTTGTTTCCAACAAAATTCAACTTTCATCACCAAGTCTGTAATGGGCGAGTCTCTTACTCTCTCGTTTTAATTGTGGGCACTTTTGTTTTTATAAAAGTTGCCACGTGGACCACTTTCTGTTGAAACTGTAAAGGTAAAAACATAAGAAGTTTTGGATAAATGTGAACCTGGATCTTTTGCGAATCACGCACTTGGAACTCGTATGAAACTAATTTTTCCCAAAGACTACTAATTGAAAGAAATTTGTTTACCTGATTTCTTTATCAGTTCCATCTGAATCAAGGTAGTGTGGAGAATGTTGGGCTGAACCCAATTCAAAATTAATGCCCAATTAGGGCTGATTAAACCTTATTTTATTTCCTGATTAATAGCGTTATTCCACGCCTGACGTAGTCGTTTCAGACACACCGGGCGAGACTGAAGGGAACCGCTAGCTATTTTCCCTGGTAGTCATTTTATTACACACGGAAAAAAAGTCTCCACTCAGTTTATGGTGAAGAATTTGAGAAGAGTGGAGTAAATTGGAAAGCATCACAATGTCAAATACTTTTATGTTTATCGTCTCTTGTCACCAATTACCTGCATTGTCTTTCTTTAACATTCCTCTCCTCCACCGTCGTCAGTATCATTTCTTCCCATTAGATCCCGAGGCTGGAGTCTCGTGTGGACGGGTACAAGTGTAGCTACCGTTACCTCATAAGCATTGATAGCCTTCCTTTTTCCTTGGTGTATGCTTAGCTCTGCGCAAATCCAGGCTGTTATGAGGCGTTGGTGCATCAGACGGAGGGCAGAAACAACTCTGTCCTGGTGGAAATTGAGCGAGATCTGCATCGCTCTCTGCCTGAGCACCCCGCCTACCACACACCCGAGGGCATTGGAGCTTTGCGTCGGGTTCTCACTGCTTATGCGTTCAGAAATCCAAATGTCGGTGAGTCCTTTGCTTTTTTTTGAAGAAGGAAAAGAGTAAAAGTAGCAAATGATTCGTGAGAAGAGATTTGCTTAGTTCCCACATAAAAACGGTATTCATTCATTTATGAGATAATCGTTTTAATTTTTTGAGGTATTTATTCGACTCCTTTTGGTTTTTTATTCCCTTATTATTGTTGCGGCACACTTAAAACATGTTTAAGGAAAACACTGCAAATGGTGGTAAGTTGGTCCTCAACATCGGGGCGATGGTGGCCTACAATAACTTGTAAAGTCCATCTTTTAATCATTGGGACGTCGGTCAATTTGGGAGTACCCTTAAAACACTTCGAGTCCACCTACAGTATATCCAGCCGAATCCAAAAGTCAGAAATGGTTTTGTTTGCCTTTTGTACATATGGAGGCAATAAAACACTCATAACAGCGTCCTGGATATTCCATTTATTTGGAATTTATTACGGCAAACAAAATTTGATTAAAGATGTACGGACAAATGTTTAAACAAAGGAATAATCGGCATTGTTTAAACTTTTCCTTCCCTACGACCAGTTATAGTGGGAAGAATGGCGTCAATTCGGATCTATTTACAAATTTAGATATTAACCTAAAGCAAGTAGACGACTTGTAACATACTTTCTTACTCTCAGCTAAGAATGACAGTGTTGCGAGAAATTTCAAATATTATTTTGTTCTGTGAAAACTTTCACTCATCCAGCAATCACTCGTATGCACTCTTGGGAGCGGATATAGTCTTGGTGTCGTGGAGATTAAGATTGTAAAACGGAAATAGCCACAGTTCTGATTATCATTACTGCCCTATCTCTGTGCCTGCGCACCCGAGGATGGGGTCTTAGCCTTTTGTAGATGCCCACCGAGGGGACATTTGTAAAGCCCCACATGATCTGATAATTCATACATTTGTTTAATGCATCAGCATGGGCGACCCGCCTAATATTGCTGCGAGTAGAGACGTAAAAGGATGTTTAATTGTCGCCTCATTGAATGGGCTTACAACAAACTCACCCTCTAATTTTGCTAATGTCATAATTGTAGGTCTTCTTGTGGATGTATGAATTAATCGTTGCCTTGACGTTTTATTAGTGCGCCCGTCAACCCCTATTCTCCGGTTCAAAGGGTCTATCGCCTCCTCCGCATTATCTCCTCTTGTTCGTTACATAGGACAAGAGATGTGGGGTAGATGGGTCCCTACTGTGCCTCCCTCTCTTCCTCCGCCGCCACGCCACGCCCCGTCCCGCCCTCTCCTTCCCCTTTTCCTCACCGTATTACCGTTATTGGCTTTAATTTAGCGTTGTCCGGCCAGCCGACACCTACCTCTCCATATCGTTCCGCCCTCCCCTTTACTATTAATGCGCGCTTCTAAAGCTGCTATTTCCCGAAGGAGACTTGAGAGCTGCCGTGAGATGTAGCGAAAGGGTAATAGTCCCGTTCTTCGCTAACGTATAGGTGACTGGACACGTCTGTATCATTCAGTCTGTCAAAATTCACCGATAAACATTGAATAAATGCATCTCGAATCAGTCCATTCATTCCATGTTTAAGCAGAAATCCTCTCTTTTCAATTTAACGTAGTGTTTTACAGTGTCTGATTTCATAAATATCGGTGTATGTGTGCATTCAAACATCAGTCGCGCCAGACCCTGCAAAATATTCTGCAATGCCTTTCCTTTTGTCTCTTCGACTTGCACTACCACTTCTCGCCTCCACCGTAGTCCTCGCTTTGTTGGCGTCCGCCCAATCTTTATTCTTCTATGCCGCTGCTTCGACATCTGTGAGGAAGAGACTCGAGACTGTCTTTAACCATAGCAACCGGGAGTCTCCAAAAGTCATCATTACCTAAAGGGCACAAAGCTCTCACGAATGAATTCTTGTTCATTGCAGCACTGTATCCCCCTTAATATTCTTGTTCATTCATTTTTGTGTACCTCTATCGGCTAGACTTCCACCTAAGTCGTGACCGACATATCATCTGAACAAATGTGACTTCTCATCTCCGATTCAGCCATAAGGAATGTTCCTTAGTTGCCTGCTAGGGTTTATCGCGGATTTTCTTTAGGGTCATAATAAGTAGCTGCTCTTTTACTCCCTCATGCTTCTGTCGAATACGGGGCCTGCTTCAACCTAACGATAAAACTCCTCAATTTTATTTCAAAATTAGGTGGAACGCAATATCTTACAATATTCTAGGCACCGTATTAGTTAACTTAATCTTCTTTTAAAAGGCTTGAACAGAATCCGCGTTCGGCATAGACGAAAGAAATGTTAGAAATCCTCGAAGTCTGAGAACTGTGTTTTTTGCCACGGCGTACGTTTAGTCCCTAGGACGCCTCAGTATGAACAATATAATTGTGTCTGAGTTGCACCAACATTATTTGTCTCAGATTTTTGCCACTTCCGTTGTAAATATCTATAATAACTTCCCTTTAGGAAATATTTTGTCCCCTACTTCCATCCGAAATTGTAGCATATAGAAGTGTCCTTAAGGTTGGCTTAACTGTACCACTGTTAGGATCCCCATTAATATTCCTGGAAGGATTAGCATGAACCGATTTCCCTTATTACTACCACCGACTGTCCTATTTCGGTGCTCCACGCGAATTATTTCGTAGATGCTAAACAACTCAACTGTGCAGATTTCCACACCAACGCCTCCACTGCCACTGCTGCAAGTCTTTCTTACCGAAATTGTTCATGCTGGTCTATGGCAAGTATTTCGACTTTCAGCGGCAGTAGATAGGGCAGACAGTACACTTTTTGCCCTTTCTCTCCGATACTGACTATCATCTTTAACATTAGACATTGACGAACTCAAAAGCACTGTGCTGTATCCGAATTGGCCATAAAGTCGGCATGGCCTTAGAGTCGAAAGGTAGTCTTCTTTAACGACGCAATATGACAGAGGTGACACGAACGTTGACCAGACTCGTGGGATGCCACACAAAGGCCAAATGGTGGTCTCCCTGCAATGCCTAACAAGTCTAAAGTACAGATAAGGTGCAGCTGCTTTCTGTTTATTTAATAAATAATAAATAAGATAGTATAAGGGGAAGAGTGCTAAGGTTGGTAGCAAAAGCGGTATGAACAGAACGTTGTACTTCTCCGCCATAAAGCATAACCTTGAAAGAGTGAACTAACTTGCCCGCCATCTTGTTAAGTGGAAGCTCATGCCACTTTTTATTCTTCTTTCGTAAAGGCTACTGTCAAGCAATGAACATGGTGGCAGGGATGCTGCTCCTGTATTGCTCCGAAGAGCAAGCCTTCTGGCTCCTAGCCGCAATCTGTGAACGCTTGCTCCCGGACTACCACGATAGTCAAGTGGTGGGAGTGAGGGTGGATCAGGCAGTGGTGTGTCACCTGGTCTCCGAGCTCCTCCCTTCTCTCATGGCCCGCCCCTCTGTCACGTCCTCGCCGTCAACCGCCTCAGCCTCCACGGAGGTGGAAAATTTGACGTCCTTCATGGCCTCTCTGTTTAAACGAGCTGGTCCCCGATCCACCTCCGCTAATACGACTAATGATCCTGGGGTGGAATTGGTCAACCTTGTCACTGTTTCTTGGTTTCTCACCCTTTTCCTTAAGTAAGTTTTAGTTTTAAACTCATGACTTCTCCCACAAGTATAGATGTTCTTCGCTATTCTCTCTTTCATTTTCCCTACTTTTTTAGCCTCTTTCACTGTAAAATAGTAACTTTTCGTAGTTTCACAAAGCAGACCAATGATTTCTTGGTGATTTACAATGACAGTTTTACTTGCCATCCAAAAATGACATTTATAATTTGGTCTCCTTCGCTAGTTCTGAATGTAGTTGTAATGCTTCAAGGATTTTTTTTCACTGGGGGCTCTTTTTGTTGTCTCCAGACTTCTCACTATCGTGATTTCCCAGAGAACAGAGATTTTTCTCAAGAGAGCGAAACCTAATTTTTTGAATGTTTAATTCGTTACAACGCTTTTTAACCTATCGCCTTCTCACCTTTTAGCACTTGTACTGCATCCAAGAAACTGGTTGTTCTGGTACTCTTTTCTTAAAACTGAAGTTGTCATTCTGATTTATTGAAATTTGGAACTACTTCTCCATGTGTAAACCGAAAAAAATAGTTGAAAACAGGGACTGTATCTTTAGTTACAGTGTGTAAATAGTTTATCTATTCCACTTTCCTTCTCTCTGCATTTGTACATTTTCGTTTCATCAGAAGTTCATGGATCGCGGGAAACTTGTCATTAAATTAAACGTTCTCTTGACTTCCGTCTCCGTACTCTTCCATTATCTTTTTTTTCTTTCTCTTATGTCACAGAATGGCGCGTCATCATAATGTAATGCTTTGGGCGCCAGATACCATCTAATGGGATACTTTTTTTATAATTCTCCAACGCCTCCGTTGTAGGCCAAAGTACTTGAGCATACTTTATACCAAATCCTTCGGTTTATGACATTGAAAGTCTCACAAGTAAAGTAAAATGAAAAGAAAGGTCTAAATTAACCGAGTAAAACCGCCGATTTCTCTAGTTAGGTCATTCCATCTCTTGAACGACAATGATGGGTGTCGTATCAGACCAATGACCCCAGCAGATACCTTGTTCGACAACTAATTTGTGCTCCATGGAGTTTACCATTGCTACATTCGGTCTATTATCCGTGCATCATTGGTTTCGCAGCTGTTCTGCTTGCACCTACCCTTGGTACACTGATTTTTCCCTTTCTCCTGTCGCGTACGTACGGTCGTCTCCCTTTCTTCCTCTCTACTCTCCTTATCCGCTTCCTTAATAAGTCACACACACGCAAAAGTCAGCCTGTAATTTATCTTAATCAAGGTCCTCTCTGTCATCTTTTTGTCGTCCCTAGCTTTAATTAACCACTGCTTTGCATTGCTCAAATAACAGAAGGCTGGGGGTTGTTGCTGTTATCCATTTGAGCGCGTCCCTTTGGATAAGGCTGTTTCACGTGCTAAGCGACTTTTAGTGCTCGTGAACGGGGGGAGACGAGAAGGAATGAAGAGTTTATTGGGTGCGAAATTAATAAAATATGTAATTGCTACTTCTAATGCATTAGAGTGTGTTTGACCACCTTCGCTGCCAATGGAAACAGCCGGGACAATCAATTGACCAGTCGATCTGCTTTTCTCTCCCTTCTAGTGTCATGCCATTCCGATGTTCAGTCTTTGTCATCGATTACTTCTTCTTTGGAGGAGCAAAAGTGAGTTTGAGGAATTCTTATTTGCTGCCTTAAACATTATCTCTGACTAGTCTTTCAAGTCGCAATTAGTCTTAGTGTATTTCGGTTGTAGTGGATGTAGAAAGTAGTCCTGTGTGTTTTTGCCTTAATTTTCCAGTATCTGGACAGCTCTATTCGAGGTTACGAGTAATGGGAGTAGGGGGCTGGATTCATGGAAGAGCATATGCTCGTTATATCGGGTTTCCATTCATATCAACCTCGTTACACCCTTCGGGTAATTTGATGAGGCATATTTGTGCCGCGCCTACTTTTATGTGCCATTAGTGATCCCAGTTGAGGTGAATCCCTTCTTATCCTTTATACAGCTACACTTTGAACGCTCATTCAACTCGTCAAATGGTCTTTTCATGTACAACTTGTCGTGGGACGAACTCGCACTTGACATCACACACTACGGTGGCAAATTAGTGCAAAAATTGAAAACTCCATTTCCCGCACAAGTTCACAGTGTTCGCTACGTTCTACGTACCCGGAAGTAGTGTCACGTCTTCCCTGCAATCCTGAACCTTGTCTCGGGTGTTTCCCACTAGTACCTCTACATCAAGCGAACGCATTTTAGTGTGGACGTCGCTATGAATCAGTTTCCTTGCTCGGAGACGGGTAGAATATAGCTGTAATGGACTGGATGAAGTAATCAACTCCAGTTGCACCCTAGTAATGCTCCGTCCTTCAATTTTTATATAATATCCCCAAGTTTCAGTTTCAAGTTAGCGTTCCTGGTGCATGAAACGGCAAAATTCTCAAGCCCTTTCTGCGTATGTTACCACGGGGTGTTGTTTATTACGATTAATTAACCGCAAAAGATTCCGAACTTCATTCAGTATTGTTTAACCAGATCCACATATCCGGCAGTGCTTTCTTTTGTTCTCGGAGGCATCTGGTGAGCTTTGAACAAGCAGGCTGACGTTTTTTTTCCCACTCTCCTCTTCCTCCCCCCCCCCCTCCCCTTCTCCTTCTGCCATATGGCAGCGGTGAGGTTCGGGCAACCGAGGGGTCTCCAGCTGTCGTTAAATATCTCCTCCATATGTGTGGACACGCGTGTGTCCGTCGTCCACCATTCAGCTGGCAATTCATTTCCCCACTAATGTTTCCCCTTTCCTCAAAATCAATAAGACTGTGCCTATTGATTATTCGGGTCTGCTTTGGCCAGTCTCGCACTCCGCCTTCCCCCCCCCCTGCCTCCTTTCATCTGCCTCAGTTTACATGGTTCCTTTCCCACCTTTTGATTCATGCCTTCCCGACTTGTTGCTTACGCTAAACTGTAAGACTCTGGCAACTCTGTGCTCCTCGCAATACCATCACCTCAGGATTAGAGGTGTCTCGCTTTCGAGTGAGTGCTTTGACATCTTTAAAAGGCTCAGTTGTACTTGTTTTGTACTTTTACCAAGTCCCACTGATCTTATTGCGACTTTCTTTTGTTCACCGGGCTAATTTCGATAATTGAACAATTGCTCCTTTAAGGGTGATGATAATTCATGATTATTTCATCGAACTTGCTTGCTTATGCCGAATGAATAATTAGCACAACCTTTACTTTTGCACTGTTTCACCCACTTTCTTAGTGTGTTGAGGCGTTTATTCACTTCATTCAGAAACGGTAATCCACATTTTTCATGCTTTTTGTAAAATCCTCCAAATTAATGATTAATAGCGAGAGGTAAAAATTTATCTGGTTGTCAGTAATGCTTTTTTAACGCTCTCATTTGGCCCTAAGGCATTGTGAAAAAGGGCGATACTCTTTGTCTAAACATGATTTAGTTGAGGTACCAAGGTATTGGGAAATGAGGATTGAGTATTTAGAGCTGACATGAAAGTGATTGCTTTCTCTTCCTCCTCCCCCTCTTACTCTTCTCACTCGATTTGTTTTCTAAGTGATCTTTAATTTGCTACCACTACTCCCTTGGGGAAATTGAACTGTTACCACTACGCAATGCCTTATTGACACGGCTGAGAGTTCTTCTCGATTTTAAAAGGCAATTTACTTGCCGCTCGGTCTTCACATTCGTGTGACACTAGTAAAAACGTCCATCCTTTCTCTTAGAGCTCACTTTTTTTAACGTCATCTGTATTATAACAAGGATTGGTTCGAATTCATTCCTTAGAATGCCAGTCCGGACCTCACTGTTATAGGGACCTAAGACAAAAGGCCTATCCAGCCTGATCAGATATATCGTTTGTTACTTTGTCATATTCCACTACTCCTTAACTATTAATATTTCCTCTCCCCTCCTCATTCAGCCCGATTTTGGGCATGCTAGTAAGTTACCTTCATCACGATCTCCTCGTTTCACAATTAATTCCCTTTTTATGATATTTTTCCTAAAACAGATTTCTATCTGCCCTTGAATGTTTTGATTTATGTGTGTGGGTTTTGTTGAGCCCTAAAAAAGGAGCCTGGTACCGAAATATGTTTATTTAATTGTTAACGTAGGTGATGTTTCAAATAGCGCTGGAACTGCTTCGCCTCCACCTACCCATCTTCAATGCCTCTCTGGCTCGCGAGGAGGCCGGCGACACTATAATACACCTTCGCCGATTTTTCAACCGCCTCATCCCCGAGGCACTGTCCCCGTCGTCATTTGATATTCAGCGTAGGCCGAAGTCGGGGGTGGCAGCCGTGTCGCTGCAACCTCTCATATCCGGTGCGGCGGTACACCCCAGTGCGGTGACAGTGGAACAGTTGCTCGTCTCAGCTCGGGCCAACTTCGGCGAAATTGTCACCCGTGAGCGTATAGAGCAGTTGCGCATGATCTGTCGCCTCCGTGTTATTCACGAAGTCTACGAGAATAGTGTGAAGGAGATTGTTCGTGCGCTGCAGCCTCAACTCAACGCCACACCCGATGATTTGACTGCCATTTGTCTATCTTATCGGGTCAGTTCTTGTTACCACGTGCTCTCTCACCTGGAACCACTTTTCATTTGTATTAATAAGTCTCTTAGGAATTACATACTACATGTTTGATATTTTTTGATGCTGATAATTTATCATTTCTCGAGTCGTCAGTCTCATGTGCCGTTCCACTTTATGCCAGTCCATTGGGATTCACATGTCACACGTGGTCTGCACAACTATCGTAAATTAATCTGGTGACACCAGATTGGTAGATGCTGAAACAACCAATCCTGTTGATGAATTTGAGTTCTTTTTGGCTCGAAGACGAGTCAATCTTCCCCTCCTCATGAAGGGGGAGAGGTGGGGGGACTTGAATTAGTCTGTTTGGCGATGCTAGTTTTGAGACCGCATCGAAAGAGTTGAATATGTCTGAGTTGTGATGAACTAGGTCTTTATGGGGAAGCTAAGTAACCAGCCTTTGTAATTGTAACTCGATAGGAAATCTCTCAACCGACATGATTGTTAAAATGCCATAACACTAGTCGCAAACCAAAGTAAAAACGAGTCTGAGTCTTCCTAGTGAAATCAAGGAACACTTGATTTGTTTTGCAGACTTGTTATTCAGAAAAAAAAAACTGTTTAGTGAACGTTTGTTTTGACGACCGTTTTGGCTATTACTTGTCATTCCACCCTTTGTCAAAGTAATGATAGTCTACTATCTGACCCAACTTGAGCCTGATTTTCGCCGTCCACTTCCAATCTCGGCCTCTCAGTTGTCTGCTGCCCTATTCACCAAACTACGTACCGCGGCGGCTGGTAGCGCACTGATAGAATCTCTTGGGGGGCAAACGATTACAATGCCCAGTACAGCTTTTCTTGTTCTTTTTCCACCTGCATAATTGCGCAGATAGTCATCTTAATCATGTCCTCAATGGCACTCCCGCTTATTGGTTCTAACCACTGAAAGTTATGACTGATTAATTTGTGAGTATGCCTATTTTTTCATCCAGAGCGGCTTCTTTGACATCGCCCTAGCCCATGCCTCGCTCCCGTTAACATTTCAGGTTGATTTTCCGCCTAATATTATAATCTGAACTTTAATTGCCACCTCATTGCCTATTTCCTATGGCAATCTCTCTTACCCTTTCCTTCGTACCAAAGCATTTTTCTCGAGTATCATTAATACTGAGTCTAAGTGCTGCAATTCGAGATTCGCTCTTCAAGTTGGACCGGCAATGTAATATCCAACATTTTCGTACCACACATGTTCCTTTTATTCCCATTTGATCACCCAAACTCTTCCCACATACTTAGTAGACTATCTATTTAGAGGTCTTCTTGCTTTTGGCACGCATTTCCACATTTTTCGTTTCTTTGCTAAATTCTAGTTACAGTGAAGCCACTTTTAAACATTAAATGTACTTACAATCCAGATTTATCTTCAGTGATTTATCTTCAGTGGTTTCAATAAACTTTAGGTAGGTCGTCTGTTTTACCTTCTTATTCTTCTTCCAATCATGCCATAGAGTTTGACAACTTGAGTGCTTACTTTTATTACTCATTGTGGTCATTTAGGAACACTACATTACCTCGCGCTACTACCGGTCACAACATGTTCAACCGGCAGTGCAGTACGGCATGGTGAGCTCCCTCAATCGCCCCTGCTATGACATGCACCGCATTGACGCTGACCAGTTTTGCCACATTTTTCGTCTCCACTCCTCATGGGGCCATCTGGCGTTGCCACTCTTCCGTCTCCTCGATGCTGATCAAGACAATCTGGTGAATGTGCGCGTAAGTTGAACTACTTTTATAAATATAAATTGCCATTTTGGATCTCGCGGATGGATTGATGAAGCGGGCACCGAAATTGGATAGGTAGGCCCTGTCCTCAATGCCATTTGAGTGATAATGAGGGGCGTTCTCTCAATGCATCGAAGTTGGCCTTTGAAGTAACTTTGCTGTTTTTATCTCAATTATTCGTTGCTTGGCGACAAGATTTTCGACAGTATACAAATTGTGGAGGAGGCGGGTTTTATAACACTTGTGAATTTTCCCAATATTTTTACATTTATAGTAGTAATGCTGTACCTCATTCTGCTACTCTCATTCGAAAGAAGTCTCATCTGACAGCTTTTTTTCAGTTCTCAAAACCACATACTTCTATTATACACTACTAAATGGACATCCAATCTACCGTTCAAGCGCAGTTCTGAGAGGAATGGCTTACGCATTGTTGCAGTTTTCCCTCTGAAGCTCGCTCTCTTACAATTTCTTTTCCCCCTGCTTTTCACTACTTAACGGTTTCCTCGCTTAGCTGCTGTTTACAATGAAGACAAGGCTCGCATGTGCACCATACTTGTAATTAAATATAACGAGGCAAAGGCAGAGTAAACAGAGGCTGAGGGGGAGGGAAGGGGGATTAACGCAATTCTGTTCTGTGTTTGAAGTATTAGTTGAGGGGCTAGTCTTCTCTCTTACCTTCCTTTGTGTTTCTGATTTTGCTGATGATGAAATAGAAGGTAACGTCTCTAACTGATGGTACTCATTTTTTATTTTATGTGAGACAAATTAAACGCTTCTCATAAGCGTCCTATCTCTGGTCATGTTTATGATGCGTTTCTTCTCCACACTGAGAAGGTTGACTGGTTCAGACTCTCTTTTTTTTACTTTTTAGTGTTAGTAATATTTGAATGCGGACGACAGTTGTCGGTGACAATAAATAGGGAATAGGAAATTAGGATGCCTACTGAATCTTGTTTCCTCACCTCTTAGCCTTTCTTGCCTTTTCAAGTGGGAACGCTGCCACCTGGGGAATGGAAAGCCCTTCTTATCGAAATCCCCACAGAAATGCTTTGAACACCTGCTGCCTCTCACATTTGTCGGTCCTCGCGCCTAATTTTGAGATCCTATTTATGAAATTCATAAATGTTTCACTCGTGTTCTGGTGATTGAAATGCGGCCTCTTAGGGTACTTCGGTAATTTTTCCCCACCGTCCTCGCGTAAAAGTTACGTCTTTCTTGTCTTACTCGAGGTCGAACGCTCTGTCCGCCGCGGCTCCGGCACCGTATTTCAGCTGATCATTTTTGCTCTATTTGGCAGTGATTGTTCCCAATCGCTTTCATTTCGGTGATGAGGCAAATAACCTCATTTTTTCCATTTATAGGGAATATTCTTATTCTTCGCCTGCCAGCACTCTTGATATTCTAATTTGTGGTCGTCTCCTTATTTTTTTTCATGTTATGTGTCTGTGGGTACATGTAAAAGTCCTATGGGGAAAAAAGGTATTAAAAAGAGTATTCCAAGAGTTCTTTTCCAATGTAACTTGGCTCTGCTGAAACTGTCTTCTTTCCCAAGAGAGTGAAATCCGCAATGACCTCAAGGTCACTTTTATTCATGACAAGTGAGGACTTAGCTTGTTCATCAATGCCAAGAGCGATGGATGGATCCATGAAACAGGCACCAGATTTGAGTTCTTGCAATTAATAATGCGATTAACATTACGGTGGAAATTATTATCACCGCAAACGCTGTCTCTACCAGAGTTTCCGAGCCTCATCCTGACCCCATGGCCTAATTTATCTTTGAAAATCTGAAGGGTGCATTCTCCCGAATTGCTAGATGATTGGTACTGTGTGTGTGTGTGTGTGACACAAGACTGCACACAGTGAACCATTGAAGATGTGGAACATCTAACAGTCACCTTATTCGGTGTTCTTATTTGTTCTTACTTAGGACTACGCTTGGTTGATGATTCTAATCGCCTCTCCCGACTTTCGCCAAAAACTCCGCCTCCTCTTCACTGTACACTCACCGGAGTACTTGCGACCGGAAGACCGCGATGGTTTTTGGGAGCGACGGGCCCCACCTTCTTCCGTCGTCTCTGCCTGCTCCCTTCTTTCACCCCACCATTCTAGTGTCAGCGTTGAACGTGCTGTCGAGCTAACCGAAGAGGCTATTAATGTAGATATTGGCGAGGTGGCCTCGAAGGACAAGGAGGCGATAATCCTACCTGGAACCGTCAGTACCTTTCGTAACACAGACCATTACAAGGACAGCAGCAGCGGCATCAATCGCAGGTGTTCAGGAAGACCACTTCCATTGGTCTTAGGCTACACGGGACCTGCGGCCTTGGAAAACCCTTCTCCCCTCGCGAGGCTCAATTTCATAGATTTGTTAAAGGTGGGTGCTCCTTAACTTGCCTACTCTCCCTGTAGAATTCGTGAATATCATCGCTTTCCAGCTGTTTTTCGTGGGAACACTGTCTCCTGTTTGTGGCACTTCACACTCTGTCGGTCATCCAACCGAGAATGCTCGTAATGTAGCTTGCATTCTTGACCTGGCATCGGGATTATGCTCATTGCCATCCATCCGTCTCTGTCAGCCTCCGCCTTGGCTTTTCTTCGTCTCCTTTCCTCTTTGTAATTCTGCCTTCGAAGTCTCATTACTCACCAACCACCGACAATACGATTCTCTGGCAGGTATTGCCACTATTCCCGTCCAAACCGCTCTGAATAAGGAGCAGCAATATCGTATTGTGTCACTGCGCCTGAGTAATTTATCCTCCTCTTTTTGTCTCTGACTTTCACCGTTACAGTAGTGTCTTAATTTGCGTATTAAATCGGTGATGTGGACTTTCGTCGAGGAGTCGCAGCGCCTCAATATACTTTTTTCCCGTTATTGTCCATGAAGCTTGACACCACGCTCGATGTTTTGTTCTGTTACCTCGAGCCTTTTCTCTCGGCTTTCATCGATACGTTTCGAGATACGATATCGAATTACGCCATAATGGCGTTCTTTCCACTAAGGAGTGACACTAAAACTCTTTTTCAAAGGGGTGGAGCGACTAGGTCAAAAAAAGATAGGAAAACAATACAAAGTTGAGGTTTTTCGTCCGTCCTGCTAGCTGGTCGAGAGATTGCCGTGCTCTGATAAGCAGCCACGAGACGCACAAGGGCATTCGCTATCGTCGGTTGAAATGAGGAATTCAGGAGGTGGGGGAGAAGGCAGAGATGAAACGGGGCCAATAACTGCGCAATTTGCCCTCTGTCTTTGCTTTCTTCTGGTACTACTACCTATCGGCTGCCATCGTCGTTGGCATTGCTCATGATGTTGTCTTGAGCTATATCGCGCCATTATTAATCATCGGGTTGATCAGACTGTCTCCTTCAATTCTCCCTCCTCGAGATTGATCTTGTCGGCATACTACTTCTATCAAGGGTCACTTTTGCTAATTTCTCATAGTAATTTATCATGAATAAATGACAGAGGAGCTCCGAGGCCTTGTCATACTTCATAATATGACGAGTTAATTCATTAAAGCGTGAGATGCGGCGCCTTTAATTTACGCTTTAACGTCTGTTATAAAATTGCCTATTTCTCATCCTTGGTGCGTCGAGAGAATGGAGATTAGTTCCTGGCGTAGTGCCTTGATATTTCACAAGGCTAAATTTGTGAACATCAACTTCTTCATCTATTCTGCCTTACTCGAAGCCTGTGACGGGGGTGAGGTTAAATGTACTGCCCACTTGGCCCCTGTCGCAACTACCCGTTTCTTTCACCTCCTCTCTCCCGTTAAATTTTGTCATTGGGATGTGTAGACTCTTTCTTTTTGAGTCCCACTTTGATAAGCTTTAAAAGTAACCCAATTTTGTCTCGCTTTGAAAGCGGTATGATCTCGCCATCCTTGTGGTTTTTTGAGTTTGGCCACAGTCCCGCAGATATTTCATAAAGGAGTGATTACATGTTCCGATTGCCCTACTGATTGAGGAAAAAATCATAAGTTTTTGAACTTGTCACCCTTATCCCCTAATACCCACTGTATCATATTCCTTCGCACTGAGATGAAAATTAGTAATCTCACCAATGATGTAAGGAAATTTAGGTGGCACCTCACTCTGATCTTCTCCCCTCTTCCACCTCGCCCCCCGTTGCCTCCATTTCAGACTGATTTTCTACCGACTTGCCATAAAAACACGTCCATATGCAAACAAACATGGCAGATTCATGAAAAATTAAGGTCTTAGAAGCGTTGGACTAGTATTTTTGCAAAACAAAACATGTACACGTCAGTTGACCACAGTGAGTGGTAAAATAATTCCATGCTTTGTAGACCATCACCTTTCTCTTGCTGAACGATCGAAAGGACGACGACGAGTTGCTCCACGCACTGGCGCGTCTCTGTCAACAATGTCAACTTGCTGCGACTGGTCGCAATGCCACTTTGGAAAAGGAGAGCGCAGACACGCCAAATTCCTCCTGGATGATTGAGTTCGAAGAGTTTATGACGGCCGTTATGAGTATTCTTCCACTTACCCAAGCCTTATCGAGGCATCCTCCTCCCCTGAAGTAAATCACCAAAACCGGACAACTTCTCTTCTCATTGTTCTTTGTCTATTCCATTTTGATTGCACTAATTCCGCTCCTTAAACTATTTACTTTTTACTTCCATTCACCATGTCAGCCCCGTGCTATTTTACTAATTCAAATGTTATGCAAATCCAAGTCTAATAAATCGTAAATTTGATGATTTCATTGTTCTGTAGTCTCGACTCTGAGGCGCATTATTCTCCTATGTCACCACGAGAGTGAGTGATTTGCCTTAGTTCCATGTGGTACCTGGTTTGAGTACATTAAAGAAATGGAGGCTCTCTTCACCGTGTGGAGGTCGATGAGTCCGTCCACTGGTGGCGTGTGGACTGGCTGCCCAGCTTTTTTGCTTGTATGCGCGCTGATGTGGTCAACCCCGCGAAGCATAAACTCTCGTGTCCCCAATTAGTATGAAGTGGCACCCACTGGCCGTGAGAGTTGCACCGCCACCGATTTTTTGATGTTAGTGTCATTTCTCAGACGGCTACCATTGCATTAGCAGAAAGTTCTGCCCGAGGGAAGCACGGACAAGAGTAGTTTGAGTCGGGCGAAGCCTGGAGTCTCGTTGTGGGTGGTAGGAATAAGGAGTAACCATAAGTATATTGCCTATCTTCACCGACCGACGCTCCATTTTTCGGCAATTATCACGACCCACCGCATCTGAGTTATATACTGCCAAAAACGAGCTTTGTTCGGCGGGGGGGGGGGGGACGAAGCTCCTCCTGCCTCTGCGAAAGCAAATCCTCGACAAATTTCAAAGACCAGCCACCTAGAAGGTGACCACTTTCTAACTTGGCGATTTTCGACATTGCAGAGTGGTGAAGCAGATGGTGACACTTGGGGGTGGAGTCTCATCCTTTCGAGTCAGACAATTTGCCATCCACTCTGGATGAAAAAACCGCCCAATTGTGGAATTCTGTGAGGATTATCCCCAATTTACTAACAAACTTACTTGGACAGGGAAATTTTCGACTAGGTGGCGTTGGTTGAGGGGAGATCGCCTCGCGAAACCATTCATTTGCCCAAAATCAAGTAAACTTAGGAGACACCTTTTGACCTAGCGCCCTGACGTGACATTTCATCGAAGTCTTTCGTTGAGGATTCCACAACCGCCAGTCGAATGAATCGGGAACTCAGCTTCAAACATGCGGCAGGTGGTCCACTTCTTCTGTCTACCCAACAATACTGTGCTAAGGAAATCGCAATTGCCCCTCATGTCACAGTTCTTTCGTCTATAAGGGCTCCGTTGTCCCGGCAGCACTACTCGAGTTTTTACTGTGATATTCACTGTAGACAAGGCAGTTCCGGTCCTCTCTGACATGCCATAGCGAGTCCGTATCGCCGTTTTGTGACCATGAGAGGACTTCGGCTGGGTGGGACTCAATGTAAGGGAAGGCAACAACCGTCTGCTCCAAATCGCGCCAGGGTCTTGAGAAACTAGGCAAAACTTCTCACCAATCACCGCGATTCGTGGAGACAGGTGGCAGCGATAATGCCCATCTCCCTGGAATCGCACGCACTGATGAATGAAGATGTTTGAGATCGAAGTTGTCAAAGTGGATGAAATCTCCTGTCTACAAATGTCCAGAAATGTTCAGGAGTGGGAAGCCTGGAACGCGCTCGACGCGACAGCTTCGGAAGTCAGTTCTGGGAGAATTCAGCGACCCCGCGGGACGACCGAATGTGGATAGGATGAGGATGTAATGGCGAATTTGCCATCCATGAGGAAAATAACCAGCATATCCCCTCGCCACTGTTTGTTTTTTTGATGGATTGGCGCACACCAAGACAACTTTATGTGCTTAAAGGAGGTTGAATGGGAGGAGCTCAGAAGTGACCGTCCATCCTCCTTCTCCGGAGTCTCGCAGATATTAATCAACCGGTGGTTAGGACGTGTGTCAATAAGATGGAGAAGTCCACTTTGAATTACTGTGAAAGAGCCTCTTTTTTGAGCATCCAAGTAATCCTATCTCCCTCCTCTTCCATTCCCTTCTGCAGTGCTGTTTTCAGTCAACCTCCTGAAAAAAAACTTTTCCTCAAGATTATATACTGCCGATTTATCAACAATGCATCTACAACCACTCCATCCTGCCCCGTGAAAATCAGTTAGAATGAAATGACAGTCAATGTTACCATCTGAAAAAGAACCTTTTGACTAAATGGCGTCGTCCCAAAGCGTCTTCCCATCTGCCCTTATTCTCCGTGCCAGGACTTGGGGACATGTTACCACCTTATCCTCGTTACAATCTCTGATTGTTTTAGTGGCTATGGTATTTTCTACGCCCCTTGCCTCTTCATTTGTGGGCATTGTTTGGTCGAGGTGCTTATCACTTGTGGGGGTAATTGGCCTTCTCAACTGTGAAGACTCTGGCCATTTGGACTCGCACCCAGTCTCCAGAGCTACGACCTTGTCCCCGGCGACAGCGTCTGACTGTGAGCAACAACGCTCACACGAGATTGGCGCATCGATAGCAAAAAGCACAAGTCCCTTTGGGTGGATTCCCTACCATTTTAAACTTCCACTTTAGCTACTTTTTAAAACGCCTATTGAGACTAGCTATTGAGAATAATTCCCTAGCAAAATGACCAAAGGACGTGGGGAGAAAGACTGCGCTTCAGCACCCGACTCTGACAGCACTGTAAGCCCCTACTTGGGAGGCGGGGGGGTAAATCGTCCAATGAATCGGATTCCGCCTGCTGGTAGGACCTCGAAGTAGTGACATGCTATCACAAGCTTCAAACTCGTCTACCTCCTCTATTCTGGTACACTGGGAAGCCTAAACCGCCCTTCTTCGACTGGATGGCGCTGTCTCCACATCGCAATATCTGTGTCCTCTACCAACCCACAAATCCTCCAAGCTATCAGTAGTTCAGGGGATTTCGTCTACATCATCCCAGTGGACGAACGGATTGTCTCAGGAGTCCCCTTCACTGCCACACAAATTGTAGACGTGAACCTTAGTTCAAAGCTACGGTTTTGAACCTTGTCGAGGGCAAAGACACAGCATCAGTTTCAACTGCGCATCGCAGTGGTGAAATGAGAGGTTTAGCGCAATGGCTTCCATGCTCCGATTGACGGAATCTAACTTATTCGAGATGTCAGTGAACTGACTGCAGGCTCGACCGCCTCTTTCTCCTGGGATGTTGGCCACGTTGAGCCCAGAAGGTACGCAAAACGCTGGAGGCTCTGACCACGCCAGATGTAGGCTGCATTTGAGTAAGGCGCCAAATTCCCACATGGTAAACATTTCGGCCCTCGACTGTTGCGCGTAAATATTTTGTAACTGAAAAGCATTTTACAATTACAGAGTTTGCAAGGGCGGTCCAAGTTGGCTGCGATTTTATTCCCAATGGGGCGAGTAACTCGAAGACCTGAACAAGCGACCGTTCGTGTTTCACTTCTGTTTACTTCAAAGTCTTATAATTACTAGGATTATCCATATTTTAACGACCCTCGTCTTTTTATAGAAGAAGATGCCAACTTACCCAGTACTGACGGTTGTCCTCATCGTCTTCTGTCATCCACAGACTCAGTGGAAGGATATTACTACTTAACCAGGCTGTGGAATATTTTACAATCCCGTCGAGATGGTGACAAACTGCACCAGTGTCCACGTCTCCACCGACAGCTTATCCCATTTCATCCGTGTATTCTGAGAGTTTGGGAAGACTTGCCATTCTTCTTAGCATCTCCCCCTTCTGTGAAGCGGCACCATTATTTTCTACCGTTTTGTAGGGAGGTTTTAAATTCAACTGTCAAAAGGGAAGACCTTCAAAACGTTTGTTATTCACTTTACGACTCAGGCCAACTTGAGTGTCTTCCATACACCTCTAAGGGCGTAGCCTGGACATAACTTCCATTCTTAGGGCATTTATGTGGGCACCTGTTTGGCGAAAGAGTTTTTACCTGCGTTGATGAGCTTGACAAGGCTGCTTTGTAAGGCCAGCGGGGAGTTTGCAGAGCTCAACCGAGCGCCAGTCGAGAATTCCACCGCGACAGGTACGTCGACTGAGATGGGATGAAATTTACTCAACTCTTCGGGGTGACCGCAACACCACAGCTCTGCGCATGTCCTTCTTCACTCCACTGCCACGCCTCCTGGTCTTGTGCCCCCACACAGCAGTCCCATGGGTGAAAAGTGCCCCACTTAAATAAGCGCAGTTTCCCTCCTCTCAGTTCTTACTGCTTCGCGATCCCAGGGGCAGAGGATGGCCTGTCTCTACTGACTCTAAAATTGCGTTTATTCACCTAGTTGCAATCTTCATTTATTCACTTTCCACGTGTAAGGTCTTCTATTGCAACCAGATGGGAGACTGATTGCTTGTTTTTCGAGACGAAGGAGGATTCCATGGCCTGGACCAGGACCGGATTTGACTGGCTGTTCTTCGCGATCAGACGAGGCTCTCGAGAGGCAAGACAAGGTCGCAATTACAATAATAAACCTCATCATTTATGGAAAAATGGGTCGTATCATCTGCCGATCAGCTGCGTCGATGGCACTTATGAGACTATGCAATCCACGAGGTAGTGAGAACCCTTCCAACTGGAGTGCACGTCTCGTAAGCATTTACGACGTCAGGTTAAGAGAGCACTTGTCTGTCTTTTCAAACAAGAGAGAATGCTGAGGTAAGGCACTGTGGAGTGTTGAAAAGCAGCCTTATGAATGTGGGCATGGGGAAAAGTGACACAGAAGTCACCGGGAATGCTGTGTTTTCTCACAGGCATCAGGGAAAACTCTCCTCTATTCACCTACTTGAATGATTTAAATTACCGTCTGGTGAGAAGAGAGTGAGAACGAGGGTGTGGGGATGAGGTCTTGCTATTTCTCTCTCTCTCTCTCTCTGGCCCTGTCTCGGTGTCTGTCTCTCAAGAGATGTGCGTCCACGGGACGCAGTTAGATGAGCAGCCCTCATTTCGACTTAATGACATCCCTTAATAATTCATGACTACAATCCAATTAGAGTTTATGCTCAACTACCCCATTTTAGCCAAGCTTATTGAAATTCCCCTTAAGTGGACTTAAATATTAACCCACTTAGCTGAGTAGGCACGCGACTGACAAGAGGGGAGAACAGGTCGTATCATCACGGGAGATGGGCATACAAAGCGCTGGGAGGAGGCAACTCGCCCGACCAGGCGGATGAGGACACAATCACCCGTCGATTCGGCTACTCATCACCTTCTCCCCGAAATGGGATATACTTTGGGGAGAGCAACAGAGGCGAAGTGAGGCGCTGGCATGCCGGTACGCATACACAGTGTGTATGATTTACTGTGTGCTTATAAATGTTCGGCAATTTTAGCGTTTAACATTTAGCAAAAACAACTTTTACATTCATTTAATTGCCGCGATTTTGTCAAAGTGGAGCGCGGGGGGGGGCGGGGAGGGCGAGTGAGGGAATATCTGCCATTGCAGTCATAAATACTCTCCGACAGGCCTAAAAAGTGCCATGGGGATATGAAGTGGGGGACACTTCTCTTCGCGCCACACAAAAGCACTTTTGTGTGTTAAAAGGAAGCCGAATCAAGCGGTCAACTAGAAAGAGGTGCGTGTTTGACGCAGAAGTACATTGCGCCTGCCCTTACATCGCAATGGCCGTTAGTTCCGGTCGTTCGCCGGCCAACAGAAGGAAATGCCTCCACCGAAAGCGGAACACAGTGTGAGGGGATTTCACGAGGGCGCTATTCTTCGCCTAAATTAGCCGAGGAGACCCTGTTTCCGCCCTTTGTCCGCCCAACTATAACGTAATTTAATATGCATGCAGCGACATGTCGCACGAGGAGACTTGACACAATTGGGGAATAAAGTAACACGAGGGAAAGGATAATTTGGCAGGAGAAGAATGGCTCCCATATGCCTCTAAATTCCCATTTATGCTAATTGTAATTTAATAGGGTTTGATGTTTTCAGTCCCTTGGCGCTGCGGGCGCGAGAATGAGAAAAACACGAGCGGGAGATGAAACCATGTTGAGCGCCTGGAAAGAGGATGGTCAGAATACTGCGGAGGCAAAAGGGGCGGAGGCAGTGCTTCCGTGTCCGTACAGGTCAAGAGCCGCCGTGGAAACGGAAGAGCACCAGAAAAGTTAAACAATTCACTAAACTCTGCAGTCAATCTTTGAGAAGAAGTTAGTCTTTGTCTACCCTGGGGTTGTTGGGGACCAGCAAAATCTGTCCGAAATTATCACTTGACTGGAGGAGGACAAGGGGAGGTTGGAGTGGGGATACGAGTGGGACCGAAGGAGGCAGCATAAATGGAAGACAGGGGTGAATAGAAGACAGACATGAAGCAATGTAAATGGAACGTACCCGAGAGCCTCACCTTGTCTCCTCTCCTTTTCGTTCCGCTCAGACTAGTGAGATGAGCAATCAGGGTGTGTCTGGCATAACCCTTTGCTTAGCTCGTCCTCTCCTGTCCTTCCCTTCTCATCCTTCGCCTCCGCCTTTGCCACCACCACCACCATCACCATCGCCGCCGCCACCACCACCATCACCACCGCCGCACCACTTAATAACTACTGCAGACAAACAGGCAGGGAAGAAGGCGCACCCACGCACAGACGCGCGCGCTCACCAGCACATGTTCGTTCGCGCATGTGAGTAGAACAACAGCCCACATCTTCTCGCCCCTGCCCTCTCTCTACCTCTCCCCCTCTCCCCCTCTCGCTCTCTCCTCTCACAGCACTTCTAGCCTGCCAAACTGTGGGACAAACAGGTCGTACATACATGTCTGACCACACAACAGCAGCCCTGGCAGCACAATTAATTCGCTCGTCTCTCGTTCTCCCTCCCTCTCCCTTTGCCTGTGTGCGAGTGTGTGTGTGTGTGTTAATTGCTTTGATTTGTAAAGTTGAGTGCAGCCTTATCAGGGGAGGGAGAGGACAGACGCCCCACGAAAGGGGCAAATTACTTGAGGGGTTCCACGAGAAGGGACTCGAACATGCCTCGGCCTCCGTTCCGGGTACCCGTGAACAGCCGCCATTTGTCTGAATTCATTTACTTTGCTCGAAAAATGTTCACTGACAAGGAGACAGGGCACGGAGATCCCGAAAGGCCTCATGGAATTCCCTCCACCTCAACAAGTAGCTCGAACACATTTAAGTGCGATTTAATGGAGCGCCCATCCTTCCACCCGACTTAAAGTGCTTGAGGGAAGTTCGAGTCAAGGTGGCGGGCAATTTTTGCGATGTTCCACGCGATGGATGTCTTTTTGCAAGCTGCATCTTAAAAGAATCTCCATGGGTTACGAGTAATTTAGACTACTGACCTGCTCATTTAAGTGAATGGCGTCCCTCTTAATGATTACTATGAAATAAAAGTTAAGACTAGACGACTTAAAAACACAGCTCGCAGTGGGTAACTGCACCTCCCTTTAAATCATGAGAGGGCGCTGGTCTTACCTCCCTAGGGGTGATAGAAACTGATTTTCAGTATATGTGGTTCGAAAAATCGTGAATAACGTTGAAGACGGCTAATCTTCGCCTTCGGGTAAAGGCGACAACGCCTCTGGCGCTCATCTCTCCGCCAGCCGCACCCCAGCGATGCGCAATTTCTCAACAAGGGACTCTCCCGCTTGTGGAGTGCACCAAACTCTTGCCATCCTCGCTCGTCTCGCCCATCTCTTAAATCGTAGCTTCACATATTCCTCTTCCACACGTTGCATCTGAAGGCTTGTCTACTTGCCTCAAAGAGAGTTCCGTTGCCCATAAATTTTTTCCTGTCTTTGAAAGTATTCGTGTAACCTTACACTGTGAAATTCGTCCACAGTGTGGGAAGGTCCAACTGCACCGACTTAATCCCTTCGAGGGCACTCGCACTAAGCCTTCGTGTTAAAAATAATGGCCTTCATCCTCCAATGCACGCAGCTGCGATGGATGGTGAAGTTTTCTTTCACGTCGCCTTAGTGCAAAAAAGGGAGAATAATGGAGGCGAACTGAGGGGGAAGTGCAGTTGGCATTGTCGCGGCGCCCGCAGTGGTCAGAACACCGGAAGACGGGTAGTTTCACTTGACCTCCTCCCCAGAGACTCGATGTTACGAATGTGTGTTGCAGTACAACCTATTAGTACTATTTTCGAGGACTGATGAATGAACAGGCGGCTTTATTTTGCCCGAAATAGTTGGACGAATTCGCAATGTGACAGTCGTTCTCATGTATGCAAAACAACTGGCGGAATGCATACGCCCAAGTGGATATGAACAATGCGCTCGAATGAGTTTATTTCCACAGTTGAAGCTGTGGCAGTTCTTAACCCCCCCTGGGAAACAATTTTACCTCTCATTCAAGAAAGGTCGTTGAAGGAAAAATGCATTTTGCTCCTTGGAAAGGATTGACGCCAGTTTTGGAGAATCAGGGTGGAAAAGCCTCCCTGTCTGCCTCATTTCGGCAAGGGAGCCGTCTCCTTTTTAGACTTAAATGGTGGGTTAAATGGTAAGGTATCCCGGCAAGTCGGTGTGCAAAAGACTTGGAAGCTAATGAGGCAGGCATTCCACATCGCGACGATGAGGTAGGAGCCCTGTGAAATGGTGTCTATCTCCCACATTTTGAGCGGAGTCTCCTCAGGTGTCATCGTCCACGGACTAGACGGCCAAAATACAGCCTGAGACAAGTTCTAACAAGCAGTATTGCCATAGTAGTCCCAGTAAAGGGAGGAACTTGGACCTGTCAAAATGAGAAACTCAAGTAACTCGTTCAGTGGCCGCTACCCATCACCGCCATCCGCCACTTAACTGACGACTCTTGAAGAACCACTGGGACCGCTGTCATCGTTTTGCATGCAGCCGAACTATGGAGACGAGGGCGCGGCGGGAGCTCGAACCGCTATTCTTCTCCATTTTCACCTACCATCCTAACAAATCCAAGAGCCTCGCAGAGCAAACTTGCTAGGGCTAATTAACAGCCTTACAGAAGAGTCTATCTACCCCATTAACGCCGTATTTTGGGCGACTTTCGTTGACCGTCGGCCATCAGAGAATGGCCTTATTATTTCATAAAAGGCTAATAGCTACTTCGTGAATGAACCATTGTTGTCGCCGAGGCAGAACAGTGCTGTGGCGATTCAATCAAGCCGTGGTGATTGCGAGTGAAAGTGAATGAATAAGGGAAGAGAAGTGACCATTAACCAGGTGTTCGACTATTTCACTGGTCAAACCAAAAAAAAGTCCATTGATAAGGATTTGGGAAACATGTTTTTTTTTGATCGAGAGCTGGGAATTGAGAGTTTTTGTCAAAGAGTCACCTCAAGCCAGCACTTCTCCACATCCTCTCTACTTAAAATGGAGAAGCATCTTGACTGAACTACGGTATACACCCGGGACACGCCTAACGATGCTGACTCGGTGTCGTGGGGCACCTGGTTAGGTGTTAGACTGAGAGGACACCGCAGTTTAAGGCTCCTCAACTTGTAGAATTTGATGTCATGGCTGCTTTGCCGCGGTTAAGTATGGCGGAGGCGCCTTATGATGAGGTTAGCATTGCCGAGGAGCCCCGAAACACCCCGGGGAATTTAATCTTCTGGCATGAATAAAAGACGCCTCGTGGGAGAAGCCTCGAGCCGCTGAAATGCAGTTAAATTTCCCATCGAAATGATTACCACAGTGTATTGTGCCACAACTTAGCGAAAGGTGACAATATCAAATGAGTGGACGTTTAGGTTGAGTACAACATCATCGAAAAGTGATGAAAATCAGCACTTTTTAACGTGGAGGGGAGGGGATAGCGAAGTCTCTGCAGGTAAGTGGGTGAACGACTTCACTCCAGATGTCGCCGCGGTCTCACACGCAGAATTATATTCTTGCAGACGCGATGGCACCCGCCTGTGTCGCAGACGTCGGCGCACTTGGTCCACATCCGATTCCTCGGTGGTTCCGACGTCATTGCAACCGTCTGCATCGGACTCGCGACCTCGACCTGCCTTTCCGGCTCCGTGGTGGTTACAACCGGCGCTGAACTGCACAGTGGACTGGCAAGGAGGAAAAGGCCGAGGAGGGCGGCTCCCACAGTGCTCATGGCCAAATGTTGAGAGCCTCCCACCAAACATCGCATATTTATACTTGGGATGGGTGAAAAGTCCTCTAAAAAATTTGTTTATGCCAGCGGAACATTTGGTTTACGTGACTTTACTGGCAAAGATGATCAAATTCATTCTGTGTGGTAAACACAACACGCTTTTTGCCTCGTGGGCAAATCACGTCAGTGATTATGTTCCCAATGCAAGCAATCTTTACACAGGGACGATGTGACTCTGTCTGTGATAGCCAGTGTCGTGGCTGAAAAGTGCTCGTCTGACTGGTCCGCATCGGCCAAGACGTGGACAGCCTGTCCAGCGAGCCGACCTCCGACCGTCCACCCGACGACCTAATTACTCTTTCGGTGTGAGTAACGATGAACATGAGAAACCTCTGAGATCTTGTCCAATCGCGGAAAGTGGCGCTTTCGGGCAAATATGACAGCAAAAAAAGTGCAAATAGAAATGAAGCTCTTCTGCACCTCCTACAACGCCCGACAGACAGATGTGGCAGAGCGAGGGATTAAAAAGCCTCGCAATTTCTTCCCTCAGGCGCCTGCCAAGTCTACATACCATCGCCTTACTGTGGCATCACCGGAGCTGTTCTTTGCTGCGGCAAACTCCAAATGTCGGGGCTAGAAAAAGCAGAAAGCGAAGGTGAAGGGTAAAAACGTTCCCATCGCTATTCGCTCACCTGAGGAGTTGTGCATTCAGGACAACCCCAGCGTTGCGACGGGAAATGAGGCTGGCAGTTGGGTATCTTCCACACGCGCGGAAAGAGAAGACAACGATGGGGTGAAATGAGAGATCGTATCTGCTGCGTAGTTGTCCATTCCTCTTCGACAAGTGTTCGGATACACCAACGCCCGTGCAAACGCCCCGTCAACCTGGCAGCTAATGGGTAAATAATCGCACACTTTGGATGATCGTTTATTATTCACCAGATTACAAAAAACCAGGTTTGGGTGTTTGGGAATGAACTTCCACACTAAATTGTCCTCGTGGATTATATTGCCGGCGTTTGAGAGGTTCACGATCAAGGTACCCCAAGTCCTGCCGAGTGATAATTACGAAGAGCGGATTAACAGGCTCGATGCTCGGCTTCCTCGGACTGTTTTGAGGTGACTTCAACACGAACTCCATCAAACTACCATATACAACCGTGTTTGTGAAGAGATGGGAGAACTTGACCTATTTTCCCACCTCCTATTACACGCATGTGACGAGGACCGAAAGCTCTAAAAGCTCGTCCTCCATGCCGTCGACGGGTGTGGTGAGCTGATGAGGTTAAGTGATCTTTGCCTCAACCCCATTCCGGGTGGACGGGAGCCTTGGACAGATTCAGGCAGGAGTTGTCGGCGCGTGGCTACGCCTTCCAAAGCCTCCTCGCCACCGTGGCAGCCGGTGGGGAGACGAGGTGATGCATGGGCGAGAACGAGTGATGGCCTCACAGCCCTCGGGAGGGAGGAGAGACACACTTCCTCATCCCCTTTTTATTATGAAATGGTGAGAGGAATTTCTTCGAATGCATCCAGTGCTGCAGACTGGGTGTAACCTCTCGTCTATTTCACGACTCGTTGCCATGACACAGTGAAAGACGATGGCTACCAACTAATGCTTTGCTTTTTTCTTGCTTTTTCAAGTACCGTTGATTAAAATGTAGAGCATCTAAAATAATTAATGTGTAGATTAATTAGAGGCTCCCTTTTATTGCACCTTTTAATGGAAGCTAGAGTGCCTCTGAAAGCTGCAAAAAAGTCGTTAGACAAGTGAGCTTCAGAGGCATTATTTTCTTTCCAAGTTGGTATGAAGGTGATTGCGACGCAGTTTATTCCTTACTCCGAGACGCCACCGCCCCAAAAATTAAGAGTTATTCACCTCGATTTGATAACGTGCAGCTAATTGTAAGAGTCTATTTGTCTCAGTCGTCAACGTTTGTTTACTCCACCAATGTGACGGGTTTTTCTTATTTAATGTATTAACGTAAAACAACCAGTCCTCAACTTCTACCAAGATCACTTTTCAGCGAGTTTTCGGCGTTCGGGAATTCCGGGGAGTGAAATCCTTCCTCTTTGTCAACGTCTACTTGCTGCCTTGGTACTGAGGGTGGGTTGGTTAGTGGGCAGTATTGTCTAGTCTGCTTCTACTTTTTCATTCTAAGTACCTCGAGAGGAGGTGGAGGTGATCTCCTCTCACCCTCCCTGTTTGCATTTCATTCCCCTGGAGGCCGTGTCAATTCCCTCATTCAATGATAATTTAGAGCTGGAAGGAGTAGCTCACTTTGATGTAACAATCCGGTCTAGGACGTAGCCAACGTCAGGGTCGCGTCGCGTGATGCCTCTCAAGGCTACTCACTACCTCCGGGCGCCTCAAAGTACATTCAAAATTACAAAGACCAGATAATCCTCGTGACAAGCTGCCTGTTGTCAAAATTCCTTTACCCATGGAGGTCCCTTCTGTACTTTGCTACTCACAAATGTCAGTAGCATTGATATGTCATTTCAGTTATTCAGCAATCACGCTGATCATTTGCTTGCAGGCGATGGTGTCATTCAATTCACCTATTTTGTCACCGCTTCCTCCGAAAGTGTCTTCACAGTGAGGCAACACGACTCGAGTTCCAGTAATCTCACTCCACTTTCACCTCCTCATTCTCCAAACAGCCACATTTTGTCCTATTACTCGGGTAATCTATTTGTCAAGTTCCCCTAGGCTGCACCTTTCCCCTTGGTGGCACTCGAGTGTCATGGGGTAAATTAAATTTTCGAGAGGTAAACGAAATGATACTTTGCACTTATTAAAGTAATACACGACGGGTTTACTGCCATAGGATGAAATTTTTCCACCAAGGAAATGGAATTCCCAGAAAGCGCATGGAAGCAGTCACCGTCAGTAGTCTTCTTTACCCTCTCCATTTTTCATTCTTCTCCCTTTCGGTACTCATTAACGAATTCATAATTATTCACGAGTGTGCACGTGTACGGAAGAAACCGTGTCCAGATCTAATGACGTTGTCATCTGGAAGACTAGAATGAGACTGTGCGCAAGCACACATACACACACACACATACACACACGCAAACTTACAAACAGGGACGCGTATTGAATGCCCAATTAATTATAATACAGGGAACAAAAAGCGTATGGGAGGCGAAGGAGTACTTCCAGCAGGAGGCATTCTGTGCTTTCACAAAGTCGGAGGAATTTTTTTGTAATCTTATAAATTAACGCATTCATTGTCATGTTGAAGGCGAGAAGCGGGCGAGAGAGAGAGGCGACGTAGATATTCTACTGAAGTAACAGCTGTTAAGACGCATGAATAAGCAGTCGCTGAGGGGAGGGGTCGGGGGGGGGACGGAGCGGGCGTGTGTACCCGAGGTTCGTCAAGGGGGCCAGGGAGTAATTCCAACATTTCCCTATTTGTTCACATAAGTCACTATTAGGTACTTGACAAAGTGGATTTTTACTAACAGGCCTTGGGGCTCCGATGCCTCACCGATTTAGCCTCGCTGTTTAATGAATGCGCCTCATTTTCGGAATGTCATCGGTGCAGAACTCCTTCTTATTCTTCCTCTTTCTCTTCTTCTTCTGCTTCTACTGTTCCGCCCTCTTTGTGATTCACTTATTTCCAATTCTACTAGGTGTTTAAGGTTATTTTAGTTACTTGTCACTTGTTATGCGTATTCGCCTACTATGACGGGTGGGATGCGACCTCCTCGTTCACCCGAGATAGGTCTATCTCCGGCACTCGTGGCTACTCTCATTACGACTGAGTTGCATGCATTGCGATGTGGCCTGAGAGCACAAACCCCTGATCGTCTTTCGTCTGCGAACTGAACAAGATCGTGCAGGTTTGAATGCGAGCCTACGTAAAGCCAGACTTTATAATCCTCCGTTTGGAAGGCAGAAGTCACTCGGGGTGTCATTTTATCCTCACGGCCTCATAGCCCTGAGGCCAGTCCTGTTTCTGTTGGACGAGGCGTTAACACTTGCAGCCATTTCTTATCCATGACAGGGGACGAGGAACTCAGACGACAGTAAGTCCCCACGTGGACGGGATATAAGTGAATCACGAAAGGCAAGACGTGTTAATATTTGAGCATCAGTAGCGACTCTCCTTACGCAGACAGTGTAGGTAGAAAACCTCCAAACGGGAGTGGAGAATGCGAGTTGCGCATAAAAATCGGGCGGAATTTGACCAACTGTGGAAAGCGATGGGGACGAGTGGAGGGGGAGGCAAGCAAGTTGAAAATCATAACGTGTGACATTACAATCGTGCATTTGGTCTGTCAGAGAGGCTTCTGTCAGCTTTATCACCTTCAAGGCACGCCCATTGCCTTTCAGCACTATCTTCTTCAGTCCCCGATCAGAAGATCCACTAAATAGCACCTTTTCGCCTTGACGGCCTACTTGTGTGCATGCTAACAATGCTGGAAGTGGAACGGCGTCGTTTCTGGGACTGTCGGGCGTGGAAATGGTTCCGCTTCATCGTGTGCCTCCATGTTCACAATACAGGGACGCAGGAGAGTTGCCTCTCGGTCTTCTCTGAAATATTCCCCATTCTGCGGGGGAGAAGTGGAGAAAGCCGTGCATTTCGGTAAGGAAACGATGAATGCCTCTACATAGAAGCCAGGTATTTTATAAAAGACATAATCAGCCTATTTTAAAGCTGGAGTCTCGTGGAGGATGTCTTTTTTTTATTAAAGAGACATTAAAAGCCAATGTTTGAATGATACGCACTTTAGTGGGTCACGAAATGGGTGACAAGTGCTCTTCGCCGTATTTCACAATCTGCCTCCTCCTCCTCCTCCTCCTACAATGTCATTAAACCGATTGACTTCCACCAGTTCTCGGCTGTGCATGAGCTTGCACCTCGTCAACGAATACGTCCATTACGCGTCAATCGAGGAAACGTTGAGTAGTTGAAGAGGCATTCGGCTGTAAGTTTTCTTCTACCAACCGAGGAATGTGCGTCCTTGTTAACAGATGTCTCGGTCAAAGTCCCCGTCGACCAGTCAGACCGCCTACTCGAAGCTTTACAGTCCGTCTGCTGAGTGATGAGACCACATGGTGAGGAGTGTGGAGGGCTCAGCTTTTCCGTCTACGAGAGGAACCGTGAAATACACAAACCTCACGAGTGTCGACACAAAGAGAGTGATGAGTTCCGAACATGGATGCACCCGCGTTGAGTACGAGAAATGTCGGAGGGGTGAAGCCTCGCGGCGGCTAGTGGGTTTCCCCCGACGGAGGCGCGAGGAGGCGCAGGTATTCGCTTCTATCTCATACCCAACCTAGTCGCTCATTGTCTTATTGCGCCATGTCGCCACCCGAGGAGCGACATCCTTTATTTAAAAAAAACACGTCCTCAACGAGACGGTTAGTCTGCAATTCGTGCGTGCGTGCGTGCTGGCATGTCTGCTTGCGTAAGAGTTGTCTGGTGAGGCCGCAGAGATGAGGCGGCGAGCAAGCGAGCACACAAACACACACAGACACACACAGTTAAGCACCAGGCTGCAATAATGCCTCGGCTGCTGCGCCTGTTAACGGCATAATTAGGATGACTTCCTGTAACCGTGTGTACGTGTACTGCCTTGTTAACTCGAGCCAGTGCGGTAATTGCTGCCAATTTGTCAACATGTGTCGGGCTAATTTCCATGCTCTTTGCGTTCACACCTCGCGCTTGGGTATATGCTGCGAAAAATTGGTGAATAGAGACGCTAAATTCACATGAAATGTAAATTTTTCTACCACGCTTTTGTGTACCTTCAAAGCACTCTGACAGTTCTTTGAAATTTGTGTAAATTAGCCTGTTGATACTGCTACCCCCTGCACCGCCGCCGCCGCCGCCGCCGCCGCCGCCGCCGGCCCCCACCCCATCCCCACCCGCCGCGACTCCTCCTCCTCCGCCTCCTTCTGCTGCTGTTGCTACTGCATGGAATGTCATTTGGCTTCAAAAATATGCATTTGTTCTCACCCTCTCAGCATCAGCGGTGTCTACTTTTTAGTAGCCCATGCCTCACCTTTTTTGCCTGAAGGATAAGCCCCCTGATGCCTCCTGCCGCCTGCCTCCTGCCTCCTCGTAGCGCCTCCACCCGAATGCTGCTTATGTCGTTCAGCTGTGCGCAGGCCTTACACCGAAGAGCCCAACACTCACGCCAAAGAGTTCACTGCGCCAGCACGACTTATCCACACCCGGTGGGTTGGATTTCGGTGAGGCCCTTAGTTAGGCATAAAAGACCTTAATTTATCGGGGTTATCGTGCCATCTCACTGACTCCCAATGCTAATCACATGACTGCAGGGGTTGTACCAGTTGCCCCTTAAGCTACCAAACCAACTCTGAGTTTTGAGACCATGGGAAAGGATGAAAAGGTTGAACAAAGTGGTCCTGGAGTGAACCATATCTCCTCCCTATGGTCCATCACGGCGACGATGCCACGAATCCCCGAATCGGCAGCCGGGTGAAGGTCTGACGTGTAGCTGCGCCTCTTCAGCGGATTCCTGGTGGCGAAGGGACCCCACTTTCCTCCTAAACACACTTCCAGCGTCCATGTGTTAGTTTGGAAACTATGAACTAGGCGTTGGATATAAGTAGAAGGCAAAGTAGCCCACTTTTTCACACAATTCATTATTTTTAATCAAAATAACTTCCATGGGCATTTACGGCTTTTTGTCTTATTTGAAAGGATGCAAAGTCTTTTACCATAGCATTTTGGTTATTATGTTTTTTTCTCCTAAAATTATTAACAATTACAAAAAGTCGTTGAAATACCAAGGGAGAGCGGAGAATATGGCCAAATGTCATATTTTAGGTAAATTATTTGCCTCACCTTCATGCGCTGTTATCGAGTAGCAGCTAAGCGTCCGTTTCACAGTTTCCATCCTGACAACAGCCCATCGAAAAGTGTGCCAACTGTAAACTGTTTAATTTTGACTCAAACCACATTCAGCCTAAGCACGTAAATTGTGACCTTCTGAACGAGTGCCGTCAGCCACATTATAGTTTTGCTTCTATTAAACAACATCCCATTAGCCTTACGAAATTCTTTTGCCTCGACCGGGCAAAACATTCCTCCCACTAGCTCCAGTATTAGGCGAATCATCGTCAAAGTGATTAGCCTTCATGCTGGTGTTGTTGTGATGACGATCTCCTGAAAAGGAATTTCCGCCCACTGCCTGTTGAGACCGGCAGTTGGAACCTCCACGATTGGCGGCCGCTGATTGGTGGTTATTTTTCGGTCCACCATCATCTGGAGACACACGGGCCAGAGGCACGTCTCTTCAACGCTCACTGAGGGCATAGGATCCCTTCAGTAGGCGAGGATCTTCGCAAACTCCGCATTCCTTCGATACTTCAAGCCTCTCCTCCTAGTTTATACTTACTTTGGACATAATGAGGCCATTGTGAATCAACTTCAGAGCCTACTTTCGTGTAGCTGTTCTGACTCTCGCCGATGCAGAGGTGTTCGCAACAATCCTTACCGAGTCCCCGCAGTACCGACTAGGTGGTAATAGGAGCTGATTGTGGAAGGGGACATATAACAACGCCTGTTGCGGTGTCCGACAGGCAATCGACTTGCACAACGTGGGTAACGCTTCTCCTTCTCCTCCTCCTCCTCCTCCATCGAGTCATTGTCAACTCAAGGGCTTTTCGGCACAGGCGAGAAGAGGCGAAGGAGAATGTACGCTTCGATGGGCGTCTCTAAGCTCTTAATTGACTTCATAGTTGATTAGCCAGCAGAACCGATGGTGAAAGGCTGTCAAAGTGATTATCATAACGTAACCATCACTTGTGTTTACTTTCGTCTTGAACGTTACCCTTTTGTTTGTCTCTCAATCACCCAAACTACGTGTTGTTAGAAGGCTGAGGTGACAATTAAATGGGCCTTATTTATTAATGTCACCACCTCCTCCTCCTCCTCCACCTCCTCCTCCTTCGAAGCCTATGCAATTTTACACATTCTGCCCCATTGTTTATCATAATTTAAATAATACACCACAAATTTGTGTAAACAAGGATCAGGTCACGAGTCTAATTCCACGCGACAAACGGGAATGATAGTCGGAGCTTCGGTTTCACGCAGAACTCGCGTTATGCACTGCGGCCTGACCGACCGGGGAGGCTACGTCCTTGCGGCTCCACGTGAAGGCATTCCAGTTGCATTGACTCGCGTCTCCCGTTGACTGGACGCCCTGTGCCGAGGCCGACCCCCTCCGGTCGGGCATGTAAATTTCGGTACATTTAAGTTTAATGCCTCTACGAGGTGTCATAAAAAAAAGATTATCCTGGGGATCTTTCAACCCAACAACATGTGAGAGCATGTTGGCCTCGCACTAACAACTGTCACTTCCCGTGGATGCCTCCAGTCGCCAATCCTTTTTATCTCCGCCCCGTTGGATGTCATTCGCCTCCCCGATTCACCCGCGCGAAAGCAGTGTGGTGAAGACCTTGGCCTCCGACTAAAGCAGGCAATAGTTGAGGAGATAAATTGCCTCCTCGCAGAGAAGACGCTCCTCCCTTTTTAAGGCTATGTTTTCGGCTTCTTATATTCTCCTGGTACTATGTCGGACTTCTTGCATGTACGCTTGAGAGTTGAGAACCTGATAAAATCATGATTAATGGAGTGTTAACTGAATTTAACATTCGGAAGTCATAATGATGTTTGGCCGGAACACAGTCAAAATGGGAGCGAGCGAACGAATTACAAAATAGTCGCATTTATTCGCCTTAAGGGATGCCTTCGTGATTCGTAATGTCTGGTGATCATGGCGCCTTAATGGGGAGACAGAAGGACGTGGCCAGGATGGGAATATGCCTAGTCTACGCTGATAAGATTCATTTAATTTCACTGACAGCTCTATTCCCGCAGAACTTCCATCAGGTGAGGGCTTTAGCCTATTCGGAAGTTAATAAAAGGGAGGCAAGTTGCCATTGTTTCCCGCAGGGTCCATTGAAAGTGTCGGCGGTTCCGGGGCGGGGTCGAGGATTCCCCGACTTATTCTCGTCGATTCCTCAACGCTACGCTAAGCCCTTAGGGCTCTATCAAGCGGTAGTCTAGGGTACCGTTCTGTTACGCCTTGAGTTTGCGATTCGTCCGGCATGTAATAGACCGGTTTAACCCAAAAGTATGTCAAAGGTTAAAGGGATCATAATTTTTTTTTGTTGATTAGAGACTGTGGCCGGTGCGGAAGTCAATTTTCTTTGTACGAGCAAGTGAGGAAGCTACCAGGGTCAACTTTGAGTCACTGGGGTAACCCATTTTCCAGTCTGTTTTGCGCTACTGAAGTATCATAAGTAGAATACTGAGCTCCCACGAATTTCGGGGTAGTGAAAAATAGGTAATTTTTCCAATCGTGGTCAACCTGTGAGTCTTTCTACTGCCAGAGAGCGGCGAAATGAGGATAATATTAGAGGTACTTTCAGTAAAATACGCTGCAGTCACAAGTAGAGCTGGCCAGTGTCAAGACGCCGTGGGACTTCACGATCTCCCGTAATTAATATAAACTTCCGTTCATAATAAGTCATTTATGCTGGATGACGGAAGAGTGTTTCGCAAACAATGGGTTTATGGTTTCCAGCCACAGAAACAAAAAGATTTGAACGACGATCTGTCATACCAGTGGCCGCTTCTCTTTGAGGGTAAAACATATCAGGAGAAAGTCGCCCTTGAGCGAAGGAACATTTAAAGTTCTCTTCTCCCCCTTTCCGCCTCTCTAATCCACTCCATTGGGGCGTAGCTTTTGCCAAATAATGTCAACCCCATTTAATTGGCATCTTCCCCACTAACTGCCTTGTCCTCGGTACCCTTGAGAGACGAGACAAGAAAGTCTTCCTCTCAGCTGCTGCAATTATCATAATCAGTGGTTGATCCCAACTTTTTCTCTTTCCTAGGATTAATCCAGCTTTTTTCATTCCCCCCCCCCCCCGCCTACTACCACCACCACTGGAGGGAATTTCAATTAAAATATTCACTCCGGAATTAACGTGTACACAGGGTTGTGGTAATCCTCACGGAGTGGCCCGTCAAGGGCTTATTGCGCTCATGCTCGACTTGGCAAAGGTTAATTGAGGAGTTCCACCGCCCCAGGACGGGGAAGTCCGAAGTGCGCAGAAAGGATGTATAATTATACGGCGTATCTGTCTTGTCTGTGGACTGAAAATGACTTATTTTCCTTGATCTCCAAGTCAAAACAAAGTTTTAAGGGTTACAAATTTGGAGACAAGTCAGGGTAAGAGTCAACAGTTACCCTGCTCGGGCTTACCTGCTTTCTCGAGTCTAAGGAGTCACTCTTGGAGGAATCATCGCCTCATTTCAGTCATACTAGCAAATATCTTCTTTCCCATGGATCATCGCTGTTGGTGCTGACGACGCATTTTCCACGCAAAACTATTTCACAAGGCGACTGCGATCCGCGTCTGACTCCAATCGAGTCGACGGGTTTCTCGCCTCTTATAACACCCGGGGCAGGGCGTACAACAACAATATTACCTCATAAGTTTAAGTGGGACGGAAATGTTGAAAGAGAAAAAAAATCCTGTCAATGTTTAGTTGGCACTTCCATTTATGGGTTGTGTACAAGGCAAAAGTTTAAGCAGACGAGTGTTAGATGACTTAGGCCCCGTTATCACTCGCCTGAGAGCCCAGCCCCTGCTCGGCCCCGGCCTCGGTCCCGGTCGCAGGCCCGGCTTCATTGTGAACTGAATCCATTGTAGCCCTAAGGTGGCGGTGCAATGAACACCCAACCTGCTATTGCGTCTTCGAATTAGTTCCTCCATACGCGTGTGGAGTGAAAAAGAATGCAGTAGAGCAATCGCCTGATCGTGATAAAGAGTAGAGGAGGGTGGAGCTCTGATCAGATGTCATTGTTGTAGTGAAATGTGACACTTCCTCGGGGCCGCGGAGTAAACGAACAACTCTCCATTTACTTGCCTCGCCTCCCTCGCGCCCAAGCCGTATCTTGTGTGTGTGTGTGTGTGTGTGTGTGTGTGTGCACATTTTTATCGTAGAAAATCGCAGCAGAGTGTGAAGTGTTATTAGGTGCAAATTACAATCCTGTTCACATGCCAACTGAGCAAATACGATGAAGCCAGCACCTGTGCGTGTGTGTGTGTACACCTTTGTTTGTGTTTATGCGCAAGTTATTTGATATCCAGTTTTGCAGCTACGCTATCTCTCACCTCGCACTGTTTGCACTAATATCAAATGCGTGAACTTTACTCTCCCCTTGACGCGAGCTGAGACATTTTCGGTCGCTGTCAGGAGGACACTCGAGGAATGCGTGATGTACGCACACACACACACACACATACACGGACTTGAGGTGCTAGTGAGTCTTGAAGGCACCGCCGATGCCTGTATGGGCGCGCAGTCTTCTCAGCTCACAGAAGTCGACGAGCTGCTGGTGAGAGGATACATCCCACGGAGACGGTGACACAGTTTCACGAAGTCAGGCACTTCGACCTTGATGCCCCTTGGGACTGTGGTCTTCAACATCAGCGCATACCCGCCACTCGACACATACGTGTGGGCCCTACTTCGAGGATGCGGACACTCAGTGGAAGCAGTGATGTCTGAGATTAATCTGTTTTCCCGCACTTTTTTCTCCTCATAACAGTACAATTGCACACTGGGTACTCCGCACTTACCGCTCTCGGTGTGCGGTTGTTTCCATAACAAGGATTAGCGTGGATGGGAGGAGATTGGCGGTGTCGGAAGGCGGAGGATTCTAGCCCCAGTTCCGCCCATCACCACCATCATCATCAACATCAACATCAAAAGCCTTAATTTTAGCGAGGCAGATGTAGACAAGTGAAGTGTCTCACACTTGCTGGCAGATTTCAGGCCTAAAAGGCCTCGCCATAGATGTCACGCATGAGAGCTGATAATGGCAAAACTACCGATGACAGCAATGGCCGGTGAGAGACCTGATTGGGAGACGGGCGACACTACAAGTGACACAATTAATGTCCAAAGCCATTCTGATGAACGTGCCATTTGGAAAATTCGCCTACGACACCCTTCAGCCTGCATGGGGATTGAGGAATTGGCGGTCAACGTAACAAGCTGATGAGGTTCTGATGAAATGTGCCATTATTCGCCCCCTTGGCTAGTTCACTGGTGCATGTCTGTGATGGTAGCAACCGCAGCCCAACTTTTGCGACATGAGGGCTCAACGGTAAGATCAACACAGGTAGGAGAAGTAATAAACAGACCATTCGAGTGGTGTGAAGCCAATTTCAGCTATCGGACAAAGCGAATGTCGTTTTGAGACCTGCGCGCAGAATATGTGGGGGGAACTCATTAAGACTGTGTGTAGAATGGTAGTTAAATGTGTACAATGGCCTTTAATTGTTGCTTGCTCTGGCCACTAATTTGGTTATTTGCTAAACTGAAGTGAATCACGTGAGATGTGCGCTGTCAAGTTTGCTCACGAAGCCAAGACAAATTAGAAGACAATCTTCATACCGCTTCGAACGCTCATCCAATGGGGACGCTCATTCATTGAAACGTCATTCCGGTAAATGACGACCCTGTGATGTCACTAGACGAAATATGATACACTTGTGGCCTTTTGCGCATTTCGTGGTTGATGGTAGTCCGGTTAACTTCCACCAGTCCTCGTGTGTGCATGCGTATGCAACTCGTCAACGCATGCGTCCAGTCGACACGCTGAAGAAGCGTTGAATTGTTGACCAGACACTCAGCTGGACGACCTCCTCCTCCTCCTCCTCCGACCGAGGAATGTGCGTCCACGTCAGTGGGTGATTTCGTCAAAGTCCTCGTCTGTCAGTCGGATGGCCTCCTCGAGGCTGTACAGTCCGCCTGTTGAGTGAGGAGACCACTTTGGGACGAGTGCAGAGGACTCAGCTTGTCCGTCTACGAGAGGAACCGTGAAATGGACACAAACCTCGCGAGGATTGAACCGCTCAACTGGACTACCTGAATCGGTGCTTGTCCCAACTCACCTTACCACGATGGGAGGTGCGAAAACGCGACAGTGATGGGAAAAATAAGCGTCATTTAACCTTTCCCAATGTCACCTACTAATTTCCATAGTCAGGACGTAGTTCAATACTCTCTCCGTGATGTGGAAATCGCTCTAATGAGCGATAGAGTTCAGTGAATTGGAGGATTGACAGTATGGGCAATCTCAGGTAGGAGGGCATAATGAGAAATGAAGAGGCGAACTTTATTACAAATTGAATCACCATGTGCAAGGCCACATTAGACGTTCTGTGCACACTTACACAGTAACAAAAACTTTCTCCTGAATTTTGCTGAGGTGTAGACAGGTGCGTTTACGTGTTTGTATGCATGTATATATGTGTGTGTGCGTGTGTCTGTGGTTGCATTTGAGGGTGTGGGCACTTACTGGTACACCGATTCTCATCTTCTGTTTCACGCGTACTGCCTGCTTGCCTGCCTGCCCGACCGCCCCTCCACCCGTCCACCCCTCCGCCCTCCCCGCCGCCCGCCTCTCCGCCCGCCCTCCCCAGCCTAGACTGACTTAGCACCAAACGCCCGCCCACATTCCCACGCGAAGGAGGTCCAGGAGTAATGAATGAATTTGACACTCTGATTGCATAATCTGATGTGAAAATGCATTCCTTAACTGCGTATGTGAGTGTACGCATTTATGGTCCGAGTTATGGGAAAGTGCTGGGAATGCAACAGGCCTGATAAGTTTAAACTTCGCGACATAGGCCTAGGAATCCCCGCTTACAGGCTGCTCCATTACCTTTGTTCGGTGGACAATGACCCGATCAGTGGTCGCAGCCTCCTAATACCAGGCAAGAAAAGGATTCTTTCCACCGCGCTGCAAACTCCGAAACGCTACGCACTATGATTATCATCTGGTGGAGATGGAGGGAAATCGAGGGGAGAAGTGTCGTATCCACGCTTCAACCCTCAGTCCACCGATTCATAAAAATGAATGGCATAGGAGGTTGCCTCCATCGACGCATGGCCACGTCCCCGCGTCCATTTAGTCTGAACACAACCACCAACATCCCAACAATAAGGGCCGCACGCATCCTCGAGACAAGGAAGTAGCGAAACCAAAGAAAGGGTTTCTCTGTCTCATTCCTCTTCCCTCTTATTTATTGGTGTGTGTCTCTACGACGAAATAAACATAAAGTCAATTTAACTTATGCGGACGGTGATCCGACCGGACTAATCCGTCTTTTTCCCATGTCCCGACTGACCCTCTTTCTGAAGCAACGGTGAACATGGCGAGTGTACTGCTCGAGATTAGCATTCCCCCCATGAGATGTCGGTTAAGGAAGGCATAGACGAATATGAAGAGGCAAGGCAAAGGGTTACTCGGTGATTTCACGTGACTCCGACATGCGCCGTTTGACTCGCCGTTCTGTTGCAGCATCACTTATCAGTGGGGGCGACGTCGTGACGATGTCGGTAAGGCGGTCAGATTACGCAGGCTGACTATACTCTCCGTGTGTCATCCATTATTCTTTGTCTCGCCACCATTAATCAGCCTTTGGCCTACTCTTTTTTCACACCTCCCGAGGTGTCGGCTGACTGACATTGGAATGTCTGTTTAAGGCCTACGATTCCACTGATCGACTTATTCGTCGACACAAGCTCACTTCGTCCTCAACCATCCGTCTCATCCAGGGAAAAACCTCACCTTCAACTCAAATTGGGTCTACCGGGTTAACAAACTACCGGTAAAATCATGATACTTTAGAAGTGTCGATTAAATTGTATGCCATTGGAGTGCACCACAACATCTTGTTAGTTCATGTGAAATGTTGACTTTTTGAAGGTGGTCGTCAAGAGCGCGGTCTTTCGCCGCTTGACGGGGGAGATTGGGTGGCCTCACTTTTTGGACAGGTTAATAAGTAAACCCTCAGAGGTAAATAATGCCGCGAGTTGGCTCTCCACTCTGGCGGCAGTTATGGCAACGATGCCGGCGTGTGCACGTGGATACATAAATTACCGTCAAGTTAATAGAGTCGGAGTTCGTCGCACACATCACACTGGTCTCAGGATGTCTCTCATAAGTTAACTTCTATGCATATGTCTGGCGAATTTGCGGCTTGGCGTACCAACTCTCCACAAATAAAACTTCAGTAAATTTCGAGTCTACTGGCATTTCCACCGCCTTTGTGTCCCTTGGTGATTAAACGGTTTCATTTCGCTCACATGTAAAACATGTTTTTCACAGTCTCCTTCAGTAGTTTGCTTGTGGGCATTCTTTCTGTGCCTCTGAAAGCCTGCCATTAGAAAAGCGAGGCACACGGAGTGGTGCATACTGATTTAAGGTGCTTTATGACCATAAGATACACCCGCCTTGAGACGCATCACCCCCCGAAGCCGAATCCAATCGTCCAAGAAGGGTAACTTTACCCTTATCAGTTATATTGTGCAAACTTTTGAATTCTGTCAAACTTTAGACAGCTTTTCCCTGCTGACCACACAGAAGGTTTCATAAACTTGTGCTCAATGGACTTCATTTGTGAAGATTTTCCCCAAGCATGTCTCACTGCCTTTGTGAAGTGATTATACGTATTAATCTCAAGCCCCCTGTCTTGCTGACAGCAAGTTTGTCGTCACTACCTTCCACCCTTTCGGAAAAGTGGAATGTGGCTCATGTCGCGTAGTCTACTCCAACGCCTTCAACACAGTCAGCCTGGGACATCGGCCCGAAACGAGGATTGCCGAGCCGCAGAGTGTAGTGTGACAGAACCTCGGACCGCGAAAACGTTCCCTTCTGCCTTTTCGCCTAACCACCCACCTACTTTCTAATTTGAAGACTTTCGCCTTATTAACCCGCGGTCAGGCGAGTGGATGGAGATTGGATCGAGCGAGTCAAATATCTTTTATGAACTTTCCATTTGCGTTTGCAACAGATGACTCCACGAAAGATGGCTCAATTCTCCCATGGCCTGATTTTATCACACTTATGAACAGTACAGACCTAAGAAATACTCGAGTGAGTGCTTCTTTCTCCCCTTGAATCCACGGTTCATGGTGGTGGAGTCTGGTTCCGGCGCCTCGTCTGCGGAGGAGGTGGAAATCCGCGGAGACGGTTAAGGAGCGGGTGGGTGGACCTTAGGAGACAGCGGGAGACCTCGCAAAGGTGTTACTCTGTGGATTTTCTCTTCCTTTTCGCCGGATGTACCCTGAGCGAACATGGAAACTTTGAACAAAAAACGGCAATTTCTCACTTAATTTACATTGCTAATTTTCCGACTGCCAGATGACTGCAAAAGTCACATGAAATGCTTCTGAACAGTCTATTCTGGTTCATCGGACACCATTCTGCGCCGGATGGGGCCACCGAGAGTTTGTGGTCTGTCATTCGCATGCGGTTTTCAGCATCTCCTTCACTTTGACAATGTGAATTTTTGTCAGACACCTTAGAGAACACGATGGTGTATCCCACGCAGGTGGTTGAGGATGAAAACTTAAAACAATTCCCATTAAATCCGCGCAAATTTTCATTAATTTAAGTGATTCCCTCTGTGCTTTGATTCTCCGCCATTTACTTGAACCCACGGAAATATTCGGAGCAGTTGGCGGAGAGCTAAAACAGGAGGATAACTTTTCCACTTGGCTTATCAACATCTCCCCATTTCGTATCACTTTCATGTCAAGTTAACATGCCCTGCGCATCGTTCCGCGATGTTGCAAATGAAGTATGTGACGATTCAAATATCACCCTTTGAGAGTCTCCTCGATGCTCCATTCTACTTTGATGCTTTACTGCCACCCAAGTTGAAAGGTGAAATAAGACAAGTTCTTGTTAAAAGACCGACTCAAAACCTTTGACTAAGACGCGTTTAGCTCTGTGGCTGCCAAGATTTCTGCCAAATACAAATACACTTCCCATCAATAAGGCCCACTTTATTTTGTGAACCTTTCACCGTGTAGTTAAGCCACCCGCGTCACATAAAAGTGACGCCGCGACTTCCGTTCAGCACTGTAAGTGTAAATGGTGGGGATTAGTAAGGTTAAACGACGACCATTCGAACTCTAGCAGTCATCCATCCTCGGAGACCTCGTAACGAATCTTCTCCGCCGCCTGGGTAACTGCAGTGTCGCTTCCCCAAGAGTGATTCCTTGTGGTGATACACCCATGGAGAGGTTGGTGATCTCCCCGTGGCGCCTTAACTATCACAGGTGTCAAGTGGGAGTGGAGAGACGGAGCAGGGAAGGCGCGCCTACCATGGATGATTTAGGCGCCTTCCGGAGGTCCCCTTATCTCGCCTTGTTTAACCACTCACCTGAACCGTATGAGATGAAGCCTTTACTAAAGTGTGGACCAAAAAATGACGAAACTTAATGCTAGTCAGCAGTTAGGCTGAAAGAGAGGGAAAGAAGGAGGGAGGCAGAGAGCTGATAAGTCACCGAAATGCCCAAATTTATTCCAACGCATCAGGATGGAGTTTACTCCATTGTGATGCATAAATTACCGCAATGTGATAGAAGATCAAAGATTCTCTAATCAGCAGACGCTTTGCCCGCGAGGTGGCAGCCCATATAAATAGCGGCATAGGCGTTCTGGCAACGGAGAGGGTCACTTTTCCACTTTTTCTCCAAGTAATGTATGCAAAACCCCCTCTGTAGAACGGTGTGTGTGTGTGTGGGTGACGTGACGTGAAGTGAACGACAAATTTGTAGTCTGAACAATTCTCAATGCAGACGTTAATGTTCATTCTCGCGACGATGCGACTGAGGTGCCTCCTTATTGTATGTCGGCTCCCATTCCGCCTCACCAATTGACATCTGTGCTCATTCGGTCAGAGTGAGTAGAATGTTGGCCCTGATCGTGGCCGATGAATTGCAGGACAGTGTGTTGACTATGTGGCGGGAACTGCTACTATCCATTGGGTAATACTGGGAAGATCTTGCTTACTTTGTGAACTCTCGGCTGCACTCCAGCCTCCAGGTTCAGATTTTGATGCTCGAACGTACGGGGAAAAGCTCCAGATGATGAAAACAGCGTCTATTTTCATTTAATGCGGTTTCGAGAGTGGAGTGGAGAATAAAAAGAGTTACTCTTACCCTTTCTATGTGAGTAGCCTTATGGCCTCAGGGAGGGGAAGAAGAAGAGGAATTTTTAAATTTCATGTCCAACGAAGTAGACCACGATCTGTCAACATGCACTGCGTTAAAGACTAGATGGGAATCAGGCTCCAGCGCGCGTCATGGACATTTGTCAAGCACAGTGAGTGAAACCCACGAAACAGTTGACTTTTGTCGCCAACATCTCAACGACTTTGTTGGTGTTGTCTGTGGGCCTGGCGTCAAGAGTGAGATATGCGTTTCTTCACATGCATTCAGAGAGAGAGAGAGAGAGAGGCCGCGGTCTTCAAAACAGCTTGCAGTGTCTGCGGCTACCCACACCCGGGTGAACGCATTTGAGACATTCACCTCTGCCGACTATCATGGGAGAGGGGGAGTGGGTTCCCTCTGGTTTAGGTATCTTAGCTGCAATTTCCAGTCTTACACCCAAATCGTTGGTGTTTCATTGCGAGAGTAGTTTATCATACATCAAAGGAGGTATCAGCCAATTTAGCGACCAACTGTACTGGCCCATTTCCCTCCTCCTCCCCACGGCGGCCCCCTTGGCCACCCGCGCCACCCCCCCCCGGCTCCGTCCGCCCCGCCCTGCCCAAAATCACGGCAGATGGCTCAAACCAATTCCACTAGACTGTAGTGTTGTCGCGTACCTTTTCACAAAGCTCCTACCTCCATGCTGCAAAGTTGGTCGGTCGGTGGTTTTTTGATTAATTGTGGGAATGTAGCCTCCATTGTCATTCTGTTGATTAAAATTAGCGTGGGAAGCTCCATGTTCGTGGTGGCAGCCACTGTGTGCTAACAGCTATCCTGTCACTTCTTAGTAGCATTCTGTGGTGTTTCAGCCTTCCATGCGGATTTCGAAGTAGAAGAGTTAGCAGCTCGAATCCACTTACCTTCTCCGTCTGAATGCTAACGTCCGGACCACATGATAAGATTTATTCTCGATTCTGCGGCTGGTTATATTCATAGACCCATGGAAAAACAATTTCTTCAATGGGTGGCTCTCTTCCTCCTCAAAGTTTCTCCGAAACGGAAGCAGAATTATGAAAGTGATGTCTTAATGGTTGGGGTGTTTTAGTAGGGGCTCTGCATCCATCCCTGAAGGACACCAACGCAGAAAAGGAGAATGAGAGTTAGAGAGAGAAACATCTCAAAAGGAATTCCACCCACTTATTACAGGAGCTGCCCAAATCTGAGACGAAAATGGGCTACACGCGCTGTTTTTTTTCTCGCTCTACACGTCGCTACGAGAGGTTAAGAAGTCTCCCAGACTCCACTTGGATGAAGGCTCTTGGGAGGCATGGGTCTACTTTCTTCCAGATGAATTTAATTTCACACCCGTTCGGTCCCTTTTACACATTTCTCGCACAGAGTTTTAAATATCATTTTCGTTACGAGCAGGAAATGTTGATTTACCTTTTGTTTGTATTAAACTTCTTACAGCGCTGGATGAGACAGGATAAACGTCGAGATGCTCGGTTCACCGACGCTTGATAGATTCTCGTTTAAACAGGAGTTTCACAGAGAGAGAGAGAGAGAAAAAAATGGATGTTAATAACTCACGCTTCTGGAGGAATTAGCCGCCCCGCACCCGCAGCCTTAGACCGCCACAGTCTTGCGACAAACCGTGGGTCCAAACCTCATCTATCATTACAATTTACCGAGACAATTAACGTACACGCGCGTTGCAAAGTGCGTCTGCGTGCGCACACGCCGACACGTCCACAGACGGAACGAGTGGAATTGCCGGCGAAGAAGTACGACGAGAATTCGCCGTCTCCGGTCACTTTAGCATTATATTTATGTGTAAACAGCTGTGTGATGTCTAGTCCTGAGGCAGGAACCTCGTAGGCACGCATGCATGTGTGCGCTCATGTCAGTGTGTTCGTACGTAAGACTGAAAGAAGACTAGGTAGGACCGAGAACTACTTGACTTCGAATAGTTTATATACATCCATTGTGATGGGAAATTCTTCCCCCCAAGATATGAGTGTGGTGGGCAGTTGAGAAAATTATGGTCGAATATTCGCCGGATGACAGGTGGTGTCAGACAGGGAAGCGGAAGTATCCACTCTATCACGTTCGAACTGTGAGGTTGACAGCTCAGATTATGAACAATCAGGGAGGAAATACTCCTAATTACTGTCACCTTAGAGGACGAGGGACGAAAATCACAGGAGTATGTGTACTAAATCGAGGTGAACAAGGGGTAGACCGGTTCTAAACAAACATTGACTTACCTTTCAAACTCGAGGGTGTTCGAGGCCTCAAGTCATAGACACACATCAAATAAAATCCGGCAGGTTGGGATTATGCTCGAGATTACGTGTACTGCAGCTAGAAGAACGGGTATAGTTCCACCTCGTGGCCTCGTGGCCGAAGTGTGGGTAACGGAAATCGGCGTCCGAGGCAACTGCAGTCGTGGGCCACTCTCTCAATCTCTCCGCCTGTTCTATCACATCTTCACACAGTCTATAGTATTTGGTTCATTTTTTTCGGAACTAAAGTCGAACCTCGTCCCAACCGCTTCCACGCGATCCCTATTAAATCAGGTAGACCACGAGTCGAGGGGAATGGTCAGTGCTTCTACTTCACCTCGATGACGTTTGTGTCATTGGTACAGAGACGAATTCCACAAAGTTGCCGTTTATTAAGGTATACTTCACGAAATTCCAGCCTTAGGCCATAAACGGATCATTACTGTGCTAACCAAATGTTTACTATTTCAGACGGTGTTAGTTCTCACAGACATGCTGGTAATTATTTGATTCTCAATATTTCGGTTAATAGACCGTTTTTTAGTGGGCCAAAGCGGGATGCGGGCAGTGGTGCACATATTATATTATGCTCTTACTGCGGACACATCATTTTCTTTAAAGCAAAATCAGCGGGTACTACGATCTGCTTTAGAAGTGTGAAGGACAAACGAGTCCGGTCTGCAGAGTTTCGTCGAGACACGAGGGTGCAAAATATACGCCTCGCCCCTTTTTTCCTCTCCATTTTGGCTACTAATCCTGCGGTCTCAATTGCACCCGTGCTAGCTCCTTACTCCCGTCAAGGAAACTCAGCGTTAATTCCTCCAAAACGCATTGCCACCGCGCAAAATCAGTCACATGTCCTCTTAGCCGAGTGGTACATTTAAAAATTTTGAAGGAGCGAATAGTTGTCATTGGCCTCCAGAGAGCAACGAATGACAGGAGGCTTTTCATAGTAAAAGTGGGCAGCTTTACTGACCCACCACGATCAAGTGCGGCCCTTTGAACGCGGTGAGGAGCACATAACTTGGCCGCGTAGTGTTTGCAAATCGGTCTTGAGGGTGGACTGATAGGTACGGTGGGAACTTTCGCTTTAGCACAGTCCCACTGGAAATGGGATTCCTCAAACTTGCTGAATTAAATGTCATGTACTTTCGTATGATTCGCATTATCACCCACCTAGTCGTTTTCATCGTCAATTCCTCAATAGCCAAGTGATTTAAGGGGAGTCTTTCGAACGCCCTGTGTTAAGTGAGTGCAGTACTGCTTAAGAAAGGTTTCTTTTTGGGGTACAAGGACATGAATCGCTGAAATAGCCTGAGGTAGATTTAAACCAATCATTAAGCTCCTAAGTGGCCTCCTCCTCTCCCCTATTCGCGCCCTCTGCGGGAGAGAGAAGCAGCCAGTCAGGTGCGAGCGCGCACACCTACGAAAGTGCGTGCGCGCACCCTCAGACGCGCGCTGCCATTGGGTCAAAGTCAATTTATCACACGCTACAGCCTGCACGCGTCCACATACGCACATATACACACACACACACGGATGTGTGTGTATGACAGCAGTGGTAGTAGCAGCAGCAACAGTGACAGCATTTTAATTCTTTGCTGTGTGTCCGTCTACACCTTTCAAACACTCGCACGCATTCACACAAACCTACCGCCATTCCGACTTCACTTGCCGCGCAGTTGCCCACCGACGAGGGACTAATTCATGGAGGCAGTTGAACGCTCCTCGATTCTCTTCAAAGCAGCCGGTCTCCTGAATACTTCGCCATCTGCTGTTAAATCTGAATCCATGGATAACCAATATGCACTTCAGATAGAATCTCACACAACACCTCTCTCCCCGTCGCGGCGGCGAAAGGCTTTAGATTCACGACCGGGAAGTCCAGTCACTGAGGCGAAGGTTCTTAAATGCGGAAACTCCTCTAACGAGGAAAGAGGCCTCAAGGTTGTCGATTCAGAAGATGGTGTTGCAAAACCCTTCCCCATCTATCCACCCGAGTTGAGCCAGGCATTATTTTCAAACATATTGGCCGCTCTCACGTCGAGTGGGCTCTTTAATCCCTTTCCTTATGCCCCCCCGGACATTATCTCCCAACCTCTAGGTCTCAATGGAACTCCAGTGCAGAACAAGAGTCCCTCGCCACCGAAACCCAAGACGTCTCACGCCATTAAGGACATTTTGGGAGTGGGCGACACAACAAACAAACATGAAGAAGCCGGCAAGGAATCGCCCACATCATCAGTCGACTTCATCCAACCCCGAAGTTGTCCATCTTCCACAAAAGAGGAAAAAAAAGAAAAGGACTCCAGGAAGGCCTCGCCACCACCGCCATTACCGCCACCTCCCCCGTTGATGAACTGGACGTCGCAGCACCTCCCCCTTCGTTTTCCGCCTCAGGAGACAGTGTCAGACTTTGCAGCAGCCCTTAGACACCTCGGAGGTCATGGTTATATGCCAGGGACTAATCCATCCACTTTTATCAACGAGCCCGAACTGCCAAGAACCCCCTCCGGCACACATTTCTTCCCCCAGAAGTATGGAATGTCCCACGTCGGCATCTCCACTTCTCCATCACCAAATGCCGGCTTACTGTGGATGCGACATCCAAGTAGGTTAAATGTTCTGCTTCGCTTTCGCCACTTACGTGCATGATCTTGTAACAGTCGACAATGACAGACTCCGGAGAGGAGTGGGTGCGACATGCGTGAGGATGAGAGGATGGGAAGTGATGTTGAGGGAGAGTGTTTCGTAACTCTTCGTCCCCGATTAGCATAACGTGTCGTCATGAGACATCTCCTCCCACCCCTGCCTATTAATGACACCGAAAGTGGCCTTTTGCAGTCCCGTGTATCAACAGCCCTTCTCCTCTTCCTCCTCCCGACTTTCCCCCAATTGACCCTGGCCTCAATCGGGAGAGGTTGCCAGGTCCCTTACCTGACCCTCGGGTGGGAAAACACGCAGTAACATAGTGTGAACAGCTGTTTTGGTGATAAAATACTATTTAGCTGTGACACGAGGGAAATTTTTGTCACTACCTGCGAATTGCATTCTTCTCTGTGCCTCGAAGCACATGGCAAGGTCGTAAACCCCTTTCGTGACGTGATTTAATGAGCCTTTAAACGTTTCCATCGCATATTTACGCCGGGAAACACGTCCTAATTATTCAATATACTTCCAAATCTCTCCACCCTGCATTATGATTTGATAATTGTAGACGAGAATGTGAACCACATAGACAAGGATGGTAAACGAAAGCACACGAGACCGACCTTCTCGGGGCAGCAGATATTCGCATTGGAAAAGACTTTTGAACAAACAAAGTACCTGGCGGGTCCCGAGAGGGCTCGTCTTGCCTACCTCCTCGGAATGTCGGAGAGTCAGGTTAAGGTGAGTTAACTTATTCCCACTTTGACCTGTATAGACGCGATCTTGGCGGCTGATGAAGGATGTGGGGCTGGTCAGGAGGGAATGTATAGAGAGGACAATAAAGAAGCACTCACGCCACGACTCATTCAGTTACACTAATGAAGTCGAATCAAAGTTAATCAGGCGTTAATAATGTGCCACCATGTATAGACTCGCAATTTTACTTAACACATCCCAGATGTGTGGAGCACTTTCTTTAATTAAAATTCCCTCCCGGTCCACTTCATCGTCTAATTACTATGCCATGAGGCGAGGAGATACATGATATTTTTTGTGATTACGTTCGTTTTCCTCCTCCTCGTCCTCTCGCACACCCCCCATTTCCCCCCCGCCTTCCCCTCGGTCCAGCACGTACGGCAGCCCATCTGGCTGGCTTTTAGAGACCCGCGTTGACACAGATGGGTCGAGAGTTTCGTGTACCCCCTGTTGATTGCTGGTGGGCTCCAGATTTTGGTAAGGAGAGTCACCTGACGGTCGGAGGAGGCCCTGTCCCCTCCCGCCACTATTAAGCACGGGTGCACTCATCTCGAGAATTGAGTTCGAGCTCGACATCTACGCTGCTGCGGTTGCACATATGGGGCATATGGCGGTACTTTCCCACATTCTTGGCCTCTAATAATATCGAACAGACGGTGGTTCTTTATCATGGTGTCATCAAACCGCAAAAAAGACCCATTTACGTGAGCTGGAGTGAGGTGGGGTTGTGCGGTAGCACGAGGGAGATTAATAGGGCGCGTAAACCACATTGTAACCGCGTCTACATTACTGACAGATCGCCTCTGCCGTCGTCTTATCAGATGATATTTGCCCTAATGGTTATCACAATTTCTCCTTCGCCTTCTCCTCCTCCTCCCATCCGCAGGCCGCACAGGCGACAGGCAGGAGGGTAGAGCATCACACCGCCTGTAGGTGTCGAACAATGAATGACCGTAGCTCTATCCACTTAAGGCCTATAAATTTAACTGCCCTTTTTTCCTCCCCAAAATACATGCGTGTCGCCCCAATCGCCTTCAAAACGTTTAATTAGACGCCACTACTCTGCTTGCACACTACCTCTCTGCCCCGAAGAACGCGAAGCAGCTGTTCCCAACCATCATCATCACTTAATGAGTGTACATTTACCTTTTAATAAGCACGGTCTGTAATTTATTTAAATGCGCACTGCAGCCCTAGCAACCATCATCGCCATCCGCGCATCCTAGGGGCATCGGCTGATCGTCCTCGAGAGGAAAGGATAACTGAACTTTGTTGAGGTGGTCACTGTAGTCCAGAACAATCGGTACAAGTCTGTGTAATTAAGGCTACTTTAGAGGACAATATATACTGCCACGGCCTGATAGGTTAATCATTTTAGCAACTGTACTATGAGTTCTGGATCGGTCGAGCCGTTTTCGCCACACGTGGGGATTCGACAGAACTCACGAAGAATGGAAGACGCTAGGCGACAGGTTTTTACACGGTCTGGTAGGAAATAGTAGCTCGAGGATGCCGCACAAAGATGAGATGATAGAGAGCTAGGCGGTGCGAAATTCGTGGGACAATCATTAGTTAGCTTGTGGAATGACGATTAAAGTAAAGTTTACGATAATTGAATTCATAATGGCGGCTGTTAAAGGAAATGCATGCTCCATCCACCTCCCGATAATAGACTCCGGTGGGTGCAGCGGAAAAGTGATTTTAAGCTCTTCACGTTGTTTATGTTTCCATAAACATTAACAAGTGAAAGGTCTTCTAAGAAGGGGCCTTCGGGTACAATGACATGCCACAATGGGCCGGTGATTCCAAAACGATGCGCACACGCCATGGTGCAGCCAATATGCGTCGACGAGCAGGACCTGGCTTGATGAAGAGCCATTGAAAGGTCGAAATTACTAGCCACCATCCACCAAGGGAACTGATTACTTCCTTCCACGTAAATGCTGCGCTTTCCGGTGTTGTTTCGCTGTAAGATTCAGCTGGAAGGTCGGCTCATCCAATCAGAAGCGGGTGACCACGAGTTCCCAGGTACAGACGTCATGCGGATCAAGTCGTGGATGCATAATTGAATTCAGTAGTATGAGGTGCACGCATTCTATCATTCACTTGTGTAAAAATATGACGAGATTGTAGACGGGTACGATTAAAATCGTCTTGACGTGGCCCTGAGTATGTCCACAAATCATGAAATCCGTAATATTATGAATATGTGGGCTTTTTTGAGTTCGACAGTTAGCACATCTGTGGCTGGGACCTTCAAGCAGGAATGACCATCACAAAGCTTAAGGTGAGAAGATAGTCACCTTTAAACTACTACTGCCCACATTTAAGCCATTTGTCCTAGATGAACTGAGTCTACTGGCGTCGAGAGGGTATTCTTTACTGAGTGATGTGGACATTTCACGGCTTATGGACGCGGCCGATTGGCCATTGGAGGGACTCAGAGTACCCCCAACCTCGACCGCCAGCAGAATTATGGCAAAATGTCGAAAGAGCCAAAGAGATACACTCATGCTTTTGAATTCTGCCGCTCTCAAACACTGCTGCATATAAATCACATCAACCAAATATGGTCATCCCAGTTAAATCTTCACACATGAACACTCGATAGGGCGAATAAACTAGGCTATTTTAGTATCCTGAACCCAATTATCGAGTCTCAGTTATGAGACTTGAGTTTTTTGAGTGTTTTGATGGCCTATTGTACCTGGAGGCGAGTGCGGGAGGGACTTTTTTATGCAGAGTGATAATCCGACATTTAAATCGAGCATCATCAACTGGTTTTCTTCACTTGTAAGGCTCGGCTGCAAGGTGGAGGCACAGACCCTCTCCCACTTGCACCCGCTTTGTTACTATGGCGACGAAGGACAATTAATTTGAGTAACTAGGACCAACTTGTGAGTGAAGACTTACTTGGACTCTCTCATACTCCGTGTGATTAAGACCTACCATCCATCGAGTGTGGCACAGTGGGCAACACTTGTGTCCGCCTGTGAGCTCTTTCCCACTGCTACGCCCCGAAGTGGGATTTTCTGGCGGTGTATTAGTTTATCCCAATACACACACAAATTTATGATCTCCACACACCTCTGCCTTGTCGGCTCAGCGGCGCGACCTTTGGTGTCCAGCACCGTTTTGAGGTGGGGATGTATCGCCCCACATCGCCTACCTGTACCTCATGTAATCGCCTGAAGGTACTTCAGCTATTTTTACCCTACAGGCCACGCATTTTTGGGGATAAAAGAAACGGTAAATCCTCAAGCATGAGTGAGTAGGTTTCTGGAGAGATAAACATATTAAATAGGCATTTCCCAAGGCTGACTACGAGAAAGGGGAATGAACGGCGTTATAGGAGAGGAAGAATGGTGGGGAATGCTGCCAAACATGGTCTCAGCGGTGAGGCGGTTGGCAGCACATGCTCCGGAGCAGCGGCACGCGTATTGATCAAACACCGAAGGAGGTGAAGCATTTGTCAGCACTCGGAATCACCTGTCTTTACTCTGTGAAAAAAGATTTTCATGTGAGATTATATTCGACTACGGGTACAAGTGGTCACGGAATGTCCTTTTGGTGGTGAGAGCGAGGCATTAAGTGCTCATCTTTTTGCTACGCGCTTTCACACCACCGCCACCACCACCGCCACCGAGGCACAATTCACACTCTCAAGTGAAAAACACTGCAAACCAAACAAATGTGGCATCTACGCATACAAGCGGGCCTGTGTGAATTTCGAGTACAGCTGGTTGACCCGATGCTTTTCTCAAGCATTAATTACAGTCACTTGGAATTAAGGCGGATATAAGTGTGCCATCACAGCCTTACAATTCTTGTCTCGGGGGGACTTTAACTCCTTCCATCCAATCCAATCCAATTCCATTCCACCTTATCCACTTTACCCTTCATGAGTGGACGGGTGGAACACAGCAAGACAGATGAGGTACACGAAGAAAAGGCAACAAAACGCTGATCGTCAATGGGTTAGGTGAGATGTCTGACTTGCCGTCCTCCCTTCTCCCACACCACCTCCCATGCTAATCTCGCGCATGATTTCTATACTCGCCGTCGTCTAACACCACCTCTTGTTATATGAATAAATAATTGTTTTGACAGGACCACAAGCAGCAGAAGGAGGCGAGGGAGGCGAGGCGGGCGGGGCAGTAGTTGTTGTAGTAGTAACGTCAGGCAGTCGGGGGTTGGGGAGGCCAGAAATTGTCGCGCGGGAGGGGTTGTTTGAGCAATCACCACTGGTGTGTGTGGTTTCACGTACGAAATGAAGCGGGGGACTTATCTCATAAGTAATTCATTACCCATTTTCTCTCTCTCTCTCTCTCTCTCTCGCTCTCTCTCCGTGTGTGTGTGTGTGTGCGAGAGAGCGGGAGGGACGTTGGAGTGGGGGATGGAGGGGACGATGGGGGTGGGAGAGTGATATTGGGAAAAAAACCGCGAGGTTATATCTCCCGACTAAATTCATATTTCATGTGCATGCAGTGGGTGCTACATTGGGTCGGCAAAATGCTGCTTGTAATCCCACATTAAGCAATGGGGAGAGTGGAAGGAGCAGTGAGAGTGCGGCACTGAATTATGCAGAGGCGGTCTGAAGCATATTAGTTTTGCGTGGAAAAAAAAGAGAGGCAGATCCCCATTTTTGTCGATCCTCCGCCCAGATCGGTCTAACGCACACAAAACAGCTGTCTCATATTGTCGGGGAGGTGTAATTATTAAGGCCTTGATAAGGAGCAGAAAAATGCCCACCCGCTCGCATTAGTGGCCCATTTAACTTCTCCCGCCGAGGCGGGTGAATCGCAAATTTGGGCAGCTATCGATGCGTCCAGCGGGCGCAGGGGGGCTCTGCGAAGCAGAGGCGTTACGGGTCATGAGGGAGAGCTGCTTCCAGTTTACATTACTCGTACGTTAATTTCTGGCCTTTTGGAAACCGCCTTACCGGAGAGTGATTGCTACTTCAGGTATGGTTCCAGAACCGACGGACGAAGTGGCGCAAACGGAGTGCCGCTGATATGGCCAGCCTGAAATCGACTGCCAGCAATCAGGCTGCCACATTTGCTTCCAACGCCAATTCGAAGGTTTCCTTCACCAGTGAGCATTCTTCGCCACGCTGTGAATCGCGCCACATTCACTCCCCGACGGAGGACATATCCGCGAATTTGGGTGATGCATTTGAAGAAGGCAAGGACTTGGTACAACAAGTCCCACCTCCTCCTCCACCTCCGCCCCCGCCCCCACCACCAGCAGCACCGCCGCCGCCGCCACCACCAACAGTGTCGTCGACAACTCCTCTCGCGACTGCTATCCCTCCTCATCTGGCCAGTGCTTTCCTAGCAGCTACAAGTTCCCTCCAGGGCCTCACATTCCCCTTCGGAATGCTGCCGTCGTCCGTTGGAGTTCCACCACGAGAGGAGTCAGATGACTTCTTGCGATCACGCATTTGTGGAGGTCCCACCGCGGCAGATCACCTTTTGAACCCGCTTCTCTTTCAGCCACCCACAGGGATTGAAAAACCCTGAAAACAAAAGCCAACAATAATCATGGTGCATTTAAACCCAGCGGGGGACGAGGAGGAGGACGGGTTGAGAGAGGCCATTAAAAGCATGTATGAATTTATCCACAGGCTTTCATATAATCCCTGACAATACAATGCACAACTACACCCTCTGAGTTGTTGTAAATTAGTGCTCCATTCCATCCCACGAGCAATAAATTTGCTTGATAAGACGTGGGATTTTGTGCAGTTGTAAAATTGTCAGTTATGGTGGAAAGCGCAAAATATCTCCACTCACGAGGAGAGGCGGGCCGAGGGGCACCGGGGAGGGAGGGGGGCGAGGCGTGGGAGCCAGAGGGCGGTTGAGGAGGCGATTGGGAGAAGATTGCACATTAATTGTTATATCCTACTACCACGACAATACACATAAATGGCGGTTAATTCAATTTAAAAAAGTACTCATTATTGTTATATCTCTTTTGAATAGCCCATTCTCACGGGCGTAGTGAGCGCACTGATGGAAAACTGTCAAAGCCCAGGTTAACTGAGCGCGAGAAAACAAGTACAAATGCAATATTAGGTTATAGTGGGGGGAATAGGGGCAGAGTTGTTCAGAGAACCATCTTGTAACCCCCTAAGGGACTTAAATCGCTTCGTATTTCGTAAAGGAATTCCACTGGAAGATGCAGCTCGGAAGATAACCACTTCCGCCCTCGAAAAATTTTAACTTTATGGCAACCGACAACCGGGTTTGGGGTCTCCGCCTCCATCGTCGCGGGATAGATGGCCTGCTCAAATCTGTCCGTGACTGAGTCACAAGGACTCCCCTAACTGGCCGTGTCACGTTGACAATAGTCGCAATGAGGGAGACTCAGAAGGCGAGATAAAATCTTCTCAAAAGTGACTTGACCGAGGTGTTTCGCAAATGAGTTGTTTAAATGTAGGTGGCGGCTCTACAGAGTTTACTTGCACACCCAAATGTGAAGGCGATCTTTCCTAATCCCGTAGCCCGAAGACTTGTACCTCCGTAGTGGCCACTTAATTGACACGCGCAGTTACTGGTAGACGCATTTATTCTCCGTTAAGCGAACTTTGACACCTGTTTCACCTGTCGTATATTATTAAAGTACCTGTGTCACATATGTGCGACGTCGAGCTCAAGCTGGATAATTCAATCCCACTGTTACGTGATTTCAGAATGTGCTGTGAGGACTTGTTAATAAAATGCTCCTACAGTTGAGTCTATCATTTTCACCATTTTCATTGCGCCAATGCATACTTGTAAGAATTAAACACTCAGCGGATGAGAGTGAGGCCGGAATCTTACTTTAAATCTGATATAAACACCTCGGCGAGGGCTTAGGGAGACAGGAGGTGCCATTCCTCGCCGGTCCACGAGTTGACCCGGCAGAGGAGTCCCGTACACAGGCGTTGGACAGCTTAGTACTGACGCCGGATCCCCAATGACGACGAATGCGACAGGCATGTGTGTCTGCGTATGTGCAGGATAGTATTACTACCATTATAAGGTGCCAAAACATCATTTAGTATGCGCACACATGTCCACACAGACAGGAAATGACGAGCTTTCTTCTCTCTCTCGCGCGCGTGGAGCCTATTATTACGACCAATAACCCAGAAAGAATAATGAGGCGATAGAGAGGACACTTTGCATAATTGTGGGGCTCTAGACGTTTCCTTTATGTAAACGACCACATTGATCTGCGACTTGTCTACATCAGGTGTGAGACTCGAGGGTCACGCCTCACACCTCCACGAAAGTGCAAACTGGGAAAGACGATGTGTTGAAAGTGAGAAAAAGAGAGTGGAAGTATCATTATGGTTTTAAAAAAGTGGGCGAAACGGGGGAGGACTTGTGTCTCAGTGCCTCAGGACACGTTCACACACAAAAGTGGCCACAAATATCCCGCACTTGAGAGGTGAAAACATTCCGCCTTGGAATAATCAATATTTTCTACTCATAATCAAGTTGCTCAATTTGACGTGCTTGACAGTGACACATTCAGACGGCAAAATGAGTAAAATTAGATGTTAGGGGTTCATTGAATGAGCAAAACTCGAAGAAAAAATGTGCATCTCTTTAGGAAGCCCATTAGAAAGCGACCGGGGGCTACAAGAAGGTGTGGAATATTCTATAGAAAGTGATCAGGGTGTCGGCTCTTCTTCGTCGTTGGAGATATTGCAACGCCGACTAGATCCTGTTAAGGAGTTGGGTGAAAACTACCGGGCGGGTAAGTGGCGGTCCTCATGAGTGGAATGCGAGGTGTTCGAAGCAACTCCCGACGGACTGCTCGCAATCTTCATCCATCCTCTGGGCAGCAGACGTTTGTACAACTGATACAGCAGGGAAGGAAGGGGGTCTTCAGTGGGGTTTGTCTCAGCCGAAAGTTGTATTTACTTCCCCCAGATGCATTTCAGCAGTGTAGAATGCATTGGTTGGCTTTCTGACAAGAGGAATAACCTTCCAGACGAGTATAATCAACATTTATGGCATCACCCTTCCTTACGAAATTCAGCGTCACACATGTGTGACCTATGTTCCCGGCCACTTCAAGTCGTCCGATTGCAGTCAATCGCGGCAACGCCAAAGCGAGTGAGTGTAAGACAGTGAATAGAAGGAGCGGTAAGTCTACTCCACGGGCTGTAATATCTTTTTCGTTTTCGATGAAGTGGGCGAAACGATGAGCGGACCAGATTTGAGGGGTTATGCCATGCCAGATCGAGTTAAAGCATCACGAAGTTGGAAGTCCCCTTGGCAGTGACACTTAGCCACTTATTTCTCCTTGTGTACACCAGAACTTTCTCCTAAAAATGTAAATTAGTTCAAAAACCCCGTCAATTAGCTTTGAATGGCCCATGTATTCAACATAACCTCGATTGCAAGTGACCCTGAGGACAGATTTTTACCCCAGTGGGTCGTGAAGTTCGTTCCCCTCCCCCTTCCTCCTTTCTCCACCTCCTCATATGCAGATACGAACACTACTTTCATTAAAGTTGCCATTTTCGGTAAGGTTAGACGAACTCCAGAATATGATTAAATTAGACTGTCTCTGTGCCAACACCTACATAATCAGTTTCTCGGTATTTGTCCACCCCGACAGACTATTGAGAAAAAGAGAGGGCGAAATAAATCTCCCCAGGAGAGCGCAACGGCAACATGAAACTGGTATGAGGAAATCCAGAAGTCCTAATGAAATCACCCACCCGAAAGGATCCAAATACTACGTGAATCGCTGCAACTGTACAAACGAAGAGATCTTTACTGCGCCAATCGTCTCGGACAGTTGGTGCCTACACATCATAATTGTTTGCCCAAATAAAATTATTTTATAAGCTTATAAAGCGAGCCGACCTGGTGGGGACCAAACGAGGGAGCGAAGGCGGAGGAGGAACCCCCAGCGGTGGTTGAAAAAGAGGATTGTTAGGAAGGAGGAAAGCGAGGATAAAACGGAAAAGACTTACTAAATTGGCCGATGTGATTAATTGCCCCAGACGAGAATGCAAGTTACACGGACTCCCTAGCATTTCACGAATTTGGCCCGACTTGACCAAAGTTACGAAAAATCTTTCAAGTTTACAGTGTTTTCGATCATTCAGGTCAAGTTAATTGTCTGGAGGAATCAGTCATTGGCTGCCTCGGCCTTCAATAAGTAGGCAGAATCACCTCTGCCCTTTGCTACTTTGACAGTCTTTCCTCTGTCCCACTCACCCTTTTATTCCCATTTCTACTCACCCTGGAGGCAAATCAGCATCCCTCGTGGTCGAGGTTGGATCCACACTGTCAGATTAATTTGATCAGACCGTGATTTGAACCTCTGGCTGAGGTGAATAGACGACACTTACTCTTTTTTTGTTTCTGCGTGTGCTCTTCCGGCCAGTCAGTTGTGGCTCGGGTCTGAGTAGCGTCGCTATGCGTCGCCTGAACCCGTTAGGGTTACGTTTGGCTCCATCGCACCCCGGCAATACAACCCACCACTTACGCCAGTGGGCAGAACAACTTTTGCCCCTCTTCCTTAGTCATGAGTCTACCTACATTTAGATAAAGCTCCTTCAAACTCAACAATCGCCGTTATCCACCCAAACTGGACTATTGAGCACGATGAAGGATGATCATTTTACCGTAGGGAATCCTCCGTGGGAGCTAAAGATCCCATTAAGATCCACGGGATAGGAGAAACGAATAGGACTACCCCAACCCAGGCTGCCCTCCGGACTGCGATGATCGAGAAATGTGAACTGAGAGGATGATAATGAGATTTTCATCAACCGAAGTCTTGTGAATTACAGCGCCGTAATGTCTCCTCCCTCCGCACTATCCGCCGCCCCTGAGGGCAGAGAGAGATCCCATGGAGCCACACTTTTCCCGTTGGTCAAAAGTCATTTTAATTCATCAAATCCACCAAATCTGGGGTCACCACAGCCTTCCTTCGCCATGAACAATGGATCGTTTGCGGTGGTGCAGTTTAGGTAAAAATCACATGGAACTTTAATCACACACACATGTGAAAAGCATGTCTCATTAAGTTGTGAAGTTTTAACTTGAGAAATTTTCCTCTTGGAGGGGAGAAGGAGGAAGTTGACAACGACTCTTCTGACTGCACAAAGTAGGACCACATTTACACACAGGCTTAGCAGCCATGAAGCCATACTGTTGGGCAGGTGAAGCGTCGTACGTGGTCACACGCGGTTTAATGCTGCGTTCACCTATTTTCTCTCTCTCTCTCTCTCTCGTTCTCTCATTCTCTTGCTTTTTCTCTACAACTCATAAATGCCGAGGTGCGCCTAATTTTCTCATGTACTCCTGCGAGAAGGCCCCACGTTCCATCGGTATAATCGGAAGGGAGACAGAGATGCTCGCCGGAATCCGAGCGGAGTCGCATGACGGGGACTGGTGCCACGATCTCACCTGTCGGCATTCAGCGCTTTTCTTTGCCTCTGCTGAAGGGACACGCGTGTGTCGGATTTCCTCCACCTCCTCTCCTCCTGCCTCAGGACGGGTGGACTGATGCAATCCTCGTAGGCCTTCAAACACGAAAGTTCTGTCTTGTTCCGTCCGTGCAGCGTAAAACTGTTTGAGACGACTGCATACGGAGTCAAGGCCTCTTGAGATGCGTCGTCTGCTAGAATGTGGGAAGTCAATTTCCGGACGCGAACTCTTTTTTGCCCTGGTCGTCAGAAGTGGGCGTTAAGTGCGTCCGCCGGCAGACCGACCCGCCACTCATCGTAAGAACAGCCTCCCAGTTGCTAATGGTAAAATGACTTGCCAATTTTGTTATTTTGGAATTAATTGACGGCTACCTAAAAATTTTGCTGATTTGGTGAAAAACGATTCAGTAGACTACGTATTTATCTCTTTGCTATCCAAGGAGGACGGGAATTCTCCTTGATGTAGTTGGAGAAGCCGACTGGGCCCCTTCACCCTCCCAAGGAGCGCGCGAGAGAATCACTGGGCATCCAACCATGCACGGAAGTGGATGTAACGGTATCGCTGTCAATGGCGGAGGGATTTTCAATGAAGGTAAAATACCGCTTGGCCTAAAAGGTGGGCTGAAAGTGGTTACGTCTACACTACTGACCTCTCCTTCTTACCTCGGAAACCCTTGACTCGGGAGGGACTTATGGCGGCTCGTAGCTCATAAAATGTTATCTGATATCACGTCTAGTTTTAACTTACTGAAAGTGGAGATTTTAAAGTACGCACTCCTATTCGGGATGAAGAGACTTTGCCACAATTCTCCTTCAGCAAGAGCACCTCAGACCCTAGTCGAGCTGACACGATTTGGGGTCTTAAACTTGGCACTAAGCCCCACTGACCGTGGAAGTGAGCAGGTTGATAATAATTTGCAGTGGATAAAAATCGAGCCGGAGTAAATACAGTTCTGAAGTCCTCACGTGGCGCTAACTTGAAGTTGGCTTCGAGTTCGCAAAGCGGTACACCCGGAAACTGCACCTTCCTCCCGCAGTGAGCTATTTTTGGGCCACCTCCACCACCAACACTGCCAGCGGTGAGGCTCGAGTGACCGACCGGCGCTGCGGTGTCTATTGCAAATTCGAGGCAGTGGCTGGACGGTGTCTACGCCGGTATTTTTTCTAATCAGCAAGTTAATATTCATATGTACGCGGTAAGTTTGTCGGTTCGGGCTTCTCTCACTCACCCGCCTCCCATCTGTTGGTGAAGAGACGACTTTTGATGCGCCTACTGAGTGCCCTTTTCCACGCCTCCACTATTGTAGGCGCATGAGGAGCTTTCTATGACGAATAGTTTATGTTGATACGACGAGGCCTGATATCGGCGAGGTGCGGTGACGTGGTGTAGATGAGTCTAACAAATTCACACCATTTGCTGAATTCACGCAACCACACACACACACACACACACATAAACCCACACTTTCAAACCGAGGGCTTTTAAAACAGTGCGTTTTAATCAACTTTAAATTACATTCTGTGACCTGACAAACGTGTGAAACAAACTGTGTGGAGAAAGAGCTGGAGACACCGGTGGCGGTTATATAAACACTCCTCGGTAAGCACTGAAAGTCCCGTTGTCAATCGCATTAGTCACAGCATTTGTACGTATCCTGAGCTCGTGACTCCCCCCTCACGGCAGGGCTGGCATGTCCGTCGTCGTGTCAACTGGCCACTGTTAATTGACCCTCTCCTCCAGTCGGGGTGGCCGGATGAGAGGAGGGAGACGCTTTGAAGAAGCCTCGCGAGCGCGGGTCGCTTCCGACTCAGGCAGTATTAGAAGAATGCCTTGCAAACCGAGAAATGTCAGTATTAGTTGTACGTAACTTGGGCATGAATCGCCCGGTCGACGGGAGAAGATTTAACTGCGAGAGAGGCGTCTTACGACACGACGATAGTGTTGGTTGATCAGTCACCGGGTGTTTGTGAGAAATGCTTTAATGCAGCCATAACAAGTAAAGTGGAAGGAGCCGGTTTACTGGGTACAATGATTACTCTTTTTCTCCTCCCTCCCTCCACCCCCGTGGGGGGGGGGGGCAAATTACCCCAAGGAGTTTTGTCCTACTTCGAACATGCTGAACATTGGGGTTTGATATGCGCGTTATTAGTGAAGGTGGCCCCGGGGCAGCTGCGTCGGGACGGTGGCCGGCCCGTGAATTTGAAATGCAACTCACTGCCTTCGGTCGGAAAATTGTCGGCCCCATGAGAACGCTTTGCACCGGTCGGTTCAATTTATTGCCTACTCGACATCATGTGAAACAAATCACAGTGCATTTTTCAAATTATAGTCACTACTTAGCAGGGTGTACTGTTTATTGCGAAGAGGACTTCCGAAAAATTTCATGATGACCCTAATAGCACATAACCCACACACACACGCTCTCGTAAATGTCAATCTAAACAATGGTCAACAGCGGTCATATGCAGGCGTAAACTGAAGCCCAATTAATCGGCCTACTGAGGCTTCTTCACCAGCCGTCTACACTGAGGGTCTACGAGGAGGAAAAGACGGACACGCGGGGCCTGCCTTTTCCCTCCCCCCCAAACCACTTCTCGGTTCCTTTCGATGCTGTGGCAACTTCAGCGGGTGGACGTCAAGTTGACATGGCAAAAGTCTCCTTCTCAAACAGTTCATGACTGCTTGATTGCCGCTAGAAAGTTCCAACTCTTGGTTGGTTTCCTGTCTTTCACATTTTTCTTTCTTCAACGGAATCAGCGTTCTTAATTCCCTTGGCCTCCAGTCCTGTGGATTTCTCAGTACCTGCCTTCATCAACACGCCTTCCTGAGCTTTTTAAAATATCGGTAGGGGTTTTTCACGTGAAATTTGTAGTGTGAGAAACGGATAAGCCTGTACTTCATGTGTCTCATATGGCAGATAAATTAAAGGAGATGCCTTGAGAATTTACCAGACTCCTCTTTAGTCGGCAAGAGCGCAATCATGTTCTGCTGCCTCGCGGCGCTGAGCACCGCCACGACAGCTAAGAGTATTGTCTACCCGCTACCCCACACACACTTGTGCAAGACGCAGACCGACGTTGGTGGATCACCCGGGAAGCAGACGGGCAACTGGAGTGGCCGAAGAGGCGTCGATATCGAAGGTGGTTCGGTGTGAAGCACAAATGAGGGGGAGTGGAGACATTAACAGTTGTACTTTACTAAAAAAGTTGGTGCGATTGTCTCGTTTTCGCGTGGTTCGCCGAGGATACATTAATGAGGAGTAATGTCACCCTCATTCATGAAAGTAAACAGGCGGTAGTTTTTATGTGTTTCACAGGCTTATTTCAACTCCTCTGGTGACTGCTACCCTTTGTTTATGACAGCCTCATTCATATATTTTATTACTTTGCTCGCGTTGTGACGTGATGTGACGACGTACACTTGTGCGTTTCGCTCGCCTGTGCCTATAACTGATGATTGGCAGTCAGTTTAACTACCTCCTGAGTGTGTGCATGTGCGTATGTGTGTGTCTGCTTGGGATTTTAGATTATAGTACCTGTCAACTTCCGAGATAGCAGTTGTGGGTCTGCTAGGTCTAGGTCCACGGAGTGGACTTGACTGGGCTTCATATACGCAGTCGCGCCCGAAGGTCCAAGCCTTCTCATCATGACAGCGGACCATTAAAGCCTGCGGTGCAAGTACAAAGCCGGTAAAAGCCATGGCTTTTCACTCGGTAATATTAACATATTAATTGTCAGAGTCACCCACACGCTTGACGTTTGACTCTCGGGTCTCCGACAGGGTCGCCCACAGACGACACGTGCGTTCGTTTGCCCCCCCAGGGTAACCACTTCTGTCTCCCGTATCATGGCCGCCAACCGATGGAACTCATATGCGTGGCCAACCTTTCCGACCGGGGAGAGGACTTGGAGGCCGCGGTCGCGTACTTGGCCTCTCCCAAACAAGCCGATTGGGGAAATGCCCAACTACGAACGCAATCTCCTCTCTCCTGACACCGCGTCTATTCCTGGTTAGCTTGTTTTGGCTCTAGAATAAGCTGCTTTTATGAATCGCGATCATAATAGGGGATATGGTTAGGAGGGAAATGACACACAGCGTGGGAAGCATGGGGAGAGGAGGGAGGCGGAGTGCGCGAATGTGGGGGATGGGACAACACGGACCATCACATAAGCCTGCAATGGTGCTAAAATAAACATGTTTGACCGTCGAAAACTCTGACAAGTGAATTTGGGTTTAAGGATTCACGTGACACCCAGAAACGGGGTCAGTCAACGAGGGAGAGAAAGAAATACGACCGAGTTCCTGTTGACTTTTCGTTCCACATGTTCTAAATCTAATAATGCAAAACCAAAGTTTCGAGGTGTCCCTCGGCCACCGAGACTGCTCTGTGCATTATTTTGGCTCCGACAAAGCAGAATAACAGAATGACTGAGAAGCGGAGCTAGTATTTGCAGTAGATAAATGCGTGATATGCGATTAACCTGTAAACCGCGGTAAAACCGACCTCCTCGGTGCGTTAATGCGGCAGTTAAGAGGGTTTAATCAATTTCAGATAGTCTGTGTGAATATTTGAGACTTGTGAGTGTTAAAATACAATCTCCAATTACAAAGTCATTCTCCTCCTTCTCCTCCTACTCCTCGGCGAACATGTATGGAAATTTCTCGTGGCGGAAATGCAATACGCCTGGAAATATACTTGACGTCATAAAGCTAAAATGACTGTGGCGCACAAATGCCTTCACATGAATTTCCTCTAAATTAATCCACCTAAACGCCGTGATGCACCAAAGACATTCGTAGTCGTCTAGACGAGGCACACTCCGAGTCCTGACGTCCACCGGTGGAGGGAAACGGAGACAGAGGCAGCCAAACACCAATGACACCGTCAAGCGCTGGGAAATAGGACCGAAGATCGTTTATTTGGTGAAGCCTTGAGAGGTAGAGTGAGAGTGAGAGTTTTGTGAAACAAATGTCCCGCGCCTACACGAAATCTGACTAAACCTCAAACAAATTTCATGGAATGGGTGTGAATAACCTCTGCTTGCAGATTACCTTAGTAAACAGACCGAGTGAGTGCACAGCGTGGAAAAGGGAACATTCACTCTGTTGACGGAGAGCTTGCCAGTGCCGAGATTTCATGGGGCCCGGGAAAAAACCTCTACTATGAATTAAAAAGGTGTAATTGGGGAAAGGAAACGGTCAACACGGTTCCAAATGTCCCATCTTCAGCAATCGGAGTAAATGGAGGCTGAGCATGCTCTAAAGAACCTTTTTTCCTTTCATATGCGGTGGAATATGGTTCACTGGCGGCAACCATCTGGGCTCCGAGGACTACTAAAACGGCTGCCAGAGGTTGACAAATGCCCATACACTTAAAGAAGATGCAGATTTAAGTCCTGAAGGATTTCAAATAAGGAGGCTTTCGATGGAATTTACCACAGATTGGCAACAATGCTTAGAGTGATTGGAGTAATCAGTTTTGTTGTAGACGGGACAGCTTTGGCCGCCTCAAGCGTTACCTTTCTGTCCAAGGGCACATTCACGACCGCTAGTAGACAAAACGGTGTGATGGGGTGGGGATTCAATGGAATGCACCGTGAAATTGGGTTAATATTTGGGTTCTGATAAAAATGCCAGATAGTAGAGTGAACAATTTGGCTGACTTGAGGAAATAATCCTAGCATGTGGAGTAGAAAAGATCACAGTGTGGCATCTGAAATAGCCCAGCTCAACTTATAGGTGTTTCTCCACAAGAGAACGGATTTCTGAGAATCCCCACCACCAAGGTTATGGCAATTTGTTCCCAAATCTACAATAATCTCCCTTTCAGCATATTGGGACGCCCTTTTTCTTCTAAACGTGCTTATGCTCGGCATTCTTTGCCGCGGGCCATTTCGGACTCGTCTTCCTTTTGCATTTAAAGAGTCTGTTAGGAAACGGCAAAGTAATAATTTTTAAATAGTATTGAAATCAAGACCCACGGCAAGACAGTGTCGAGTAACCTGTCCAAATGAATCATGGGCTAAGGTTAAAAGCATTACCTGTGAAGTAGCCTTGCGATAGTGCTACACTTCAATAGATGAGGAGACCAATTCAACAGTCAAGGTGATATCGCCATCGTCTACGTTTAGGTGTCTCAGACAAAGAAATCACAAAGAGAGCAACACGGGCGAGTCAGGCCTCGGGTGCGGACGCCATAGGTCGAGTAGCCCAGAGGAAGAGCAACACGTAAATGCGAAAAGGCGAACGGGTTTGTGTATATGTGTGTAAAAGACACGTCCACTTAGTGAAATTAGCGAAACAGCCTATTTGTGTCATTCTTTAGGCGCATAATGTTCATGTACTCGTTATTTGCGCTAAATGACATTGTAAACTTTATTTCAGAGGTCTCGCTAAGTGTATATCTGCACCACTGAATTAAACCTGGCACGAATAAACAAGGCCTAAGAATCAAGTATTGGACGAAATCACGGAAGGTTTGACATCCAAACTCTTTGTGCACCCCGAAAATGGCACATGTGATTGCTGAGGCATTCTCCCACTCGTCTGCACATACCTGGCCATGATACACCTCCCTCAGGGCGAGTCCGCACTCCACTGTTCAGGGTGCCAAATCATCGACTGGACATATTTCCTTGTAATATTTGACTTCCCGTTGTCCCACTCCCTAGGGATGAAGTTCACTATGATAAGTCCTGTTTTATTAAATCCTCCACGTGACTGAGTGTCCAAAGTTGAGGACGGGAGTGTGAAAGAATTATGTCACCGGTCATATACCCTATCATCGACTTATCGTCGGTTTATACTCATATTGTAATGAAACTCTATTTTTGGTAGGAAATAACGTAAAGTGAGATAGAATTAAGCTGTTCGTCCTATTAAGCCATGGCGAGTTTTCCCATTCAATGGACAGCATTTTGGTCAAATTTATATATCGTTGCCTTAATATCAAAAGCATCTAATATTAATATTCCATAGACTTATGCTCATTGCTCTTATCCAGACTGTGTCATTGGGGTAAGGCCCCCGGTTTCAATTTACTTGTAGGTTCGGCAAAGAACAAGTGATACATGGGTCTTATCAACTTTCCGGTTGATGTCAGAGATGGGCTAATGAGTTTGAATTATGATTCTCAGGTCATAGTGATGAGCAGAATTGCAACCTCTTGGGGCAAGAAGGATTTTATCACGAGAACGTCCGAATAAGTAATAATCCCTTAGGGGTCAAACGGTGACGATGTCTTTGACACCAAGGATAAGGGTCACCATACCTTAGTTCTAAAAATGGTACTGGCCTCCACTTTTCAATCTACATATGTCTCGGCAGATAAAAGGTTAGAATAGCCAAATGTAACTTTTGATTTGGTTTAAAAAGATAATGCTTTGATGAAATTAGTTACCGTAAGGTGTCGACTCCGTAGCACAAATAGATCCACAAATCATGCGTAAGTAACACGTGTGCGATGCGAAGAGTAAAGGAGCTGCAAGCCTCCGAAGGGGTGGTTAGTAAACCGTCACAAAGTCATATTAAGAGCTGTCACCTGGCTCTATCGTGCGTCTTATAAAGCGGCTCTTTTTCCCCTTGATCCCAGTATTATTCCTTTCCGTACAACTTATTGACAATTACTCTTGGGACCATTTACGTGCCATATGCGCCCAAGATGCTTACATGTCGCCAATGAAATGACTGAGATTCCATGAACAATGAAAAATGCTGCCTCTGTGCAACCCAAATATTTTAAGCTCCATTTACGACAATTCAGTAAACATGAGTATAGCGGCGCATAAGCACCTTGAGCGTTTGTTTGTACTATTCCATGTATATAATTACCTTGTTTTAAATTGTCATTTAACACTGGCTGTAAACATGCGGCAATTTGTCGCAGCTTGCATAATATATGTATTAAGCATTTTTGGACCTACCGAAACCGCCTGTAAACGCAAAGTTTGTGTTACTTTCCTTGCTTTACTGCTATTTACGGCCTTGGTTTCATTGTATATCACACTAATGACTTGTCCTTCCGCAGCCACCTTAAACTCAATTGCAGAATATATAACTAGCAGAAATTTTGGTTCGAACACAAATTCTTCTGCCTTACCACTAAGCACTTAACAATTACCATTGCATTTTAGCATTTTTGAGGCTCTACCCAAAGCTAATTTTTGACTATTTATACCTCATCATCCGATAGATTAACCCTCTTATGAACATATAGTTTATGCATATTATCACTATTTTTCAGATAATGTTCGTTGGTGCGTGTTTAAGGAAGCAGAGGCACTTAAATGCACGGCTCTTTCGGAAGCAATTGCAAAAACACCGTCATTCGCTGTCAACTATACGCTTAGCTGTGTTATGGGTCTCTCTGAGTTCGATTGCATGCACCTAATAAGCATTGGGAAGGCTGATCTGATCACTATAGATGTCGGTCTTGGAGATATTGCTAGTAGGACTTACAGTCTGCGACCTTTAGCGGTGGAAAACTACAATGCAACTAATCCCGATGCTGGCCTTTACTATTACTCCAATATAGTGGTCCCGATTGGAGAAAATTTGGATCCATATACTCTTCGACGCAAGGAAGTTTGTTTTTCAGGTAAAAATAACAAAGCAGCGTGAATTGGCTGCGTCACTTTTTTTCGAACATAGTGTGTTGCAACACCTAGTTAATTTGCACTAATAGTGTTAAGATTTCTCATATTTTCCCAGTTTAAGTTGTACTAAGGGGATTTTTGGAATGGATCGATGTTTTAATGTTAAATAAACTGCCTCTTATATCTTGCACCATGTATGAGAAGTAACGATACCATAAATGGTGGCATTGATCTTGTACTTTACCATTTGGTGAGGAATGCGCTACAAAGATCCTAGTACGTTCAGGATGTAGCAGTTTTGGATTAAAAAACGATTTATAGTTTGTCCACGGTCAATCTTGATCCTGACAAACCTTTTTGCTGCCAGTTCCTACCAGGTATAAAGTGCAGAGCAGTAACCAAGTCGCTTCCACCTGAGAAGAGAAGGCGTCATTACTCGACTAATCAAAATGAATACAAGCTCACCTGTAACCGTTTACTATGTTGATAGGAGCAGGTACAGCCGAAGGATGGGTCCTTCCTCTGAGCCTCTTAATGGGTAGCCTTCATGCCATCAACATAACTCAGTGTAACAGCGTGGTGCATAACCTCATCAAGTTTCTGGGAGACTCCTGCGTCCCCAACGCCTTGCAGAGTGCTTTCAACCCCTTTGGGGATAACACAGAGGAGATCTGTCGGCTCTGTGCCGACGTAGGAACGCAGGCCTTTTGTACATCGAGGGATCGTTTTGCCGAGAATCAGGGCGCCTGCGTTGTCTTCACGAGCATCGCAACAACCCTGAAACTCAGAAACGACCCGTGGCGGCAGTGGTGAGAGCGCGAGAAGTTGATTTGGCTATAAGTGATGGATGGTTTCCTAAAGGACTCTATCAGCTTCTGTGTCCAATTCAACAATTGAGGTAAGGATCTTTTGTCTGTGCGACTATTCCATAAAACGAAGAGTTAAGAACGTCTTCCGTATCACATTTTTTGGAAAGGTGATCTGTAAATGGAAGTCAAACTTATACAGCGTCTGATACTTCTATCTCCATAAACTCGCTATGATTAATAAAGAGATATGCCATTAATTTGACATTTTACAGTTAATTCTTTTACATGGTAGAATGTTTTGAGTTAGGACTTCTACGTTTTAATAATTTTAGGGTCACAACTCTATCAGATCCAAAATACGGCGGTTAATAATGGACAAGAGGCATTGAGGTAAAATAGGTATTGAAAAACTCGAATTTAAAACAGTTTTATTGCCTGACATGTTTCGGATATGATACTTTTCATCTAAATAGAATCATACCTCAAAAGCCCGTTGACGTATGGCCTCTTGAGGTTACTCGACCTATTCAAATAAAAGTTCGTGATGTAAACGTCCTGAAAGTGATTGAAGAAAGCATAGATGTATAGAGAACTCCTAGTGGAAACGCTATAAACAGTTTCTCCTGTTTTATTTATGAAATCTTCCTCTAATCATCCATTTTATGTAACTTTGTTTTCGTTTCTCAGGAAATTCTTTGACAACATAAGCGTGTAGTGAACTTCATAACAAGTTAAAACGAAAACTGACCACTTTTGACGTAATCTTCTCGTCGAAATGTACGTTTATTCTCCAGTGGTCTGTGGACCGCGCCCTTGACGGAATGGCAGTCCTGCAACTGGGGTCGAATTCCCGCTCGTCTTGTCATGACCTCGTCGCGTCGCTTGGACATCGAGCCGTACAAGGATTTCTTGCGACTTCTTATTACCTCATTCCTCACCAATCCGGCACCGGGAACACCGCGGTTCAACCTCTTCTCCTCCACCGAGTACGTCGTGGCCGGCCAAAATTGGGTGCAGAGGAATCTCATGTTCTCAGACTTCACCCAGACCCTCTACTTCCCACCGGAGCATCAGATTACAACGTTCTATCAGTGGATCGGTGCGTATGCTCGTAAAAAGATGCAAAGTTATAAGTACTTGTGAAAGTCGCTATCTGTTAAAGTCTCGCGCCAAATCATCTGCTACATTGATGAATTCAGCGTTATTCATCCTTCAAAATTCTTAGCAGAGTGATTTCCTCTTGTCCTTAAGGAAGAAGAAGTCAAATTATTTGCCTTCCCTCTGTCTCACCTCTCAGCTTCCCGACAAGGTGTCACCTACTGGTTCACCCCAGCGGGTGGAAAGATGCTGTGACTGGGATAAAAATCACTTAATTAGCAGTGTCAACTGCCTCTCCTGCGCTCTTGTACTCTTATCTCGTTATCCTTATCTAGCATTAGCTCAGACACATTTTAAAGTTAAGCCATTTGGAGTGCTTCGATATGGGATTTGTGTGTGAATAATGAACGCTTGCCACCATGCCTACAAGCCGCGTTGCCCATCGAACCACTTCAACGTAAAACTTCACTGTATTCCGTGGAAGTGGAAAGGCGGGTCGAACGACACGTCTGTCGCGTGGAATCAGATGGATGTTGTGTAATGGAATAAAAGGGTTTGTCCTCTTGAAGAGCAGTCAGGAGGAGGATGAAGCTATTCGTGGGTCATTATTCAGTCTAATGACGAAGAGATCTCAGATGTCAAGTCGTTTTACTCACGCACGACGTGAACGGTCTCGTTTTGTCAGAGGGAGGTGTATTCAAGACCTCGAGACACCACTTGTTGCCTCGCGAAGGCAGAGGGTTAAGAACTTTGACTCTCAAGTGTTTCCCCTGAATGCAAAATTGAGCAGTCCACAATTCGATTTCCCCTAATTCAACCACATCCTCAAACACTCAATAGTTTCTCTGGGTATCAGTCAGAATACAGAGGTGGGACCTCTCATGGTGGCTCGGTTCACTTACGACATCTCTTCGGCTGTGAAAGGCAAAGGCCTTCGAGAGCGGAGACGGGCTAACAAGGCCCTTAATCAGGGCATTACGAGTGTAAAAGCAGCGCAACTTGTTTACTAAGGTGCATTTGACTCTTCCACTGACAGAGTGGATGGAAGAAGCGTTGAGAATTCGGTCGCTTCACACCAGGCTTCCCTTCTCTTCCATCCTTCTCCATTACACCAAATCGACCAATGGAGGCAAAGCATTATTAAACGATAAATTCTAAGCATATTCCGTTCCCAATTGTCATGATAGCTGCCATGAATTTACGTTAACGTCTTCTGTTGGACAAAACCACTGATCTCTCACTGTGTCGCCTCAGATCCCACTTTCCTGGCCGCCCAGGAGGTGCTGAACCAGTGTCCCCTGCCCACTATTCGCTGGTGTGTGGTGGACTACTGGGAGATGGAGAAGTGCCAACGAATGAGCAGCGCATTTGCCGCGAAGGGGATCAAACCCGACCTGACGTGCATTTTGGAGGAGACCACCATCGACTGCATGCGTCACACTCGCGATGGTTTTGTTGACATGATGAGTGTCGAAGCCGGTGACTTGTACATTGCAGGGAGTCAATTCAACCTCGTACCGATTGTTAACGAGTAAGACTGTCTTCTTGCCCATTCCCCTAACCGAGCAGATGGTGACAGTTTATGTGTAAATGGACAGGAATTACGGCATCGGACCATTCTACTACGCTGTCGCGGTGGTTCGAAAAGTGAATCCGGACATCCTTATATCTAATTGGAAGTTCCGCAAAATCTGTCAGAGTGGAGTCGGACGAGCCACCGGGTGGATAATTCCTGTCAACTTGATTCTGGAGACTGCTCAAGTCCGTGTCTACGGGCAGCATCTGATCCACGCCTTGAGTTAGTTCCAAAAAACCTCTTTTACTACTTTAATGACTCAATTTGGCGAGTTAACATCCCTTTGTTCACAGCGGATACAAATTTGCATCTTGTCAACTAGTCTATTTGGTAGGATCTGCTCGGAAGTGTTCATATCATGTTCTGCTACGATGATTCTCTGTCCTACCAAGGCTTGACACGGACTGAAAGAACAGTCCTGGACGCTCCGGAATGTAAAATGTACTGAGAACACGTCAAATGCCGTCAGATATCATTGAATTCACCGTTTCATTGTCTACCAGGCTATTCATGACATCTGATAGAAGCAAGTTAAAACGAAAAGGAGGCTAGCTTAGATTCGTGAAACGGTTTCATACTTCGTAGAAATGGGAGCAAAGCCTTGACTCCTACAAAACAATTTATAAACTGTTTTTGATAATTTTAAGGCGAACTAGTGAGTCAGGCCTGCATTCCTGGCATCCAAAATCAAGTTTTCAATCCAACTGCCAAAATTCCCCTCAATCTGTGCGAGTTATGCATGAGCGGCGGCAATGATCGCTGCCAACGAGACAATAGGGAACTCTACTTCGGTGAAAACGGCGCCTTTCGTTGTCTCACGGAGGCTGGTCAAATAGCCTTCACCCGGCACACTACCGTTAGAGCTAATACTGCCAACAGGTCAGTCATTTCCTCGTCGTTTCAGATCTTTCTCTCAATATCACCTTCTAGTTCAGGAAACTCAAAATGCAGTTTGTACCAAGTGGTTTAATTCCACGTGTCCTCAGTTGTAATGCCAGAAAGGCCAGTCGGGACAAGGGTCTCACTGTTGCCCTTTAAGCAGATGCCCAATGGGTTTCCCATTCCTTGAATGCGCCTGCACTTTCCCCTGGTAGTAGTGACTTTCCATGACAAAGATAGGAGTGGTATTTACCCTGAATACAAACAATCAAGATTATCAAGGCTGTTTGCCGATAATGAAGCAAACCCTTCTTCGACTTAGTGAGGTTGAGTACTGTAAGGCCATAATTACTCCCTGACAGACCCGAGTGTGAGAGTACAGTTACTGCACAAAATCCCCTAGAGAATGCTTTGAGACATTGGTCCCAAGGCATAAAAAGCACTTAGAATGCTGCGTAGTTTTGAACATTGTTTTGGGGAAGTGGTGTTTTAGATTACCGAAACTAGACTGCCACCATTCCAATAAAGAGGCGTGCTTTCATGAAGCCTGCAATTTGACCACAAGTGCGGATTTTAATCCTTTCGCTACAATCCCTTCCGTACGAATTGGGTCTTTCAGATCTTATCGCTTTGTCTAATGTGGCCTTCTTATACGCGGAAAAGTATCATGCATGAAATTTTACTGGTCTCGGACGTTCACTCACTGGAACCGAAAAAGATGTTGCCGAAGTTGTGTTTTGCTAATGGATGTTCAGTCTTCTTTCGTAGCTGTTCACTCATTGGTTGCGCAACAGACATAATAGTTTTTCCCGTGTTTGAACAGAAACCCGGACTACTGGGCCCGGAATTTGCGCGAGGACGACTTCGAGTTACTCTGTCCAGACGGACGCCGACAGAACGTACAAGACTGGCACAACTGCCACTTGGGCAAGGTGCCCGCCAACACCATCATCACGGCGCCACACAAGACGGAAATAGAGCGTCTCAATATGTGGCGCCTGTTACAATACGGCCAAGTTTACTACGCAAATGATTGGTACGTCTCTAGGTCCCCCAAATACCGCCTGTTTTTTGCGCCCAAAAAAACTACGAAGTATACTCACTTAGTAAAAACGTCACATTGTACAATATTTCATGCAGGATCTAGACATAATTCATAATTAATTTTTACATATTATTATTCCTTAGTAAATTAATAAATTTTTTGGTCCGTTGGAAATATCCTTGGTGAATCACACTTGAATATCAAAAGTGAAGGAGACCTTCTACAGGCAGTCAACCTTGTCTTTATGCCCCTGTTGTCATTGCTACACAATTCTGCTTTCATGAAAAAATATTCAAACTAAATTTGATACTTCACTACTATGCTAACTGACTTAATCGAAAATATTCGCCCTCCCCCCCCCCGGAACACATATGCCCATGTAGAAACCGATCCCTCTAATTCCGACTGATTATAACCCCACCTTTAAAATTCTGGAGAAGTATAGTTCAATAATTCCACTTCTTCGGAAAAGTAATCGCGTCCCTCGTACTTTACACTCGCGCTCTTTCGTGCTTTAAAAGATGGGACGGCACAAATGGCGGAGGCAGTTGAATTCACAGTGCTCCACTATAGGGTTGCACCACAATAAAGTGTAGAGAATCAATCTCGTAAAAGGGATCATCAGCAGCGTAAACTTCCATGAAATTTCGACAATTGGTGCAGAAAGAATGGTTTAGCCTTCAATGTTTTCCTTGAAGGTCATTCTTCCGAAATCAAGGTTACCTCTGCCATCTGCACTAGGGAAATTAGTGACTGATATGAGGGCGAAATACCAAAACTGCCTAGTTGTATAGCTTTACTCAAATTACATATTTTCCATACAACGATATGGTCCTTTTTTAAATCAAAATATATAAGTCACCAATCGGACTTGTCACAATGTGAGCTGTGTCCTTCATAACTCTCCTTCGTCTTTCCTGGTTTCGTCTTTTAAATACTGACGGTGGTGGTAGCATGCAGTCTCTCGCGCACCATAAAAAAATAAATTTGTCCCTATCCAGATGAGGATATATACTATAGAAAGCACACTCTTAGTTTCTTTGCAAGATATTAAGAGTAGGGGTGCATAGGTGTCGTTTATTTTAAGGAATTCACCACGTTTAAGGTTTCTTTAAGCTCATATACTGCGGTGACTTGGATTGTCTCCTTCAACTGCAACAATGTTATTTAGCCAGATATTTTGGTTTAGGGGACTGAGGGAATTGGGAAGCCGAGCATTAATGTATAATTTCATAAATGCTGTATGTCTTCCCTTCCTTTCTCCTTCCCCAGCTTGAAGTCATGAACATGGAAATCGTCTTTTTTGTCATCAGACCACTTAAACATTTTCCCACCCCTACCAAATAAATAGTAAATTAAACTTTTAATCATATGGACCAGTCATCTGAGTGATGTGTGGTATTTTCACCCACAGGAATCCGATATTCCGGATGTTCGATTCGGGTTTCGGCCACCGGGACCTCATATTCAGCGACCTGACAGAGAGCCTGACGCTTATCCCTTGGGCAGATCAAAATTACACACAATGGTTGGGCGCAGACTTTTTGAGGCTTGTCCAGGCTCTGAAAGATGTGGGGACATATGGCGAATTGGGCATCTACCAGCCTTTGAATGGAACTGCTTGACACGAAAAATCTTTGCATGATGCAGATTTCATGAATGTGTCACTCCTCGAAGACACTTTGATGTCTTTATACCAAAAAGGCATTTTCACTCTTAGTTAAAGATACTTGGAAGAGTGAGACTAGTGCCCCTAAGTCGGCAGCGAAAAGTATTGTACTCAATTTTTAACATTATGAATGACTTGTTATTTGACAAACAATCGTCGGTGCAAATGGTTGGGGGAAGAGACAATACGACATGCAAGTTTCAGTGAACTTATATACTTAGAACATCGTGACAGCAAATCCCCATCCTATCCAATTGATTTGCCCGTTATTTGATCGTTAAACCATTTTATGTGACGGCAATAAACATGCGGATTAACAGGTCAAGCTATGGAAAGTCAGATAGTTAACAGACTACCCCTTCTGAGAAAGTCTGAGACTACACAAGGGCTTTCGCTGAACGACCAAAGGAGTGACATGTCTTACGTTAGGGCGGCCGAGGCACCTCTGTTACTGTGGGGACCGCTGGGGAATTAATAAAAAGGTAAACCATTATACTTTTACTATCATAGTATGGAGTGGTTTGGAGGAGTGAACAGATTAGAAAGGTGATTCACAAAGCGTAGGTGAAAAAGTTTTTACTTGAAAGGCCACCAATCTTAGGTTTTCGCGTGTGGCTCGTCTGCCATCTATTTTGAATTCATGTTGCATTAGGCTATGGCATAATATCTCGAAATATTAGAGTTTACATTTATTTTTCAAAAAGAAAAGACCATAATATAGAAATCAGAGGCCAGGAAATAGCAATTATGGTCCAAAGGGAAACTGCCGTTATTTAGTTTAATCATATAACATGAAGGCTGTGTGTTACTTGCATACCAAGTCATTTAAATTTTAGAATTCTATCTAATAAAAGTAAATTAAATGCAATTTTATTAATTTGGCTCTTAGGAAGCTGTTTGTGAGTAGTAAATTTATTGAGATACTTTCTTTTTCAAGGCAATGATATGTCCTTAGACCGCATTGTACATGCTCATTAGCCAATCTTTCTCGCACGCTTAACCTGTTTGTCAAAGGCAAGACGGTCATTACATGTACCTTGAATATTGGTTTCGACACCTTTCCCAGTCACGTCGAAACCTTCAATTGTAGGTCTCCTGCCCTCTGTAAGTCTGTTCGCACTTCTGAACTTCTGTTCCCTGAATAAGGATCTTACTTTTTCCTACTGATGTATGAACCCCCTTACACCCGCCGTAATTTTTGATTTGAAACTCTACACTCATTCTTATAATTTGTAGGTCCACCTCATCTATTACCGATTCCTTAGATGGAAAAGTCGCTGGTCCCTTTAGACCGGTTTTCCGAGTGGATTGGCGCTGTCTGCGTAGTCAATTTCGACGTTGACTTCGGGCAAAAGCTGGAAACAGTTTATCCACCCCACGTTCGTCTAACCGAGGGCGAACGTTGTTCAATTAGCTACATGGCATTTCCTGATTCTCATTCTTTGTGCATGGCAAATACTCAGTACCATTTTCGTTTCAAATGTACCTCTCTTAATCATCTTATTGTAAGAAATTTTTCCCTCTATTATAAGAATTACTCGCCACCACTGCTGGTACGTATTCCGCTACGTACTTTGATAAAAATCAGCCCGTGCTAGATACCTGTTTTGGTTACGTTTTCTTCAACCAGGAAAAAGACGTCACCCAAAAACGTCATTATTCCCAAAAAGTTGGTTTACTTGCTTTGTAACTTCTCAATTTAGTCGCTCGTGATTTTGTCACCTCTTCCGTTCGATATTCTCTTCTATTGCATTACGCAAACGATCTCTAAAGCCTATTTTTCTGAAGGCATAAGTGGCATCGAGAGCGGTATGTTTTATCAAATTTTCGTTTGGCAACTAGTGGAATCTGTGTTTTCAATTCATTCTTTATTTTTAGCTTGTAGGGATATCGATTCCTGGCCAGCACCGAAAGCCAATAAACAACTCGCTCTCCCACTTTTTGGTACTACGTTTTCTTTACGAATCCCAGGCGTTACTGGAACAGTTTCCCCCGTATCCCAATCTCCAGTTGATGTGGATTCATCTTCCAATAAAGAAACCAAACAAGACTGTAGTTCCTCCTTCAGCCCTTCTTCTTCTCTTTCCTTTTCCTCGCTGGCCGAAGCCATTCTTAATTGTGTTGACCAGGATATTTCTGAAAAATCAACCTTCATGAATTCGGATTCTTTTTATGGCTTGGCTTCTGTAAGTTCACCTTGTTTATCCATGCATACGCACCATATTTTCGTATTCTGTAACAGCAGCGGTCGTTTTTTATGCTAAAGCCTTCGCGATTTGTGGATTTAACTTGTCTGTGACGACATGATAAAAAACTTATGAAGCCTCAACTAAACTTTATTTTTTTATTTTATCTTAGTTTTAAACCGATTATCCTCTTTAAACTCCTTGATTAAGTTGAAATTCACGTTGTAGCTATTATAAGGGAAGTTTCAAACATTTTACCTTCGCACATAACATGAATTTCCGGCCATATTCTACCAAATAGTTCGACGAAATTACATTTCCCACTTTCATATTAGAGTAGTTAACAACTGACAAGCAAACTATAAGTACACTTTTCGTAAACTTGGAATTTTTGGATCTTCTAAAATACATCGTCTTTCTTTATTAATGTTTCTGCTTTTGATGTGTATTTTATAATTGTTAATGATCAAATTTTTATAAAACAGTCATTCAAATCCACCGCGCTTCATGCAAAAGTGTCTTTTTCCATTTCGGAGCAATTTTAGGTTAATATCCTCTGTGGTTTAGCTCACCGAAAGATCACGTTTGTCGTCCCATCTTTAACCAATTTGCATTTCTACTCGGCTTGATGATTGGTGTGTTCGCTCCGTCACAATTAAAATTCACAAAAATTTCTATGCAGTATGTTACGTCTTTCAATAACATTGCAGCATTTGTCAGATGTACGGTTAACAAATGTCCACAATCGACGTTTCCTATTATCCACTAATGACTTAGATTGTTGACTGGGGCAAACTCGTGCAAATTAACCTCTACCGTCTATAGTAATCATCCCGTGAGCCCCAAAAAATGCAATTATCATCTAAACATCCCTGTCACTTATAATTACCGAAAAATTGACCCTATTTTCTGCACAATTTGTTGAGTTTTTGAGGGAGCTTTAACTTTAACTTTGCGTTTACTAGCCTAGCACTTAAAAGCCTGAAGCGTGGGTGTCACTCCTCAAAGCTGAGAGAAAAGTCTTTAAATTACTCTCCCAGTGGTACAAATTTGTTACTCACCACATACTAGCTGATTCCTATAGGGACTACACAACCCCTACCTTTTTGTGAGATTGTCTTTTCGACTTTTCGAATTCAACAGTGGTGCTCTAAGCTTACTTGTTTTACTCGAGTTCTGGTGCTGGTCATTCCGTAAAGCAATTTCGTCCCTCATTTCCGAGTTAAAATTACATAACGAGCTTGAAAAACCCTACATCTTACGTGTTATATTTTAATTAAAAATATTTCGACCCTGTCACGTTGGTTAACTCCATGTCGTCACATTCTTTCTAGGCCCTTTTCGGTTTCTCAGGTCAAGTCATAATTGTAACTTACATGTGTCCCAATTTTATGTGGTAAATTGCTTCCCATTTGTTTCGGTAGGTTAAGGGATCCCACCTTTTGGTATTTCAATATGAATACAACCTATTTCGACCGATAAAGTTGTTTGAGACCGAATACATTCTTCAACTATCCACAGAGTTGCTGCCGAATTCGCGACTTCTACTAGGGACCTAATTCGTTTGTTAATAAAATGAGGCGTATTTATTGTAAACAGGACACACTGCTAGTGTTTTAAATTCAGCTCTTGTCTTCGGATCAGCCACCGATGCGGATTTTTACTTGTTTAGTTCGCTAATTTTGCAGGATGTCATTCGTTTGTTTTTAATTGCTCTTATGAAGTAGTTTTCATATAAAATGTAGAAGAGCCTCCTCGAAGATTTGAGACCTTCGTTTATAGGCACTTTCTTTTGTAAAAGTGGATTTACCAAATAAAGTTATCCTGATATTTTCCAAAACTGGCTTCTGCTTCTTCGATCACTTTCTCCCCTATTTTAGATGGATTACGATGCGCGGCATGGCGTTTTCTTGTTCTAGCATACTTTATGAGGTTTTTTTTATGTTTTCCTTCCGATGTTCTACCAAACTGTCTCGTAGAGTGGGGGAACAACTAAGTACCGACTTTTTTTCTTATATCCTTTATCCTTCCTCGTTAGCTGTCCTAGAAACTTCATTCGCCTCATCGCAGCCGATTATTTGTTAAAGAAGTCTTTAAATACTAATTTTTTTCGGTTTTACATTCCGTAGCGTTTATTTTTTCCCCTTTCTACTTAATATTGCAGTGTATTCGGGTTGATAAGATGTTTGAAAAGAAACCACTTCTCTTAGGAATTACAATTTTGCAGTCCCTTTTCTTTTGGATTGATTCACAGACGAAGCCGCAAAATGAAGTGGAGTTGAGTTTCGACTCTCGTCACTACGTCCAAGCTTTCAGGCCGGTTATGGGCCACCTTCAACGTCTATGGGAAATGGTCATAACAGCCCAAGTAATTTCACTATCTTTTAATAGAAAAGCAAACCATGCTTTCCTTCTCTCGCACAACCTGCTCTCCTTGTAAGGCTAGTTCTTAGCTTATTATGGTGAACCTTTTGCATGGCGATTCCACGTCACTGTTTTCCCCACTAGAATTGAAGACAGCGATCAGAATGCCTCCGTAAGCTCGTTTAGAGGTGTCCTCACTGTGATGAGGGCGTATCAAGCGGTATACTCTCAGTCGCTGTGATCCCACGTGGAACCAGTAATTTGACAAGCTTCACCTTTAGTTGATATCGGTGTGGCCTCTACCTCGGGCTTAGCAGTGTTTTCTACGCCCTCAGATGTGATTTCGCATGGAATGTGACATTTCGAAACAATTTTCGTAAACCTGAAGACCGATAGAACGTATTCGCCCCAGAATTTGTTCTAGTGAATTAGTGGGGGCTGGGGCCAAGAACTGTAAAGAGCATGGTTAAAACATCATTTGTAAAACAATTGGGTGGTTTTTTATTCTTTTACAGCCACTTTTAGTAATGGCACCCAATCCTGATCAGGCCAGTCAAACAGTACAGGCTCTCGTATCCTGCATAGCGCCTTTCGCCTTCGGCGCCGACTATCGTCCATTCTTCACGATCTACGACACCGAGTTCAAGAACGTCTCTAGCGGTTGCACTTCGAGGTACTTCAGGGATATATGCCACCAAATAGCTACCCTAATTCACACCTTTAAGTTGTTTTATCTCGTGTGTTTATTCGTAACGATGTCATGAAAAAGTCATATAGGCGTAAATGGCTCTGACGTTAAAGTCAGTTTGATTACATTGTTTAATACCACTCCATTAAAGGACGACTGGACTTTATATTGCTACGTGATGGTGATAGCCGTAATTTCTTTTTACTTACGCCACGCTTTTACATTCTCGTACAGTTAATTACTACTAACTGTTTTTTTCTTGACTTGAAAAGGCAGCGAGTGATCGCCTAATCGCTTAACTCCTTGTAATTCTACGGAGCTGTGGGAATAGGCATTCTAAATTTGATAGCTTCTGTGGTCCCTCACTGAGTCTGGGATGCATGGTGTCGGAAGCAAAACATCCTGCCATCTTGTTGGGGGACTTGAAGGACATCCCTCTTCGTGATGATACCCGTGACATGTCCATGATGAGTCACCAGGACTTGTCTGAGTCCAAGGCTCCTAAACAAATCGAAGATAGTCGACGCCGGAGTTGCTTGAGTTAGAGTTGTGGGGGATAGGTTGATGATATTTCGAGCGTCGACTAGAAGGGGAATTCTATTGGCGTCATCTGCTCTAGACGCATCGTCTAGAAGAGGTGTCCGATCGGTGAAACAGACAATCGATTGAGAAATGTGGCCAGTCAAGATCGAGTGCCACGGCAAACTAGAAGTGGAAAACGCTTGTTTCGTTTTTTTAGTCCTACAACTTTCTTTTTTGATCTGGACTGATTACGATTGCATCGACTCTTTTTCGGGTTAAAATGACGCCAAAATGCACATAGTCGGATGGTTTACATTTGCCATTTTTTCCACCTCGCCAAGGCAGGCTGAACAGGACTGGAATGGGGCTAGTGCCATAACACTCATTTTTGTATTCCAGTGCTTCCTTGCCTGCTGTGCCCTGTCGTAAAAGTAATCTGATCTGCAATTAACACAGACACATGTGGGTCATTTCGAGTGGGAGCGTAAGGAAGTACCTTTGGCGTAATGGTCGTGAGAGCCAAGTACATTCAACTTCGTTTCTTGTTTTATATATTTTCAGACTTCTTGTATGTGTAAGCAATTCACATACTCTTTTTTCTCTCTCTCCAGTCCAATTGTGATTCTGGGTGTAACCAATCCGTTCTTCTCCAAGGCACTTAATCATTGGCCCAATGTAATACGACTGGGTAAAATTAAGCGTGAGTTCTCAGAGCCCCTCCTTTCTGATTCGGAGACTAATAATCTGAACAGTATTTTTTTTGTTTCAGACTTTAAGAAGAAAAAAGTACATCATTTCCCTTCTAAAACATTGCTTGAGGATTTGAAGCCCGGACTTTACTCACGATATAAACCCTTCCTGAAACGGGATGCCGGTTTTTTCAAGCGTTTAAAGAAAGTGAGCTTGTTAATTAACACTCCTTCATATTTGAGCTCGAGGGACACATTTCCGAGGACTTTTAACTACCCTCCCTGGCTTGTGTTTATCTACTCACATGTAACATTGTTAAAAAAACCTAGGCTCTTACGGATGGAACCCCGGATGAATGTATTTCTCAGGCCATTCACCGATTCTTTCAGGAACTGACTATGAGTTTCCTCATACCCTTGGTATGTACACTTCATTTTTTTTTCTTACCGAGATCTCAATTTTGCTAGTAGAAGGACTAACCTTCGTTGGTCATCTCTGGGTTATGCGTATTGTAAGCATTTTATTTATGGGTTGTGGATTATGAATTTACTATAACTCAACTAAAACCCGCAGGGATTTTTTGTAGGTATGGTGGCCACGATATCTTTTGAGGTCTTGGTGAGATCGCCCTATACTTATTGCCACAAACAAAGCCCTGGGCCTCCCTCTTGCCAGTATTTTTTTATTTCTCAAATGTTGTGGCACCACTTTTTCTGCACTTGTGCTAAAGAAGTGTTAAACACCAAGCGGTTGTTTTGCCTACCACTTTTATTAGTATCCTTCAGATTTCTCGGAGAGAACGTCTCGATTTAACGCTTTATTAGCACCTAAGTCGACTTCAAACAACCATTCCTTTCTTTTGTGACTGTTAAAATGTTCGTTCCGGGGAGAACCGTGACAATAATAAACTGTAAACCGGAGATTTCTAATCTTGCCTTTTGCAAGATTCAGAATTCAATTTTCTTAACTTTTGTCAGCTACTGAATGAGGAATCTCAGTAGCTTGTCCAGAAAGTGTGGTACACTGGACTTTTTTTTACCATTTGCTGCACCTATTACTATTAAGTAAGGGAGAATATATGTAAACCTTGAATTTAACCTTAGGTGAAAGAGTCATCCTCTTCTTCACCTTGTAGGAGCACTATCTGTCAAGTCTCATGCCTTTCCACCGCGATATATCCCCATTCCGTGTGAGTGTTTGGCTGCTTACTGTCTACTAGGTGCAACCGTGGAGCCTCCACTATGCAGATTTCTCGACCCCGCTCCTTGTTCAATGATTTCGCTTAGACATTATACGATTTACGCCTTTACTCTTCAGTGTGTTCCCGAGCTGAACCGCTTCAACATGGACGAGTTTTTCCGCATTCTCGAGACGGCGGGTCCACGACTCACTTGTGACGTCAAGGGCAACTGGGTCGGCCTCTACAAGTGCGTTAGATACATTTTGATCGCCTGATGAGATCTTTCTCTGGTGGCATGCTGTCGTTGCACAGTGGCCGATGAGCATTCGGTGCTTTGTAATGTCTCCTATCAGGCAGGTACCGAATAAACCGTCTTTTGAACAGTGATGATCTCTCAGCTCAACTAGTTTAGCCGTCATGGTTAAACACTATTCGGCAGGCAGGTACAATAGAAAATCGTCTTGTTTATTTGCATGAGGTCCTATGAAGCCCCTTAAGGACTAGTTCAAGTTTAACAATCAGGTTGATGCTAGCATCGCTGTCCTTTGATCAATCTGACTTGTTGCGATGATTCATTCGAGGGGTCTGTTCAACAATTGTCGGAAAGACTAGTGCACTTTTCACCCACGATAGCCCCGGATGACCACGTCGGTCCCGTAGTTTAATTGTCTCTCTATTCTGTGCAATTTACTCAAACCTTTTTACCATTTCATAAGTTTTATGAGATTCTGCACCTGCCCTTTGGGCTCTTGAACACTCTGGGTTTACGGATGGTGATCCTATCTGTCATATCACCGAGATCGTCGCTGATTGAATAGTTGGGATGTGTATATTGGCAGGCAAACCTTGAGATGACCTTAACTGTGTCCTTTAAGTAACGAAAGGCGAGACTTCGTGACTAAAGCCTCGATTCCTTCAGCATTTCTGCCGGTTCGGAAACGAAGCTTTTGTGGTGGAAGACTTGTGACCTTATTTGTTGCCTTTTTTCCAGATCCTTTTTCTCCGGCCCCCACTTCATCCACTGGTTGAGTCATCGAGAGAAGGAAATTCGCGAAAAGCTACATTCCCTTCATGTGGACGCAATTCTGAGGGCGAATTTTGACCTCTGGGTTGAGCAACGGTCGGAGGTCGAAATCGTCGATATGATAATTCAGCTTAATCAACTGGCAGTGAGTGGAGCCTCATTGCTCTAACTCATTATTAATTCATCTTTGCCGTTGTTTTCCGGTACTCCACGATTTTTTGCTTTCTATCGTGTTTCGGCCAGGCGTTTTTTTCCACTGATATCGGAAACTGAGAAGTTCGCCGGTTGAGTTATTTTGCATAATTGGACTTTGTTTTCTAGAGTAGCAGGAACCTTCATACTTCATCAACTGGAATACAGAAGAAATTGAGAGCATATTTAAACTTTTAAATTTGCCTCACTGTAACCACGATTCCTTGATAGAAAATCTTGGGTTTCATGGCAGGCTTGTCAGATGTCACAAGCTATTGACTATGGGCAGAGGTGGTCAGCGTGGACATCAAGTTAATTTTGAAGCATTTTATGTGTACGATGTTTGCCCCTACACTACTTATCAACACTCTTGTAAAAAGTAGTCTCTCAAAAGTGCCGTTGTCTACTGTTATGTGAAAAGCTTTTCGCATTATTTTTAATATCAAACTTAAATGTCTTTAATAGGTTGTCGTACTATGTGGTTGGGAACCATAAAACAGGCGTTGAATATGAGTAGAAAACAAAGAGCCCAATTTACATTCAGTCGAAATAATTCACCACTGGCATCGACGACTTTCTGCCAACGATTGCGCAAGTCACATATGCCTTTTTTAAAAATGCTTTGTTCTTTTTGTCCCAAAAATATATCGTAATGACGAGGAAGATAATAATCGGCCGTTGAAATATCAGGTGAATGTGGAAGATGTAGCAAAATCTCATATTTTAAGGAAGTGAGTTAATTTGTTAACAGTAATTAAAGCTCCACTCGGTCGTCGTGCGTTGTCAGCACGCAATAGAACTGCGTCGAGCCGATTGAGCACTGCTAGTTGTTTTTTTCTTTATAAGTTTCCTCGCACGCATCACACCAATTTCATCTCAGTGGAGCTCCGATCCTGTTATGCTTTCGTCTGGTTGTATTGGGGGAGAGAATAATGGCTGATCGTTCCTTGGCGATTCCACCATAAATGCTAACCATAATTTTCGGTTTTTTAATGAGATTTCGGCCTTGGGGGTGTCTGCCTTGGGACACATTCTTATCTACACATTTGTCCGATCCTTTTCGACTATCATGCGAAATGCACTTTTCCTCACAAGTGACGACTTGGTGCACAAACGGCGGCGATTGTGTATTTCGAAGGAAGCAAGGAAGATGCCAGCTTGCTCTTGCGGTTGCTGGATCACTCGCAGTTGCAGCAGTTCTTACTGCCGGCACATATGAGTCCACTTTCCTTTCTTTCTCCTTTATCGTACGGAGATGTTTCAACACCGCCGTAGCCGTAGGGATGGCCAGCTCCTAAGTTAGACCCAACATGACGAATTGTTGTGCGTGTGGATCGGATTCCACAGTCATTGTCTTTAATTCCTCCTTCTCCTCATCCTCCGCTGCACAAGTGACGATTTGGTGTAAGAACGACGGCATCGTGTAATGCGAAGGAAGCAAGGAAGAATCGCACTTGCTCTTGCGGTCGGCAGATCATCTGCAGTTGCGTCAGTTCGTACGGCCAGCACATATGTGTCCAAGCATTTTCTTTCTCCTTTATAGCTGGAGAAGTTTCAACACGGCCGTGGCTGCATGTGTGGCTGGTTTCAAGTTTATGCTCCAGTTCACGAATAGTTGCGTGGCGACCGGATTCCACGTTCGTGTTTAATTCTTCCCGAAGGTTCGTCTACAGTGCTCAAATTGAAGAAGCGAAGTGCTTAGAACCACAATCGGGTATCTTTTCCATTAGTGGATCCATCTTCGAATTTTCGAACTGGTACCAGGAAAGCGGATGTAAATCGTGTTTTGTTTCCACCTGGTTTCGGCGAGAAATAAAATTAAAAGGGCTACAAACACGGGAAATTTTTACAGATTGAGGAAGAAGAACACCTTGAAAATTTCTGAATAAGAACGTCGAACGCACCTTCCAGTGTATCTCTCTCAGTCGTAGCTGAGGAGGGAATAAACAAAAACCCTGGTCTCAGTTTCCAAACTAATAATTTAATACCGAGGACCCATCTCTGGCATGGAACGAGATTCAAACGGCTAATGTTGAGGCAATTGGCCTGACGGTCTGAACTATGCCAATTTCTTTCCCCATTTACCAGTGCTGGATACACACAGTAGCCGCAAGAATAATGACATTTAACATGCCCCACTCCGTCGCCCCACATTTAGCCACTTATTCCTCCAAATCAAGAGGTATTAACCCGAAATGTGCGCCACATCTATTGCATGAAAAATCCATTTTTGCAGATTTTAATCTTTTCTTTTCATTACTTCGGGCGACACAGTTGACGCATAAGCATGCCGACTGCCGGGTCGAGGGCATTCGTCGACAAATTGAAGTCCTACTTAGCTGCCTGCCCGAGGATTTGCGTCAGGTGGTCAGTCGCAGCAGCACCGGAACCGGAGCGGCTGTCAGCGTGAACGGCCGCGGCTAACTCTCCTGCCCCTCTGTAAATGTGCACTCACACCTCTCACTCTTCTTGTATCCCATTTTTTTACATGAATTTTGACTTGGGATTCCTTTATACACTCCGCAAGTGAATGTTTCTTCTCACGCAATCACTATTTGTTAGACAACAGGGCGTTAGAGGACAAAACGACGCTACTACTGACTGCCTTCGTAGTAGTACGGGCGTACAAATAAGCTTTAGTGCTAAGTATTAAGCTTTTTTATCCTCCGCATATTTTAAAGTCCATCGCGTAAAACTTGGAATTCGCATTACTATTGCCTCAACGAAGAAGAGACACGTTCTATTTTAATTATGGCCCCAGTCGCCACAATTCTCGGGCCAGTTTAACAGCTTTCCAAAAAGAAGTTCCAGATTCTACTGCAGCACGGCCAACGCAAATTATGACTTGAAGGTGCCATTGTGTGCGGAAAATAGGGAGGAGGCAGTCTGAAGATGCAACCCAACCTCCCAAACAGTCATCTCAACACAGACGGGTAAGACAGATTTGTTTTTTTCATCCGTAGCATAAGGCACTACAGGGAAATGCATTTTCCGTAATATTTACTAAAAAAATACACAATAGCTTACATCGATGTAAAAGGATTAGAGTGCAGGACATGCATGAACACTCACACATTCGCTCTCGTCATATCTATAATGCAGATAAAAGGGGGGGGGGCGAGGGGGGACGAGAGGAGGGGACAAATTTGGGCCTGAGAAGACGGAAGATTGCACCAGTACAGCGAGAGCGGCAGTTTTCACATGCCGTTGTCGTGGCTTTCTACGAAGAGACGACGAAGGGTGAGTAAATAAGCGAGTCACGCACAATCCGTACTGTAGCGATTATGACATGGCTTTAATGACAGCTCAGGTGAACAAATGCCCAGTGAATAGCATCCAATTTAAGAGGAAAAAGCCAAGCCGCACAAAATACCTGCTATGGGCAGTAGGACAGGCTACGAGACCTCAGAAGTGGGCTCCTCCCTAAGCTGCTGTTGTTCCCGCTGCAGATTCTGAGCCATTTGCTGTTCAAACACACTTCTTCGACAGTCCTCAACCAGGTGGCTAAAACTCTTATCCAACCAATCTCGAATTTCTGCGTATGTTACGATTATTGCCTTCTCGCCCTTTCGACTGACCAGACACACGCGTTCTCCTGACGCGGCTTCAACCTGGAAGGAAAGCGACGGAACGTTGAGGGTAGTGGCAGGTAAAGTAAAAGGTGGAAGCGTGAGACAACCTTGTTAAGGGCAGTGACGATGTGCGCGAGGTCCAAATACGGTGCACCATTGTGGTCGACTTGGTGGAACACATAATCACGGAACAGTTTTAACATGTACCTGTCGTCAGTCTCGGACCACTCTGGATCGTGGTGTCGGGAAGCCCTTGTGCTAAACACAGACAATTATCATCACACAGTAAAGGCGGCGTTTGTTCCAGGCGACGACATCAAGCTGGACAGAGATGAAGACTTACTCCTGTCGTTCAATTACGGAATTCAATTTACAAATCAAACGGAAGAGCCGGCCATTCGCGACCTCCTTGCGTGGAAAAATATAATGAGTATACGCCAACAACCCCATTTTAATGTGCAGGAAAAATAACAAACATTCAAGGCATGGCGTTCCAGGTGTCTTGCGAGGGTGTCAGCCGCATCCAAATTATCATAGACATGGTCAGCTGTTGCCAACACCAGAGCATCCACGGTGTTTATGGAGCCTGATAGAAGGTCCCTAATAAGATTACGCAGTTCTTGGCTAACAGCGCGATCCAAGAGAGAAAGGTACTCTGCGGGCTTCTAAAAAAAAGAATATGGATTTAGAGAGAAAAAAAAAACTAATTTGGCCTATTTACAGTTCCTCTAATTTAAACATGTGAGAGACATTTGCGGCCGCCCACCGTCTGGCCCACGTAGTGATACAAGTTTGCTTTCCTCATTTGGTTGATAGGGCTTCCCATTGGTAGCCGAGTAAATTCATGTTTCAAACAACAAAGGGGAATATCAGAGCCCCCTTTCCTCAAAAGCTGAGAAAATTAGGTCTATGAAACTTACAATAATAGTTTTCGGAACCATGCCAACTAGCTCGGATCTGCGTAATTTTTTGTAATACAGGTGGGCCAGAGGGGGAAAATAAAGCCGCCCAGTACAAAATGCTCGGAACGATCCATGGTGAAAGAAATGTCCTAGGATAATGACGCACGGACTTGACATCTTACTTTTGACAAAGCATGGATAACCCAGGTGTAAGAGCTAAACATCATTAAAACTGGGACTAGAAAAAGCAAGCGACGTAAAACGGAATCATAAAATACTTTTAGGTCAATGTTTTGACAAAATCAGATTGCGATATTTTACATAAGGTTCGTCAGCTGCAAACAATACTTAACAGATGAAACGAAATAAAAAGGGTTTGGAGGAAATCCACTTTTGCAAACAACAATTACACCACAATCACTGAGTTAGTAAGGAAGAATCACACAATTTTCGCTTGCTTGCTCATATTGAATTTATTCCCATAATTTTTTGAGATGAACTATAAGCTAATAACAAAAAAACTTTAGGGGAGTCATAGAAAAGGACGCTTGATTTGCTTAGACGAAAAGATTTGCGATTTTTCGATCTCTTTCGCCTTAGCTAACGAAGAGATCCAATGAATCTCTGATAAACTCCTAGTCGTCTGATCCCTCTGCCTCATTACACAAATTTCCACGTCAAAAGGCAACTAAGAGTGTCGAAAGAGGAAGATAAGTCCCTTCTAATGTGTACCGATATATACTTCTGAGGAAGGAAATTCAGGAAAAACATTAAGAGCACAAATGTTCAGAATATATCGGTTTGATCAGTGGAGGGGAATTACCTCGAAGGCTAGACCCGTGCCTATGATGGTCCCAAGCATGATTTTGCCCAGCGCGATAAAGTCTTTCGTCTACAAATGAAAAAAATCCAAATCATGAATCCCCTTCCCTATATATGCGTACATACTGAGTGAAGGGAGCGAACTCACCTTACTTTCTGATGTTTGACTATCAAGTGCCGGATAATTTACGACATCTTTCAAACCAAAGCAATTTATGAACAACCTGTGGAAATTGCGTTGAGTAGATACGCCATAGCACAATGTATTTTTTAGGGAAAAGTGGACCGTTTTACCTTGTGCCATCCTGAATGAGGATTTTGCTGGGATCGAGAACATTGACACTCCGGTGAAAGTTTTTATGTGCGAAACGGATAGCCTGAGTCAGCTGTACCAACAATAACCAAGCCGTCCGTTCCTGTAACATATCCGTGAAGGTGACGCGGTCTGCAATAGGGTAAGTAGGAATGGATTTTCGTTACAACGTGAAGTAACACTTTAATCAAACGAATTTCAAACATGTCAAGCGATACGGTGAAGCTTACCAGGGGATTTGGAATGTTCTAGCATAAAGAGAGTCCAGAGGGTGCGCGCACAAGGAAGGAATTCGTAAGTGAAAAGCACAGCTGTAACGCATTCAAAACAATATATAGTTGAAAGACCAAAAACCGACATTAAATACGGTGTTTAAAACAGGAGAACTTGCAGTTATCCCCAAATTCTTGCACAGGAACGACATCTTGAAGCCGAAGCACAGAAGAATCCTTGGCTTCGCCCAACTCGTTAGCCAGAAAGTAGGCGTCTCGTGAAATGGTCTTCGACGGATCAAGAATGACCCGGCGAAGTACTACATGGGTACAGAGGCGTGGACACCAAGCTCTGAAGCACTGAGTCGGAAGTCCCAGCGCTTGAGAAGGAAGCACGGAGTTTTCTATTGGCGAGGCAGACGTATAGGGACCCAGTTTTTGCGGAAATTCTTTAAGGAAATGTTGGGGAGTGATGAAAATATCCCTCATGGTAAAACGTAAGACGATGTTCCTCCGAGTGGTAACAAAATGTGAAATGAATGTTTAGCAAACTAATAATATTAGGTACTTGGAGAAAAAAATCTTTTAAACATGCAACGCCCAGATTTCAAAACCTTGTGCATATGACCATAGTCAAACCTTTTAGCCCCGTAGCAGAAAGTGGCATCGAATTAAATAATCGGGGCTCTACCGTGGCACGAAGTTTGTCACAGGCACACTAACAGCCTGGTTTGTGTGACGCCTCGATTTATTATGCATGTCCCAGCCACTAACAGCCGGCGCAGCCAAACAAGGGTAATGAAGTACATTGGGTACAATGGAAAATATAGAAACAGCAAAGGTGTACACGTCCACTTTTAATGAAAGTGAGCAAATAAGACGCTAATTAATCGCTTTCAGTGCTCTTAAGGAGATGTCTCATTCAAATCTTAACCGACTAACAGTACGAAATTAAAATGTGCTATCAATAATGCTAATTTCAGGGAAAGTGGTTTGATGACCCAGGAAAAAACGATATGGAGATGACACAAATGAACTATATTTTGTACAAAAATATATGACGCCATTTTAACGTCAGTGAAAACGTTCAAAAAAATGTACTCACTAGTGTTCATTGGTGTTGAAGGGAGACACATTCGTACTTTGCTTTTGAGAGACTGGAACAAAACCGAAAACTCGATTTAAACAAAGTGGGTTGAAAAGTGCCAGGCGAGATCAGGAAACAGATACAATGATTATTTTTTGAGGTGAACAATTTTGATCGCGTTAAATGTCTGCCATCAATATGACCAAATCGAGGCCAGTTACAAGTTGTTTAATAAAAAACCATATAAAGAGATATCCATTACTGATTGCCAAAAACACCATCTTTTCTACTAAACTCTTTTGGTAGAGAGAATGGACGAACGAAATCGGCTTAAAATTAAAGCCACTAAGATCACTAGAAAATATCCAAAAAATTAAATCGCTACACCACAGCCAAAATGGAGGCTGTATTAATACAGAAACTTGAGAAATTACAATAATGATTTTTTTAGAACCAAAAATATTACATGATGCAGCGCTTGATCCATGTATGTGATAGCAGTACCATCGGATGGAGCAGTTCTCATGAGATGATATCTTCCAGTTTTCAAGTGTTCAGAACCATAAGCTGGAACAGGGGGATACATCACCCACCGAGAAGAGTCTTCCGACTGCGGATGAAGTGTGGGAGAGGTGGGCATCATAGTGTTAAAAGCCCCACCAACGTCACACGATCCGGACATTGGCACCTTTGAAGGACCTGAAGCCTGTATTTCATTGAACCCCAGTGTTTCATTGACAAGAGGTAGTCGATGGTTGCCCCCAAGGGACTTCAACTCCTCTGCTGTTCGTGAAGATACGTACCGACCGGATATAAAATGGTCACTTAATTTAGGGTCAATGGCAACGGAGGGCTAAAAAAAGATAAAAGATATAAAGAGCTTAAAGAAGAGAGTATAAATAATCCACCTATCAGCAGATAAGGTAGTAATCGGGGCATGAGGCTAAAGAGGCAGTTTTGGCGCATTCATCGTATAATTATAAGCTTACAACAGAAATATGAGACATAATTTTGTTCCTGTCAATCCAGTTGCTCATATCAAACGTATGGGACTGTTGATATGACTGATTCGAGCTAAATTGGCGCGGGCGTACACCCCCGACCCTATGCGTTGGGATTGCGTTTTGATAAGGAGAATTCAAGTATGTGTTCGCCAGTGACATGGAAATCGAGGCCACATCTATGTGCTCAGAATTCTAAAACACAAGCAGCTTATATACTTAACAAAACTACGCTAGTATTTTGTGCATTGAAATTGAAACGTGGGTGTGGAATCATAGGCGAAATATTTCCTTGTGGAAAGTAGTTTGCCATAACGTTCCAATTTTGCTAACATGAACTAATAATAGTTGGTCAGACTTTGAACAATAGACGAAAACTTGTTAAACCAGCTGCGTACTTAACGAACACAAAGAACCGACACAACAGCCTCATTCAAAAGACATCGAATTGCAAGTGGGAAATTTAAACAAGCACGAGATTCTATATGTCGATAACAAATTTAACAACTCAGTGTGTCTGAACAATTTGTTTCTATACATTCGTAGTTGGTACATGTCTTAGAAACTGTAGAAAGGGACGCGGCACGTGAAAAAATTTTCGTCACAGACTGGTAAAATCCCTGATTAAATGGCAAGTTAGTCTCATGCAAATGTGCATACATCATTACTTCCTTTACAGCAAAAGCAACTACGTGCTTGTGATTTGTGGAAAAATCGCTATGAACCATACCTACAGCATCGTTCTTTCTATATTCGCTTGTTATCTTTTGATTTATCTAAATCATAATCACTGGTGCTTCATAGATATTAACACTTTATCTTATGATTCTATGCTACGTTAAACATTTGTCTTACAGGTGTTTACATTATTTTGACAGTGGTCTTCTGACTAAGCTAGACATTTTGATCCATTGCCTTTCGCTTTAAAAAATTTTTCGTTAACGAAATAAATAACCTAGCAGTATCACCTATGCTGGTCCCTGATTCGATGGAAGAGTAATGCCTTCCAGTAAACCCACGTTTTGGCTTGTAATATCGACATCTCTGCATGCGTTTTGCGAGGTAATTCTTGACGCTACAAGTGTGTTTAAAAGCATCTGACTATGAATTACCCGAGCAGGCAACCAAATTTCTTATAATTTTTGCGGTTTGATCCTTGTATAGAGCACCGACTTTGCTCTATAAACAAAGATTAGACGTACTTCTTTCATACACTGCTGACAACGGAACTCCCTTTTTGTTCTTCTTTGGATTCTTTTCTTTTATCTTAATCGCTAATTTGAATTGATTAGATCCAGCGTAACTGTACAAATATTCCCTTACATAATACCTTCAGCCTTCAAAAGCGGCACCTGATAACTGCGTGGGCCTTCTTTGTCGTGCTACTTATTTTTCTTTCACTGTAGAAATAATTCTGTAGCTATTTTATGTGTAACTATTAATATATCAGCCAGTCTTTGAAATTCGAACAAAAGTTATGGATGATGGTGCTGCTCATGATGGCGAAATGCAAATGTTCCAGTGGTATGATGATCATTCAAGTATACAACAATGGGAGACCTTGAAATATGGAATGCGGTCCTAACACTTCCGCATATTTCGATAGGTGTCGCGAAAGTGTTTAAATTATTTCTGTTCGGCAGATGACTAAAAGCACATCAATGTTAACTTTATCTAATGCGTTTGGTTTTTTAAGCGATTTGGAGGGAAATGCTTCTGCATGCGTAGGCTGGAAGAATCTGTGTACTCATTTTTAGGAATGAGGTGCTGCATTTCAAAACCATGCCATCCGAGTTCCCTATAAGTTTGTGAGTGAGGCCATTGCCGATATTTTTCTGTACTGTTAATGGTCATTAATTCGCTTTTTCTGGTGGAATTGTAGCCTACTGCTGACGGCAAACACTGTTCCAACTGTCATAGGCAACAATATTTTCGATGCATAAATTTACATATCGCGGATTAATTTTGACGTCGACTAGAGGCATATAGTTAAATAGTTTGAAAAAGAACGATAATGCTATAGGTGATCTGTAAAAAATGCTTTAGTAAAGTTAAAGTATAGATGGATATTAGCCAACCCCCTGATACGGAATGGCTTGGCTGCCGCATGGGAAACTGTGGAAAACCACGCCTCCAAATTCCTCCAAAGATATTACAGTAAATAATTCGACGAGTAAAATATTTTATTTTAATAATGAGTAAGGAATAGGTTATCTCAACAGTAAAATACAAAACCAATAATTTAATAACAGTGCAAATGGCAATAGAAATAACTACAAATAGTTAGCGTAATTGTTAACCTTCTTCACCTTCTTCTTCTTCAAACTCCCCTTCATCTTCTGCACATGCGTCTTGATATTGTTGATATTCACTCACCAAATCATTCATGTTAGACTCAGCTTCAGTGAATTCCATTTCATCCATCCCTTCTCCTGTGTACCAATGAAGAAATGCCTTTCTCCTGAACATTGCCGTGAACTGTTCGCTAACCCGCTTAAATAATTCTTGAATTGCTGTGCTATTTCCAACAAATGTGGCCGCCATTTTTAGCCCTCTCGGTGGAATGTCGCATACTGCCGTCTTAACGTTATTAGGAATCCACTCCACAAAGTAACTGGAGTTCTTATTTTGGACATTCAGCATTTGTTCATCAACTTCCTTCATTGACATTCTGCCTCGAAATATGGCTGCTACAGTCAGATATCGTCCATGTCTAGGATCACAGGCAGCCATCATATTTTTGGCGTCAAACATTTGCTGTGTGAGTTCCGGTACGGTTAACGCACGGTATTGTTGACACCCTCGACTAGTTAGAGGGGCAAAACCGGGCATGAAGAAATGAAGGCGTGGGAAGGGTACCATATTAACAGCAAGTTTCCGTAAATCAGCATTTAATTGACCAGGAAAACGGAGGCATGTGGTTACACCCGACATGGTCGCGCTTACTAAATGATTGAGATCGCCATAAGTGGGTGTGCCGAGTCTTAGCGTTCGGAAGCAAATGTCATACAACGCCTCATTATCAATACAATAGGTTTCATCGGTATTTTCCACCAGTTGATGCACGGAAAGAGTAGCGTTGTAAGGTTCCACCACCGTATCGGAGACCTACTAGTAAAACGCTTAACGAACTAACTACAAACCTTAGGAGAGGGGACAACTGAAAACGTATTCATTATTCTGTCTGGATATTCCTCTCGTACTTTGGAAATTAAAAGCGTTCCCATGCCCGATCCAGTACCACCACCGAGGGAATGAGTCAGCTGAAAACCTTGCAGACAATCACAAGACTCCGCCTCCTTCCTCACCACATCGAGAACTGAATCGACTAACTCGGCTCCCTCAGTGTAGTGCCCTTTTGCCCAATTATTTCCGGCACCACTTTGACCAAAGACAAAGTTGTCAGGCCTGAAAAGTTGTCCAAAGGGCCCAGCTCTAACACTATCCATTGTTCCTGGTTCCAAATCAACTAGTATTGCTCGAGGAACATATTTTCCACCTGTTGCCTCGTTGTAGTAAACGTTAATCCTTTCCAGTTGTAGGTCGGAATCCCCATGGTAGGTGCCGGTAGGATCAATTCCATGTTCGTCTGAAATAACTTCCCAAAACTTGTTTGGCATAAGTTTAAAAGGCATTTGTTACCTTTGCTCCTATTTGGTTTCCACACTGACCAGCTTGGATGTGAACGATTTCGCGCATCGAGAGGTGCGTTGAAATGTATAACAGCCTTTAAATTACCGCGTCCGATACCGAAATCTCAACCATCGTTACGGGACGTGTTTTGAACTAACAAAACATAATGATCCCTAAGTCATTAACAAAGATTCTAAAAGCCATTTTAATTAATAGATTCATTTGAGTGGGCAAAGCCCACATTTTAGTGTCAAAATTTTCAAATAAGGAAGGTAACCAAAATTAGCACCGCATGAAATGTAGGGTGGTGTAATGGCAATTTTCCGATTTTTTACCATTTCCGTCCTCATACACTTTTATATCTTGTCAATAAAATCTCTTCTGTTTATCAAAATTGTTGGGGTGTAGGCGAGGTGGAAATATGCACAAGTATATTCTTATGCGTGCTTAAGAGCTTCTTACTTGTACTGGTCATCATTATGGCTCTCAGATTACGAGTTTCGGATAAGATGATAAGGAGCCTGACTGTATACCTTGGTTAGTTTTTTTTGCGTGAGATATAAGCTTGAATATTTTGATAATACGGACCCGCCGATCGCTTGATTGCAATTCTACGCAAAACTAAACCTCTCTTCAGCGTCTTTTTACAACTTCTTAACAGGTAGTGAACATGGTCAGCAATGAAACATACTCTGACCTACACAGTTTCCTTGAAATAAGGCTTTAAATCAACTGATGATACTCTAGGTTATTTTGTTGTTGATAGTGTCAGGGTCAATTTTTCAAGTCATGACATCGGGAAATTACCGAAATGTCAACACAAAGCAAAAGTGGGCATTTTCTCTGTATAAACTATGTTTAGAAGATATGTTCTGAAAAACGCGACAGATGGGCTTGACTATCCCTCTGAAACCGTGTTTGTCGACAGGCGGATACCACCACCATACATCGTTGTAATTATCTGCTTTTCTTACTCGTAGATTAATGATATTAATAATGATGATAGATTGCTCTGTGAATGTAAAGGACGGGCTATTGATGTCTTTTGCATTTGTCGCCTTTATAATAACCGACCCCTGCCTGCCTTAATATCAGCATGTGTGAAATGCAAAAGAGTATCTCTGAAGCAAAATGAGACTAATTTTAGACAGTATGTGTGGAGTTTATGAAAGTTATTATTAGAAACTCTTGTGTTTCTTTGAGAACAAGGTCGGGAATATACAATAAAAACTATCATGTTGCTAAACGAAGGTTTGATTTCCACAGTCCTATATACTTGAAACAGAGTATTATTTAAGGAACGTAAGGCAACAAAAGCGGAACAACAATCCATTCGATTATTTTTTGACTGCGAAGAAAATGTGGAATATTATGATTTGTCGCATGTGGTAAAAGTGATTTTCAAAATGCAACTAATTTACTTAAATCAATGACTGTGAATTTTATCTTTAGGGAGATAAAGCAAGTCCTCACCAGTCTGGTGATAATAATTTTGCGGGCTTTCTTAATCAGTACATACCAAAGCAAATATCAGACTTCAACTCAAAAGTTGTAACTACTGATTACTTTTCAAAAGGTGTATATGCTTTTGGATTGACTAACATAACGGAGGTCCAAGAACAGGTACGTTTGTGTGCGGTAGATAAAAGTGTTTTCTTTCTAATGCGTATAAGTACTTTAAAATTGTTAGAGTAATAAGCAAACATATATGGTAGAAACATGCTTCTTTTTATCGTCTGCTTAAATTAGATAAAATATGTCCCTCGGCAGCGGCTCGCGCCACCAGGCATGGATTGGCCCGAATGTTCTACTAGCAAAAATTTTATCAGGCGGCCTTTGTTCCTCATTCTCCGGTGCTTTGAAATTTCTTCTGGATTTGACATGACCTCGGCATCCCTATCTGTTGTAATTTATCTGTTTGATATCATTCAAGGATGTCGATTATCAGAGGAATTTATTTTACAAACCAAAACATTTGGCATTTTTCGAGTTAGCGATATGTTACGCGAATCTAGTAAAGTTTGGAATATGAATAAAGACTGTCCAAATGGTGACTCTATGCCTGCAAGTTCTCTCCTCAATGAAGCAAGTTCAAGTTTGGAGGGTATATATCTTGTTATAAAGGTGAGCATTGCTCTTATTATGTTCTAAATTTCACTTTCCTACGTTCCAATAAATCTCTCGGAATGTTATTTTCATGGGGTATTCGAGTTTCTCTAACTTTCAAGTTGTGTGCTTCTTTGTCTCAGATCACTCGTTTTCTAGTTAAATACAGTACAAAGGAACTGATATCGGCTGCATCATTTACCTGGTTGACGGTTGAATGCCCGTAATTTTCCCTGATTTTTCCCCTTTTTCCTTGCAGTATCAAGTAATGTAATTAGGAGGTGTTCCACATAATATCTCTATTATTTTTCTCTAATCTCAGCCCCATTTATATTCCTTGAGAAGATCATTCTCTCCTTAATGCCTTAAATCTACCTTCCAATGTGAACTGCTCTTTCTCTTACTATCCCCATTTTGTTACATGCACTCATTTTTCATTCAAGTTAACTGGAACTTTGAAAGCGGCGCCCACGGGGACTAACAGTTCTGCAAGTCTAAGGACTCCTTTTGCATGGACCGCGTTAGACCTTTGTACCGCAGTGACCGGAATGCGTGGAGGGTTTCATGGATCTCCCAGAAGAAGACGCCTAAGTGGTCCTGAAAAATCCTCGTCTTTTGAACACAAAGGTCAGAATTTCACGTCTGCCTCCTTAACTTTCTAATTCGTTTTATTTCCTTGGGGGACTATTGAATGCAGACGTATTTTGAAGTGGAAACTTCAATGTGACATTTTTACTTGTTTGTTACTTGAAAAGATGATGGAAGAAAACTGGGCTGATACTTGTGCAGCAAGTTACAAATGAGGAATGAGATATGCTTTCTCCTTCGCGCCTTCTTCAGCGGCAACAGGATGCTGAGATGACTTCTTGCTCTACTTCACAGCTTCTTCCTTTAAAAATAGAATACGTCATTGAATGAGCGCAATCTTAGTAGCAACCGGCGAATTCTAAACTTCTCCTCCACCTTCGTTCTCCTTCAATTCTTACAAAACTCAGTTAGAATTCTTGCTTCACGATCCACTTCTTGACTTGCTCAGTGCGCCGTCATTTATACTTTGTCGTATTTCATCTTAACTTTCACTTAATCACCAATTTCTATAAGTGCAAAATCACAACCAGTGGATGAAATTTTTCTTATCACTTCCCTAAATCGTGTCTCTGAACCAAACCTCTCCGTATTAGAATTAATAATCTTTCAATTTGTACTCTTCCGTCCGATCACTCTCCTACTCACTCTTTTTCCGCCACAAGTGTACATTTTCCTGAAATAACTTTAACCTAACTTTAACCTAACTTAAACCGCTATTATAAGTATGCAGGAATTTCCAGTCTGTTGTCAGTTAAACTTACCTTCCAGAAGGGCAGAGCCAGCGCGTACTGGAAACATTCAGGAGACAGCGACTCCTCTCGGACTCAATTGACCTCCCTAAACGAACTTCACGTGGTCGGGCCGTTTCCGGTGATCGTCGTCCCTCCCTCCATGCACGAGAAACCCGTTCTCACAGTCTACAAGCCTGTGAAGTTGACGGCAGAAGCTCAAAGGTGCTGCAGTTAGAAGAGACTCTTCCACCGTGGAAACACCCCATGGAAGGCATAGACAACTTCTTTGGCCTCCATGAATTGAATATCCACTTCACCGCACGAAATTTTATCAAAGTGGTATAGTCCTCTACACAATATAAGATCTTCAAATAAACATGTGAAATCATGTCGTTTGTTTGAATGTTGTTTTTGTAATTTACTTAGGACTCCACCACTGGTAGCTGTGCCAACGAGATCGAACGAACTGTCGTTGAAGCCTTCAAACTGAGGTCTTCTATACCCAATTTGAGCCCGTGGATACACGATTTACCCAGTCAAGTTGGGCATGGCCATCCTCTCCGTCGAATTAGGACGATCAACTTACAGATGGAAATTTCATTAACCGGAAAGATTTTAACGCCCTGTGGACTCGCTCACCATCTTCAGAGTACCAACTTCTGCACATCTGAAGGCGAAACTCTTTTGGTGAGAAGTCAACCAGAATACAAGTTCCAGGAAGTGGTGGAATTTCCCACGATCGGCCGGGTCTTTCCATTCACCCTCCCGAGGTAACTCCACACACTGCTCTCAAGTTATCAAATATCTCGAGTGCAAAAAAGTCAGGAGGCTCTCGAGATTACAGCCTTGGTAAATGCACCTCTGAGGGAGAATTTTAACCACGTAAAAATAATGTCAACTGCTTTCTCGCATTTGTTGAAGTGGACCATCCGACACTGATTTACTTTTGCTTTTAAGACCAGACTGCGTAGAGAGCTGAACACTCACAAATTTGGCTATGGGCAGTGAATGAAAGAGTCTTGGCTTTGCTTTGATAGGCAAGACCCCTTTCACCTAACTCCCCAGTCATTAGTGGGGTATTAAAATTAAAGGGTGATTTACGATTTACGATTTTTCCCCGAATTGAGTGGAGAGATTTGAGGCCTCAAATGGATTGTTTGCCTGTTCCAGAAACCTCCTCTACGTCTATCTCCAAAATGTCACCTGCGGAGTTTCCAAGGCCCTGCCAAAGAACCTCGAGGTTGTGATTCAACTCTGCTGTTCTGATGCCAGTGGAACCTGCACTATTCCCGTATGTGCTCCATTCTACACTCCACCACCTCGTTTAATTCATCCACCACATTAACGGCGTTAATTTGTGTCCATTTGCCCCACGAGGCCCACTCGACGCCTCCTCGCATGGAGTGTTTTCACCGAAGGCCTGTTGACCATTTTGTGAGGGCAAAGTCGCCCGCTCATTAAGCGCCTCACCCGGGTGAGAGGTGAGGGAAATACCTTATGTGACGGTTCTTTTCCAGGCGTTTCCCGATGGCACCGGCTCAGGCGACCTTAAAGCGGAGGCGCGAGCCTACGTGCTGCACAAGAACCGGTCAGTTTGACAATTATTTTTAGTGTTGTTGCCTCCTCTGTTAGGATGTCTTGCTCAGTTATCAGTAGATCCTTTCGTAAGTGTCACACACATCATTGAGATTTAATAATCAGTGAAAAGGTACAAAAGGGGCGTTGAGTATAAGCGGAAAACAAGGCGATTTTTCACACTCACACGACTTATTGCATCTAGTCAAAATAAATCAAAATTGGCATCTACTGCTTTCTCCCAACAATTTCGCAAGTCATATATGCCTTTTTATAAAAAGTAAATTCCGAGCTTTCTATAATATCATTTTGATTATTGTATCTTTTTTTCCTAAAACTAATCCGTAATTACGAAAAAGATAATAGCTGGGCGGAGGGATATAGAGTGAACGTGGTGGATGTGGCAAAATGTCGTAATGTAGAGATGTCATTTAAGTTGTCAACAGTAGTTGAAGCTTTACTCGGTCGTCGTGCTTTGTCATCATGCGGCAGAACTGCGTCCAGTTGTTTGATAAGCGATTTCGGTTGATTTTTCTCCCTGAGCTTCCTCTCATACTCAACATCGCGTTCGTGCACGGTGGCGGGAGGACTTTGACGCTGTTATGCTTTCGTCTGGTTGTATTGGGGGAGAGAATAATGGCTGATCGTTCCTTGGCGATTCCACCATAAATGCTAACCATAATTTTCGGTTTTTTGAAGAGATTTCGGCTTTGGGGGTGTCTGCCTTAGAACGCATTCCTACCTACACAGTTGCTTGATCCTTTTCGACTATCATGTGAAACCCACTTTTCCTCACAAGTGGCGACTTGGTGCAAAAATGGCGGCGATTGTGTATTTCGAAGGCAGCAAGGAAGATGCCTCCCTGCTCCTGCGGTTGCTCGATCACTCGATCAACACCGCCGTAGCCGTAGGGATGGCCACTTCCTAAGTTAGACCCAACTTGACGAACTTCTGTGCGTGTGGATCGGGTTCCACAGTCATTGTCCTTAATTCCTCCTCCTCCGCCTCCTCCTCCTCCTCCTCTGCACAAGTGACGATTTGGTGCAAGAACGGCGGCATCGTGTAATGCGAAGGAAGCAAGGAAGATACGCACTTGCTCTTGCGGTCGGTAGACCATCTGCAGTTCGTCAGTCCAAGCATTTTCTTTCTCCTTGATAGCATGGAGAAGTTTCAACACGGCCGTGGCTGCATGTGTGTCCGGTTTAAAGTTTAGACTCCAGTTCACGAATAGTTGCGTGGGAACCGCATTCCACAGTCATTGTCCCTAATTTTTCCTCCTCCTCCTCGTCATCAACACGGGTCGGTGGTCTTCCTCGAGGCGAAGTGCCTCGATGAAACTCAAATTGCCCGAACGAAATTTGAGAGGCCAATAACGAGCACCTTTTCCATTAGTGGTCCCACCACCGAATGCCTCATTAATATTTCCCGAAGCTCGTTGAGCTGCGACCTCATTTAACTCTCACTGGTACAAGGAAAGTAGATGTCAGTGGGGTTTTTTATACATTTAGTTTCATCGAAACGTCAACTAAAGGAAGACATAAAGAAGAAAAAATGTTAGGAAACAAAGAAGAAGAGTAGCTGTAAACGTTAAAAATAAAAACATTGAGCGCTGAACACCGAATAACCACAACCATCTCTTTCATAGTTTCCAACGCTGTAAATGCGGCCATTAGGGGGCCGCAGTGAGAGCACATTAGCTCCTCTCTGGACGCCCTACGTCGAACGCTTGTGTGTTTTACCCTTTATCGCTTTGACTGTGTATGGTTACTTTAGTAATCTCTTTAGAATATAGTTGATTTGGCGCAGAAACACACTATTTTTGCTTTTAGCTTTCCCTACGCTGTGATTGACAATTCACAGGTTTTCAACCCTCCTCATGTCATCTCACCTGATCTCCCGTTTGCATCCTCTAGGCCACCTGAATTTATAGACGAAATCAAGTTAATTTTACCAAATGAACTTAATTCCAGTCATCACCTTCTCTTCATCTTCAAACACACCTTCCCTTCGTCCTCCTCCGACGCCAATCAGTCTGTTTTTGGCTACTCCGTGAGTCCCGGCTTCACTCGTACATCCTTCTACTTCTTCTTCTTATCCTTCTCCCATTCGTTTTCACTAGACACTGTAATGTTAGTGAGGCTCACCACCTTTTTCTCATGAGAAAAATGCTGCGCTCTAAGCCGAATCACTCAATCACCCTACAAATTTTCGAGTCGATCGTGTCAATGCCCGCATTTGACAGCCTTCCCACCAACAAGACTGGCACCGAGAGTAGTTCTTCGAGCGGCATTTGAGCTGACCTTCTCTACCTCTTCAGCATGTTATAGCGAGGCGGAGTTTTTCTCAATTTTAACATTTCCATGGAAAGGAGCGAAGGTGTTGGTCGTAGTCGCCCATTGACTCTCAGTTGCAGTGAAAGTTTGGTGGTCCATCGTCTTCCAGTTAGAGAGTAGTGAGCTCTGTACTCTTCCCTTAGTCCTCGTCACTCTCTCCTTCCTCACACCTTGTGAGATGTGGAGATTTTTTGACTAATCACACAAATTCAACACAAACAGTTCTGCCTGAATCACAGACGACAGCGAGATCACTTCTTGGCTTTTGTATAAAAACATTCTCTGATTGCAGTGGCTCCCCATCCTAGTCGGTGGACGACTATGTTCTGGGGAAACGACGCTTGGCCTTGTCCACGACCGTCCAACTCTCAAGGTGATTCAGACAACGCCCAAGTACACAGACCCCTCTGCAAGGGTTAGTTCGGTGCCCCAGTCGCTTTCTTTACGGGCAGCACGTGTCAATGCAGGCGCGATTCTCCCCTTTAGGACTCAACGGAAGCAGAGAAAATTGACTTCATTGACAAGGTGTCATTCCACCTGCGCGTCGTTGCGGTGAGCAGTCTGTACCAAGACGACGATCTCGTGGCTTCCATTGTGCGCGCCTGTGATGCCACAAATCTGACGGCCACAATAGCCTCGTTGAGTGAATCGCAGCTCTGCTGGAATCACTCCGACTCGGATCCCACGTAAGAAGGGTGTACTGGGACGGTCGGGGACGCCTGCCGCCCACTTTATCCCCTTCCTCGGGTCATTAAAACCACGCGATTGTAGACGCATTTGCGACAAGTGACTGCTGACTCCATCTCCATGCGTTTACTGAAAACAGGCTTAAATAAGGCAATAAACTGTGAGAGTCCGTTGCCTACGAGAGGATTAATGCACACCCCAGTTGTGTGTTGTCTTGTCAGACCAAGATAAAGCAAAAAGGATCGGGGATATCTACGAAAATGATGCAAAATGAAGGAGAACAGCGCTCTGAGAAAGCAGCTACTTGGAGATATGTCTGGAGGGTCTGCATCCCTTCAGTAGTGGGGCTAATTGAAGGCCTTTACGCTATCTCGGTGGACATTGTGACGGGGGAGAGGAACCACCTCCCACGATTTCAGTATATTCAAAGTCACCAAGACATGAACATTTGCCTTCTCGCAGTCATTTCGTGGTGCAGGCAAAGAGGACTCTTCGGAGTCACGAGTCCTCGTCTCTAGGGCTGCCTGTGGTGAGGTTCTTCCCACCCCACACAGAAGGAAATTCCACATACAACACTGCCTCGAGTGCATCTCTTCTTCAAATTATCAGCAAATATTTACATTCTGACATTTCTCCACTTCGTATTCGTCCTTCACCCGTTAAATGTACCTGACGTGTTTGGCTAAGCGTTTCCTTGACGGCAAATCAGCCTAACAATTTGATTTCAGACTGCCCACTCCACCACTCCTGTCACCTCTGCAGAACGCCAAACTGAATCAGTTGGTTTTGCACGTGGCGCCCATCATGGATGGACTGCTCCAGTGTCTGGGTGTCTGTCTCGTCCAGAATATGTCCAAACCGTCGCAAAATGTGCTCAATCTCCTGGCCTTCTACATGCACCGCATATCAAAGGGTCTGCCTGACTGGAAGGAGCAATTTACTGGACGCAACCAAATTTTATGCGCATATTTATCAGGAATCGGCGGCTGCTCTGCTGATGAGGGTGAGTGGTCCCCTCCTCACTCGAGGGTTTCTGTCTCGAGACATGCATATTCGCAACTGATTTCTCACAGTTCTGTGCACACCAACTCCGGGGCAGATATTTTCCAGACTTTTAGGCCTTAATGGCCGATGTTTGTAGCCTTTTGCTCCCTCTACTTTCCTCTCCGTCTGTGTGTCTGTCTGCCTCCGTTGCCGTGGTTACCTAAAGTTGAAATACAAAACATGCGACGATCGTGGGAAGGGGGGAGGGGTAAAATTTTGGGTTGGAAACTGTGAAACGAGTGTTTTGTTTAGTTTGTGATCAGCTACCACCGCGAGAGATATGTTTTATTATGCTTTAAAAGTGCTAAAAACGTTGTGATCACTCATTTCATAAATTTCTTCCCTTTTATATCTTATTTTTGCTTAATTTCCCGCCAAAATCAGATGAAAACGAAGCGCGGTTTACATCTACTTTCCTTGTACCAGTGCGAGTTAAATGAGGTCGCAGCTCAACGAGCTTCGGGAAATATTAATGAGGCATTCGGTGGTGGGACCACTAATGGAAAAGGTGCTCGTTATTGGCCTCCCAAACTTCGTTCGGGCAATTTGAGTTTCATCGAGGCACTTCGCCTCGAGGAAGACCACCGACCCGTGTTGATGACGAGGAGGAGGAGCTGAGGAGGAGGAAGTAAGGACGAGGACTGTGAAATTCGATTTACACACGCCCGATACAGCTGAGGCTGTGTTAAAACGTCCGCGTACGGCAAATTTGGAAACAAGTTGACTCGTATGTGCCGGGGCGACGAAGCGGCCCAAGTGGAGATGATCGGCCGAACGCAAGAGCAAGTGCGATTCTTCCTTGCTTCCTTCGCATTACACGATGCCGTCGTTCTTACACCAAATCGTCACTTGTGCAGCGGAGGATGAGGAGAAGGAGGAATTAAAGACAATGAATGTGGAATCCGATCCACACGCTCAACAATTCGTCATGTTGGGTCTAACTTAGGAGCTGGCCATCCCTACGGCTACGGCGGTGTTGAAACATCTCCGTACGATAAAGGAGAAAGAAAGGAAAGTGGAATCATGCGCCGGTCTTACGAGCTGGCGCAACTGCGGATGACTGGCCGACCGCAAGAGCAAGTGGGCATTTTCCTTGCTTCATTCGCAGTACACGATTGCTGCCGTCTTCGCACCAAATCATCACATCTGACGAAAAGTGGCTTCTCCTTGATAATCGGAAAGGATGAAACATATGTGTGGATAGGAATGTGTCCGTCAAACACGCGTTTCGCAGTTTTCCACTTAATAAATTCTCCACGCCTTCCATAACCGCCCCGAGGTTTTATCCTTTCCGACACTTACATTCTTGCGCGAAACCTCCAAATATCAGAGCGCGGCGCGCAGTACAGCAACGTATTTTTTCCTGAGGGCGTGTATTTTCAGACGTGGAGGTGGGCGAGAGCGAGGGAGTTGATTCTTTTCCTCGTTTTTTTCAGCTCTTCCCTACCTCCTCTCCGGATATCCTATGCTCGGCCTCGTCTGGGTGGACGACGTCGTTGTGGCCGGTCACAGCCTCGGAGAGGAGCCGACTAAGGTAGTGAAGCTCCTCAAATTCGCCAAAATCATGGTTTGCGCTTTAACTGAAGCTGGTGTCCCCTTCAGAGTCTACACGAGGGATTGCTGCAGTGTCTCATCGCTCAAATCGCCAACGACACATCATTTTCACGACACTTTCTCGAGGAGACGTTGTGGTTCTTCCTGGAATTACTGGTATCCAAGAGATCATCCTACTTCCTCCCTTTGTGCTTTAATTTAGCGTTATTTTTTTCTTGATTTCCACAATATATTCTACCTTAAGGTTAGGATTGAACAAATTTATTCAACATTCCCTTCGAACAATCGGCTACATAAGTTCTTTTCAAAATCGTCGCTTCACTTTTGTGCCTTTTTTGAAGATTCGGACCCTCAGCGTGGAGTGCAGAGGTGATGCTGAAGCCATCAGTTTGCAATTTGTCGAAGATGTGAACAACTTCACTCGAGAAGTCACCAGAACCATTTCCACGCGCATACTCCACGCTGACAAGGCGGAGAGCTTCGAGGGCGTCGGTCTTGTCAATCGAGCCCTGGCCTTCTTCCTGCAAGACCTGTTGGGCTGCCTCATCTCCACCGACGTCTTTCGATTCATTTCATCCTACATCCAAACAGTTAGTTCCTCAACTTTTACTACATCATCATCATGACCAGTAACAGCCTTCCTCAAGGCGATTTATCCTTCCCATAGACGAAACCAAACTTATCAAAGTGTTGTCTAAATGTCGAATTTTTTGCCAATTCTCCTAAAATTCGCACCTATCATCTCCCCAGATAAACGCCTCTATCGAGGCCTCCCTCGCATCCGGTGCTCAGGGCTGCGACGATGGGTTGGTGGAGCCTCAGTGTGCCAACAAGATTCGGAAACTGGAAATGCTAAAGCTGGAGATGCTTCAAATTGTTTGCGCGGCGCCCGAGTACTTGGACTTGAGTTTGCCCGATCCGAGTCTCTTGATAGACCAACCGCCTCACCTTGCCTCGCTTCAACCTTCGGATAGGATTCTCACCGATCCAATCTACCGAAAATTGCACTTCCTGCCTGCTTTGGTGCTGGGTGAAATTCACACCTGCCTTTTACACTCGTAAGTGTCAGCTTCTTCCCTCGCTCAGAATTAGCTGAAGGCGGTGTTAAAGTGAAGAGGACTGTTTGCTTTCGTCGAAAATTCTCTCTTAAGACTCCGAGAGGTGTCTCGGTAGTTCCCGGACTGATCCCGTGGTAGCCTCTCTTCACTCACGGTAGGGGCGGCCACCAAGATGTTGTGTCCTAGGCGGCAATAAGAAGTTTATGAATATGCTAAGATGATGTCATTAATGCCGCACTGTATATTCGGTTGGAAACTATGAAATGGGCACTGCCGTTTGGTCTGTTTTCAGCTGTGACGGAGAGAGATACATTATAACGTGCATTGAGTATTTTTGGTCTCTAAATTCTAAAGATATTCTTTTTCCCCTTTTCCTAAACTTCTTCCCGTTTGTATTTTATTTCTATTTTACTTTTAACCGAGATCTAATGAATACAAAACACGATTAGCGTTTACTTTTCTTGTACGGGTTCAAATTGACTCATTGCGCAGTTCAACACGCTTCGGGGAAACACCAAGGAGGCATTCTACGAACGATCCACTGATGGAAAAGGTGTCCAATGTTGATTGGTAACACCTCGTTTCGGCAATATGAGTATCGTGAAGGAGGAATTGAGGATAATGACTGTGGGATGCGATTTACACGCAGAACTATTTGTGCGCTCAGGTCTAAACTAGAAACTGGCCGTCCATACTATTAAGGCTGTGTTGAAACATCTGTGTACAATAAATGCTAAAGAAAATTTGGCCTTACGTGCTGGCCGCACAAGCTGGCGCAACTGCGGATGATCGGCCGAGAGCAAGAGACCGTGGGCACCACGTTGCTTCCTTCTAAATACACAATCGCCGCCGTTTTTCCACCAAATAGTCACTTTTGATGTAAAGTGGATTTTGTATGATAGTCGGAAAGAGTCAACCAAATGTGTAAATAGGAATGAGCCCCTAGGACACACTTCCAAGGTAGAAACTCCACCAAAACTTAAAGTTGTGGTTAGCACTATGGGATAGAATGGCGAGAGAGCGATCATTCATCATTCCTTTTCCCCATACAACCAAACGAAAGCATAACAGCGGTGGGGTCCCTTTGAGATGAAATTTTAGGATGCATGAGAAGGAGTTTGTAAGGAAAAAGCAACCATCTTCGCTCAGTCAGTTCGACGCAGTTCTGCCGCATGATGACAACGCATGACGACCACGTCAATCTTTAATTACTGTCACCAAAATATTACCTTTTTCCTAAATACGATATATTTATGGGGAAACAAACAGCAACATCCTTAATGATATCACAAAAGCCTTTAAATCGCCAATCAGCTTAACAATTGAAAGACATATAAGAAATTCCCAATCCTTAGCAGAAAGTCGTACATGGTGATGGCAACTATTTCAACTAAATATGGCGAATAATACGAAAAGTGGGCTTTTTGTTTTTGGCTTATATTCGCCGCTCGTTTAATAGTTTGCAACCAAATAAAAACTCGTGATCTTTGAGCCTGCCAATCATGCCTCGAATTACTGAGGCCACGACGTTATGCACAGCCCGATGTATTTACCATATTTTGTTAAAAGTTGTCTTCCTCTGCTACATCGCTGACTTCTGATCACTTGCCTTCCGTGGACGGTTTCTCAAACTCCTTTCACCCTCAACCAGGAAGCAGCTGCCACATAGTTGTCAGGTTGCATTCTCGTAAAAGACCATTCCACATTTGATAATGCCTATCCAGTTTCACTTGACGTCTTCACTTATAGTCGGCAAATTTGTTATTTGCAGAGATCTCAGCCTACAGGAGAATGCTCTTGGCAACTTATGGCATCTGCTGCGGAGTCACGAGTCGGAGTCACGGACGTGTGGACCGAAGACTAGCTTTTCCAGCCTTTTTGCGGTCGTCCCACTTTATATCCCCCTGTTGGACATCGCGTGTAAACACGCTCCTACCATTTACGCCAGTTGGTGCGATGCCTTGCAGAGAGAAGAGAGAGCGTCCAGGGAGATTGCAAAGATCTCCGCGCTCTTACACGCCCAACGAGGCTTAAACGGCGCCGCCTCGAAACGAGCCGCTTGGCTGATATCCTCTGTCAACGCCAAGGAATGCGTCAAACGGGTAGGCATAAACCTACGTGCAACGTATCGTCTGTTTTATTTTTTTTAATATTGTGCGATTAGAATTTATCGTCTACCTCTCGATTAGAATATTCCTCATTTTTTCCGCAGCTTCTTTCTGTGGGCCTCTTCTTCAGGACTGCTTTGTCGCAGCTTTTGGAAGGCTTGTCGAATCTCTCCTCGTAAGCTCCATAGGGGGTGCTCGCATACGACGGTGTTAAATTCCAGGTTGGCAGGCCTTTGTTGGTCCAAGAATGTCATTAGGATGCTCACTAGAACCGGTTTGACATATCACACGATAAAAGTTTGCAGAGTCACACTCGCCAGCTCAACGATTGTCATCGGAAGCGTCAAAGCAGTGTAAATGCCCTTCATCCGTAGATGAGCCGTCGTATCTCACTAACTCCGGAGCGCTCTGAAGCAGAGGAATCGCAACCATCCCCCTCCGCTGGCGCCATTACCACAGCAGACGAACACCACTTCCGCCACGCCGATGAATTCGTGGATATGCCGCCTCCTTCCGCCGGCTGCCCTCTCAATACCCACCGATGCCGCCTGCACATTCAACGACTGTGTCGTCAAACTTCTCCTCTTGGAGACGCTCTGGGTTCTCAAATTTGCCCAGCCTGAGGTTCTTCGCCACTGGCTCTCCATTGTGGATTTGCAGACGGCGCGTAATCTCATTGCCCTCCTCGTCCTTGCGCTCAGCCACTTCGAGTACTCGGTTCGTGACCAGAACCCTTGTTTGTCTCCTTCGCCTCAAGACTAAGTGTAATTTCCGTCAGGTGGCACTTACTTTCCCCTTCCCAATTCCGTTGGTCTGCAGCGGCATGATTTTTCAACAATGGCGAGGCAACACTCCTCAAGTACATTCCAAAACTTTAGTTTTGTTGTAACTTACTCTAGAGAGTCTTGGGTAACAACACAGATGCCTCAGTAATGGGAGGTTGACGCAGACTATCCGCAACAAAAGATCACCTGACTGCAAGTAGCTACGCAATAGTGACACCGAGTGCGAGACGAGGAGATGTGCACGAAGATGAGGGCGAAGGCACCTTAGATTCATTGCGGTGAAGCCTTTCTTCCAGGAGGCTTCACAAACCCGCAGTTTACTGTTTGTGAGTTTGGTTAAATTCTACCCTCCGCTCTTGTGTCTTCAGATTGACAAAGAAGTTGCCACCGACTGGGCCAACGAAGACTCCAGAGGTAGGTACCGAATTTGTCATTGGCGGACAATGATAGGGCCAGTGTTGTGCACTTAACATCCTTTTTTTCCTCACTTCTTAATCACAATAAACTGCGTTGGTGGCCTTTCACAAATCTTAACTCTGTTGTGTCAGAACCCCATAAATCTGAAGAGCCTCCAATCTCCCTCCTGATGCGATCAGATAGTGCTGAATCCCAAGGTACCGACACGGTGTTAGTGGAGGAACGGGAGAAGGCCAGACTGCTGTGCCTCTTTGTCACGTCGACTGTGTGTAGAACTCTGCACCACCTCACCGAGGTAAACCACCTTCACTTCTCGATCCTCACCGCTCTTTCAAGGTCTTCGATGTCTCCGTTTTAGGTGAGAAAGCGACCGAGGACGAGGAAGAGGATGAGAGAGGCGAGGGAGAGGGAAAGGGCGACAACTCGCTCATAACCACACGCCTCCTGATCAGCATCGCGAGGGCGTATGTCGTGGGTTTGAGTGCCCATCAGTGCTCCGAAACGTTTCGCCTCCTTTGCTGTGGCGTCAGCGAGTTAATCTCAAAGGTTAGTTTCTCTTCACTCCCACACACATATACATTTTCCTTATCATCCTTCTTACTTAGCCGCTGTTTTCGCCATGGAAGTCTAACCGCTTCCGCCTTCTCCCACCCTGAGAATGCGATATGATGTGGATGTACCAACTTAGGATGATGATGAGCAAGAATTCATTCTCTTACAAGCAGAATTTCCCTCAGTTATTTAATCTCGGTGAGTTTACACTTGCCAAAGCAAGGAGAACTCAGGTAAAAGGGCTTTTATCCTCCCTGATGCTCCGTACAGACATTCGACACCGCTCAAATCCCACGGCAGTAAACTGCTTTTTATATTTGTATTTGCGTGTGCATCGCACTTTCAACTGTATCAACAACCCTTTTATAATCAAAACGCTGTTTTCACTTTATGTTTTCCCCATTTCCTCGTGAAGAGGACATCTGTCACCCAATTAAGAGTCGACTTTGCCTCATCACTCGCGCTTTTACGTTTGTCTTTATTTCCAGTTCCCAAATTATTTCTTCGAGACCGAACTGGAGACGATGTCTGCGCTTTGTCGGGTTCTCCTGCCTCATTGCGCCTCTCCAGTGAAAAAAATTAGGGCGATCGCAAACGCTGCCGTATTTCACCTCTGCCAACAGTGTCATGCAGGTCGTGGGGTAAGTCGCTCACCTCGTCCACATTTGCCCGTCGGCACTGCCTCCGCGCTCGATCTCGACGCTCCAACATCGGTCTGGTGTGCTAGAGCTCGGGGGGAAAGCCAACAACACGAAACGGATACCGTGGCGGGTTCTCTTTCCATTCGTCCTGCTTTTAACAGCTCCACATAATACCTTCGCTCCGGGAGAGGAAAGTCGGGAATCTCCTTTCACGGGGTCTGGAGATATGCCTTCTCCCCAGAAACACTTAACGATTTCTGTCACCAGCAATAAAAGAGTCCTCTCCTCTTCGTAGAGTATGCGGCCCTTGTCCCACTTCATGAATCAGATACTGTAGACGGTTTTCCTTCTATTCGTCTTGCCTTTGACAGCCTCAAAAACGTACTTTTTGCTCCGAGGGAGGAGATTAGGGAATCTCGTTTCATAGGAATTAGAGCATCTTTTCGATGATGTCTGAAGTTGTACCTCTCGCCCAGAAACCGTCAAAGTCTTCTGCCATTAGCAGTAGAAGAGCGTCTCCGATGAGTACAGCTTGTGTCGTAGGTGATATTTGTGAAGTGGGGCCCGACGGATCTCCTGGAAGGAACGTCGTTCCTTAAACCATGGCGTCGAACTAACGGTGTTGCCTCTGCTTTTCACTGGAAATGACTTTACTTCTGCTGAATGTGTCATTTTGTCAGCGCTGCCCACAGCCTTCTTCGAAATGCCTAAGAAACACCGGAAGAAACTGGAAAACATAATCAGCGGCGAGGTCTGATGGGAGCTACTGCCACACAATTTCAATTCCACTGATGTCCAAGAAGCCCAGCCAAGGTTGAGGAGGAATTTTATTTTTTTGGATTGTAGCATTTGTATCACATCAATAGCCAACTGGGCCTAGCTTTACACGCCCACCTAGCGCCTCACGAGCTCTCCCTCGACTCGCCGTGCTTCCCCACCTCCTGGCTCCTCCGGCGTCTGGACGTGGTTACAGAATGTCTCTCCGACCTAGCCAAAACCCCCACTAACCTCCATTGGCACCGACTTCTCTCGAGCCTCGTCTACGATCGCAGGATCCACGACAGTCAGGAGGGGGATCCGCTCTTCCCCACACTCACTCCCCCTGACATCCGTTGCCTGCTAGCGAGGACACACCTTCCGACTTCCCTTCGAGCGCTGAAGACGTACATTAGACAAGATCCTGCGCAGAATGGAGGTTCAGCGCATGGTAGCAGGGCAACTCGGGAAGTGGCTGTCAATGGACTGCGTTTTGCCATGCAATTTGTGGACTCTCAGGCTCCTGACGCTGGATTCGAGGTTCAATTTGATGCATCAGTTGAAATTTTGCAGGTAGGCAATACGTCTTAAGTTGTGGGGAAAGCTAGGGCTCCCTTGAAGAAGGTAACGACTGAAATGCACCCATCGCCTTTTGCATTACAAAGAGGCTTAGGATTTGTTTTGAAATTTCCAGCTAATAGGCAGGATAAGAGTTAGTGTTTCACGAAGAACGACGGAGTTGGAAGTTAGCTCAAAGCAGTCTACGTGGAGAGCACATTACAGAGGGAAGGTAGGCGATTTTTATTCCAAAGGCAGGTGTGGAATTACTGAGGTAGTGAAATTAATAACTCAAGAAATCTCGCGAAACTAACCTTCCTGCATTATCCTCTCGCCGCACGAAGAACATGCTGTCATGCCTCCTGCGGTTCAACGACCTGCCACGCCACCACACAAGCTGTCAGATCGTGGAGAAGGAGGACCAAATTTGTGTGACCGAGTTACTCGTCGAACTGGCGTCTGCTTGTCGCCTGGTGCCCGAGCTACGCCAGTACTGGCTTCTCCGGCTCGCAGAGGTTCATCTCCTCGTACGTTTGCCGTTCACGCAACCAAGCGGTTTGCTAATGGATAAGTTTCAGCGATCCTGGTCTAAACTCCTCAAGTAACACAGAATATAACATACTCCGACAAGCGCACCTTCAAGACTCGGGAGGTGCGAGTTAACAAGCTGTCATCCGATCCGTCTGTTATTTTCCATGAGAAGATACTCTCAGATCCTATTGCATCAGCGCGCTATCCAGCCGTTCCACCATCCGGCGGGGGACTTTATCACACCTTAAACTCTTGTTCGAAACAACACGATTGTCAGGGCTTGGAGGAGTGTGAGCCAGTGAATATTTGGTCTTACAAGCGCCTGAATTAGGTCGTTACTGTCGCCACTTATGCGGCACCGAGACGAGGGGCACTTGGTTGTAAGTGCTCTCAACTGTCTGTATAAAATGGACTTTCATCGACGCATTAGTTCCTAAACTCCTTACCCACATAAAATTTTTCCCCTGTAATCTGTCGTTAGAAATAATTGCGTCTTTGAAGCCTTTTTTCAATGTTGGGGTTCATTTTGCAGTTTAGACAGCCGGCAGAAGCAGCTCAGGCACTGCTCCACACACTGGCGGTTGATGTGGAGCAGATGGTGAGCAGGAAGAGCACCGCCCTCTTCACCACCATGAGCGAGGGTGTCGATGCCATATCACGACAACTGGCATCAGTGAATCTCCTCGAAGAGTCCGCCTTAGAACAGGCTGTCGGACTTCCGGCTTCAACTCAACTTATTTCTACAGGCGAGAACTGCCACCAGAAGACTTCCACGTTGACGGCTGTGAGACGATTCTGCGAGTTTGTCATAAAGGCGGCCAAGTGCTTTCAGGCAGCTGACCAGTTTGAGCAAATCCCACCGCTCTGCTACTGGATCCTGCCAATTTTGTACTCCACGGAGCGGCACGAGTATCTTGCCCGTGTTCATCAACTGATTCGAGAGTCGCAGGAGGCCATCGGTGAAGCTAATGTGAGTTTGCCGACACTGCGTGCCCTCATTGCGTTCTTCTTTCACCGTGTCCCTTTGACTGGCCCTGGATAGCCGGCCCTTGGTGTCATCTTCGTCCGCACGCAGTAAACTCCCCTCCCATGGATATTTAGCTTTCTTCTGCCCATCTACGGCTATTTTTGTCTCCGTAGAAGTCAACCATTCTTCCAACTCACATTCAACACCTTCATCGAGCTTTGTAGAGGACAGTGCATAATTTCTGCAAAAGTATCTTGTGTTCCGTGCCGAAGTCTTTGTCAAACATTAGTGTTCCCCTTAGCCTTCTTCAACGCCTTCGAAAGTGTGGCTTTTGGTTTTACTCCGCAGGTCGTAGCTTCGTGAGAGCGTCTTTACTGGTCTTCTCGAAAGCGCTGCATCCCAAAATTCCTTGCTCCTGCATGGACTTTAATTAATTCTGCCTGAGATTAGGAATAATCGACGAAGTTACTACTCATGCCTCGATTTGAAAAGTGTTTCCCCCCCCCCCCAAACGTGAATGCGCGGCCAACAAAAGTGTGGTTCACCGCCGTTGTCATAACTTTAATGAATACAATGAAGTCAAAGAAAACTTGGTGGTACCCTCTTACCTTTTTTCCAACTTTCACTTTCAATTTTGACTAGCAATGTCTGGCGCTCACACTCGTTTACCTCTTCGCATTGATTTTACCGGTCAAGATATCAGGAAGTTTGATTAATAAACCCTTTAATTCCTCCTTCATTAGCGAGCACCTCGTTTCTTCAACACCTACTTTCGGGTTGCATTCCACGGCAGTCATTTTGGCAGCCAGAACGGCAAAGAATTCATCTACAAGGAGACGCCCCTGACCAAGTTGGGCGAAATTACAGCTCGTCTACAGGAATTCTATTCCCGCCAGCTTGGTGGCAAGCCGGTTGAAATAATTAAGAGCTCCACTTCAGCTGATGCAGAGAATCTCGACGAAGATACCGTAATTTCACACCTTTTATATTAAAGAGTTCTTGTTGGCACTAACTGGGTCTTTTTATTGTCGCTATTCAGGCCTACTTACAGATAACTTTCGTGGAACCCTACTTTGAGGACTATGAGATCCGAAAGCGGAGACTCGAGTCAGAACAAAACTACGGAATCAGTGAGCATCTGTCTTGTTATATATTTTTTTTAAAGTGGGCTAACTTATTCGTATGCCGGAGCTTATGCGGATGATGATCGCTTTGCCCAGTAAAATAATTTCTGACAACTTCTCGCGGAACTGTAAGTTAATTTTTTTCGAATTCAAGGACGCTTTGTGATGATGACACCATTCACACCAACAGGATCAGCGCATGGAACCATTTCGGAGCAGTTTAAAAGGGAGCTTATTTTGACAACTCCAAGATGCTTCCCATATTTGAATATGCGACTCTCCGTCATTAGTCACGAAGAGGTCGTTCTCTCACCCATTGAAGTTGCCATTGAAGACGTCTCTAAACGCAATGAACAATTATTGAAGGCGATTCACAAGGATCCTCCTGATGCCAAATTCCTTCAAATGATTCTCCAGGTAAGCTCCGTGGTTGAACCACAAAGGGCGGCCATGAGTTGATAAACTACTTTTTATATATCAGTAGAGATTCATTTTCGCGCGCATTGATCACGGATTTATGCAGTTGGTAGTATTGTTTATTTGTGAGCACATTCTTAATTAAGGGAAGACATTCGAGTATAAACAATCAGATAACCTAACATGCCGGTAGGTGGTTATGGTTGTCGTCTTATATAAATCTGACAACGTTTACTCCTGCACACAAATCGCTCGTATTTGACTGTTGTGTGATGATTGGTCGCGACCCCTAAATTCTGCTCAGCCAATATCAAAAATGAGCGTAAGAGAAGGCACTCAGGTTGAGTTCTGACATCGAGGAAAGTGTTAACTTTGATTTGAGAGGAATTCTGAAGCTGTGATCAACTTCAGAGCATTTTGGGCTTACTAACGAAATCTCATGTCTACGAGATATTTCCTTTCTTAACCGACTCCATAAGACATTGAAATAAGGTGCAAATTTTTCCTTAAAACTAAGCTAATTTGCTTGCTGTTTACCGCATTGCTTCCCAGGCTGGTCCTTTGAGCCTCCTAACTGGGTGGCACTCTTTCAAGCAAGATATCCTCGCCTTTAAGTTTATCCTCTAAAATGCAAACATCGCTCTGTGAGTCCTAACACGCAAATCTCAACGCGGTTGATTGCCTAGATTCATATTTCAAGGTACTTGATCAAACGACCGCCACGTTGTTATTGTCAAATGCGGTCAAGCGTTCAGTTGTTGCAACCGAATATCATCGCTATCCGGCTTTTGCAGCCATCGGATAAGATAATTATGTTTTAGGGATGTGTGAGCACCACGGTGAACCAGGGACCCCTCGAGTTGGCATTTACTTTCTTGGACAAGAGGACCTCGACGTCGTCCATGGATGACAAGGACAGCCCTCGCACAACAACGGGGGTGGATGAGGAAAAACAGAATGAACTACGTCTTTGTTTGAAAGAGTTTCTCAGCAAGTAAGTGGCCCACTTCACTCCCTTTAATATTAAGATTTCAGTGGAGGATTAAGTTCTACAGCTGAAATTCCTATTTGCCTAATAGGAGCAGTCTGTGTGAGCCAAACGCTTTCGTATAGTCGCCGGTTGTCTTGACTTAACCGATTATCAAACGACTCTAGCGTTTACAGGACAATGCTTTTAGAAGCAGCTATTTTAGTGACTAAAGAGATTGTCAAGTTAAATTGTGGTCTTTTAGGTCGCAGGAGGCGCTACGACTGAACCGCCAACTCATTGGCCAAGACCAGGAGGAATACCAACGAGAGCTCGAGCGAAACTTTGTTCAAATGAAATTACAGATGGAGCCCTTTTTGAAATTGCCCATGTCTTTTCATGATTTACTAACTTCCAGTCTATCGTAGTCATGTAATCTTATTTGAATACACTTTTATATGAGTTTTTAGTGCTGGGTTCATTCCAACGTGGAAGAACAGAGAAATTCCCTGCGTCTTGGGGCCTCAGGGCCTCCTGAGCCTACTTTTGCCCGCCATAAAGCTCGAGTGAAGGAAAGTAGTCGGGAATTTGGGAACCGGCCCCTGACGCTGACAAAAATATTTTCCCCAGTCACTTCTTTGACCCGATGTGACTTTTCTGTAAGTGTTTGGAAGCCCATAGTTTGTACAAATCCCTGTCCACTGCTCGCCATCTTAGCGACTCCGGACAAGGACTGCCAAAATGAGGCGATAACTGCCTCTTTTTATATCTCAGACACAGCAAATCTCCCAGAATCCGAGTCTGTCGTGCTTGATTGTGTGGACTTTCCTCAGTGCTTCTTTAAATTGGTCTTCCTCAAGGTCCATTCTACCATGTCAAGTGGTAATTTTGTTGGCAGACCTCCTCTAAGCGGTATCACTTGTTCGGATGTGGTACTCTGTTAGGTAAGAAAGTGGGTGGCGTCTCGTTCTTTTTTGAGGCGGCCGTCGTCTTCCCTGGCAGTGACACTGTAGAAGGGGAGAGAGCATCCGGGGAATCGGCGTTCACGAAACCTACAGAAGCTGGCACATCGCTTGGCTCAAAACCGCACCTTTCGCGAGCGGGGCAGTTCTGAACTGTGTCGCTCTCCACGCAAAGCAGCCGTCTATTTTTCACCATTTCTCCCTCCCTCCAGTGCCAACAGCTCAGATGGCAGCGAAAAAATGCTGCGACTTGACCTATTTCTTCTGCTTTCTTATATTTATTGCTACAAATTCTTTTATCCGAAAAAATTGGACATTTTCAAGTTGTGTATGATTGTGTGTCTGAATGCCTGAAGCTTTAAGCCTACGTTTCATCGTCCACTTTTCATGAAAGGCTCTTGCACTCAATGCATCTGCATACACTTTGAGTAGACGGCAAATAAATTGGCAGGAAGTTCTAAACGAGCCCACATTAGCCACAAAAGCTTGTGTGGGTCAGTTTCTCTGTGGGACAAAAATAAATTGAGGGTTTAATTGACAGCAAAATTCTTTTCTATGCGGAAAAGTGGGGGGTTTTCACCATTGGCAGGCTGGTCGGCCCGCCCACCCAGTAGTTCGCCCGTTTAGCATATCAGACTCTTGTGCCTTGAGTGACAAACCAATTCACTCGTTTTTAATTAAAAATCGTCAAAGTTGCTAAATTGTTGTCCACTTTAACATGTCCTCCGACCTGACATCTTCACCACACTCACATTACACAGGAGTGCACCTACTGCGCCATCCCAGTTGTATCAAATTCTGTTCAGGAGTTGGGGCACTAACCCCCACAACCCCGCCCCACCTTCCACCCTCTACCTTTTCTGCCGAGTCTGCCCTACACACAGGGGAGGGCGAGGCGACTGTGAGGGCCGCAGAGGGCATCTACTTGGCGCTCACACCTTTGAGCAGGCTCCTACGATGACTACCCTGTATTCTCTTTCATTTGTGTCACAAATGCAGTACGTACCCACCTACTCACCCACACATGCACACACACACACACACACACAAACCTGTCAACGCTCTAGACACAGAAATTCAATTTGTCATCTGGTTTTTTGGTAGAACCTACCTTCTCTTTATGTGGCTTCATTTTGGCTCTAGACGAGCCCCAGTTATGCCTCGAGGATCCCTTTCTGTTGTGATGACGCAGCCTCCGATTGTGATACATGTCCGCGGAAGTAGACGCGTCTCATTCCAGTGTACGGGACAATAATTTGTGAGCGCAGGTGTATGAAAGAATGGTTAGGGATACTTAAAAAAAATCTAACTCGGACTCCTCTTTGGCATCATTTCCTTCCCCTACATTTCTACGTGTGCTTGCCACAGCGTTAAAATGCCCTCTGTTCTGGAAACCGCCTTGGGCATTAAATTATTTGTTTGCACAAGTAAAAAGACACCTGCCTGTTTCTGTGTCCAGCCTAAGCAGGCTGGACATTCTATGGGAGGAGTTACGCCCCACTGAACCACGTGCGGGGGGCATACTTATCTCTGCAGGAACCGCAACGGGTCTTTCTGCTCAAGGCTTAGTAAACGAAACCTTCTACTTTTAAATTAGTGAGTAGCATACTAATACCTAGTCGGAAAATTGTTGTGAATTTCAATGTCTGTACATTTCATTTGCCTTTCGAAGGAGAAACCCTCACAGCCCCACACACATGCGGTTAAATGCCTACACCAACTGTCACTGTTGCGCGTCACCCCGGTTTCGGGGTGTCTGTTTTGGCCTGACACTCGACTTTCCCCTTACGTAAAAGGGTGCATTTGCTGCTTACTGGTGCATCGGGACAGAGCCATGAAAACGTTCCCTTTGAAAGCCGTAAAATCAAGATTCCTCTCATAACCTCGAGGAATGGCGTAGTATTAAACAGATTCATTCGATGATTGGGCAGAAAAAGCTTTAGACCTCTGACAAAGACGTTGACTAATCCTCAGTCTTTTCAACCAAATATTTTGGTTACTTACATTTTGAATGGAATATAAATCGCAGTAATTTGAAATGAGTGAGTAGTTTAACTGAAAAGCCTGATGACATTCGATGGTGGGACTTGGGTGACTAGCGAATAACTCTACCCTGCTCCACAGGTCGGTGTTGCCATGACTTGGAAGCACCCCTCCTCGGCGGAGGCAAGCCCTCCAGTACGCTTGCCCTTCCGCCTGCTCAAACCTCGAAATCATTGAAACATTCCACATCTATACACACCACTCAGTTAACCTACTGCTGGATTCGCTTCTCAGGGCTGAAGTTGTGCTTCCGAGGGTGCAGAAAGGTGCGTAAAATCTGCCCAATTGGGGTGCCTCAATTCTTCTATTTTACACTTTTGCACAGCCATGAATGAGACCGCTTGATTACACTATGGAACATGCTGCATAACAAAACTTTCGCGGTTACTGCACGATCATGCCGGAAAAGTAATAAGCCCCACAGCTTGCCTTATTTATATCCGTAAATGCATCTATATCGGAGTCCTTTCTGCACACCGCGTTAATAGCTGGTGATATCTCAGATCTATCCACTTGTAGCAGCTCAAATCACTCCGTACACTTGTGCGCATTCGAGTGTCATCTTAATTGCCATGTTCAGTAGCAGAAGAGGTGGTGGCGGTGGCGGTGGTGATGGTGATGGTGGTGGTGAAGGTGAGGGTGAAGGTGAAGGTGAAGAAGGGGAGAAAAGAGGAGGGGGGGGGAGCGTGGCTGATACCGATCTCTAAGAGGGTACCCAAAGGCCGAACTTAAGTCAACAATCACGGGACGAGAGGGCGAGTGAGAGAGATGAAGTGAGGCGAGGTGAGGTAAAGTGAGACGAGGCGAAGCGAGGCGAGGCGAGGCGAGGCGATTCGAGGCGGGTTGGGGAATGAGGCAATTAGGACTATTTGTGCACGAAATATGACAAACGGTCTCACACTCGTAGCCCTCTAATCAGTGACGATTACTGCATCCAGTGTTTGCAGTAATTAGAGACTTTGTGCTTTGCTAGCACTGACCGCCTCTTTCCCCTCTTTGCATTCTCGCATGACCCTCTGCATATTGCAAAATTCATCTTCTTTTGTAGATTGCGAATCACCGCCTGCTTAAGGCGGTGATTCTCCTGGTGAGTTTGGTAATTTGTATAAGGTGGCACACGAAGCAGAATTTCATCCGCCCCAGCATCGCCAATTAACTTTGAGGCTTTTTGCCACTAAGAAAATTCTTTCAATGTTCATAAAACACTCGGATAGTTATTCAAACAAAAGGGCTTGTTAAGTTCACTTCAATGGAACAACTCACCTCCGCCCAGATCGCCGTAGTCCATGAAATTTGCACTCCATCTACAGGTATGCTTTTGGGAAGTCCATAATCCATTTCTTGGGGCTGAAGAAAATCCTTAAAACTGTGTTGTCGTGGTCATAGTCGGCGTCGGAGTCCCCGTTACGCCATTCCATGGAATCCACACGAGTAACGCAAGTGTTAAATTTCAACGGCCTGGGAAGCAAATCGCAATAATTTCTCATTCACAGTTCTATTTAGAGCATTGACAACAGGCGACCACACCAAGTGGTCGCCATGCCGACTTGAAAGGGGGACGAGGGCGAGGGGTGGCGGGCGAGTACCCCGCAGGAATTGCGCACCGTACTTCGTGACTTCCGGTGGGTGGGTGATCAGGACGGAGATTTACGCCTTTCACAAAAACTCACTGTTGTTTACACTCTTTAAAGGTTCTTTTCTCTCTCTCTCTCTCTCTCTCTCTCTCTGTCTTCGTCCTATGTAAACACTCGTGGGTTGCCGGGTCCGACGGTGCAGTCAACTGCGCTGCAACGATGGCATCCACGACTGGGCGAGGTGGTGTTTACGTTTCCTCCAACTGGCGGAGGAGAGTTGGTTGTGATACCAATTGTACCAAAGGATATCTGTCTTACCCCGACCTTGGCGGTTCCCGTTATGCTTACCGTTGCCGTCTTTGTCGTCGTCGTCGTCGTCGTCGTCGTCGTTAATGCACCACCACACGGGCTGCGATAAACCATGTGTAAATCTCGGCACGGAGGAGTGATTTAGCCTACCCACCTTAATCTACTACGTGGTGGGAATGGACTCTCATCGCAAAATGCTGCGGCTAATTTCGAACAAAAAACAAACAAACAAACCCACAGCATCTGATGTCACCCCTCGGTGGTCGGCAAAGGGGCAACACGTTCAAAGTATTATATACTACGAATCCATGGGATAACGTCTACAGATTGTTATAATTCTGCCATGATGAAGAAATCAGGTTATACTAGAGGCTGATGGGGAATTGGCCTCTCACAAAGCGGCTGACCGACCTCTACTCTCCTTGTCGGTAGAATGTTTTCCTGGGGCCTCGAACATAAATTTGGAACTTACAAGCAAGTTAAGTTATAGTTATCCTTCCCGTGGATCATTCAATTAGGACGTATATGAACACAATTTCGTTATAAGTGATGTTACGCTCTCGAAAAATTTGGGCAGATCATTTGAATAGGGTCAGCTCCTCACCTTCAACCATTAAATCTCAAATGACCTGTGGCTCACGTAATCGGTCTCCCCCAGCCTCCGCTCCCCCCTACCCGGCTCCCTTCCCCGCCGTCGCCCCAATTCAGATTGTTCGAGGGTATCCCACCTCGTCCAGTCCCCTTAACGCGGCGCCTTGGCGCGTGGACGTCTTTAGAACTGCCTGAACCTCGTCATCACCCATTCGAGGCTGTCGGCTGAGTCGCTGTTCCCTCACTGACAATGGCTCCGTATAGCGAAGTTTTTTGTTCGTCCGTGTGAGGTCCTGCGAGTCCGTGTATTCTGCCGCCTCCTTGGTGGCATGAATCCCAGCCCAGACCTCTGACCCGCTGGCACCCCTTGCGCCAGTCATAAATTCCCCTTAACGCCTCAGGTTAAGTGAGGCACCCAAATTTTAATGGAATTAACACATTTTTGAGAATCAGCTTGTGGCTCTCGTGACACCTGCACTTCCCCGAGGGGAAGAATTCCAAACCCAAAATGAGGGCGCACATGGTGCATGTTTTTAGCCAGACCCTTTTACTTTTCTAATTTTCTATGGCCACATTCGTGTGGGCGCATATGCAATCGGACAGAAATACGCGGATGCCATGCTTAAATTGTGTGAGACTCTGCACAGAGACCTCATCAAAAGGCATGAATGCAAGTAATTCGTTTTTTCGTAGTGAGCTTGTTATTCTTACAAATTAAAGTGAAACACTTTGAAAGGGAAAATGCCGAAGTGAAAATTTTGGCCAGTGATCATGCAGATTCCAGGTTGTACTGCTTGACGGTTGAAAACAGGGAGGAAGGCGAGCAACTACCAGAACTAGCATTTGTCCTACACACAAGGCGAGGCTAAGCTGACGAAAGAAGGTGTCACTTTCTTCTTCCGTAATCAGGAGTTGTAAGTCCGCGGCATCACTCGAAGAGCGGCCACACGGCTGATGGGGAATCGAAAGACGAGGGCTTCTCTCAGGTCATCCCCGTGTCATCAAATGGCGCCCCAAGTCGTAAATCGGGCGGGGTGGTCCTTTCTCCTCCATTCGCCATCTGAGGCAGTTCTTTGGAATAAACCTATTCCGTTTTATAACGGCCAGGGGTCAGACCACCCAGACTCGAGGTTGTGGAGGCAGGGCATCATAGATCGCCGGGCATCCACCTTCTGCCTCTTCAGCCTTCCTCGCAAAAAGCCCTGCCCGCCAAGTTGTAGTGGCTCAGCCAAGGCGTTCTTCCTCCACTCTCTCCACGAAACCTCAATTCTCTTTCCAGCGTTCCGCAAAACTTATGCTCACCCAAATTGCCATGATCTCGAGAAGTTTGAATTACAACGCAACTTCAGCTGGAACGAAACCTAGAAAGTAAGCCTCTCCGAATGGATAACAAGAGATGGCAAGTTGCCAATCTGTCCCCATACACGTTGTAATGAAACATCGGCGTGGCCGAGTGAATGCATCATAGTCGTTGGTGATTCAACAAATTAAAGGAATTCTGAACTCTTTAGGACGTCGTCTTCCTATAAGCATTTCAGTGGGTCGAACACTGGAGTAATTGTACTGAAATTTTTTGTATCAGGAATAGGAAAGCCCGGCTGTGGTTCTCTGCATCCTCCTCTGTGACGGAAGGTAGACATACAAATTTATTGCATGAAGAAAGCCCAAAAACGTAAATGCTTGAGCTGATAACAGCATGTTGAGAGTCTTGGAATGCACCTGCGTCCTTCCTTCCCAAAATCTCAGTTTTCATTTACCCCGAACACTCTCAAGAGTGTGTGGACTGTCACAAAAAGCAGCATTTGCAAGCCGTGTTCACTCATTTTGCCACATAACCCCCTCACATCTGCCCATGAGTGCTCCCCGTAGTCGCGATGTAAATCGGGCATGATGCCGAGACGACGACAGTCACAAAATGGAAGGTTGCTTTCATGTGACCCGACAGTCAATTGAGTATCCCGTTGGCGCAGCTCACCGGTAGTCTCGAGGGGATGTCAGTCAGTTCGGTGAAACGGCCTGGGGCTACACGGAAATTGTAGGCCGCCTTCTAATATTTTGCATTATGCAGAAAGATTTGTGAGCTTAAATGAAGACTGTTCTTCCGTTCTGAGTATTTTTTGCCCTTAGACGCCTTAAGCAAATGAAAGTGTAAACTAATTGAGTATAACCCTAAGTTTTTGGTGCATAGTTGAGTGTGTTCCATGAGACATTCATGTGAGAATCATCCACTCAATTTTTCTCTGGCTAAAGTTCCGGTTCTCTCCCTTTCTCTTCTCATCACACCGTTCACACGAACTAAGAGATGCGAAATCTTGTGAGGGTGGAGGCGATGTTCACCAGTGTCAGCCAAACCCTTGACGCCAGTGTTCGGTAACTGAAATAGCTCACAAAGGCTCCGTTTTGACGTGCACATAGGCGACAAGGAGGCACGGATCCCCTCCGGGCTTCGCAGACTCCCTGAAAAGGCTGGTTGTGTTTAACTGGCCTCCTTTCGTTATTCTCAACGTTTAAAAGGTCCACCGTAAGCCGGTCGAGGCGAATTTATTGCCTAATCTCCAGCCTTTATTCCTCCGCAATGCGACATTGCCGTGAGGACGTGTTTTAGGTCTCGCGGTGCGACTGTACCTGCAGCACACTCATTCGGTGTTGTTATGATCAAATTCGCACCGAGGAGTGGGTGCACCGTCTGAGCAACTATTCCTCCTTCTCCTCCTCCTCCTCCACCAATGACCTGGATTTCATCAACGCCGGTTCCCATGAGGTCGCCTCACTTTTCACCGCACTCTCCACCGTCATGTTGCTTCTTTTGTGGGGTCAGCAAGAGGATATACTGGTGCCAGCAGTATGCTCGCGAACCAACAATTATTTTTGGATGTGAAAAAGTAAAAGTGTTCGTTCTTGATGAAAAACGCGAGCTAACAGTGCTTCACACAATGAAGCAGAGAGAACATGCCATTCACACCAGCGATTGCAGCCGAGAAAGTGGAAAGTAACAAACAGAGGATATCACTTTAAATTTACTCTAGTGACAGAGCTGAAATTGCCTCCATTCCGGCAGTGCGACAAGCGTGGCAGGGATTTTAGTTCGACAACCCCAACTAATGTTGGCAGTTTTAGGTCTTTCCAAATCCAGCGCCATCGCATAGTAGGACTGAAATAAAGGCTCCTAATTGTGATCTAGAGGCTTCGACTTGACGGTGAGGCACCTTTCTTTCAGTGCTTGATTTTACAGCCTGTGGCACCTGCCACGTGGCCCACGAAGTAAAATTTTACACTAAAATGCATTGGCTTCCACTCTCTCCGAAGTGTTGCCACGGAGTCTCAGTCCTCATCTTCCTTGGAACATTCTTCAAAGCATTTTAACTTTACGGCGACATCCCGCAGTGGAATGGCCAGCAACCCCAGAGGCCTAAGGAGAAAATGAAACTCGAAAGACGCCTGTGCTTCAGCGGTGCGGTCTGTCGGCTCACGTCAGGACCCCGTCAAAATCAACCTCCGCAGCCTAAGTGGTCTGGCGGACACTGACCAAACGACTTCACGAAAAGAAGAAAAATTGCAAATTATTTGATAACCTGAATGTCTGTTTTTTCTTTTCAAAATTCTTTCCAAATTTGAGCCGCACGTGAATTGCCTTTCGCGTTGTCCGTACGCCAAAGACGGTGGCGTGCTTCTGTTCTATGCCGTATGCAAACATTTCTTCCGTCTCGATAAAGTGATGCCTCCCTCATGGTGTTCTCCGGTTCATCCCACCTGGCTTCACACTTCCCGTCTGGCCGCTGCACCACAATCATTTGAGGAAATGTCTTCAAGTAGCCCACGGCGTCCCAGGTCTCCTTGCCTTGTGTCTACTGTCGGGGTTTTTCCTCCAATCATTCACTCCAGCGTACACATCATTTAGGCGCTCAGGTTTAAACCACCACGATTCTTTGATTTACACACTCATGCGAGGGTAGCTTTTGCCTCTGGGAGCAGAGGATCCGGCGTGAGACACTCCGACTACCGCCTTATGGATGCCCTGCTCCGCCGTCGTCCGCTCCGTCAGTCCACTGCGAGTGATTTGAGGACAGAGGTGGAGGGAAAATCGGCGTGTCACAGCCTTCTGTTCGTATAAGGCTACTTAAGGGCGAGCCTGCGATGTGTTTTTGTCATGCAATTCGGGCTGCAGACGAGTGAGACGCTCCACCGTGTCTCCCACCAAATTCCACTTCCTCTTCGCGCTCGAAGTCGAATTTTACTTAGCCACCAACAGTATTGTTGTTGCATGCTCCAGTGATTTTTCACCTTGCCGCCAACACATTCTCACTTTTCCCCAAAACTCCTGGCGCTTTTCTAACACAGGAAATTGAGTAGATTCCCTCTCACTCTCTGATTACCACGCTTGAACGGCACGCGCATAATCATTCCACTTGTTCATGAAATTTTACCCTGGGAATTTAATACACTTCTGCATTTACTGCCTTTAACTGACTTTAACCTCGTTCTGAGAACAATACCTCGTGAATTTTCATTAGCAGCAACAGTGGGTAGCAGTAGCCTCAAAATAACAGAGGCAGAGTATAAGATCCCACCATTTTGTTTGGTAATGAGGCACAAACTCCACTTTTCCGTGCTAACGCGCCCAGTGGTGGGAAAGTCCGCGTCCGCCCACAATAATAGGAGTGGCGAAGTTAATTTAGTAGTTAGGATTCGGGATAAAAAGGAGCGGAGAAGGATAGGGCCAGAGGTGAAAAGACTACCGTGGGAAGGGCTCTGTTGATACTGCAGGAAAACCACGAATTCACTAGTGGCTGGAGGCGTGTGACCGTAGTTGGCGCACCTGAATGCGGTAAGTGTGTGTGTGTGTGTGTGTGAAAAGGGGAGGAGAGGAGAACAAAATGGCTTCCCGCCCCCCTCGCCCTCGCCCTCGCCCTCCCCCTGGGTGTCACACCTTGACGAGTGTGAGAGTGGGAACTCCTTTCTCGAGGCAGGAGATTTGGCCAAACGCGCCCCTCATGGATTAGGTGCACTTGAGTGGAGTGGAGTAGCTGTGTGTGTGTGTGTGTGTGTGTGTGTGTTGCCTTTCACACATAAATTGCTGTCTACAGGAGAAAGCAATGACAGTGCAGCAGCATTCCCCGATGTGAAGGCATCAGCGTTTATTCCACAGGGGAATGCGCTGGTCACGGCGTAGTGATAACCCCTCAGTGATGGCTCAACTACATGCCTAATTTAAGGCAGATTAGATATTTCCCCTCCATTAACCGGGAGATCGCCTTTCCTCCCGCAGCCTCGAGAATTTCTTATCACACCACGTAGAGCATCGTCCATCATATTTTATTCATTGATGTCTACTGATGTCAAACGCCTTTGAATTCACTTACTTCCTAATATTTAGGGTAGCATGCATGCCACAGATTGGAGAGCTTTTCTTCAAGCACCTTCATTCGATCCCTCCTTTTAATGCCTCGGGAAGTACTCTGTATGCAGGTTTCACTGGGGATAGCAAATACTCTCCACTATCCTCTCCTCCCTTCCCCCGTGAGTGATTAAAGGACCGTGAAACGGGGAAAAAATCGAGCAATGAAGCCAATGGCAATCAGTTTAGGGCTTCGCCCAACAGTGTCTCCTGTTTTATGGTAAAATTCCAGCTACATAATCCGCAAGAGTGTGCCTAAATTGTCAAGATTTCACGTTGGACCGACAGTGTTACCGTCTCTCCCGTCACTAGGCTAGTTGGAAAGTGAAAACAAACGAGGTTTATGACCTCTGTGTAGGGTCACTGCTCACATTCGTCCATGACTACTGGCTCGGTTCTTATCAACCCTTTTTCCCGACCGCCAAACTTGTAGTCTGGACACTATCCCTTTCCTGTAGATGGGACTGAAAGGTTACGCTGGAAAGAGGGTCAGTCGTATTTGTATGGGAGTGGTGGAAAGGTGTGAACCGCTTGGAGAAAAACCCACTCCTTTGGCCAAATCTGCGTTATAACGTGACTTCAGGGAGGGCACGGCGTCCCTTCAAACTGGCTGATATCGCACAGGTAAAGGCGACTCGGATTTCCTTCCAATCCGCTCCCGACGGCCTGAAATTATTCCCATTCATTGAAGGCAAACGTATCTCCCAGCATGTGACAGGCAAGCAGATTGACGCCTTTAATTGATGGTCTCAAAGGGATGGATTTTATGGAGGACAGGACGGGTGTTGGAGACGGCTTGATCCGCACACAACAGTTGTGTGCTGTCGTGAAATGAGGAAGAATGGAATTTTCCCTCTCTCTCTTCCCTCCTCCCACCACCCGCCCTATGACGGCGCAGCTGCTGAGACACCCGGCTGCTCTAGATGGCAGAGACTATTTGCTTTTGACATTATTTTGGCGGGGATTTGGTCTCGTCCGACGTCGCACATCCACCCTATCAGCTCTCCGTGTTCGTCGAAGCGCGTATTCCTCCACGTCTTGTGACAACAAAGACGTTTTCTGCTCCAAATAGAACTGTTCATCGTTCCGGACTAGAAGAAGTGCCTGAAATTCACCCTCTAGTGTAGTTTGTTTCAATAAACTTCATTATGCAGAAAAAGACTGATTCCTAAGGCTGCTGATTGTGTAACGTGATGTGTTGTTAGGACGCAACTTTTTATCACAATGTGGATCGAAAAATCCACGCGTTTGCAGAATACGAGGGTGAAATGCAAGGAATTACAGTCCGGACACCTAGGAGCTTACTGAAATGGAGCGTTAATCGCTTTGATGACTTGGTATAACTTTCAACCTCGTCTTCATTCGGCTTGCAAATTCATGAATGCGATTACCTAGTCGATCGTGTGGCGTAGGGGTAGGAGGTCTACGACCAGTTAAAAGAAGTCGACTATATTAATAACCGTCCAAGTTGCCTCGTGCGCACTAAGCTCACTCGAACTCTGTCGAGCTTGACTATTTTCATGATGCTTCCATGTAAATTCACTTGTGGACGGAGATGTTTGTAGCCTCAGCCGCCTCATCTGCGCATACGGGACGAGAGCCTCCTCGTGGATGTCTCACAGGCATTGGTGTTTTGTGGTTCCATGCTCAAGTGACATTCGTGGCATCCACGAACAGTTCACGGCTAATCGGAAAATGGCGTCTTTGGGGGCGGGAAGAGTTGCAGTCGTGGAAGAACCGGCGGATTTATTGTGGACAAAGGGACGTGTGAGACATACCGGCAGAATCAGACGCGTCAAATAGCAACGTTCATTATCGTACCATCCTTGTGGGCCTGGATGCCTCACAGATTCCCCTCGAATACTTCCATTGGGCTGTCAATTGTGCGACATAAGCATGGTAAAAACTGCTATTTGAGCGCCTCACCACTTTTATGTGTTATGCCCTGGCCTCGTTAGGCTACAAAAGACTTGAAGGCAGAGACGGACGAACTGCTTCCTCGCGATTCGCGAAGTCAGCTGCCGTTTAGTCCACGGACGCTTTCAATGTTGTGTTCAAGACTAATAAGTTCCTCTATTTGTAATAGTCCTCCGAAAAGATACTGTGTCAATAACTATGGAAATATGTTACCTAGCTTGCGGTCATCCATAATCGTTTATTAAGCTCCAACTTTGCTCTTTCCGCTGATCTTTCTTCGCTCTCCTGTCGTGGAAAACCGCGGTGTAACGAGCTACTTGTGCACTTGCCGAAAAAGGACTGGTGCCCAAAGACAGATTCGTGTGCCACTCTCTACGTTGCCGGTAAAGACGACACTCAGTGGGTGGAAGGTTAAGACGGTGGTCAACGAAGTTTCCATGACAACCTCTGCATTCGATCGATGGTGACTGTCAAGCCTTGAATGGCGTGAATGCTCACGAAAGGCCCATGTCTCGGTTGGTGATGAATGCGGCCATCATTGTGAGTAGCGCGGCACATTGCTCAGGCCGGTGGTGAAAGCTCCAGTCCTAGATACCCGTACACAAGGGACGACTCTTTCTCCGCGGTGTGAGAGCCAGGAGACAAATTTTCATTCTGTCAGGTTGACAGGTAATTGCTTTAAATCACCACAGTGAATGAAGTATGCGTTCCCTCCCTTCAACTCCTGCCTTTCATTAGCTTAGTAGTACGTTCTTCGTGGCTCAAGGTAATTTGACACCACAATGAACTAGGTCCACGAGCCAAACCTACTCTGACAAAGTTTTCATCAGTCTGCGACACCAAATGTCCCATCATATATTTTAAAGGTGGCCTGCATGAGTTACTTACCTTGATATGCACACTTTTGATAAAGTTGGACTCCCCCACTTGTGGAAGGGTGTCCGGGGAAGGACCCTGTGTCACAGTTTCCACGCATGTCGAGCAACTAGAAGAGTAGCAGCTGTCATCAACCGTCAAACCAGAATCAAATCCCATGGCATCTCATCGTCTTTATTGATAGTGACGTTATAGTTTGGCAAACACTTCACAATTTATGACAGTTTCTCATGGCACCAACTGTTCCCAGGTGATGATGGCCGCGAGAATGTTGATGAAGACGAACTTTGCTCCCGTCTCCCAGCTTTGTCAGATTTCACCTAAGTTGATGACTTAGTGGGACAAAGAGGGTGGAGGATGGGACTCCCGCTCGGAGTATTTTTCTTCCTGCCCGCCTTAAACGCTCTTGACCACTGGATTGAGTAGGGATTTGTGTATTCTCTGGTCCTTCTCGAGACTGCCAACCATACAATGGGCATGCGGGAGGAGCTGTGTAGCTTTGAAACAGAATTTTAGGGCTCCACAGTCACCATAATCTGCATAATTACACTTTTGACTGTGTCCAGGACTTGGATGATCAAACTTGTACCTCGATTGGGGCATTCCACACGCGGGAGGAACTTTGTATGGTAGAAACATCATTTTCTCACCAGTCGCCAGAAAATGCAGCGTTCTTCACCAGCAGCGGCCGCTGTGCTTCCCCCATTACCTCTGAGTGGCGTTTGATTTCTTTAACTTCAAATTCATTTTGAATTGTCATAATTTTCCAGCTTTACCCCCCTCTCTCTCGCTACCTTTAAACAGTGGTGTGGACAAATTTGTCTCCTCTCCACTCTCCCAACATCTTTTCCATCCCATCAGAATAGATAAACTCAAACAATGCCCATTCCAAACTTACTTTAGTGCAACAGCCATAGTGTACCTCCCCGGAGATGGCTGGATATCTGCGTCGGCTAAATTTCTGCTGAGGCGGGGAAGAACTTTTAGGGTGTAATGGAAAATTTTCGCAACGGTATTCGGGGAGGACACCTCTAACCATTCATCAGGGGTCACTTATAACTACCGTCGGTTTAAGTGCTTTTTGCGACGTTTTAGCTCTCCCTCTGGGTGGATCACTCTTCTGGGGCAACACATGGGTCATGGAGATTCAGGGCAATTAAGGAGATTTCCCTATCGTCAGCCCTGCCCTGGGTGGGCCTCAACCACGATGGTTCCTAGGAGGAAACTTCACTCTCACTGTGTGTCCTTGTGTGCATTTCGGTGCAGATTGGGACATGTCGGATGAGTTCCTCTTAACATTTATCTTCCTCTGATAAAACAGGACAGAAGAGAGAGAGTTGCCCGGGCCACCAAGACCACCCAAAGGCCTCGGCCATGTGGCAAACACATGTGGAAAGCCATGCAAATTTACCCACACTCCAAAATGGCGATATGCCTCTCCTTCCGCTGCCGCCGCAGCTTTATCTGCATGGATACATCATGGTTTGCGAGCACCCGCACCCAGTTACAAAAGTTGCAAATGACCAATATGCGACAAGATCGGCTGGACGGCGGCAGCAAGGGAAACGCTACAACCCTCCATAGCATCATCCTTCCTGCTCTTGGCGGCTTCCGCAAATAACTCCACTCTGTAATCAAATGGTTGATGTCGCAGATGTACGTCTACGTGGACTATTCATGAATTTTGCTCGTCAGATCTTATGACTTTCCATGGATGTCCCGCCAGTCCTCCGATCTCTGTGGGTTTAAATGGTAAATCTTTTCCCCGCATTTCCATGCCTTTCAACCCGCCTCAGAGTCAAGCCGAGAGCGCCCAGTCCCAATTGGGAACTGATCATGTGGTGTTGTAACAACTACACGCTTTCGCCATTTCATTTGCCTTTTTTAAACTTTTCCACTTCCCAGGAGGGATTTGCGCAGAATGGCACTGCGTTGTTTCCCAAACACACTCATGCACACACCAGCACAGCGGCGTAAGATAGTAGGAATCCCGACCACCAATGCGGTACACGTGGGAAAATGGCAGGGGAGGGAAGGGTCAACTCCCTCCCGGCTACACACACGTACTTGCACCGCACGAGGGACCGAGGCGCAAAGCTTTTAGGTGGACGAATTAACAGATTTAATTGCGATATCCTTGTAATTTGGGTGAAAATTTGTCCAATGCACAATGCCACCGCAGTGCTACCCTTCCCCTACCGAATTTAATTAACAGGCTGCCATCATTCGGACGGCATGTGGATTTCACCCGGGGTTATTAGTTAGACCCTGGGGAAACCCATTAATATCTCTTACAGCGGACAGGTTTGGGTGGTATCAACAGCCCCGGACCCGCTATAACCAACCGCATTACTGTTCGATGGTGGCTGTGGAGGTTAATTTGTCAGTAGTATTAATATTAGTAGCGCTGGTGACATCAAGGGAAGTGGTGGTTATATAAATCTCCTCATTTGCCTCCTCCCCCACTGATAATTTTATGGTAGCATCCACTTTGTGAGAGATGTGAAGGAGGTAGAGAGGAAGCATTTCCGGTCGTCTGTCTGACTGACTGGCCGGCTGGCTCTGAGGTGGCGGGCTTTTGTAGTTTTGCCCATATTCGTAAATTATAGGGGCGACAGTGAGGTTGTAACCCCCATGCCATGCTTAAGCGCTAATTAAATGCGTTTGTACGTATTCGTGGAAAGACTCCTTAATCTACTCAAATCTACTCGAATACCAAAAGCCCGCTTCCACCTCAGGTGCGACAAAGCATGCGCTTCCTTCTCCATTTCGACGTCATTTTGAGTTAAAACTTCGGGCAAATTCAGGTGTTACCGGGTCGCAAGTTTACCAACAACTGGAGTATTCCGATGTGAGAGAAATTGCTGTCCCGACAAGTTGGGGAAGTTAAATTGACAAGTTGGGGAAGTTAAATTGACATTCAGTGCGGGGTACTCTGATAATTGTTGGGATATTTCCCTAGATATCATTTCCCCGTATTCACTTAAGTGGACAGAGGTGAATCTGCGCCCTTGTTATTGCAGTGTCTGCTCATGCGTCCATTGCGGTCCATTGTGCCCACGAAATGAGCCTCTCTTTCTAAAGTAGTGGGAAAGCGCCTCCTTTCTGCTCGAATGGCAACTGTTCTAACAGCATTTCGTGTGGTTAGATTAGCTCGAAATCAAGTAGTGGGAGAACACTCAGCCAATCTAACACAAAGGCATCAATTTCCCAACGGGTGGATGATATACTGAAAACGCAACGTCAGGTTCCATGGGGACCGCTTCTAAGTATTGTGTGTATTCCCGTGATCTCGATTCATTTGCACACTAACGTGGTACTGCTTGGCCATTCCACTGGAGTCGAAGAACAGGGCGTCGAGCACATGGCGCTGCTAGCACACATATCGAGGCGCACCACGTGAATTCGGCTTCTTAAAACTTCCACCTTGTCTCTCGGATCCAGTCTTACCACCTAAATAAGTTACCAGTCGACAGCCCACATGCCCGACCTCGGAAGACAGAAAATGTTCCACGTGGAAATCCCCATCCACACAAGTAGGAACAAGTAGGATGGTCATCTCCATGAGCTGCTCCTTTATTTCCCCGAGGCCTGTGAACTCAGGTCCTTCTCGACATGGACTCAGACATAAGCCATGGGGCACAGGCCTTTGCGAGCTATGTGGGAACAGGGGACGGGTGCACAACGCATTTCAAAAAGTGCACTAGACCTATCCAAAAGTGGGGTTTTTGAAGGGTGGAGAGCGGTTGCTAGACGCCACGTGGTAAAAAGGGGCCATATGGGTGGGCACAGAGGCAGTCACATTAACCATAAATTGACTGGAACATCCGTCGTCCAGTTTACATTTCCCGACCAATCGCACAGCTTCCCCGCCCCCTTTCCCTCCTCCCCACCCCTGCCCACCGCCCCACCACCTGTGCTGGAGCACATTCGCCCGCCTCTCCATGCTTCTCTCCGCTTAGCACCCACCTTACTGCCCAAATAAATTGTGATGGACAGTTTTCTGATTGCAAAGTGGCCCCTTCGGATACATCAACTGCCCCAATATGAAATCTTTTCCTTCATGCCGCGCCTCATCGGTTATGCAGTTAACTGTGACGGCTTGGATTGCTTTGTTATTTTACTCCTCGTCTGAAATTACTGGTCTTAGTGTCGGGCGACCGCTCACACTACCTCATCCTCTCAATTTCGCAAGCCACAAACTTTGTTCGGTTCTTAACATTACCTCAGCATGATAACCTTCAAGTAACTGAACAGTACGAGCAGAAAATTAAAGTCGTGAAGCCGACTCTAACCTCTAAACACCGCGTATGACACGTAAAATTCGACTCCAGCAGGTGTGGCCTTATTCTACCTCCCACAGCCATTTTAATGGGCAATGTATCCCCACTACATACTGTTCTCGGTGGAAGTATGAGCCTTCCATAGATGTCATTCGTATTGCGTGCCGTACACTGAGAGGTAATTTCGAAGGCAGACTTAATAATGCACGGGTACATACATGGCAGTGCTATTTACTGACACCGTTTACACTTTAAACTTGACCTCCTATGCGCTGAGTCGATCTTCCGGAGGGAAGATGTCGCAGATGTCTGTTTTCGACATGTTTCCTTTAATCACACATCTACTCCACTCATTCTAGTTCACACACACGCCAACAGAGTCCTGATTTACTGCCACTCACGGCTGGTCCATTTAATTCCTGTGCGCGCAAATTCATCACCCGAGAAACAACGTGGGCGAAAGGAAAACCCGTGTTGACGACGTTCTTTGGCCCGGTAGGTGAGACGGTTGCCCTCCGGGCAATGATTGTCTTGGTGGTGGTAGCGGCGGCGGCCGTGGTGTTGTTATTGTCGATGATGTATGGTAGGTTAGGGCCACGACTGTCCTGTCCCCACACCTCGCTCCCCTCCGAAGCGCAAGGCGAGAAGAGGAGGAGAATCGTGCATTCAGTCTAATCAAAGGTGACAACACCTTTTAGCCGGGAGCAAATGCGTAACGAGGTGAGGTGGAGTAAAGGTGGGTGGGTTGACGTTTGGACAAGCACGAATGGACATCGCCATGGTAACCGAGCTCAAGGAGTTAGAATAATTCATATTTCCAGGTGTGGTCTAATTAAAATTCCCCTATCCAGCCGAGTTGAAGCGGTGGAAGTACCACTTTGTGGTTGTGGATAGGTGGGGCTTTTTGAAATGGCATTAAGTGGCTGGCAGTTAAATTACATGTGGGCAGTGACAGCCACACTAACATTCTCTCGCGAATTTTACTTCCTCCTAATGCGGCACTCCTGTCGTACTGCCACCTTTGAGCTTCGAGTTGTTGTAAACTGTTCTTGTATGTACATCTGTTTGAGTCACTTACTCTCATAAATCACCAGCAATTGGACTGATATTAAGAGTTCATGTGTACAGCCGTCAGTCATTGCTGCTACTCCGTAGAGGAGTGCCTTGGCGAGTTCGTTACTGGCGTCAGATACTCTTGGTTGACTTTCTTTATCAGTTTATACTAAACACATGCACTTAGTCCTGTATTAGGTTGGTTGGCCGCCGGCCCCGTGTCCCGTGACAGCCGATTTCACCCTACAATTGCGGTGACAAGGGGTTAATTACCCGTCAGTGGATAGGCAATGCGGTTTAACCAAATTTACCGAAAGTAAAGACACCGGTAACCGGAGGAGCCTGACAACGTCAGCCGGAGTGTATGTGCTTGTCAGGGGTGTGCTTTGAATTCGATTCCCATTACCAGATGGCGGGACACACGCGCTCTGATGTGGCACGTGAAGTCGTAGCATATGTCAAAGTTTTAAATTTTAGCAGTGTTCACTAACTCAACCGAAATAAACACCTGCTCGGTTATTATCCTCTCTAACTAACCGGAGAAACAGTGACCATTAATGGTAAATTATTACACCCCAATTTTGTGGAAACAGTTCATTTGGCTTTTTTCAAGTAGTACATGTTTATTTAGTACCAAGAAGCACCACTAATGGGGTTAGGAGGGAGTTGTCTGATAGACTTGGGGATATATCAGCCAATTACAAGTCTTCCCTCTGTGAATGTGAAACACAAATATCGAATTCCTTCTGCTACCTTCACATCAACTGAGTTTCTTCTCTCATGAAAAAATGTCTCCTTAAGGCTAGAAATGGCAGAGGACGAGCAGAAGAAGAGTTCCAGACAGACGAGTAATCCGAAGATTCCAAAAGCATGGAAGGTCCTTTACCTGTCCATCGGACTGTCGACAAGATTCAAGGCATCCTCCGTGTAATTGTCCTGAGCAGTTTGCCTGCATGTTCTCGCTGATCTCCTCCCTGCTGACCGATGGAATTCGGTGTTATTCGACTCTCTAAACGGAGCGCGACCTGAGAGAGACTGCAGCGACAGAACAAGTGTCTCAGGACGGTTTTTTACTCCAAAGCGAAGCCTCTTGGAAGGTTTGTGCAGAGTTTGGCATGAGATGCAAGGCTTTTTTATCGCGGACGCTGGTTCCGATCGCGCCAACTGCGGAAAGTGTCAGATGGCATGAGGAGAAGGATCGGAGCTACCCTCCGATGTTGGTTAGGATGGGTTTCAGGCTAATGTCCACCAAACGCCTCACCGAATACTGTTGCATACTCGACTGTCGTTGCTTCACACACCTCAGAAGAGTATATTTTTTTGCGCAATTACCCAAAGGTCCCTCACATGGCGGATAAATTCGTGTACTGGAGATCGAGACCCATCCGATAGTAAGTCAGGAGAAAAATCCGACCTAGAGTGGCCAGAAAGCGGCTCTTCTACTCTTGCAAGACGATCTCGGATCTCACAGCGCTAAATGTTGTCTCTCACCGAAAGTTTGTCACCTCTTTTTTGTAATTAGAAATGTGCGATAAGAGTGAAAAGGAAACGACGATTATCAAATAGTGTTTTTCAGAGGATCTAAAACGGAGCATAAAGGAGAAATCAAGCGTTTGTGTTCCATTATGGGAGGGAGGGGAGTTTCTTGTCACTCTTTCCATTAACAACATATTCAGGAGATTTTACCATATTTTTTTCTAGCTCAAATACAGACTACGCAGCCACGACATGATAAAGTTATTTAGTTGTGTAGTAAGTTGATAAGACTTCTGGGACATTCATTTCATTCAGGCATTCAGTCGACTCTACTTCTTTTCGAGCCCTCACACCTTCGTTTTGTGTGCTGTTAGGTGCTCATCGAGGCATCTGAGAGGTGTTATTTCCCCCATACGTCAGGGGCACCGCAGAAAAGAAACAGAAGCCAACACTTTGCAAACGTCGCCCCCTGCCCCCCGGCCTACCTGTCCCAGCCCCTGAAGAATCCCAGTCGATAACACACACCACCTGCCATACACGCACAACACAAAGGTCCAAAGGGCTTAGCTCCTACCTTCTCTCTCTCTCTCTCCCTCTCTCTCTCTCTCTCTCTCACTGCCTCTCTCTCTCTGTGTGTGCGTGTGTGCTTGTGTGTGTGTAAGTAGGTATATGTGTGTGAATGGATCAGACCATATGTCCCGGTATTTGTGGTTTTGTGTGTGTGTGATATTATTCACATGAACAACTGGTCGAGACTATTTGCCAGATCTTATCAGCTCATCGGGGCATATGAATTCGGGCGTGCCCACACTGCAACCCCTTCGAGCTATTTGGAAAATTTTGAGGGGACGTCCGGACGGAAGTGGGCCTATGTGTGCTCCACGTGGTGGGGGTGCGGACAAAGAAGGTCCATCGTTCTACATTTATTTTTCCCGCATCCTCCACTCAAATAGGTTTTACATCAGCCGCAACAGAAACAGTAGGCTGTTTATATCTAAGGTTGACTGGCCCGATCTTCTGAGCGAAAGGCAACGTCTATCATTGCGCTAAAGTTCGGTACAATCGCCTTTCGGAACTCCAAAGTGTCATACCTTCTTCACACTTTCCTGTCCACCTAAATCCTTGTCGGGAGGAATTTTTCACCGAATCCGCTAGTTTAAGTCGGCTAGGCCGGATTGTAGAAGACGTGGTATTTCTTGGTGCAATTGCAGTTTCTCTTGCTTAATTCGCCATGGACCAGCCTGGTTGACACACTCCACGACTGACTGCATCGAATTATGGCCACGGATCTTGCTTCAGGAGCCGCTTGAACTGCCGAGCGGCTCTCTCACTGTAGTCATCGATATCGAAGGGTGAAGCATCCGTTGTGGTTTGCTCGAGACAGGATGTCTCTAAGCCTATTGCACCGGCGGCAACAACGGCAGGTGACGGTATGACTGCCGACACGAAGGGTAAATTTGCGCCCCGCCTGCTTACAATCGCTGTGAATATGAGCCACCGAATTTTAGCCTTCGCTCAGCTTCGGGGAAAAGGAGACTTTTATTTCCGGTTTTAGAAGCCATGGAAGGATCTACCCTAGCATCTCCATTTGTTTTTTTGAGTTCGGGAGATACTGTTACTTAAGCCACCAACTGACTGAAATCTTGAGGTAAAATTTATATTTACTTCGAAAAAATATTATCTTTTTTCTACTACTGGATGGTAATTTGCAGTCTTACTCTACACTGGGGCAAATCTGTTGCTGGATCCTCATTCAACACGATTATAGCGATGTGATTCAATCCAACTCCCCAGATTTTTGCAACACCCATCGGCATTCCAGGAAGTGCGCATCTTATAGCAATCGCCTTCTTGGTAGTTGGTGTCCAACTACTTTCTGCGTGTACCGGCACTCCCGACAATGGAAATTATCTGGATAGCCTTTACAACATTGGACTTGTAATTTCCAAACTTAACAGACCTGGCAGGATGGAGGAGCCTCCACGAGAGCCGATGACGAATGTAAATACACTTCTCTGTGAAATGCTCGGCTAAAATATCCTCAATACTCCAGCCTTTCCACCATCACCAATTTAATTAATACACTGTGGGCAGTCCAATACCTTCTGTCCATTCAGGTAGCAGTGGCAGATGCTATCTTAAAAGGGATCTCGGGCATTTCTGGGGGACATTAAAAGTCTGCCTGCACCCAGTGCTCGAAACAACGAGGTCCCTATCTTCCAGGGTAATCTCGCCTTGGCAGCTACTGACCAGCAAGTGGTCGTAAGAGCTACCCAGCGAACAAGTTAGCAGAAGAGTGAATGATTGATAACATCAGTGTGAACGCTACTCGCTGCTCGGGGTGAGGTGAGAAGTGGTCATTAGGGAGGGGGAGGGGAGCCGAGCCCAAGCCCGAGCCCGAGGCCGAAGCCGAGGTTGGAGCTGAGGGTGGGGTTGATGGTGGGGGTGGGACTGGGGCTGGGCTGGGGCGGATGCAAACGGTGGTGCTTCTGCTGCCACCCTCCATCCCCAACGCTACTCCTCCTCCTCCGCCCAGCCCCCCATTAACATAAGTGATGTACCCTACACGCCGATTATTGCAGCCTCCGTCTTAATTGCACTGAGTGGATACTCTGCTGAAGTGGAGGACAATGCGAAAAAGCAGGGGATTTACACTTTGCTTCCTCCGGTGTCTTAGCTGCAGACGGTGAAGGGCTGAGAGTTTTCCGCTAAATCTCTTCTGCATTTTTGATCTAAAGGGTATTTAAAGTGATACATGAAGAAATTGGCAAACAGGAGGAAGTTCCATAAGGAATGGTGACAATTACTGAGCATTATGTGAGAGGAGGTGGCACATGTTTTCGATTTCGAGTAAGGCCACATTTGAGATCCTAAGAGCGCTAATTCATTTCATCTGCAAACTAAATTCTACGGTGAACAAATTCCGTCTCCCAGCATGTGAATTATCAACTTCGAACACATTCAAAGTCATCCGCATAATCGGCAAATGTGCTAAACTTGACAGGAATTCCCACCTTCAAGTATAAACAATCGGATTTAGCCCTCGGATCAAAGGGAGTTCGTTGAAGTGGTGAAAGTGGGGTGTGATTCCCACACTTTTCGTGTATCTGTCGGGCACGAGATTAAATTTCGTCCTATTTCAAATGGTTAACCACAATTATCTAAACTGCGCCTTCTTTGAAAAGGCAAGAGCAGGCAAAGTTATTAGCTCTCAAACCTCGGCATTTAGCGCCCTCGTCCTTTTGGGATCATTTAACCCTAAAGCAGAGAATATTTTGTAAATATACGAGTCATCGTCTTAAATTTATAAGTCTTATTTGCTATCTCTGCCATATTAAGCACCTGCATTCGAAAATGTTTCGGCGATGGTTGAACAGTCTGCCACTTCCCGCCTGTCGAGAACATCAGTTTGTCCAGCTCTGTTCATTCGAACCAGCCCATTTACACTGAGCATCAGTGCTTCTCCCGGCCGCGACATAGTGGGGTGTTGAGTACACTCAAATGCCTCCCTCTGTCTCCCTCTCCTTCCTCACATGTATGAGAAAAAGTAGTTCACCCACGTGCTCCCACCAACTTAATTAATTATCAAAACCAAGTGCATGCGCGTTTCCCCAAAATTACCGGTCGGCCGAAAGTGTGGGACGTCCACTTCGGCACGCAAAGCTCTCCTCACTTCAAAGCGATTGGTTTTAGTGGGATGAGGGCAACAGGTGGCGCGAAAGTAGGAACAACGCCTTCGGATGGAGGTAGCATTCTGCGCAGTGAAGAGATTTGTTGGGATGGCGTGAGGCGGTTTCCAGAGATATGCCTTCAGACAACTTTGCACCATCCGTAGTCGGTATCAATGAGACCGAAGGTGAAATGCGTGAGAAGCAGAGAATGAACCGACATGATGACAACGTCAAAGGTGGCCGCGAAACTGGAGACATGTCACGTCACCTCCGTGCTGCAAATCACCGTCACCACCACCTTAAGGTGTCATTAGCGCCTCTTTGTTGGACGTGCAAACTGAAATTTAGCTTCCTTTCTTTTGCTTTTTTACATAAAGTCATCTATTATGAATCAAATTTTCATATCGTCTCAAGTTAACTGCTTCACCACACTCCAACTTGCCTGGTTAAATAGCAGAAGGGTGAGGATGACGGAGTTGCGGTTGTGGCCTTAGGCGCCCTGACGCATTACTAGTTTCAATACCTCCAACTTTCCTCTAGTGAATTTCTGCTCTCTCATAATGATTCCACTTCGAATGCTTCAATAATGCAAACGTGGTGCCAAAGTGAAATTGGCTTTGTACTAAAACGTGTTTTAATGTAACACTTCATAGCGCTCTACTGACTACCATTTTCATTTTGGTGGAGTAACAGGGTTGTGTTATAGCCTTGTAATTTGGTGTAGACAAGGCTTCTGAATTTACCCATTTCTTATGCGAAATAATGGTAGAATAGCACCACTGACTACTTAAGGCGTCAAGCCACCAATTTCAGTAGCATGGAAAAATAATGGGAAGACTAGGTGAATTTGTAGATGGATTGGGAGCTACGAATATTATAGATGACTTTAGGTAGACATTCAGGAGCTCCAACACTGGCAAGAAATTGCAAAAGTAATACTAATAATAACAGTATCAGTATTAATCGTTGCTATCATCCTCATCTTCACGAAACACTAATGGCGAAAGAAACCATCCCGCTTTTGAGTAATCGCGACTGCTCTTACGTAACTATCGCGTTCCACGTTCCAAGATACACACTTTGGTGCAAAAGTTCCCTCTCCCCCTTAAGTAAAATGCCTTCGAATGTGCGGTACGGTGGATTCAACATGCTGCCTTGATAAAACCCAGTTAAACGTAAATGAATTCTCAAATGAATAAGTCTTCCTATAAGAGGAAAAAGTGGGGGGGATTGAGGCTAGAAACGCTCTGTATGGCCCCGCCCAGAACAACCTAAACCACGGCCTACAAATGATGAGTGCCATGAATAAGTTGTGCATTATCAAAACACAAATAGCGCGTCTATTTCTAATTTTCGAATTTCACCTTCCGTGCAGGTGAGATACCGCATGCTACGCTACCCAGACACAACATTAGAGGCCGCGGATACTAAACACCACTGTGTTAAAGTGTGATTTGCCACATATCTCACAGCCCATCATCGGCGCCGACATGTCGGCCTTAATCGGCCCTCTATTCCCACGTCTTGTCACTATGTGGAGAAAACGAGCATCCACATTTCTCGGCGGATCTAGTGGGACTGACACACACGCACGCCACGCATCTGTCCGTCCATCTCCCGCATGAAGGTCGTTAAGTGTGCCTACAAGCGTACGTACGGACCGGCGGAGGGACGTGTGTGCGGATCTGCTTATGCCGCCACTGTTACTGCCAGCGGCTTTCTGTCCCCCAGCTCCCCACGCCTACGCCACCCTCTCCCACCTCTCATCCAACCGCCCTTCCCGCCCCCCTGCCCTCCTGCACCCCCGTTTCCAGCTCCCACACACACTCCCTCTCGGCTTGGCGCTGTGCTCGTGCGCACATGCACGTGAACGCGCGCGCACACACAGCCACAGAACAGAGGCTTGCGCCTTTCAGCCAGCGCGTCCTCTTATTGGCGTCAAGATAGCTGAGTTGCGCCTACCGCCAGCAGGCAGTGGCTACCAGTGGCCAATCGCTGAACGCCCGCGTATCAGCCGTGCGGTCGTACGCCCTCGGGAGGTTAAAATAGCCTGTGTTAGGCTCTGCCGCCGCTAGTTTATCTCAACTAAGACCGCTGGTGCTGCCACTTCCACCGCCACAACTGCTAGGGTTACAGAGTATACGCCTTTCAACGACAGACTCGAGTGAGACCCGCCTCCTCAGCATTGGTAAAAGTCGCACTTGTTTATATGATCTTCTCGTTTTTTTGATTAGATTTATGTATTGGCTTGACATGTGTAGTAACGCGCTGGCATACGTCTTAGTTCCACGCAAAAAAAGATTCCACTGACATCCTGCAGTTATACCTAATACGCGTTGAATAATATAGCCTAAAAGCAAATCTACCTGTAACAGTTGACGTTCGAGGATATTTCTATTCTCACCGCTAGGGTCCCGTGAAACATGAGGGTTCGAAATGTCGATTTTGAGAAATTGTGGGCCTTTCCAAATGAAGTCTATTTTCAATTCCATCGTCTTCTGTGTACCCTGCTGAGTCGTCACAGCGGCCCCGTAGAGCGCTCCATACCTTCGTTACAAAATCAGCGAAAATTTTACAGATTTGGTAGCCGATTTAGTTATTCAGAACCCATTTTTTTACTCCCGGTTGTTCTATTATTGGCAGTTTTAAAGATTGCCAGTTTCTGGCCAATATTAAACTTGGGTTAATTGAGCCAAAAATTTACCTGTTCTACATGGTGGCGATGAAGTGCCACCAACTTCCTTCCAATGTTCCGTTGCCTGTCGCCCACTACAATGACAGGCAGCTATCAGGTAGCTATTTCGTGGGAATCGGGCGAAGTATGGTTTTAAAACTCGCCTCAAGAATTATATTACGCCTTCGGGACCACGTTAGCATCGCGGCGACGTAGCTCATCACAGAATGGAAAGGAACCCATTTATTCGAGCTCCTATTCTAATTCCCGAAAATGGACCCGATTGGCTAGAAGACCACCGGCTAATCACCTCTGTTTCCGTAACTCCCTCAGAAGTAACTTCGGTATCGGTTCGGTAAAGTGGAAGGTTAAGGGTTGACAGTGTCAACTAACCAGCCAATCATCTGCTGATTTATTGCATTTAACTCTTCCCCCAATTTGATTGCTAATTACCCTCTACAACCAGGCGACAACACTTTTGAGCATCACCTCACTGCACACTCCCACTGACTCGGGCGTGACTGCCTCCCGCCCCCCAAGGCCTACTTACTACGAGATAGGGGATGGAGAGTTTGGATAATTACAGGCGAGACCTGCTTCTTTCATGTCTTTCTTGCCAAAAATGCGCTTTCTTGCTTCCATGCTTATTTTGCGTGTTTGCTTCTGTTCACAAAGCTACTCCACTCAAGGGGAGGCTTTCCCCATCCATTAGTATTTCCCTCATTAGCATGAATTTACCCCTGGCGGGAATCGATCGGGAGGCGAGGGAGTTGAGGATGCTTTTCCTTTTCTGACTTATTAGATGTAGACGGGCGAAATGCGTACATTCATATTCACTGGCGGTTGTCTACACTATGCGACAAGGTGTCACAGAAATGTGGCTCACTCAAAGAAGATTAGACTTTAGCCTCTTTCCCACGCTCGTCTTGGTCACTTCTTTACCTTCTGTCATCGGACAATTCCCTCACCTTACACCACAAGCCGCTCATCGTATTTCCTTCTTAAATGACGTGGATGTCAATATGTTCTTACGGACTGATTGTTGTAACCTTATTTTGGGGTCATTTAGCCCTTGTGCACAGGGGTGAAAGACTTCGTTAAATGTTTTACCGCCATGAGAAGAAATGACAGGCCCTCTGTTAGCTATGCGAGGACTTGCTAAATATCGTGAACACCGCAGTGGAATGAGGCGTAACTTAACTCTGTACAGGAATGCGACGGTTTAAACTCACTCAGGTAGCGGGAGAGGTGCTTGAAGGTGCCATCTCATGTCCACGTAAAATTAACTCTCTGGCTCCTTATTGCCCATTGGACCAATGGTAAAAAACGGACGAGGGTATTTTAAGCAGCTTCCCCCTTATTCGTTTCAATTGTTCAGCCGTTGGCTAATCATCCTACAGCACAATTTCATGTTATCAAGTGCTCGTTAGTAACGGGATGAGTGACAACAGGTGATGGTGATATCAACCAGAGTGGTGCAGAGTGGTTTGTTTCCCCGTTGACCAAACCAAGAGTTGAAGAGAGAAGGATACTCCTGTTAACTCCCCCCGTGAGAAGAAAGCCGTTGAGACACCGACGAGCTGTCAAGATCGCAGCCACCTCGGGTGTCACTGCTTAAACTAACAGGAATGGAACACCCCTCCTTGTAACAGTGATCCGCTGACCAAGATGGAGGCCGTAAATCCACTCCACAGGTACAAATTCGCCTTAGTAAACAAAGTGGCCACAAATCGTGCTCCAGCGCTTGTGTGGTGGTGCCGATGGTGGGTGTGATGTCGATTTCGATGGTGTTGGTGATGGTGATGGCGATGGCGAGGGTGCATCGCGGCCCTGTCAGCGCCATCCACCAGCATCGGCACATGAGGCGTTAGTGGCGCGTGATGATGCTGTTGCACAAAATCACGCACTTGCGCATTTGTCGCCAAGGCGAAATTTACTATCGCATGCCTGTGAAGGCACGCGTGTTTACGTGCGCGCGGCCATGCCCACGCGGACGCGTTGTAAACGGCGTTGGTGAGTACGCACGAGCGTGGCTGCGTGGATGGGGGAAAGGAGGAGGAGGAGGAGGAGGAGGAGGAGAAGGAGTGGAGGGTGGTTTGTTCGATGACTGGAACCTGGAGCCCGTATTTACTGGCGTCCTATCTCACCACTGAACCGAGAAGGCCGCTATCCACTCTGTGAGGTGAGACTCGGAGCGGTACGCGAGAACTTATTTCCATGAATTGTGAAAAAAGGCATCCCCAGAAGGCCTAGTCGACAAATATGGGAGACGCAAAACGCTGGGGTTACTGAGAGGGAGGAGTAAGGATCTTCAAAGTTAAGAGACACGGTTTTTAGCACGATCTAGTCTTCATGATAAGTGCATTCCATTTTCAATGGGAATGCTTCAGAAAGAGCCGACGAACTTTCTTGCAATCCACCCAGACCAAGTCACAAGTTCCCCAAATCACATAATATTCTCTACCACCTAATTTGAATGAGAGTAACAAACATACGAGGAATCTTGGGGAGAAATCTCAGTCTTCCTACCATAGAATTCTTCCATCATTCTGCATATCCATAAAGAAGAAGGCTCAGGTTTGGGACTTACATATGTCCATGCATAAAACGGATTCCTTTCATTCCCTTTTCCCCTTTCCCATTGTAGGGCAATATGAACAGTCAAGAGCATGACTTTTCAGCCAACCGCCTCCTCTTCCCCGCCTTGAATCCCAGCCAATCCTCGCATGAGAGTATCGATTCTGGATGTTGCGACTCGGAGGTGCCAATCACCGGTTCCTCCAAGCCCTTCGATACTTACAACCTAATTACTGCACCGTCACAACAACGAGCCTCCTTTCCGCCTCATTCCACACCTTCCAAGCGTCCATCCCTCATGAAACAACGGTCTTCTAACAGGAAAGACGAGTTAGTGACATCGTTGACAGAGTCATCGCAGGCTGGAGGTGGGGCCTCCTATAAATATTTGACGTGGCGCGAAAAAGATCGTCGTAGACGCTTCCGCGAAGAATGGAAGCATCTTTGGTTGGTCGTGCCGCATGGCATGTACGAGGTGAGCTTTGCATACTGTCCTCTTGCCTACCTTCCCCACGCCTTCCCCTCTCCTCTCTCCCCCCCACCCCATCCTCCCCCCGATACCGCAGGATTTGAGTCATTCGACCGAATTGTGGGGACAGATGTTTTTGTTGTGTTTGTGGTTGTTGTCGCCATATGGAGGAAGGGAGGACCTAAAGACGAGGGGCCGACGCAGCCAAAAGGTTGGGAAAAAGCGCAAAAGTTTCTTGATTTCTCAGGGATCTCCAACTTTTTGCTAGCCGCCCGCTTTTCCCCAATATTCTCTCACGCCATTTGAGGAACGAGATCCCCACCATTAGATGTGTCGGGCTGTCCGAGGTTAACTTTTGCTCTCAGTCACGGTAAACGGATCTTCTTCCTCGTGGAAGTACAATAAAGGATCATCAAAACTTCAAAAGCCTTCCTTTTTGTACATTGTTAATAAGACAAAAGCACTAATGGTTCCCCTCTCTAAATATTTTAACGACTCACTAAGTTCCGCACTTTTTAACGCTTATTTAGCATCCAACACTGCGAAATTTAGTCGTTGCATTTCTTAACCAGCCTAACAATTTGGGCCCGAACACTGCGAGAGTGAAAATCCCCTGACGCCCTAGTTAAAGGCAGGAGGCTAAGCTGAATGGAATTGCTGAAGGCATTTACCCATGGTCTTCTTTTTTCTGCAATCCCGGCAATTAAACGCTACAGGACACATGCATTTCCCTCTGATTGGTTGTCGAGTCAACGTGGGTGGCGGTGGTGGTGACCTGACTTGACCACATTAAAGCGGCCGACCTTCCCCAAATAACCGTAATAACGCCACCCAAGCCAAGCCAAGTCAAGCCAAGCCAAGCCGAGGCGAGCCGAGCCAACAGCTGACGACAAACTTCGAGACCCCTTGAACTCGGTCACCGCTAAAAGGAGGTGGCAGAAACGCAGCCCCACATTGATGGATTAAACGTGTGGGAGAGATAAGGGACGTAGTCACAGTTCGGAAATGCATAAAGTATTGTGATGGCGTCCGCGGGCCTCCTCTCACCTCACCCCCGTGTGCAGTGCACAGGAATCCGCTGGAAAACGCCACTAAACAGCTGACGACAGGCTTTAGAGGCGCCAGTGTGTCTGCTGGGGCCAGGCTGGGCGGATGAGCGAGCCAGCAGGGGAGAGAAAGGGGCTGTTTCACCACGGTCCCTTTGAGGGGTGTGAAGAACAGTTGTCTTCTGTTAGACACGAAGGCGCCACTGTGTGTATATTTATATATTCCACGCTCAGGTGTCACTGTGGTGGTTACTTAGCCTCGGCCTCCTCCGTCTCTCCCGCCATGATTCATTTCACACTGCATATGTGGGATGCGGGTGAATGTGTACATCGCACATGTGGGCAGTTACACATTTTCCCTCTCTACCGCCTTAATCGATTCCTCCATGTACACATTCACCCCTCCTTAGCTCCCCTTTACCCATTAAACACCGCTTGAAACCTACAATTTCCCTGTCTTCTGCGGACCTCTTTTTTCCATGCTTTCACCGACTATTCCAAGTTCATTGCCAACTAATTGGAAATTAGAGCATTGTTTAACATGTCTTAGTTTTATTAACCACCATTTACCGACGTCTCTTTGGTGGCTTCTTTATCCAGAAAACCCCACGAACGATTACACTCATGCACAGTTGGTTTGGTCTTTTGCTAGGCGCTGCTCCTTTCCAGATAGGCTCCGAGAATCATCCTCTCATGCTTATCCATGTAATCAAAGTCCTTCTCTGGTTACTATTTATCAGGTGATGTGTCTGGTATGCCACAAAATAATGACCCAGCGAAAATTGGACACGATCAAGCGACACACCATCCGTCGCCACGCCGAACTGCTCTCCATGTCAGAGACGGAGCGTCAACATTTGTACCAGGACCTTGTCACCCAGTACTTTCGTCGCGGAGGACATTTTTGCGGTGACAGCGATCCGTTTGGTGTACCCAGCATCACGAGGCTACGGCAGACGGGTCCGCGTCTGGAGCGGATGGAAGGGGCAGGAGTTCGAAGGCACCCGAGACTGCCTCCCGATGTCCCTCCTACGGGATTCAGGGCCCGAATGAGTGCTCCACGACGTTCAGAAATGGACAAAACCTCCCTCTCTTCTCCTCCTCCGCCACCACCACCGCCTCTTCCTCCACCTGAACAGTTCAAGGGCCTCGCATCTATGCCAATGAATTTGAGGACTTTCGAGAATATCCTCTCGAATGGACAACTCCATTCGATATTTGCCAAATATCTCATGGGATTTCATTCACAACAGGTGTGAATTTGATTTATTACCAACAAAACTATTTGTTTTCCGTATGTGTGAACGAATTTTTTTTGTTAAATTTTAGTTCTCACCGAGAACGAAATTCGAGTCTACCCTGGGCTCCCTATGGAGAAGGAGTCCTCTCCCCCACACTTGTGGAATTGGCACATCTCATGCCTTTCAGTCCTTTAAAAAGTTGCCTCCGCCTTTATCCTCATCCACCACCCTGCGAAACGTCCCAGACGCCTACTTGGGCCCCCTAAGCAGTAGAGTCCCATTGGACATGTCCACATCCGGCGCATCTCCAGTGCAAGCCTCCCCGAACGATCTGTCCATGAGGCGATGTGCCTCGACAACTGACGCTGGAACTTCGTTGACCGAGCGTTTAATGCGGCTCGTTAACACGTGGGACACGGCTGCTGTTAGCTCAAGGGTTATGGCGCCTCTTCCACCCCCACCAGCGCCGCCAGCGCAGCCTCCACCGCCGCCGTCGTTAGTGCCGACACAGGGGGACGGGACTGCGCTACTACTCAATCGCTAGGCGTGCTTGCATCCGTCTCCTGTGTGGTTCGCGTTCTCTGAACACACAAGCGCGTCTTTCACTCCTCACAACTTCCACACACGTATCGTTATGACGAATGTAACCTTAACCCTATTGTACATAAGTAAATAGAGACTTATTATTTCACTTATTTGAAGTGTATAAATGCTTTCTGTTAGTCGCGATCCCCTTTTATCGCAGATGAATAATTCAGAAACTCGTCTAGTCTTTGTTTTTTTTACTTCCTTTCGTGATCTGTGCAACCACATGTGGCACTGCCCGAGGCTGAGCAGTTGCAGAGACGCCTAAAGGAGAGCACATAATTTTAACACGTTTGCTGTGCTGCTCCAGTTGAAAGTAGTTTTTTCCTCGAGGTAGTCTGTTACACACACTCTGCACAAGAAGACATCCCCTCTCGCCTCGTATTAAAGGGAACTTCTAATTTCAAGAGCACTTTCCTCCTTGAATAAAAAACCGTAAATTAGTAATGAATGTCGGTGTGTCGGTGTCGTGAATATTTGGGGTGTCATTTTGTACACTTTCTCACCTAATTTAGCCTCTGAAATAGTTGCAATATGTCACAAAAGAGTATGTGCGGATCTTGAATAACCTTGGAAGAACGTGAATTACCGACGTATGCGGATTTTGACTATATCGTCGTGAAAAGAAAAAGTGTAAAAGTGTATTTAATATGAAACTACGGAGTCTTCACACAAATTTTATTACTTTCGAAACCACCAATTCATCTATGACAAGACTCGGTTCATCCCATAAGTCAAAGCACCCCTTTTCAAGTGTCGCACCCCATGGGGAGGCGAGTTGACTGCTGCAAAGGGCAAGTTTGAGTTTGATAATGTCCCCTCCCGCATTCACGTGTCCACATCCACATGAATCCAGCCACTTATTTCCATGACGAGAGGAGAGCTTAGTAAAGTTGGATTGCCGACTGCAGTTGTAACCGCAAGGGTAAGTTCAAACACAAACGATAGTAACGATTGAGAGGCTAGACGAGGGGTAAGCAAGGGTAGTAAACAACTTGAAAACCTCACACTTCACCCGGCGTCATGTCATTGACGTCGTCAGACTGTTTCAATAAGTTGACTACAAAATGAATAAACAGAATGAAGGCTGTGGGTGAGAAAGCATTTAGAACTCCCGCAGAGCACTTCCAAGTTGTCGACGGCATCGATGGGGTGACAAAGAGCAATGTCAATGTCGACGAGTTATGGTAGTAAGAATCGTCCCGTGCCGCTATTTTCTTTGCATCTTTACTGCCGCATGACATGTGGGGACTACAAGTAGTCCAAATACTCAATCCATATTGTGGTGGTGAAAGGCTCTGGCGGTAAAGTGGCTAGACATGTTTACATTGTGAATCTAAGCGAGACTCCATCAAGCCTGGATATACTCATATTTGCTTCCTTTTTTACCATGTAATTGGCCTAATGTCGACAAACATTTTTTTGCTGACACCCTATAGGGTAGGCAAATTTCAAGCAGACAGAAGCCTCCTACGTCGGTAGCGGAGGAGATGGCGGTGAGGCGAAAGGTGGCGGCGGTGGAAGGGGTGCAAAGTGCACACACTGCTCATTTCATCCGCTTGTCATACACACACTAAGTGAAAGGTTACATCTGCAGCCCATTAACCGCAAGGTTCCGGCGTGCCCAGCCTATTCCACCCCAGCCACCATATGTAGCGATGTCGCCTCGTCTAATGAGGCAGGGGAGGCGAGAGAATCCCAGGCTGCAGTGCTCAAAGCATGGTGAGGGGAGGATACGGAGCTAAAGGTGGCGATTGTGGTGGTGGTGGTGGTGGTGGTGGTGGTGGTGGTGGTGACTTGCGGTTGCAGGATGGGCAACTTGTGTTAATGGCAACCCGCTTAATGTTCCGGCCCGCATTCGTGGAACGCGGTCCCGCATCCCGTCTCGAAGGCTGGCAGTCTGGACGAGGAGAGACCGCTCTCTGTTGAGGCGGCGCAGGACATGCAGTCTCCCCTCTGTTCCCCTTCTGCACCAACGCAGAAGGGAATAAAATATTATGACGCTTAATGAAATATCACATTTCAAATTCCTTTATAGGGCACTCTTGCCTCGGCCACTACTTTCATCACAGAAAAGTAGGCTCAGAGTGTACGGAGTTTGTGACAACATGAACAAAAGGAAAGGAACTCGTTTCTAGCCGTTCCCATAGAGGAGTAGGAATAAATCTCGAACCGACGCTATTGGAGCCTCTTCGTCAAGAGGTAGAAAGGTTGGGAAAACCGAATATTTCCCTACTGGTCAGAATCACTGACACTCTGTAATGTTTTCAGATTGAGAAAGCAACATTGGAAACTCATTTCTTTACTCAATTTAAATCTTTTTTGTGTAACTTCACCCCACGACCAATCCCAGGCGGTCCGCAAACTTCGGTTGGGAGGCGTTTTTCTCAAAATGTTGCTGTCAAAGTGCTCACATAGTTGGCTTCCAACAGTATTTGGGAACAAAACGCAATTGTAAATGGTTTTTCCCCCTCCCGAACGAGGCAGTGATCGACCATTCGGGTTGCATAAAAAAAGTAAACAAACAAATAAGAGGGTCGATTCTATGAGGCGCAGAAAGATTGCGCACGGAGTTCTATCTGGCGGACAGAGTGAATTCATTCTGACCTGTCTAGATTTGAAAAGCATCTAGTCAAACCAAAGATGTGCTTTCAAAGCGATTTTGGTCTAGGTGAAACTCCTCGCATATCCGGAAATCCCCTCCTTTAAGACGTATCCGTCGAATTCCAGTGTACTATGCAAACTTCGTCCAAGTTCACATCGGTTAGATGACATCTTATTTGGTGGCTTAGAAGCCACAGCGGTGATTACGCAGGGTGACCGAAACGGCTTCTTGGGCGAGTCTTGTGAAGAGCACAAGCTTTACACTTCCGCCCTAAGGTGACTTCAACCGACCGGTGTGCAGGTTAATGTTGAGAGCGGCTTAACCTAGCCAGCTGGTTAGAAACCGGTACAGGACTCCGGATAGGTATTCATCACGGCAACATGTCAAATTCAGAAAGCATAGAGTTGTGACTGGATGAGGAGCGCTGACCCACTTTGCCGCCTGGCTTGCCTCACCTCCACCAGCTCTCACCCTCCCCCGAGGCACCTCGCTCCCACGCATAGCTTAGCAACAGGCAAAAAGAGAATTTTGGCGACAACAATGCACACACACACACACACACCCCACACCCACACATGCATCCACAGAACGCAATGAACTTGGAAATGCCCAAACTGTGACTGCTGCTTGTGTGCCTGTCCTAGTTGCCGATCCAACTTAAACAAGTGGATGGCCATTTCGGTACACTCTTCATAGCGGTGCCCCGTCTTTCCGCCACATTTTGCCAAACGAAACTATCCTTCAAGGGCTATTAGTCCCGAATCCGAGGAGGAACTCGAGGAGTCTGCAACTTTCGGCCTTCTTATGCCATGGTCGGATAAGTGGGTGAGGCGGGCTGTCCGCCTGACCGAAGCCGCCCGGCTTCGGATGAATGCTACTTTCCCATCAATTGTGAACATTTCAAGGTGCCTACACTAGGTGTATTTCGTTTGCCTGTTTTATGAAGTTAAAGACTTTACCAGCATTTTCGTCTACTGTGGACCGATCGGAAGAGAAAGCGTAAGACCATGCGTTTCTCAAACAAATTCGATGGATGCGCCCTGGTGTCGGCGAGACCCTCACTCTCTACCATAAATCCGAGCCGACTACTCCTCCATTAGGTTATTTTTTAAATCTCATGACTTTACTGTGAGTCGTGCACACCATAACACATAGGCCTCGGTGTATCATGGCGTAAATCTTAAATGTGAACGAGAGGAGCCTTCGAATCCCCAGGAAAAAGAACATGGAACAAATATGTGGTTACGCCTTTGCACAGCGACTGCAATTTCACCTCCACCGGAAGTGGATACACTAGACGTTGCAAGGTGCTCGTCCGAAACAAGCGTTCAAGATTAAAAGTGATTTCAAGTAGACGCACTTACAACGACCCGGGGTTTTGTTAACCCAGTAAAAAGGTGGTGTTAAACAGTTCTTTTTCACTGTCCTCTCACCCTCCCGGTTATCGGGAAATGTTACATTGTAGCCGCAGATTGTGACACGGTGAAACTGGTATCTTGGCAGATATATTTACGCGTGCGCAGGCTGCTATTATTGTGAGGACCGGAAAACGATACAACCGCCTCGGGTATGTATTGTTGATTAAAGGCCTCGGGCTGAATCCTTCTGACGCGCTAAGTGCCTCCTCACGGAAGGAGAGGCAGAGAACGGCCCTAAAAGGTAGCCGCAGGCAGTCGCCACAATCACTCCCACCAATGTGCCAATCCAGTCGGTTCCACCGTGAATGAGGACTAGTAGTTCCATACTTAACAAGTGGCTCTAGCTTCTCAAACCGCCTGCTAGCCCCCCCGCCCCTCCCCTTTTGTGCCAACTTGAATCTCCCGGCTATTTTCATTTGCGCTCATTCACTTATTGTTCAAAGACGACTTGAGAGTACACCAGACGTAAAAAGTTGCATCCTTAGACCATTTTTAAGACTATTGCTGAGGTGCCTACCACTTACTCGAATCGCATTTCGAATATAATTTGGAGCCAAGTTGACTGATTGACCATAGTAAAAGTCAGAGATGGGCCAGCTGGAGAAGTTCATTCTTTTAGAGGAACCTATGAGCTGAGTAGAAGAACAACTTCTTCCTCCCCGCATTTCGAGCCCCACTCCTTGCCCGCCGCACACGCATTTCAAATCCCTCAAATTTCTAACTCGCAGGGTTTGGACGTATAGTTGGACCAAATAATTGCGCAATTGGAATCATAAAGCCTGGGAGAAAAGGGGTAATAAGTGAAGTCTTGTTATGGTGTTACGGACATAATTCACAAGCATGGCCACCTCCATCCGCCTCATGCGTGCGGAGGTGATTAGAAAGGCCAGAGAGAGACTTAAAAACACGGGAGCTGACCGTACAAGACCGTCTCTCCTGTCCTGTTGGACCTTGAGAAATTACCGGGGCAGAGGCTTGGGTGTATCATTTTCATTATCTTCAGTTATGGTCAGAATTCAACTCTGGAGTGGGTGATCAGCTCGTAATCTCCAGAGAGGTGACCCTGGCATAAACTGGGGAGGCCAAGCCATGAGACCTCGGGGGGCTCCACGAGGACGAGCCCGGGTCTTCAGGCAGAGGACTCAGAAAGAGTTCAGGTGCTCCACTCAGTTCCTTGCCATCGTATCGGCGATTCAGGAAGGAAGTTCTACACCCTAAAAGCTAAGCTGTCTTCGTAAAAAGTCATAGGAATTGGCATGGCAAGGTATAAATGCCCTCAGAGGATGAGGGCAAGGAGGATTACTTCCCAGCTCATAACACTCCGCCAGTGAATGAAAATATAGCATCGAAAGTGGGTGGATGAGACAGACCCACAGACGCTGAATAGTGAGCTTGAAGCATTGAGACGAGGCGCCCTCACTATCGGACAGTTTACCTTTACAGAAAATTAGCTTTATGCGGTCACGCATGCAGACAATAGTAAATGACGGCCCCAACGTGTGTTGTTCACACAAATAACCGCTTTTCTCGACTGCCGGCTCTGCCCTCCGACATATGGGGAATGGCAACTCTGCAAGTGCGTGAATTCGGAGATGTCGTTGCCGCTTTGCTATTAGGTAAGAAGGCGGTCTTTCATATCTCAAAGAAGATGGCTCCTCCTTTAGTGGCAGGTAAAGGCGTTCTCTTCTCCGCCATCAACGATCTCCCAATTGCAGGCAAATCGTGGTGGTGGCTCTTCTGGCCCCTGTTCTTACGATTTGCGCATTGATGGGGTAGCATATTCTCCATCTCTGCGCTAAGACATTTTAACTCATGTTTTTATTTATGCCAACGCATAAAAAGGAGATTAGGGGGTTTCAACCACTAGTCGTGGCCTCAAAGGCGGCAGAGGGGTTTGGCAAGCCATTGGCCTCATCTGCATGGGTGGCTGGGGCGAAAAAACTGGCAATCCCCCGTCTTTGGGGGCAAAATAACCCGTGTGGAGGGTGAGGAGAAAGTGGCTATGAGACCTCTAAAAGGCGATGGGCCATTAAAATTTGGGTCCATTTTGGAGGCGAGGAGAGGGAGTGATGCGAAAATGAGAGAGTTGTCACCTTGTGAGTGGGGCATATCAACACGTATTCTGGAACTAATTAGAAAGAATGTCCCGTGTGTGAGGCCTTAATGAGTAGGAAGGAGGATGATGGTCGACATGGAGAGGGCGAAAGAGAAAAGGAAGATGAGAGGTTGACGACACTTCATTGTGATTGACAGCAGGAATCATTGCGAATGGAACGATGGGCATGTGCAATGCTCCCTCACACTCCACAGGCACCTCGCATAGTTCAATGCCATCGCGAGACCACTGTCCACGTCGTGGACCGGTTGCCTGATCACTCGTTCCGCCGCATTTCCCCCATCAGTCCAGGTTCCATTCGGCACTACTGAAGGAACATTTTGGAGCAAAGTTGCTACAAACTAAGAGAAGTGTCTCACATATGTTGCTTTGTGGTCAGTTACTTTCGACACTTCATAGCCATAACTCTTGGTGATTTTGTAGGAGGGGAAAATTCCAGCAGTTCAAAATAAAAACTTTAGCCGTCAAGGTTTTCAACTTGAGAGAATTACCTAAAGGGAAAAAGACAAACGAGAGCAAAGAGTAAACGATATCTACGTCTATCAAAGGTGCCTGCTGAAAATCCATCGGTCCTGCAGGTAGCCCTTTTACAGAGAAAAATGAGCTGGTGTCATGGCGGCAGCGACTGTTTTGAATTTTCTCAAGAAGTTTTGTCCTCGCCTACCCTCCCTCTTCCCTCCCGTCTCTTCCAAACGTTTCACCACCTGAGTTACACTAATATTTCGAAGGAAATGCGACTTCCTCAAAGGTGTTTGTTTCTTAGCAAGTAAACAAGAAACCCTTTTCACACTGTGCCGAACAAAAATTATAGAAAGCTTTCTGTTCCTCTTTAAGGTGGGATGATAATACATTCCATGGTCGAAATACTCAATCTTTGGGTAATCCAGCGCCTATTGTACAGAGTGTCTAATCCTCGTCTCCTCGTTCACGACTGTGCGTGCGGCGAGGCAGATCATCTGCCTCTCAACTCGACTCCGATCGGTTGGAGCCATTTCAAAAAGGATTAGACGCGATGCCAAGGACCTCGCGCCTCTCAACACGACCGGTTAAATCCACTTTGAAAATCGACACTTTTTCCATACTTACGACTTATTCTTGGGACGTCAAAATGACGCGTTCCATACCGCAAAGGAGAGGTTTCGGGGGAAAATTCCCCACTCTTAGGTATTAGACCTCCCTTTTCACAATCATAAAGGGTGCGGCCTTAAGGACGGGCACTCGAGTCAACTAAAAAACGAAATTAGTTTGACACTATAAAGCTTTTGAGGAGTGCTAGACGTAGGCAACATTGAAATGCACACCAAAGCTCTCAAAAGACGGAGGTTGGGTGTCCCATGACTTTCACTTTCGCTGGCTCTTTTACTTACCCAAGGAGTGGTTTAAGGCTTATTTGAGTAAGCTGTGAAAAAACTTAGGCCTCTTGCCCACCTCCAGAAGATGTTAATAAAGCTGACGACACACTAACATATCGCCATAATCGGCAATTGGGATAATTTTGAAGAGGACATTTGGAAGGAAATGTTTAAACAGGTGGGGAAACTGTCGTCTTTCATCTTTCCACCGGTGGATACATCATTTATTGTACGAAGTTGCGGCACCCAGAGACAAACCACCACCACCACGGGACGCTGGAGGCAAAGAGAAGTGCAACTAATTAACGTACTGATAAACCGACTGTCCGTCCGCTGTCCTTATCCATCTCCTCAGTCAAGACGAGAGCCTGAACACAATGCTATTTTCCCAATGCTAGTGGTCAGTAAAACCCAGCCACCGTACTTTGACTTGGCCTGCTGAGAGACGAAATCCCGGACGTCCATTGCCCTGTGGCCACCAGACCTGTCCACTCACTAATAGAAACAGTCCAAAGGGAGTGGGCGACAACAGTAGAAGAGAACAATACATTCGAGTCTGATTGTTGTCTGTGTATATGTGCGTGTTTGTGTGTTAGACAGCCACGTGCCGAGGAAACAGCGAGGAAAGACGAAGGTGAGGGCGGTGGTGCGAGTCCTTTCTTGGCCCTCCAAAGTAGTTCATCTTCCCCATTTCTGGCGTTGCCGGGATGACCAAATTGGAAAAGAATAGGAGAGTAAACACTATTGTTCACTTATTTCCGACACCTCACTTTCAGCCACGCCTCCTCTGACTGTGTTTAACGTTCCCTTTTAATAGTGGCGAGATGCAATTAAAGTTTGAAAAGGGAGACACCTCAAAGTCGTCTTGATTTAGTAGACTTTAACCATGGACGGCTTTTGGTTTTGCTCAATGTGTGTCTCGCCCAACAGTGGGATAAGACATGGAGACGAGGTGGCTGCTGCGAGTCCGTTCACGGAGAACAAGAAGCCGTTTGCTATCTCCTTTTCCCGAATATGTCTGCCTCCTGAACAACCACAAAGAGAATGTGGGATTTTTTTCAACTGTGTCCGCCTATACTGAAGTATCCATCAGCCAGAGGTGGTGCCAACGTAATTCCTCGATTCACTAAATGCCGAATGCTTGGGGCACTTCGAGGGGCAGCCCTGTAAAGTGGACACCCCGATGCTCCGGTCTCCTGGGGCAGGGGAAGGCAGATCACCCAATTCACCCGTGTTCACACTCTCATATGTCACATTTAATCGTGCTAATGAATGCCATTCTTTTCACGTTTCATCCATACTTTCCCACTATTCAGGGCTTGTGGGTTAATCTTACCACACATACTACGGCTCTCAAACGTCATTATGACATGTTTTCACCTGTCATTTGTGGCAGTCAGTGCAGTGAATCTCATGGTCCCATGACTTGCGCTTTTAGTGATGATGCTTTTCGAGTGCTGTTTCAGCTACATGTGACAGATCGGAATTGAAAGGTTTGTATTTAAGAATCTTGTTTAAATTGGGCTGCCTTCTCTCTCTCTCTAAGCCAGATGCAAATTTGCGCAATGAAAGCCATCAGAAACCCAACTGAAATCCTCTCGTAAATGGGGATGATTTTCTGTCGAGCGGGTGGAAATATAAAAGAAGGGAGTAGAAGAAATTAGTTGGTTTTTATGGAGACTTGATGTATCTAGCGAATTACTAACCACCATGTCAAATGTGGACCGAAGTGGAGAGGCGGCGATTCAAAAGGTCGTCGTTTGGAAATTGCGCGATTTTTCTACCTTCGCTGGCCTGTTGCACCCCGCCACACAGCCCTGTTCACCCCCGCACAAGAAGCATAAAAATTGCCAACCGAAGTGCCACTGATCGACGATTCGAGACTAACAATTGCAATCTCTTCCACTATATTCATTTGACAAGGTTAGTGTGAATAAAACGTGGAACAGAACTTGGCCTGAGGAGTGGCGCCACCCAAAGTAGGTAAAAATTCCCCGACCCTATGAGATTTCCATCCAGTTACAGAGTTGGAGTGCGACAAATGTCCCCGCTACCCTGATCTGTCCGGTATAAAATGAGATTATTTCCCTAGGCGGCCTCTTTGAGCGGCGAGTTGCGGCATGAGACGGTCAGCATAACCGTTCGCACTAAGCCTTGTCATAATCCACCCCGTTGGAAAGTGGAACTGAGAAATTCTTCGTTCAAGGGCATTCGTCTTCTTTTGTTTTCGTATAGCATGGGCAGAGTAGTTTTTTCCTTAGGACTCTAACAATAAAGACTAAAAGTGGACGGTGTTCCAGTGAAAACATATTATGTTCGTGGGCGAAAAAGAAGAATTACAGATGAAGATGCCGCCAGCACTTAACACTTGGGTGTTTGGCACGCCGGCTGGCACCCAGCACACATCGCACAGCAGTGGTGCACATGTGGGATGCGCGTCAGCGGTGCAAATCCTCCTTTTCCCACACAGGCGCCGATGTGTCTCGGCCCCGAGGAGGGCGGTGGCTATGGTGGGGTCGTGAAAATTCGACATTATGGTGCCTGGGCACGCCTTCTGTCATCGCCGCTCACGCACACTCTCACAGGCGTCCCGTCAACGCGGAGGCACGCTCCCTAGCACTCCGCCACCGGACGGGCACTTAGTCAACCAATTTCATTGCCCCATACATCGGGCAGAAGGTTGAAAGGACGGTTTACATGAAGGACTCCTACTTGGTCAACACTTAACTCCTCAATTTCGGGTAAGACCGCTTTGGTAGGACAGCAGTCAGTCCTTGGACGGCGTTCAGCGACTTCCTAGGGAGGTTTAGAGGTCCTCCGCTAACTATAGGCCAGACGGTATGAGAAGATTACTGGTCCCCATAGAACGAGGACGAAAGAGGAATGCTAACTCTCTGCAGGTTGTGCTATCGAGGTGACGAAGCCAGACTCCAGAATAATTTGTGTGGGCGTTGTGCCGTGGTTGATTTTACATTAATACTTTATGGAAGAACAGAGATAGATGGACGGAGTGGAACTGAGTATTGCATTGAGGTGGGTCTCTGAAATTCCCGTGGCGGGATTGTTCGTGGTTTCAATGTATCGTGACAACACCACCTTAAATTTGGGTGTCATTAGAAACTAGCAAATTCCTCCTAACTTCCTCTAAGCTCTTGACAAAATGTTCTCCGCTTAATATGCTTTCGGTTTTGACTGAAGGAAGAAAAGTTGGTGACAGAGCATTAACGTCAGGAATAATCTCATAGTTCATTACCCCAACTTCGACCACAACTACAATTTCCACGAAATTATTTCTGGCCACCGGTTACTGGTGAACGGAGGGGAGGAGTCGCGGTTTCTCCCCTTATCGTGGTTGCCGATGCCACTGATAGATCACGAGCACCGTTCCTGTGCTCATCAGGATACCACGCGATTCGGTACCGAATCGACGTCAAACCGGCGTGGCCGCGCGACGTCCTGAACGCGCCGGTACAAGAGACACAAACGCGTTTTCCCATCTGGGCGTCGTCATGTCATCGGCGATTGGGGGGACGGCGGAAGAGCCCCCGCCCCGGCCCACCATAATGACTCCTACCGCACCTACCACCTCTGAGTACGCACGCGCTGGGGGCCCACCCTGCTCGACAAAGACGGCGCAGACACGGTGGCGCCTACTGTGCGGTAGGCTGTCATCGTTGCATCCAATGCAAGCATGATGATATATGCTAACCGCATCGGAGGCCTGTGGCTAATCAATTATGCATTTTTACCCGGCCTGATCCCCTTCCTCTGTGTGTGTGTGTGTGTGTGTGTGTGTGCAGCTTGTGCTTGTCGTGATGATGACGGATCCCCGTTCGCCATGCCCTACTCTGTGTGATTAAATGAAAACTGACAGACGTTAACTCGAAGGGATTTCTATTACCTCCGTCTCCTCCCAGCTCCTCGCCACTCCACTAATGTTCTGGCCTCTCATTTCCACTCAGCAATTCTTTACAATTCAAGAAGTTAAAATTAAGCGCGCCTCCGTCAACTTTTCTCACACTCTCAATGATTGCATAATCTGTGCCCGCATTGAATGAAAGTCAGTGAAAAAATTTCTGCCCTCCACGACCATTTTTGTGAAGCACTTAGCAGGTCGAGGAGATGTAACTGACTGTTAGTGACCCGTTGAACGCAATTTGCTTCCAAGTTCATATTTAAAAAGCCCTGTTATTAAGTCATGCAAATTTCTTCGAAAAATCGCCTCTTGTTTGCTTCATATCTAATAGTGGGAAAAGAGGAAAATGGGTTGGGAAGATAACCAAATCTGCATATAAGTGATTCTAAAACACTTTTCAAATCGCCTGAAACTTAGGGTACTGACAACTGGTTTCTTTAATGAGTAAAACGCAAAGAGTAGGAGAATGGAAGATACTAATATACCGCTTGGAGCCACTTTTGATATCTGTTGATGAGAAATTACAGGAGTTGCCGTACTTGTGAGAGCCACCCCCAGCGGTTTCCAGGTAGAAACAAGATTTTGTAATAGATGAACTTCTCTCCCCACTTAATTCTTTTGCAACGTTTGGACTTCCAACATCGAAAACAATCGGAAGTTGCTCATTTTCCCACTAGTTGACACCGCTGTTTCTCAAATTGTGAACCGCGAATAAGACACAGTAATTATCATGGAAGGAGTGATTCCAACCCCTTTTATCCTTCTGTTCGGATACACTCCAGCATGATCCTGAACATTTTGTAGACTGATTAGGCAAACTAGACGGTTGAGAACCTTCTTCTCGAGCAGTTCGCGCTTTGCCACTTTTCCGCTCCCATGTCAGTACGGAGGCCGTGGAAATGGCGCTACCGGAGTGCGCGTAAATGCTTATTCCAAAGCGGCCGTCCCGCGGTCCCCCCGCCTCCACCCTTCCAGCCAGAGGCCGTGCCACCCACGACGCGAGACGTCCTAGAGGCCAGACAACCTGGCGCCCACGAACGCCATCTGCGCTTGCGCGGTCGGCCTGGGTCGTGTGAGCGGTGTGAACACTCACGTGCGTCCTCGCACACAGCATGATTTAGACTGGGGACCCGCCCCCCCCCTCCCCGTCAAGTACACAATTGGTGTCGTCCAAAGTGACAAAATACCGCCTGACCGCTACCGGAACCACGTCCCGTGGTTAATTCCTCTCGAGGACGCCGGCGGGGAATTTTGCACTTTTTGGGAGAAGTGAGCAGTAACGCGCTCAGTATCATCCGAGTCGTGATTATTCGCCGCCTGTATCGCAGGTGGTTGTGGACACCTCACTAGGACCTCCGGTCGGTAATGACTGCTCTCCCGTCTGTCTCCAGTCTCGACACCTTCCACCTTGCGTCAGAAGAGGGTTTCAAGCCTGATCACAGTTGTTGATGAGGTCAACACCGTTGAGTGCGGATTTAGTTTACGCTTAGTGTACGAGTGAATGTAAATTGGGTACTTCTTAAGGTGCAATTACTCCATTAAGTATCCCTAACTGTGCGTTTAAATCGCCGAATAAAACATGAGATAAAAAGCTGATTTTGCCTATGTAGAAATGCTTAAAAAATGCCTGTTTACTCGAAATCTCTAAGGAGGCTAGCATACATCAGATTTATTTTGTACTCAGTGGGGAGGAGGCCTGGTTCTTAGAAAGTCACCACGAGACAACTTCCATTGAAAGTGGCACCTCACTGAGACTGACTTCCTCCATGCTGACGCTAAGAGGTTCCTGGTTGAATTAAGCTATTTTGCTCACTTGTTTCAAGGAAAACTGATCACAAGACCTGACACTTCTTAGTGTATTCCCTCCTCAGCGAACTGAGGGATACGTTTCAATACACTGGAGATTAAATCGCGTCTTCGCATGTTTATTTCTCCGTTTCTCGGCGACCTACCTGCTACGACGCTTTGTAACTAGTCCGTCAGACCTCTTCAGTGGGCCAAGGAAGTGGTGCGAAACGTCGCCCTTCCAGGAGGGGCAGAGTAGCCTCCAGTCGCAGGGGTTCACGTAGGCGAAGCCATAGTGTGATATTTAACTGTCCACTTTAATTGGTTATGGCTGTCTTTTCCCTTAACTGCCACAACCTGTAGCACCCGGAGGAATGTGAAAGGTGACCATTGAAGTAAACAAATGATTTTCCTGTAGAATAATAAATGTTTGAGGCAATGTTTCGTCTGTCGAAGGATTCCGTTAAAGTAGATTTCAGCCCTGAAAGCAGGCAGTCTCACCTCCGCGAGATCCTGGGCACAGTTTTCTCACAGGGGAGTGAAAGACTCGGCATCTGGCGGTGGGAGGGTTTGCCTAGAGATATAACGCGCTCTCGGAACAAACCTGGACTGCTGAAAATGTTCTGGCAAGGGTGATCTGACACTCAGTAATTTCTCCTCCAATTCCTCCTCTCACCCCTGTCCCACGTCCCATCTCTTCCCCACAAAGGCCTGACAACAGCACATCAAAGCACTCGTTCGGAGGTTGTGGGTTTGTCTAATGAATTAATAATCATCGAACGGAAGACAGGTGAGAAGGGAGACCCAAAGCAGGGAGAGAATAGGGGTTAAGGGCCGGCGAGGGGACAGCATTTCTTATGCAAATCCACCCACCCCACACACATACACGAGCTCAAGATATCGCGGTAAAAATCTGGACGTGTGGAAGGGTGGTGCGTGGTTGTGTATGCGCTTTCATAGATGAACACACCCTTCTCGCTAGTATAAATCATTTAGCATCTCAAACAGGACGAAGAGATGATTCTGTCGTGGTGGTTAGAGTAGACGCGCTTACTCTTCCGACTAAAACCTTTACCAAGTAGCATCTCTCGTCCTTCGCATCAGAGGCCGATTACTTTGCCTCCTGGAGCTGTTACTACACTCCCAGCGTAACGCAAAAGCGTAATTTTATTATCACCACAAACGAGAGACTGAAAAGCCCTCCTTTCTGTTCTTCTTATCCTTGATAAGTGGGAAGGAAGTAAGGAGTTTGTTCACCACGTGCACCTGTAAAACACATCACTGAAACCTCAATGTTTGATGTCGAGGCGACTTGGCTGACCTCGAATTAATCACAAATTCCCGCCACTACGGGGCCGAGTAGACAAACCGCTTCTTGTTTGCACCAGGGGGCGCTGCAAGCACCGAACCCCAAATCGTACGCACTCGAAATATATCGGCCCATTACGCCTAATGTTTATGACATTTTAGGTCTGTGTTTGGACATCCACGTGGAGACCGCTTAGCTACGATAAATGCTGAAAAAGGACTCTGTTTTACTCTTTCAATTTAGGCCGAATACTGAATGTTTGTCATTCTGCACAGGCACTAAAAGCTCTTTACAAAGGGTTGTCATCCTCACATTGCGGCATATGTCTTGAAGGAAACGGTGAGTGGATAAGAGGGAAATCATGACTTCTCTGTTCATCAACCGGCCACCGATGGCATGCGCTCTAGTAAATGCAAAGTGTCTTCTAGTCCCCAGATTCTACATCCTCCGGGAATACAACGAGACTCAAATTCAAAGCCTGAGACTTTAGCCACTTATGCCGAATCAGAAATGTTGGTGAATGATTGTGCTTCTTCTACCCTTTTCCACATTTCCTCTGGTCTGAGAATCGGCAGGAAAGGTGGAGGGCGGGGCAAGGAGCACGAAGAGACTCGTCAATGATGTGAAGCAGCTGATCGGTTGAAATGTTAACACGGGTTTTCAGGGAATGACCGATCTCAACACGACTACATTGCACGTCTTTCAGAGCTCAAGTTCTTGTGTTCTTGAGTATGGTTTGACCTCGTCTCTGCCACACAGTTAGTGCATGCCTGTCAGACCAGCTATTCAGAGCAGGAAAGCACAGCATACTGAAATGTGGACGTCAGACATGACTCTCCCTTAACTCATCTATACACCTTCTCCTGAAGGCAATCCCATTCCCATTCCCTGCAATCAGTCCTATACACTGCTGCAGGCAAACATTACTGGGACGAGTTGATAGAAGATGGCACACTCGCTACCTTAATCCACTTTGTTTCTCCTGCGTAAAAGGGCTATTTGTGGATAGCTCTGGCCACATTAATTAGTAGCCTAAACCACAGGCCGGTGTGAATGTAAGTGAAACGACTTTTTGAGTGGCGAATGCGTACGTACAACCGCCTCAGACAGTATTTTACCATCGATTAAGGGAGAAGTGATAGGAGAGCAGGGCAGAGCGCCGGGGGAGGAGGGCGGAGCGAGAGGAGACGAGGACCAAGGGAGTGAGTCGGAGGTGAGAAGAGGGCGGTCGCAACTCCATCTCCCTCAGCGCCTTGGTAAACAAGCCCTCTAACTAATGCGCCCTAATTGAAACTGCCATATTCGCCTTATGGGTGCTTTTGCGTGTCGTTAGAAGAAGGCGAAGCATTTTGTATATTAATGATGAGGAAGGAGGGCAGAGGCGGACAGAATGCATTATTTAAGTGGCCGCCACCCCTCGGCCACGTATAAAATGGCCACCGCAAGTGCACACGTGTTTTTTGGGTGGTTGAGGAAAAAAGGTAATGCCTTTTTCCAACTGGCCACTACCGCCCCGACTATTAATTCACTCTGTAAAATGGTATAAGCACTCGAGTCCATTCAATTTTCCTCTTCGTCTAGACCGAAGTGGGTTAGTTCAAACCCTCTCCTATAATATGAGTTTGCCATGGCTTTCACCGTTAAATTAAGGTGTGTTGACAGAAATGTTTAACTATGGTCGCCTTCGGCCCTCGTCAGGACTCCTATGATTCCTCCTGGAAAGCAAGAAGTCGTACCGAGTAAACCTCGTGGTACATGAGTAATACGCGACTATGTGGACAAAGGTTGTCTCGAAGTCCTTTTCTTCACTATCACAAATGTTAAGAATCGCCATGGTCTTACAAAAATTGGGTCCACCCTACCTAAAACGATTAGAACCCATTTCGTCTTCACTCATGCATGCAAAGAGCACATCGACGGGAATAATGCACGTGGCTTGACAATCATAAACAGGCACCATGCTCGCATTTCTAAACTTTGGTCACATCGCCTTCAGGGATGAAGACACTTACCTTCTGCATCACACTTTGTGTGTTTGGTCTCCAGTTTTCTTTTACTATCTAAATTCATTGCCTAACTGGTTCTAGAACGCCCTATTAGAAGCCGTTGGACGCTCCCTGGAGGCTAATGTGGAAACATTTCGGATACAGAGGACGCTGATGATGTGAGTCTATTGAGCACAGGTAAAACATCAAGAAGGCCACTGGGACATAGTACTTCTGTTGGGGGTAGCTGGATGACATTCAACCAGATTTTGAGCTGACATTATTACCTACTGTGCTGTTGCCTTAGTAATTAGGCTTCTGTTCTTTTACTTGAGGCACTTCAGGCCCACAGGTGCCTCCTAATAGCGGATGGCTCAACCGAAACATGGGTACTCCTAAATTGTCGCATTAGTCTGTATTGAGGGCCCATTTCTCTTCTCCCATTCGTTACACCACAGTAAAGGCATAGAACGCTACCCCTTTTACAAAGGATTAGCTCCTTAGCGGTGGAAAGAACGGTTGTGGGGGACGCCGGCTGGACTTGAATGTGGACAGACCGTAGAACAAAGTGTGAGCATGTTTGAGCATATTTGACTACGTGTACACGTGCAAAATGAAGGTGAGGCGAGGAGGGTTGCGATTGGAAGGCAATCCTATCTTCTTCCCTCGTTTCGGTCTCATCACCACTGAAAAGAAAGTGTGTATTTGTAAGGCTAATTCGTCCACTTATTTGCGACTGCGAAGGAGTTGCAATTCCACTGAAAGAACGACAATACGCATTTAATAGATTTCCAACAAATGAACGCTAGTCTTCCTTAGAAAATGTGGTGTCTGTGGCAGTAAGGAACGAACTTCCTTAACTTTCACATGTCAGCCTTCACTCGCAGCCTACACCACAGGCGCCCTCTTGCGCAATTTCAACTGAGTGACCAACTCAGATCAACTTTCAAACGTTGTTTCGAGGTGTCAGACTTGAACTGAACGCCGCACATCATTTGTTTGAGATTCCGGTTACAGTCTCAGGCTATTTCAATAGACAAATGCCATATCTGTGAGAGTTCAACTTCACCTCGTTTCAGGAGGTCCACAAGGCCAATTGGGCGACCCCGTCGAATTCGTCAAACTAGCAGCGTTTTCTACTCAAGTAGACATCAGTAAGGGTGATTTCCACCAACTGCACAGGGCACACACGTAAATGTTCGTGTTAAATCCTCTTCGCGTGACGAAGTTCACAAATCATGTACTGTGGTCAATGCAACCTCCGTCCAGACCTGTAAATCTCCCTTTTTCTCTGGATGAAGTCTCAATACAGGGTCGAAAACTTCTCAAAATATGTAGACCTTTTAACTTTAATTGTCCCAATCGGGGATAGGTTGCCCGGCAGGGCAGAGGACTACCCGGAATATGAAGGGGAAATTTGCGGGGCTTTTGATGAGGCTTTAGAATGCAATTTTTACTGCTACATCTTCACTCGAGACATGGGAAATTAGTGTCACCTTAGGAGTGCGTCGCCCACCAGAATGTGGATTTTGCGTGAATTGACGACAGGCGTGTCATTTCGCTTGTCTCTACTCCTACATATTTTTAGTTTCACAACGCCAACGGGCGACATGACGGTAGTTTACAAATGTCAGGTGCACTCGCTGGGTTATGATTAAGTCGAAGAAGGGGATAGGAGGCAAGATAAAGTGGGAGGGAGAAACGGATGCCTTCCACTTTAACTCCGGTTCTTTTGAGTGCTCCAAGTCTAGAAATATGTCTCGCTAACGCATGCCGTATGGGAATAATAAGTAATGGACGAGGATGTCAAAACCGAAGCTCTTCTCGTGATTATTATTTACTGGATGGTCTCAGTGAAACATTTTTATGCCAGCGTAAGTAACTCAGCAAGACCTGAAGTCGAAAGCAAGAAAAAGTGCCGCTATTGTTGCCGCATACCGATGAGGCGAGTCTCTTCTCCCTCAAACAGTTGGCTCATGAGACTGGCCAAGTGGCTGGAGCGCCTGCGAAGGTTGAGCACCATTTTAACGGGGAACAGCAAACTGTCAGTGTCTGCGATAACCGTTCCTCCCTCCCTTTCAACCCGACAACGCGCCAGTCATCTGTCCGAGCATTCGGTCCAAGGAGCGAGTCCCTTTTACCGCGTATTGAAAGGGCAGAAGAATGAAAGCTTTCAACGTGGGTCGAACGGCGAGTATAACACAATAAAGCCGTTTTGCAAGTGTCTTAAAAAAGTTATCACGCACTCTTAGGTATGAAGTTGCGTTGGAGCACTTGTAAACGACCTGCGATGGTCATGATACATGGACGGAAAAATTAGATGTTGCGATGCTTGGGCGGAGGAGATGACTTCCCCAGTCAAAAATGATCGGGAGTGGGGTGCAGCACCCATCCTAGAAGGGTAAGCAAACTGCGCCACGTCGATTCTCGCCAACGGATGTGGGCATACAGAGATGAAGTTCGCCGAGCAGATGTGATCACCGAGAAGGTTGGACATGAGATTGTGATCAAAGGCATTTACTTCCATTACTCTAGCTTTAACTACTCCCTCCTTTTCCAAGCTTCGGCCGCCTTGTAGTTAAACAAAGGTTTCCCTTACAAAACGAATTATTTGCGATGACAGGACCAGATGGCCATCAACGCTCTAGGAAGCCCTGCGCCATCGGCGTCAGTTGATTCGAAGTCTATTCACATACACAGCAAGTTGATGTTGGACATGTTCTGCAACGCAATTATCTCCCCAACCCCTGTTTGTGCCGCGGAGGGGGCGGAAGGGGTTCATGGCGAATAGCGTATTCTAAAACTCATAGGCTTGCCAAGGCATTTCTCAACTTCTAGATATAAAATTCCCGTTTCAACCTAATGTCTAGGACTTACCGCCATGAAAATGCAAGTAAGGCTCAGAGCAACATAAGTTCCGCAATATCCGAGAATAGATCAAAGCCTTGAAATGGAAGCAAACCACTTTGTTGTAGCAACTGCAAAGTAAGACCAACCCCTTCCCCTGGAAGGCGTTTTGCGAGTAAGGAGAAAGACCAGGGATACAGGATAAGTTGAACCGATTATTCTCATAATTAAGCGCGTGCATACACGTAGGCACACACAGACAGACAAGCCTGATTAAGACCGTAGAATAAAAAGAAGGGGAGAAGCAAATACTAATAATGCCTAGAGGATGGTAAAATAAAAGGGAGTAAATCAAGTAGACCAAAATGCCTCCTCCAAGTTGTGTGGAAGTGAGATTGTCATGCGTGGTCAGCAATGGTCTGCATAGAATGTATGAAACGTGGTCACCGAATTCTGGCTGGCGGAGGAGGAGGGGGATGTCGCCGATGCTTGTGGCGATCATCGGGTAGATTGAGATCAGCCAGGAGAGAGGAAAACTCTGACAACTGCTGATACTCGGAATGGGAAGGAGGTGGTGGCGGTGGTGAGGTAAGCGGACTTGGCTCCCCGCCACCGATGGAGATGGGTCGAAAGGCAAAGGCGTCGGGAGCCTGCTCGAAATGCGGAGGGTGGGCGGCAGCCCCACCATGTAGGAAAGCAGTGGGATTTGAGGCTGATTGCGGAGCATCGAGGAGGGGACAGGGGAGCATTTCCGGCATGACAGTGAGGTGAAGGATGAGGCAAGACAGTGAGGGCCACTCCTTCTCTAGGCCCTTGAGGCGGACACCGGTAGCAGTGCGTTGGATCAGGTAGTGATTTATCAGTCCGCCACCACCGCCGCTGCCCGCACTGGTGCTGCCCAGGGAGGTACGGGGTGGGATACCAGCCGAGAGGCACCGATCAGCCGCGGCGGCGATATGCGAATGCCCTGCTTCACCTCCAGTGACACGTACCGAGAGAGCGTAGCAGTTGGAGTGGGTGCCGCTGTCGCGTACTATGAAACTCCCAGGCTAAATAAAATAGACAAATGGGGAGTACGCAATTAACAAGTGTACGTATTTTGTGGCGGAATGGTCAGTGAATTGGGACACATTTCATACGAGTCATTCCGAATTTTAAACAAGAAAACAAGTTAAAGGGTATTTTGCACTCAACAACCGCTCAAAAAGTGACGCACCGCCTTTGTTTCGGCAGTTTTTCTGAACTTACCCATGTTTTGTGGAAGCTCGGTTTCTCAGAGCCCAATTTTTGAAGTCATTTTCACCCAAAAGTGGCAAAAATCCCTCAACGACTCGCAAACTAACACCTGTCAGTTTGGTCCACAAGATGAGGAATTTTGGAGTAAGCAGGAGCTCTCAACCAGCGATAGGAGGAGGTAGAAGATTCGACAAAATACAGCAGTGAAAATATGGGCGAGAAGAAGCACCATGAATGGAGTGGGAAGCCGTTTTACTGAGATGCGCTAATTTGTCTACTCTCACCGCGGTTGCCCTGGGGAAAGCAAAATGCCTGGAGTAATTTACATCCTCAATAATGACACCCGACTACATGTGAAGTAATATAGTGGATTGGGTACCGAGGATGAAATATTTTCCGACAATAAATAAATCATTTTGGGGCACAAATGACCAGAAACTCTCCATGGACAGGGTGTAGTACCATTAGGAAGTGAGACTCTGACTCAAATAAAGCGACACTGGCACGATGGGTATTTGCGGGGGGAATCAGTTCAATTTTCACTCCTGACTTGTCGAAGAGTCGGAATAGTATTTTGAAGAGTTTCCAGACAGCAGGTCGCACTCCCGTCACTAGTATCAAAAATCGCGTAGCATAGTAATTTGGATTTGTAGGAAATAACCATGGGGCGCGACACGGTATCATTTAGTGATTCACGCCAGTTGGACGGGGCAGACCCCACTTTAAGATTTAAGCATCCAAGAAATTAAAGGTAACAAGGAACTTGGAAAATTGGGTAAAGCAGGAAGTAAAGATCGAGTTTTCGGGGAGATCAGACGTTGCCTCGAGCGGAACCATTGTCAGGAATGGGTACTTAATGAACATCCATTTTGTCCAGAATAAAATTTACAACATTGAATTAAACAGCTTCTTTGAAAAGTTGACGAAAGACAGGTCCTGCTCTTAATTTGATTGGTATTCAAGCAGATGAATTGTTTCGAGTAGCACATTAAGCCCAATCAGATGGAAAATGCAGTAGAACCTCCAAATCCCCTCTCGCAAAGGAATGAATATACGTAATTTAAGTCGTATTGCGTCTTGACTAAAAGAGGACAGTCAGGCTTAAAGCACCCTAAAGTGCGAAATGGACAAAAAACAGATGTAAAGAAAGATAACCAGGGCCTCACTAATCCAGCCGAAGGCAAATATGTCGAGAATTAAGCCATCGCACTCGGGCGGCTGAGTTGAGGTGCCAACTCAAGCGAAAATCCCTTCAATGATGGCGTAAGCTTTTCTCTGGCATGGATGTCTGCTCGACCAGTTCCTACACTCTGTATAGACCAAAAACCATTAAAAGAGGGAAGAAATCACTGAGCCGAGCAATTGAGAGGATCATATCGCCAGCATCGTGAGCAAGCGTCTACGTCGGAGTACGATGAAATCCGACTTAGATGGGGAGCTTCACACAGTACTAAAAGGGCTAAAAAGGGACTGCAAAGTTCGCAATGCACCCAACACGCTTGGAGACAGGCGGGAAGTAAGGTATTAGTGTGTGCTGCATGCCCCAATAAACTTAGGGTGTATTTTGGACGTTGTTTTAAAAAATATCACACGGAAACTAATTATCAAGCACAATATTTATCCATATTGATGTTTCTTCCATACAACAATTAGTGAGTTGGTGAAGTTTTGTCATTTGTAAAAGTTTGCTTGAATATAAATGATTTTAAAGTACTTGTAAAATATTTTCCCAAACTGACCAAAATCGTCTTGAGTCGCTGATTCGCGCAAGCGAAAAAGACCTCGAGTACTCGGGGTTAAGTGAGTTCAACGCGGAGTTCAACAAACGCTCAGTTATTAGCCTTATAGCCCTTGTGCTTACAATATTTGGGTTCGGAAGACTGCGGAGGCGAGAGACAGAGAGAGGGAGTTGATTCGCCCAGGGATAAAAGCCTGCGGATGTATGAGAGAGTACTTTTGACTTATAAATTTGGCGAATTGACCAATTTATAGACATGAAAAGTGCCACATATTCCGTGTACCCGACGGAAAATTTCTGCTGGCTAGTGGCGTAGCAAATGTTGCAAGCTGCCCAGACTAACCCCAAAACAAGACCACTGGAATTTATCAAGACAACCGTGCAATAGAATGAAGTAACAAAAAAAGGATCATAAATAAAAATACGAACAAGATAACTAGGTGTTTTAATATACTCCTTCATCTCAATTTACAGGGAAAGAACCTGGGGATGAAGCCTTACAGCAAGAAAACATTACAAGAGGTAACAGACAATTGTGTCGCATATTTGCTGCAGTAAAGGTCTGAATGTCTTCGCGTTAAATCGTGATCGTCCATGTCGCAGCCGATATGCACACCTTGTGCACAAGCCTTTCATCGAAAAAAAAAACGTCTCCGTGAGATAAGCATATCTCATTAGTTAAGTCCACCGCCAAAATGAAGGTGCAGGACACGCTGGAAATCTGAAGCTCTCCTTAACAAGCATCCATTTTAAAATTTCAATGCATTATTCAGAGCAACAGGTAGACCATAAAATCAATCCAAGAATCGTATTTTATGACCAAATTTTCGTACTACTAGGGCGGTAGAATGATTTCTAACAGAGCTCCAGTTAATTTATGAATTGTACCGCTGCAAAATAGAAAAAGCAGACGAGAATACTTTCTAACACAGAGGATTAAGCAGCTTCGCTCAGAAAGGTAGCCACTCGGGCCTGGAAAGTCTTTAGGCCACACATAAGTTTAACTTACAGGTTGCCGAGACAGTATATCCAGAGCCAACTCCCGGGGTATGTGGGGCTGATACCAAGGCGCAGATACGGGTGGACCAACATGATGTGTGGCAGTGACCCCACCGGCGGAAGTTTTAAGACTGCCCGCACCACCATCGCTACTGCAACTACCTGAAGCAGAGGCTGCGTCGGTGGTTACCGCCTGACGTCGTCGCAGACCTATGCAGGGCTGACCGTGCTGACTCTCAGAAGCCTGGTCGTAAGCGTTCGCCGAAGAGGCTGACGGGCTGCAAGGGTAACGGGGTCATAAGTGTCAGTTATCCTCCCTTGACTTTTTGGACAAACAGTCAGAAACCATGAGTGAGTATTCTATTCCGTAGAACCGAAAACTTCATAAGTGGGAACCTTAATCACAGGATTCAGCAGAACTGAAATTAAATGGAAGACATTAAATGTACGGACGAATTGTGAGAAAACTTGTTAGATCCTCATCCTAGAGTACACCGTGCAAAATAGACGTTTCGTGTGACACTAACCATAGATGCCAACGAGGTAAGAGGTAAACAGGAGAAGAGGAGTAAAAACCAGAGTTCAGGACCCTTCAATTTACAATTTCTAGGCACATTTTTATGAAAGTTGTGTATATTTTGTTAATATGAAACGGAAAAAGTGCTAAGTCAACTTCGAAACTCATAGGCCAAAAAGAGAACCCAAAGTAAAGCGCGAAATTCGACTAGCTTATCACCACATGCACTGCCTTCTTATGAAAGAACCTACCTCTGTGGAGATCTTAGCGTTTCAACCACCATTTCCCAAGAAATCCACTAAGACAGTGGAGACTTCTTGATATTTACTAAGAGTTTAGTGGGCGAGTAGGGTGAGTGGAAGGCTTCCTATTGCTTTTTCTATAAGATACAGGGTAGATTCTATGCTAAATTTCAGTCTTATTCATATCATTGGGCTCGGTATATTCTCCAGGAGAATTAGTCAGACTCAATTGGTATAAAATTATTCTACGGATGTCATAACCAGCAGTCTGGCAGATTAACTAAAACTTATAGTAAACTGTTTACCATAAATTATTGCCTTCTGCTAATTATTAACGAATTTAATTCAAGACGTGATTTTTAAAAAATCACCTGAAGGGTGTAGGCCTGCGACGTCCCACAGGACCCGAGATAGCAGTCAACGAGTTAGGCAAATCAACTTCTGCGTCTTCAGATGTGCGAGAAGGGGGACACGATACCACCGGAAGAGGTGTAGGATTGGGAGTGTTTGGAGGCTGCTGTGAGTGTCCAACATCCTCCTCTCCCCCCTTTATCGCCGCGTCGTCAGCTGAACCGTCAGAAACACCCAACTCGCTAACTGATACGAATGATGCGGGTGTAAGAGAGGAGCGTTGCCCGCTCCTGTTTTGGGGAATGACGTTGGTGCTACGCAGATGCCTAGAACGTGAATGCACGCGTAAATTGGATCCCTAACCAGTGTGGTAGGATGCGCACTTCTCTCCTTATTAAACTACAAATCCTCCAGTCTTCCAAAATGCTAATGGAAAAACAACGTTTGCACTTGAGTTAAAGGGAGGTGAGAGAGGCAGCGAGAAAAGTTGGAAATTTCATAACACGGTACCGATACCAATACACAGGATAAAGTAGATTATCAAATTCCAGACACTTCGTTGTCCTCGTGAGTGAATTTTATCAAGAACAAAAAAGTGTAGCAGCCTTTACACCGGCATCATTCCACATCAAACTCGACCTATTTTTTTTTGCGGTAGAATTTAACTCATAAAATTGTGTTGAGTACAGGTCCCATGTGAAAAATTTTGGTAGGCAGCGAGGAGAAGCACTTAAGAATAATAAATAAACCAGGGTATTGTTTAAATAGATTCAAATCACAATTCTGTTCAGAGGAAAATGAAAAATAGTGCGATATTACCGTCACCCCGCAATTCCTGGCTCCAGGGTCTAAAATGTTGCCAGTGATTTTGCGAAAAAAGGAGAGGGAAGTGAAGAAGGAGGGGAAAAATGCATACACAAGGTCTAATCTATGAAAGAGCAATAACCCTGAACATCATGAGATTAGTCTGCACAAAATGAGCGAACAACGGTTCCAATGAATAGGGCAAAATATCAGTACACTCGCAAATCGCTCTACCTCACGCGGCAGTAAACCAACTCAGTGGTCTTTCAAGATGAGCTCCCAAAACAAAAAAATGCTTACATTTTACTAATTAAGAAATATGAGAAGAGTAGTTATCATAGTCTTTCAAGAGGGGAGGAGTAAGTTTTCTGAGCGCGAAAGTGAGGCTAGATGCGTGAGAAGATTAAGGCCACGTATATCTCCCCGACGAGTATTTGGTTGTCATAATACAACGGTCTCTTCGCACTACACACATAGTACGTCTCTCACCGGTTTTCTGTTAGGGTCAATCAGTTTTTGTGCGGCAAGGTAAAAATGATTATGTTTTTCTCATTTTAACTAATGGTAATGTTAATAAGTCAGGTTTTGTTTTGTTAAAAGACTATCAAATACTGCTAATTTCGAGACATTCAGATTTAGTAAAGTGTCTGAAAAATTTCTAAAAGTGACAACATACGCAACCAAAAAACGGGAGGTGAAAACAAACACGGCTAGAGACAGTTATTAAATCACACCATTCCACGGCCTATTTGCTATCAAAATGGCTCAAGTTACAGTGGTCTACATTAACTCTTAAGCGACCCTTCTGCCCAGCTCATAGTTGAATCAGACATGACGATGACGGTCCTAAGACGAAAAAAAACAGACTAATCCGGTTACTAAAGCGGTCCTCCCACGACCAGCCAAGAAAAAATCTGGACAGGAGCTGCAAACACAGAAATGTGTGTGTTTAGACTGTCACCCTATCCCCGACTGACTCATGCCTCTACAACAAAAAGGAAGGACGCTGTCCTTCTGCTGAGGTGGTGCTCTCCTCGGTGAGTAAGGCAGGATGATGCAGGGACACTAGAGACTCAATGATTAAAGAAATTATTCGCCATGGCTTACGTGTGGGCGGCAAGGATTATTTTATTCCTACATTTCAAAATGTATTTGGTGTCTATCAATAACCCACGGTATCCTCCACGACTAGGCGACACCAAAAGTTAAAACATCAATTTAACCTGCAAAGAAATAGTGGGTTAAAGGGTAATATCACTGAGGTGCTCAGGATTACAAGTTCACCTTTATAGTTCAAATAAAATGGGGAATTAAGCTCTTCGAAGGGGACTTTTAAATTCCAGTCTGCAGCCATTATGTCGTATCCAGAGGACACAGGGACTCAGTTTCAACAGGAACTTCACCAAGAAGCAGACTAACTAGTAAAAGACCGGTGAAAAGTGGGAAGAATAAAAGAGGAGCGTGGAGAGAAGACTCTGTCAGGTGTTGATGTTTAGGTACGTGGAAGTCCATACGCACACGCGTTTATGATTCACTTTGCGTGTGGGTGTGTTTGTGTTTCTAATGTTAACATAAAAACTCCGTGCTTTTATGTTATAAGCGACGACGAGAAGTCCCGAGGTGTTTATATATTCCGGAGAATTCGAACAAGTATTGCGCATGCCCACATGATCTAATCACAAAGTCGCATTGCAGGAAATGGCTTAGAGTGGACATTCGTAGCTGGAATTCGGCCATCGAGTTGAAGCAGAAATTGGACGCAATACGAGGAGAAGCGAGAAAGTGTGCCGCTGAGGAAATGTACACACGACAGGCTGGATGGCCAACTAAACGGTCTCGGCGGGCTGACTTAAATTTGATCCATGAGGATTTCACTAGGATTTATGAGTTCAAAATAAAAACAGTGCATAGAAGAGTTGGGTAAAGCCATGGAAGTTACAAGGTAGTTGAAGAGTCGGCAGGTAAAAAATGCGTGCATTAAAAGATAATAAATTTGGTCCATCTTAAACAACTAAACAAATGTAGATCTTATACAGAAGAAGGCAATAGGTGAGGCCTCAATTTCACATGCAGAAAACGCAAATCGAGGCAGATATTTGCTAAAATGTCAGGATACTCTACGCAGAGAGTCACCCAGTTCGACAGGTAAAAACACTTAATTTTTGCCTCGGGTTTGATTATCCTAGGCAGATAATTTGAATTAGTCGCCGGAATGCAGTTTTTGAGGGAATAACTGCCAGAACTTTTAAGATAAATCGGGTTTATCCTCACAAATAATGCCTAAAATAAGGTAACATTCAAACCTCAGACTTTATGGGCGTGCCAGCTACCGTGTTGAAAGGCAGAAAATTACATTTAATTTGGTTGCCCTGAAGTCGCAGCAGCTCTTCTGTGTGCTCCATTACAGTGTTCCCTTTGCAGCGGCAAATACGCTAGAATCCATTGAGTTCAACACTTTATCATTGAAAACCAAGGAAAAGGTGACAAGCCTTATTTTCCATGTAGGATGGATGAATATGAATTGAAAGGTCGCACAAATCTCAGTACAAACCAACGAAGCAGTCTACCAAAATCACTCAATCTAATCGACAAGACATGCCTGTAAAAATACATGCTTCGAAAGGCGATTCTTACAGCTCAGTAAAGGGGCAGAAATCTATGGTATACGAGGATGGGGATCGTGTTTATTTTCATCACCAATCTCCTGATGAGCAAAAAGGAATTGCAGATTTTGTTTGCAAGAATGTCCAATGGACACGGTCGAATGTCAAGCAGGACAAGAGCGCAAAGCTGCATTTTCTCATTTCGAACAGGAGAGGAAAGTGGTAAAACGGGACCTGGATTAAAAAACACCACAGAAATGTAATATACGTAACTAACGATCAAAATGGAACTCAGACTCAAATATGAAATGATGTTCTTTTCTCACCCTCATAGCAGCGCACTACGTGGATAATTGAAGGAACAACCGTAAAATACCTTAACAAGCAGACTGCGCTAAATCACAAGGTTAAACAACAGACAAGTTTCTAGTCACTATCTTTACTTACCGGAGCGACTAGGGATGGCGTTTAGTCGGACTAATCGAAAGAAAATTTGTCTACTTCAAGCTCCCGTTTTGTTTTGCTTAGCATTTATCTGACCTTCAAAGGTGCCAGGTGGGTATGCTGAGAAGACAAAATTTGGAAAAGCATTCAATCTACTCGTTTCACTCCACCACATTAAACAACTTAAATAACCGCATTAGCAGAGAGTAATAAATTTGAAAAGAGGTGCCAAACACGTTTCTGACGGGGATGTGTGATAGAAACGACGACGAGTGCAGAGATGTCAATATGAAATTTGATGTTCACAGTCTCATGTTGAAAATAAGCGAGCAACTACTGCCCAAATATGCTTACTATGTACAGTAACCAACATAATGTGGCTGAGATGTGGATTTACCTCCAATGACATCTGCCCCTAAAGAACAGCTCATGAGATATTATGCTACAGCCGGTCTTAAGACAGTGTTTGAAGTTGACTAAAATGCATGGGTTATTTGCCGCCATACTAGTTACCGTCAAGCATGATGAAATCCATACCGATAACCTCCTTGAATAAGAAGACGGAGACCTTATCGTCATCAGCATCATCGGTACTAAACATCGGTAGACTGTTTGTAGGCTAATTCAAGTGCACAGATTCAAGAAGGTTTATCGAAATTTGGGTCTCGTCAATCCAACTGACCTGTGTGATAGTCCACGTTTCTCGGGTGTAGGTGTGCCAGAGTTTTGCGGGGCATGGCAACAGTGCGACTGGTTAGTTGAGGTCGGACCGGCACGAAGAGGCAGTTTGGGCTTTCCTTGCGGAGATTCCACACTTCTTTCATTATTATCTGCGTCGTCAACGTCATCGTTGTCTGAGGCACCGTAGGGTGAACGAGGTTTGGATGCACGAGGTGCGGACTCGGAGGAACTAGAAATGAATAACAAAATGGATAACCAAGTTGCCTTGAAGGTAAAGAAGACTAGAGAAGAAAAATAGCCCAAAATGCATTGAGCCAGACAAAGTAAAATCCCTGCAAAATTTTCTTTTCCGGTTGACATTTCTCTAGAACGAACAACCACGTCGGGAAAGACAGATGAAGCGACATTAGGCGCTCAACAATGTTTGCGCAAGCGACATGCGAGTGGAATCGGTAGTACGAGAGATAATAACCGTTTGGTGAGAGCGCCGAAATAAAATAAAAAAGCTCCAAGAAAAATGTCTAATTATTCGCCCAACATGGTAACATCAGATCAAAAGTAGCAATACAGTTGATTTTGGATAGGGGGATTTAGAATGTGGTCGCTATTTTTAACCAAATAACTGTTTTTGAAATATTCATTCACCAATCATTGCATCTGCCAGTGCATTTTTCGGGAGCACTGTTAGATAATGTCGGTTAAAGCTAAAATGTTAATGTAAATAACGTGGCCTTTGTGAAAGACAGAAAGGCATCGTTGGAAGAAAAAATTTTCGTAGAACCAGCTCGAAAATGACGATTTAGAGTAGCCACATCGTAAAAAATTATTCTACTATTATCCAAAAAATTAGTCGGAACTCGTTGTCTCACAGCAATCACTGCAAGCATTTTTAGTGGTTTCCTGACAACTGCTTCAAATCGAATATTAACTGTAAAAAAACCTGTCGGGGAAAGTCATTCTGACGAAAGATTAAGCATAAAAAGATTAAATAACTCCCATTATTCTTTTGATTGTGGGAAACCCTTAACCAGGAAAGGGAGAAAGAGTGGACACAAAGAAGAGAATATACCTCAGACCCGAATCGGCAGCAAGGTATCCGATCATGTGAACTTTTCGTCGGAATGAGGTGGCCTCAGCGGTCGCAATACCCGAGTCAGCTTCGGGCACAGGGGTTGCTGGCAACGGGAGGTGGCGGCGGCGGTGGAGGAGGAGGATGCGGATGACTGTGTGAGCGGTGATGATGAGGGGAATTGGTAGCGATGGCGGCTGCGGGCTCTGTGGAAAGGTTTGATGTCTGTGTCTGGGCCACGGCGCGTCGAATTTCTAGAAGAGCTTGTTGTTGGGCGTAGGCGATACGAAAAGCTTCACCCACTAGGTTATTTAAATTCTCCGCCTTGAAACAACAGCAAGAAGAAAGAAGGGTTAAAGTGGTCCATAGAAAAACTCCACCTCTCCTTCTCAGTGAGAAGATTAATCTTGACCGCTTCAAACGCGCTATAGGAATCGCTAATTAGGGATGCATTCGTTTTCTGTGCACGAAGTTGACTAATAACACTTCAAATAATCTTCAAATGTAGACTCGACGCGATTTGACTATGAAATCTCCTCAACTTTTGTCATCCAGCACACACGACAGTGAAAGAATCTATGTTCATGCGCAGAAATTACCTTCCGATTTATTTAGCTAAGACTTCAATCCAAATTACTGCAAGAACCTGAAAATAAAGGAATCCGGCAAGTAAAGAAGGACACCGTGAAATACAATCCAAAGTGATTTATTATAGTCATATCTGAGCAAAAATAGGGGTTCATGCCTTCAGCGAACTCCAGAGTTTTTCATATAAGCGTATATTTTGGAGATTGGAAACCCAACTATCTCTTGAGATCATATGCCCAAAAATCACCTATTGCGGGGATATACGGTCAGGATATAAAAAAAATTATTAAGCGTACGAAAGAGATGCAGTTAGAGACCGATGCTTTTTCGTACTTTTTATCTCTCATAGGCGACTGAGATAAGACCAGTTGTGACTGAGAATTAAATGCGGAGTGATGCAAAAACTTTAACTGACAAGTTAAGAGGGGGGAAAACTGAGTACTTTTTTGCACACTATCAAAAGACCAAGGTAAAGGAAAAATGGGATGTTACAAATAGGGGATAGACGATAAAAAGCTCCCATCCTTCTCCTAATTATAGTTTGCCATATCTGATCACACGCAAGGACAAGGGCATTTTATATTCAAGGCGTTCCAGTTACGTCAGCAGGCTATTGAACTGGTTGGACGCTAGGACGAAGGTCTGAACGACCGCTAGCCGCCAGGTGAACAGCTACAGCAACGATAATTTGGAGTGCAAAGGGTACCTGAAATTTGACGACTCGTTAAACTACGAGTTCGCTAAACCAATGATTTTTAGATGGACAAAAAAGAAGAAGACCCTCACAGTTGTTTTAACCTCACTCTAAACGCATACGCCTATGCACTAAAAATTTCCTGAAAGAATTGCAAAGGGTAGCATTTCCCATTTATGACCATACTAAGCTTGAAGGGTGTTGGAAGAAGCTTCTTCGCTGAGAAAACAGCTGCTTCTGAAGCAAAACACAGTAATCTGATTTCGGAAAATTATAGTCATGCATGTCAGACTCATAAACATACGTAACGTTACGTCATTCAATGAGCTGCTTAAAATAACTTGTCAATGGTCTACAAAGTGAGAACAAACAAGCATAGGCCAGATTAAATGAAGGGGAAATCGTTAAGCACCACTGTTCCGAAATAAGATTATTCCTAATCCTCCATCTTTTGCTGAAGCTTAGTCAGTTTGGCCCAAGTGACTCAGCACCTTGCAGGGACGGTGCGAGAACGAATTGACGAAGTGAAAGCCTGCGGTGACTTTGACGTGAAAACAGAAGTAACGTGGAAGACAGTACCATGGAGTGTTCTAGTGATCCTAAACTGTGGACAGCCATTTGATATCAACTAGGCATTGAATTGTACCGGCGGAGCAGCCGCATTTATATAACAACTGAGACTTATTCAAAGTCAATCACAAAATTACCTGTATTTGAACTAGAACTGAAACAATATAAGGGACACTACCATAGATTTCAACAAGTGTAGGTAAAAATAACTTCAACGGAGGCCCTCTAACTCCTTGAAATAGGTTAACTCAAATGAAGAACTTATCACTAAAAATTGATGAATTTAAGAAAATAGGTAGAATTCTGTTGTTGCGTGAAGATATTAGTTAGTGAAACAGTAATTATTGCAAAATATAAGTGGTAGGGAATTATATACATTTATTATTTCGGGTACATTCTAATTTCTGTAGAACATGAAATATCTACATATCTGTGCTTAAACACGTCGAAAGGCAGAATATCACCAAGTTAACACAGTAAACTAAAGCAAAAATCACTCATCTTTACTCTGACTACGAAACTACGTACTGTCATAAATGAGTAAGAGAAAAGTGTAAACATGTACATAAAAGAAGCAGATGAGTGTATCAGAAGAAAAGAAGCATAAATTACTTCTTCTGCCGTTTTTGTGACGAAGGCGTGGCAGTACTGTACATTGGGCTGAGCCTTGGGTTCTCGTGCGAGAAAAGCGAACTGACAACAATCGGGATCGCATGTAGCATAAGAGATACGACGGAGAGCGTGGGCCATGTGCACGTTCTATAATGCAGAAAGCTTAATATGCGTATTGACTGGAAAAGTGATTACTCACATCATTTTCTGTATTTGAACGATTCGTGAGATTGATTGAAATAGTTATTTGAAATTACTTAGAAAAATCAAGTAAACAACTAGAATGCAGCACCGTTCAAATTCAAAAAGACAATGTAAGCGTCTCTCCCCACTATTTTCGTGTAAAATGAAATATTCCTATGATTACTAGTGATTCAGATACTGAGATTGCGTGTTTTCATTCAATGCTCAACCACAAAAGATCAATAGCCAGCTATTAGAAACTGTTTATCAGCATATTTACTTGAACACATATTGATAAGATTGCATTAAAGTAGTTAAAGTAGAAGTCAGTATATGACCAGCATAACTCACCGTTCCACTATCATCACAGACTTTTATTCCGTGAAGGGAGATAACCAACAAGATAGACTTGCTTTGAGTATAACCCTAAAATTAATGTATACATAAGTGCACAATAAACATAGGACGGAGTAATAACAATACATTGCGTTATCCTCTTCATAACACCGCCAAAAATAATAAATTTATTAAAAAAGCATAAAAATATCAACTTAGGACTGAGTGGAATGTGTATGAAGAGCGCAGATTATGAAGTAGTAAGGCGAGCCGAAATACCGAATTAAAGAGAAATGTAGAACCTTCTTCGTATAGTTTCAAAAGGTATATATTCACTGGGACCAAAAAATTATCAAGAAATGAGTAAAACTACCGTGGTGCCTACCCTGGCGGCTTCCAATTTTTGTCTGACTATGTCAGCTCTTTCGAAGTGAGCACCGCCAGTTACGAGAAATGAGCCGATATACTAATATGTAAAAAGTATGGCAAATATAGACTCGTACTTCGGCTTTTCTCATGAAGGAAAGACTTTCACCAGCCTCATTTATGAATATATTTTGCTGAACACCGGCTTCTTTCGAATGGTATGACGGTTGTCCAGAACGGGCGTTCACATGCATTTTGAGAACAAACTGTAATGGCTATACGGCACCTATGGGATATTTTGATTTGAGAGGTACCAAGAGGGGCGTCAAAAGAACGACAACCCAACAGACCGCCCAGACGCCCACCCGCAACACGCCCAACGTCCTTGAGGTTTAAGAAGTCGAAAACCTAAACAGTTGCTTCAAAGTCACCACAAAATTCACCAAAATTATTTATTTATAAAAGATGGAATGTCTGGTGGATAATGTACTTTCCTGCGAATATAATTTTAGCTTTTCTAAAGTCACGGAAAATAAACTGGAAGATTTTGTTATGTGAAAGAGGAGTTGAGGTAAGCAACATATGTAGCAACCACTATTCGTAAATTGGTCAAAAAGTAGAACACTAGGACAAGCAATTTCGATAAACACTGTTACACGTTCTGTTTTCTTACCATTGTCACTTCACGCTCTGTATACGAAGAGCGATTAAAAACAGTTTTCCGATGAAAGTGCTGATTTTGCCTCCAACGCCTTTCATCGAAAAAGCAACGGCTCTTCTGGATAACCATACAATGACTAACGTAGCAATGCATTGTGTTTAGTGGATAATATGCATTACTTGCACGCCTCATCGTCACATCAGTTTAAAAGGTACCGTAACAAAATACCGGACTCACTGAAGAAGATTTTGACTGGCCTGTGTTACTTAATTCGGATTATGCATCTCTGTACTGATATTTGATGAGTTCGCAATTCTTCCTCCGCACTGTCGGTACCTCAATACGCACACTGCGATAATTATTAACCTTTTTGCATAAAACATAATCAAATGAAAGTCTAAAGTTCAACACTACACAAAACCACATCAGAGTTAGTTATTTGTTGGTCATTTGTCGCGCGGGTTCAGAAATTCTAGACCAGTTACATAGACAGCAGAAAATACTTGTCAAACGCCTTTCTAATAACAAAAACACAGCAATCATTCGAGAAAACTCACTCGCTCCGAGAATTTTAAATGGGCTGCCAGTCTCACTCTTATTCCTTTATTCCGTCTAGGTACGTATCAGCCACCCAGGTACCCATCCAACCCAACGCCCTGCCATCCATCCATTCATCGGTCAAACTGCCATCCAATCCGCCCTCCATCCCTCTCTCCCTCCCGCCGACTGACCATTCTTCCTCCCACGTCATTTGCCCAACTCTCTCCGCAAGCACTCACACCTCCAACTCGGCAAACAACTCCTCTCAACAGTGAGGACTCTACACTGAACACAATAAATAATGGTGAGAATATACAGACGCAAAGACAGACAGACAGATAGACAGACAGAAAGACAGACAAAAAGGGGGGAGGGAGGAAAGGATGGAGGGAGTGAGAGAGAGAGAGAGAGAGAGAGATGAAAGATCAGCAAGTGGCCTCCCCCCATCCCTCAGTGTAGTCGATGACACAGCAATCACTCGGTGTGCTCGTATCGTCGATGGTAGCATCTTTGGTGTCAGTGCAACGCACCTTCCGTCGAATTGCGATGGCGGCGTGGAGGAGAGAGGAGGGCGGCGTTTCCGGGGCGTGCATATAAAGGGAGAGGTGAGGCACTGTGGACCACAATTCGCCCAGGCACCCTCGTGGCACCTTCAAGCCATGGCGCAAATTGTTTGTCACCAGCACGGCAACGTGAAAGTCCGCTGAGATACGTCGCAACTCGGTCACAATTGTTTGTACATGGAAGGTGGCTATAAGAAACGAACGCCTTACTATAATAATATTAAGCGCTGGCGCACCGACCGCCTTCGAAGAGTCCACTTTGATACATCAAATCAGACGTTCTCCCAACCTTCTACTCTACCACGCGTCTCGACAATTGATTTGCACAGTACCAAACTTCTCTTGCCGTTGATCATGACGAATAAAAATTATGCCTTTCAGCGGGACTTCTAACTCGGAAATGATGATTCCTCCGTTGTGTCGATCTCGAAATCAAAGGCGCCTCGACTAGAAGAAGAAGACCACTTTTATTCACCTTTAACTACCAGTTCGCTATTTTATGCATCACTAAGTCGATTTTAATCGAGCCACCACATACTAGTCTGAACACTTCGGACTCATAGGCTATTCTCTGTTGTTTTTTTGGTGGATAGGTAGGCTTCTTTCCCTACAACATGTTCTAGCCTTTACAAGTGGGAGAATACCCATTCCGTTGAGGAAAGGCCAAATCCATTTTAACTGCTGGAGTTTGCAACCATTCCTCGTGGCTAGGATTCACATAACACGACTTTTCCGTGTCCAGCATTCACGCCAAAGTTTGCCTCGACTTTAGCTTCTATCTCATTCAAATGTTCCTCGTTGCCGACTCCGTCATAGGTCAGCGCAACACACAGGCTATTCCAATTCTCATGGGCATGTGGCTAATCATGGCCACCACAGATCATGATGGTGGTGCCCAGAGGGTGCCAGAAGACAACTAGACTACGAAATCATCTCGAAGAAGAGGCCGAAATAGCGCTCCAAATCACTCACGCTCCTCCTCTTCATCGCCAGCCTCTTTTTTTGGTCTTCCGGCAATTGTCTATCATTGTGATAAAATTCAACTTTCTTTACTTGTCAAAATTGAGTAGGCGAGGAAATGTTAAGCACTCCAACTCTTGACTTGAACAAATGTCTGGCCGAGGTCATGGGTGGTAGCCTTGAAATGCATGTCTATTCGAGAGGTAACAGATGAGCGTGAAAGCATTGGAGGACGCCAATGTTGAGAAGAGGCGGACTAACGGTAACATCATGGCTATGGGATGCAGACATTCCTGAGTCTTTCGATAACACATGCTCGATGTTAAAATGCACAAATTTCGATAAGACTAACGCATAACTATAAGGATGGGATAAAACAGAAGGGAACAGACCAGAATAGTCACGACTGAATGAGGCAGAACAGAAGGTCTTTTCCCAATTGAACCTCACTTGTTCTTGTGGTCTTTACGCTGATAAACAATCATCACCTCCTGAGTTATCCACCCCATTAAGGTTGGCCACCTCGAGTACAGCAATGTGCTGCCTCTCAGTTAGTAAAATGCAATCGGACAGAACGTACTCTCGTTAGGGAAGACTCCAGTGAAGGGTGCGAAAGGCGCGGTGATACAGTCGATAACCACCAAACGAAGGTTCGAGTAAAAGTCTGTCTCCTCCCCACTCAACTGCACACTTGCGCCAGATGTCCCCCGCAGAGTCGACGATGCTACACACAAGCGTGTTTCTGCCAGCCCATCCATCAATTCTTGGATCTCCGGCAGCAACCGATGCCAAACCCGCGAAAGACACTGATTGGCGGAGCGGTCGAGGTCGTCCTAGAAATGTAAATAGAGCGACGCAAATGTCCTTATCTTTTTTCAAGGTGATCATTATCCACATGTGGTCTACATCACGTTTAATTACTTTCTCCTTGCAAATACCTTCACTTCATCTGTCGGCGTATTCAGTCTCGCTAAACGATTCCTCATCAGTGTCTCAATTATGGGGAGAAAAAGGGGAGAAAAAGAATCTCCTCGGCAGAGGGAGCCAGACCATTGACTGCCCACATTAACTTCATTTCAAGACTATCCCGAGTTGTTAGGAGAAGGCCAATTGTACACACAGCGCTGTGGACCATAACCAAGCGTGCTGCCTTCAAAAATAAATCGACTGTTCCTGAAGGCAACGGTTTGTGGAATAGTGGAGGCTACCACACTGAAATAACTGCGAAATGGCAGTGAGAGTAGATTTGGCAAAAGAAGGCAGCCTTGAACCAAATGGTGCGCACCCTTCCAGGCTTTAGTGGAAATAATTACGCTGAAAAATACTTTGGGAACGCCAGAACAAAAAGCATTGTGGTTTCCACTGAGCCCAACCGCTTTTACCTTCATCAAAACTTAATTCAAGAAGTCTTCTACACGAATCCCTTGTGTGTCTAATTTATCGGCTTCGGTATTCTATGTGCATAAGTGTTCATCAGTACACAGAGTGATTATCAGCCTAATTACGTAGCGGCTAAATGATAAGAGTAAATTTAAATGCAAGGGACGAATTGTACAAGGGCGTTTAACACATCCAAGATTTGCGAATCGTAAACTACGAAGTAACAAACATAAACAGTCGTAAGGTGTGAATACGCATCTCATGAAAATTAAACTCTAATATACAAACGCGATTCACAAAGTCTATTCGAACTGTCTCGACGCCATCTCCGACTGTAGAAGGGTGAAAACAGAAAAAAATGAGGGAAACTTGGAGGTATAAGGAAAAAGTGAATCTCGTCCAGAACAGTGCCGGTTCCAAACACTTCCGCCCTACCAATCTACCTTACCCTTTGTCACGTTCTCTGACAGTCTCTGAACGGTCGAGACAATGGTTGACGCCAATTCTAGCGCATCCTGCCCCCCAAACAATGCCGATTCGCCTCTGCCACCAACTCATCCTTTTCCTCGCATCTCCTTCCCTCTCACTTCCGCCTTCCAACTCCCACATTCTTCAAAACCCTCTCCTACTCCCCACTCCTGCTCACAAAAATCCACCCAACATGCACACTCCTCAGAAAGCGCCCTTCAAAACACCACTTCGACCCACCATATCAGCATACACACACGATGCACGGTCCGTGTCAGAGAGGACGAAATGTTACTACGGCTGTTGTTGTGCGTCTACTGAGCACCTACCACATCCTCCCAATGTCTCGCCTTCTTCAACTTCCAACGAATGATGTTCCACAGCCTCCTCACATCGAATTCACCCTTCGTGTCGAGGTAGAGCACGCTGGCGCCACCGACCTCCTTCGGCGTTGACATACCCCGACTTGTCGCACTGAAGGAGTCGCGAAGCAACGACCACTGCCGCTGCAGCATTGAGGCACATCTGTCAGGACGAGAGTGGTGGAGCAGCGAGAGGTGAAGGAAAAGAAAGTGGACGATTAATAGGGGAGGATTGATCAAAAGAGCTGTGCGTGTGTGAAGTTACACCCACCCTACCTGCGTTTTGCCGACCGCTGAAGCCCCGAATATCTCCGTGATCTCCCCAGTCAGCAGTCCACCCTCAAGGAGATTGTCGAATCTGAAGACGGAAAACCGGGAAATACTCGAATCCCTGGTGAAACACTTCTGCCCTTCATCCATCCGCCCACATCTCTCCCGATCTCTCCCGACCGGTTTCTTCGGTCCAACCGCCATCGGTGCGCATTCTCTGTCTCCGACGGTCGGTTTCAGAATGGACGCCTACTAACACAGTCTCCAGTCATCGTCTTACACCAGTCTTTCAGGTAAATTCGCCACCACAGTACTAACATCAAACAACTCAATGGTGTTAACGATCAGTGTAACCAACACTATCAGAGTTAGGTGCCATTCGGTGATGAGGCATGTTATCAATCACTCCATGTGCACGCCAACCATGCTGATGTTATGTGATCATCGAAATAAAAAGTACGGTAAAAACCACTTTGAAATCCATCCACAAACACACAAGGCGTGATACACGCCGCATCCGGTGTTTAGGCGTCACTTGGCATGGTCAATTGTGCATCGTGAGGTGTCTAGACGCCTAACCCCTTCTGCACTGTCTGATATATTGTTCAACCCATGGTCGTTCCCTTACCGATGCTTAAACATTATCGTCTGAGGCTCAAAGTAGGGCGAGTAGCACACCTGCACCAATTACGCGGTCCAAAGAAATAAACATGCATTTACACATTTATGACCTGTCCTCCATCAGACTGCTTGTAAAGGATCTCCTCAGCAGGATTCTCACTGGCAGACAAATACGTGGTTCGAAAAAGTACGTACTGAACGAATCCCGTCGAGAGGAAACGTCGATTTGCGAGACACTCCTCCAGCAGATCCGATCCACTCTTTGCCGGAGGAGCCCACCGCTTCACAATAAGGCGTTGGAGAGTGTGGAGACTCTATATCAAACGTGCAATAAAACCCGTCAACACGATTAACTCCATTTACACGTGCCACCTGTCTGCACGGGTAGGCTGTGACTTTAATGAGAACTATATTTGGATAAGTCGCATCAAAAGAAATTCAAATCCCTCCGACGCTCGAAGGGCTCCATTCATCCTCCAATAACTCAATGAAATAAACACCAACAAGGAGTGCCACATACGCTCCTCAACCGCTTCTTTGTCCACACTCAGGAGCGACTGGGGACCTCCACATTGCCTCGCCCCTCAATAATGCCTCGCACCACACTCAGTCGCGTATCCTTCACCAGTCTCAATGTACTTCGCGGTGTCCGGAGAGTGTGATTTACACCACAAACGAGAGACCCGTCTCTCACGAACCGCCATTACACTGTCACCATGACTTTGACCCGTCTTTCTCTAAACATTGCCAACCTCATCACCTCACGCGGTTCAAAATACCTCGCACTACTTTGACGAATTCTTTCACCTTCGCGCTATTCTCGTCTCGCCTCGCCTCGCCTCGCCTCTGACCTCCTTTCCTGTTTCCAGTCTTCGACAACTTACCGCAACATGCTGATTCAACAACCTCTGTGTTCACTCAGCCTAAACAGTCTCCTGCGTATGCCAACCGAGCGTTCAGACCTTCTCCAGCATCTCGACGACTATCACATCCCAGTCTTTGCTCATTGACAGAGTCTAATCTCCCCCGTGTACAAAGTCGTTACGACCCTCGACCTGCACAATACCTTGCCACCCACTTTGTAGGACCTGACAACATCCCCTATTGCCAGTTCGCCTCGTGCGTCGACCACTTTTCGCGTCCCCAGGCCTCCATTCTACTCACGTACCTCATTTGCCTATGTCGCCTTCCCGAACACACAACACACACGCACACACTAACCACTGACCACCTCAAGTTTGTCATCGTCATTATCGCCATTACCGTACAATCACTTCAATCTCCACCTCCTCCTCTCCCTCCTTTCCCTACCTTCTTCTCCTATCTGCGGCATCTCTGCGCCTCACGCCTTCGCACCTGCTGCTCTCCACTCTCACCCATTTTCCTACCATCAGGGATAACTCATGAGTTTCCATTCTTACTACTTTCCCTCATGTCACTCTCCAAGATGAACAAGCAATACCACACATCATCTTCCACTACCCCGCCATCAGAGGCTCCTTTGTTTCCACTTAGCTTTCATCAACACAGAGCTTACTGGTTCTCTCCAACGTGTATTTCTCAAAACAAACACTAGCGTCGTGTCTGTTTCCCTCCTCCTTCGCCATCACGAGGCAAGTGATCCCAACAAGAACTTTACAAAGGGCATTTCGAGCGGTTTGAGAACGGACAACAACAAAATCAGGACATCACGCACCCCAGGCGGCATCCGTCTTCTCCATAGACATCAATTTTTGGACGAGGTTTTCTCTAAACGTGGAAGCATGAACTATTACGCACTGGAACTTAAGATTTCAAGCACTCCTCACGCTTCCACCCATTCAACCATGAAGCATCTGAACAGAATATTTTTAACGTCTGCATGGAGACTGTCGTGTGGCAGATAGGGGTAGTCACATCGCTGATGTCACCGAATTCTAACTCCTGCCAACCACTGCGTTTGACAGGCAACCTACAAACACAGGTGTCTCAATAACTCCCCTCGCAGCACCATCTTCATCACTCATTTGTGGAAGACAACTACGACCCCAAATAAGGTGAGGCTAACACGTGGTTATCACTACCCGCCCCACGAGATAGTGGACTAGCTAACATTCTCCATCGTTGCACCAAAGCCCACAACTCAACCCAACTCACCTTCCGAGAAAAGATAGACAAGGGCGCAGGAACCGAAGGACTCGCCTCCCACAAAGTGCTCTGGTACTTCGACTTCTTCTCACCTCGACTTCCACCACCAGTGCCGCCATCATGTAAGATGCAAGACTCAAAGTCTGTGTTGCAGAAGATGAAGGGAAGTAGCGGTTGACCCATCAAGTGCGAACGCTGGAGGCGTTTGAATAGGACGTTTGGGTTTTCATCTGCCTCCTCTGATGGGTCTGCCAACTCCGACATGGCTGATAGAAGGGAAGGCGAATGTGCATAACAGATAATTAAGCGCTTTTTGACTTTACAGTGTAAACAACACTTTTTACTACCACTCTCTTGGATCTCTGTCCTCAGCTAGTCTTTCCCATCTTTCCACTAGCAACTGCCATACCCACTTCCGGTGCTGAGCCTTACCGAATAAATATTGTTCACAGCCAACACCGCACTACCTCATGCCCACGCAGCTCAGCCTAACGACAGGAGATAACGCCACTCACGACTTTCCTTCACCTCATATCCCCTTCAACTTAAAGAAATGTCCATCCGCATGACAGCCGTCATGAAGTTATATGGCCTACTCCACCCCTTTCTCTCCCTCCTCCATCACCACCGCCACACTATAACCTGCACACAGGCAGGCAACCAACCTATTAGTGATGTAAATGCCACATCTCAGAAAAAACGGTGTCTGCGTTTCTCAACACGAAAACAGGAGCACTGAGTGATAGTGTGCAAAGCATGTAAAAGTCGTTTTGATGATGAACACAACGCCTAAAATGATGTAGAGAAATAGAGGCGATCCGCTGGCCTACTTTCACCAACAACTATCCTCAATACAACTCGCCAACCATGCGCTTATAATACAACGTACCAAGAAGCGCGTATCAACATTCGCCCCTACTTTCTCCACATAAAGTTTCGCTCAATCTCCACTCCTAACTCCTTAGTCAACGGGAAGCATTGGTACACCACGAGATTAAAGCTCCTAATTTAGTCAATCCATACTTAAAACCAAACAACCTTCCCATTGCAAATTCCCGAAATAATCTCATACACTTCACTAAGGCGTATAATGGTCCGACCTCGAAAGGGACAAAAAAATATCGAAAAAAGAGGAAATAAAGTGCAAGCAGATGTGTATAGTTCTATAAAAGCACAAATTAGCTAAGTTTCACACTAGAAAATTAAGATCATCCAATGCAGAAGATAAAAGCCAACAGTTATGCCAGTTTATATAGAGGCATATGAAGTTGTCTAATAAAGGGAAATTTTTCATAATGATCAAAAAAAAAAGTTAGAGTACACACAAGTAGTCCTGTATTTTTTAAAAAAGAAATGGGTTGTCAGCAATGTCAATGAGAATGCAAATCAAGGCAGATAAATACTGTACACGGACAGTAAAAAATGTATAAGAATATTGTTAGAGTAAAAGACAAACAAGGGACAACCGTCAAGTCAGTTACAAAGGTACGTGATTGAAGAGGTAAGATACAGACTCTCCATTGTGTGTCCGTCTAATTGACTCGGCCAGAACTGTACTAATATCAATGCACTGTAAAGAAGAAATAACATATCTCACTGACCCAGCCTTTCCATTAATTGAGTAGGTAACACTTCACAAATCTAACACTAGGCAAATGACTCGAGTTTTGCATTACTAAAACCAAAAACACATATTGATTCTTCTATCCTCCATCCCCACTGCCCCGTTGTCATTGCTAATTCAATGGAACTATTTGGAAAATACACTTGTGGTCTCAAAACATGACAAATTACGACGACTCACATAAAGTTTCGAACATTTTTTCATGTTTTCTTTCTGGTCAATGGTGTTTGTCACAACTACGGCCTCGAAGCATGAATTGTTGATTCGGTCGATGGCGGGACCGGAAAAAATACCATGAGTGCATATTACGTATATAGCAGTGGCTCCGGCTTCTGTTAATCTAAAAAAGGGGAGGAGAGGCCACAGGTAAGCATATTACTTCTGAAGTCAGAAAGAGCTATATAGTAAAATTTTACAATTTCATGCATTAAATACAAATGTTAAATTACACAAAAAAGCAACGAAAGTATTGAAGGATTCGGGAAAAAAAATTTAAACTCGCAATGACTTTATCTGTGGGCAAATCTGATAAAGACAAGATATAACATCACAAAGCGAAAATTTTTGGATTTATAGCGCACCGATCAGCGGCCGTACAAAATGTTCCGCAGGTATCGATTATGTCGTCTACCAAAATTGCGACTTTTCCTCTAACGTCACCAACGAGCACCATCCTATCAACCTCGTTAGCACGTTTCCGTTCCTTGTGGATCAATGCAAACTCCACGTTCAACTGGTCAGCCAATGATGTCACTCTACAATTCAAATCCATTCATCACTCCCCTTCTATCTCCACCCATCCGTACCCTCACTTTCACCCTCGACTAACAACCACCTCACCCACCTCTTTGCACCACCAGCGTCAGGACTCACAATGCAACAGTTTTGCCAGTCAGCAATATTCTTCTGAATCCACTTTATCACTGCCGGCTCCGCATACAAATTGTCAACAGGTATGTCGAAAAAACCCTGGATCTGGCTCGCATGAAGATCCATCGTCACTATGTGGTCGGCACCAGCCACTGACAACATGTTCGCCACCAGTTTGGCCGATATCGGTGCACGAGACTTGTCCTACATCCGAGTAAGAAAATGCTTCACTCAATAATACTCTATCTCCAACATCACCTCATTCCTCTCAACTCCTAACCGTCCCATACACCTCTCACACGAACAAAAAATACCTTCAAATAACAAAGTCACCATTGCTGAGCACATGAAGCTAACTTCATCTTACCACACCACTCCACTCCACTCCACTCCACTCCACTCTACTCCACCTCACCGCAACAGCACATCCACAAAAGTAAAAACACTCGCCACCATCACCAAACAGACACTACCTCTATGCCAATAAACCAACAGAACATGTACCCTGGTTAACGCAAACTCACCTTTTTGTCTTGTCGAGCGTAGGGAAAACAAGGTATCACCGCGGTGACGCGACACGCCGAGGCAATTTTACAGGCATTCACCATTATCAGCAGTTCCATCAAGTTATCATTGACCTCGCCACTTCCCGTTTGCACAATGTACACATCCTCGCCACGAACAGACTCTGTTATCTCAACACTTCGCAAATGATATTGTTGCGAATGCTTACCATGTTTCTTGATTACTAAACTTTTTGGAGTTGACATGTCCCAGCTGGATTCCGATGTGATCCGCTATCCTCGTCGTCAGATCGACGTTGGAGTTACCAGCGAATATCTTAATGTTTGGCATGGGTTTTCAAAACCTCTCTCCGCATACGAGAACTGCTGAAGGTGATTAACGAATCGGATGGAGCGGCCTTGATATTTTCCTATAAAACGGTGATCATTTTGAAGTTTTTAATATAACCTTTCCGCTTCGACGATGTGTTCTTTTAACTTGAAAGCTAAGGAGCATTTGGCGTTAAAACCATTGTTGAAATAAAATTTGTCAACCGAACCTGCATTTAGCAAACGCGGCTTAAACAATTTGGGGTAAGGCGAACCTAAGATCGAAAATCTGCCGTTAACCTCCGTCATTTCACCATAATTTGTCTCACTTGTAATTATCCAGAATGATCCATAGGATTTTTCTGTCTTAAATATCTGTTACTAGAGGGAGAGTGTTGGCAAGTGTTTACAACACTTCAACAAACAATCTAAAGTTGCATCATATCGAAGCTATGTGCGACGCCGATTGAACTTTAAACAATGCTTCCGTTTTATAAGAATAGCGATCACATGTGTACTCTAATCCACACACGCTCTTCGTCTTCCTTCATGCGTAAGCACAGTAGAATGGCCTCAAAACTGTTATTTATGGGAACAAGCCCCTCCAAAATTTTAATTCGAATTTGCTCCCCAACAAGCATGATTTCCACAACACTATAACTGGTTTCACCGCAAATGAAGAATGTGGCTTTTTTAAGCTTGAGCGAGTTCGTCTTCTGTAATCTGCTAATGCTATTCTTGCAAAATTTCCCCACAAAGTTCTCATGTTACGGTTAAAGCATATCGGATATGGTTGCTTTCAAAATATGGCTAGAATAACTTTATTTCAATGTGATTTATTCACGGATTAAGACGTCGCACTTTTGAAAGTCAAGCAGAGATATCTACTACGGGGCCGCATGAATTATACTGAGTATCAAAACGCTTTTCATCCAATCCCAATATAACTCTCTGCATGCTAAAGCATTGTCAGTCATTCGCTTATCGTATCCTTGCCAAAAATCAGCATTAAAGAGGCATACGTGATATTTCTTTGGGCGTATCGATGTTATCCTTTCAAGTCAAAACAAATTCTCACACGATGACCGTTTGGGACCCGACTTCGCGACGGTGGTGAAACACGACCCATTTTCGGTTCTTTCATGTTAAACCTCTGCAGACGTTAGTACATGTGGCAGACAACTGTCTAAACTAATTCATATATTTATATTCACTCTACGAAATTGAGACTAGTCCTCATACGAATGGACTGGAGACAATCGTCTAGAGACGGCGGTATGGAATAAAAACTTCAATGCACATACTTGTTATTAGTGGAAGTTTAGTACACAGATTCCTCGATGAGAAAAATGTTGGATTATTCGAATCATAAGCTTGGAGTACTTGTGGATTGTATGAGGTAAATCGAAAAGTAATCCTCATCATTCCATGCTGGCAAAAGAAACATTTATTTATTAGAGTTTTTAGATTTTAAACAGCAACATAAATTCTACCATTCTGGTAATGCCTTATACCCACGTATAGACGCATTTTAAGAAAGTCTTCCGATTTCGCATTGAAAGGCTTCTTCTGTATTGTTAGAGTTTTTACTTAATGTTGAATAAGGATGTGGTCTAGCTTTATTGTATTGTACGGTTCCTCTTTCATACTTGACTGAAACAGATGGGCTTTTTAAGAATTCTTGCTTCATTTGCTTGAGTTATTCACAATACGCTGCCGATGTGACGGACTGCCCAAGTTTAAGCATTCCATAGTGCGTGATTCTTTACAAATCCCACTACGCACAAACACGTGCCCTCTATCGTTGGTGATGGTCTACTTATGGGAGAAAATACTTGTTTTTTTCGTACATGGTTATTTCATATCGCCCACATTTCATCTGCACTTAGAATTCATTCGCAAAGGCGGATAGGTTCCATACCGAGGCAAAGTGACACCCAAATTGTGCGTCGTTGACCGAGTGACATCCCTGTCAAATCATGAGGGACTGAAATTCCTTGCTTATACACTTCTCCTGCGCGAAGAAGATCGTCTTTACCTGTAGACCATGGTCAACTGGTCTTTAGTGATTATTGCCCATTTTGGCGGGGACCTGAATCTCCCATCGCTCTCATCTTCGTGATATCTATTTCCATTTTCCATTTTAGAACATCGTCGTGAATGTTGTTAGCTATTTTCACTGCCTCCATTCCCTCCAACCCTTAGTCGAATAAAATTGCAGGGGATGATGCAAATGTCCTTCCTCCATTGTTGAGTTTGACGTCATTCCCATTTGTTGGCACAAGAATATTTTAACCGAAAAATATAATCTACAGACCAATTTGACCATATCATCAAAACATACTTGTTTACTGAACCGTGTCTTCACACAAACTGGATGTTAATGAGCATATCGGAAAAAGCGTGATTGCTTTTCAACTTGCCTAAAAGTTCATCCCCCACCGTCGAAATGCTTTCTCTAGTTCAAATAACGCAGATGATGTGTTCACAGGAGATAAGAGGTAAAAATCGTCCCTGATTGACAATAAATTGAGGAATGATGGAAATAAATGATGGAGGGGGAGGAATGCCATTGGACTAAAGTGTGGTAAACTCTCGGATAAGTAAGTTGAGAAGAGTTTATCAATCACCGCGTTGCGTAACCGCTACTTGAATAAAACGGTAGTGTGCAACAGTAATTCGATAGTGTAGAAAATAATTAGTTACAAGGAAACAGAGGAGGTGGGAAAGTGAAGGTGACTCGCAAGTGTCAGTTCGTTTAAGCAATAACCCATAGCCATGTTTTTAAGTTCATAATGACGATAAATTAACCGAAAACACAACGGAATTGGCGAACAAACTATTTATGGAGCGTTAAACTAGGTCAAAAAAATAAGATTATGTTTACCCCCAACCCTTGCAAACCCTCATCCTAGAGTTCGTATCGTCTATTTGTTTTTCTATCTCACATCTCTGCATCGTTTTTCATCGAATCAAATATTATTTACCATTCTAGGCAAATAATATCAAAGTTTAGGGTATGACGTACGGCACTAGCAGTCATGACCGTAGTTGGAGCCAGTATGGTAGTCGACTTACCTCACGCCAATTATGTTGGATATGGGAAATAATAAAAAAAACTACTTGAAAGTAGACATTAAATTGAGTGGCACATTTATCGGGGCAAATAATTCCATGCTGTAAGAAAACATTTCGGTCACCGAATGGACGAATAATGTAAGTTAATAGGAGGAGAATCGAGGAGAAATGACAGGAAAAGTCAATCGTGCAAAATACAAAAAAGTGGAGCATTCAATTTTATATTTATAAAGCCCACTGGGGGAGAAAAAAAGTGTCAATTAAAAGAGAGTTTGTAATATGGCTTTTAAGTGATGCATTGAAACCAAAAGAAACGGAGAGGCATGAGGTGATAAATTCTGCCTTCGGGGGATAAGAGAGGTTGATGAAAAGAAATGAAATGAAGTTGCATGGATAGCAAAGATCGGAAGGAGTGGACTATTAGAACTTATTCCAAGTGAGAGTTGTTTTCAATTCATAAGTTCAAGTATTCGCCTTCAACGTTATCGAGGAATTTGTGGTCTCTGTCAATAGTGCATTTGCATTAGCATACGTGTAAATCAAAAACACTTCAGATTGGAGGACTTATCTCTGTCATATTGAGAGCAAATCCAGAAAGTACAGTACAAATCCTTTCCTCAAACCAATAGCAAAAAAGAGAGATTGTCTTTACACTCTGACTCTTTTATTTCTCCAAGTAAGTACTTACGAGAAAGCCGGATATCCATCCGATCCAACATCCTGCCATGCGTCCACCCATCTTCGCTCCACCTGTCCACCAGGCTCAACTCCTATCTCTTTTTATAACCCATGTTTCGCCTCAAACCGCCATCCAATCCGCCCCTCATCCCTCTCTTTTCCTACCCATGCATGCATTTTCGGTCACTCGGCATACACCCAACCTCCTCAACCTTCACACCACCATCTCCACTCTCCGTCCGTCCTCCGTTCATCCATCCATCCATCCATCCATCCATCCACCCACCCATCCATGCATCCGTCCATCTGTTCAACCCTCACCTCACAAGCCAACACTTCTACCCTTCCTCATCCATCTCTCCACGTTACCACCACCAACCCCTCCCTCCCTCTCCTCCCTCTTCCCTCCCGCCGACTGACCATTCTTCCTCCCACGTCATTTGCCCAACTCCCTCCCCAAGCACTCCCACCTCCAACTCGGCAAACAACTCCTCTCAGAAGTGAGGGCTCAACACTGAAGACAATAAATAATGGTGAGAATATACAGACGGACAGACGCACAGACAGACACAGACGGACAGACAGACAGAAAGACAAAAGGGGGGAGGGAGGGAGGGAGGGAGGGAGGGAGTAAGTGAGAGAAAGCGAGAGAGATGAAAGATCAGCAAGTGGCCTCCTCCCATCCCTCAGTGTAGTCGATGACACAGCAATCACTCGGTGTGCTCGTATCGTCGATGGTGGCATCTTTGGAGTCAGTGCAACGCACCTTCCGTCGAATTGCGATGGCGGCGTGGAGGAGAGAGGAGGGCGGCGTTTCCGGGGCGTGCATATAAAGGGAGAGGTGAGGCACTGTGGACCACAATTCGCCCCAGGCACCCTCGTGGCACCTTCAAGCCATGGCGCAAATTGTTTGTCACCAGCACGGCAACGTGAAAGTCCGCTGAGATACGTCGCAACTCGGTCACAATTGTTTGTACATGGAAGGTGGCTGGGAGAAACGGACCACTTGCTCTGAGCGTATTGAACACCGCCTCGTAAAACGAAAAAAAAATTTTGCATGTGACAAGCATAACGAATTGGCAAAAAACGAGGAACTAACCGAGTTTTGGAGAAATATTTGGGGCATGCAACCACGTGATTCTTAGTTGGCACCAGTCGAAACAGTTAGGGGTCACGCGGCCACGTCGACATGACTTAAGTGTAAATCGTGAGGTCAGCAAGTGTTTCAACAATTAGGACGCCAAAGTTGACAAAACAAAAAGGGATTGTGACTGCACACGATACAACAAGTTAGTGATTTACAGAGGCAGGCCAAGTTAAAAATGTTGAAATCAACAACCGGCACAACTATTCCATATGTAAATTAGGATTTCAGAAATACAGAAAAAAGAGTGAGAAAAACCTGAGGCAGATGTGAATGCTGTACGTTTCCATCTGCGGAAGCTCTGGTTTCTTGCACTTTCGCCCATTTCTCCTCTTGCTCTCACCGCACCGTACACTTATTGAAATTCTCACATTGACAATCAGTCTTCCGATCTGGGCGCTCTTTCTAAAAGACTCTGAACGGTTGAGACAATGGTTGACGCCAATTCTAGCGCATCCTGCCCCCCAAACAATGCCGATTCGCCTCTGCCACCAACTCACCCTTTTCCTCGCATCTCCTTCCCTCTCACTTCCGCCTTCCAACTCCCACATTCTTCAAAACCCTCTCCTACTCCCCACTCCTGCTCACAACATCTGCCCAACATGCACACTCGTCAGAGAGCGCCCTTCACACACCACTTCGACCCACCATATCAACATACACACACGATGCACGGTCCGTGTCAGAGAGGACGAAATGTTGCCACGGACAATGCAAATGCCTCTGTTGAAGACGGCCATTGTGCGTCTACTGAGCACCTACCACATCCTCCCAATGTCTCGCCTTCTTCAACTTCCAACGAATTATGTTCCGCAACCTCCTCACATCGAATTCACCCTTCGTGTCAAGGTAGAGCACGCTGGGGCCACCGACCTCCTTCGGCGTTTGCACACCCGACGTGTCGCACTGAAGGAGTCGCGAAGCAACGACCACTGCCGCTGCAGCATTGAGGCACATCTGTCAGGACGAGAGTGGTGGAGCAGCGAGAGGTGAAGGAAAAGAAAGTGGACGATTAATAGGGGAGTACCGCATGCTCTCCTCAACCGCTTCTTTGTCCCACACTCAGGAGCGACTGGGGACCTCCACACTCAATAATGCCTCGCACCACACTCAGTCGCGTATCCTTCACCAGTCTCAATGTACTTCGCGGTGTCCGGAGAGTGTGATTTACACCACATACGAAAGACCCGTGCTCCCACGAACCGCCGTTCCACTTTCACCATGAACTGTGACCCGTCTTTCTCTAAACAGTGCCAACCGCATCACCTCACGCGGTTCAAACACCTCGCAATACTTTGACCAATTCTTTCACCTTCGCGCTATTCTCGTCTCGTCTCGTCTCGTCTCGCCTCTGACCTCCTTTCCTGTTTCCAGGCTTCGACAACTTACCGCAACATGCTGATTCAACAATCTCTGTGTCCACTCAGCCTAAACAGTCTCCTGCGTATATCAACCGAGCGTTCAGGCGTCCTCCAGCATCTCGACGACTACCATATCCCAGTCTTTGCTCATTGACAGTCTAATCTGCCCCCGTGTACAAAGTCGTTACGACCCTCGACCTGCACAATACTTTGCCACCCACTTTGTAGGGCCTGACAACATCCCCTACAGCCAGTTCGCCTCATGTGTCAACCACTTTTCGCGTCCCCAGGCCTCAATTCTACTCATGTGCCCCATTTGCCTATGTTGCCTTCCCGCACACACACACACACACACACACACACACGCACACTAACCACCGACCCCCTCAAGTTCTGTCATCGTCATTATCACCATCACCGTATCATCACTTCAATCTCCACCTCCTCCTCTCCCTCCTTCCCTTACCTTCTTCTTCTACCTGCGGCATCTCACCACCACCATCCGGGATAACTCAGGATCTTCTATTCTCTCCAAGATGAACAAGCAATACCACACATCATCTTCCACTACCCCACCATCAACGGCTCCTTTGTTTCAACTAAGGTTTCATCGAGACAGGGTCTACTTGCTAATAAATATAACGCAGGTTGACCAAAAGGCGAAAAATTTAGTGACAATTTGATTCAGTCCAAAATGCTTTAAAGTGATTTTCGCACCACCTATTGAATACTCAATGAAAGAGTAAATGCTCTACATTCTGCCAAAGAAATACTCCTTTCTTCGAGAAAAAAACCGACAATTACAAAATAACTTCTGGTCCATTAAAATTGTATTTTAACGGATGTACAGAAAATGCATGTTTGTTCAACAAAGTATTCCCAAATGGGTGATAGCCGGCCAAACACCAACGAAGTAGAAATGCTGCAACTAGTTCTATTTTCCAAAGATACAAAGTGTCGTTAATGAGTATGGACGTGCGAGACGTTTTCTTGCTACACTAGACATTTAGCAGGGTACACGTTTCCAAGACACACTCAATACAAACAGTTCAAAATGTATGGGACTATTGTTAAGGTAAGGGACTGACAATGGACAACCGTCAAGTCAGTTACAAAGGTACGTGATTGAAGAGGTAAGATACAGACTCTCCATTGTGTGTCCGTCTAATTGACTCGGCCAGAACTGTACTAATATCAATGCACTGTAAAGAAGAAATAATACATCTCACTGACCCAGTCTTTCCATTAAGTGAGTGAGTAACACTTACAAATCTAACACTAGGCAAATGACTCGATTTTTGCATTACTAAAACCAAAAACACATATTGTTCTCTCTCCTCCATCCCCACTGCCCCGTTGTCATTGCTAATTCAATGGAACTCTTTGGAAAATACACTTGTGGTCTCAAAACATGACAAATTACGACGACTCACATAAAGTTTCGAACATTTTTTCATGTTTTCTTTCTGGTCAATGGTGTTTGTCACAACTACGGCCTCGAAGCATGAATTGTTGATTCGGTCGATGGCGGGACCGGAAAAAATACCATGAGTACAAATTGCGTATATAGCAGTGGCTCCAGCTTCCATTAATCTAAATAAGTGAATTGTTGGAAATAAATTGTAAATACCAAGTAAACATAATTGAACCATACACTGAATGAGAAACCAGGCAAACTATTATATTAAATAGTAATTTTCATTAAATACATACCGATCCGCAGCAGTACAGATAGTACCACAAGTATCAGCCATGTCGTCAACTATAATGGTGACTTTTCCTCTAACGTCACCAACAAGCACCATCCTATCAACCTCGTTAGCACGTTTCCGTTCCTTGTGGATCAATGCAAACTCCACGTTCAACTGGTCAGCCAATGATGTCACTCTACAATTCAAATCCATTCATCACTTCCCTTCTATCTCCATCCATCCATACACCCTCACCTTTACCCTCGACTAACAACCACCTCACCTACCTCTTGGCACCACCAGCGTCAGGACTCACAATGCAACAGTTTTGCCAGTCAGCAATATTCTTCTGAATCCACTTTATCACTGCCGGCTCCGCATACAAATTGTCAACAGGTATGTCGAAAAAACCCTGGATCTGGCTCGCATGAAGATCCATCGTCACTATGTGATCGGCACCAGCCACTGACAACATGTTCGCCACTAGTTTGGCCGATATCGGTGCACGAGACTTGTCCTACATCCCAGTAAGAAAATGCTTCACTCCATAACACTCTTATCTCCAACATCACCTCATTCCTGCCAACTCTAACCGTCCCATACACCTCTCACACAAACAAAAAATAGCTTCAAATAACAAAGTCACCATTGCCTGAGCACATGAAGCTAACTTCATCTTAACCACTCCACTCCACTCCACTCCACTCTACTCTACTCCACTTTACCTCACCACAACCCCACATCCACAAAAGTAAAAACACTCGCTCACCATCACCAACAAGACACTACCTCTATGCCAATAAACCAACAGAACATGTACCCTGGTTAACACAAACTCACCTTTTTGTCTTGTCGAGCGTAGGGAAAACAAGGTATCACCGCGGTGACGCGACACGCCGAGGCAATTTTACAGGCATTCACCATTATCAGCAGTTCCATCAAGTTATCATTGACCTCGCCACTTCCCGTTTGCACAATGTACACATCCTCGCCACGAACAGACTCTGTTATCTCAACACTTCGCAAATGATATTGTTACGAATGCTTACCATGTTTCTTGATTACTAAACTTTTTGGAGTTGACATGTCCCAGCTTGATTCCTATATGATCCGCTATCCTCCTAGCCAGATCGCCATTGGAGCTACCAGCAAATATCTTGATGTTCGGCATGTGCTCCCACGTTTAATTTGTGCCAAACCTGGGGCAGCTAAACAAGTAGCCTGATCAAAGTCGGCGGTCTCATTTTAAATTATTGAAAGATTGGTATGTCGCTCACTCATGCCTTTTTCAAATGTTATTTATTTGTTCCTTAGCCTGTTTGTGGCACTCATATAATTGCACCTGATTTATAATGTAAGTCCGCTATAACCTCCGCTTTGTTTTTTCTGCTATTTAGAATTTCTCCTGAAGTGGTGCGGTAAAAAGAATTGAAGAAGCGTTGTTAGTTTAACCGCATTACGCTTTTTGTTACCAAGGTCCTCTTACCAATACCCATTTTATATTTCCCACCATTTGCCTCTTTAATTTATAGCTAGTTCTTTCCCTTTTTCTTTTTCCAACTCATTATTTTGCTTCCTTTTTAGCGTCAAACCCTCTTTTCGCAGTCTACCGTTTTTAAGCATCAAGGTATGAGCGATATATTGCGTACTCTATTACTTATATCTGTTAATTTTTGCCTATTTTTATGCAGAATTTTCAATTATGTTGGTAGATGACTCATTAGAATTTGTGTTTAACCTGTTCGTCTTCTGGTGATTTTAGTCACATTCCCGACCACTCTACTTAATGTTACTTGTAATGTGGCCTTTTCAATGAAATTTCCTCATTTTTCTTTGGAATTCGTAAACGTTGTTTCCCCCAATTGACCAACCAAAAATAAACGCCCATATGCGAGTTGGTCTCCGTTTTGGTGCTTGACCGCTTAGCAGAAATTTTAATGCTTAGTTACACTGAAATCAAGGGGTCGACGCCACCTCAATTATGAACTTGATGCTGTCATCGATTTACGCTGACAACCAGGGGCAAAAATATGTGGCGGAACGTCAAAGGTAGATACGGTGCTGCCTTTGGTGCTTTGACTAATGCTATATCAAGCAATAAGAAGAAGGTTGAAAATTCGGCAGTCTACTTCGTCCTCTCCCCTGAATGGAAGGCGGCAGTGTCAGAAAGGGAAAAAGTCTACCTCTTTGTGTTTTCTCTCCTTTACCTCGGGAGTTTTTTGATCTTCTCTTATGCCTTGATTGTTGATGTAACTATGGTTAATTCATTACAACTTAAGGCTTTCGTGAATACACAAGCCGAGGTACCGATACTGCAGAAGGTCAACCTTAATGCAAAAGTAAATGATTTCATAAACCTCTACCTTTATATTGCAATTACTACTTTTATTAACATTGCTGTGCCGTAGGCTATATTGCGATTCCACAGTTGATACAGATCAAGTTATCTCACTTGACTCATGTTTTCAAACATAGCTTTGAAAAAATTAATGATTCACCAAATATAATGGAGGCCATACCTCGATAAATTCTCTCGTTGATTTTTACTTCAAGATGTTTATGGCGATAGTAACACTGATAGAATCAATTCTGTCAATTCGAAGACTCGATATGTTTAACAATATCATTCAGCAACCAAAACAATGCCATATTATCACTAGCTCTAAACGATAAAGTATTGGTTTACGAAATTTCCATTCAACAGGCACAAAGCTGATCCGACAACTTGATTTTGAGTTAGATGGCTTAATAGTGTGGATATATAATTTTTACCTAGATTAAACTTTACTTGATCGAAGTGATGGCAGATGGAGATAAAACTTGTCGCTATTCTCTCAAACACCATAAATTTAATTCAAAATGGCTAAAGTATCAGACAGATTATTTAATTTACATTGCATCTCAGGTGATCTTCACTACAGGAATCTGGCACAAAGAAGCAGAAATGCTTATTAGGCCTAATAAAGGCTCTGGAGGTTATGTGGGTTCATATCCTCTAATACATGAGAAACTTTTTGAAGCCCATAGCCTCTACGGCGACTGTCTATTCACAAACTTTCGTACCACACCAGTTCTCACCGCTTCTCTCCTCAATCTTGTCGTGGGCAGTGTGATTTTTGTGTCGGCGGGACCGCTGGTCATTCTTTCACGTCGCGCTTTCTACCATTGCGCCATGGTCGGTTCCCTACTCCTGGCCTCCTGCGTTCTATTGAATCGTGCGGCGTATACTCTCCTCCTTGACTGTCTTCGGCGATTACAGGCCGTACAGGTTGACAACAAAGGGAATTATGTGGAGAATCTCCGTGGCAACACCCTATTTGATGTCGCTCCTCTCATGGAGAGAGCCACAACAGCAACGATCTGGCTGTATCTTACAATTCTAGGATTTTTACCCCTTATACTGATGGGTGGATTGGCAGGGAGGATACTGGGCAGACCGGTGTGAAAGAAACTGATATCTTTTCCTATAATTTAAATGTAAAATAACATTTCATACCCTAATTCAGGATCTTATAGTGTAATGATAAAAGTGTACGACAGGGGCTACTAACTTATAAACAATAATTAGTAGGAGAAATCCCTTTTTTCGCAGAAAGAAATCGCGGAAGGGGGGGTTTTTGCTACACAAAAATTCTGGCTAAATTTTGGTACTTGAGCGTGTTAGTATTGATTAACACAAAAAGTAATTGGTTTTTGAATGTACGAACAACTAGTTTGTTTTCCAACTAGCCTTCGGATTTCAAGTTCAACAGGAAGTTTGCATAACAAAAAGCATTAATTGCGATTCACAGGTTAGTCGCAAGAAGTGGTTGGAGACAAGACACTCCTCCACAAGAATGCATAAGGGCAAGTTATTATTTCATTGTCATAGCAACTTTCATTTGGTACTATTGACTGAGTAATTTTCCTTTAAATCATTTTTGACGCTGTTATAAGTTGAAAAAAGTCCCTTTTTATCCCAGGGCGTCTCCAGCAGCACTAGTGCATGGAGTCATATGCGCATGTATTGTAATCTACCATTATTTTCGACGATGAACGGGGCTTTGTTGAGATCTGACAAGACAACGTTACCAAATTTTGTTGCTTCATCCATGAACTATCGATATTACATCAAATTTTAATGAGGCTCAGTGGGAATATTCTCTTTATGACGTTTATCCTATTTCAAAGTACTTGAACTGCACCACAGCGTGACAACTAAGCACAATACAAAGTAATTGGTTCCCAACCCACTTATTTTCAAAATTTTACATTTAAAAGAACTGTTGTTTGGCGTTGCAATTGTTCGGAGCATATAATTAGCACACCAGTTCCACTACAAATGATGATAATGATCCATTTTAAGGTCACTATTGACGGCATAACCTTGCTGCCATCTGATGAGGATCGACAAGAACAAGTTGAACTACTACTATAAACTTGTCAGCGAAACAATTCTCTCGCTCCAGGTATGCTAAAACACATAAGTGAATGAGCGCAGAATGTTGTAACTGGACTCATACCCGCCTCTCCCTCAAATTCCCATGCCTGGGTCAGGGACAATGTTTACGCGTCCTTTTCGATATGGGGACTTTCTATGGCCTACCGTAAAGTTCCAGATGTGGACGAAGATCGGTCTCGAGGCTATGAATTAGAAAAAGTGGGTACATATACCTTTTAATGCTCTAGTGTGTTGTGAATTTGATGAGGGGAATACTGAAGTGCTACATGTATCAGGCAGATAAAGTAGAAAACTTTAAAAAGACGCAGTGTATCAGTTCTTCTCTCCATGCAAAATTTGATTCCACAACCTGCAAAGCTGTGGTTGGAGATTATGAGTGGGGTCATCTCCAAATTGATGCTGTTTCGTTGTACTTACTTGCATTAGCACAGATGACAGCTTCTGGTAAATGATATTTAATTTGTAAAACGTGTCCAATTTTCCAGGACTTCGCATTATCTGGACTGTTGATGAGGTTGCCTTTATTCAGAATCTCGTGTTTTATATTGAACCTGCCTCAAGAATTCCCGTAAGTTTGCCCTCTTTCACTTTTAATTTCTCGTAGGATTATGGAATCTGGGAGCGTGGCGATAAAACAAATCATGGACTTCCAGAATTAAATACCAGTTCTGTGGGTCTTGCTAAAGTAAATGTTGTTCGTATCGATTCATTACCTTCAGGCTGCACTTGAGTCACTGAATGGTCTTGACCTCTTCGGCCCTCAAGGTGGAGCAGACTCGACTATACACTGTCTTATGGATGAATGTGAAAAGTGTAATACAGTTCTTGAAAACATGCTTCCTCGTGAGTCGTACTCCAAGGAGACGGATGCAGCCCTGTTGGGAATTATTAGTTATCCCGGGTTCGCAGTTGCCGATGAGGCAATTATTGAACGAACCCGTAATACGATTTTGTCAAAACTCCTTGGAAGGTTAGCTTGCTTACCTCATATTAGACTTTATTGTGATTTACGACTTTAGCTATGGCTGCATCCGGTTTCTTCGTGACGGTTATAAGACTGCAAGAGAGGATCCTAATCGATTGCACTATGAGCCCTGGGAGTTGCGGATGTTTGATGGCATAGAATGCCAATGGCCACTCTTTTTCACCTATCTTGTCATCGGGTATTGCTTTGACGACAACTTTGATCTGGCGAAAAAATATATGGATCAGTTGGATCAAATAGTGCTACGCCGGGTATGTCAACCTTTATAAACTCGATAAATTTATCTTCGATATAGGACCTAAATATCAGTTTGTTACCGAAACCAGAGAGAGTTGGGCATAGTAACGTCGGTGATAAACCTGTCTCCGAATCAGTTTATACTAATAGGGAAATTTATTTGCCTGTTGGGTTATTTATTCTCTTCCTCCACTACTGTTTAACGTTGTCTTTCATATTTCTAAGTAGGAACCCAGATATCTGTAAGTAGAATTATTCAAAAATAATTAAATATTATGTAACTAGAAAGCTATATTTTCATTCTGGTGGTTGTGGTAATTTTATTCCTTAACTGAAAAGGTTATGTTTCCTTGCATTGATATTTTGCTATTTCAGAAAATTCCCCGTGATAGACGTGACGGTCCAGTGATGCAACTGACAGACAAGAAACCTACGACAGACACCGACGATACACTCTTTCCTATTGTGCCAGAGCTTTACTCCCTGCCAGCGGATAAAATCGACGCAGAAATTAAAGCCCATAACTCTCAAGTACGTATTCCCATCGGATCGGCACCGCACCTCTGGGGGCAGTCGATGTACATCCTCTCTCGCCTCATAATGGATCGCCTTCTGATGCCGGGAGAAATTGACCCTTTAGGCCGACGAATGGCAAGTTCTTTCTTCTACATTCTTCGGCCGGTTTCAAGCTTTTACTGAGTTGGCGACCGATTTATGTAGGCTGCTGAACCAAAACCCGACTTAGTCGTGCAGGTGGTCGTGTTGGCTGAGGATGATTTGGTGAAGGAACGTCTGGCGGAATATAATCTGGATGCACAGACACCTCCAGAAGTAGTTTGTGATTCAGGGATTCAGATATACCCAGCGAAGGTACTCCTACAAATCTACAATCACCTTGGTAGGAACCTTTGGGTTGTTTTGGACAGTTTTATGATCTGCTATCATAAAGCAGCAACAAGATCGTGTTTTCTACTAAATTCCTTCGTGTTTTTGATAGGATGCCAGATTTTTGTTGCACGTCTTTTTGGCTGAAATTGGATTCGCTTGCTAAACTTGCACACGTTTTAAAGGATTTAACTTTGAGTTGGAATTTTTTATTTGTTTTGTTTTATTATCACCTTACTTCCACTTAACCTTTGAGTATAATCTCTATAACGTGGCACGTAATTTGCCTTAACCTTTGTCACTGCATTTTGTGGAGGCCATGCCGTTTTTCCTTATGCTATTAATAAAATTCTATTCGTCGTGATATCCTTTCTCCTCTCTAACTCGTCTATCTCCAGTCGCTTTTTAAATTCTTTACTAGTCTCATTGGTTATTATCGTTGACTGATTCTTGGTTCTTATAAATGTGACTACACAACATTTGTAGTAATATAAAATAAAGGGTTTCGGAGATGATGAAAACTGTTTATCATTTGGAAGGTTTACGAGATACTGGCTGAAATTCGGTTCTTTTCAAAGTATTCTTAAAGTGCGTTTACTTTGGGCAATCTAAGCGAAATAGGGCGGTTGTATTCATTATCTATGGAATGTATTGAGAAAAGTTACTCCAGAGTGATTTTATCGCTTTATGTTTTTCGTCTAATTTAAGGCGTTTGCTCCAAACTTGGTCTTACCGGAAGAACAGCCAAAGATCTCGGGGTCATTGCCACAAGTTCACTTTACAGAATCGGAAATACTACGATGGCTTTTACTCCACAGGTATTTTTCCACAAAAATTTGCTCTTAGAGCCTCACATCAGATTCATTTTCACGTTTATTTGCTCATATCACTTGTATGGTCTAACTGAACATCCATATCAACTCTGTATTCTTACAGATTAGAAATCGGTGGGTAAAATATAGCTTCATAAATGGTAGTGGTCGCCTCTAATATCGCTTACCAACTAACGCTTCCCAATGACCTAAACGTGTACTCTTCCATATCAAGTTCATTTATTTTATGCATTACCGCTTTCTAAACACGCCGTAACCTGCCCTGCTGAAAAATATTATTTTTTTCTCACGCAATCTCACCACACAACCCATGGCTTCTCTCTCCCCCTTTTCTATAATTTTCTTGCATTTATTTTTATAACCATTGGTGTAAAGTCTGAAATAACGCCGCAGCGCCGTCGTGACTATCTTTGTGCTTTAATATATAGTCAATATCCCTGCTTTTTCGTAACAATTCTACGACCTTTTACTTTCTATCTGTGCTAGACGTGTAAATAGAACGCCAGAGTCCCCGAGCACCAATATTTTTGTTGTTTGCGCAGATCCGGTAGGGAAAATGTATTACTTTTTTTGGCCACCAGGCTACGTAATCTTGCCAAAGTCAGCAGGAATACGAAACTTCCCCTCCCTTTTCAGCTGCGAACACTGGGAATAGCCTTAATGAATTCCTCATGCCGATTTTCGGTTTTTTCACCACATCCTTGCATCGGAGGGACTTTTAAGAGAACATTCCCATGTGAAAATGTCACACTGTACTCTTCTGATCGTATAAGAGTGATCGGCATCCAAAATACTCTTATTCATCCTAATGATGCTCTTAGAAGTCGATCTGGAATTCCTGTCATCTTATTTGCTTCCTTGTGTAGTTCATTGACAGTCACTCCTTCTACGTAAACCTCGATGTCAATTTCATCCTCGACGAGTTTCGGTCCAATGTGGCGTTTCTGCGACGAGTTTGGGTCTACCCTGGCCGCCCCACCCTTCTCCTTCCCGTTGCTGAGAGATTTGTTCGACCAGGTGAATCCTTTCACCCCTTACTTTTTCTTAACCGAAGCACCTAATGCGAGACCTCGAATCTCAGACCCTATTTTTAAAGTCACTTTACAGATTCATTGCCAAAGGGTGAGAATTATGATTCGAGACCAATAGATTTTTTTTTCGGGCTAACCTGACCTCTCATTTTTACGTATTCGTCTTCCGTGTTTCTTAAAATGATTTTTTATCCACTATCTTTAGGGAAAAGTCTCTTCCGTCACAGATACCTTCTTTGCTGGTATCAGATTGACTTTTCTCCTTCATTCATCCATTAAACGTCTCCTCCTCATTCATTTACGCAAATTTCCTTTATAAAGCTGACTTAGACTTTTAGAAATATTTACTTAATTTCTAATTATTATATATTTTTTTCATAATATTTTTCTTTGCGTGGCACTGACGTTATTTTTGTTTACTTTGCAATGAGATTTCATTTGGCGAATAACTGAACTCTTAATAATTTAAATAGTATCCGTCGAATTCTTTTTTGTATAATTTATAAACGATCTTTTTATTGTCAACAGTTTAGTCTAACGGGAGTCTTTGTACAGGCGTATTTGAGACTTAAATGTTTTTATATGTACGTTGTTCGTTGGCATTTCAACCACCATTTCCCATATGATTTCGTTTTGTACCAACCCCTGAGTTATGACAATCCTTATTCATTAAAATTTACTGTGGATTCTGCGCTTAGGCTAACTTGTGCAGAAATTCCCCTCCGAAATGCAACCCTCCACTTCTCTGACACCATTCGTAGTACTTGTTATTGTTATTGTTTGGAATCATTTATCCCCACCTATTCAACCCGCCTCTGGGATGTGGATGCCTCTTTTTCCCCTAATATTCAGGATTATGTCTACTACTGAGCGGCTCTGATATCCATAGTAGATTTACAAGGAGTATTAGGCATCTTACTTTTGTTTCGTTTGTAATCACCATAGCTATCGCTTCTTGCTGCCTCTTTACAAGCTTCCTGAATTGGGTTGATTCAGAAGGGGTGGAATTAACACGCACCCATCTCTTATATTTATATTTGCATTAGGTGTTACGCCCTCTGGGTGGAAACCCACGAAATTCATCGTAAGTTAAAGTCACGTCCGCGCTAGTCAGTGATAGGTGCCTGTGCGTACGTGTGCTTGCCTTCGAACGTTTGATTCATTTCTTGTCATTCGGTGCTACTTGTTAATACTTCAGTAGCGGCGTTGAACTATGTCTTCCGTTTCAGAAGCTGAATCTTTCCTTCCTTCAATGGTGACGGTCATTAAAAAATTGAAAAGCGGTTATATTAACGGAACTCGGTAAACATTTTCTAATTAATTTTAACTATTCGCCCTACTTTCTTTCCTTTGGACATGGTTTACACTCCCGGTCGTTGACTAAGTTGACTGAGTTGCACACCCTTTTTTTCATTTTACGATTTTATTACTTTAACTTGTTAGCATGGCTTTCATTATTATCGGTGCTTTTCCTTGAGTGCTTCGGGACATGCCTTATTGCATTAATCTTTCGAGACCCTTGGTTAGACTAATTTAGGATTTGATTATTATTTTTGTATTTTCTGTTCTTTTTTACATCTCAATTTTAACTTTTAATAGAGTTTGTTATGACTTTCAGGTTTTGTTGCAATATCTCAAATCTAATTTCCTTTGGCTTACATTTATAAATGTTGTTTACGTGAAATTATTCGCGTTCCTTCTTTTTTTAGCATCGTTCTTGGAAATATGTCTCAATTCGAGGCGACGTCCTGTGTCCAGAAGTTCTCTTTCATTAAATCTGCAGGCATGTTGCAACGCTATTCTCGCTCTTTAAAATTACTTATCTCTGGGCATGAAAGAGGCCCTTTAACAGAATTCAAGTCCACTGCTGTGCGTTTAACATAACGGTGGGAAACAAGTGGTTGGTTCCGTACCTGAATCTCTGGGTGGCACTAAACTTTTAGGGGAGAAGATTGTTAAATACTGGGGCATTCTTTCTAGTTCATAGAAATTAATCGGGAGTTAGATGGTCCTGCTTATTTGTTAGTACAGGTAGTTCGGAATATTACAATTTCCACAATCTCCGTTCGTTTGTTTGTGCTTCTAACATCGTAACTCCGAGTGTTTTGTCTACTCAGTTTAGTTTTTTCCACTTGAGTTTTTCGTCGAAACCTACTTTTAAACACTTTAATCTGACTGTGTCTTTTTACAAGTGTTAAAAGCGAAAAGTGGTTGATGTTAAGTAACTGATATTTAAGTCGCCAAGCCAAGTATTAAGGCCGATTAGATAACTTCATCTAAATGCCCACAACACATCACTTAAAATTATTTCTTTTGTGTAGAGACAGTTATGAAACGCCACTCAATGCTACGCTCCGGCTCGCAGCGTTTGCGCCGACTTACGCTATCCTCACCGCACTCACGAGGGGTGGAGTTCAGTTCGCCCACTTACTTGGGCGATCAACAGTCGAGTTATTCCAGCCTCGCCTCCACTCCCACAGGCGCTAGTGGTTTCACCTCGCCCGGGGGTACCCACCTCCTCTGTGATGGCCGAACACGGGACGAGAACGAGGGGATCCAACGCACTAGCCTACGACGAAAATCCCTCGCTCTTGCCTGTGCTGTGTCGGTCGATTTGGCCCCTACTGATGAGGACTCGCGTATGCTGACATGCATTTTTGTTCTCTTTTTTTTTAATTCTAACTTTCCATCCTTGTTGTTAATTATTTGAAATGTTTGGAAACTGTAGCTAATGTTTCTTTGTGAAGAGTTCTAGGGCGGTGGAGTTGATAAAACTGTACGAGGTATTTAGCTTATTGAATATCATCCATTGAATCGGCAGCTTTTTCACAATTGAAATGCCACAAGTAGTACGTTATGCTTAGTAAACTGTCTTTTGCACAATGCATTATAATATCTCGTAATGGAACTCTGTATTCTTTTCAAAACTTTGTTTTTACCGACCAAGTACACATTTTACTTTTGTCGTGTGTTTCCACTGAATATGGCCTCGTAAGAACTGATAAGTTACTTGACGTGCCTCACCCAGTACTTGGAAAACCCCAATTTGCAAAGTTAGAAGTGGTGTGCTGTCACTTAACTGAAAATTTACCCGATTATCGCCTTTTATGATTAATGCAGTTTCAAAATCGGTTAGTATTCCTCGTTTGTGTTTGTTTTCTCTAAAGTAAAGTGTTATGAATGGTGGAAGTGTTCATTGCGCCTTATCTTCTGCCACGAAGGAATTATAGAACGTTCCCTTTATTCTATACCTCGAGGATTGACTCAGATCTCCTTTGTTACTGGTGCTTGGATTACAGTTTTAACTGTTGCGAGAATATAGTCTGTTGGCGTTCTTGAGGTCACTGATAATGATAGACTATCAAGTGTCGTAAATCTAAGGTAATTCCGGCGTTACCGGTAGATATTCAGACTATGTGAATTAAAACCCTTGGTAATTCATCCCTCCATTCGCCTTTGATTGTTTTGTTTTTTTTTGTTTAAAGACGGCTAAAGGTGTGAGTTTAAAGCATTAGAACGAGTTTTTTCATTATTAGTTAAACTCCTTCAATTCTGAGACTTAACCATGTGTCTATTTCCTAAACTAAAAAATTTGATATCCCATCGGGGTTCTACTTTATGACATTCCTCCTTTCAAACAACCTTTCAGTATGATCTAAAAGCTAATTTAGTGATAATCTTCCGCGAAACCCACCAAAGTGTCGGATGTTGTGGTGAAAAAAACAAATTTATATTTGAGACATATTTTGTAATGGTTAAGGAGCTTCGCACTCTCCCTAGAAAGCTAATCTTTATGTTATTTCTTTGAGAAAACCTTATTAACTTTTTTACAAAAATAATTCAGCCACACATTTACCCTTACTAGCGTTACTAGCATCATTGTCCTAATATTCTAACTTCTAGTTTAGACTACAGTAATTTGAGACCCGCCGAGGATAACTCAAGTTCATACTAATTGCATTTCAAAGGTAGAAGCTCAAGTGATCACCTTATCACTCGATTGTTCTTACCATTTGATAGTGTACTTCCCTGATTTCCTACTAGAAATTTCTTACAGTAGAATCGTAAATAAGCCTCAGACTTACGTTGGGACCACAATGATTGGATTCATTGTTTTCTGTTGTAGAAGAATTTGGCCTTGATGATAGGGGGAACTTGACCGGTTTACGCGAACACGACTCTGCCTCAATGTCGCGAAATCAGGCTGACGGTGAGTATACTAGCCCTTCCACCTCGCCTCAAGACCTCGAATTTCCCGAGAATTTCTTATGTAAATCGACGAAAATTATCCGACCCTCTGTTCCTTGACGGCTACGAGGATTTTTGTTGGTTTACCTTAAGCCTGGAGGTCTGAGAAACTGCTAACTTGGGAAATAATGTTCATGAAGATTTATTACTTTTATTCTCTCCATCCTCAGTGAAAACACATTTGTGCGATTGATATTCCCAATTGCGAGAAGTAGATTTATCCCTTGTGTATTGCATGGGAATTTTGCGATGAACAATGCGTCTTATTGTCATCTGTGTGATTTAATGTTATCTAAGTTACCTCTCAAACACTTGCTATTTGCTGATATGCAAGTTTCTAACGAATCAAGACTTTCCAGCTTGTTAGAAATGTCAAGATTGTTTGGTAACATTTGAATACAAATTTTGGAAAATTATTTTTCTTTTACGAAGAAGTGGAGTGAGACACGAACAGTGGGGGACGTGTTGAGTGTTATCAAAATATACATGACTGACAAAAGTAGCGAGCTTGTTTAGGAAGGACGTCAGTATTTGAGTTTAGTACTTTTACCATATTTCCTTAACAGTGCTTTTTTGAACTGACGCTGATGGTGATGAAATATATATAAGGTGGCGCTCCATGATATCAGCATGGGGTGTCTTTGAGTTGAAACATTTCAGTCCTCTAGTTTTTTAACATCAAAAACAGTTGTAGACTTTCGCATTATGAAGGGACGCATAAATAGTGATTTACTCCTCGTAATCCCAAAACTTTAGACGAGATAACTCTGCAGCGTCTGCGTTTGGGTGAATTCCCCAACTCATCCGACTACAGCTATGAAACCTCCTTCCGACGCATTATTATGGGCCCGAAAGACGGCACAGCGGGTGATAGCAATGTTGCTGGTGGGAGTGTCGGAGATCCCATGCGCCCCACAATTCTCCGCCCCTCCGCAATGTCCACGCATGCACGCAAGACTTCCAGCGGTCGCAGCTCGCGAAGCGGTGGTTCGGCGGGTAGCGCTGGCACCGACATCAACGCCGAGTGGCTGGCTGACCTGAACGCTGAACAAATGGTGGAACATCTCCAACAAACGGGCAATCTAGCCAAACAAGCCGAGATTTTAGGTCGTCTAAAGCAAATGAAGGGTCTTGACTGGGACACAGGCATGGATAATGAAACTCCCGCAACTGTGCGAAGTCTCCTTAAGGAAATATATGAGAAGGCCTGCCATAATCTGGATTGGTTCCTCCTTCGCTACATTGGTGGACTGTTAGAAAAGATTGCCGATCAGTTGGCCACTGCAGTTTCAAACATTTTGGTTTTGCAAAAACAAATTACCGTGGGATTGCCGCCAAAACCGCGTGAGAAGGTTATCAGTTCTCCACTGCCTCCGACTCAAATTGCTCGACTCATTCAGGAGGCGTGTGGGGAGGACACCCTCATGGCTATGCTCACACAGGTAAACGAAATCTCTCCAATTGTTGACATTTTTGGCTTATTGATTCGTTTCCATAGAGACTGTTCACCCATTCTTGTGTTATTTTCAACTATTCACTTGACTGTGTTAATGTTTTCATTAATTCCGGAGATCGGTACCGCACTAAGTCCGGTATATTCATTTTTTGCCTTCAGTCTTTAGATTCCATTTCTACATTGTTTTTAGAGGATTTTATTTGAAGATGTCATTGTCTTATCTCCTTTGTTCACCAACAAAATTCCAAAGAAAGTTCTTTTGTCGCCAATTTTTTGACATAGGCTAACTTTTATAGGTTTGTGGTCCGCCGGTCACGTTTGTACATACTCTTACATACTTATGTACCCAACTCAATCAATCCTATATTTGGGTACTATTCGAAAATTTTGCGTAATATATTTCCAAATTGTGTAGGAGATACTCCTCCACCTCTCCATGTTTGCCCGCTCGCACCCCAAACTGCTCGCCAATGTGTTGCGCCTACGCACCGGCCTCATTATCAAACTCATGGGCACAGAACTTGCTCGCTCCATGGAGAGTTCGGTGGAAGATGCTCTCCTCGCGCTCTTCTACATGAGTCCCTATGAAACCAATTGTCTGCTCGCCAACCTCCTCTCGGGTAACGAGATTAAGGCCGTAAAGATGGGTAAGTGAATCTCTCACTTTCGCGACTGGCTGTGCTTGCTGTGTGCGATGAATTCGACAAATTCTAGTGTTGCTTTATGCTTGAAATACTCTTAATTGTTTTAATCTCACCAAAAGTATAGGTCACTTCGAGTGGAGATTGTAAGTAGCTTTTCAACGTGTTGATCTGTTTGTGTGTGATATTTTACCGAGGCCCCCATACTAGCTGTCGTATCGAATGTTTTTCCCCTAAACACCATTACGGCCACACAAACGCATACAACATTTGTATGAAGGTGGAAGGAGACAATAGCACATTGGAAGAGTGTCCTTATTTGCACACTTTACGTTTTCTTTTAACGTCACCTTGTGTACCGCTTTCAAAATTGCAGAAAGTTTCGGCTTTGTGAATCAACCTAAAGGTTGGCAATCGAAAGACTTCTCGTCGTGTAAAGCTTAACTTAATTCCCCTAAAATCAAAAGCTCCTGCTGCGATTGAAATGCGTTTGTGATGAAAGTCAGGCTAACGGCGACTCGATCATCCCCACACGTGTGTGATGTGGTGTTTTCAGGGTTAGAAATCATTACATATGCATAAGATGAGCCTCTGCCTGGCATCTTGCTTATGTGATGCGCCAGAGCTCCAAAAAGGCTTGTTAAAGATTTTATATCGTGTTTCTGGGACCCATCTACGTACTTTCATGTACCCAAAATGATTGTGTGTCTCGTATTTTTGTTGTTTAGTTTTTCATTTACGGTTAATTATTTAAAAACCACGGTGCTAATACGCCACTAACCAAATCTCATGATACCTGGCCAAGTACACTTCGGTGTCTGTGGCGCAAATCACGTACACTTTCTTGCATAACGATGCTGAATATTCAAGTCTCCTTGTGTTTTTATGTGTGTGTGCTATTGTTGAAAATGGTCACATTCAAAAATTGCCAGCTGATGAACCACCGAAGTTATCCCATATTCTCGGTTGCAATCATCTTGGTCCTTCCCTAAAAGCCTTTCAAATCAGTAGGTTGGCTCTATTTGCTAGTATTGAAGGAAATCATATGTGCTATGCATTCAGTCATTCCGTCACTCCTGTTACTTCCACAGACGAATTTTGGGGTAAGTTGACCTGCTCTTCATCATCACCGGACTGCTCTTTATCTTTCGCCTTGTTGTATCGTTAACGACCATTCATCCCTTTGTGTGTCTCCATTGTCTTTTCCCGCACTCTAAGCCGCCGGATGACTGGAAGTAGAAATAAATTGACTCGCTTACATTGGAAATAAAGTCCTGCCTGGCCGCCCAGAATGCCGATATTTATCATCTTTCCTTAGAGCACTTAGTCTTCGAAGTTACTTATTTTTAAACTACCATTTTTTGAACATTGTGTTGTGTTGCATCTTGTCATTTCCAAAGCACCCGTCACCACCTATGAAGTTATGCTTAAGTACGCCAGTAGTCACCACTCATTATTTAACACTTTTTACTTTTCAATTCATCCATTTAGTTCACGGTAGCTTCCAAATCTGGTAATCACACCAGCTTGAGGTGTAAACAGTCATTGGATAACCTTTCTCTCCTCATTTCACTAGTATTTTCCCTTTCGACACAGCATCCACTACTGGCAAGTTTAAATTTGCTCAACTTTTTATAGGAAACCAAATATCTCTAGCCTCAAGTAAGTTCACACCTTCTGGTAGCTGTAGCCACCTTCCTGTTCTCTTCCCATTTATTTGCTCCGAGAAGAGACTACGACCTCCACTGACACTTCACTCGTGTTTACTGATGATGGCTTACCCGCTCTCCTCACTGACTCAGCATGTTTGCGGGATTGGCATGAACATAACCCCCTCAAACAAAGTGCCGTGGGAATTTTGTGCCAAATTTCAGCCGTAATTTTGTTTTTGTTAATAATGAAATGGCTGTTTTAAGAAGAGCATCGGCTTGTGGTGTGATTAATTAAACCTCCCTCGAGTCTTTATTTTGACCATCTTTGCTTATGCTGCTGCTGTTGTTGTTGTGGATTCTAATACAACAGGTATATTTGGTTCGTTTCCCTCTCCCCTTTCGGAATGAGCCTTAGTGCTTGCATTTCGTTTTCTCCTCCTCTCTCAATTTTCTACCCTTCCTCTGTTACCTCCCCAAAATTGTGGATTTGCCGTGGATCCTTCTTCTTTTTCTCTTTCGTATTTCAGCTTCCTCACGTCGCAAGTCCTCAGCTGTAAGTGTTTATTTTGCCCTTTATCTGCCGATTACTCCGCTCTCACCCCGCTTTCTACTCATCCTATGCGTTTCCAATGAGGTTATTCCTGTAAATTCAAACCTTCTCAAGTGGTCATATTATATAACTTTATATAAAAAATTAAATTAGTCTGAAGCACAGATACTGTGCTCCTTAATCCACCCATCATTTCCAACAGTTAATGTCTTGTCCCGTGAAGATTTTCAAGCCTTCAGGCTGCAGGCGAGGGACACTTGTCCAGTAACCCATTAAACTTCCTTATGAGCCTTTATTCGCCAGAGGATATGCTAGATAACTGTGTGCCTCTAATCCCAAAGTTTTTCACTCTTAGTGCATTCATTGGGGTCGCCGTGTTGGGGTGGTGATGGGGCTCGGAGAACCCTTTGCTTATGAATTGGCTTCAGTCTGCTTTTACATTTTACTTCTGTGCTCGAGAGTAATTTCTCCAATAATTGGTCATGAGATGAAATCCACTTAATACGCCTTTACAAAATAGGTACAAGGTGCGCATGAGTCCTTAACAGGAAAATGTGGGGAGGGAGAAAGAAAGAGAGAGAGATAACTGAAAGATTGCATACTTGCTATTTCGTAGGACTCTTTCACATAATTAAGTGTATACGATTGACCTTCTCAACCCTAACAGTTCGTGAAGTTGGACTCTCCCAGCGACCTTTCACACCTCACCTCACCAGCTATCTCGATCCCCCAGAGCCCAACGGGCACCCTGCGAAATGTTGGCGGGGCTCGGGGGCGCGCCGGCTCCTTAGCGGTCACTGTGCCCGTAGAACCGCTCTCCGAAGTGCGAGATTTGTGGTCTCGGCGACGTAAAATAGATGGTTCTCTCAATCGCGTTCCACCACAGTTCTTTCAGTGCGCCTACAGTATCCTGGAACGCATTCAAGGCCTCCGTATAGGCGAGAAATACTCTCACCACGACGCTTACCAAAGAGGTACTCATACAATTGGCGTCGCCTTTACTCCACCTGGAGGGGCGGTCGACAGCGCTCCTGTAGTAATTATGGAGTTGTTAAAACTCTTGACCAAAGTAGGGTCCTAACTTGTCTTTTTTTGTTACTTTTGTCATAGATTATGTGCTTCCTTACATTAAATTGTTACATTTTGTCCACAACAAAGATTTCGAGTGGACATTTGATTATAATAAGATGTTGCAAGAGTGATTGACGCCGGGTTATTATGCCACAACACTGCTAAAGATGTTTCCGCTCAAGTCATAAATGTATGTAATAAGGTAATTTTAGCCGACTCGACCTGCGTATTCTACATTGTAATGGCTTACGACTTTACTCCCAAGTCTATTTGTAATCCCGTTTTTTTGTCTTCTCTTAATTCACATCGTAAATTTCAGCTGCAATTCTGTTGCCCCATTAGTTTTCGTAGATATTAAACATTCACAGGCTAAACTTAAAGCGCCACTCAGTTGTTCCTCTCACCTTTACTATTAGTTGGAAGTTAGTTTATTCTAACCCTACGCTAACAGACGCACCTGTGAATTTCATTGCCGTGAGACAAATGTGAAATAAGCTTAACCGTTAAGATGTTTGCAAAATTGAGGGATAAGCGTTTAGCATTTTTCTCAGTCTACCTCTGTTTTGTGAATCTTCCCAAACGCCGAAGCTCGTTTCCATTTCCCACTCATGCTAGAGTATTCTTTATACTAGTCAGGACGCGTAGTCTCTTGAGCCTAGCCGTGTAGGAATGGTCCTCGTTGCCCACGATTTACCCTTGATGGACATCATGATTCATTTGACGTCCATTTTTTCCTAAATAAACATCCACCTCCGTTTACATTGCATGCAATAAACTTATCAGGCCTCTATTTAAACAAAGAAATTGCGAGATCCCGATTTGAAACTTGCTGGGGCTTGTTTACGTCCTCCCTAGTGTTAAAGTACTCGGCAGTTATGCCATGACAGGAGGACACATGAAAACATTCCATTCTGGTTAATATCCCTGCCATAGGATTGAAAAATGCTCCTGACTCCTCCTAGTAGGCACTAAATCCCAGTCTTGTTACATCTGCTTTTGCATTACCCAATTTTGGACTGTATTCACGAAGTCGAGTTAGTAGAGAAATAAATATATCCCCGGCACTCCAACATGTGGTGCCATTCATTTGTAATTCAAATGGAGCTTCCTTTTGCCACGAAAGAGGATTATGGTGCACCGTGCTGAACCTTGCGTGAGTTCATAATAAGCCTTCTCGATAGGCAGGTTTTGTTCATTGTTCGCGACGGTCAGGCATTCACACAACCACATAATCAGTAGTTGATTGTGGATTATACCAATTATCAGTCCATTGTCACGCAAAGGTGATAAAAGTGTATCCACAATGCTGGCGAAACTGGGTAATTAAATAGTCTGTTGTGTTTTGTTGTTGCTTAGATGACCAGAGAAGAACTGAAATTTGCACTAGCGGTAGAGTCCTTCATCAACACAGTGCCGACTCCGGAGTATCGCCAACTCTTGGTTGAGGCTACCACAGTGTTGGGTGCCCTTGTCACCCACGACGAAGACGCGCGTATCCAACTCAATTGTATTGTCTCCCTTGACGACCTTGTGGCTAAGGCCAATAGGTTATTTTTGGAGGATCAGGTGGGTCGCCTATTCAATTCATGGACATCCGTCCTACTTACCAGTTTGGATCACTTATATTTTTTTTATATTCTGAGACCGCAGTCTGAAAGCAGATTTAATGAAATGTAAGGGCTATTAGTCGTACGCTCAACCACAAAGATTTGAGAGTAAGTTGAGGGTTGATTTGCCATCACTATCCTCACATGACTTTGTTGTTATGTAAACGGTCACGTATCAAAATATCACGTCAGGAGGTTAAGAAAAGTGCAAGCAAATTATTATTTTTCTAAATGATTCCTCACAACTGGCCTCTTAGTTTTCTAAAAGCCGTGATTTCGTCTGCGACGCGTTTCTTCATCGGGAAGGAAGTTGCTGTGGGGGTTAAACTGGTGAAATTCGTCTCAGAAATACATCCATCTAAAAATCTTACTTATGTTTTGGAGAACTTTATCCAGTGCAGTTTCAATTTTCCATCATCGCCAAAGACAATCCGGACTATAATTTACTTATTTCGCTTTGCTATTTACTCTTAACCATAGGCTGCAAATGGAGCCAATGCAATTCTTTGTTGCGCCAACGCTTTGGTGCGCACTTCCAGAGCGTCCATGGGGACGGGAGGAGATGACGGAATTTTCGCGACCACTCCGACGGAGGATAACCCCTCAGGCATCACCCGGAAGGTGGGTGTGATTAACGCCGCTCCCATCCCCCCCCCACCCGTGTCGGTACAGGTGCCCCCGCAGCAGAAATGTCGCGGCTCGCATCGTATATGCCATTATTTCTACGACACTCCACCGGCCGGACGCTTCGGTACCATGGCTTACATGGTACGGGCACTCTCTGTTCTCATTGGTGACTCCCTCCCTCTCAGCAAATCGGGTAAAATCGCAGTTAATTGTTCAGTTACGTAGCCTTTGCCTCTCCCTTGCTGGACTTCTCAGTGCGCTTATTTTCACCATCATGCCTTCTCACTCCCTTTTTATCTTATTGCATTGCCTTCTCACTTGTCCCCCCGACTATTTATGTGTGCGTGATTATGGTCATTGGACATAATTATCATTACCTCTATTGTCTACCACGGTACTTGTGATTATTTTGAATTTGAAATAAATTACTTAGACATACTTTACCGCGTACCCTTTTGTCTGTTGAATTTACAGTGAAGTCTTCTTCGTTAAGACACTGAGATATCGCTTCGACCTAACTACGATTGACTGTAGCGTCTTACTTTTAGCTTGTACTTTTCTCTGAAAAAAAATATGACGCTTTTGCTTTGACTTTTTAAACTTACTCTCGCCCAGGTGACCAAAGTACACTTAATTCATTTTTTCTAGATTTCTATCACACCAATACCTTTGAAGTGTTTTAGGCCATCACAAAGACTGTTCTGAGCCTCTTTTCAGAGGGAATAAGAACTTTTTTGCGCTGTGCATTACGGCACTGGGGTAATTAATGTACCGCGGCGATACTTTTATGGCACCCTAGAAATAAGAATGCCTTATTTTAAGAGTTCATCGCAAGTCAGGGCCATTATCTTCTCTGTTGACCTAATGCAGTCCTATTAACGTGTCACTGTTGTCGAATCAACATCCATTTCCTCAGCCGAAGTTCTGCCCTGATTCTTATCCTGTATCCATTTGACCTCATCTCACGTAGTTGTATTATTTGACACAAGTCATCCCTTAATCTCATTCCGTGACCGTCTAATCGCATATCCGTCTGACCGCCTTGCTACTTCGATAAGTTTTCTAGACTGAGTTCCGCGGAGCACTCTATTGTCACTTCACTAGAGTGCGAGCGTCCGTACAAAATGCGGATTTGATGATCCAACATCTGTGCAGTCGATTTTTCAAGCGATAAGACACTTTAAAGAATCCCTCATTAGCTATCACACCACAAGAGGAACGACTCGTAAGGCTGGTGCTTGGACTGTTTAAATGTTTATGCGCTTAAATGCGTGAGACTGCCTCCACCCCCTCCTTTTCAAAATATTTACTTTGTGAGGTGTCAAAGCAGACAACGGAGTCACTGCCATTCTGAGGCAAGTCTCATTAACAATCTTAGTCTTAGTTCACTCGACTTAGCTAAAAGGTTCCCTTCCGTTATCAACTGTCGATATGAGCGCGTGAAACAAGTCATTGCTGTCATTAATCTTGTCCGAAGGAGACCATTACCCGTCTAACAACATTTGCCTCACTAGCCCTTACTACCAGTTGACACATTTGCTGGAGTCACTCACCGGCCTTACTTGGGGACACTGAGATAAAGGACCGCTAACTAAGGATTACATGGAACAGCGTGCTGTTGCCGGCCTCCGAGACGATGACGAGCAAACAACCCCTGGCTCATTCGCCTTATGCAACTTAGACTTTAACCGGCGTCATCGGGTGAAACTACCTCATCATCGCATGTGATAGCTACAGTCCGTCACACCGCGTGACCGACAGGATTCACCCATTCCGGGAGGCTTACGGGATTTATGGTTGCCCTTTTTTATACACACAACCTGACATCAATCAAATCGGATGAGCTATTGCACTCTCCTTAAAAGTTTACTTGAGTACGGATAAAGTGGAAAATGACAGTGAACAAAAGTAGTGAAAATCTCGTCCCCCGGATAAATTGCCTCGCATCCACCGATGCAAAATGGGCCAACATAGTAGTATAAGGTAGTAAAATAGGAGAGGGGAGGGGGGGGAAGGGAGATCACTTCGACAGCGAGGTACGCGGGTATGGGTTTTCAGGTACGGCTGGTGGGCGAAAGACTGATATGCATTTAAGGTATGTCAATGTCCTAATCATTGGTTCCACTAAGAAGGCGCAATGATTCGGTATGGGCGAGGCGTGGTACGCATCTCGGCCGTTCGATGCGTCATGTGAGGAGAAGCAGATGCGGTAGGAGCAACACTTCTAATCTTCACCGTCACCCAGGTTGCAATGCCGCCTTCCACGTAGACATTGTCGTAAAGGTGACCTAACAACTCCACGTCCGCTGATGGCACAGCTTGCCGCGTGTTACGTATGAATTCACGTTTTGACATCTTATTCTTGATCTGTGGGCTCGCGAAATCCTTGGATAGCATGAGAAGCGAGAAACACAGCACGTAGACCACATCTAGAAAGTTGACAATCAGTGAAGGTACTTGGAGTCCTTTTCAAGAACACTAACAAGGAGACAGTGGACTCATTAATAAATACTTTGAACTAATTAATTGTGGCTTTAGAAAAAGGAAGCGTTTTAAGGGTCATCCTATTGAGTGCCTCAGCAAATGGAAAGTCAGAGCTTTAATACCTACTCACTGACCATAATGGGCGACGACTAGAAGCGAAGTCTTGAAGGAAAAATACTTGAAATGAGCTAAACTATCGGTTAGCGAAGAGGAGACAAGCTTGGTGATATGGTAGGAACTGTCGCAGAGACAGGTGTGCGGATTCTTGGAAGGTGACTTGTTCCCATACGCATACGAATTTATAACTATTTCCCAATTCAATCAAGAAACAGTGTGAGGTGGAGAGATTTTTTCAAGAGAATTTAAGAACTTTCTGAACTACGGTAAACAGAGTACTCGAGGAAGACAAAATTTCAACAATAACCATTTTTCTTTAAGGTCTTTGGAGTAACTTGAATCGAAGTAGTTGTGACGTCTTAAGGATTTTTTGTACAACCAAATAAGCTTTGACTGTAAAAGAATTTCAATGAAATTCTTAGCTCCAATATCCTGAAAAGCTAAAGGTAATGACAATAGGTCGTAGGGGTTTCTAATAGATTGCCTTAATGATTCTTAGAGGAAGAAGGAGATTAAAAGGGAGTCGTAGGAAATCCGACACGTTTAACTCACTTCCTAACGGCGTTAGTATGGGAAATGAATACAAGTGACAAAAGCCATGAATTTTAACACTTCTGAGGCAGCACTACGATAAAGGCATACTGCAAAGTAGAGCATAAAACATTATGAAAGTTAAACGGGTAAGGAAAAGCGGTTGACGTTCTGCTCTGTTGATGGAGATGCAGCAGTTAGCACGCGAGTTCCACCACCTCATGTAATCACTGATTTGTAACATCTGTGAATTAGTCCTCAAAATTCAAATAGAAGCAAAAGAACATTTGTTTCATCAAAAGCTTAGACTGAGAAACATGTTAATGATTAACCTAGAGCCAAGTGGAAATATTTGCGTATTTACTATATATACAAAATAAACAGTATCAGAAGCTAGTGCTAAGGTGGCGTTGCTTCACCAAGACCCCGTCTTGAAATCTTGAGAGGCAAAAAATGCTGAGAAGTGGCTAATAAGATTAAAATTTCAGGCGATTTATAAACCAAGAATCATAAAAACGTGTACAAATATCGTGGGTGAGGATGAGCGACCCCTGGTTCCCACTAAGTGTTTACTGCTGGTGAGGTCAACAATGCCGAAAATTTACCCAAAACTGGCATTGTATGGGGAGAAAGGGAGGGGGGGGGGTCACGAGAAAAGCAATTGTCGAATATAAGATCTGGTTAAATGCAACAGCGAGTGAAAATGCGAGGCAAAATTACTAATTTAAGAAATCAATTTGCGTTATGAGACGTATTCGTCTGTCAACCACCGTTTAAAATTATAAAACAGGCGTTGATTATTTCCATGATAAATGTGTAAGGATCCGACTAGAATTTCCAAACACTACCTGTGTGACTCATGTACAAAAATTACCATACCTTTATTTTATACAGAAAGCGAATGTAAATCATTTTGAGAATTTAAACACAGACTTAAAAAAGCCGTTCAAGACTCAAGATCGAGGTAATCAAAGAAAACATCCTTGAAAGCTAATAGTCAAATCACCCCAGTCTCCCAAACTACCCTAAACCGAGGAAAAATTACCCCAAAAGTCTCTAGATAAAGGGGGCAACCAAACCTGGACGGAGCCCAATATGCGGATTGCAGCGAACGAAATGCTCCGAGAAGCGTTCGATCAGGCGAGGGATAAAGTTATGTGTGTCGTTCTCAGGGCTGGGGAGCTCCGTGAAGAGACCGCGCAAAGCGTTGGGTAGAAAGGCACTGCGGAAGTCCTTCAATCGAATTACTTCATCCAATACCTCCGGACTAAAAGAAAACAAGCACGAAAAATGGGTATCAACAGAGTTCAAATTAACGTCAAAGGTAGCTAGTCACCTTACCATGATAACTAAATTTAAAGCAGTTTTCTGTCAAAAATCTCAACTGGTCCTTGATAACTCCCGGTACCTAGGCTCCACTTAATTTCACTCAAAACATCGAGTCGTCGCAACATCTAGCCCTCTTCTCTAACGGTATTATTATCAACGCCGTATCACGCGAGTCAAGATCAATTTAACGTGATTTGGAGAATAGCACAAATGTCTGAAGCTAGTCACGTTTAAACAATCCAAATATTGGGTAAAAGTAATGAACTTGAATGGTATATTTCCTTTAATTGTAAGACTCAAAAATGGAAAAAATCACATGAACGTTGGTTTCCCTATCAGTAACTCGATCCTACTCTCATATAAAACGAATTTTTCGCGCGAAACAACAGTACTGGGTGTAACAATAATAGATAGTCATTATGATGACTCAACGACAAAGAAACATACCTTTTGTCGTTTTTTTTAAAGTTGCAAGAGTGAAATATAACCTAAAGCAACAAAAAGTCTGCAAAAATAGTCCTAACAGGACTACATGCACCGAGGTATAAAGGAACCAGCATAAAATTTCGTTGATATATCTAGGCATCAGTTAACCAACACCTACACATAAGTAGGAGGCTATGAAAATGCTATGCATACCTAGCCTCAAGGAATCGCCGTTTCTGCACTGGATCCAATCCAGGAGTGACATGGAGGTACATAGCCAAATGATGAACATCGTCTTTGAGGATTTCGTTCTCATGAAGATAACGAACCCCATCGAAGGCGTCACTGTTGAAGGTTAGTCGGGCTTCGTCAAGACGAAGGAAAAGGATACGAAAGGAGAAGTTGGGTTTCTCTTGCCACGTCTCGTAGGCAGAACAGAATGGCCAATAGGCTTTACACAACCTGTAAATTTATATCAATAATGTGGAGAAGATATGAATTTCTTAAGAATTAAGAATAGGATTACCCTCGCCAGAGTGACTCATTAGAAGCAAGATCCCACCAGACACCCGAGGCTAGGTACAAGTCCGTAGGATTTAAATGTGATAAGATTGCTAACGCAAGCTCCGGTGGCAAGTCCAACAAATCGAAATGTTGCCTTTCCGACTCCTCTAGGTAAGTTTAAGAAACGAAAAGGACCAAACCTGTATGTCCGCTATTGTTAGTGCGCCACGAGGAAGGAAGTAGGGCTGCCAGTTGCGACTGATAACGTTGACGAAGAACTAAGGCCAACCTATCGACTGGGACGGCCGATAGAAGTTGACCCATACGGATCCTTCAAAAAGAAATCCAGAGTCCAATAAACATAAAACGCCAATTTTAGATGATTTTAGTGAGAATCGTGGTGAATGCAAAGGCGTCTGCTGCAGGACAGGAAATAGTAAGACTAACTTGATAAAACATTGATCCAGTATAAGCGCCAATCACAGGTTTGTAGCCGACTTTTAGCTAGAAAACTGGGTCACTAAGTCTGGTAAACAAACTACATCTGCATTCTGGAGATCGGTGAGATTATAAAAGACTATAACTTGAGTCACGCAAGATTAGAATTTGGGGACAAAAACGACATCGAGGGTCAAATAAAGGTTGGAGATTAAAATTCATGGGCGCAAAAATTCTGTTGATACATGAAGAAGTCGATTTGTAGTGACATTACGTAAAATTAAAAGAAGGGTCAACTATAAAAGACCAGGCGCGAAGAAGACCCTCCAACGATGTACACTGGAAGCCAATTGTAGCGGGGAGTCCTAAAATCATCAACATTATTAATAGCAAACGTCATCCGCAATACTTTTGTATCCATTTAGTCAACTATTATTATCCAATCTGTGTAATAATGTACCATGTTTTTTTGCTAAAATTTTTCAAGCATTGGAATATTGTGTTATTGTTTTATTTACCCACGTGTTCATTTATGGAACCTCGACGTTTGTTGCTCAGCCTTTTACAATCAGATTCTGTGCTACCTTGTCTCAGCAATTGTACAAGATCTTGCGGCACACGTCAACTCCACTGAGTTTGCATATTCGTAGCCTTTACATTACTTCTTACCAGGAAAAGACTTTTATTATCTATGAACCATAACCGAGATTTGCACAACCTATAGCTATCTAAATTTTGAGGGGGCCATTGGTGGTCGTTTTGTTTCGCACTAGTTTAAATTAAAATATTTTGCACTTTGAAATGTGGGTCAACAATTGCATCTTTTAGCAATAAATCTAATTTATTAATACCTCAAACAAGTTGTGCTCAGCAAACTCTATGTGTCGTCAGATACACTCAGTTTTCTCTGTATCTAAGGCACCAACCTGCCATCCTAGCTAGCCCCTTGTAATAATTGTAGCTTGGCTGTCTTTAAATAACAAGTGATTCGTCAGCTGCCTTCATTTTCATTGAAACTGTCACTCCTCGTTTTTTCTTCTCGTGGATTTTGACTTTCTCAGCGTGGTTCCCTACTGCAAATATCAACAATTTATGTCATCAGAACCTTCTTATCTTATAAACCTTTCTCTCTTCATTTCTTTATCTCGTTAGTGTCAGAACTAGGCTAGCATTAGCCTTACTTGGTCCGTCAAAAATGTATTCGCATGTGTCCTCATTCAAGAAGGCTACATGTGCGTCTGATCAAAATGGCTATTAGGTCCTATTTTAATGGTCCTACATGTATGAGCTACAGTTGTTGACGGTTAGATCTATGTCATGTTTATATAATGATGAAATCGGTTTCCAGTTGTCAAATGATCGGATTCCCACAAATGCCTTATAAATATGTTCCTTCTGGTGTGTCACTTCCCCTCAGGTCCTGCTAACAAATACTAGTCTTGTCATACGATCTTTAACAGTGCATTTGTCAGCATTTTTACGGACTCATAAAAGTAGGCTTACGAAAGTGACTGTGGAGGAGTGTTAGGGCGAGCGCTGCGCCGTAAAAATGGTTTTATTTTAAAGTGTGCCTTATTCTGCTGCATCTCAAAGCGTGAGAACATGTCTCTCCATTCTCACCTAGTCTGCATATCAGTTATGCGCTGAAAGTCCCACAATAATGTCATAAATATTTTCGATCATACGCTAAATATATGTAATATTAAAGGTTCTTTTTGCAACCAAAAAGCAAATAATTTGGGCCACTGAGATCTTGAACGCTGTTGCCTGAAATTGACTCAACAGGAGCCTCGAATGACCTCTGCACTGCCTGTGTTTACAACGGTAACTTCTGGAAACAGTTTCATTAAGTGTTTATGTGATCATTATTTGTTCAAACTGTTGGCTTTGTGCTGTGCCCTGGTGCAGCAGAAGCACAGATGGCAGCAAGATAAGCGGGAAGACGGAGGTGAGTAGGGGAGAAGAGAGGAGGGGATAGAAGGGGAGACAAACCACATCCAAGAAGGGGGGAGGGCGGAAGGGCCATCCTCCTGAAAGCTGATGCTCAAAACCATTTCCCCCCACCCACACACCATGCCCACAACCCCTCGCGCTAGATTGTCATCAGATGGCGTGTTACATTCCTCTTGGAGCAGACACTGACCATGATTATCTCCCAAATACCATCATTGAATCATCGCTACCCCCGCCCGCCCGCCCGCCCGGCCTTCCCCTCCTCGCCGTCCCCCCACACACCCATTCACCCGCCAACCATCGCATTTTCAGGTCGAGCGCGATGCTAGGCAATAGCGTGTCAGCAGATATGCCTTTCGGTACTAGATGTATGAACCAGATGCGTGTCATTATCCTACCTATGTATTACATCGTTGCATAGAAAGGCAAAACAATGAGTGCTCGTGTGAGTTGTTTAAAAGAAAACGTAAAAGCTCACTTTTCCTTCTCAAGTTCTGCAAATATTTTCAGACTCAGGGTTGGGTAGGGTTAATGCAAAGGACTGATGCCTTTTCAATGGATTAAAACAATTTAGAATTCATAATTCCTTCCTGCTATTGTGTTTCCGTGGTACCATCTCTTCTTGTCTCAAGAATGCTTGTACATCATGGCATTTTTCTCACTATCGTCCAACAAAGTGGGGATTTCATGTATGAGCGCGGAATAACAGGGCTGAGAGGCACGTCCATGGCCCGGAGGTGTAGCTGGCGTAGAGCAGGCCATCGAGAAGGTGGCTGATATGACAGCGGCCACTGGGTGACACGGAGCAGACACACTTAGCATTGAAAGGCAATCATGAACCCCTGAAGATTGGGAAAGGAGCACTGATGGGACCACACTGACTTACTAGCGATAGAATACACTTGCATGTCCGTCGTTTCTAAATAAGGATTTTACAAATTGCCCGAGTTTATACTTGATACCTTAGCTTTTTTTAAGTTAGTATCTCTTACGTTTTCGTCTTCTTCGCTGTGGAAAAAAGTAAATGAGCGGTGGAATAATGAGAGAATTAAATCCACGCCTATAATCGGGCATATCTCGTAGCAAGTAAGTGGCATATCCCCAGTTTTTCGATTATAAATGTGTTTAGAGATTTCGTTTTTATGGCCAGGCAAAACTGGCTTAGACGGAAGAGCAAAAATGCCGGCTCACTCCACCAGGCTCGTGGAGGGAATTGGATGTGAGGGGACCTACGAGACGTCAGTGGGAGAGCAGCGAGTAAGTTTTATTTTTTTCCGTGATTAGAAGGAAAGCAGTCCGTGTGGCACGCGAATGCAATTTGATTCAATTTACTACTGAAAAGCCGTCTTAGGCTGTTCAGAGTCAACCTAAAGGGGCCCCTCGTTACCATTTAAAGTCTGTGAAAGGCGAAACTACTGGGTTGGCAACTGAATGACTGCTGATTTGAAGTAAAAATAAAAATTCAGAATTTGTGCTAAAAATATAACTTTCCGAGATTAGGCAACGTTGTTTTCGTCGATGAACTGTTGCCATCGCTCGGGTGGTGTCATAACTCCAATTTCATAGAATTTCATGAAAAAACACAATCAAGTGTGATTTGACACAATTAGCGTCATTCACGGTTTTGCCGTCTGAGGATTTCTGCATGGAAAGACGAAATAAGTGAGAGTCTGAAGAAGATGGACGTGTCAACGCAATTCAGCCTGAGATCATCCAAGAATTTTTGGCGAGTGACCAAAAACGTGTTGTGTGGGGCTTCGCCAGCACGTCGTCTTTTCAGAAATGGGTCAACTCCGTTGCCTTTCAGATGCTGCTAATGCGTTGCACCAAGAGAATTTCCTTGAGCTAGTGAAGTGTCCTGGCGTAGCAATTTTTTTTAATTTTCCCTTCAATGCACGTAAGCCATTCGCCTCTGAGCTTCTCTGCCACACTGCGTTTCGTGCTCTGACGCTCTGAGAAGAGAGCCGCCTCGAAATGAAGTAGATCTCGTCGACTTCCAAGGGTCGGACGGCCAGAACGAAGTCTGGAAAATTACGTTTGAAGACGTTGCCTTTCTCTCAAGGCCTCATTCCCATCCTCGGCGCATACCTTCTTGCAAACATTAAAATCAACCAGATGCGAACACATGACCGCCTGGTTCTTCCATTTTGGAAGTGGGATAAAAACAAACTACACCATGGAACGAAATAATTTTGGAATGAATGAAAGGAATAAGTCCAAATAGTGGGAAATAATATTGTTTAGGCACTTGGAACACGTAAACGAGGCGAAAGGCGGCGTGCAATTCATCTGTTGCCACCGTCCGCAATCATGTAGTTGCCAGCTCAATAAAAGTTGGCTCGGTCATCCGAGTTCAAGTGAAGGCAGTAAACCTCGGGCTTTTTGTTGAATGTTACACATAACATCGCTTAGTCTGAGTCCATATTTGCCTGCCTGCCTGCCTGCCTGGACGTAATAGTATTGCTCGAAAGCACTACTTCGCCTCGTCCACTGTTAACTGCAACGAAGGAAAGCGAGTTGGCGGTGGAGAGAGTGGTGAGGAGAAAGAGGCGTGGTAAGTTTTATAGCATCTTTGAGGCAGAGTTTGTATTTCCCCAACAAAACTGTCCCCGTCCGAATACCTCAGTCCGGCTGCTGAGCTACAGCATTCGTGTTCTCCGCACGCAATATCCAACGCCCAGCTCTTTTTTCTCTAATACGAGCCCTAGCAGTCCTTCCTATTCACTCTTTGCCCCGCATTCTTCCGGATAACAGTCAAGAATTCCGAAAAAACGCTATCTCCTCTTAATCAACCGCGATGGCGCTCCAATCGCCACCATTTGCACGCAGCATGAATGGGTCTGTGCTGCTATCACCTCGGTCATTTCAACCACACTACGAGGCTGCCATGAACTGACTGGTCCCGTAGACGGTGCGTTTTGGTATTTGGGACACACTCGTGACTGTGGGTCGAATGAGGACAATAAATAAGGTTCTCTGAGTCTTTACTCTCCACAACCGGTACAAAATTATAGAATACATTATGCCAGAGAATGGGGAACATGTTGTTCTCATATGAGCTCCATGACCTTGAGGCTTCTGGGTGGACACGGTAGATAATCCTAAATTGCAATGAAATAAGGCAGGTTAGCATTGGGGGAGTTAACTTTTAACTTTAGACCGTGTTTTCGCCTAACTAGACTAACACTCATAGCAGTAACTCAAGCAATGTCTGGAAGACTGTATTTTCAAAGTAGACAGGCCTAAAATAGCCATCAAGCACGTCGAGACTGAATGTCGGGCGCATTGTCCGCCCGAGCTTACCGAGTCATCACAGGGGAGGCTCTTAAGCTCCCACTTCTCATCCGCGGAGTTAAGGTAATTCGACCTGAGATCGTTGAACAGCCTCATACTATTCACCAAGGTCTCAAACTTGGGAATGAGGTAGGACGGGGTCTCCGGGTTCGAGTTGCCCGGCAGCATCTCTACGGTGGGTCTACAAGTCTGCGAAAAGCTATTGCACCTCCGTATTTCCGCGTCCTCTCCATCCGTCACAGTTTCTATCGGTTCCACTAGCTGGCGTATGCTGCTAAATATATACTTGTTGGCAAATTTTGGTTTCGGTTGTTTGCAAGAGAGATCTAGCGGTTCTTCCTTGGGCGGCGTCCACATTCGCGCAGCCAGCAGTTGGCCCCAAAACGCAGTCATAAGCCACTGATGCGTTAGTGTCGAAAGAGGCAGACCCTCCTGGTTAACATTAGGAGTACCTCCTTTGAATGGAACTCGGCTATGGTTTAGCTTAGGTCTTTTGTTATTGTCCGGATAGGAGTTAAGTCGATTCCTATGCTTAGACACCGTCAGAGATTCTTCATAACCCTCGAACACGTCGTAGAGGAGGGTGGAAGATTCACTTTCCGGGGAGGAGTCGAAACATAAGCGCTTGGGACTGAAGAGTTGTCGGCGGGCCTCGTTAAGATCCTTCCCACGGGACCGTTTTCGGCCAAACTGAAAGATGATTGGATCAACGGAGTGTGGTGGCGCGGGCGGTGGGTAATCCGGTGAGTAGAGGGGTTTTTCCTCCTTTTTTGGATGAGACTCGTCAAATAATTCAGCTTCTGCAAAATGGAACGCCTCGATTGCGAGTCTGTGATGTAGAAGATGAAGAGTTACAGCATAATTAACTATCCTGTGCTATTTTCCCATTCAAAGTTTATGACGTGTTCATCGCACAGGACCCCCTCCCCTTAAAGTGGGGCGTCAGATAGGCGCATTATCTCACTGATTCCACGAGTGGCAACCCGCTTCTTCCTACTAAACTTGGTTAAGACTGAATTGTGCCACTACGATTAATTGCGAAGGTCCTTTGTCCTGCGTGGAAGAGATCAGTAACCACAGCTATTCCTTCCACGTATCAATAATAAATTCTTCACAGTACGGGTAGAAATTAGTACAAATCACCCCAGGGCCCAACAGTTAAAAGCCTAAACTGAAAGAAATCATATTACAACAATGCATATTTGTCCTCCGCATCACCACGAGGCATTCTATATCCTTGAGATACAACTGTGGGACTTGACTTTGATGTTTGTTTTATTTTTTCTTTAGGATAACGACCCTTCACGCTTAGTCGTGTGAGTAACACTTGTCGGTGTGACCCAGTGGGTATGTGCAGCGTTCCAAAGCTCTTGTGTATTTTGATCTTGTGTTTTATTTGTGTGATTTGCCGAATTACGCAGACGCCTATCCGAGAGGGGGGTTTGGGGGAAGAAGGAGGAGCATGGTGTGGTTAATCGGTGAAGCTGGAGGCATCCAACTATAGCATCTAATGATATTCATCTAATTAGGGTGGAAATGACAATGTTGAAATCCATTTAATATCGCTTATGTCAAGAGCGAGCCTTCTTTCTCATTATCTCTTATGTACTTCCCTCCCATGTACGATGTTACAACTTTTTGGGGATACCGTGTTGCCCCTGTCAGTTAGTTTGTACATTTCACTCTCAGCAATGAGACTTGGCACTGATCCTCACCCTTGTCAAAATAAAGTCGTGCAACTCAGAGATAAGACAATGCACAAAGGTAAAAGAAAATTCATTCTTAAAGTCGGCGTCCTCGTTTAATGGTGAACATGGGCCAAAGTCAAACAAACATTATTAAAAACCTCAGGGTATGAAAAAAAATGCGTTTATGAACAATGGAAACTTGTAAAGACATTTTAGCTCTTCCTATGCCCTAAATAAACACCAACACACCCTGCGTTTAATTTGGATGGTGGTTTTAAGCTGATTGAACAGAAACAAGGGATCCGGGGGAGGGGGGGACTCAAAGCCCCTAGACTTTCAGTGATGTAACCGAAATGGCGAAAAGAGATCATGCGAAACTGCTGCCATCTGCTGGAAATAGAGCGGTTACGTCCTAACACCTCCTTAACGAAGAAATCGATAGGCATGGGGAAAGGGGGAACACTCAACGCACCTGAGGATAAACATTGCGTTTTTCAGGCGGAAGATAACGAAGTAGCTCAAGTGTAACACAACCCCGAACTGTCTCCAGTCTGTGTATACTTACTGCCTAAAAAGGTATGGGGAGGGGGGACGCACACAAATGACATCGCTGCAAGAGGAGAGTACGAAGGTGAACTCCAACGTGGGTTTCAATTGGCCGATACGCCTGCGTCGCGCACCATTTACGCCAGAGTGCGCGTTAATGCATGTGTATGCGCGTGCGCACGTGCGTGTACGGACATTCGGATGTGCGGAACTCGGGTGGGCGTGAGAAGTGCAGCAGTAGGTGCGTACAAAGGCCACCAGACCGCGACCACGGCACTTGCACGTGCGCACATCCCCTCGAGCCGCCCAATAAAAATGCTGCGGCTGCGGCAGTTCAACGAATGATTTTTCTGCCATAAAAGCGTGGTCTAATGGGAAGAATTGTTAGTGCACACGGGCAAGCATTTCAAACATTGTCATTACAAGACTGTGCATTAAATGGGGACCTAGTTTATTTTTTTAAAATCACTTTCCTCTACACGGTTATTTTACTAACAGAGAGTAACTTCGGAGGTATTTACCATTGGGGCGAGCACATCACATTGCAAGCAATATGCACGAGACTTAAAGCTCTTCACTTTCTTAGCCTAGATGAACCGCTACTACTAAACTATTTGGTAGAATGGCAGATGATGTTTATCCGACTGATCATTTGCCTGCCCCTTGGCCTGGCTGTAAAGACTAAGTCGAGTCACCAACCCTTGAAGTCTATCAAAATCTAAATGAAAGGCAGGCGACGTTCCGAAAGTAGGAAGAATGCAGAGCGGAAGAAAGTGATACTTCTTCCTGAGGTGTCTGGAAGTACTGTTTGAAAACCTTTTGAGACTCGCAGCAATAACAAATTGTGGACTATGGTTGTTTTTTCGAGTAATAGAAGAACTTAGCATAGGACAGTGTATCCTGAACCAGCGGATAGACCATCATTCCGCACTGCTTTGGCTTATGGTAATGTCATGCATGAGTTGGGACAACATTCTTAAGAAAATACGTGGTAAGCTCTCCCTGTGCTACATGATAAAGCGTGTTGTTTCGACTTCTTTTCTCCCCGCACCTCCTTTTCATCCTCGCGGTAGCAACTTCTTTTACATAAAGGTGACCGGTTTATGGCCGCTTGTGTAGGTGACGGCAATTGTCATTGAGTTCGGGACCTGGTGGAGTTAAGTTTAAGAAGTTTAGGCAATTCGCAATTCCACAAACCTTGTAGCCTCACAGATGTTTGCTTATGCTACGAGATGAAGTCAGAGAATGGGAAAAATGTGTGGGGATTGAGCAGGCACTAAGAGTTAACCTCGCTCCTTGCCATGCTTATAGAAAACAAAGGTGATCAGCATCCCCACCCTCCTCCTTTATCGCCGTAGACAGAGTTCACGAGGTCTTAAATCCAGACGCTTAACCACATTGGTGAACCAATGTTGCATCTGCCATTCGTTGCCACTCTTGAGGCGGGTAAACAAGTCGCAAAAGGACTAGAAAAATCCTTTTTTCAGGTGTAGTGTGTAGAATTTGTTCTGACATTTGTCCACACTTTCACTGAGGTTAGGGAAAAGTCTTAGCGCACACACACACACACATCATGGCAATTTTCGAAACTGCGCCCCTCTCCTTATCCCTCCCTGACTCCTCCCTTCGCCCCGGCCCCCACCGGTGAAGTTAACGAGCAAAAACTACATTTGCCCACACGAAGCAGGCTAGTGTTTGGCAAATGCTAATTGCCTATTCACTGACTCGGGGGACTTTTTGGCCTTAGTCCTTCTCCTCCTCCTCTTCCTCCAGTTTTGGTTCAGTAATTGCTATTACGAGTGTCGAGTGTGAACAAGAACGCGTATCACCAGTCAGACGACTTGATCACATTACATGAATGTCTTTTTTCTAAAACACAAAGACCCCAATGAATTGTTATGACCGCGAGATTCACACTCGTCGCAAGTCATTTGACCGCATCACCACTTGACGCATAGCAGGAGCAACATGATCTCTTCCATGCTTGTGGGCAGATGCTAACACAGGCTATTGCGTACTCGCACGCTACGAGGAAACGGAACTAGGTTGAATTAAGAAACTCCGTATAGTGCGACAGATTGACGTGCCCTAAAATGCAGAACATGCCATGCTCACGCCGATTGTCGTCTCCAGTGATGGCAGAATTCCACTAATCTCACTTCTGTGCTTCCTTCCTTGAAGACATTGTTCACCACGGGAGTTGTACATTTTAAGTAAAAACTGATAATTTATGTATTGGAGGCGATGGAAATGTCCAGAGCCACCTTGCGGCAAGCCACAAGAGGCGCGAGGATCACGTAAGGAAGACGGGTCATCAGGAACAATGTGGCGTTGGTAGGAGATGCTTCAAATGGCAAAAAGCTGATGCTGATGACAATATGGCCGGCACCGAAGGCCTACCCTCATATATTACTGGCTTACCAGAAGGATCATCGCACTAAATAAGGTTATTCAGTACCACGGCGAGACCTGGAGAGTTCATATGCACGCTGGAAGGAGCGCGAGTGACCTCTGAGACGCCGACCGTCAATCCGTAGCTCACCGTTTCTCAGACTCCAGATTGTGAATCTAGTTTAGGTTGGCTAGTCGCCGCAGGTGTAAAACCCCGCAGATTAACCACCACCCGTGCCACAATCAACCCTAACACCTCGACTGTTCCATAGGCATAAAACTAGAAGCTAATGCCCACAATGCACCATCCGGGCGTTTACTTGACAGACAGGCATCTTTGGCCCTGAAAGCATGCACAATGGGGATGCCATTGCCCTACCTGCGAGACGTGAGTGACCCCAGCCCCCACGCTTTCGGTCACAACCTCAGCGGAAAAGTCCTACTGCTCACCCAGAGCCATGCAACAACCTTACCTGTTTCCCGGTTCTGACATGCTGCCATGGCGGGGCGGCCAATGAGCGTCCCCGCCCGCCTCTTTTGATTTCGATAACCTGCGTGCATCGTATCACCGACAAAATCTCTGCCCGACTAAACGCGTCTCATGCCAGGCGCCATTTAAACATCAGTCAAACTGACCGAATTCTCGGACCTCCACAAAAGCCGCTCATTCAGAAATCCCTAAGACCTATGAGTTTCAAAAAAGCATACCATGTTACCCGCCCAGGGTGCCAGTTTTGTTCAGTAAAAGCTTACAGACAAATAGGGGGGTTAATAACAGCCCTTGAAGTACTATACTGGAGAACAGAAAAGACACCCAGATGGTGATGGGAGATCTACCATAAAGTGCCAGTACTAGCCACTAGGCGCGCTCCGGTAGCGTCGACAAATGTTAGAATAATTTAGGTATAATATATGTCAGGAAGCTACTAAACTGAAACACTGGACCACATACCTGCACTCGACTCCACATCTCAACTATGGCAGTACAAAAATAAAACGAAATCGCGCTTGCAGTTACAGCAAAACCACATTCTCTTTGCTCTTCTTCTCAATCTACAAGCCACATCGAAGTGTAAACAAAATAAGGAGACTGAAACAAAATACAGAGAGAACTGCGCCACGTCCCGTCGCCGGCAGTTCACGACCCCCCTTCAAGCACCTCAGTTGTTGCGCTTTCGCTGGAAAGAAAAGGAAAGCGAAGTTTTAGTAATAGCCATGTACAAAACCAAGTGGAAACCAAGAAAATAAAAACACTATTAAGAAACAGTATATTCATTTGGACTTCAAGGAGAAGAAGCGAGTAATAATAGTCGAATATGGAATTTCAGATTTTTGTGACTCTTACTAAATAAGGGGGTCTTGTCTTGGTGTTAGCAAGTGCCAAGCGGGTTTGGCCATTACTCCGAGCATAATAATATCAAGGCGCGGTGAATGGAATACTCAACTGTAACAAAAGGTTGCAATAAAAAAGGCCATTTCTCTGGACATTTAGCCGGAGCGATTCTTAACACCGTGATATTGTAAAAAAGTCGAATAGAAAATTCGGAATAATCAAAAAACTGCCTCCATTATTTGACCAACAAAAGGTAAGTTGTGGGTTGACTCATTGTTTAATCATATCAGAAATGTGGCGAGGTTTAAGTAAGTTTAAATCCCGAAAGAGGTGAATAATTAAACGAAGTTGAAAACTCGACTACCGCTCCATAAGAAAAAGATTTAGCATAATTTCTAAATAAAAAAAACTGGATGATGTCATGAAACAGGTAAGTTTATGAAAGCAATCGTCTAGGGAAAACAGAAATGTCATCAAATAAATCGTGACGCTATCCAATCAAAAGGAAATAATTGTTCCCAAACACAAAAACAAACGGCAGAAATAATGAAATTCTACCATTATTTATTCGTGTGAATGTGTTCTGTCAAATACGTCGTAGAACGAAAGAGGAAACAACAGCGAACAACCCTCAACACAACTCTAACTTCTCCGCAGACATCACGGTGAGACGGGAAAAAGCCACCACACCCACCACACCTTAAACTCCGCCACTCCAACGGACGAAAAGTGAAAACACTAAACCCAGCACACACAGAAAAACGAAGGATAGAAATAGATATTCTAGCACAAGGTGTCCTAAACAGTCGGCACATAAATGGCTCGAAAGAGGATGAAAAAAAATGCAAAGCCAATCTTTCCATCTTATATTTTCATAAGAGGACAAAGTTTGTGACACGTTTCCAGTTGTTTAGAATCTTTGGTTGTCAAAAAATACCAGGTATTCGTACCTGAAGCTGGGGTGGGGTAAAAACAGCGCAACCTGAACGAGAGAAGGGCACTGAGCCGCGAAGGGAAGTGGTGTTACCAATTCCGCTACCACCGCCACGACCACCGCCTCTGTTGCGCCTTTTCCGACGGCCTGAGGAGCCCGGCACCTGATGGTTGCGGCCTGTATCTCCGGTGTCATGGGAATCTCTAGGCGAGCCAATGGTTTGGAGGGTGACTGTGAAGGCTCCACTAGTGGTAATAACAGCTAAGTTTGAATAACCTCATAACGGACGTATTGTCCAATTTAGAGTTAAAATAAGTACTTGAATGGGGCGGAGGATCATTAGCCAAGTCAACTGTCAGACCGCCGGAAAGACTTTGATGAGTTTGTGACTTGGTTGCCTTGGATAATTTCTTCAACTGAAAAGGTAGAAGGACGGACTACAAATAGTGAGATGCAATACTGAATTAAGGAATAGAGTCCATAACTAGAGCATGAACGACACAAAACTGTTCGGGCTCCCAATTATGAAAATGATACTAGTACAATGTCTAAAAAGGAAATATCTATAATTTAATATAAAAAGTTACGGAAGTTTATCAAACATTGGGGCGATAGTTTGTAAGAAAAAATCATTGTAAATTCACCAAGACAATTCGTTCAGGTAACATGCACGGTACCAGAAATGGAGTATGTTCAAACACAAGTACGATTTAAGGCCCACCTTTTGATCGCGAAGTATTACCACATCAGTGCCGGTACTAGCGTTATCAAGCTCCTTCGAACTTAGAGATCGACTCTGCCCAGTCGTTACGTTTAGTTGAGAAGGATACTCTATCCCGGGCTTTTGTTGCTGTTGCCTGTTTTTAAGATTGGCCAGTGCACGGGATTGAGCTGACCGACCAAGGCAAACACTTCTGGGACGGAATTTTGCGCCTAAATCCTCTACCTCTATCGCCTCCGCTAAGAATAGAGAGACAATTTCATATGAGTAATGAAAAGATGCTGAGTCAAAAATAATTAACGCTACGTATCAAGTTAAATAGATGTATTCTAGCACATAACAGTGTCATTTTCGAAAGTTGGGAATATGTGTATAATCATTTTCGGACCAGCAGAAAAGACTTTACACTCAATAACAAAAGTAATGACGAAAACTGCACTCACCCGCAGTGAGCTTTATCGGCGAAGGAACATTGCCATCCAGAATCTGAACAGACTCAGGCAGAGGAGGTTTAAATAAGGGGTCTTCATTAATTCCAAGGGTGGTGGCGGTAGGGCCGGATGAATCATTAGAAACGGGGTGAGACTCATTTTCAACAGACATATGGTCTGAAATTTGCATTGGCTTGACCACGTCCAAGAGCTAAAACCGAAAAAAGAGTACTCAAAGGATCACCGAAATGTCTTACGTTAACCCGAGAACTTGCTCAGTACCTTCTGAAGCACGAACCGGCTGGGGTCCATAAAGACTCCAAGGACGGGTTTCGGGTAATGAGGAAATCTACGTCCAAATAAAGAAGGCTTTGTCAAGGGACTTCTTTTTAGCGAATCTAAAGTTTGTATGAACATATAGTGAATATTTCATAAAGCAACCATTATCGTAAAAGGAAAAGGAAATTACTCGGAGAGGAATTCGTCAGAATTTGATGCCCAACAGAGCGCAAATCGTGGGGTGCGGACCGTGATGCGGTAGAGTACAAAGGGATTACGTTAGACGTTAGATTTGGGAGGTTTACTGACTCCAACGTAACTCTATCCTGATCGATTTCCTAGAAAAAGAATGCTAATAAAACACTGCCTCAACAGCCAAAAATTGGCAAAATACACTCACTTGTTCAATGTTTTTACCATTCCTGGCCTCGAGAATAATCTTGTGAAAGTCTGCCACGTACTTGCGCAAAAGAGGCGGAACGGGGTTGCAACAGGCAAACATACCAGTTGTTTCCCTACACGACAGATATTTTACTACTAGTTTCGGGAAAGTAGAATTTTAACAATAAGACAAAAGAAGTAGACATACTTGGGAAGTTTTTCCGCTATTTGGTGGATCAAGTGGTTGGGGAGAACAAAACTGAAAGAAAAATGGAACAACCATTGATAGTTATGCATGTTTTCGCCAATCGTTAAATTCTTTGCCGAACTTCTCTGATTAGACAAGATCCTTGGCAATTTCAATTTTCTTTGAGAAATTTAACTAAACAATATTCATACCTTCACATACAAAGTTGTATCAAAGTTACACACGAAATCAACCGATACTAACGGGTTCAACATTAGAATTAAGTAGTAATGTTGAGAATCTCATGAAATAACTACAAATTTTGCCTGCCGAGCCATCTCATTTGTGAAAAACGAATGCTCGGTGCCGCAAATTGTTTAACTAGACGATACTATATTTAAGAAACTATCAGCAGAATAAGGGTGACTGAGCGATCTAGGGATAATGAAAAGACTATGAACACGATGTTTATTTTGATACATCAGTCAGTACAGCTAGTCTACCTAAATTCCCAAAAGTGCCATTCATGAATAGCGAAATCAGTTCAAGCTAAAAAAGCGCTCGAAATATGGATCGTGGTTAACGAAGAACCACATGAAAATGGAACAAGAAACGTACGCACGGCTTTCATCTTCGTTTCGAGCAATGGAGTCTCGCAGAATGCACAAGTGTTTGAGTGCGTAGAGTTGCCGCTTATTTAGGGACATATTACTATCCGCATGCGGTTTTAACAGGTATTCCAAATTGTTAAACCTCGGTTTTTTGTAAATCTAACAAGAAAACAGATAAGGCGGGATACAAAGTGCAAAAATAAAAAATTGGTACTCACACGCAGACAGAGCCGTCGACTGCGTTCCAGAGCCTCATTTAACAGATTCTGACCCGCCAGCAGGCCACGAAGATGTTCAGCCACGTAAAGCAGATAGTGCGTGTCTGATCGAGCATAATCAATCAGCTCTCTGGGAAGAGGCCTAAGTAAGAAATGATCAATACAAAGTTAAGGCTACAATGGTCGTGCTGCTATGCACAAAGTAGACAAAGCTAGTCATCACAAGACATTTAACACAATTTAGTATATCACGTCAAGCACACATGCTCGTCATCGTATTGTTGGTACTGGTGATCTTACAGTTATTATACAACAATAGAAAGAACTCACTTATAGGCTTACAAGCCATGCTATCTCCAAAGTTAATTGGCACTGTTATCAAGTCTTAAAGGAGTATATAAGTACCAGAGATCGGCATACGTATAAAGATATATATTTACGTAAGACAGCTGAAATAATAGTAAAATTGCACTAAGGTCAATGTATAAACGAAGCCCACATAGCAAATAATTCCTGAAGCTGTCGCCGTAAACCTAATATCTCTCAAGGTCACACCGTAAAGAAATCACTGTAAGTTCAAGCGCATGATAAATTTCAAAAAAATTACAATTAAATGACGTGCCTAATCCGCCAATCTGCCAGTTGAAAAGCTTTATTCGGAAAAATCCCAACGAAGCGTTGAAGGAGGTAAGCGAGAGAGAAACGCGGGAACTGGAGCGTCCGGGCCGCCTGCCCGGTGTCAAAGAGGTTAATAATATAGACGCCAAAGTCACGTTGAAGCCACATTAAATCCAAATCAGAACCGTGAAGCACTTTAACAACTTTTGGATCTGTGAATAATTCATTCAAACGTCCAAGGTGGTCACGGAGAGCAAGGGCATCGACGATGTAGTCTTTGGTTCGCGTTGAAAGTTGTATTAAACAAGTAATACCGAGGAATGAGCGGTAGCTATGATGCTGCGTGTAAATGGAATTAAGTAAGACCTCCCAGATATACAGACTAATAATATTATACAATACTAATTACCTCCAAATCCACTGCAACTTCTGATGCGCCACTCAGTTCCTTTAGCATATTACTTAGCATATCGACGTTATCCACAATATCCAAAGGAGTTTCTTCCAAAGAGGACGGCTTCGGGTTTGCCGCGATGGGAATGTATTTATAATCTTCCAAATTCCTCTTTAAGTCCTCGAGTTCTGACAGATAGGGGTGAACATAATCAAACGTTTCAGGATCGGCTTCGAAATTGCAGTCTAAAAAAAACAACACTTGAATTAATTATGGTCACTTTTTCATCATAGAATACGGCAAGTAGATTACCTTGCAATTCAACTATCGCATTTGGTTTGGACTTTAAAATCGGGAGGAATGGTGCATGACTGTTGTCTGGTGGGACAGTAAAGAAATTTTGCGGACGAACAATGTGTTTGGAAGCAAAGAGTCTCGTTGGATTCCGACCAACCGCATCCCATGGGCGTTTGTTCACTTTACAACCATTTGAAGAATAGTTATTCTGTTTGTCATAATCAAGATCATGGGTTACCTCATGCAAGGATATAGAAGTTTGCCCATCATCCAGAGTGACCACAAAGTTCTGGACATTGCTGTTATTTCCTTTGTCTGGAAATTCCTCCTTATCCATTTCGGCAGTCTACAGGGTAGAATGTTGTGCAATGACATACTATGCGGTCGAGGACACCATCATTAATTGATACAAGCGTATTGAACTTCTCTTCTAAGGATTTGGGCTGAGGCTGATCCATTATATTCGCATTACCATGTAGTTCATCAATGATGCTTTGAACCCTACAAATTGACTACGAGTTCAAGAATCATACGTTGACAATATGTGATTGGAATTTCCATTCATAACGGCTTTGTATTCGGCATAATCATTGTAATAAGTAAAAGCCGGGGTAGAATGGGTGGGAAATTCATGGGAAAACTTAACGGCCTGGGCGACACTTGGCACCAGGGTCTGCATCAAAAGTAATACAAGATTCCTCTAACCTACTGATACAAGATGTCTTGAGGCGTTGGTTAAATCATCTTCAGAGCCACCCTTAAGTATATCGGACATCGCATTAGGGGACAGCATGAACGGACATTCGTCACACACAGGCGGTTTGCCACTTTTCAGCCAATTAAAACAAACATTCTCTGGAAATGACCTTCAATTTATCAGGAAAATTTAATCGCGCCTTCAACTAAATTTAAACGCAAAGTCAGAATTTGTCAAAACATTCAATCAAGGTGTTAACATTACTTTTACATAGTTTGCGAGCTTTCGACCACAGCAGGTAATTATCACCCATATAGTGTGAAATAACTGTACGATTTCGCCTTATCTTGCTTGCAGTCCCGATACGTATGCGAAAAGTAAAACTTTCTATAAATTCAGTCCTTTTGGAAGCAAATGGTGAATTCCACCGCAATTCAATTTGCCCCGAAAACTCTACTTCAGTCCCTAAACGGGCTTGTGAAACCCCTAAAATCCTAGTATTTTACCCTTTTAAAGTCAACAGCTGAACATGAGAATGTGGTCCCTTCTTAACCGCCCTACGTGCTTCATTTCCCAAGAGGATATGCTACAAAGTATAATTCAATAACTTCTCCAAGGATGGTACTCCAGCTGAGTTATTCAAAGCAATGCAAAATATGGACCAAAATAACGGCTTTAGCAAAGATGTAAACCCTTTAATATCAAAATCGTCATCACAACCATTGGAGGTAGTGTTAGAGTGTGAAAGCGGCGCAAACTTACTTTTTGATTGCTGTCTTTGATTAGATTAGTTTGCCGAAATTAATATCTAAAAACACGTTTCTACGAGGAAATTAACAGGACATAAATGTCAGATTTAAACAATTTTCTCATATGCGTAATGCGTGGTAAAATAGACTATGAAAATTAGCTGTTTCACCCTTTTCTCCTAAGGGGTAACACCGCACCAATAAATTTAGACAAGTTGCCAACGCCATATACTTTTTAGAAGCAAAGCAAAACTCGTTAGGAAAATGCTGCATTAGTGTAATACCAATGCCTCGGTTTTGGACATCCGATTTACGAATGGCTGACCTTACTTTCGGGCAGCCACATAGAAAAATAACCTCTCTTTTCATGCCCAAACATATTTTCTCTTCACTGCGACAAGAGGTTTAGGACACGCACTACTCGATTTCCTACCAGTTTACCCATCTTTTGATATTTAGGCCTCTGCCTTTAACTATTTGACCTGTCTCCTGGTTTCATTAGTGGGCTTCAGCACACCATTGTGCACAAACCACGATCCAGGGCTATGAGGAATTTCCCTTTGTACTATTTTGCATATTTATATTTACCTACAACGTAGTCGTCTTGACAATACCCATGGGAATGGCGTACAATCCTTCAAAGAGCATCACGGGTAAAGAGGTATGGCCTACTCTAGCCTAAACACCAGCCGTCGCCGCTCATTTAATGCCCGATTAGTTCAGCTAACTGGAAGCCACACAGTCAATATTAATGACCATTCAACCATGAAGAACCTACGCATGGCTCTCTCAAGAGCCGCTGAAGTAAGTGCCTAAATGGCCCCTGAGGTAATGTCATTTATTAAAGTTAGTCAAGGGCTGTGCGAATAATAATAGTCTCGATAATTCATCCACTTTTATTGTACTTCTTATAAATAGTCCCTCCATTTGATGCTATTGAGTGAATATTGCAAGTGACTTTTGTGTCACAGACCCGCACCACTTCAGCTGCAATTTACTTTGCTACTGGCGAAGTAATGGCTTACCCCACCCTTCCGTTTATGCCATCTTGAGTTCACTTGATGCATACACTAGAGGTCGTGTTTGGAACCTGAGCCTAGCCAGAGTATGAAGAGCGGACAAGTGAAATCAAGTAGATTTAATTACAAAACCGCCGTCAGAGTAAACCGAGCACAGGCACTCTACTGTCCCCTACCCCTCTCCGTCGTGTACTGCGACAGTGTCAGGTGACCACTAAATACACATTTGGAACTTATTTTTTGCTGAAGGCATAAAATCCTAAGTTCCAGTCAACAGAGTACTTAGTCAAAATCGACATCTTTTCTTAAGTGCCTGACTATTAGGTGCATACCTGAGGTGTAATTTATTTTAGACTGAGGCGATATTACACGAAAAACGCTTGGCGATGCAAGAAAAACAGAGGATTCGAGAACTGGTCAATCGTGGAATTATCGAAGCACCTGAACCCCGAATAGCCAAACAGGGAGCCAAAGTCAAAATTCGTGTCACTCACGACACAGTCGGGACTCATCGCTTGCCGCAGACACCATGAGAAGTAGTGGGTTTGAAATGCTCATGATCAACTAAGCCGAAAATAAATATTATACAAGTCACCTACGGTTGAAATTTGGGTTGCAGAGGCAGAGGTTGTCCCAAACCCAGAAATAAGGCGAAAAGTATGTAGTAGTCCCCTGAAAAAGGAAGAAGTGTACCAAAAAAGGGTCCTGGAGGATGAAACTTGCCCAATACGTCAACTCCCCCGAGTCCATTAATATGTCCGCCTGATGCATGATACCGATTTCTCGAAATGGGGAGAGACACCAACCTACTAAACCCTCCCACGCCATTAATAAATGCGAAATTTACTTTCCGAACCATTGTGGTGGGAAGCTCGACTAAGGTATATTATTTCGGTGTTAAGAGACACCGACTGGCACCAGTGACACCATTAGCGGTTTATCATAGCCCCAATCCACGAAATGAATTTGGCCAGATACAAAGGAGAGGTTTTATGGGGGAACTGAGTTATGCCGCAGGTAGGAATGCTGCTTGAGCCCCAAAGCAAGCACTTTCAGCATTCTGTCGTCTCAATTGTAGGCGTACCCAGGACAGTGCCGATTTGCAGGTAATCAAAGTCATATTTGGTGTAGAATAGCATCAAATTCGGTATCTTTGAAGAGACAGACTTTGGCAGATTAATGATGCGCCGCAATTCCAGGCCTGATACAGCATTTAGAATGATCAAATTTCGGTTGCTGTCGGAGGTTTAAAGCAAAAAGTAAAGGGAAAAAGCAATTAATGACAAAGTCTTTATTGTAATAAAAAAGTAGACAACATAATCTGTACCTCGTGAATACGCAATGTAGTATAAAATTCAGTTTGACAGGAGGTAGATTGGATTTTTTCGCGTCTCCTCCGAATTGTTCAAAAGAAAGTCAATTGAAATATTCAGGTCCCTTAATTAATAGAGAAGAAACAATATTAGCTCTTGTGCTTCAACGAATAAGCAAGAAATTTAACTCACCGAGGCGAGTGGGGAGGGTGTGTGAAGTCGACTCGCCCACTTATTACGTCACCTTGTCGTAGTGACAGAGACTGAGAAAGGTAAAGTAGCGTCTGCTGCCAGTGGGTGGGACTGAACAGAGGCAAGAAAACAAGGTGACTTTTACACTTTTTGAGGGGACGAAGTACACTTTATTGGGTTGAAAATTATGAAACAGACGTCTTTGTCAAGTCTGTGTTCAGCCACGACTCACCGAGATACATCGCAACGTGCACTCGATATTCCTATTTGCAAGTTTCAATGATATTTTTCATTCTCGTTTCGAAGAATTTTCCGTTTTCGTATCCCACTTTTATGCTATTTTTCACCGAAATTAGACGGGAACAAAATGCGATTTACATTTACTTTTCTTACACGAGTTTAAAGTGAAACATAACGCAGCTCAACGAGCTTCAAGAAACATTAAGGAGGCATTCGGGGTGGATCCACAAATTTCGTTCTGGCGATTTAAGTATCGTCAAGGAGCCTCGCCTCGAAGAAGACCACCGGCCCACATTGATGACTAGGAGGGGGAATTAAGGACGATGACTACGAAGTCCGGTCCACGCACCCAACTAATCGTCGATTTGGGTTCAAACTTTCGCCCATTCGACTGTTAAAACATTTGCGTGCAATAAACTAAAAATAAAGTGGGCTCTTACGCGTCAGCCATACGAACTGACGCAACTGCAGGTGCTTTAACGCTTCAGGAGAAAGTGGGCATCTTTATTGCTTCCTTCGCAAAACACGATTACTACCAAACTGTCACTTGTGATGGAAAGTGGATTTTGTATGACAATCGAAGGAGATGAAGTAAATGGGTGGGTAGAAATGTGCCGCCAGAACACACCTCTAGGGCGAAATTTCACCAAAAAACAAGTTATGGTTATTACCGTATGGTGGAACGGTCAAGGAGTGATCATCCACTATTCCTTCCTCTGATACAACCAGGATAAAGCATAACGGAGGGGAATTTTCATTGTTGAGAGAAAAATTATGTCATGCATGAGGAAAACTTATGGAGAAAAGATAACCAACGCTGTTCAATCGACACAGCGCAGTTCTACTGCATGAGGACAACGCACGACGACCATGTCAAGCTTTAATTATTGTTGACAATTTAAATAATTTCTCTACAATATGACATTCTCCCACATCCTCAATATTCACCCGGTGTTTTTCCGTCAGAGTATAGCCTTTTTCATAATTACCAATTGTTTTTAAGTTAAAAAAAACACAATAGCCGACATGACCGAAGACGATCTGCAAATGAGCCTCAGCCACATCATCTCCTGCCCATTACCGTAATTATGACGTTGGAAACTATGAAACGGGTGTTTTGGTTGAGCAGAAAGCAAAAACGTCAAGTTTTTCAGCTATTTATTGCATTCAATCAGAATAACTTTTACTGGTATCTACCTCACTTTGAATAAGATGCTATTTTTAGAGCTAATAAACGAATAAAAGACGCTTTTATAATATCATTTTTGTTGATATATTCTCCTATCTCTCAAGAATATACCTTAATTACGAAAAAGATAATGGTCGGTCGGCAGTTGAGATATCGGGTGACTTTCTGCCACCCGGTAGGCGACTTATATACATCACTTCCAAAATAATCTATTTTTAAAGTTAATAAACGGTTCGAAGACTCATATAACTTATCTTCAGATTACAAAAAAAAGATGATATTCAGCGGGAGAAGTACCAGGGTGAACATGGAGGATGTGGTGAAATGCCAAATCGTAGAGAAGTCGGGGATGGTGGACGGAGGGGGAGGATTCCGAGGACGAGGAATGGGGGCTCGATGAATCACTCGCAATTTACGACCAGCATTAATCGTGATAGAAGATCGCAGCATGGAAATACTCCGTATATCATAAGTTTGGGAGTTTTTGGTCCAAATTGAGATCAGGACTTACGCTTTATAAGGTGAAGTGGAGAGAACATCACCGTCTGGGAACTCAACGGAAAACCAGATGACGAAGCCCCTAACTGCCACAGTGCCAATCGCCATAACCTCGAAGTCTCCCTGCAGAGGTGAAAGTGGAGCGCCATGACAAATGCTACTTAATTACGCTTAAGTATAAATCCAATTTGCAGGTGACTTCAGCCGACGGAAATAAGTCCGTACCCGTAGATCTCAGGCATTGTGCCAAATAAGGCAAATAAACCATAATTCCCCCTATAATCCTCAAATGCGGACTAAAAACTGCAGAATATCCTCATCCAAAACTGCTCATAACTCACCGACTAGGTGTAAGGAGAGGATTTCAATGCTTTCTAGAAGGTAGGAACGGTGCCTTAGTAGGAGATTAACTTGTATCTCCTGTTCAGTACTACTGATAATAAAGCTAAGAATCCCAAAATCTCAACGTCTTTTAGTTATCGAGAAAAGAGAACAAGAACACGAGAACAAACCTTTACGCCATGCGCAGATAATTCCGCCGTCGAAAGGGTTGCTAAATCCAACGTGACCACTTCCGATGTTGAGGTGACAACGCACTTCGGGTCCATCATGTCTACGTGGGCCTGTCTCTCCAAGTCCTCCCTCACCGCGGATGCAAATGCTCCTGTCAAGCGAACCTAATACGAAAGAGGGCCAACGGTGAAGCGATCTGTAAACAGTAATTATCATTCAAAGGAATAATCACACTACTCAAGCATCTTGGAAATAATCTTTTTGTACAAAATATGGGATAATTGGCCTGGCGATTGCTCTCAGCTTTGTAAAAATCGAGACATTTTTGAGAAGGCCATAGGCGGTCTCAAGTGCTCAAAAAAACTCACCAAACAAAACCTGCGTACTTTCCCAACCTGCTATCCTTATTTGTAACGTTGCAATCTGGGACAACTTTAATACTGCACTATGAAATGGAATAATCAAAAGACCTTGTATTTAAAATCATCCAATTCATCCACCCTCGTCAGCCTTCAGAGCCCAATCACATGGCTAATTTCACCTTTACATTAGAACGAGATTACTTCTGCCATCTAGATTAGTAAATTGGACACCAAACTTAATACAGTTACAGATAAAGGAATATTTTAGCTGATTCCTCAGTTGCCCAAACTGTTGTCGGAGCGATAGCATCATCAAAGAGCTCATTTTACGTGGTTGGGGGGGGGAGGGGTGGAAAGGTCTTACGAGAGTCTTAGATGAGGGCACTTAAGAGAATTATTCAACCACCCATTTAACGATCTACCCTTATTCACAAAAAAAGTGGTTAACGTCACAAGTAAAAGGTATGTTCCAAAAAGAGCTTATTTATAGGGTGAGATCGGACGCTTTTTCGAATTAGAATGGTGGACAAGGCAAAACCGGCGGTGTTTGGGTATAGGCAGGAAGGTGTCTTTTTGCGTATTATGATATATCGAGTCAATCTTTGGTCGAATGATGTGAAGTTAACTGCGCATCGTCTAACAGAGGAGGGGGGTATGAAGGCAAGGAGTTCCGCATTCCTCTCTCAATCACTCCATTTTCCACCGCGAAAAAGAAATTAAGTAATTTTGGACACACTGGAGTTGAAGTAAGTGGTTTTGCCCCGAATGACACCAATTCAATGTTGATAATTACGAAGAACGGAGGAGAGTAATGCAAACAGGTAACGGGGATTCCGACCACCAAATAAATCACCCCTATAAAACACAATAATAAACATAATCATCGTGGTTAAGTACCAGAATCGCATACTTGTAGCCAGGTAGATCTGGATCGGAGTATTACCTTACTTTGTTTTCTGTCAATCGACGAGGGGTCTTTAGAATTCACGATTTTGCCAAATAGAATAGAATAAAACAAGAGAGCTGACGAAAAGCCTTCAAAGATTAAAAGTTTTTGATCGTTTAGATCATAAGCGGTCCCGAGTAAGAGCAGTTGTGTACGATGTTTCGGATGCTTCACATGCAGGCAGACAGTTGGACAAGCGGATGTTTGGCCAAGTTGGCATTTCAATCCGTCGATCGCTCTAGTTATGCTCTGCTTTGGGGCGAGGATGCTTTCGCAAAATCCTTAGCGTAACATATCAGCATTCACGTCTATTCCGCAGCTCCATTTGTCAATGTACTTAGCTTATTAGCCCTGTTGGAAATGGAAGGTCCGCCAAGACTGGGCATTAATTACTCCATCCGAATTCCTAACTCTTAACCGTGGAGCTAGTGTACATGATTTAACAGTGCATTACGACGTTCTATTAATCATTGCGTCCACTTTGCCGATTTACAGGCTCTCGCCTGCACAAAAGATAAAGTGTGGCGAATGGGCAAGTTATGACATCAGACGTAACCACGGAAGGAAGGCATTTTGAAGAGTATTTGCAATGGAAGGATAAAGTCAAACTACCGAAGACAACGTTTCAAGTAATGCAGCAGTGGGCTGGCATCTCGGTAACACTTTAACCGCAAGAGATCCCTGGCACACCTCAATAGCAGAGATGAAGAGTAATCTCTTGGAGCTGCCTTCATTTAACCTGGATTATCTCCCTTTCTCTTGTCATTCCCACCAACAATCATTACGATCTAGTTATTACGTTAAGCCAACGCTGATAGCCCCCCTACGACTTTTACGCCCCTACAGGATACGCTTCATGTAATGTGAACTTGGTTTTCATGCCACTGTAGAAATCGGTGAATTGAGATAACCCCAATTCACCTCCAAGAGTGAGTGATGAGTTTGAAATAAAATGGTTTATAGCAGAGCAGTCTATAGCACGAACGACTTGCCGAAGTTACTGGTTGGAAACAAGTCCGTCACATGCAACCTCCCAGAACGAACGTAGCCTATTTAGTTACTGATTAACCAAAACATGGCCTCAGATTAGTAGCTTACCTCATAAAGGTCGGAGAGCTCCTTACATTTTGCCGAAATTTTATCCTCCTCCCCCTCTTCCTTCCCATCGTCCTCAAGTGCTGCATCCACGGGAGTTTCGGAAAACGCGGCAATGAAGAGAGTGGCACAACAGGGGAAGAGGCGCCTACGACGCCAGGTGGCAAGGTCGCTTGTTGTCATGGGAGCGGAAGTCTGAGGAGGACGAAGATATCGGTCACGGGCGTAGAGCACGGAAGGGAGCATGTTCTCGTAAAGCAGCGCGTGTCCCATCCACTCACTCACTATCGCATCCACCCGATCGACGTCCAGTCGAGCGTCCTCCACCTTACTATTTATCACTAGGTTGAGATCAAAATTCGGGGAAGAAAAGCTCAGTACTGACTCACAAGATTCCATTACCTCCATTATAATCTGAGCATCTGGGTCTAGACATCCTACCATCCCTATGCTCCCACTGAGCTCCAGGTGAAAAGGTGCTTAGGTTTCCAAATTTTTTTTTGGGGTATACATTACAAGAAATTTCGGTTTTTCTACTGAAGAGGGTTTTCAATCAGTTTTATCACATCTGACCCTGATGGTCTGGTAAAAATCCAAGAATTACTCCGGAAATCAACGTGTGATGACTTTATAAACTCAAAATGATCACAATCCTCACATGAAAGACTGGAATCTCCATGGTTTCTTCACCACGCTCGCATATTCGTGGGTTTAGACCTTATGCCTATGCTAAGTAGAAACTTCATAACCCTTAATGATTCCAAATGTCAAGCGGAAGAAACTATAAGCTTCAGTTTAGATTGAATTACACCCGTATTCAAGGTAAACGTAAAGAACTGTTCATGATAATGCACAGAAACTTCCACATTGCGAATGGCATAAGGGAGTACGGATAATGAAGTGTCGGTGAAAAATAGCAAACCGTTTAATGCCCAAACGCCCAGTTCACTAATAAAATTTTAAGATTGCTCCATCAAAGGTAAAAGATAACACAAATGTGGGCATTAGAAGGGTTTATGAACGAGGAGACGTTGTTTGTATGTGGATTGTTACATATGGGTTAAAGATGAAATTCTACTGAAGTAACTAACATTTTTGTTTAAACATTATGAGCAAGAAAAAGTCATAAATACCAAAAGGATTTTGGAAATATCAAAATACTTTAATTGAAGCTGCATTAAGTCTCACAAGGAAGTATGGACAATAAGAACTTAAGGGTAGTTTAACCTCGCTGTGTTCCTGCAGCCCGAAATCCGAGAAGTGGTCTTTGATAGACGCCTACAAACATGGATAACTTTGGCCCGGTTTTTCCGACTGTGGTTTAAGTCGAACTGTGCCCATAGGAGAGTCTGATGGTCTCGAATTTCCCTAAGGGAGTTTTACCTATTTGATGTCATTTTCAAGAAAGCAATCAGTCCAACAAAGACAGACGGAAAAGAATCCAAAAACTCGTATTTTCATGGCCATTACCATGAAACAGTCTGCGAAAAAACGAGTACCTTGTTCATAGGCGCGGTAAATGCAGCAAAAGTGGTTTCATAATAATTTATTGAGATCGCAATTTATCTCCTCGGCTAAGCGCTGACCACCATTGTTCGACAGCAGAAGGACGCCTTATCACATTGAAGAAGGTGCCTCGGCTCTCAAAAATATAATACAAGTCACAGTTACTTAGAAGGAAAATGATTAATAAGGGGGCTTCGGTATGTTGGTAGGAGAATAGAGATTGGGGTTCTTTAAGTGGCAATTACGATTACGAGATGACGGTTGATAACCCTGTCATCCAACAACCAGTTATATCATCTACAGATAAAAAACTGATTGAGTCGAATTGAACAGGATTTTTTCTTTTGTTTTGTTACTTCTCAGGCGAAAACTTTCCAAAGAAGAGGCAAAAAGGTGGTACTGTACTCCTCACCTGTGATGCGGGAGGAGAGGTCGTTGTCAGCAACGATTTGACGAGCAAGGAGACAGAGGCTACGTGCCCCATCAAGGCCATAAACGTGGGCAGCCCCGGCCTTGGCGCCGAAAAGCGAGAGGATGCCCGTGCCACAGCCAACGTCTAACAGAAGCCCACCCTCAAGACGTTGTCGAGCTCGTGTCAGCGCCAGTCTGAAATCATCCCCGGCACATGAAAAAGATGCTTTCATTCACGCCAAAACTGTGGTTGTCATGTTTTTAGCGTAACAACAGGTCTTAAACACTAATTAGACCACATGAAGATTTCTAGCCTCCGTAGGTGCCGATTACCACATTTCTTGCACGAAATGTCTGCTAGTAACCCACCGACACTTCTTTGCATCTATAATTAGGTCTCAGCCAGACAGGGAGAGGTTGGAAGGTGGATGGTAATAGTTTCCCGACAGCATTAATTTCTCTACCAATAAGTGAAAACGAAAAACGAATGAGTGAGAATACAAGCTAAAACATAAGAGAGCCAAATTTCAGGTATTCCACGAAAGGACCTGTCCTTTGGCAGTTCGAAGTTCTAGGACTAGAACCCCTAAGGTTATTTTGTCAACATGAATCTATCTTTCGCTCTAGAGTGGTGCTCACGATGAAGTGATATTAGGAACTGCTATAAAATGTACGAATAAAATACAAAAAAGTTAGCTATACTGGAATTATTAACAGTGATATATCATATTAATAAAGCCGCAAAATAGGGGCTTTCAACGGTTACCTCTGTCCAAACTGCGCTCAAAGTTGCTTCCGAAATGAAAGGAAGACTGTGTAACAAAATGGGGTCTTCTAAATACATAAAATATAACAGCGACCCTTGCAGTCCCCTGGGATTCTACCACCGCAATATTGACATATAAATATATTCTTGGTGTTTCAATCCTTGGTTATTTTTCAAAAAAAGGCCCACATGTCTTCAAGTGGGGGATAAGGAACTTTCACTCATTCAGGATAATTAGTCGTTCCAACTCACAAAGCGTTATGAAAAACTCCTTTTGGTGAAAAGTTATTGTCTCTCAAGACTGCACACCACAAACTAATGAGCAAAAATATATTCAAATTGGCGTTTTATGTGCCTTTAAACAGTCCATGCAGGTATAAGCGTCTACCAACGTCTTCGAGGGGGAAGTCTCGAGCGAAGGCATCAGGAATCGAGAGCCCCAGGTATTTCTTATCCTGCCAACTACGTACCATAGCTATTTGGTAATGAGAAAAAAATGAGCTCAAAAGGGCTTACCAATGCTCTGAACCGTGCACATCACAACAGGTTGAGGCTCACGCGTTTTCTACAGTGCACTTGCCTTTTTGGTATTGCGCGGCTCAAAAGGGGACACAAAGTAGGAGGAGAGAAGCGGAGAAAAATCTCCAACGGTATATAATACAGTTTTACAAAATGAGAGCTTTGTGTTTAGACTTGGGTCAGTACATTTCTAACTCCATATTTCCACATAAAAGCTAATTAAGGTACTGCGAGACATAACAGGTAAAGCCGAAGTGGTGTTTGATCTTACCAGATCTCAATCGCCTCTCACCAGAATATGCTAAACAGATGCGAGTTAGTTGGAAACTTTGTGGAGGACCGTCCGACACACAAAGCGGGTGTGCACACCCCAAAATATCGCCGCATTTCAAATAAAACTCCTGTGTGTTAAAAATAACCAAAGCCGTCTTTATTTAACAACCTTAAAAAATATAGCCTCCTAATGATGGCAGCCCCTCAGAAATCCCCGACTCCATCGCTCCAATAAAATCCCTAAGGTGAGATCTTCACTATAAATGACTAGAGATTTAAGGGTTGGTAAAAGCTAAATCAGATCAATTTAAAAAATTCCCAATTTCCAATGTGTGTCGTAGATAATGGTAAATGAAGTAAAATTCAGTAAAGGCATGAGAGGCTTTACAATTGCAAATACCTCACCAGCCTTACAAAGTCAAAACATTTTGTGGCGGGAGGTATGATGACATCAGTGAAAAAAAAAATGATAACCATCATTGGCCATCTGATACGGTCTAAGGTGATTTGTCTTTAAAATCTGAATGGTGTAAATTTATTGAATAGATGTCCAACGAGTTCATAAAATTTATGGCATCTACTCCTCTGGCATTTGTTACGATAAAGCATTCTTCTAGCAGGGTAGTAATGTAGCTTTGGTCATGTAGCTCTCCAACCTTTTCTTTCACGTCATAACCTGCACTTTCAATGGTTTCATTGCTAAATTACCCATTGCTCTGAAACGCTTTACTCAAATTCTTACACCCAGGCGGTTTTGAGGCATGACGAAGGCGATACAAATGCCGCATAGTTGGAGCCCTACTCAGTTGCTAAATCTCTCAGAAAGTCAGAGTGAAGTACGGACCCAGTCAAATAACTTACTTGTCACTAAAAGGGATTAGGAATGTGAAGGAGTTTATGGATTTTGACCAAGCAACAAGGCATAAACGCGCTTTAGGGTATGTCCCACTGTAAACAATCAAATGAGTACACCAAAAATAGTCTAAGGACAACTCTCAGATGAAAGTGGACAAGGGGCAGTGTAAGGATTTCGGATGCCATTTTGACTGGTGGGTCGCGTCAAGCGGTGACAACAAATTTACTGATGGTCAACAAAACCGTTGTGTATGTAGACCCAGTGGCATAATCTGTGGCACATGTGTACCGTTGTGCAGTCCTCCCATTCACTACGAATATCCTCTTGCATAACTAACCACGCTTCTGCGTTTGCATACCTTGGAGCAGTCGCAGTAGTTCATTATTTGAACTGGGAGGATGAAGTGCCGTGACTATAAAAACCTAGCATATTCCGCATCAGCACCATAACTGCGGTGTCAAATGGTGTTAAATAAATTATGAAAACAGTAAACACCGATTGTCTGCATTTACAACAATAAAAATGAATTTACTATGGCTAAATTTATACCAAGAGTCCTATAATTATTGTGCTGGAACGCAAATGACCCCTTTAATTTTGTCTTGTTTTACATAATTCAGTGATAAAAGAAAGGAGAAACTGAACCCAACATGATTTAAATTGTATGCACTAAATATTTTATCTACAAACTATATGGGAGGATAAAAGAGCTTTCACAAAAGTTAATGAAAAGATGATTACTTACCTAAACGTCAGGGTCCGAATTTTGTCAGACAACATAAGAACATGAACGTCAGTAGAAGAATACGATCTAAGAAAAAAACAAACAACAAATGGGGACGTTTGGAAACGCAGAAAATGAGTTGTCAACACTTCTAATTAATCAAAGAATTTAGAGGTGATCTTATTTCCCAAGAATCTCAATTCAGACAAAGTTGGAGAGCAGACTTCTTTGTTCCACATGCAATAACGGCGCAAATTGTGGATAATTCTCAAAAAAGTATATTGAATAATTGCTTAAATTAACTGGTATGACTATAAAGTCACCCAAGGGTAGAAACTTGAGTAATTTAGTCAAATATGTTTAATTCTCCCTAGTCTTAGCGGAATCTGAATGAAGGTGGCTGTTGGGATAAAAGTCATTACTTTGAGAGCACAAAAGTTATTCGCTAACATGTTCCTAAAATTTTCGTTAATTCGCTCAGTGGTTATACGGTAAACTAACAGAAATATCAAAAGTTCACCCCATCTTCCCCCGATGTAATGTATACTATTTACATTACATAGGTTTGAGAAGCATTAAGGGAAAACCAGTAGACGTCAATTTACGGCAGTTGAACAAAACAGCCTAAAGTTAATTTTAAAACATTAAACTTCACTCAATTGGTATGCACAATGGTATTCGTTAGATAACGTAGTTCACTCATGTTAGGTGCCATTTATTAATAAGACGGAGAATGGTAAAAAAAAACAATCAAACGCTTGCACATATTTATCTGAAGTAATTCTTCAAAAAGCCAATTAACGAATAGGTGCAAATAAAAAGTGCCTTCCGAATAGCCGAAAACGATTAAGATTGATGAACGAGAAAAGTTAGAGAAAAGCGTTAAGAGGGGAACATTTTAAAATTCCAACTTCACCTTCGCAAGTTCTCATTTCTTCATTGCTCAGTACTCACTAATCTATACATTAAGTAAAAGGAAGGCTTGAGACTTGCAACGACCGTTTCAGGGGCTGAAGAAACGCCACTAAGATGTTATAATCTGAATTAACTGCAATATGGCTGAAAAAGCAGTCAGTGGGATGCCGATGTGTAGGTGTCCAGATGGGTTTTGCTTACGTGGCCAATTAGCCGGAATAAATTAACGGCAACAACGTTGATCACTGACTGTATGCAGGAAGCTCGGGTGCACAGGTCTTAAGACTTAACAAGTAATCACTCTCAGCGATAAGAGCAATAAAGAAAGGTGGAAGTAAGTACCTGAAGTATGATTCATCCAACAGTACACTCCCGCCACCGTTGTTCTACAAAGATATGAATAAAAATGAGTTTCAATACACGCGACAAGTTTTATCTCAAGCAACTAGGGGCACGAATGTGGTCAGCAACTAACAATGCCAGATTTTAATTATTTGTCTGTGAAGAATAAAACATTGTGAAGAGCACAGCATCAAACGTTCACGAAAACCAATTCATCAACTTACTCCCGACGAAACTTCCTTCGCAAGCTTAGACCTCTTTCTCGTAAGTGCCTATGAAGGAGTAGAAATAGATTCCAATACTCGTTAACCCTCCTAAATGCGCTTAGACATAATTAAGCAATAAGTTGTCATAAAATAGAAAAGCTTAATGAAAGAATGGTGGTTATGGAACACCTAAATCGATTAATCGCAAAAATTACCTAACATCAGTTCGAGGTCTTAATAAAGCAAAAGTTATGGTTGTGATGTGAAATAGCGTATTTCCCTATCAATTGGAACAAATTTTCCGAAATATTAAACCAATATTGCATTTCAAACAAACTAATTACAAGGAGAATAAATGAAAGTCATTACAAATATTCCATGACTTAGCGGCGCGTAGAAGTCTACAAAATTTAGCAAGCATCCATAATTGAAGAAAAAGAGAACATTATATTTATTACCAATTAAAGCAATAGAAAATAGATAATGAGAAGGAAAGCAAGAAAAACAGCCGCATTTCTGTGACCTCATCACAGGGAGCTCTATCGGTAGATGGGGTAAGTAAGGAGAGAAAATAAGGCTGCGGTATATATGCCAGCGAAAAGGATCAGATAAATGCTTGAAATCCTGATCATTTCCGTCTGTTGAAAATGGACGCCGCCTCTTTGGTCTCAAGGAGTGTTACGGGACGTTCAATAATAGCGGATATGACACCCATCCACTCTCCACGTTCTTCTTCGGAGGCGGCACAGAAAACAAAAGAGCGGTCAGGTGTAGTCAACGTGATAGGGAAATCTGTGGGCAATTTTTTCCACGAATCCGGGGCCTTAGCCTCTACTGAATAGCCGTCTGAGGAGGCACCAATGAATATCTCTCCCTTAGGAAAAGCTGACTGTGGTGTGGAAGTGTAAAGAAGCCAACGTTTAGCCAGCATTACCCATCGACGTCGGAATTGATAGCTAGCTTCCGGACCACTTTTCAATAACCAACCGACTTTCTGCAGGTCAAAGGTTAGATAAGACACAATAACTTCTATCGGAACCTCTCGACCTGTCCCTGAAAAGTGCAGCCGTAAGCGCTGATACTTACACAACCGCAAGGTGTTATACCAATTGAGGATTTCACGACTGTCCTCGCTACGGACAAAAATATGACGGGTCGAATGTGCTTGCACGAATTGAATCAGAGCCGTGTTTGGCGGAACTTCAAAGGCTTGAGAATCCACAAAAGTCATGTTGCATCTCTCAACATCAATACGTTCTTTGGGTTCGGTGTCTGTCAACTTTACGAAGTACTTGAAGGTGTTTGTAGTGGAATTAATCTCAAAGAGACGAGGAGCAAATTGAGCAGAATCCCTCATTTTCTTGAGCAGTTGCCCACTCTTAGTGCTGTTAGAAAATCCAACCTGAAGACCTTGAGCAGTTGCACCTTTACTAAATACGCGTTTGATGTATTTATAATGTACGAAGACTTCACGAAAGAACGCCGGACACGTTGGACCGGGCCAAGGACGTCTGTAGAAGACGGGCAACTCGGCTTCAAACTCCTTGTTGACTTGACGATTACCTTTGCCCTCGACAAGAAGTGTTTTCAATTCCGCTTCGGTTGCAGAGTACAGAGAGGCTAGTGACCTCCATCCCGCCCCCAATTTAACATGAGCCTCTAATTGGAATATAGGATATATTATAATAAAACATACCTGTACATTCCTTACAGACGAATACGGAGTAGTCTGTAGAAAGACCAAGGATGGACGTTGACGTACAGTCAGCACAAATACTGTTATTATTTTCCTTAAGAATAACATCAATTGGCATTGCTGAAGGAGATGAGATACACACATTATTAAGCACAGTTGAGATTGATGTAAAATGTTGTAAAAAAGCGGGAATTAGGAGGTAAAAGGAAACAACTGCATGAGGACACAGAGTCATAGAAAGGGTAAAGTGGACCCACCAGTTTCCTTTCCTAACTTCAACATTATAAAGACCTTAAGATGGTAAGAAAAACCGATAAGTAAATATCGGATCGAAAACTGGAAAGTCTTTGTCAAGATAGTGTGTACTAATATTGTATAAGGTAACTGATTTATACGAAATATTTAGCTATTTTTAGCTAACAAGCCTGACAAATGTTGAGTAATGGACGACTCCCATGCCCTAGCAATGAAAACACATGTTGGACCGTATAGCGATATTACAAACAAAGGAGAAAAGTGTTGATTATGTAAATGGTAACATTTTTGACACGATTGTAATCAAAATAGTTTTGTGCTACTGCGGAGGAAGTGGGGAAGTATCTGCCATGCGCCCTCAAACTAGTGTATATTCAATTTCACATCTAGATACCCAGCCCAATTGGTTAAAATATCTATATTATAAAAGGATTACGAAACACCAACACAATCCACACCTCGTGCAAATCATGCGCATATGAAGAGAGGGCAAATGACCTTAACGTGGAAGACCTTCAAACCGATTTAAACTAGGTGCTCGAACAGCAGTGAAACAGAAATATTCTATGAATCCTGGGTCAAAATAAAACCTGGCCGACGGATTGTGTTTCAAAGGACATATGTAGCGTAACTAAGTGTTTGCAGACTAAGATGTGCTTTTGTTTGAAGATTACCTGGATAATCTGACTTAGCGATGAGTGCTAGGATAGCATATAGTCGTCAAACACGTGAACTATTGGAACAGAGCATGACTTCAGAGTAACGTGCTTACCTCTAGAAAGCCCAATTAAAATCGTAGAGCAGAATACGAGCTGCGAAGCCGACGCACGGCGAGGATAAAATAGTGGACACTAATGTATTGTGAATATCTTTCAAATTTTTTTGCATAACCTTCACCGTTTATCGTTGGAAAAGGTTAATTCCTGGTAGTGTGCTGTGAAATAACCACACAGATGCGGTACTCTTCTATTCGGTCTTTATGAGATTGTCAACAATTTATGTCTATTTTTTCGAAATGCCATATTACAAGCACAAATAGAAGAATATGTGCTATTTCGCCTGTTATTTGAGCTTTTCTTAAATGTAAGTACATTTTTGTCAAGCTGTTCGTGGATCGACTCTTAAATTAATACGTATCAATAATAAGTATATAATGATGACCGTCAAAATCTCCACCAAGATGTGTTCAAAAACATTCGTAATAAGATATGAGGCCGTATGCTTAACTGCAATTTCATATTCGATTTTTATGATATGCAAACAAAACCTCTTAAATGACGTTGTTTTTCTCTCAACTCTTCATGGATTCTTACTCTGAAGAAAAAATTGACCTTCATCAAAAGCCCCTATAAGTACATGATTTTTATCATTCCTCAGTGCTTGACTAACCTCAAACACAAGTACAGATATCACTCATACAAATTATTTTGAAGAACAGGAGCAATCAACAGGCTAAATTTCAACATTTATGTGTGTCATAGTCCTTGATAAGGCGTACAGTGGAATTTCACAGATTTCAATAGCGAAAGTAAACTTTTGGTAGCTATGTTTAAGTGGGGAAACTCAGAACTGTATACAACTCGTGAAATTAGCCTAAAGCAAACATATGCTATACAATAACTAAAGCAAAAGCTATAATTATAAAAATGGTTTCATCCACTGTTCATAGTTGGTGGTAAAAATAGAAGCATTGTCGTTAAACTCCAGCTTGAATGAGGATCAGGGAAGACTTCGGCAAATTAATTGGATCCTTCCAGGCTGCAGCTTAGTCCCCACACTATGATATGTGCTTGCACAGTTTAAAATTATGCTATATCTGTGATATGTATGTATGTGTTTTAAAACGGAACATGGTTTATAACTGCTGTGCCATACATTCCGTTTGTTGTACATCAAAGTATCTCAATGAAATATCAGTTCAATAACGCCTCAGAGATTTCACTTAAAGTGCTTTTTATGACGAATCCATTTGGTGCTTTATACGCTGCCGAAAGGCCTGGCGCGTCCATTGAGTTGTTATTGTACGTGTTTTATAAAAAGAGTATTTTAAGCGGGAAAACGAATATACCACTGGAGAATACTAACATTTTACAGACACGACATATTTTGCAAAGTGTGTGACCAGGTTCGCACTTTCTCTCGATCAAAACTTTGTTTTAGAAACGTTTGTTCTATATTCGGGCAAGAGTTTCCTTGCCGTCAATCCAACCACTCATTTCATAAACAGTTACCACATCTTATATTGGGTTTGTAACCATGCCTAACCCTTGGGAGGCTTTGTGCAAAGAACTTTCATCCGGACCAACTCGTTCATGTAAGGTGCCCAATTTTCCTGATACGTTGTAGTATCCCCGCTTCCTTGCTTCAATTCTGTAAAGATTGATGGTATCTACCTCGCCACTTAAAATCATTGATTCTTAGGTCTGACTTCTGTAAAATTGGGCTTCATTCCTGACGAAAGGCTACTCGCATGTCGTACTTGTGGAGTCATGTTTCTTCGTGACAAGGCGTTGTCCCATTATGGTTCGCTTTTGTCCATAATTTTAAGCCTTATGTGTAGATGCATTTCACGAATGTTCATTAAAGAACGCGTCTAAGCCGGATTTGTTACCCTATCACGCTATTAGCTTATGCCAAAAGTTGTACGAGGCCTCACAACTCCAAGAAAAAGTTACAAACAAACGCCTAAAATCGGATTCGATTCGGAAATCTAAGTCTCTTCGGAACTTATCACACGTCAATCATTTTGATAACAACTCTGTTCCGAGTACTTCAGAACATCAGCGTAAACGCGTCAAACTAAAGCCTCAGGGTTTAAATCATTCCACCATAGTTTGCGCGTCGCTCGAACGAGACAAATTCTCTTCTTCGTCAAGCTATGATCGCCTTTCTTCTGGAGAAGTTAATAGTCCTGGTTCCGGCACAGAATCGTCTAGCTCAGCGCCATCAAAACTGATTGAAAATCCCCCAGATCCACCTAGTGGATTTCCTCGAAAGGGTCTGATGGAGATTCTCCAGGAAGAATCAGCATCGTCAACTTCAAAAACACGCCGCATATGCGGAGGTCTTACCAAGCCATTGCCTCCGCATCAGTTAAATCTTTCTGTTAGCGCCCTAGTTAATTCCCACTCTCATTCCTATCCATCAAGTCCTGCTTCTCCGCATATTTGTGAACGGAAGGAGGCTACATACGTACCTTCTAACGTTCATTCCACTAGGAAGCAAATATCTGTGAAAACCATGCAGTCCGACCACGTGGAAACATCAAGCGTTCGTACCACTAACCAGCCAACTAATGATCCGCAAGCGACTACTCGGATAAGATCTCAATTTGATTCCTATATGCCTCATCCAATGTCTTTCAAGCAGCAACGTGTAGTGCGGCAACCGCCTCCTCTTTCTATTGAATCGGTTGAAACCATAGGTTTAGTTCCCGGTGGTAGCCCAAACATTGACACCAAAATTTCTCAAGGTTGCATACCTAGCGGCGAGCCGGCCGCGGCTGTATTTCATTTGGAGCAAGAGAGTCGGATGCAAGTCGGGGTGCCGCAGTTAATGAGAGCTAACCGTCTTCCACGAAATGGATCCTATGTCAATTTACCTGATTATTTGCATGTAACATCAGCTGAACAGTCCTGGGACGCTCAAGAGTTTTCAAGTACTTCCAATACCTGGCCAAGAAATTCTATATCGATAACAGGAGCAAATTATTACAGCTCCTTTGCAGATGTTGAACCGACCCGCGCTCAACAGACTGGAAAACCGTCGTTTAACTCGAACTTGGCTATGTATGACCAGGCCTCACGAAATTCTTCCGATCCGTCCATGAGGTATCCACATTGTGTGCCGGATAGATCAATGGACTGACCTCTGGTCGTTTACACAGACAACTTTTTCAAAATGGTAATATTCTGCTTATATGTTTGATCTATCCCCTTAGATAACATGATAAACTCTCTTACTCAGTGTGGATGTGTAGAAATGGGCGACTTGCGTTGTAAGAACTCGATTCTCTGTACAGTAAGTTCTAGCACTTTTGTCTTAACAGGGACGGGCATACCAAAACGGAAATCCTGGTCCATTACTTCATTTCCAATCGTATCAAACCTTGGCTTTACCTCATATTTGCAAACTACTTTAAAACTGAACCGGTCACTTGCCGCGGATTACATCCTATCTTACTTTTTCATCAGCCTAGACTATTCTTATTTGTCAAAGTGTTGAGTAGCACAATTGATCAAAGACTTAAAAAGTCTAGGTCGGTATCTTTTTCCTTAGAGCAAGTCCAAAGAAGAGGCATGATTGAAACATAAATCGACTTTTGATAAATCCGTTCAGTGTTTCCCGGTTGTCTTAGACCGTGATATTAATATTATAATCTACTAAATAAGTTTATTTTTCCGTTATGATTTGCGTAGCAAATGTACTTATAAGCTAAATCCTAGGTCTACCTCAGAATTTTATTTATTTATGATCAGCGACAACAGCAATAGATCTTGCTTTATTTAACGACGATTTTTGTTTTGTTTTCATTGATCTCGCTACTTTATTCGACTAGTACTGTATTCCATGATTGCTTACTATACCATAATTCTGAGCGAAAAGTGTATTTTAAGTTGTTTTCAGAGTACGTTACGGTTTTGTAAATTAAAACTTCCATGCCCAATGGAAGTCTCATTTTAACTCGCTTATCTTGTGGTTTTTGTCTCAAGTATTACGCTAAGGTTATCCTCTTTATTCGTAATAAACGTTATATTATTCCTAATAACTCGTTGAAAAATGTTGATAATGTGGAAATACTTCATTCGTTGGTACTGGTTTGTTCCTTTCTAACAACTACTTAAGCAATTAGAGTATGGCAATTGTTCGTCCCCACCAAGTTGATGTGTATATCTCTTTTTTTGAAATTGATCGTTTCCTGCCCACATATCAACTACGAAAGATTTCCATACATTCAAGCAATGTGATTTAGCACTTTCTTACTTTATTTAACTACTGAATTCCTTCAGACCAGGTGATGCCTTTATTGCGGAATAAACAACTTTTGATTTTTTGTGCTCCATTTGCGACTGCCAATTTCTTGTCATTTTTTTATGTACTATTAAATTTCATTTTTGACGCAAAAACATATGTTTACTAGTTTTGTAAAATGCCTGGTTCATTAGGGTAAGAAAGAGGGATTTCCTTAATCGTTACCTTAGCGATTAATGCATTAGTAGCCTACTATCTTGACTACAATTTTTGTGTATTTGTTATTTATTAAAGTGTTACTCTCTTCGTTTATCTGGTCGAGTAGAGGACATAGTGTAGTTTTCATACCTTTTCCGTTGTATTTGTCAAAATGGATATTAGCTTTCTGTCTTGCTACTGTGCTTCGATAAGGTATAGGTAGCACTATTGTTTCACAAAACGTTGATGGTTAGGTGTCGGTTCTTTTTGGAAGGGACATTTTGACAAGGCCTAGTACTACTTGAAATTACATTTCGGGTTTTATTTGTCAGTGATTTTCTTTTTCACCTCAAATCCTCACTAAATCTCATTTCATCTTCTTAGACTCACACATTGGACGAGAAGAGACGGGTACCACGATCTCGTGATTTGAAAGTCTTAATCCATGAGGCGCGACTACAACAACAATTGATGCGGTGAGCATAAATATCCCAAATCGGTTCACGTACTGCTTATATCTTGGAAAAGCAACAAAGGCAGGGAGATTTTCAATTACAGTTTAAACTAACTGTGGTTGTTACTTAATAAAGATAGAGCGATTTGCTTCTTTAAGTAGTAACAAATTATAAGCCGGTCGTTTAATTCTTTTAATGAATAGCGGTTTTCATATGTTTACTTCAATTACTTCTCTTCAGTCTTGATGTATGTGAATCTTTGTGCTGTAATTCACAGGGCTTGGAACCCAGATATGACAACTAGCGTCTGACCCAATTTTCGGGGGTTGTTAATTTTTCTACCTGTATTACACCATTCTTTACTCTCTAAATCCCTTTCTCCGCTACCCCCAATATTTCCACTACATCTTTTCACCCAACTTTTGATTTTGTCTTTCAGTGATGTCTTTACCATTCCTTTGTAGTCGAGATCTGGTTAACCTCACTTTATTAACCAAAAGTTTTCATTATTGTTTTTTCGTCCAATCCTGGGGAAATGAGCTATTTTATTCCTTTACAATTCAACTCTATTTTTGTGGGTTATGGTTAATTTATTCCTCCCTTTTATTCTGGACTGCATTTCATCTTCCTGACCGACCATTGGGCAAGCGGACCTTAATATCTTCGTGGTCCACCCCAAATAATCACACAAATTGGCGACGGTAGCGCTGCAGAATCTTAATTTGTCTATTTCTTCTCAAAAGCGATTTCTTTCATGTCCACCTTTGCTCACAGTGCGTTTCACCGACTTTTCGTAAAGACCTCCTCTCGAGGCACATATAGCCATGTATAAGCGTTTTGTTTATTGTAGATTATTTCACTCTCGTATTACATTTTTTCAGCCGCTAATTAAATCGCTTTTTGGGATAACTCCGCCCCAGATCTTATTTGATGACTATATGTTCCCAAGTTATTCGATAGAAAAAAAAGTTTTGTACATCGTCCAATAGTTTATTTTATCTTAAAACAAATAACTCATATGGGTTACGCGATCTGTCGATGATTGGAGGAAAACGTTGCTTCCACTTTTGGCACACAAACCATCCTAGCGCAATTTTGATGAAGTCGTCCTTACTCTGCCTTCATTGTTTAGCATACTGAATCATCTAGGCGAGTGTCCTTTGTCCACTGAGTGATGACATCCCCTTGGTTTATTCTTTTTTTGCATGGTCTCTTGTAGCATCTATCCATGTGGTGTAGGTAATTATATCATTTGCAGTGATCTACTTGCTATTTATGCTTTCATCCAATGTACTATCGAGACAATGTTTTTTTTGCGTGTGTCATGTAAAATGCTAACAACCAGATAATGTCATTTGGCTGTGTTCTCCTGAGCCAAATTCGGAAACTCTGTCGTCGCCTTATCGATGTACTGTATCCATGCTTCGTTCTTTGTTACTAAATTTAACTCCGTATGTGTACTTTCGTGCACAGGGTAGAGTGACCACTCCTTTTTTACGTGGCGGGAACGACAGTTTTCATATGGTCTACTTTCTAGTTCAAGGTTTTTTATAAAGCAAATCCTTACTTATAATTTCTATTTGACGTCTAGTTGAAAAAACGTCTTCTTTCTATCGTCTGAATACTTCCAATTGTTTGAGAACAGATAAACTACTTGAGGTACCTTCTTTAAAAACTGGTCATCATCTGCTCTTGAACGATTTCATGGTTATGATTGACTGGCAGTGATTGCTCCATCGCATTTTGGAATTAATCGCGTACGATTTGGATTTAGATCATTTGCACGACGTGTTTATTTGCGAGGATTTGGATGCATTTCTGAGCGGACTAGATGGCTGTTGTCTTTAATGGCGTTCGGTTTACCTTAACCGTGACTGAAAATTTCTCGAGTTCTGGTAAAATCTAAGATACGTACTTTTACTCTTCGTTGACTGTAATTTTTAAGTTTTGATTGGGTAGATATTAACTCTGAACCGTTAGCTATTCTAGATTTAAAGGAATCATGTTATTGCCTTGTTAAAATTTCCTTAATCTTTACAACCTTACAGTTAGATAATCAGTTCTATTCGCTTCTCTTTTTCTAATGATCTTATCTTTCTTAGTACTTCAATATTTACCTTTAACGATTGCGTCCCCTTTCGACTAGTCAGTCATAGTCACTCGAAATATACATGACAAATGTCGGCACTTTGTTGTGCTTACTAACGGTTCTCCTTTATTTCATCTTGCGAATCAACTTCGGATAGGTAAATCCACTGACATGATACCAGTTTCACTCTTAATTTGTCCTTTAATCCAATAAGATACATCCATGTCTTCAAAGGAAGCTAGTTTCTTAATTTTTTTAATGCAATTCTTTGTAATGACCATATCTGCGCACAAGGTTTATTCTGTGAAGCTTGTTTGGCTACAATATACGTATTTACTTCTTCACTTGGACTATTATTTTCTGCTTATTTGCCTTCGCTTTGTTTGTTTTTGATCTATTGAGATATTTAGGCTGGTTTCATCTCCTTTCATTTGCTTATCGCTTATACTTTATCGTTCCTTGATCTCTTTTTTGAATGTAGTGTGACTTTGCACTGCTTACTGTTAATAAACTCTTTCAATATCCTATTGCTTCAATTTGTGGAGACCTTGTCCATGCGATAAATCTTCCATGACATTTGCTCTCAAGTCATTTGAGACTTGTAAGTTTAAGACGGACGTTTTTGATGCCTCTTTTCGCTGAGATTTGTGAGTTCCTTACCTTTACCTCCGGTGACTCACTTAATTTTCCCACCTCCAAGACAAAGCGCTACGATGACCGATAGGGAGTTGTTATAGGCCGTTTTCCGACTTGAGTGTCGAAAAATCATCGAGTATGCGCCATTTTGGGGCTGACTATTGAGTTGTTTTTCTGCTGCAGAAATGATTACAGTTCAGAATACGCTCTCCAATTATGTGGTCTCAAAAATTCGGCTTTAGAATTCATGAGACTACCGTACCCTCTAAAATTCGACGGGTTTCTCCTTCATCGGCGGCAACGACTTCTCTCCCCACCGTCACTTCTGCCACCGCTGCTTCTTTGATGGCATCGACGTCCAGGAGTGGTCTTACCCCGGCTTTACCCTCCGCCCATCGACTTCCAACTGCTTCAGACGCAACAATGCCTGCACGGCGCGTTTCCGTGAATGGCGTCGTCACAGCAACAGTGGAAGGTCAGTCGACTAACGTGCAACAGCAACAGCAGCCAACTGTCCTGCATCGCCGTGTGCACCATCCATCCAGTTTACTCCGACGAAATCAACAGATTTGGGGTCAGGAGAAGTCTTCCACCGACTTTTCTTCAAGCACAAATGTCACCGCTGCGTTTTACCCCCCTTCTGGTGTTACTGCATCACTTTCTACCCCGCCTCTGCCCCCTCCCTCTTCAGCCATGACGAAAATGGCTAGAGAAGTGAGGCATCTTGGTGGGGTTTCGGAAGTTCAGGTGAGTTTTTTTTAAGGCTCCTACGTCTCATTTGTGTTTATTTTTAAAAAGGCTTCGTACTTCGCATTCATGTTTCCTGCCAAAAACTTAGTATTCTACTGAAGGCGAAACAGAAGCATTTGACATCTGAAAAATTTTCTTTTTTTTCCTAGGCTCTACCAATTTATCATTGCTACTGAAGTTCATTCTAAGTCTCTTTTTCAGTATCCTTTTTCTTTACAACTCATCGCTGTTAATAATAGGCGATGCAATCGAAGTGGTCTTTGCTATTACCTTTACAAAACTATGAATTTATTCGCATGAGACCAGAAGCTTAATTTAAACGGCCATAAAAATCTTGAATCATCTACTTTCAGACGGACGCCATACAATAATAAGGTGTTGGCGACTCATTTATTACATCGCTTAACTGTGTTGAATTGAAGTTCTCAATGCTTTATCGTTCTGTGCAAATCCTTACTCCTTATCGTAGAAGGGTGTTTCTTCTATAGCGTTCCCTACTTAATGGTAGATCAGCTCAGATTTTCTTAGTTGCTGTTCTCTCTACGTATTCACTCCATGCACTTTTTCATTTTTTCAAACTTCTTAACCGATTAATCTTTTTTCCTCGATCTTGTAAATCCTTACATGTCGTTTATTCAGGTCCAATCGCGGACCCCCGCCCTCTGGATTTGTAAATGCTAGACCAGAATATTTTCTGGCTTTAGAGTGCTACAAAGGCACACCCATCGTTATTACTTTTGTGAGTGAAGCTTACCAAATCATCTTGGTTTTCGCTCAGTACACCTCCAATAAAGATATAATCCTTTCCAAAAGTGTGCATTTTGTTTATATTACCTTCTTCCAGGACACACATGTTTCACTTACATGTTTTTTTATAAATTACTGCCTCTCCTTTGATATTTCACCGTTAGGGGTGTGTTATAACCTCTTGTCTCCTTTTATTATTATTACTTACCTTTGTCTTTTATCCGAATTATTATCCGCTTCAAATGTAACAATTGTAAAAACAAATTTATATCCCAGTTGATTACATTTCTGGTAAACCTAAAATGATGTTTGAAACTATGTCAATCGCGGTCGTCTTTGTTGTAGTTGTCTCTTTCTGACAACTACTTTTTTCTTAGCTGTACAATCATCTAAGATACGATTCGTTTTTAGTCTCCTTGGATATGTTTGGGCAATTTTTCCCTTTTAATCAAGCTCTGCTTGGTATCAATCACACCAAAATCCTGGTCTAACGCATCACGGAAAGGTGAATGGAAAGTGACCTTGTTCGTCACATTGAATAAATTTAATAAAACACCACTTTTTCTTGTGTTGGTCGGGGGATGAGGCCATATTTTTTGATAGCACATCGAAAATACAGCATCTTGTCCCGGCTTCCGTTTTTACCTCGTAAACCCGATCGTTGATAACTACATAATGGTATAGTGCAATTCACAGAAGCTGTCATTTATTTCAAATGAAACGTGATTTCTCACTAGTGTTCCTCCCAAAGTATATTTCGTAAGTGTTCTGATACTGTTTGGATGATGGGCTCAAGTGTAATAGAGGAAATTTATTTCATTGTAGAGTCGTGTTGTGGTTAATGATGAACGGGAGAAGTCAATTACAGGTCGTTCTCGGAAATCTTCTCGTAGTGGAGTACGACAGTCTAATTCTTCCATGCACAGTGCGTGTTTCATTTATAATAGGTGAATATTTGCTTTGATTTTTAACTTTTTTCTATTTTTTCGAGATCCATACATTCAACACCTAACTGCTGCACCCTCGAATCGGGCCAATTCGACCACAGTGCTTCTTCGAGCCTCGGCAGCTAAACAAATCGCGGCAAAATTGCGAGGCGCCGCCACCACTAGGGGCTCCGCTGGGATCGCAAGTACCACTGCGTGGATGGGTTACAATCGTTCTGCCAATGTCTCGGATATCCAGTTAACTGCACCCCCCTCGACGGCTACTGCTTCAAGACATTCCACTTCCGCCGCCACTGTCTCTGGCCCTGTTGCCGTGGCCAACCCCAACGCGTTTGGTTCCACTCGCCTGATTTTTATCGGACCCAAGTCCCTGAGAAAGGTAGTATTGCGTCGAATTATCCATCTACCTTCCTGTTTTGATCGTTAATCGAACCTAGTGACCTAATATCTACTCTGGCCGTTTCGTTTTTTTGGAAAATGTAATCTTTTTTGGGTCTTGATACTTTAGTAAATAAAAATAACACCCAACTCGAGCTGGCACTTGTGAAATTATCGTCGGATGAAGGAACGGATTTGAAGCAACCATAATTGCGGTTTCACTATGATCCCAAAACGTTTACACGTTTGTTTCAATGTTGAGGTAATATCCACAAAAGTTTTTGGTATGACTTAACTATCTTACGGACTTAATCTTAACCATTGTGCCGGTCTAATTCGTAACTAGCCCTTGCGTTTACACACAAAATTTCGTGAAAATGTAGTCGTTTATGTGCACTCATCTTATTTTCGCCCTCCCTAAGAGAAAGTTCTTTCGTCTTCTGAATTTCAGCCACATACTTTTTAATGCGTTAAACATGCGTCCGAAATCAAATGTTTTGAGTGTTGGCTTGTCAAATAAAATGTAGAGGTCGTGTGCTCTGGGGCAAAGTTACCACTTGTAGCCGACTGTCTTGGAAAAGTGTTACATGCTTAACTGGACGTGTCAGTACTTTCTAACATGTACATCAAGTTCTGGCGAGTTCAGCTTGACAACCTTGATTATGCGAAATTTCGTAATGAACTGTTTCAGTTTTGCTTGCATCACCGCTGTTGTTCACCACTTTTTACATGATCAATGATACCGGGATCGGACTGATCTAAGGATCTTAATAAACCTTTTTTCGACTTAGATTTAGAAATATCATTGTAATTTGAACGTTATTCCAGTGCAACCTTGTTCTCATTTGAAGTCCCGGCTCGAGAGACATTATTTGAATAACTACCCATTCAATAGTCTCTTATTTTTCCCCATACACACTGTAAACTCCATGATGGCACTAATAGCTTTTTGGCGATCGGAGGAAATGCATGAAAGTTGAACTGCGTGTATGTATTTCTTGTCAGTTATTGTGATTTCCTCTACTGACGAATTGGAACCAAGTACCCTTGATGTGTCCCCCCAAAGTGCACATTGTTTCTTCTTTCTCAGTCGGCTAGACTCTAACAGTGGCTTAAATCCATATTTTCACTACGTCTACTAGTTTAATTCTCATTATGGACAGTAGCTTAGCTCTCTCCCATAAGAATTCGCACCCTTCTCAAATTCTTCGGTTCTTACAAACAAGCACTAACGGGTTAAGCCTTTTATTTTCAGTTCCCTTGCTAAGCCCGTTAGCAAACGCAAATTATGGATGAGCTTGGTAGAGTAGGTCCAATGTTTTCTCGGATTGAATAAACATTTGTTGTTAGTGAGGTGGATCAGGGTGAAGGTAATTTCACTGCTTCTACTTGTCTAAAGAAAGGTTAAACAATAGGTATAGCCACTTCGCATTACATTAAGTCCCATATTCGTAATATCCCTCAGTTGATGTTTTCTTTGAGGATGAAAGGTTTTTCGCTCACCAGTCCACGACCTCAAAACATGTTTGTATCCTCCTAGTCACCTCTGAAAATTTGCACAACAGCTAAGTCCACAAGTAGCTGGATTATCTTGCTCAAATATTGTATGTGCCTTGTTCCCTATGCATCCGTGTGTATTGCGTCGAGTTGCTTTGTAGTAGGATGGATCGCCCCTGCACAATGAGAGTCCTGGCTCCTGTGCATAACCGGCTTGCCATATTTTCAAAATGAATCCTTTACAAAAGTTAGGCTGATTCCTTTACCCATTGTGTTTTGGTACTGAGTCAAGGTTCACTGGAGTCTTCACCGAATGGACGGTTACATAAATTCCATCTATCCCGTTGGCACTGGGATGTTTTTTGCTCTTATCTGCCCTGTTTCGGCTCCTTCGTAGGTATTTAGCTCTCATCTAAATCGAAACGCTGTAGCCGGGATATTTTTTTTCCTCCCAGGGATTAGCCCGAGTCGTTCAACCAAGATCTCGCTCTGTTCCAGACTACTGTGAAGAGGAGATGTGTAAGCGGCCGTGTAAAGGCGCGATGGAGTTTTCACTTAGACTTACTACTAATTTTCATGCCTTTGACCGTCCATAATGGAATCTAATTGTGGTAAGTTTTTTTTACTCTGTAGCTAACGATGAATAGGTTAAAAGATTCCTTTTTCATTCTTAGCATTCGTGTATTTGTGCAGATTCTCTCCTGTCGCCAAGTGACGATCCGAAGTGTTGAATGTGAACTATGCATTACAATTCATATTTCCCTCTTTCTAGTTGTCTGCTTCATGGGAGATCCTACAAATAGAGTATCGTATAGTTTTTTACAGTTCCTATAAATCGTCTTATAGGATCATTTTGGATCATTTCAAGATAATTGTTTCTCTTTTTCCGTCAGCCTTTATCTTAGATTTGGGTGATGGTTGGTCTCGTGTCTTATATTTTGCCTCCTCAATGCGAACACTCTAGTCGAGATAACTTTCCGTTTATCAGTTTAGTTCATCGATGCTCGACTATTCCCTGTCAGATCTCCGTTTTATTGTTTTCGAATCGGGCATATTTTTTCATTCAATACCTCGAGATAACTTCCCTAATACTACATTGTCCGCTTGTTTGATTGCTTCTACCATGCATTAGGTCGCGGATTACTGTGCAGCACTCTTGTGTCATGACGTCTAAATATGTAACTTTAACAATTGGGATGGAGAGGGGGTAAATTGGTGGATATATCCACGTACCCATAAACATTCCGTGGTTTTTATGTTTCATTAATACAGCCCGACTCTGCGAGCCGCCTGACGGTAGTTCCTGGCCTCAACATAATCCAGACGCCCCATCAACAGCACCATCGGCAGCAGCACTCTCAACCTTCTTCCACGCTTCCCATCATCCCCGCCCCCATGTCGCTGGAGCCTCCTCGGGAGCTGATCATCGATCCGGCCCGGGTTGACGATGACGTCGATGATGTTGAGGTGGCGGAGGCGGCTGCGGAATTAGAGGCGGCGGCGGCGGCCTCAGCAATTGTCTCCGCGTCGAATGACATCGATTCTGTTGACCATCGCCCTCGCCAACCCCCATTTTCGCGCAATTCTGAGAGCGGCAGTAATACTCACCACCCGACGAATCTACGGCCATGTGGTATGCCTGCTGGGGTAAGCAAGTACTTTTTGACCTCATCCCTTGAAAGAACGGTTTCTCCTTCTATTTATCTCCCTTATTACCATACTTTCAGGTGGTTTCTATATTACATGATAGAAAATATATTTAATTTACGCACAGATAAACTAAACTGGTACTTGGTGTCTGTGTTACTTGATTTCTTACTTATTTGCCTTTGATTTTCCGGAGTATTCGTAAACGCACACTGCAAATCCAAAGAAAGCTCATCAGCCGGTTTAGGGCGGATCACCTTGATTGAATAATCGGTCATGTTGGTAGGCTACTACTGTCATCATAGAATGAACAGGTTTTTAGGATGTATATGCAACTTATTCGTTAAACAATATATTGGGAATGGAACGTCACTGGTATTGCAATTGGTAGGAAATCCCCATGTAAGTATCCGAACTCAGATTCTCTAACCTGAACGTCTCAATGTGTACTACACTATACACTTTCTACCCAATAGTCTATTGACGAAACGCTTTTTTTGCCCAACTTTTGGAATTTTTTAGTGGGAGTCATACTTTATTTCGTTTTTCATGTTGTGTCTCAGCTTCTTTTCATTTTCTACCCTTATTTGTTATCGGTACTACTTTTTTTCCTGATAGAGTACTAATTCCTCATTCGTGTCTTTACTGTCTGACTGATACCTGTGTTACTTCCTCCGACTGCTTAACTTCTTGAATACCTTTCTGTATTTTTGCTGTCAAATAGGACCATTGTGTAGAAAAAACTGGGCTATTTACAACCTGATTTTTGATTTTCCTATTTCTTATTATCTGAGTAAATTTTGATGGTCTTGCAAGAATATATTTGGCCTATGGAAGCATAATGTCCAAGGTATATTTATTATCCTTCGTTTCCATCTTCTCCTCTAACCTGAGCATTCAGGCGCAGTTGAAGCATTCACTCCTCTCTTGTTCATTTGTATGCTATGCTCGCACCGCATAATGTATTTTAGCACTCACAACGTCACCCATTTTCTCATCTTTGTCGATTATTTACGTCGTAAAATCTACGCTACTGTGTGCTTTGGGTTTGCGGACTATCATTGTGAATGATCAACGGGGCGGGTACTAAGTCTTTAATTTTTTTCTTGCAGCAAATGCTAGTTTTCCACACTCGTCGACTATGAAAGGGACAATGTACTTGTTGATGCCGGCCAGATCATCGTCGTTTTCAATCACTCCACCTTTTACCTCAGTGAAGAGCTTTCTACTCGGCGAGGATTCATAACCATGTCTCCCTGTCTTAAAAGTGCATTGCTTCCCCTTCTTTCTTTTTTATTTCTACGTTTTCTACAAAATCTGAGTGATGGTAGGTTATATTGACTCATTTTGGCTTACGTGGCCGTTCTTCGCATCCCTTATTTGGTACGACTCCCCTTACGGCATTTTTACTTCCTGCTCTGTGCCAAGAGTGAAAGTATTTGCTCTTCTGTATTTAACCTCTCCCACTTGCATTTGCTCGAACACGAAGGGTCAACATCGGACACACAAACATCAACGCTCAATCTTCCTTTTCCTCCTCTTCTCATTTCACAGCTTTCCACCAACGAAGCAGACACAAAGTCGGGCGCGAAATCCAGAAACTAACGGATTAACAAAGGATACCTTACTTGATGTACTTACCTCTTCTCTTATCCACCCAAACCGTGTGTTACATTGTTATTGTAAATTGTAAAAAATCCTGAAATCGTCTAGTCATTTTACTCGCCATTAATTGACATCTGCGTAGGTCGTCGTTGAGCTTGATTTTGTGTCTAACTTTTGCTATTGACATTGACAAAAAGGGTACTTATTATTTTTCCTAATTAAATAGTGCGGAGATAGTTCCGACAATATGAATTTTTATGTTGAGTGTCGGTTCTGATTTACTGTAAGTCTACGAAGTGGCGGAAGTGGAAACGACGCCGCGATCTTGATCGTTTCACACTTAGCTGCTACTGTCCATCTTGGAACTGGTGGGGCTCGCCCAGTTCCGCCTACAAAACTAACTAGTTGTATAAGGTCTGCCAGGAAGCTCTGTCCATTTTGTAAGAAAAGGTAGAGCATCATTTTTTCTTACTCCCGATGAACTTTCTTAATTGATATTATTGCCATTAACACTAATGGCTTCTTGCCGGTTGAAGGGTAATTTACGTGTCCCATTTCGAAAACTTGCGTTTTTGATACGAAAAAATGAGCAAGCTCTTGGTTGATATTTTCTTCCTTATTGGATTTTTTGCCCTCAAAGAAATTTGTAAGGACTAAAACAAGTGGTAGTCAGAGAATGCTAAGTCTGGGAAATATGCTGGTTGCCATACAATTTTTTTCGGCGAAATCCCAAAATAACGTGTGGCCTGGCATTATCATGATGCGGTATAATGTCCATCTTATTGAATAGCGCCAGCCTCTTTTCCTGGATTGCTGTTCTTAACTTATCTAGTTGCTAAAATCACTTCACCGAATTGAGACTTTCGTTCGGTTCTAAAAAGCTAATGCTGTATTGGTCCGCGAAAATCCCCCCATGTACACAACATTTGTAAAAGGCTTTTTGCAGTATACTTAGTCATATTCAGGAAAGATCCATTAATGAGTAGCACTCCTCAGGGCGACCGACCCGGTAAAGGCAGAATTTAATTTTCTTTTTGTTGGAGGACTTGATAAGTTTCTCCTCCAAGTGAGGAAGACGATCGAAAGTGGTAGCAGTGTTTTACGATGGAGGCGCAACAAAGTGCTCATGTTTAAATGCATAGTACCTAGAGGTAAAGGTTTTCATTCTTATAGTCTTTTTCTTTCCAAGAAAATATTTTAATTTGAAGTTCTTATTCGATATTACAATGTGCATATTCCTACTACCAGTACTTTCCCTTCAGTTGTCGTGGAAAATCCGGAATCGACAATTGGACAGCAGTAATACGCTCTTAAGTGATAGCTTGAGAAATTGAGGCAAGTCATTCAGTGGAAATGTTCAGTGAGTGAGGTTCGCTCTTCGTTTGTAAAATATGGTCTAAAAAATACACAATACGGTCGACATAATACTTTTTAGCTCCTATGCAAACCGGACCAAATTGGTCATCGGCGAAAGATTTCACCGTTATTGTTAATAACCAGCTTAGTGTAATAGGGAAGGCCATATCGACGGCGCTATCAGTACCTCGCGCCCTTGTCACAAATCTCATGCCAAAATCAAACAATTGCAGGACCGTTAGTGGTGCAGGGGCACTGCATGTCTTGCTTTGGTTCACTTTGTTAGTTAATAATGTCATGCAAAATAATCTTTGCAAACGAACGTTAAGGTTACACTTGACAAGGTTACTTTAGCTCCACAGTTATTACCACGAATTCTTATTTGAGAGCAAATTTTTAATGTAATGACCACCAATAATGCGGAGGTTTGCCCTAGTCCGCACCATACCATATTTCGGCATATTTAAGTCAAATTAAAGAGATAATTCATTGAAAACATAAAGAATTAGGGGGCCCAAGGCAATGATTTTATTACAAAACATGGCTGCGCCATACGGTATCGACTGACAAATGAGTCTGGACTCTGTCAAGAATTTCTACTAGTCTGTTGAAAACCATGGTTATTTTATAATGGCTGGTCGTTGCTGCGCTACATCCATAGGTCTTCTCATGGGTAGCAAGTATAATGGTGTAATTAATGCAACTTGTTGTTTAAATGACCTAGCGGTTGTTTTCTCAAAGCCAGTAATTTTGGATAGACGCTCTCGGGGTTTGCTTGAAGGTCACAGGTCAGTTACATGCACGTAGGTTAGCGAATCAAATCGCCCGTATACCGAGTGGGAGTTATCGCTTTGTGCATATAAGGTCATGGCTAGTGTAGGAACTCAAAATTTTTTGAGCACCGCTGGGATAACGTTGAAACCTAAAACAATGACTTCGACAGACGCAAAGGAAAACAATTCTACATCTGGAGTAAGTAGTTTGGAACTCTGCCTGCTACACATTCACAGTTTTTGCACTTGTTTTATGCTTACTTCCCCACCTGTTCAGTTCTGATCTTGATGCCTTTCTTCGAGGCCAAAATTTCCGTTGTTAATCTCCAGTTGAGAAGTACCTTACGCTATTGCACAAATTTCCCGTTTTCCATTGACGAATTTCCAAGTTAAATAGTTTGCTTCTCTCTTCTCTGTCTGACTTCAGAGTAATTGACTGAACTCAATTTCCCAGATTCTTTGTAATTTCACCACTGTACCAAGCCGCTTACCGATAACCTATCTTGTCTAACCCCAGCAGGGCGCTAAAGTCCCCTCCTTCGGCTCTGTCGGAGTCAATATTGATGCAAGCAGCGTGAAGTTTGGGCGATTCAAGGACCCACGCGCGGCGGTTCGCAACCATTTGCGAAATCTCGTTGATGTGGATTCCAAATCTGGCACTTCACGGGGCCATCCTGTACCATCCTCGACTGGTGGTGAGCTTTCTTACAGGGGCATGACCTACGATGATGTCAAATGTCGGTTGAGGGGCAGCGGCTACCTCTTCGAGGATCCTGACTTTCCTGCTGACGGCTCTTCCCTCTTTTACTCCATGCCTGCCCCCCGAGGCATCGAGTGGAGACGTCCACATGTAAAATCTTTTCTGTTACCATACTGTGCTCCCAATAATATCGCTTTGTCATTAATCTATTTAATAATTTTCTCCATATAATGTTCAACAGCATAGGCTAGTGTGCTGCCTTACATAGATACTAATTCCCATTAAATTCTCTCACATGATTTCGTCTAGGTTTTGGTTTCTCGTATAGTTTTTGAAGAAGATTTAGTTTCCAACTCGCTGGCTCAAGAGTAATTCTTTTTTAAATCATTAGGAATTTTAGTACTGACTCTCGCCCACAGTTGTGATCTTATAGATTCACTGTTCCCCTTAATTAAACATTTTTTTATTTTTTTACAATTACTTCTGTATATTAATTTTAGCAAATTTGCGGTAACCCAAAGTTTGTTTCTGGTGGCACGAGTCGCTTCGATGTGTGTCAGGGTGAACTTGGTAAGTTTCCTCAATCCCTTTTATTGCCTATTTTGGTTTTTTCGCCTCTTATACTTCTTTATTGATGTCTTAGTTTAAAATGGAAATAAGTAGCTTATCTATTCTTCGCTGCAGATAGGCAATACACTTCCACTTCTAAACTATTACAAAGGATGACAAAAGTTGTAAAGAAAAACCATATATTCCCTTCGTTGACTGTACATTAAGTCTAAACCTTGTCGTTGCTCCCTACCTCTCAAATTTTCGTTTGTTTGCGATTACATATTATCGACTAAATTAAGGTGAGTTCATGACTGGGACCTTCACAGACTTCAACTTTATAATGTCAGAAAGTTGCAATAGTGTATGAACCACATATCAATTTGCATCTTAAAACAATATATAAAAATACTGGCACAAACAGTAGTGGTGACTTACATATAGTGGCAATGACAGCCATACAAATTTGTGCACCTCAATAGATTCAGCATAGATCTTTTCATGTCCAGTAATGTGACCTCTTCTTTCTACCCTGGCCTGAATAGCGTCATGGAGTACACGATTTTAAAATTTATTGTTGCTCTTCCGACTGTTTGTAGTTACCAAAGAATGAAACCTCCCACCCATACACTCAATTTGTTTTGGTCCTTACTTTTTCCTTGTTTCTCCCTGCTCGAACGGTGTGCCTTCGTTTTCTTTCCAATATTCAGGTCTGACATACTTGTGGATGTTACTGTCATAAGACAGGCTTTTTATTGAAATTATGACCTCGGAAGATTTTTTTAATCCTCTTAGAAAGTTCATTTATATCTTTCCAGGTGACTGTTGGCTGCTGGCCGCTATTGCCAATCTGTCAATGTACCAGGATCTCCTGGACCAGGTCATTCCTGCGGGCCAGGAGTTTGACTACGACTACTGCGGAATCTTTCGATTCATATTCTGGCGCTTCGGTGAATGGGTCGAGGTGATTGTAGATGATCGTTTACCTACGCGTAACGGGAATCTCATTTTTATGCACTCTGCCGATCACAACGAATTTTGGTCAGCACTGCTCGAGAAGGCTTATGCCAAGTGTGTGCCTTGATTTTTGCTTTTCAATTTCCTTTTCATACCTTCCAAACTCCTTTCTGGTCAGAATTTGACCCAGATATGACTGGCTAATCAGCCGGTGTTCAGAAAAAATCTTTTTTTTTTGAATATTCTGCTGTAGCAAGCAATATCCAATTTCTAGCTTCTCCCAAAGGGGAGAAATAAATTCTTCTTACGTGCATGTCACTTCTATTAAGTATAGACTGTTACTCCTTCGCGCTTTGGTACTTTTATTCTTCAGGCATTTCAAACCTGAAGTATTACCTACTTATATGCCCCCATTTGATTATCCTTTCTCATATTTACCACACTATCACGCCGACCCTGTTTTTCTGAAGTAGGCCTGGAGGTTAAAAGAGAATCATTTAAAGTCTGAAGCTTGAATATTCGGATTTCTTTTACTCATGGTTTTAATTCACACGATTTTTAGACATGAAGTTAAATTTCGTTGAAGATTAGACATATCTATAACTTGCTGAGGATTGTAATCAATAAAGCATATTTTAATTCCTGAGGATTGTAATCAATAAAGCATATTTTAATTCCTGAGATATATATTTCTGCTATTTGTAAATCTATCCAACTTTTTTGTTTCATTGTCTACAGGTTGTTTGGCTCATACGAGGCTCTACGAGGTGGTACCACGGTCGAGGCGTTGGAAGATTTTACTGGCGGTCTGGGCGAAGGTTACGATCTCCGTGGTGCCCAACCGGCAGATTTGCCCAAGATCCTGCTCAAATCCTATGCGCGGCAAACCCTCATGGCCTGTGCTATCAACGCTGATCCCAACATTGTGGAGGCCCAACTGCCCAACGGACTCATCAGGGGACACGCCTACTCCATCACCAAAGTGGCCTACGTAAGAGTACACCCGCTTACATCTTCCCACTGCTCCAATGAGTTTCAATTGAGAAGTAGCATTCGTTAAAAATTCATACTACATTCTTGTAAATTTATCTTCTAAAGTCCTCTAATGGTGTATAAGAGACCATATTTATTTTATAACTTCCTTATCGTTTTTGCTCCCGTTGTACTGTCCACCGGTAAGATATAAAGTTTGGCCGATATATTTTAGTTGTGGACTTACTTTTATCCACTTCGCTTGTGGACTTCTTTCTCCCCCGCTACGATAGTTGTTATTACTTAAAAGAGGCATAGATAGGAAATGCCACAAACCTTAGATTCCTCTATTCTGTTTAACCTCAAAAACAAAATACTTACCAGGTCGTTGATAGTCGATTTTATTTGAGCATCTTTGGCCGTCTCTCGAGCATCCCAATCCGCTTATTCATTGGCGCTTGTTAAAAAGTAGACGGTGTTGCCTGTCAGCTTTGGAGACGTTCTTCATCGATCCCCATACCCGCTTTCAAGTGGGTCGTTGTCAGGACCTTTAATGTTCTCTCGATGAAATTCATCAAGAGAATTTGTGGTACACACTGCAACAATAAGGGGATTTGCAGCCAGTAATGCGTGTGTAAAACTCCCAATTTTCGAGAGCCGCACTCCGTGTTTATTATTAGTTCGTGACCGTTGGTTGCAACAAATTTCGTGCTGCAAGCACATTTGCAAAGTGGGTACAAAGTGATAAACAGTTTATGGAGTCCTTAATTTGTTTTCCTTCTCCGAGCATAATAAGCAGGTGATTTGGTCAGATTAATAGTCTAAGGATGGCGGTAAAAGCATTGCGACATTAAACATTTCACTTCTCTGGGAGATCACGGTAGTGGGCCTATTAACAATCTCCATCATTCTGTTAGTAAACAAAATCACATTCCTAATTATTGCCTAAATAACAAATAAGGATGTGCCTGCAATGTAACCCAATTACTGACACAACCTGTCGTTATCCCGTCAAATCTGCCATTGAATTTGTCTTATGGACTGATGGGAGGATGCCTTAACATTTGGCCAATTTCGAGTCAACTTCGTGTTGATCAGACGTGTTCCTTCTCGTCCCCGCAGATAAATTCGTCTGCAGGACCTGTCCTCCTCATTCGTATTCGCAATCCTTGGGGCAACGAAGCGGAGTGGAAGGGTCGTTGGAGCGACTTCTCTCCCGAGTGGCGCAGTCTCTCCGATTACCAGCGTCGTGAATTGGGCCTCAACATTGAAGCCGATGGCGAATTCTGGTAAATACAACAACTGTCTCTACACCCAACAGTGTGTGTGTGTGTGAACATAAGGGTCGTGGGGTACGTGAATCACCACAGTCTCGTACTGTAGCTGTTATACATGCGCACATGCCATTACCCACACGCACAAATGAGTGTGCCCAGGTCCCGTTCTGTTGCAGTCTGTCACGTGGTTGGCGCTGATTTATTTTCATTAGCCTTCTGGCAGACCGTGATGCAAACCTCGGTCTTTCCGACTAAATTACTCCTAAAACGAGCCATAAATGAAGAAACTGAAGACATTCTTCTCTGCTAGTCGAAAGGGATATGATTGCCACCTTTATAGCTTAATTGTTCTCATCTATTCCTAATAATCTCTGAGTCTTTGTAGAATCGTTTATTTGAGCAAAAGTGTAGGAAACGAGGTAATAAGGCGAAACATCTCCCTCTTTTTATTGCTGAACGAAATAAGTCAGTTTTTTTTATAATATAAGGCATGTTTTAACAGAGATTCCACGCAGAATGGTCTTTCTCTATCATTGCGGTTACTCAGAAGAATGATGTTGCTTATGGTTTTCCGTATGGAAGCCAGCAATTTTCAGCCTCAAGCCTATGAGCTACCAAACAGTCTCAAATTTGCTCGAGTCTGAAACATTTAAACAGTTATTTAATGCAAATTACCTAGCAGTGAGTTGAGGAGGACTAGGGTATGCCCCGGTCATACTTCACTTAGTAAATTTTGCTTTAAGAATTTCTTACTCGTTGCACATTTCATATAAGCTTAGAAAGTTAATTTAGGTCTAGTTAATTCATATGTACATCGTTTGGTAAAACTTTACATATCAGTTTGAGTTTGCCTCTTCTGACGCCCTAAATTGAGGCATTTTTTCATCAATAATGAAGCGCCTTATCTTAAGTGAGTTATAGTTTCTTTTTTTCTCGGAATAAGACCTCTTTAATTGTCTAAGATGATAATTAACATAAGCGGGGCAACAGTGGCCACAATTAGACGACTGAAAAAATGTTCCAACGCCGTCATTGAGTGAGTTATGAGTAAGTCTCCCGTCATTATTGTCATTAACTTGTCACCACTTTACTGCTTTTTTTGGGCCATCATACTCGGCTGGTACTAGAATTTCTCTACTGCCACCCCCGTCCCCACTCTTCCGTCTGTAACCTAAAGGAAGACGTAATTTTGGCGCACTTAAGTGTGCATTTGCCCGTGGTCTCCCAGCGGTAAAGGTCATTTTCTCCGCATGCCTGCCAACGCGCATTCGTATGCAGCAGTGAAGGCTATTGGTCGACTGGTCACCGTACCCCGATCGAGGCACTTACATAAATTAAGCGCGTCTTATCGATCGTCCGGCGGCCACTCTCCTTTGCTTATGTTTGCGCCTCCCCCACTCTCCCCCCCCTCTCCGCCGGAACTGCAAGGGGCCAAATTGATCGGGTGAGGGAACGCCTGAGCTGAGCGCGAATCCAACGCGGTTAAATGGCCCAACTTGTTGGCAGAAGCCTCGTGCTTCCCGATTTCTTTCGCGATCTGTCGCACTATTCCTTGAGGTCATGTCCATCGCTTTGATTCGTACTTGGAATGTTCACCATCGCATTGGAGGGTTTCCCGTAGTGAGCACTTCTGACATTAAATTACCATCACTCCGTGATTCCGGCGTGTATATACTAGCGACAACAATGCTTTTACTATGGCTGTGGGCGTCGTCGCTGATTGGTTTCCGTGGTATGTGGTTTTTCAAAACCGTCTCTTCATGTTTTCTGCCAGAAGTACCGGCATTTCCTTGGCTTTGTCAGTATTGTGTGAACACGATGGAGACTAGTAGACTTTAACCAAACTAATCTAATTGGTAGTGGTTTTGCTCATTGTCCTCTAGCACAGCTCTCTAAAACACTTCTACTTGGCAGACGAAACCGTCATAAATTGCTTTTAAGAAGTAATCTTTCACGAAAGTAAATATGTTCAAACCGCTACTTTAAACTTCATTATTGACGGCGGAATGCAAATATTGTTATGCAAAGTGAGTCGGAGATGGATATGTAGTCAGAATTACTGATTTAGGCATTTGTCACAGTGATGCTTGGGTATCTTTCAGCCCTCGATATTACTAGTTCACTTTCGTTATTTCACATATATTCAGTGTTTATTAATGAAAATTTGACTATTTTTTTCGAAAAGGGCTGCAAATTCCTTGTAAAAGAAACCCTTCTCTGTGTGGTTTCCTATACGAGTGTAAGCTAACCACTTGGGCTATCTACATCGCCGGATAGGAAGTGGAATGGTAATGTTTGGACACTATTCATCCAGTCTACTTTCCAGTAACTTAGGCAATTTCTTTCACAAACTACTCCTCATTTTGATCACCAAAGGAGGGGTTTGACAGTGACAATTTCCGAAATCCGCTTTGGAGTTCGATCCAGAGCGTGTCACCTTTCTCAATTATCCTTGATGAAATTCATTCCTACCTGCCTTCCACAGGATGTGCTACGAAGACTTTGTTACTGAATTCGAGAAGCTGGAAATGTGCGCCTTGGGTCCACAGTCGTTGACCATGGACGAAAGTCGTAATAAGATAAACTTTGAGATGACCATTGAACACGGCTGCTGGCAGCCTGGTGTCAACGCTGGAGGCTGTCGTAACTTCCTTGGTAAGTAACATTTCCTCTTCCCGCCTTCCTTCTCAAACGCCAAACCGTACTTTCTTATCTAAACTTTCGCCAGGATTGGTGAGTCGACTGACAGAATCGGTTAGAAATTGTTAATCTACCTCGGGCATTATTGCCTTGTTCTTCTGTTTATTAGCTCGCAGTTGTATTTCCTTTGCTCTTTGGAATAATGGTGCAGTCGATCTGCAGCACATTCGGCCAAGCGACTATGTGTCACTGTGAAATGCTCGTATTTACTATTTGCACGTTGACACGTGTTTGCAAAATTTGTTGCTTCAGCATTCACTTATTGTCACTGTTCAACGAGGCCAAGGCTAAATGACCCTGTTTGCTTTATACCGGAGTACAGGCTTTTTTTTGTCTTCATGGTTGCATTAAATGGAATATTTTTATGCCGAAAATCCTGATAAGGTGATTGGAATCCGGCGTAGAGGACAAAGCCTTTTTGGTTTTCACATGATAGAACTTTAATACGAGTGATTTTTGGATGTAGCGCCAATGGGCAACGGGTTTTAGTATGTGTGGTTCATATAAATTTTGAAGGAAGAGCGACTTCACCATACCAATAGCAGGATGTGTAAATAGTCTTAAATTACTCATTTCCTTACCGGGGGCCTTGGAAACAACGGGAAATCACCTCCTAAAATTCCTGTCAAACTACAAAATCGCCATTCCATGCTCCCTTTACTCTCGGCACAGTTACAACCGACTTTTTTTACACTGATAATTCATTCGTTAACTAGACACCTTCTGGGGGACAAATCCTCGAATACCGGGAGTTCGCGTTTGATGACGCTGGGACGATAATGACGATGAAAATTTGGGAACGCTGATTTGTTGGCTTAATGCAGAAGGAAACGTCGAAAGAATGCGTAAATACGGTGCCGACTTGCCTCCACCATCGGTTTCATGCATCTACGCTGTACGCGTTTCTGAGTAATTATTGAACATAACTCACATAAATGCCAAAATGGCGGAAGCAGCCTGCGTATTTTTATTTCAAATGAGTTGGTGAGCCATGAGTACTTAGACATATAGTAAAGTTGGCTAATCAATGGCCCTCCTCTCTTCCGTTCCGACAGCTGAAAGAGCGCGTAGTGGCCTGTTGGACATGAATTTTTTCAAGTAAAAAAACAATAAACGCTGCTTGCAGTTGCACGATCCACCGGCTTTTTATCAACACTCGCGAGGTGAGCGGTCGTTTTCGGGTACTACCGCCTGGCGAACTACGTCATCGTACCATCCACATTTGCTAGAATAACGAGAACGAGCCAGTTTCCTTCTTCGTATCTTCTCGGAGAAGTTATACACCAACAATGTGTGAGTTGCATTCCATTATTTAACTAAGGAAATGTGTCTCCCCTGGGTGCTACTGCTTTGAGCTTTTTTGCGCTGTATATAACACCGAAACGCGCTAAATTTATTTTTTATTACACAAGCTCACAAATACTGAGTATTCCTCTTTCCTTGACTCAAAGCCAATGTCCCTCCCCATCGTCTACAATTCGTAAATCAAACAAACTTTGCTTCTTAGCATGGTTTATGATACCGAAAGTGGGTGTATTTTTGTACTGGAAACCAGTTATCCGAAAATACATCCATCGTTAGCGCGTTAGTCTCAGACAGGACATACGAGATATGCTAACTAGTGGACACCTAGTTAAGTGTTTGTGATTAGGGCTAAATCTTCGCTGCCTTAATGGAGACTTATTTTTTATTTTCTCCTTCTCAGATAAGTTCATTGCTTTATATCCTTCAGGACAAATGGATGATTCTCTCGGAATGGAGGATCCTGAAGGCAAGTTTTATCACGAGAATGTTCCCTGCTGCATATTTTTTGCTGTGCCTGTGCCATGAGTCCTTATTTAAGGCAAGTATTTGAAGTGCTACTCTGTAGGCTTGGCCCTTCATAGACATTATTCTTTATAAAATGCAGATCATGAACAAACTTTTTTCATAATTGGCCGATGGAGTTTATTATCATTCCAACTTTTACTTTGGGAATGCTCCTGGTCGTCTCAGTACACGTACGGGCATTTCTTACCTTCCTGTGATTTCTTCCCTTCGACTGAATCACTTTTTCACGCGGGCCCCTTCACTTCTGCGATAAATACAAACCAGTTAATATTATTTCCCACAGATTATAATATTTACTCGAATATTCTCGGCACATCATGCTTAAGCTGTAAACTCAAGTAAGAGCAACCTATAATTTTGTGCCCATTGTTGTTAATCGCCTTTCACTGTGGCAGTGGCAGAAGAAAGGGGGAGAAGGTTCTGTGATGTTGGATTATTTTTTGTGAGGGCAAATTTGGCCCGAGTGCGTCGTCGTCGAGATTCCACAGGATTCTGCATTAGCCCACTGGTCAGTCTCTAAATGCATGAACGGACTCAGCAGGTCTGAGCGACAGCAGTGGCACATCCACCTTGCCTTTTCACCTGAAGAATTGTTAAGAGTTCCGACCGGGCAGTACCTCGTCCAGAGTTATATTGCATCATTTAAAGTGGAACTTTCTCACAGCAAACTATATGTCTGTCCTTTCTTCCCATAAGTTTTTAATTAATTTGTCGGTTATTAGAAAAAGACAAGGTGAAGTTTTATGGTTGACATTTTTGCTTAACGGGGCGTTTTATGCTCACTTTTGTGGAGTGATTGGTTTTCTTCTAGGCGCTTGAATGCAGCATTAGGTGCATCGTACGACGTTTCTCCTTATATATATGTATTTTGATAACATTTTATATGACCTTGTCCGCGATTGTGAAAAAACTAGATTTAGTAAATCTACTTCCCTGGTTATTTAGAGACTTGTTCTTGCCCTCGGCAATCCGATTTCCCTTCTCACCGTTCTACAACTAGTTTTCCTTGTCTATGCATTTCCCCAAAGCTTAAATAATCAGGCCGCAGAGTTATGTTTAATTACCCTCAGCGTTTGTGAGGCTAACGTAAACATTTTCCGAATACCATACTCTCTCCTGAACCAAATCAAACGGAGAGTATTGCAGCAAATTGACCCCCCTAATCCTAGGGTGTGAAACATCGTGGGGATTATTTTGACTCTGTAAGTCTCTACTGGAGAGAATCGGAGTGATGCTCGAGAAGGTGAACACTTCACATCTCTAAGTTCTCCGGGAAAAATTGCCCAAGTGTGTGTGTAAACTAGACATGCCTCTAATATGAGCGGAGACAAAAGAGCCCCTTTTTTTTTCTCAATGGTAGGCACTTATTATCGCCAAAAGCTACTTTTGAGTGCCACTTCTGTTAAGCATGCAGACTTTTCAAAACTGGGTTGTATAGTTTTCCCTGCATGAAGTTACACGGCACGAGGATATTTGTGGCTTTGTATTTTTAATTAATTATTGTTAAAAACGCTTTTCTATCAACAGTATGCTTTTGTTCCTGAATTTTTTTTTCCAATGAATAGTAAATTTGATAATCTTTCGGCTACTAATTTCCCGATCATTCACTTCTTTTATTGCATTTCCTTGAAAGAATTCCGTATTGACGGCCTGTAAAGCCGTAATTTTCATGTTCCTGAAAAAGTTCGCTGTGTTTGTCTTTCTCCCCTCTCCCCGACTCCCCATCGCCGTCCCATACTCCTTTTGCTGCCTCAGGGCTGACCGCCGTGAGGGGGCTTCCGTGTTGTCGCATGAATCCAATCTTATTTGACTGCATAAAAATAATTTCCCTTGCCCACTGTGCTAACTACCCCTCTGTATATTCAACTTATTCTTTCAGCTAGCATGGCCGCTATCCGTTTTAGGTTCTGCTCTTTTTGACATTTTTCGAGTATATCTCGAGGGGAGGGGGGGGTGGCCAAATCTTGTTATTTACTTTTCCCTCTAGTTCAACCAGTTGTCTTACCTGCGTTAATTCCGTGGTATATTTAATAGCAGAAAGCCACGAGCGCGAAATCAGTATAAATATCTTGCTGTGCCAAAAACTCCCACGTTTTGCCTTTTTCTTCTCGCAAAAAATTTGTGATTCGCTTAACACCCACTTAATAGAGAGCACAGGCAAACCACAAACTTTTCTGCCGGCCCTCTCTCACTCCTAGGTTTGGGTTTGCTGTGATTTCCTGCTTTTTTACCCTTTTCTGTTCTGTACCTCCTTTGTTGATTCCCAGTTGGCTTATAGCTTTCAGTAATGCGCCTAAAGTGGACCCGATTTAACATAAATCGAGCGCCGAGCAGTGGAATGCCGCTATTCATTTGCATTGTTACCTCCTGCCGCAGGCACCAATGTGGACATTAGGCAAAACTTACAGCTAATAGCAATCATTTCGCAAGTTTGAAGCGCTTTCTCGACATCATAAAGACTTCTCTGAATTCACCGATACGTGACAGAGATTAATGGTTGACATTTAACGTGCTGATTATTCATGACGCCCAAACGCCGACAAGTTTTAGCGGCTGTTGAATTGTTTACATTCGCTTTAGTCTTAAGAGTTTTCCACAACTTTGACGCTTATTGCCGTCCAAAGAGTTAGGGAATATTGGCTCGCCTGCTTGCACTTTACTACTATTATCTGATGGTGCAATCCAGGCAGCATGCGCGCCTTGTTATTTGTAGGTGTACACAATCATCTGTTGTTTTTTCAGATTGGTGAGTTACTTTATTTAAAAACCGTATTTTCGTGGTCCCCGTCTGTATTAATGCGTGCGTGATGTATTACATCCCCTCCTTCAGTTGAAACAGGGAGCCCCGTTTTTAACTCAAGAAAGTCGACAGATTATTTCGCCGAGAAGAAGTCAGGTTGACGCATGCGTAGAGACCACCCTAAACACACACACAGCTAATACTCGATTCTATCACGCGCGTGCATTGTTATATAACAGTACATATCGTCTTATCAGAATCTCCTTCGTCCTACCTATTAGAACTAATGTTAAAATGCATGGTGCCGTCATGAGTCGTCGTCGAGAATTGTTATCCCGCCAAGCGCACACCCATAAACCACTTCTCCCTCTGCTATGTGCGGTCACAAAGCAGACTAATTCTTCTCTTTTGACCCGATATATGCCGGGCAATCCTGCGCGCTTAGCAGTATAGTCGGTGAGCCCCGAATGGGCAGCAGACAGAGAAAAACAAGAGGATCAATTCGGCAAAGGTGAGACTTTTGGTGTGCGAGGAAGGGCGGCGACCATCATAACTTTCCAAATATTTAATATTCCGAACAGCGACGGTCAAGTGTGCGCGGCTCAAGAGGCGCTTCGAAAAGGTCCTGGTGGACCCGAAGGACGAAATTGCAAATCGAGTTGATAGGCATATATATATATCACGTTTGCATTACTAAGGGGTGATGACCTCGTCCCCCTGCCCCCGTTGCCCAGTCGTCACACCTCCTATGTAGAGTCCCATAGTACCACCTCCCCTGACTACACAGACTTTTGAAGAGACTTCGCATGCGCTTCCTTACGCACAGGGAGTCCATGCCCTCTTGTCACACTCACATCTTCCCCTCTCCCATGCTACAGATATAATCATCGTTGGCAACGCATCGTGGCTGTAACACCATAGTAGAGCAATCTGCATACTATCGCGCAAGTCACGGACCTACTAGCTTAGGGTTATTACTATTGTAAAGGGCGAGTACTGGTATTTGCTTTTTTTCACTGAATGCACAACATGTTCTAATAACATCGATGCATATAGGGAGATTCCTGTTTGTCAAGACAAAGGAGAGATTCGCACTTGTTGTCCGGCTTTGTGCACGCTCTGGTTCCTTTCTCCCTCCCCCCACCCAGTCGTGATTGTATTGTTTTTGTGCTCATCCCCACTTTTTTACCAGACAATTTGCGCTTTTGCCAGCCTGGAGCCAGTTTATGTCTGCGCCCTCACATCTAAGGCCACGTATATATCGGGTAGCTATGACCCATTTGCCTACTCTTCTCACGCTACTTCAACAGTGCATGTGCACTTTTTCTTCCACTGGCTTATAAGTGATTAGTTTCCCATCCCGTCTTTGCCCTCGAATCTCCGGAAGTTTATCTGCCCCCATCTTCTATGCATTGTTGGTTATGAGCATTTCAAGGATGACTTAGTACCACCCTTTCTTTAATCTACAAGTCATCCTTTCCTTCCCTTTTATTCACCTGGTATTCTTTTGCTCCCCCAATCGCAGATTATGCGCCCACTCGAAATGCAATCCCTAAATATTGCTAAACGATTTGCTGTTTGCTTATACATTGGAAAGTCTGTTACAGGATCGACAGTTAAGTTTATCTTACAACAACTGCTTTTTCCATCATTTTTTGAGTGGACTAAAGTTCTCAGGGTAGACTGGTCAGTCCTGACGAATGGTTTCTTGTTCAAAACCTGACTGCAACCCTAAATCTACCATCTACAAACACAATTTTTTTCTTTTCATTGCATTCAAACAACATTGTGCAATCGAAAGTTCACTTTCAGGAAGAACGTTTATTCACCGGTTTTTATTTTTTAATATTTCTTCTTCGATATTAACCTCTTGCGGGTTAAAGTAACCCGACAACTTGATAAAAGTTCTTGGTGCCCTTCAATGTGCATCCAACGCCCTCAGACTCGGAGCATTTGGGCACCCAGTCTTTGGCTTGTATTCTTTAAAGGTCATCCTATCTCATTCGTTGACTTCTCCACGAACAGCGCTAAGTCTGTGACGAGTTCAGAGGCATCTGTAATGGCATACAGTGAGACAGGGCGTGAAAAGTTATTTTAAGCATTCATTGTCCTCTTTTTATATCCAAGAGTCTCTGCACTTTCTCCAGTATGCTTTAAATTTCTGATTATCTCGTCATGTCTTTACTCGAAAGAGGTGGTGTCGTGTCTTACGTGCTAGTGACAGTAATGCTGATGAAACAATGCCTTCTTGCCAAATTTAAACTCTTGCGACCACGGTTGAGGTGATGACTTCACAGGTTGCAGTTCTCAATTGTCTCTAGGCTTGTCTGGTTCATGCCAAGTCGGGTGATTTGTGGATTGGCTGCAGTGTTGATCAAGTCAGACAGGGGGAGTCAATAGGGACACCGCCGCCCTCCTTCGGTTGTCCGCCCTTTCACTCCTCCTATGCCCCTATGGCATGTGACGTTGTCGTTGATACTGCCACCACTGGCGTCGGCGATGCCGCTACATTTATGGGTTGCCCTTCCTCCTCCAATAACACGAAACTGTCAGCCGGAGGTCGTATATACATATTGACAAAATTCGCGGAACCTGGTAATTTCCCAACATTTTCGTTCATCAAGTGAAATCACAGGGCTTTCCCCCCTGCTAAACTTCAAATGGGTTTTGTTTAACAGTTGAGGTGAATCTCCTTGCGCAGCTAACTCACTCCCGCCTGCCGACGATTACCTGTTTCTTGTTAGTTTTTTCTGATTACGTCCTAAGCTTTTTTTCACCGCTTACTAGTCTTATTCACACAGATTTTTGTGCATTAAAAGGTGGTTCTTCATCAGCAGAAAATGTGGATTTTGGCAAACGAAACAGTCTTCGAGATTTTCATTTCCACAAACGAACTACCCAAAGATCTGGTGTTTTTTATACCATCCACTTTCTTAATGCCAATTCCATATCCACTTTTGCTCACTCCGAAAGCGCCCCTATTACTTCTTCACTAAGAGGATTTACAGTCGGCGTTGCCACTTTATTTCTACTCCTTCATCTCAAATTGTCGTATTCAAAAGCCACTCTAGTCCCTAAACGTTGATTTTTCCCACACACATATTCCCCACTCAACGGGCCAATCCTGGAAACTTATTTGGAAACAGTTTGATTGGATGGATGGATGGATGGAGGTGAAATAAAATGAGGCGGAAGATGGATGGATGGATGGTTTTGCGAAAGATGGCGCAAAAAAGGAAAAGAAAGGCGGGAGAGAACTGCAGCTGCCGTTCAGCCGTTCGTACATGTCTAGGTGGATGGGTGGTGGAGCACCACATTCTTGACAGCCTTCATAATTTTCCTCCTCAGAACTCAACCAAGGTCGAGAAGACAGCAACAAAACACCGGACTCTGCACCAAATCACAGCCACAGTCAATGCTCGGGCTCACTCCAAGGGCCTCAGTTTTCTGTGTTGTGGCGCCGGACAGAAGACTGAAAACAACACTGCGGCGACCGCTCCTGCTAGCGCCAAGGCTGGTCCCGAAACGGTGATCAGGGTGCGAAATGGCTCTACTCTCTGCATCTCATTCCCTTCTGTCCGCCTCAATTCTGTGACTGTCGCCTTTTCCACGTTTTCATTCCTCTTGTTTCACTGAATTTCCGTCCTGCAGCCACAAATTGGTGTTAATTTGATTTTGCCTCTAGCTGAGTCTCCTCAGAGCTTGTGATAGTATTGGTGGTCCTCTTTAGTGCGACGATGTACTCGCCTTCCTAAACTAATGCTTCTTTCTTTTCCTACTCTGTGTCGACAAAAGTCAATTAGGCTTATTATTTAGCACAACACTCGTTATATCAGCATCGCTTCCAAACATCTTTGCTACTAAGACGTAATAGGCTGAATTTAATGCACCGTCTCTTCAGAAACTTTTTATTTAGATGCACCTACGATTTAGCATAGTTCTCTTATGTCAACCCATTTGTGTTGTTTTGTATGTCGCATGCAAAATCAGTAATTGCGTCGTGTAGCAGCATGCCATTCCTTTTATGACTTGTGCACAAGCGTTTCTCGCATGGATCCAATTGCTCCGCCGCCCCTCCCGTTACTTAAGAAGTGAACCAAACTGGTGCATTTACAACAACTTTCATTGCACACTCCATTCACCGAGAGGCCGTTTGAGTCAATCCGCGAAATGTGTGTTTGTGTGTGCTTTCCACCACGAGTGGGGGAATGTCTGAGGAATCATTTGACGAACAGGCTTAGATAGGAGAGTACACCACTCCACCGCGATTCTTTTTTTGTTGTCCTAACAGCATTTCTCAACTCTATCCTTGTCGCATTTTGCTTTTTTAAATCCTATTCTTTAATATTTGCTCTTCTTTTTATGCCCCGCAGACTTTACCTTTGACGGGTTTAGCATTGAATCCTGCCGTTCTCTTATTTCAATGTTGGATGTAAGTTGAGATCCCTTTCCGTCTTGTGACGTCACATTCCCATGCATTTGCCACTTTCCACAAGATTACATCAAAAGTTGTTCTTAACTCTTTGTGCCTTAGTTTTAATTAGTACTTATGACATATTTTCTACTTTTCTACATTCCTGACATCACTTAAAGCACAAGTTCTCGCCCATTTTGGTTACAGGTCGATCGCTCAGGCAGCTTAGACTTTGGTGAATTCAAAAGCCTCTGGGAGACCCTGCGTCTTTGGAAGGTCGTGTTCATTAAATTCTTCTCCGTTCACATTTTTTAAACTTATTTTAAAACTTGGCATTGGTATTTCAGTCAGTCTTCAAAAAGTTCGACGCTGATAACAGCGGAACAATGAGTACTTTTGAACTTCGAAATGCTCTCAACTGTGTGGGTGAGTATTATTGTTGTCTAAAGTCTGGCGAAACAAATAATTGTTCTCAAATGAATATTTGGATGTTGGGATTTGATTTGTGAAGTAATGCATTACCTTTCACAGGTTACCACATTGACAACGCAACCCTGACAAGCGTGGTGTTGAGATTCTCGAATCGTGACCGAATTCTGCGATTCGACGACTACATTATTTGCTGTGCGCGTTTGAGAACAGCATTCGAGACAATGAAAACTAAGGATTCGTTCGCAGGAGCTGAGGTAATTTCTCAATCCACTTCGAAGTTAGAAGTCACCTACGATAGCGTAATTGGGTATTTTAGTTAATAAAAATTTTAACAGATTTATTTTGAATCTACTGTTTTTTAATAAAAAAAAAACAGTAAAACGACGCCTGTCCAATCCTCACCTGTAAATGCTGCTCTTTGAACTTTGTAGCTGCTCAACATTCTACTCTACCTGTGAGGTTTTGGGGTTGACAATGAAATGGAAGTGGGAACAAGTTATATTAGCGCAATTTTCCTCCTACCTATGCCATCTAAACCCACGGAAATCACACATTTCTTCCTCTCGAATTAATCTCCTCCCCGCCCCCACCCCCCCTATTCTCCTATCTGGCCAATAAACAGCAGCATGAGACCTGCTACGCTTATTCAGAATGCTTGGCTTCTTGCCGAAAAAGAGTTTATTCCGAGAATTTGCACGAACACAACGAATTCGGATCCTATCAGCATCTTTTGCCAATTTGCTTTCACCTCTTCTGGGGTCGGGTTTTTCCCCCTTTTTTCTCGGTCAGTCTATCATTGCTTGCTTTCTTCAAAAGTAGGAAAAAGAAATTCTCTCCCCTTCCCCCCTCCCCCCCCCCCCATCATTATAATCGCTGGTGCATGTCCTCTGGTTGATGGAAATAAATCACGAGACGTTTGTCCGTTTTTAACTAATTTTATACTTTCACTAACCCGGGATTGACAGCATACGAAGATGTTTCGAGGCTAATTCTCAAAGGTAAACACAAGTTTCGCGGTTCAACACCATGTTTGAAGAGTCGGTTACTTTAGGGTTCAAAATTGGCGTGGTTAATGACAACTCCAAACCTGGGCGGCTTTCTTAGGATCTCATGGAAAACCTAACTCTAAAAAAACCTTGCAGGCGTAACCTGACACGCGAATTTGTCCGGTGTAGCGGAATCCCTAAACCTCTTACAGAGGCTACGGGGGCATCCAGATCAGCCTGATCGAGAATTCTAGACGCAACCGGTTTCCTTTCAGTCAAATATGAGAAAATTCTTAAGGGAAACTTGGAGGACGTGCTTACGGAAGGTCGATCGCCACGACCCAAAATCTCCTAACTTTATTAGCGGGTAAATTGAAAACGAAATAATTGCGAATCCCCAACCTTCTCTCCTTCACGTTCCCAATAAAAGACGTCACGCAATGTTGTTAATTCCAGGCTGAATGGGACAGGAAAGCACTGTAAATGCATTAGTTAAAAATCTACTTTTCAGTGTTTCAAAAAACAACGGATGACTGAGAGACGATGTCCCCCTACTCTGGTCCAGTAGCTGTGTTGAAAGACGAAATAAAGCAGATACTTTTATGGGGAGGTATAACACGAAGATTAACCTTCGGTTGACGTAATAGAGAGCAGACTTACGCAGCAAACGCCAAGTTTGACAGCAGAGCGAACGATGCCTGCTCTGGGTGAACAGGTCAAAGTTGGGATAGACCGATGAGGCACTCAATAAATGAGGCATCAAATTTGACAAGCGTATTTTCACCGATAAAATGCTAATTTTAATAAATGGTCAACGTGCGCTGGACGAAGGATGCTGGTTCAAAACTCACAATTCTATGCACACTTAGCCAATGTTTTTTTCCATGAGGGAAAGCCTAACAGTTATCAGGGACAAAGAACGTTATCTAAGGAAGCTTTAAAGTGAAAAATTTTGATAGCAACACTGCCGACGCATAAGTTTTAATTCAACGAATCACAATGGAAAAGCATTGATAACATTCCTCGGAGATCGTTTATCGAAAGCACCGAGTGCATAACTACCGACAAATCTCACTTGATGCAAAAACCTTGTTTTGTGTTATGACTGGTATACCGGGCCAAGCTTGTGGCGGAAACCATTCACGCCTAACGCCAAGCATTATCCAAAGCCAGAACAATATCAGAAGAACGTTATTTCCTTTTAATGTTCGCGCATAAAAAGGCTAGAGTTGTCAATGGTAACAGATCATCCTTAAAAACTGTGGTAATAACACAAAATTACTCAAGTCCATATTGTGAGAATGGAGATGCGTGCAATAAAGTTAATATTGCTCAAAAAAGATGCTGGCTCAAGATGGGAGGCCCCATACATTTTCAGCACGATGAGGGTGCCCCTCGATGGGGCCACCACCCGCTCTTAACAACGTAAATACAGAATGAACCACTAATATTAAGTAAAACAATACAAAAAATATAACATAAGGAGAGATATTTGAGGTTAAATTTCTAGAATTGGGTTAGCAGAACTGGAAGCCTTAAGACTGGAAGACGGCGATGAGGTATTTCTATCCTGAGGCTGCGAAAATACCTGTGGTTCATCGGAGTATAGTGCAATAGGTGGGAAGGTGGTGGGGAGGAGATAGTGAGCTGGCGCCGTTAGCAAATGATCCTCGGACGAAGTGGATGACCTACTGGGATGCTTCGAGGACTAAAATAATTGAAGTCATAATAATAGGAGGTATAGAATTTAGATCCATTGTTTCCTAGCTTTAGATTGCTTCCGTCCACCATTCTAGTAACATCGTGTCAAACGCATAAACTTTCAGTTATTAGCATACCAGGGGCGCTGAACACTTGCAATTCAATTCTAACGAATACTTAAGGGTCTCTTAAAGTCTTTAAGGATTAAACGGAAGCACATTTTAAGCAAAAGGCTAAAGCATTATATCAGACAATGTCTATTTACTTGAGTGACAGATAAAAAATCTTACTGATGTTGTCCACAATCTTGAAAAGTTTCTTGTAAATAGTGTTGAAGTTCCGAAATAAACAAGGATTTTAAAAACTCAAGATATGTGAAACGTATTTCCGCCAGATACTGACCAACTTAAAAACTGACCAATTACATCACAGCAATTAAAATTTGCCCTTACTCCAAAAAGATTGCCAGAACTCAAAGACATGACAGAAGATTTGGAAACTCCCATACTAACTAATTAGGCGGGTAAGTAGAAACATGTAGAAAAACTAACTACCAATATAAAAGCACACAAATGTATGTGAAATAGGTAGATGATGCGCGTTTTGTTGAAATAAAAAGCGGATAAAGAATGGTCCTGGAGAAAGTTCATTTGATAACGCAAAAGCCACTGAAATATACCAACTTTTCCGAGCGGAACACAAACCCGAGATGGACGAAGAAAAAAGTGACAGAACGAAGATCTTCATGAAGGAGGAATAGTAAGATAGCATTATGCACGCTCTACACATAAACTTAATATGAATTAGGCGAGAAAGTATCGACAATAAGTGTAGGGGATAAAATGCCCAACTTTTTCATAGCCAAATTGAAAAACTTTTCATTACATCCCGAAAAATATTATGCGCCGTATAATTGTACTATACCACTAATCGTTACTGGTTTCCTTACAAACCCCGAGGCTGCGCGGGAAATACGGCAATTGCCGGCAGACAAACAACATGCTACAGCTACTTGTTTCACCGTAACCAACCTGATTTCGACACGAGTTGATGTAACCAGCCATAATAAATCGGTAAAAAGTCCATAAAACTCATTTGTAACTCCAAATCCAGAATGAAAAACATGGTCATCATATACATGACAGCCAGAGAAACTGTAATTTGGAAATGGATTGAAAAAAATCACAATAGTAAAGCCCAATGAATGATCCAAAGGATATAGACGACTACCTACCCTTGTTTTTAAGATAGAGCTATTAACATAATACATATGAGAAGACAGCTTCTGAATTCTGCTAGAGAATATATATTATCTGTCATTATAACAGCTTCTTTACTCTTACGTTGTATAGCCAAGTGAAAATTTAGGTAGGCAACTCTAGAATACGTGTAGCGTATGCACTCCCATAAACCTTAATGCCATTTCTTATACAACCTACCTGGTGAAAAATCACTGTCACTATCTTATTGCTTAATAGTTAAAGAAAACGTGATTAACGTCTCGGAGTAGGCAATAGAGCAATGATATTGAAGGGCAACCTTCGTTTAATAAGCTCACCTGTGAGGAAGGCTCCGCGTTAGCAGGAAGAAACAAGCTGGGATCAGCATGCAGAAGCTGGGCAGCAACTTGGCAATCCCTTTTGTATGACTGCTGTACGGATTTAAACAACCCATTGACTTCATTTCAGTAACAAATAATATGCCAAAAGTGCTGAAGTGAGATCCTTCAACAAGAATACTAGTAAGAACCTTACACAAGTTGCAGTAAGGTGTTTGATCGTTTCTTCAGCCTCCATAACTTGCTTGCTCAAAGAGTTCACCTGTGCGTTTAACTCTGCTCTCTCTTTTTGCAAGGACTCCACCTGAGAGTAACAGTTTAGATACGATAATTAGAGGAATAAAATATAACCAAGACTGGGAGCCAAGGGGACTAAAATTTTTGTTGGGAACGTCTCGTAATTTTATAGAGTAGCCCGTGCATCATAATCAACGAAAAAATATAGATATAAATATCGAAATGCATAAAATATACAGAGTAAATAACGGGAAAATTTTCCATAAAAACGGCAAAAAACAATGCGTATGTGTGCTCAGCTAATGACTTACCGTTAATAACAACCGCTCTTCCAGCTCAGAATTTAGTTTCACCACTTGGTGGTGGTCCTCAAGAAGTCTAAATATAGACACAACACGTGTGTAATCCTTATCGGCAACATAAAATGCAAAGTTTAAGTACACGTACAGAACAAAATTATCAAAAAACATGTCGCTAGTTTCAATGTGAATTTAATAGTCAGCAACATCGTTTTGTAGCATACAATCTTCATGGTCTTGATATATTTATCCCCTGATGCACAGACTCTACTCTGACCAACATAGAGGCAAACCTTTCATATTTCTCTCGGTACATTTCCTCCTCGTATTTTTTCGCCACCAAATCAGCCTGCCGGATGTTGCTAGAGCAAACTGGATCGGGTTGCAAACGAGGGCTTTCAGAATTTCCAAGCCTTAATCGGAGATCTAAGTTGGTGACTGTAAAGTCAGATCTAGAAAAGTACTAAGCAGTTGAATTGATAGTCAAGAAGTGTGGTGATGGTACTGCTTTTGGGTGGGAAACCGTTGTCGCCAATTAACAGCAAATTCAAACTAGTTTTGTATGAATTTATAAATTATACGGTTATTACCGCAAAAATCAATAGTGGCATTATGGAACTTCAAAACTACAGCCAAATTTGTTACTGTAAAGCATACACAATGTCACGTAGACGAAAGTAAATAGAAAAAGCGGTAATATACAGGTAACAAGATCGATAAGTTGGGAAATGTAGAAGAATTTCGAAGTGACTTGTTGAAGTAGGAGCCAATAAAATGTAATATAAGAATCTCAATATAATCCAATGATAAAATTATAGAGGCACTGGCATATTGATACTTATTATAAAAATCGCGGACCCAGGTGGCACATCTTGGCTAGGCATGCTGTATGTACCGAAATTCCAATTGGTTTATGCCGAAGGTAAACCATTTTGGCGGTTACTGCAAGTGTACCAAGAGGATCGATAATAAGAAACTTCCTTTGATTATTTAAAACCACAAGCCGTCGCTATCCATTTCATTGCAAAGGTACTTTTTGGAATTTACGGACCGAGGCTCGAACCGCTTTAACCTTTAAGCTGACACTTCCACCTGTGTACTAATATAATTCAACAATATTTGCAGTGAGCCCTCTACAAAGTTGTTTTCTGTGTTTATAATATGGTCTTTACTGTAGTGTTATATTGTTTTGAAAAAATATTATACATTTTACGGTTCTCATATGTTTTCCCCGTCTCTATGATGCTGCACCATTTTCCTTTCTAAGAAATGAATCGAACTTCGAAAACATTATAACTTTCCATCGCTATGGGACTCATTTCATCGCCGAGGCGGCCGTGGTTTACACTCTTTGGATGTGACAATAACAATTTTTTCCCAAGTCTCGACAATTATGGTACGAGATTTGGCGAACATTCGAAGTTGATAAGCGTGAAAGCCTTTTTGAGTCTAGCGTAAGCATTGACCATTGTGAATTTATGCTGCAGGAAAATGTGATTTATCCTTGTGTATGGCTGCTGATACCGGTGACGTCGTAAATGTAGCAGGTCCCCTCCCGGCTGCCCTCTGAGGAGTAGCATTGTCACAGCCACAGTTACTTTCAATGTGGCTTAGTAGTGATTCAATTTATGTAAAGCAGCATGCCTCATTAAAACGAACTACATTTTAGGTCCTGTGGGAGGATGTTTTAAACTTCCCTTGATCCCTCCCGCGTGTTTACATCGACTTTACAGTGAGCGATATACATATTCTGCAAAAGTTTAAGCTTTGAACGAAGTCGTACTCCATACCAGAATCGGCTAGTCCATATGATTAGAAGAAACGGTTAAGAATATCCAGTAATTCTTAGGTCCGCTGCAATTAGTCGTTCGCCCCAAGCCATTTATACACCTCCGCAATCCGTCAACACTTATCCAAGAGACGAGTTGAGATAGTGCACTCACATAATCACTCCAGTCTGCTCATGTAGAATGAACTGCCTTCCACTTCCGTTATTCTCCAGCAAAGCAAACGGTCAGACCTTTAAATCATTGACATAAAACGGTCCGATAGCTTTTAGTCTCTCATCGCTAGGCGCTCTAGACAGATTAGTCTTCCTCACGCTCAATCAAGGTCCTGTTATTCATTCCAGCGAGGATAAGACACCGGGTTACACCCGGGTCGCCGGTTAAAATATAAGACAAATAATAAAAACACCGACAATTCGTCTCACCAGAACTTGAGATTTGTTAAACAGCTTTCACCCGAACAGTTCGCCGTAGTTTGCCATTTCCTCACCATAAGTCAACCTCAACATTAGGAACTAAACCTCTAACAGCGATTATCTAACTCAACAAAGAAGAATTCATATTGGTTGGGAGTTTGTATCGGCCAATATAATGGTTGAGGGAGAACTTTGTGCAGCTTCAGAGAAGGAAAAATGGGATGGCGGCAACAGTGTGATGTCGACATAATAGACATGTAAGTGAAAGGGTGAAACCAAGGCTTTCCTCGGGTGGTCGCGTGCACACCGATGCGTTAAAATGAAAGCACGAGATCATACGGCTTAAAGTAGGTAGGGTAAGGGGAATCGAGCGATTGTGTGTGGATGAACGGCAAACTAGATATGGAGACGCGCAATGTAACGAAGCGTGTGCAGAAAGCGGGGATTTATACATGAGAAATAAGAGAGGATGGTGAGACTCTATAATCTCAAAATGGGCGTGAAGAAGAAGGGAAGAAAGTTAGTGGAAAACTGTAAAAAGTTCTATGATCTCTTGGCGAGCTTTCAGGCAATCGGCAGATTACCACTTATCCGGACAGAGTCACTCGACTTTCCTGACCCCTCGAGTTCTTTGTCGATGTATATGCGCAGAAGACGTTTCTAAAATAAAGTAACAAGAAAGAGTTTACGGTAAGCTATATTAAGAGTCAACTTGTCAGAGATGAAGCGTTATAGCCGATAAAGCTATCAAAACATTCTGATAATATCTAAGGGAGTTTTGGAGGTAGGTTAAATTATTCATTTAAACGAGTTGCAGTATTTTTGCATATTCTATCTCAACTATTGACGGGGACGTATAGCACGCAGCACACATAACGGGTGCTCATACAACACCAGCTTTTGAAAAAGTTACCCTAGCAAAAGATGATTGGTTTTGTCTTCTACCAGTAAGTTGAAAACACGAAACAAGTTATTTCACTATTTCATTCCAATTAACTCCACACTTTGAGTAATAAAATAAACAGAAAAACTCGTGTTTTTCTTCGGTTTATGTTATGCTAACATGAAAGAAAAACAGCCCATTAAAATAACCTGAAGAAGGTTATGGCTTGACCCAGTCATTACCTTGCTGGCACCCAAATCGTTGAGGTAACCCCACACGGCATCCCCGAACTTAATGGCGATCTGTACGAGGCAGAAGATACTGGCTTTGCGCATATGACTATCCTCATGATTACAAGCCTGAAATAGCAACAGAGGGGGGAGATGTGAGTAAGGCGAGGTTGGAATCGAGGGCCACGGAATAAACAGTATATAAGAAGGCACTCGAAAGCACGAACATACAAATGACGGCGAAAGTTAGTCTGCCTATGCGAATAAGTCAAGGAGGCAGATGAATCAATGGCAGTCCCACTCATTCAACAGATCTACGTAAGCCTCCACACTTGGCAATCGAATCCATATAAGGTAAAACTCGCACTGATAGGAACCTCTGAGACTATCGACACGTACTCTCAGAACTTCAAATGCCATTTACGAGTGAATAGCAACCACTTTGTTCTCGGGTAAAATTCATCTTATGTGGACATGCACGACAATGATGTGAGTTAGTAAGCAAAAGCCCCTCTCCAAGTACCGTGACAGTTAATCAAAAATAACCAAAAATCCAAGTCATCAATGACAAAAAAATATAACTCATAAAACAACGGATAACAGTTGGTGGGATTTCTAATAATGCCTCAAACAAATTGCGAATCCAGATACTCAAGTGGAATCGTTTTCAATCCTCGCGAAGCAACAAAGCTGAGCTGCTTTCTTTCAAGCACCCATGGTGTTTGGCAGTAAACTGGAGATTTACCCTCATAGCAAAAAAGGTATGTTCTGTCAAGGAACTACCACTCACCACAATTAATACAATCAAGTTTCCCCCACAAAAACGAGATATAAAGGCGATTGAAGATCGAGCAGGTTACTGGTAAGTTAATATTTCACAAAAAAAGACACGAAATACGCTTCCGAAAAAAACTGATGAACACGATTTAGCATACTTAGTTAAACATCAAGCTCCCCTCTATAACAAAGTAATGAGTTTGTAAAAGCATTAGAATTGAGCACCATAGATAATTCAATGGAGGAGAATGTTATAGATAACTTCTAAGTGGCAATAAGTTCTTTTAGTGGCTGTCTAAGGCGCGGTGACAACCGTTAAAATTTATGGTTGGTGCAACTACTTTCGTTTGTTGCCCGGGATTGTTGCCACTTCCAGCATATATTTTACATTCAATTGTCATTCAAACTCCCTCTTCTTGAAACATTTTGAGGAATTACAGAATACTGCTCGTTTTGCAATATGCAAAGAAATAGGCTCTCAGCATAGGTTGAAATTGACAAATCACGGGACTTTGACATCAAACGTATAAGTTGGGTAGCTTTTAACAATAAACACTGTTCCCAAGTCATGTGTAACCACCGCAGACGAAAGTGGGCAACCCCCAGACCTATCCATTGCTACAGCGTATCCACCATCCGTTATAGTGAATTTGAAGGTTTAATTGGAAGCAATTTTTAGTTTTACCAATGTCCATTCAAATTTCACTATTCCACAGAGTCGAGCGAAAATTTAAGTAAGTAAGTGAAGAAATTTAACAATGAATAGTTCCGCGGTGCAGATAGCTCAAATCATTCGTCATACTCAAGCAAGCGATGTCACCAACACGGTGACAAAGTAGTGTTCGAATGCAACTGTCACATACCGCAATAAGTCCGGGTATGAGATCGGGTAGGACCTCTTGGACCAGTTCGGGCGAGGAAACCTTAATGACTTGGGTCTGCATCTTCACTGCGGGCAGATTGAGGAGAGTCTGACTGTCATTAATCACTGTAGTAAGTAGGCGCAAGCAGAGCTCCTGTGAGAGATAGCGCGCCACAGTCTGCGCACATTCCTCGGCTGAACGAATCACCTAAAGTTTAGCAGAATGACGTTTGGGTCAATTAACAAGCAAAGTAGGAGGACTCATCAGCCTAATTCCGGAAAGTTAAATGAATAAATAGAATCATTTAGTAAGTACACCATGAAAAGTAGCTTTTAGAGTTACTCGCAATGGATAATGGTATTTACTAAAATGATGGCAACTATCGAAGTAGTTAGTAAATCGTAAGAGAGTAAGACGCACTTGTCAAGTAAAAAGAATGTTTATGGATGTCCATCACACTAGACCAGTAAATACGAGGAGTGTGTACCCAAATCAACCGCGTGTTCAATTAAAGGGACGCGAAACTCTCCTAAATAATGTGAGCTTTCATTCGTCGGGTTTCATAAGAAGCCAACAATGCTACTTTTACACCGTAATTCAAATATAGTAGCCCAGGTTGTTGGTTCCACTTTCCTAGTCTCTGAGTGGCGAACTGCTATTTCGGGTGATCTGAAGCATCAACATGAATTCCCTTGCAGATAGTTGCAAAATCTGTCATTACCATCCATCAAAGATGAAAAGTACAGGAGGGGATAAAGTTAAACAGTTTGTGGAAACTGAAGACTGGATATTATAAACGCATTTCGGAAGGGCATCAGGGAGCAATCACCCCGTAACAACACAAATTAGCCTAACTGCATAGCACATAAACGAACTCAATGGATCTAAGGAAAAGATTTGAGGTCACAAAATCACAGACCAGCATAAAATCCGCTCTAAAATCTCAAATCTTCCACAAATTCTGCTAGACCTTACGTAAGTCAGTTGCCATTTATTGTCGCTTAGTAAAAAAAACTGAAAATATTAGTGACTTGTTGTGCATTACTCGTTTATAAAAAAACAAAGAGCTTGAAACTCTTTTTAAATGAATCGATGTAGGTACATCAGTAAATCAATTTCATCTCATGGAAATTTGTCGTCACCAAACTTTTATAAATTTTATATCTTCGAAGAATATGAAAAAAAGGTTCTTAGAAGTATGTGGTTTTTTAGAGGTCAGATTAATGACTAACGAATAGTCACGAACATTGCATTTTTCGTGACCTCCAAGAGATTGTAGATTAAAAAAGTGATATCACTAATAACCGCATAACCTCAGCCAGTTTATGGAGATGTTTCCGTCTCCCAGATCTTCCAATAAAATAAAAAAATGAATAAGGTGAATTAGTTTTTCTAAGTTAGAGGAAAACCCGCTAATCAACATTCCGTATGATCGAATGTAAAAAGCAAAAGACATGAGGAAGTTGTAGTGCATTTAAAATGCTTAGAAAATAGACACTCAAACGACAGTAATATGCTGACAGATGGTTTGGTCAATGTATAAAGGGATTAGAATATAACAGTAAAAACGAGGGATGGGAATTAATGTATATCCCCTAGGCAAACAATTTCACAGTCCACGTAAGCGCCAAGACGATGGCAATTTGACAGCTTTTAGTTAGACAGGACTCAGTTCCTTGAGGGAAATAATCGACATGATCACCCATAAGCTTGATTAAGGGAATGTAAAGAGAAAAAACGGTCTCCACAACGAAGCATTCCGCCTCAGGGCGATTGACGTTGGGACGTAAAACCAACAAGAATTAAATTTATTTCAATCATTTATTAGAGTTGGGAGAAATCGTAGCCAATCCTTGATTCCTAAGTCGACAGAAAGACTACGAGAAAAGGTTGAATTTCAATAGCTCCTTTATTAAAGTAGATCTTGTCCTAATTTACCTCTCCAATAATCTAAAATAAGTGGCACTCGATATCTAAAACCATACTTTGACCAGTGCAAAAATAAATACTTGTAGTTATTAAAAAAATCTTTCAGAACTACCTATTGGTAAAGAGATTAAGATGGCACGTAAGGAATACAAAAGTCCGTTTTCGACACTCAAATTGGTAAATCTTTATACCCACTCTTTCACACAAAGTCTCGAGAAAGGGAGAAATCGAAGAAGAAAAGAGTGATAAAGCAAATGGTACACACATACCCCCTTATCGGTGTCATTGCAGGCCTCGAGAATTTTCATCACAGTCAGACAGGCGTAGTCGCTGATGAGGTCGCCTTGTGTGCGCACTAATTCCTGCAGCACCCGTAAGGCCAGTGCGCGCGTCTCGCTCTGACCGTTGGGACGGGCGGAGTGAAGGGGAAGAAAAATTACCAATGCACAGAGTTTGAGGTTTGATCTGGAATAACTATCACACAGGTGCGACCCGCCAAAATGCTTCACAGGGTGTGCAGACGACGGTCTTCCTTCATTTTGTGGGATGTATAACGTTAACCAAGAGTCACATCAAAACACTCCCTCTTCTTACCTTAATCCAGTTATTTGTATGTTTTCGAATCTTTAAAACAAATTCGTTTTAGGAAGTATGTCATACAATATTGGTTCATTTAAAACTACTCGAAACTAATCAGAGAAGGATAAATTTGGAGCCAAAAGAACCGCATAAAAGAGGTAAGCAAGTAAAACGAAGTGGGGGGTACACTTCTATAAAGCAAAATTGTTTAAATTCTCAAAATTCCAACATAAATGCTTCTTAAGCCAGAGATATGAGAAAGTTACGGTAATACCATAGATTGGATCAGCCACGAAGTGCAAGCTGTTGTAATTTGCGTTCGTAAGGCAAGTGATTTCGCTCAGATACTGCCTTTGTTAGAGGCCGTTTAATAAATAACAGTCAAATGTTAGACTTAACTCCCCGAGTAAATGGTTTCCCCCTATGAGTATGTTTAAAAAATGAAGAAAATATGCGACTTTTAACATTGGGGACCCCATTCTCACCACAAAGTGGCAATATCTCATGCCTAAGTTAGTCGAAATAGATTAATTTCAAGCAAACAGTCCAAGACGTTCTGATAATAACGCGTTAAACGATCTCTCTACTTAAACACTGGAGTTTATCTGCTTTGTGTGTTTAGCCACAGCCCTCGTCATTTTAATGAAGGCCTGATGTTCATTTTCTTGAAAGAAAACACTGTTAAGGGAAAATATTTGAGAAGACCTGACTATTTAACTATCGTCATGCAAAGGAGTATAGTACCAAGTCGTAGCTTTTTGGCTCAACGTTAAATGGAACTATTAAAAATAATATTTTAATCAGTTTGCAGTGCTATGTAAAATAAAGCAAAACGTAAATTGAGATATGAACATACTGATGTGTCTGAGAGGGACTCCAAAAGAATCAAGAGAGTCGGTTTTGAGTGTTCTTCCCAGGTCTGAATAGTGCCGTCTCGAAGCAATTTGATTAGCTTCAACATACACGCCTTGCGTTGTTCGTACCTGAGGGAATTTATACAGATTCATATTGACATAAATAGTATTTGTTTGTAAAGTGAGTCATAAGGTAACGCTTTTTACCTGTCATTATAGTTGGATAATTCCTGTAGAATTTCCGTAATCGCATCTTCTGGTGGCATCTCTGAAAAAGTGGAGCATACTTAGGCCTTTAAATCGTTTCAAAGCCGCACATGCACACTGGTAAAAGCAACACTCCGAGCAACGATGCGACAACGAAAAAGTAGTCCGGTTTGCTGACGGTGCGCTGAACACCCGCCAATACGCGCCTCAGTTTGGAGCAATAAAAACACAGAATGCGATGGAATGAAAATGGACATTGGCCAGGCATAGTAATTCTCGATCAACGTGTATCGTAGGATGCCCTTATATTTGGTAGCAATTAGCCACAGTTAGATAGTCGTGTTGTAAAACACAAATAACAGAGGTGGAAGAGAGAAAAGTCAAGGAAAAAGGTAGTCCATAGAGAGCCTCATCCTAGTCTATGCCGCTGCCAGTGCGGACATGCAAGCGGGTACACACATGCTGATAGGCTGAGAAGGAGGCAAGGAGAAGAAGCGAAAGGAAGACTAGAACTATAAGCTTACCGCGAATCTTTTTCAAAGTCTGATACCCAATAACGGGTTTTTTTAACTTGGGATAGAGCACTATACGGTGAAAAGGGGTCAACTATAGAAAACTAGCAAAACAAACTGATAAGACGGAAAATGAGGTATAAAGTAGCACAAAAACTTACGCTCGTTACTAAAACCGCTGAGTAGCGAAGGCGGTTGTTGTTGTTGCGGCTGAGGAGAAGTTGGAGCATTAGGTTCCGTAAAATAGCGAAAATAGCTTTTAGAGAAAGCAAAAAAAACTCACACTATTGGCTGGAAAGTAGGCGTAATGCGGTGATAGTTGCTGTAGATTTCCCGTGTCCCCAGCAGCGGGCGAAAGACGATTGGCACCAGCAACGGAAAAATAATGATGACCCCTCTCACCAATTTGGCCATTCTGTCCCACTACAGCGGCGGAGTACGGTGGTGGTGGCGGTTGTCCGTAATTCGTGGAGGCTTCCATTCCCAACCGATTGTCCGGAATGCTAACCGGTCGATTTTTGCCCTGGGATTGAAAGTGATTGGCCTCTTGTAGCACCGTAGGAACATATGTCATCGATATGGGACTGAAAGGTCTGGCGCCATTGCCCACTTGAGGTCTTAAGAACGAAGTAAGAAAGATAGGCAGCAAGTATGGATGGCCTTAAAGTGTACAAAAAAAATGGTTAAAACCAGTTGGATTGAAGTCCTGTTGGACGGTAGAATAAAATTGCTGGTAAAATCAAGTTGAATGAACCGGTACAAACTTAACGAAAACCTGTAAGATAAGTAATAAAGGCAACCAGATCGGTGTCGATAGAATATTATAAGAAATGGAAATTTACCCATGAGGCCCTAAAAATTTGCTCAAAAAGCGTTGACAAAATGGTGAGTTCATTAACATTTGCCAAAATGAAAAGTTATCAAGGCCAATTTGTTAAAACATAAGAGTGAATGGTTACCAGATGAAAGTGGCCTTTTGCCAAACACCAGAAAAACGAATCAAAGGGAGGTCAGTGGATTGAAATCACCGTCAATGCGATTTTACCAAAGGCATTTGAATTACAAGAAGGAGATGTAGGTCGATCAATCATGAATCGCCAACAAGGTGCGGATGTATTACAATAATTTTCCATAATAAGCAAGCGCTACCGCAACCACCAACCGAAGGCTCGTCGATAACAGCCAATTGGAAACATGTGACATAACTGTTTGCTTAAAAATGTCATTGTTCACAAGCGTAGGAGTATCTTGCAGACGAAAAGTGCAGAAACGATACTGAAATACGCAGGTGTAATACCTCGAACCAAAAAAGGACTCAATGAAGACTAATTAAAATACCTATCAGAGTGCGGCCGAAATGAACGTGGTTGGCGCAGTGAGAATGCATGCCGGATTCCACTGCATAGGGTGGAATCAAATTATATTAAAAGTGAAGTGACGAAATGAAAAACCAAAGAAGTTCGAGATGATTAGCCAAAACAAATCGTTAAAAGTTAAGCACAAATTGTGAGGGGAAAATGGAGAAAATACAGACATTAACTTCATATACGAATTAATAAAAATATATACACATGTATAAGAAATATCTAAAAAAAGGCAAAAAAACCAACGACCAGTGGAGTATAAGGAGCGCGATTATGAGCAAAGTATTAGGTTACACTTCAATCAGCTGTGTTCACCTATCAATAGCGGACTAGACAGTATTTAACTCATATATCTTGAGGCATTGCTCACAATCTCAATGATGGTAGCAATACCAGTGAGGAACACATGCAATAGTTCGAGTAGGATTATAGAAAAACAAGACGGCTATCGAATTTGAAATTGGAGGGAAGAAAACTGATTACCGTAGAAAGGCAAGAAAGGCATTAAGATTACTTAGACCCCCGAGTTGCAGGGCGTAAACCATCAGGAGAGGTGGCCTCGTGGCTGCTAGTGCTAACGGTGGCCGTTTTCTGATAAGTTTTTAACAATTTCGCCGATTGGTCTTGAGAGGTCTTGGGCATCTGTTGAACGACACTGGCGAACGCGGCCGGATTGAGGTCGGAGAGTTTTATCACTACACGACTTGCCAGCTGCAAAAGGGAGACAACAAAGGCGATTAATTTTAAGCCCACTTTATTATTAACCGGGTCTCTTTCACTGTGTTCGTGTTGCCTATATTATATTAAAATCTATGAAACATTAATTAATATGTTAGAGCCCAGCATACACAATGGTAACAAGGCATCCCGAGATCCAATACCAGTAAAAGGATTGATATTAAAGGTGAAATTTAAACAAAAGACTTGTTTTAGGAATTTTTTGTGATTATCAAAATAATTTAACATTGATAAAAAGTTGATTTGTTTCATGACTATTTTAATTCAGCCCTTGGAAGGCGACTCAAGGAATCCCCTGAAATTAGGCTAAAACATTATCACTTACTGGCCAAGAAAATGTGAATTTTTTTAACTCTGCTAATAGATCACTAAAACCAAACATGAGAATTATGTTTACAGGCTATTATGTCAATAAAGTGTGAGGCTTAGAAGAAGTATCACGTCTAAAGGTGAAAAGCGCCTCAACCAGAGGTTACAATAAAGTTTGGTGGAAAATACAAATTGCATTAATAACGTATAAAAAATTGTAAACGGCTATTTCTTCGGTAGTCTAAAGAACACAGGAAGAGTTCAGATTAAATTATAACATATAGGAAGCTACCTATGGGTGTAAATTCAAGTTCCTAGGCGAAACCGAGTTTAATTACCTTGCTTAGACGATCCCCTAAAGTAGAGTGAGAGACAAGGACTAACCCTTCGAACATCAGCCGACTTAGGCTCGGTTGACCAGGCAATAACACGAGCTATGCTCTTCACTATCTCGTTGGTGGGGTTGCTAATGGCGTCAACGGGCATCATAACAAGGAGATCCTTGAGGTATTCCAGCACTCGTGCCTTTACCTTCAGTGTGGGTGACATCGCGTCATCAATTATGAAACGGCAGCAACAAGCAAACTGGAGATTGAGAGGGAAATGTGAACTGAAAGAAATAAAAAAAAACAATGAAGTGGCTTATTTATTTTTAGTCAATTCAATAAGTTAAATTCTAATTAGTAATAAGTCAAAAAGCCCCTTTAGCTTGCTACTAGAGGACGTAAGTCGATTTCTATCAATTTGTGAAGTTGAAGTAGCGAATAGAAAGGTTCAGTGAAACAAGATCTACGACTTAGCATAGACCCAAGAAAGAAAAAGATTTGAACTAAAACTACACCAAATTTATTATTATTCCTACCCTCCACAGAAGTCAATGAACTACTAATTTGAGGCATATAGCAAACGGACGCCTGCAGGATAAGGAACAATTAACCAAACCCAGTAAATTATACGTAAATAAAGGAAAAAATCATTGGAAGTTAACGCGCATAAGCTTTTCCATAATGATGAAGACGAAAGGGTTCTAATTCAAGCTCAAAAATACTTATTAACAAGCTGATAAGCCAACTACGTTAACGATAACCCAAAATAAACGTACCGAATAACAGCAAGAGTGTCGGCAATTGACTTCTGATGAGTGGAGAGGACCTCCTGTCCTTGTCGGTTAAAGAGCCGCACCATGGCTATGTAAATCCACTCATGGAGGAACTGATGGTAACCCTTGATGAAAAGCTGTAGTGTCTCCATGAAGGGAGTGATAACCTATTATTAAATTGACAATAAAAATACACAAGGAAGCACCGTATATGTATCAAATTAATGTTTCTTTAACTCACCTTGCTTGAGGATTCGCCAAAACTAGCACTGAGAACTTCAGAGACCCGCATAACTTCTGGGTGACTAAAAGACAAAATCGTGAAACCGACTTCGCATAGCGACAGAATGTCAGTACTAGTACAGGGAAGGGATTAAGCTCAGTAATAACAACCACAAGCTAGGGGAAAGCGAAAAGGATACAGAACTGTATTTATTTGGTTACAATTCATGCTACCTCATTTCAAATGCTATCCCACAGTATTTTAGGACTTATCAAATTTAACGCACTTTCGGATCCGTCAGGAGAAAATTGTCCCATGGTATAAAATAACTCTTTTTTTGTACACTATCGTTTCATTACGCAGATGTCTCGAAATTCATGTCGCAATAAACCTAGTGAATACGACCACATCATCAATCTTTCACAAACAGTTGCTATGAAATTGGTAGTCTTTATGAACAGTCTGACAGATTAGAAAAGTATCGATAGCTAAAGAGAGACTGAATAACACTATTGTAAAACGAGCATTTGCGAATAAACCACAGTAATGAACTCTTGTTTAATTAAATTTGAGCTAAACCTTTTAAGAACACAAAAAAATCCACAAAATTACAACGAAGAATACGTTATGGAACCTACGAAGAGGCTAGCAAAAATAAATACCTCAAAGGTTGACCCGATCGAAGATATTCCTTCAGATGCATAAGGCCTTCTTTCTTCTCCGACCACTGAGAGCTACCCAGTAATTTGATAATCTCCCCAAATCCCTACAAAGTGTGTTTTTAAGACAATAATACGATGAATAACTTTAAATCACCTAAGAGGTTGATCACTTCAATCAAATTATTTTTGGTCTACAACCGAGTCAAACATGACCAAAGCGTGCATCCAGATGTTACAATAAACAACAAACTACGGAATCGTGTCTACCCAAAAAATAATTTGTTTTGAATTTACTATAGCCGTTCGCTCCAATACAAAAGAACTTTTTTTCTACTAGACATAAATAAAAAGGTTTAACCATGAAGAAATTAAAAACAACGACTGACAGTTGGATCCTTAGGTCAGACGGCGCATATTTCGTGAACTGATGCGATATATAAATAGGGCCCATAATTCGCGCATACATACATCATGGAGACAAGTGTAAAATATTTCACCGTTAAGAACGTCTTTGAATGCTTCTAATGGCCCGAAATGCTTTCGAGCTTACTTTTTTATATTCTGTGGCAGTTCAAATCACAATTACCATAGTTTTTCCACTGATTATGCGGCCAGTGCGTGAAACAGCTACGCGACCCTGGATGTCTCACCAAAGTATACTTTTCGCCGGAAGAAGGCGGAGATTCCCCAATAACGTTGGAATGACGGAACGACTTTCTTATTTTAACAGTAGAGTGATTTATGCTATCTTTGTATGACCCGATAGGGAACAAATCATTACGCAATAAAGCTTTTCATGTGTGCCGCAAATGTAATAATGATGGAGGGAAGATACACAAAAAAAGTAATTTAATTTTAGACTTCTTTAGGGGCATTTCCTCCGTTAACAAAATTTCCACTATGAAGTAGGCGGATAGGAAAGTTGGTAAAAATTAGTGCAATTTTTGGCATGCAATTCTTCTGGAAATAGTGAACCAATCATGCAGAGCCGCCAGCAACGTACCTGAATGGTCCGAGGGACAGAAAAACGCTAGCAAGAAAAATCGAGAATGTTGACATACCACTAAATTTGCCTTATAACGGAAGCCATTTTTAATGAAAAAAAAATGCCTCCTTTTGTGCCTAAAACTTGTGTTACCGAAGTAAGTACCCCAAGAATGGAGAAGTTTATGTTACGAAGTGCGACGTTCCACCTCACAACGGCTTACATTAATTGGACGTAGATGATTGCGACGATACACCGGCATAGATTGACCCGAGCGCTCGGAGCACAGAGAAGACGTCTCACTGGCGTTGTCATCCGACTCATATTGACGACGGGACAAGTTCTTAACCTAAAAATAGACCATTTATCGACATTATACACTAAGCCGAATTCGAAACAATGATAGAAAAAAACTCCTCAACTTTACAAATAATGATACATTACATTTATTCACGAATGGTGTAGCTTTTGTCCTTTAAAAATTGCGGTAGGCTTATGAAGAATACAATCCCATGGGAAAAGTGGTTGCAAATTTAGGACGCAACAACACGATACGATGGTGTTACGACAGGACGGATAATTTATTAAATATTCAGATGGGAATAAAACTTAGACTTCCAACAAGCAGATAACTCACTGGTGGGTATCCGGCATCGCTCATTGATGATAAGGAACTAAAAAATAATAAATATCAGTGGAGAGTAGCAAGAAGTGTTCTGTATCAAGATAAGAAAAAAGGTTACGAGACATTGGCTTAGAATTGGAAGCACCTGAGGTGTTACTCGTGCTCATACTTTTAACGACTTTAGTTTAAAAGTGGATGATAAAACCCTTTTAAAAACACACCAAACGAAAAGTTTAAACCAATATTGTAGACAAAATTTTCCTACTGTTGGTATCTTTAAAGAACTAATCTACAAAAAACAATTTTAATTTTCGGAAGTCGTGAAAAGTGTAAATCACAATCTTATACTCTAAGGAAAATCGGATCAACTGATGTTTTGTCTGATGTAGAACAAAGTCCTAGTAAATTGGAGCAATTTGAAAACGTCCCCGAAGAACTGCCCGAAATATTGTCATGAAAAGTTGACACGTTACACAAATAATGGTGCTTCTGAGTTATTTTTTACGAGAGGCAAAAATTATATCAAATTTGGGAAAAATCTTTGTTTCCACTATTTTCCAAATGCAGCTGTTAAGGTTTGAATGCAGAATTGCCGTTTCTAAAAAAGTAAAAGCATTGCTTAAATGACAGAAAATAGTCATATCAGCACCGAATCTTTCCAGGTAAGTGAAAGGTTGAAATATTTGACAGCGAAAAGAAAGAGCAATCACAGAGTGCCAAGAACTAAAAATAGAGCAAGAGCGGATGAAGAGAGGAAATCACTATGTGTGCCTACTATGTTAGTGATAGAAAATCACACTTATTGTATTAGCCTAGCCAAACTATTTCACGGACCAGAAAATATAGCCCATCTGGTACAAAAAAGCACATCAAAAGTAAAATAGAAACTAACGTCTTCTATCGGTAACGCCAGCGACACTGTAAGCGTAGGGGGGATTGCCACTGGCAGCAGAGACGGGAGAACCCTCGCGAGATGAGCCCTGACTATGAGGAACGGGTCTTGAGCTCTTCCGAATGCCGCGTGCTGTCGCATTGACGTTGTAGCCTAGGCCTTTCCGACTGTTGATTGTAGAACTGAGGGTATTCATATAAGCTTTGGCTGCAGTCTGACCACCAACGTTATAGGCCAACTCAGAACCAGTTCTAATCGGAGAAGTTTCACGACTCGCAGCTAAAGTGAGGAACGTTTAAATCACTTTGACAGCCTTCATTTGTTGTTTTCGAAATGAGAGAGCATATCTTAGATAAGTTATGAGGTGACAATCATTCGTCCTTAAAAGCAATTTGCTCAAGCCAGATAGGGGTAAATAAGCCTTAAAAATCTGTGATAATGGAAATTTCCACAAAAATGTTTCATATCTCGCTCCGTTGAGATTGAATGCAGGAAGCGATACCACGTCTTCTGAATACTATCCAAGTGTTTCCAGGCCCGATTCCTTAGTGTGAAGCTTCCAAACCCTCGACAAACTTACCGTCGATTTGCCAAGAAAAGTTTCTTAATGCATTCTACGAAGGAGATCTCATTTAAAGATAATGTGAACCCTTGGTCAGATAACCAGAACGAAAGCGGCAAAGGTCTACTTGAGAATAAAAACACCGCGACCCCAAATAGCAACAAAAAAGGATGAATTTTGAACATCTAAATGTGGAAACCATTGGAGCCCAACTGTGCAGAAAAGTTGGGAGCAAGTTCCTTTAGGAATTGGGATGGACGATTACCAAGGCGGACGTGTACCACATACGAAGTCTCTGCCTTAAATTCTAGTTCTACAGGAACAAACCGAGAGTGACTAACACTCTCCTAGGCAAACAAGCAATAATACCGAAGTTAGATAATTAACGAGGTAAGAGTATAAACGATGACAACATTCTTTTCTATGTAGCGCAAAATAAATAACAGAACAAATAAGAGCAAAGCATATAGTACAAACCCTGGAGAAAAAAGAATGACAAGTAAGCGAGAATGGAAAAGTAAAAACCTACTCGATTTGACGGGTTTTTCTTTACTAATCTAAAAGTGGCACCTACTTTACATCTAAAAATAGGCTGAAGGATCAAAACATATGCGAGGGACCAACAGCGAAACAAAACTGAACGTAGAAACCTACAAGTATCATCGGTAGAATATGCCACGGCGTCATCTTTGAGTTTATCACCATCACCACCAGTACAATCAACTTCAAAGTCTTTTACCTCACTACTTATACTGTGTTCAGGTTCCGAAGACACTTCTTTGGCAGTAGCGGTGGTCGTCCCAACCGCGCAAATGCTCTCAACTATAGCAAAATGGCATTTAATTTAGTCAACGTCAGTAAAGAAAAAACCACTTTAGACCGGCTTCCCAATCCTTCCGTCAAATAATAATCATTGTTTAAGGAAGACCTCAGAAGTGGAAGTAACGGAAGGCTCGTGAACTATTTGGCCAACAGAACTAGCCCTTCTAAATCTATTGATAACAATTTCAACTGCTCATTCCGTATTCTAGCAACAATTGTTGAGTTTTGATAGTCTTAGGCAGCAACACAATGTAGTGTCAATCAGTTCAAGCAAGGATAAATTGAATTACATCTCTCTTTGGAGGTAACCAATTCCCCGAAAGAAAGATGTGAGAAAATTATTTTTTAAGTATACAAAGACGATAAATGCAATGCGTTTTCGGCAGCATTTCGAATTTAGACAAGCAGAGAGAGTATGCTGTACTATCCCACAAGTAGAAAATTAGTTTTACTACTTGGCGCCATAAGTTTTTTTTTTATATTAAGAGGAATATTTACAATGGACGATATCTAAAGATCGCCAATGTAGAAGTTGTATACGCATAAACCGGGTAAGTGGTTTAGATACTACAATCAATCCAAATCAAAAAGGGATTAAAGAGAAGAAATCACGGAAAGCTTAGAACCTAGAATCACACCTAACAAGGTGATTTTGCTGCTAAATAGCGACCAGGGTAATAAGTTATACGCTCGAATTACTGGTCGGAAGGATGGAATTCACTGATTCAGTTAAATGACAAATAGCTTCAAAACGGTGCTATTATGATAAGAGTGAAACGGAGAAATTTGTAAGAGATACCTTACGAATGCGATACCACTTTTTTAATAACTAGATAGATGGAAATAGATCGAACTTACGTTGTGACATTGACGTTTTTCCGGTCCCAACGCGAGAACGCGAGTCGCCGTATGGGTTTTTTCTTGCCATTTCTAAAAGAAGGCTAAACTTGCTCAAGATTTATCATTATATAAAATATCACTGCTTTCGAAATTCCGGGTGCCAATTGCCAGCTAATTAATCGCTATTATATTCAAATAAATTTAATTCTTCACGGGTGAGGAGACCGCGCAGTAAGCCTTAGTTATTAAAGACCGAAAGTTATTAGTAGTACATTGGGCTTAGGGAAAAGCACAGTTTCGAAAAAGTAGGTTGAAAACTTTTTTATCAAAGTAGAAGGGTGCATTATTGACAGGAACTAAACAAAAACGTGAACTTATCACACATTTTCCTTCAAATCCGACTTAATAATTGTTCAAAATGCATTCAAAAGCTTTAAAAATAAACTAACCGGACATTATGGAACTAGTGCTAGGAATAGTGGGCCGACGAGTGGTACTGCTGAGCCCGGAGGTACCCATGGCCGGCCGGGTAGTACGCTTATTGTTCACGTTAGCCAGATTCGTCTGGCTGGCCGTCCGACTGCTGGTCCCGCTGGTCACACTTGACTGATCGTCTGTTCCATTAGAGAGTGAGCGCTCAATCGCCTTGCGTTTGGAAGGATCAAGGTTCCGCAACACTGTCTCCACTTGGTCGGGAAATTTCTCCGCAAATGACTTGAATGCTCTGTTTTAAGGAAGTACATGATACTTTTCTTTATCATATCTCACAAGACTCACAAGCTGACTGCTAAAAGATCACATGAGTGAGCTATTTCACCACCACAGTTTGGGGAATGGACAAAAAATCCGACCAAAAAAGTTAATTTACAGAAAATAAGGACCAAAATATGTCCGTTATTTGAAATTCGATAACTACATAAAAATCTGAGTGAGAAGACTGGAACAATCACAAACTGTTGAAAAGGTAAGATCATGTTCACTGGCTAGCAAACATTATTTGAGCAGAGGTCAAATCAGCTCACTCACAGTTGTAGTTTGAACCATGACAAAACCAAATCTGTTTGCAGATGATACTAAAGCGGACGAGCAATGCATGTGCACATGCCAGAATGACATGACAAACTGTCAAACCGGAGCGACAAATAGTGTTTGGGGTTGAAATTGAAATTCGCGCTGCTGAGCTGACCAATGGTAGAGGCGAAGAGGGAGGGTTAATAAAAAACGAGATTTGAGGGTGGTCACGAAACGATGCAATAAATTTCATTTGCGATTTTGTATTGATTTCACATCAAACAAAATAGTTTCCTTGAGGCGTTTAACGTCTTTCCAAATTTCGAGACGAGTTATTCAATGATGCCTTAATAAATCTACCGTCATCTTAATGTCGTTTAAACTTCCAACACACCAAACTGGGATGACTAAAGTCGTCTTTATTAAGATTGACTGTGAAGTGACCTCTTATCTTAACTTAATGAACGACATTTAGAGCAGGTCCTTCATCAGTGAATAAAAACCACTCGAAACAAAAGTTGTGTCCAGGCAACGAGTTAACCCATTTGTTATCCTTTTAGATGGTAAAAGATGGGATGATAATAACCTTCGACAGATGATAATGACTTATAAAGATACCCATTACAAAAAGGCAAAAAATAACAAGGTTACAAGGTAACAAGAATGAAAAAGTTTAAGAGGAACATGTGTATTTTCGCCCAGAAAAGAATGAATCTACCAACGAAAGATTTGCTAAACCACATTCTCAACCTCTCATTTGTAGATGAAAAGAATCATGTTAAGATAATTAGTATACATGGAGTAAACACCATTTAGATGACAGAAGTTGAGACAGGACTCACTTCCTCGTCGCAGACCGAGCGTCTTGGTCAGCATCAGAAACTCCTTTGCGTAGAACTTCCTGGATCAGGCCCATGTGCCTCTCTAACGTATGGACAGGCCAGTATTGGAATATGGGATCGAGAAAGATGCAAACATGTCTGAGAGGGTAAAAAAATAATGGTTTATTATTCACTGTTGCATCTTTTTCTTGATTTCTTTTAAGGATACAATTTTGCGCGAACTAAATATTTGTGTAAAACCTGGCCTTAGTATAAAAGGAGAAGAAGCAGTGTCAAGTCACCATAAAAATTATCCACGTTGTGAGAAAAGCGGTTTAGATATGTATCCCCTTCTCCCGAGAATCGTGTGACCAAAACCGAAAGCCGTAAAAAAGACATTTGTCCACTCACTTAAAACGGAATTTATGGGTTCAAAAAATTAAAATAGTACTAGTACTACAAAAGAATACTAGCAATTTGTGCCGATAGTAAGGCAAAAAGTTTGGTCAAGAATTCGCACTCATTTTGGAGAGGAGCCTTCTCAAGTGAAATAGTCACTGAATCTTAATGCTAAACAGAAGCTCAGCATTGAGGGTCGACATATAAAACAAACAGCCAATGGTGCAAATAAATGAAGGACATTTAAACCTCTTAGTTCTGTTACCAATGTCCCATATGTATGAAGTTTAGCTTGCTAATCTGAGTTCTTATTACTTAAAACTGGTAACAGTTAGGACCAAGGCGGCCGAAAGGTTGGTTAAAGCTAAAGAAGTGGTGTAAAATGATCTACGTTGGGCATTAATGGCGACGATTTAGTGTTTGATTGCGAAATAGATGTAAGGTTAAAACATCTGCATCGAGGATGGTAAGTTTCTTCTGAACTCTGATTTTGACATCGACTTTGAATAATACGAAAGGAGTAAATAATCGAAGTGTAGAAAGATCTAACTCCCACGTATCTGCTCCAGGGGAAAAAGGGATCGTAGGGCAAAGAACGTCCATGTGGTTATGTGTATGAACCAGCAAAACCAGAGCAAAAGCTGAGTCATAAAAGCATTAGAAAAGCGCCCCGGCCGAAAGGCCGCCAAGATTGGTTTTCCTGCTATGGGAAATCACATTTAGCTGTACTACGCGCCCATTGTGAAACACTCTATACATTTTTATTTTTAGCTATATCTAATCCATGTTTGTAAACATGCTAGTCCATTGTGTCTACCTAAAGGGTTAAGCATAACATTTCTCCGAGACAATTGCCCGCCCCCTCGGATCATTGTTTAAAATAATAAGCTAAATAGTTCTTTTGATACGTTTTCTGCAACGAGACAGCAAGTACTATCTCCCCATACTCACTGAGCTCTGGAAAATCTGGTACAATGTGATACGCAAATCGAATGCTTAAACGGCGACTATTACTTTATGGCGCAAACATCGAAGCAAAGGCAAGGAATATAATATGTCGCTGTGGGAAAAGTTTGAAAACATATATATTAAAGAGTGTAGATATTTAGAGTATCATAAAATAAAATTGACATTCAATCTTAACACTACTCAATTAGTGAATTCTTAAAATTTAGAAAAAGTGAAGGGGGTACATTACGAAAAAGAACAGAAGCGAAATTGTAAGTTGTGCATAGCTACTTCACCATGGTAATGGACGTCCGAGGAAGAAATACTAGGCAGAAAGATCAAAACACTACATAAAAAGATGCATTCTTTGTTGCGCTACTAATGACCTTTCAATGACTACACGGTAGCAAGCTCGAAAAAGGGACAAAGTTCAATCGACAACTCAATAAGGGGAGGCCAATGCTAAGCCCCACGGTAGTACTTTAATGTAATGTGAAATAGTAGTGGCAATGAAAATGACACATTTTCATAATTAATTAGCCTAAAACGAGAGGAACATATCCCTGCCAATTATGGTCTTCATTCTAAAGATTTGTGAAGCTTTACCTATATATTGGCGAAAACTATATGATACCCATCAAAGAAGCGATAATGGACAGACAGGTAACAGGGCGTACATTCAACATACAATCATCCTCCCTAAGTGTACTTGGGAGACTAAGTTAACAAGCATTAGGCATACCAAATAAGACTGCTCCAATGAGATGTAGGCGAAAAGAAATTTTGTATTTATGTCCTCACCTCGACTAATTTCGCTTGCAACGAAAAGAAGGTTTAAAGGTTCAATGACCCGAGCAGTGAAATTCACATGAATTAGGGAATTTTAATAGATCACGGGCATCAATGCGTTTCGTTACTGAGTCAACGTTAATGTCGTATATGAGTGGGATAAAAAAAAACTTTAAGACGTAGGAAACAGAAATAAGGGCATGATTGACCCTGTTTACTCCACACATGGTCAAATATATCGGGTGGATTGGAGAAAGAATTAATTAAACAAAATTCCAGGTATCGCAAAAATCTCGAAGAAGGTGGTTAGTTTGGTATCACAACTAACAAAAATTTAAATGGCACTTTTAAGTGAACACTCAGTCTTTTGCAAAAACAGTTTAAAGACATATTTCACTGGAAGGATGAAGTTAAAAAATCATATTTTAAGCGGAATGAGACTAATTTCAGGGTTAAATTTAAAACTCTGTGTTGTCAAGACGAGGCTTAAGCCATCTATCACCTACTAGACAATCGGTATTCAATAATGATCCACTAGAAATAGACCACGGATGTATCTATACAAGACGTAGAAAATGGGATATGACAAAGTAGCAAAATTGAGATGGCAATAAAACGTACTTTCGTAAAACATTGGATTTAGATGATAAACCTCCAGCAATAATTGGGAAAAGCCGCGAATCATGAGTGTTCTGAAGCAAATAGAGTTTTCAAGTTAGAAGTCACGATAAGTCTTGGGCCATTCCAAAGTTTAAAGAAACATGCACTAATCGCGCTTATCAAAAGGAATTGAATTTAAATATCCCAAAATACACTATAAAAGTTATTATAACTGTGTATAGTGCTAATTTTACATAAAGAGGTAACAGGATAACAACTTTCTTTGAAAATAGCTAATTAAAACAGAGATTAGAATTATCAGATTGTAAAGGAAAATGTTAGTCAAAGTTAAATTTAGCATCAATTTACAACGAAGCTTACTCGAATAATAAAACCAATTGCGGTTATACCACTGGTGGACATAATTTTCGCACTATTAGGTATCAAATTCAGAAGTGTTTGCATTATAATTTCGGCAAAGTGATCGAATTTACAACCGATTTCTTGAGATAGATATCTACAAATCAAAATATGTAAGTTAATGAAAAGCCAAAATATCCGCATAGCCCACTTTCAAGAAATAAAAACGAATATTTCTTGAGTATATGGTGCGATGTCAACAACGGACCTCAAAAAGATAATACAAATAACAAAAAAAATACTAACGCAACAGTAACACAGGCTTCTCGCACGACTTGAGAGCGAAGATCTTGAAGACACCCCAAAACAGGGGTTTCTACCGTTCGAAGGAGAGTACCAAATTCATCCATTTGATGACCCCCACTGGCTACCACATTACGAAGGTCTTTCAACTAAAATTTTCAAATAATGCAGCAAAGTATTTCACTCCAAGTAGGAGTACGCAGCATGTCTAACATAGTTCTTACCGAATTAACACGTCGCTCCCAGTCCTCTGCATTTACACAAAGAGATTCCTTTATCTTTATCATGTATTCGGAGAGATCTCGGGAGGAATATATCTAAATACGGTAGATTGAAGAAGTATTGACGTACTGGTAACGAAGAAACTGTAGAAAAAGCGTGTCTGAATCCTTCTTCATCAATTGCACCAGAAGCTACAATTGAGATAAATCTGATAAAAATAAAAGCATTCAAATTGAGACATTAAAAAAGTCTGAAAATTACGTGCTGATTTCGAGCCTAACCGACGCAAGGTGTTGCCACCGTTGACACCGCTCATGATCGGAAAAAGTCTAAAACACGTGGAAAGCGATTTGTCAAACAAAGTATTCTTGCCCCGACATCACGGAAAAAGTTAAATTAGAGAATGTAGTCGCAAATTTCAATAAATGGATTATCTGAGCCGATATTTTGAAAGGCCAATCTGGGCCTATTCTCCATTATTAAGAAGCAAAACAGGCCGAACAAGTGAACTATAACAAAAAGTTTGCTATGTATATGCCGTTTTAAGAAGTTATTGAGTTAGTAAAATAACCTGGAGTTTGCAAAAAAACAAAAGGGTCCATAGCGATTGGCGACAACATTTTATAAGATTAAATGCCTTGCTGGGGAGGGTATCAACTTAAAGATCAACATATCAAGTTCATTAAAGTTAAAGATAATATTTCTAACTAAAGACACCTGGAATTTAGATGCGGCTAGTAGAGTAAGAGAGCGTATTGACTAAATGTAATGTAGAATTCCGTGGGGTTCAAATGAGCGCACAAAAAATAAGACTGTAAAAATGCAGATTAACCATCGCTGCGTGCCTCATACTCGTAGCACAATCACATATTTGGCGAATATGAGAAGTGGGAGGAGAATTAATTTATGAGGGGTAGGCACAAAAATCCGCACTCGACTATGTAAAGTGCACAAAATTTGGTCCTTCGGATGCAATGAAACTGACTTAACGACTGGCCTAGAATAACATAATAAATACAAGAGCTTATTAAGAAAAATGATTGACCACCGGCAGCGGGCTATTAAGCTCACAAAAACGCCTGCGTTTCGTTTGGGAGCCCAAACAGCGTTCCTAGTCGAGAGAGTAAAACAACATCGCCCGACTTTGTAGAATTGGAAAATGTAACAAGCTGCATCAGTCTAATGATACCATTCTTCGCAATTTCATAATTTTTATCTTTTTTTTTAATAAGGCGTGATTTGCAATTTGAAAGCGTTGGCGCATATTACGGACTGTGGACAAAATAGGAAGAGGGGGATAGTTACACGCTTACGTCAACTAACAAATTTTGTATTGCTTAAGGTACTTGCTGCTATTCTGTTTTATAAAATTTCATATGTGAAGAAATTCACTGCGCTTTTTTCGCACATATACCTGGTGCTCAACAAGAATTGCCCCTGGCCCCCACAGTTTTAGTCAAGATTTCTACTACTTCTTAGTATCAAGTTATTGGCCGAATAAATTGCGATAAGTTTTTTCCTCAACATGCATCTGTATTTGTACCGTTTTGCTCCAGGCATGTGTACTAGGTCGCGTGCTATTTGCAGTCCTATGCAATTTCTACGTCGTTTTCGTAGCTCCTCCGCTGGGGAGGATCTTCGTAATATTATTTGTCGTCATATTCGGTTAGCAGGCCCAATCTCCGTTGCGGATTACATGAACCTCGCAATGCATCACCCTGCTTACGTACGTGGTCGCTTCCAAACCGTCTTACGTTTTATAGGGCTATTATAGACATTCGTCAGTAGTAGGACCCGCTGGTGATTTTGTCACTTCTCCTGAGATAAGTCAAATTTTTGGTGAGGTAAGATGTGATAAATATGACAAAAGTAGGTGCTTGGAGTATGGATTGTCAATGAATGGGCGAGGTGTAGAGGCACACCCTTTACGATCGTTGAATTGGGCCCTGGTCGGGGGACACTAATGGCCAGTGTTATTAAAGTAGATTATTATATGCGTAATTTCATGTTAAGTCCAGACCCTGTGTAAGTTTCCAGCTGGCAGCTCCCTCTTCCGCCACCTGCGTTTCATCGAACGTAGTGATCGGTTGCGCCAAATGCAGGAATCCGCTCTTTATTCAATTCTCAAAACCAATCATATCAAGCCTGAAATATCATGGCACTCCTCCATAGATGAAATACCCGGAGGCTGTACCACTTTTTATCTTGCAAACGAGTTCTTCGATGCTTTACCAGTCCACCGGTTTCAGGTTTGATATGAAATTTACGAGCTAAGATATTTGTAGCGATTTGATGATAAATGGTGCGAAATTCTTGTGAATGCTATTAATCCATTGAATCCGGATGAACCAGGCGAGGAGCTGGCGTTTGTCGCATCACCTTCAAGTACAATTGCTGCCGAAGCGTATTTGCCTGTAACTTTTCCCTTATTCATTTGTGCCTATTTCCACGCTTTATAGCTTTGTGGAAATTTGTCCGATAAAACTCACGTCGAAGTCTGTCCTGAAGCAGGAGCTATTCTTCAGAAGATCGCTACTCGAATTGCTGCTGATGGAGGTTCGGCTTTAATTATTGACTATGGACACTTGGGTGAGGGTGGAGACACATTTCGCGTACGTCTATAAACACAATACTCTTATTTTGGTAATTCCATTTATTTTTTCTTGTCTGTAGGCTTTCAAAAACCACAAACTCCATGATCCACTCAAAGATCCTGGCCAAGCCGATATTACCGCCGATGTTGACTTTGCATTCCTACGACAGTCTGTGGAGATCACAAAAGAGCCGGGTAAATTTATCATGTACCTCATTGTCTGATCTCTTTGGATTTTGTAACGCCTTTATCAATTTAGTTGTTGTCCACGGGCCTGTGAGTCAGGCCTATTTCCTTGTGCACATGGGCATCCTCTTACGACTCCAAGTTAGTTTTTATTTTTTGAGTGTGTAGTATTTGTTGGTTATTTTTGATAACAAACTATTTGGTACTTTATGCGTTAATTGGTATATTCCTCTTTGTTTTCACTGTATTTTATACCTGCCTTATTATTAAACCGAAGCATAACCTCTTCCCTTCTCAAGGAAGAATGAATTTGATATGAATTCCGTTTAACTGATAAAACTCCGTTTCTATACCGTTGTGATTATCCTCTTTCCCTTTATATTGATATTATCAAGCTTCCTGTACAGTTTTTTTATGGCAAAAATAAATCTTAAGTAGCACGAATGCAAATACTCAAATTTTGCGAACGTTAAGTTCAAAACTGAATGCAAATGCTTGTCATGTCTGTTATGAATGAATGGACCTTTGTGTTCAACGCGAACTTGGCTATCATCCTCTGTGATTTCAAGTTAATGTGTTTTATTTAAGGTTCTCATTGAAAAGATGCAAAATGAGGATGACAAGAAGAAGTTAATTGCAGCGACGGAAATGCTCATCGGATCGAATCAGATGGGGAAGCGTTTTAAAGTTTTGGCTATTACCGCCGGACGTAGTGAGAAGGAGAGAGAATACATCCCCGCAGGATTCTATCCAACGTGGGACACTGATAAATCCTAGGGCAATGTGCCTCTATTGTAAAGACTGAATTCGCAGGCAGTTGCATTTTAATTCTTTCTTAACTGTAAGTGACTCTTCATGATTAATGAATGCTTTGCTTGCTCCACTTACACTTTTTGAAGGTAGTGATTAACAATTTTTAAGTTAGCTGAAACTGGGGCTTATGATTGTTGCAGTTATTTGGACCGTAAATTATTTAAACTGGGCGTTCCCATAGCTTAACTGATCCCCAACGCGGTCGAGCTTCGTTAGGGGCTGTCACCTGTCGATGCTTCGTCATATGACCGAGTACTGTCTCCATTGTCTCTCGACTGAGTGTTTTTTTTAAAAACTCAGGCTCACAGAATTTTGCATTACCCGAATTGTGGGAACTGCAGGCTTTGGAATAAAAAAGGGGCAACGGATGGTGAGCACCACTGAAATTGTCTCACGAGTTTTTGGCTCCCCCCTCCCCTCCCTTCCAGAAAGTTGCTTTAGTAATGACTAATTAATATATAAAACTCATTTGCAATACATTGGCCTTAGAGCCACTGTTTGGTGTACAATCTGTCTTGAAGAAGGGTCCACGTATGGGCACCGCTTCTGTTTCGTAAGTGGCATATATCTGAGCTAACGACTTTATGGTAAAGTAGACAGGTAAAAAAAAGACACTTTGAAGAGCGAAGCAAGCGAAAGTTACGTTAACCGTACTGATTTCTTTTTCTTTGTGGGTTCAAATGACAATTGTACTACCTTGATCTATGGAGGTCACTTCAATCAAGAAGACAAACTACCTCGGGGCGTTTACAGTCAAGATTCATTTATGTTTATGCAATTAATAATTACAATGCCATGATTCTATTTTTAATTCCATTACAAAATATCATGAGAATAAAGTTAGTGTTTCGGTGGAGGTTTGTGTCTAGGTTGGGAGTGGATATTGAAACAGAGGGAAAGTGACGTCAGTTAGCCTTCCCGCGGTCGCGTCCACACGAATTCCCAAAGCAGCTTCAAGGGTTGTACTACAGGAAGAGTGTCCTCTTGCAATAAAACAGACAAATAATGCTAGACCGAAACCAACCACGAGGGCGGTCCAGATGTGCCGATGTCCGGGAAGAAACTGGCGTAGTCTTGAAAAGATGGAAGGTCGATCCGGCAAACTATTACTATTTGCAAATAATCTTTGGATTACTCGTTGACCTTAGTCGCCAATGTCGAATACGTGAAAAATAAACTTACACAGACTCCAACTGATTCTCTCCCTCTTGGTCCTCCTATAAATAAAAATAAAAGACATGGTAATAGACAGGGGTCACGAATGTTGATAGGAGCGACAAAAAAACTGAGGGTCAAGCAAGTTCCTTGTCGGATTTTAGCCACCCTTACCGGCGGTTAAGGTGATTTGCAGAGACTGATGGGAGTTTTTAAAGTGTAATGTGGTCAATCAGACACATCGACCACCATCTCTCTCTGATCCGATGAATAGTAACTTTTTTTTTAAATTCTTGGCAACCTTCAACTTTTCATGGCTGCTAATTTTGACAGTTTTCAGTATCCCGTTAGCTCTGATAGTATAGGGCGTCGGGTGTAACAAAGACATTGTCAAACTGCAGTCCCAACGATGTAGCCCCTGGCAACAGTACCTAGCTACAATGGTCTGGAGTCTCAGCCTTACTCTACAACGGAAAATAAGATATTCATAGGGAGGGGGGCTGGGGGAGATGGAAGTGGGTTCCTGTCCTCGTTGACAAATGCACATGATCTCATCAAAACAGCTTTGATAGGTAAATGCCAGTAACACAGGTTTTTTCCGCAATTTGCGCCGTGGTTGTTGATGCTCGGCACTACAACGCAGGTGGTGGTAAACAGCACCGTTATGTGGTCGGCTTCATAAGGGTGCCTCCTGTTTGAGGAAAGACAGTCTCAAGTGATTGTCCCGATCTTTGGCTTTAAGGTAAAGTGCTACATGGTGGAAGGGGAAACGAAAATTACTCAGAAATAAAGCGCCACACCCTTCCACAAGATATGGTTACCACTGACAAAATAGCTTGCCTCATTGGTGTAACTACCTATTGTTCTGAAGCAGCGATGATTTTCTAATGCGACCGTGGGACTGAACACCCTCTTTCTACTAATATCTGGATTGGAAGGGTCCAAAAGCAATGGGTAAGAAGTTGGTAGGGTTCGCCTTTCCGAAAGGGCGCCAGGAAGGAAAAAAGTAACCAGAAGAAGAATTTGGATGAACTGGGCACTTTTTCGCAAATATATAACAAGTAAAACAAGATTATGCAAGATAAAAGTTGGGAATGACGCCACATGATTTGGGTGGTAGTGTCGTCTTTCCCACGAATTTTTACAACAATTTCTGGCTACTGAAGATAATGCCAATAAAATTGACGTAGCTTCTTGAAAGACTATTAGACAAAAAAGTTCATTAAAACAAGACGATCAGCCGGTAGCACCCTCGGTGATTTGCTTCCTTTGCTCAAGCTTCCTTTTGCATCGCCGTCGAGCGATGTCACTGGTGGCACGAAGGGCACTAGCTCTGGATGGAAGTACTACCCCAGCCTGTCGAATAGGCATGAGGTCTGCACAGGAAGAGAAATAGGAGTCTCGACTCCCTTTCACGAACCCTGGGTCTGGAGAGGAGTGCGTTTGAAGGCTCCACCGCCTCCGCCACCTGTCCCGCCGGTGGGGAGACATGGATCGGCCTAGGAGCAAAGGGGGCGGGAGCTGAAGTGGGGGTGAAGGTGTCGCAGTGGTAGATACAAGGGTAGGAGAATAGGATTTATTTCCAGCTTTCACGTCGGTGAAACGACTAAGGACGATGTTGCGCTGCGAGGAGGGATTGACTTCGTGTTGGATGTTGATCAAGGGAGTGGACTGGCCGAAACTTCTACGGCCTGGGGGATGCGGTCTAAGGGGGAGACGAGGAGGACTAGGAGATGGGGAAAGGACCACCGGATTTGAAGCTGGACTCGCTGGGCCAGATAGCTTTTCATAAATGCTGGTGGGAGAGTACCAGAGCCACTCTAGGGAACCTGCAACGGGACTAGAAGGCAGCTGAACCGTAAGGGGGGAGCGACCTCGTTGAGGGATCACGGAGGTGCTTTGAGCTGTTCGAAGGGAGTTTCGAGCCCGGGGGCTGCGGAGTTGAAGGGACGATTGACCCTGAAGTGTCAATAGTCGCGAATGTCAGCTGACGCTAAGGAGTGAAGACAACACCTTCGAACATGACAAACAAACGACGGAAAGCCCGGATACCACGAGCAACAACACGCGAAACGTGTACGACAACGGATGCAGACGCGAGAACATGCAGTTCGCATTCAAAATAAGCGTTTGCCTAACCCCGGAACCATGACGTTGCTCGAATAAGATCTTACTACGATGAGAGTGGCTTGCAAGCAACTCGAGAAATGGATCCCAAGGCTTCGATGATTGTATACCTTCATGCATTGAAAAACCCCATGCATTTTACGCGGAGTTATGTACACACACCATACGAAAGTGAGGTAGAGAAAGAGACACCGAAAGACAACTCAAAAACGTGCCCTAGACAGGCGTTGGACCACTTTCTCCAGATCTTCTTGTACTTCCGACTGCATTCGCGAGGCCGCCTCGGCTCGACTAACAAAGGTGTTATGGAGTTCAATCCTCTTTCCTATTCTTCGCACCAGAGCATCAACCTTGCAATGGAGCTCGTCGATTGCATCATTCGCCTGCGGCGCCGGACCCAAGAGATTCTGTCGCCGTAGCGCAAATTCATCGATCACTTCGCGTTTGGAGAGCAGTTCGGCACGAAGATTCTTCAAAAGGGAGGTGCCCAGATCCAGCGGGTCCAGTCCACGGCCCGCAAAGAGGTCGTTGACCTCGGACTCCTTTGTCCGAAGCCAGTCGGATACCTCAGCTTCACACAACAGCTGTTGTTCCCATAGTGATTTCCACTTCTTTAACTGTTCATTAAATTCCTTTATCTACAAGTGCAGTACGGGTTTTAGTTGAAGTGTGAACCTAAGTGAAGTGTGGAGGAATTACAATTTCCAAAATGAAATGAAATTTACGTAACACAAACAAAAAAATTAATCGGGCTCTCAGCGAAATTAGTGGTCCATTCCCTATGATAGTCACTCGTCTAACGCAGCAAGCAGCTGTCTGTCTCACTTCGTCCACAAATCCTTCAAGCGTAAAAAAAACACTCGATCTGTTCAAACCGTGCCTTGAACTTATTCTACCTGTTCCAACTCTGGTTGTTACGGCCCAACAGTATTTGGCGAAGACCCTCGATTATTTCACCAACACCGACAACACCATGGCCGCCCACACATAGAGAAAAGTAACTTGAGCTGTGTGCCTAAATGAAATCACACCGATGGGTCAGTCGAAGCGCCTCCTTGAGGGTAGTGAGTCGCTAAACAGCGGTAATACAAGATGCAAAGACACCCCACAATTGACTGAGTAACAGCAACTGGCTGGTCGGATATGTTAAACTTTCCAGATGAAGGAAGAATAGAGTGACCCTTGAGTGTACCCCAAATTTCGTGCTAGCAGCCTCGAATGTCGAGTTTATCGCGCTAGATTCAGTGGCCATGTACATAATCCCATGGAAAGGAGGGTTTGGAGTGGACAACCTTTTGAACTTCTTGTGCATAACTCTTCTGCACTGTTTCCACACGTGCTCGGAGTTTGCTGCCACTAGTTTGAGGTCCATCTTTAACGGTTGTCGCAGAAGATGGAGCACTATCACTAACAACAGCACAGTGAAGACGGTGTTGCGTGATGAACGGAGTCTTCACCGGGGTCGACGGCCTCGCCACCTTGGAACTAACATTGTCCAAATGAATCCGTCGTTTCTGAAAACCCAAAATATTCACAATTCCGATGTAGTTGACAGCATTAAAATTTCATCAGTCCCCTAATGTAGAATGTTTAACCTTCGTAGCCAAATGCTAGTGGAGAGGCAAGCATTCTGTCTGATGGACTTTGTAAACTTCATGGGAGAACCAAAAAGAACATTCAAGGTCCTCAACAGTGACAATGACTTGCTGAGCGAAAGGGCCTCAGTCACATTCGAAAAGCGTCAGGATGGCTAATCAGTAAATGGGAAATTTCACCCTAAGCTACTGCATCTGGATGGCGATGCCCTCTGGGAACACACAAGTAAAGTGTGCCATCCCGTACCATGCAGTACCATCGTGGTGTCCACTGTGCTAGGACCTTTATCTAAATTGTAGTCAAGTTCCTCGGCATCCAGTCTCCATTTACTATGACCCCGTATTGGCCTCATAACTTGAAAATTTGGCTATAAATTGTGACATAAGAAAATTGAGGTACGGGATCTAAGAGTGCATTTAATTGGCTACTCGGAGATATCTCCTCTGCGGTACCTCGCCTGCCCTACCTCAATTTCCTTTATTTGAACCAAAATCTCCTCGAAAACGACCGCAGGAGTGTGAATCATTTCCATTCGTAGAGATGTCGTCATGGGATATTTTTCTTTGACTGGTGCCTCCGTTTGATCCACACGTTCATTCCACCATTGGGATAAAGTCACCTCCAAGTAGGCTTCACCACTTTCAATTGCAGTTAGGAGTTCCTCCCAGTCTTCAACTTTTTTGCGAAGATTCGCCTGAAATTCAATTGGATAGTCCAGAGGAAGTAACAATGACCGCGGGGGCCAGTAAAGCGGAACCCTGGGGATCCAGACGGCAGAAGATGAAGAGGGTGCAAGAAAAAAATGAGACTATTAGGAAGGATTGTAACCACGTCTCCAGTCCGTTCCCAAGGTCATTACTTAGGATCGGTGATCATCATTGGGTGGTGCAAGAGCACAATAACGCAAAAAACGAAGGCAGAGGAGGGAGAATGAGGAGACAGCGTCTTATTTTGCAATTTTTTCAACAGAGCAGATTCACCCACGGATGAATGTCCTCTTAGTCTAGTAAGAAGGGAGAACGATATTTGCCCTCAACCGCCTGGTACTTTCTCCTTTTTGTGAAGATCTTTTTCCACCAACAGTTCTAATATCATGTTTGGTGAGCCTTTAAGCCGTCAGAGTGAACGCTCTCAAGAAAAAACTCCACCTGTTCTCGTTGATGAAAGACATTTTAGACCGACTATCTTTCAGCGTTTATCCTGTTCAACAGCTCAAGGGCACGCTTTTATAGATGGTTGGTTCCAAAAATGAACCCAATTCTATTTTTGAAGCTTATGAGAACCGAAGGAAGTACAAGAATAAAAATGAATGCCGAATTTTGAAATATCACGAGTAATTTTGTAAGGCTCATGATACGATTAAAACGAAATGGCATAATGAGTAAGAGTAAAAAAAAACATGGTTCCCGAAGGAATGGGAATTTGACTAACCGTAATGGAGTCTGTAGTCTGCACAAGGCCTTCCGCCTCGCACTTCATGGCCTCCAGTTGGGTTATTAAGGGCTTCACTCCACACCACTCCACACTCCTCTCTGACGCGGCCTCCGTCCCCTCCTCCTGCTCCGTCCTCTTCTTTCTTCTAACTCTCTTCGAAGCCTCAATACCGCGACTTTCGGCGATCAGAGGATAGAGCTGGGCACTTACGAAGTGGGACACCTCATTGATTAAAGTCTCGCAGCTGTGAATCAGGAATTTTGTAGCCTTTGGTCCGTCGGGGCAGGCGTTGTTAAGAGCAGTGAGCCGCACAGAGGCTGCCAACAGCCATTGATTTGCCGCGTTGACCTTGTTGGAGAAGGCAAACAGGCCGTCCCAAATCTTCTGTAGACGAGTCCCGTGGTTCTAAACAGTGAAATTTGGGCGATGAAGTTCCCCATAATAATAATGAAAACTCACACCAAACCAAATTACTGTTCTGGGGACTCGACACGAAACAATCACCGTAACCATTAGCTCGTATCACCCAATGAATCGCAATGGTGAGTTATTGCAATTAAGCCTAAATTCAGAATTCGAAATTCTCTAATGTGACAAATCAACATGCTAACTAGGATAATACACGTACACTTTTGCGCGCAGGACGAAAATCAAGGACTGTGCCTCACCCAAACAGCGGAATTTAGGGCAAACATCAGCTAAGCGTGGAGACCCCTCGAACCCCGAGCCACCTATCATGCCCTTAAGCTTTTGGAGTGGAGTGGAATTTGATGCCTTCTACACAGGCAATCACCACCACGCAGTTCACATAAGAGTTCAGTACAGTAGTCCGCATTCGTTCTACGTTAATCAATGACTTAATATGGTACACTTTGGGCGGCTCTGTGGTCCGAACAGGAAACTAACGTTTTTAACTGGGCTTTCAAGCCCGTTATAGAGGAATCGGGCCTGATGCTGACCGTTCCGACCACCTTCTGAATGCTACACTCAAAGATGCTTCCGTTGAGACCAATAAACTGACATGCTAAGAGCTCAAAAGCCCATTTTTTGGCTTGAGAGTAAAACATTTGAACTATAGACTAAAAGTGATTAGGAGACGATAATTGAATTTGTTTTAGTATTACTTGAACATCCGAAGCCAACGTCTCCATGCGTGATAACGCTTCCGTAGATTGACGGTAAAGCAGAGGATCCAACACTTCGGAGCCCTCACTTTTCAGTAGTCGTCTAAGTTCGTTAAACTCAGGTCTCTTAGAAACCAGCAGCGTCTTTAACTCCTACTTGAGAAAGAGGCGGAATGAAGTAACAACGATAGAGTAGAGAAGACGTAGTATAAAAAAGGGCCCACCTGCAATTTATCAATGACCTCTCGTTCTTTCTTCAGCATATCATCAGAATTCGAGGCAGAGAAGCTCTTTTCCGCCTTCAGGACATGCTTCAAGGATGAGGTCATTTCTTCCAACTCTTCTGACAATCTCTTCGTCAAAGAAGACCATTTTTTCCAGGTCTCCAACCGAGACTCGATGAGAGTCAATGCCTGTTTCAGTCGACTAATTGAGTCCTCGAGAAATGTGAATATCTCTGTGACCTGCCGGCTATAAACATCCCTCACAGATGCGGGAACAGATGCCTTCACACGCTCCGAGAGACTCAGCAAATTGGCCAGATCGGGGGAGGTTTTTATGTCTGTTACCTCAGTCAAAACTTTCTGTTAAGTTAAAAATAAAAAATAACAACTACATTATTCAAGGTTGTGAGATTTGCACAATAAGGTCGAAGTTGGGCCCAAATTCCATGCATTTAGATGAAAGCAAGTAGATCCGACTCGGGATCTTAGCTACTGTCATAAAGTACTTGCAAAGCCTAAATTATAATTCTGGACGTTGAGTTCTAAGAGTATCCTGGATAAGCGCAAGGGTCTATTCGATTTGGAGATTGGTTACTCGGAAAGGGGGGAGACGCACTCTACTCATAATTTGCTTCGAGGCTAGTTCCACGTGATTGATGGATCGGTTTTCCATCCAACATTCTTCAAGAAGGGATTTGGAATCTTCAACTTTGGACGTAATTTGTAACAGCAAGCTTTCAAATCGCTCATGTTCCCTAATTTCGCCGTTGAGGAGGTCGATCTGGGTCTGAAAGCGAGCAGAAAGTGAGATAATGTAGGCGGAGGGGGGAAATGGGGGAGGAGGGAGAGGGTGAAAGAGTGACATACTTGGACTGCGTTCACAATGGCAAAGTAACGGTTGGCGAGTTGTTTAGCTCTTTCAGCAATTTGGAACTGAGGTACTCGAAGACTGAAGCGCTCTGTGTCATTCACGTGCCATTCGATACTCGCAAGCTTTTCATTGAGGTTGGCTTGGTTCGCCTACAAAATCAAGAAGAACACCACGTAGGAGGGTGGACTGAGGAAGTGACAGCCATTGCCGAGAGCTGGAAGGTCAAATCGAAACGGCACTTGGGTGTTAAAGCAAATTACTCAGATTTACGAAGTGTTTTACGCGCCTGCATGTCTGCAAGAATTCGCTTCCTCTCATCAATTGACATTTCTGAGCTGGTTGTTTGCCCCGCACACATCCGCTCCATATCCGTCAACCAATCGCTCAACTCCTCCTCCCTTTTCGCCAACAACCTCCAGGCATCAATAACACTGGCCAGCAGTTCAGTCGATTTCCTCGCCAACTGTTCCAATTTCGTCTGTTCTGCTCTCAAGGCTTCATTGTGTTCAGCCATTACTTCGATCAGGAATGAATCATGTTGTTCCATTGTACTGCAAACTAATCTGTCTGATGACTCAACCATCGTGTCAAACAACTGACGTCCGTCAATGACCACTTCGTCGTAGATACCTTGTAGGACGGTGAGACGCCGTTCGGCATCGTATGCGGAGAGAATAGCTCCAAGAATGGCGTCGGGACCATTGTCGAGTTGATATGCACTCTCTGAGACGAAGGCATTTTTATAAGTAATTTGAACATATCTCTCGAGCGTCAACTTCTGGCGAATGGACACCAGCTCGCTGGCTTCCCTGTAGGCGTTAAAGTTCTTAACTCTTGCCTCCACCTCATGCATACACTGGATGAGCCTAGCTTTGAAAGCGTTGAAACGGGAGGTTAATAGCGAGTCATCGTCAACAATCTCCTTGTTTATACACTCATATTGTAAGGATGAAAGCTCAGACAAACCGTGGACAGCAGCCTTTTCGTACAAATCCACAACTGTGATGAAGGAAGCACTTTTAGAATCCATTTGATGTGTTGGGTGGATGGAAGAAATAATTGCTTGAAGCCTTTGTTCAGCGGTCTCAAGCCAGGAAGACAAAGAATCAATGGTTAACTGTTTGGCTCGCTGTTTTGCCACCTGCTTTTCAACACTTTCAATCTTCTGACATATGACATTCTTGAGAGTTTCATAATTATCCAGATGATCCTGCGCCAAAGAAGGAGTGGTGGCCTCAGATTTCAGGACGTCTGATTGCACTGTGAGAGCCAACTGACAACACGCCTCGAGATGTATATCGCCCATATCCAATGCCTTTGCCACCTTCTTCATATTCGTCAACGCCTCAGCAGAGCTTTCACCCTGACTTGCGTGGCCGAATTTGCCCCGGACCTCCTTCTCCCAAAGCGCATACGCGTCGCGCGCCTCTTGGAGTCTTTCTATGTTCTTCAAAATCATAGATCTCGCCTCCATCTGCCTCTTCACTTCGACAGTCAACCCTACAAAACGACGAGAAAGCGCTCCAGCCTTTTGTGCAGCAAAGCGTGTTACTTCTGAGGAGCTCCATTCTTCCAATAGTCGACTTGAACGAGAAAGTAGGAGGTCTAGTTGACCCTGCTTCTCACCAATCTGTCCCGCTAGTTCGTGACTCTGAGCCAGTTGGGAGAGAACGTGGCTGGAGCGGATGGTTAAATAACTTGAGGGTGTGGACCATAGTTGCATTTCCTTTGCGACGTCATCTATGCCCTCTTTGACCACCTTATTTTCGACAGATGAAACCCAATTGTGGAGACGTGTAAACAATTCATCATAGCTCGTGAGCGAAAGCAGGAGGGACGAAATCTCGTCCTTGCGTTTCGAGGCTTCCGTCAGCAATGACTGGAAACATGATCGCAAATCAGCAAGAAGGCTCTCTTGGCTATGGCAATTTGAAGATCCATGCTGCATAAATGGCATGTTGATGGACGTAGCGATGTGGAGAAGATGTTTGGCGCTGGAGAAACATTCAGATAAAATCTTCTCTCCCCTCGAATGGAGATCCACACAGAAACGGTGGAGGGCGTTAGCCCGATTTGCCAGTCCATCTGTCAATCCGTGTACGTCGTGAGAAGGCGAAATGGCTATTTCTCGATCCAACGTTGTGAAAGCGTCCTTTTGACTTTTCAACCATGAATTCATTTCTTCAGTTAATTTATGGAAAGCTCTACTGCTCTTCACCAGTTTGTCGAGCTCAATCGAAATAACCTCAGCTTGGTCTCGCAGGCTGGTATATCGCTTCGTCAGGTCGGACATATCGGTTGCCACGTTATTAACCTCCGACTGATCAAAGTTACAAGTATTGAGCTGATTCTTCACTTCCTGAATGCGTTCATTTAATGGATCCAGTTGGGCTGATCTCACTTGGTCCAATTGTCTCTGAAATTCTTTTACCTTTCGCCGTCGCTCTTCAATTTCATGAATTGTAGAAGGAGCTGGAAATGCAACAAAAGGCTGCGCACAAAGATCAGCAAATTGAGTTTCATATGTAGCAAGCAGCACGTAACAACAAAGCGACATCTTTACGCAAATCCTCTCCAGCCAATACTGTTCTATTCAGGTCACTCATCCTTTCGGAAATTACGTTCAACAGACTGTTGTACCGATCGGTAGCACGGTGGAGAACTGCTAAATTGGACCGATGTGATCTCAACGCACGGCCACTGGACATAGTTGCGGCCAGCAATCGACTTCCGTCCCTCCTCAAAGTCTCCTCAAGACTGCGTAGCCCGCTGATGCGATCCGCAATTGTCTCCGTTGCAACGATCGCCTCAAGACTCGATTCACGAGCAGTAAGCCATTGCTGAAAGCTTTTCAAATGTTCAAGAAAGTCCTCCCACGAAGAAATCTCCTCCGTCATCTCCTTATCCAACTTTTCTGATTGTCGTTCAGCCTCCTCAAGAAGGGCTTTCTGCCCCCCCATACGAGTTACCAGCATTCCCACAGGCTGTCCCCGGTGAGACGAGTATGACTTGAGTGAATCAGCAAAATTCGAGAATAGGAGACTGGCTCTTCGGATGTATTCTGCGGTGCTGCTTTCCAAGTCGGCCTTAGCCGACTTCACCATCACCAAGTATGTGTTAAGTTGGAAAATAGTCTTGTCTTCAGACCCTAGATTAGTTAAGCTAGGAGTTTGCTTGGTGTAGGTGGTAATTTGCGATAACTGTGTGGCGTATTCGGAGTGAAGAGTGGATAATTGTCGTTGTAAGTCATCCATTAGTGTCAATTCATGCACTTCACTTCGTATAGTGTTTTTCAGATCTTCCACTCGTTGTCGAAGGACGCTAAATTCATTGAGAAGCAAGTCGCACAGATGCGAGTAATTTGTCCACTCTTGATCATGCGTAGGGAGTTGCAGCTGAATCTTTTTAACCTGTAAGCATGGTGGAGCATCTTCACTCAAACGTCTTGACAATGCGTCTAAACTAGTCAATGTCGTCTCTGAAATAGGCGAGAAGTCGTCGGAAAAGCGTCGAGAGTCAGCCTCAATAAGAACAAAGGTCTCCACACAAGATCCCAGTTCCTCAACAAACTTGGTCATCTGGATATTCGCCTCAACGACGAAAGCCTCACAAGTCCTGTTGACCTTTTGAGTCTGTTCTATTTGCTTTAAAAGTTCACAAAGGCGAAAGTCCAAATTGTTCTTCAAGACAAGAGATCCTTCATCATCGAGCATATTTTGACTGATCAATTCACGAATGTCCTTCTCTCTATCAGCTACTTCCTCCTGAAAAGTGAGCAGAAGCTTGCAGTGGTTCGTAGCAGCTTCCTTTTGCTGATTCAAGTACTCCTGTAAGGCACTCGAAAACTTGACAAAATTAAAAGTCATCTCGGAGTTGGGTGTTGTGGAGAGAGAGGGGGCTTTCGGTGAGGACAAGTTGGCATCTAGACATTGGGAAGTTCTTAACTTAAGAAGCCTATTCTCCGCTTCAGAAAGGGCAACGCTGTAGTTAACCAAATTAGCTTTCAACTTGGCATCAGAGTCAATTTTATCTTTCAGTCGCTTAATCAAGGACCATCCCAGTTGTTGAGCTGAAGCAAACTGAGTTTGGTGGCCCGTCAAGATCCCTTGCAATTCAAGGACAGTCGAATTGCTTGTGTAGGATGCTAGAGAAGAGAGCTTTCCTTTCGCCGACTTTAGGGTTTCTGCAAATGTGTTATGAGCATCCACACACAACTCACACCTTCTGATTAATTCATTCACAGCAATCAGGGAGGTGCAGAATGCTTCCTCGGCGCTAAGAGATTCTAACTGCTGCGTGAAAACATTAATTTCGCCTTCAATGGCTTCAAGTTCACCGGAAAACTCATTGAAGCTAGACAATGCTCGTTCCCAGGCAGCAAGAACCTGTTGTAAGGTTTTGGTAAGACTTTTCATTTTGTTTGATTTTTGAGAAATCGTAGAGATTACACTCAAATCCTCGATACTCTGGGTCTTTGCCAGGGTGGATTTGAATTGCATGTGGTATTCAACAAGCTGTGAAAACTTATTGGCAAGGGTAAGGACTTCTAGACAGAAACCCGATGCAGTGGAATCCGCATTCCTCGTTCCGTTGAGTAAGTCAAACCCCAACGATAGCATGTCCACCTTGGCTTGGAAGCCCAGAGGATTTTCACAGAACGGTGCTTCACAGTTAGCAAGAGCGTCCCAGACGCGCTGATAGGATGACTCGAAATCAAGCGCTGCGGTGTCCACTGTTTCCCAAGCTGCCAGAAGGGAGGCATATTGGCCGTGTGTAGTTACGATTGTGTCATGGAGATGGGAGAAGTCCACTATGTGGTCATTCGTATTGGCTAGTAAAGATGGGGCGAGATCTGGAGGGGACGTAGCCAGGCAATCCATGCACGCCTCCTTCAGATCAGCACACCTCTTGCCCCCTTCTTCACTGACCGTTTCGATGTTCTAATAGAATAAAAACAGATATGAGAATATGTTTCTGAAAAGATTATACAATACTTTTCACTCGGTGATGCGTGAAGGTCAGGGAACAGGTAATTTGGTGCACAGCGCTGCCAACCACGACTTTCAGGCTACCTGAATAAAACCTCTTCCTCAGGAACTGGGTCGACTGGTACGTAGTACATGGACATTGGGTCATCTAATTGTCCAGGCACTTTGGGGTGAGCACTTGATGCTACCCACATCGAAAGGCATTTCATCGGCCACGACGACATTTGGGAGGGAAAAGTACGGCGCGCTCTAGACTCCTTGTTAATAGCCGTGGCACTTGCAGTGGATTACAAACGTAACAGGCAACTTGACTAATCACTGAGTTCACGATAACTGTAAGTTATGTGGTAGCGAAAGGATTGCCAGCTGAACGCAAGCGGACGATTCGAGCACACACCCATTTGCAAGTGCACCTTCAAACGCAGTGGAAAGCTTCTCTGAATATTTCAAAAGTCGGTTGATTCTACTCTTTTTATTCTCCATGGTTGTTCAGACTACAATCACCATGGAAGGTGGAATAGCCGGCTGATCCCAAATGCCTCAATGAGAGAAAAAGGAGAACGACAGGATTTGGTCTGTGCACTGTACTTATTCAGTACGGAAGATGCGGTGTGCCATATGCGTTGAAGCAACCTTCCGACTGTCACAGATGATACAGATGATGAGCTGAGCCCGTGCGGCTGAACTATGGCATGTCAATGCCACCGACCAAGCTGAATGCACCGCGCATGACATGGATGTGGTGGCAAACTATAGTTCACACTTTTAAATAGCACATTTTTATATGGCCCTCAAAATAAAGGTCTGTTTTGAATAAATTTAGAATTTATGAGGCGTCCAATTACACCCCATGACGATTAAATGTGTAGTAGACAAAAAAATTTATAAAAGAAACGTTTGGTGGCACTAATTTGTGGCTCCCAATGTAGCTCCAAAAGAAAGAAATGTGGCAAAGTGTAAGGATTACATTCGTGGGGTCAAGTGCCTGAGAGATCCCTTTTTCACAGTCTATTCTCCAAAACGGCATGCCATAACAAACACAAAAGTGGCACCACAGACAACAAATAACAAAGTGATAAAACTTACCAAAAGTCTCTTTTACAAAAACGACAGAAAAGCGAGTTATTTTTATGGACATAAATGGTTACTTTTTGGCTAAAAAGGCTCATTCGAAAGCCGTGAACTGGTGCATCCGGAAGACAAGTCCTTTTTAGGAAGAAAAATTTGAATGGTCTAGGGTAAAAGTTAAGAGGAGTCTTGCACATATGCAGTAATTTTCAGTGCTAGGACTTGTAGTAACCGTTTCAACCAGTCCGGTATGAGCCCTGATTCAACAACTGAAGCCATGGGCGGACCTTCGTATCCCCAACGGGCTTGGAATTAAGGGAAACGAAGAGCTACACGCGGTCGCGGTATTAGTTTGATAAAACTCTGTCGGTGCTACCAAAAAAGAATACAATCTACTTCTCCCTTCCACTGAGGCACTGAAAGTGGAAGCTGTAATAATATGCGGGGTAAGAACGCTGCACGAGTATTTCTTCCCAGTAAACCGTCTCCTGACACGATATTGGATGCGGTCACATAGGAAATTGAGAGGCTACACAACCACGAATACGGGAAGCTAAGATTTCGAAGGTGGTCCACAAAAGTATGACAATTAAAAATAGCAGAATGAACGAGGTCCTTTCGCATACCTGCAGAATGGGAGAAGTTTAAGTCGAAAGGGATGAATAGTTTTTACGCTGTGACAGAAGGGTAGTTCGCTAAGGAAACCGCAAACTTTTCATTGTCAATAAAAACTCAGTCGGATACACTCTGAGAACAGGAATTGCTATACCGGAGTCTCCAACTTGGAAAAGCATAATTTAAGAATTACGGAAATCAAGATTGCCTTCAATTTCTGAATGACAGTCGATTCATTATGAGGCCTCAGACTCATCAGTTAGGTTTTGGAATAAACCTCGTTGGGAGCCTAACCGTGGTTCATCAGCCGTACGTGACATGTGAAATTCTGCCCTCCTGTCAGCTAAAAATCTATGTTTATTGACAAGGATGACGTGAGGCACGGCGATGGGAGAGTCGGCAAAAGAGGCTGAGCAGAAACAGAAAGGCTCACATTCCAGTAGCATTAACTTACATTCAGCCATTCCAACCTGGTGATTAGTGCGTACCGGTCGCCGGAGAAGTCAGACGCACGCAGTAGAGACTGTTTAAGCTCCTCACGCCACATTCGGAAGGAATTTAACACAGCTAGCAGATTCTGATGGAGAGACAGGATTCGCTTAGACTCCTCCGATAGAACGCCAGCTCGTGATCTTACATCCGTGTACATTTTCAGTAGTCTATTGGTTTCGGACGTCATCTCCTCGATCTTCTTAATATTCATTGCACCGATCTCTTGAAATCGGTCTTGTATTATGTCAAAGTCACGATTCTTAACCTACAACCGTTTGCATTATTTATAGGTCGGCGAGGATAGCTCACATTTAACTGGTTGAGGAGAGTAGAAGCATCCGAAACCAACTTCTCCTTCCTCTTGAGGCACAGATCTATCATCTTAACAGCCGCATCTGTTAAAGGCAGCTGAGATTTCCATTTACTCAACTCCTCGGCATAAGTCCTAATGGAATGGTTGCAAAAGTTATTGAGTTCTGTCCCAATGTCCTCTGCCACCACACACCTTTCACTCAACCATGCAGAGAGAGCCGCGAAACGAGTGGAAAAGTTATCCAACACCGCTGTGTCATTCTGGTATTTCTGGCGCATCACTTGGATTTCGTTACGGGTGGACTGCCAGGCTACAGTAAGTTGGGAAAGCAGGTCGGTGGAGAGGAGGCAAGCCGTGGATAGGGGACAAAGCTTTTCCTTAGCCCATTGGCATCCAGATGAAAGAGTATCTACCCCTGTCGCGAGGGAGGAGATATTGTTCTGACCCTCCTCCAGCGTGGTCTCAGTCTCCTGGCTAAGAAAAGCAGAAAGTGAGACGGTCTGGGCAGAGGCGCGCTCCTGAATGGTGAAGAACCAGGCGTTGTACGAAGTAAGGTGCAGGTGAATTTCTTTGATTAATTCACTTCCACGTCTGTTTTTTGCAAGGGATTTCTAAAATGAGCCACAAATTTGTGTTTATTACAACCTAACATACGACGTGGCGTTCATTCATTAAGAAGAAATAAAGTAACTCTGGATCCAAGCTGGTAAATAGAGCGGAAAACGTTCGAGAGAAGCCTAAAATTACTTCTATAGCCTCGGCAGCAGCATCAAAACGATGGCGCAAGTTCCGCCTAACCGAATCAGTCTCTGAAAGAACTTCCGAGATCCGCCGCTCCGATTCCTCAAATTCACTTCTCTTGGTGTTAACCTCCTCATTCAAGGCCTGAAAACGTGGAAAAAGGTGAAAAGGATGACCTTAGCTAACAATCTTTCACCTCTTAGCATAATCAACTGCGGGGCCATCAGCAATGGGTGTAAAAATAAAATCATCGCGGCGAAGCGTCTCGCTCGAATTTCATACTTAACATTTATGCGTATTAACACACTTGCGGGGATTGTCGAGTCCTTCGAAGTTTCGCAACTTAGCACGGAAGGACTTTGAACGGATCCTGTGAACCCCGTTAGGTTGCTTTGAGAGCACACAATCTAGGCCTGGACAACGTCAAATTCTGAGGAGGACATCACTTCATTAAAGCGCCTCTCTAGTCCTCCTCAACTATAGGTTACTTAGCTGGGACCGGTATAATGTCTTTGTGTAGGATTACCGGAATATGGGGGAAACCATTCAATCGCTGGGATCATGGGAATTCTGTTGTGTTTCCCAAGCTATTTGGCTTCCTCCATACCGGTCAAAAAGTAACTCTGAAATAGATGTTCCTCCTTCACCCAAAACACCCATTTTCGACGACGTGAGATGTTACCTCAACAAAGCTGTGTTAATTAAACATTCGTGAGGAGTTAGGAGAAAGCTAAAATACCTGCCAAAATTGCACGACATCCTGCTGAGCGTTTATAAGCGTCTCAAGAGTTTCCAACTCTTCAACATAAGCCCTCAGGCTATGACCACGGCGAGAAAGAGTAGATCGGCAGTTATCGAAGGAAGACACTTCTTCGGCAAGAATACGTTTTTCCAGGATCCTCACCAAATCCACCATCCAGGAAACTGCTTTGGACGCCTCCTCACACTTCGAGAGATGTTCAGCTACAGAGTTTTGTAATGCTTGTATTTCAATTAAGAGGCTTTCCCAGGACGAGCAAAGTGAGTCTCCATCAAGACAGTCATCTGGAGTAACGGAATTCGCCGAGATTTTGTTTTTAATACACTCTTCCTTCAGACATTGTGAAAATTTTGTCCGACAAGTAACCACTTCGGCCTCGGCTTCTTTATTGAGGTTAAATCTGACTTTATTTCGATTGTGCGCCTCCAAGAGGAGCTGAAAAAACAAAAGACGACTGACTTCAAAGTCATCGTGTCTCATCAATGGCTGTTTTGGATGAAGACAAACCCACCTCTACGTTATTCCGTCGCATTCGAAGACTGTTGATCTTTTGGTCAACTGATGCCATATGGGTAGACGTGTGTTCGGCCATGGAACTTCTGCAAGTGTCCAGCTGTTTTGAAGCCTCGGAGAGCCAATCCTGGCAGGACTTCCGTGTTTGTCTCTGGTGTTTTAGGGCAACAGAAAGCCTATCGGCCGCCTCGTAGAGGTTCTGAAATAATCACGTACTCATCAGAAGGCTGTTTCGGAGGATGTTGAAAGGATGGCATAAAGCAAAACGATTTGGCCTTTAAGCCTAGAGGGTATAACTGCGAGACATAACCGCCTGCTAGCAGCCTTTCCAAGCGGTACTGGGAAGTTATCATGGATTTTAAAAAAGCAGTGGCCAGTGTCTACTTAGGCGGTGACTTCGGAAGCAGACCCTATGTCCACATTTCCTCAAAAAAGCTAGGTTTTTCAGCTAGGTTAAGATTTTTGAGTGCATTTTGTTGGAGTCTATAAGTGGCTTCAATAGGATATAAACTTCCCACACTCACGGTAATCGAGGCGACTAGCAAAATCTTGGTTTCGTTTAGATCACTGAGGGTTTTGGCAGCATCCATTGTTCGAACAGCTGGAAGATCCACCACCCACTTAATCTCCCTCTTCTCCCATTCAACGCCTTCACCCAACTCTTTCGGTAGTGGTTCAAATACAGGCAAATTCAGCCCGTCATCGCAAACTTCAACTGTGAGAAGTTGTATGGCATCTTTCTCTGTTCCCAAAGCCTTCAGATCGGCAGGTAGACCGCTCTCGATATCATCCAATAATGTCTGTAACGAGAGATTTGTCGGACCCGTTGGCGCACCCAAAATGTGCTTATAACTTGTAGTGAATGCGTCGATATTCTTTGAAAATCGTTGTGCATTTCTGGAAAATTCGTTCACATTTAGCCAGATTTTATCTAACACGGAATTTCGCTTCTCCGACAATTGCATGAAGGCATTCAGGAAGTTATTCAAACTCCTCAGACACGCACTTATTCTCGTTTCGCCAACTTCATTCTCTTCCACACAAAAAATGGTGAATTCTTCGTTGAGTTTTTGAACCTCAGGTGAAATTTCATTAAATTTGTCAGTGTATAGACAAATCTCCTTGATCCACGATACCATCTCCAAACTGGGTAATCCCAACTTGCAGGTGTCACGCAAGGCATTCCAACATCGCGTAGATTCATCGGCGAGAGAAGAAATCCAACTGTGGACGTTGAAAAGGTCGCGAATTAACGTAGTCTGATGATCGGCCATCCGCATCCAGCGCTCTTGCTGACTGTCGGTGGCCTGACGCCAAAATGTCAGGTTTTGACGCAGATTCCGCAGTTGGGAGGCAGTCTCCGGTGGTACAGAGAAGGGGTCTTCGCTGTTGGACGTTAACTTGTCCAGGTCATCCGAGAGTTGTTTCACCGACTCAATATGACCGTCAATTTCATTTAACCTGACCTGCGAAAATTAGTGCACAGGGAATTGTATTTCACACGATGAAATTTCTTTGGGAATTGGAAGTTTCAAAGAACAACTTACCTCAAAGAAGTGCATGATCTCGCGTTTCTTTCCCAAAGTGGTCGGAGAATTCTCGATGACTGGAGTTGCTTCTGTACCAAAGTGACGCAACCAGGCATCTTCTGAAAAAATTTTTTGGGAGAATTCACTCAGATTATGCAGAAATTTTTGCAAATTTTCCATCCTATCAACCACTTTTGCTTCAGTTTTTTTTAACTCTTCCGACAGCTTCCCAACAATGCGATCTGCAATTTGATCCTCCGGTTGTGGCAATAGAGCAACCCACTTCTTCAACCTGTCGATCAACTCCTTAACAGTAGCCAATTCGATGTTTAAAAAGTCGTTGAAACAAGTCTGCTGCCACCCCAGTGAAATGCCGGCCTCCTCGCGAAAGAGGAGGCTGTTGGCACGATCTGAGAGCTTTTCCGTGGCGTTGATGGCCGAGTTAACATCCTCGAGAGCAGCCTGGGTGGTTCTGAGGACTTCGTGCTCACCGTTAACCACGGTTTGGCAGTGTTCGATCAGATCAGCATAAGCATCGGCTAACTCCAATTCCAGTCCTCGAATAACGGGAGGCCTCAGCCTTGGATGGAGGGGCACCCTTCAGTTTGCCCAGTTCCTCAGTTGTCGAGAGAACAAGTTTCCGCTGAGTCACTGATTCGCTATGGAGGTTCTAAAAGAAAGATCTTTCAAGATTTGATGGTGCTCTCGCCCTCATCTTTAATATCGAAATCTATAACCTAGGAAACAGTTGCATCATCCCACGAACTTCACGATAATTAGTCTGTTGATATCCTGAAATTAATGACAAAACAGGCCACTAGGTCGTATAAGGGCGCTGAGGAATGAGAGCTTATGATATTGTACGGCCCTCGCCCCACAATCTCTACAATGTCTAAGGACGTACTATTTAGAGTCCTACCGGTGAAATTCAACACAAACATGCAATATATAGGCTCTTGCCATAGGGAAAGACACCCGGAACGCAGAAATCTTCTAAAAGGCCTCAAAACAAGTTATTTCGTCGTCTTGAAGGGATAGGCACCTACCGTTAGTTTCGACAACCGCAAAGCTCTAGCTTCAGTCAGACTGTTCCATCCATCAGTCAACAGCCGCAGTTCTTCGACTTCCATTGGAGGCCTATTCGCTTGTTCAATTTGGCTTGCTCACTATTGTGTTTATCTTGTCCTTAGCTTCGTGAATCCAGGCAAGCATCGTCGTGAACGCGTTAACAGCATCTTGAATGGCACTAAGTGCTAACTCGGCCGTTCCACGTGCATTCATTGCACTAATCACGAGGTCACTCCAGCGGTCCTGAATAGCCTGGGCCGATATGGGCAGAAACTCCTCATTCGACTGTGTGGTCGCCACCAAATTCTCCAGTTCTTTGGTCTGGAAATCGCACAGGCGTCGCTCGATTGCCGTCACTTTGCATATGAGGTCCTGTGTATCCGTCGCCCAAGTCTTGATGTCGTCTCGGAGACTTGCTAAATTCAAACTCTCGCCCAGATCCTTCTCTATTTTATCGAGAAGATCACGACACACGTGTAATTCATCATGATAGAGATCACCTCTAGTCAGCTGCATCTCTAGTCCACTCTGATAGCCTGCAATGTTCTTCTGACAGGTGTTGAACTTCTCCCGTAACCGCTGTATTTCCGACTTGAAGTGATGGGCAGCGGAGCACTTAGAAGCCGCAGTAGGGGCGATGTCGTTTATAGCCGACAAGAAGTCATCCAGCGCGATTTGAGTAGTGTTGAATTTACTTTCAATATTTTCGTTTTTCAGCTCTTCTTCAATTTGCCAAAAGAGCGACTGTTCAACAAGAATATCGTTGCGGAGGGAAGTCCACTCCTCATCGGTCAGCCGGCAAACATCAGGAGTAGTGAATTCATCGACATAAACCTTCTCCGAAATCCGTGTCTCAAACTTATTGAGGACATCAATCAAACTTCTATAGGTGTTGGATAGAACGAGGCAGAGTTTGATGTACTTTTCTGAAGACATTCTTAAGTTTCTCAATTTGACAAGCGTTTCCTTCGCCTCATCCGTTAGGCGAGGAGAACTGGTACCGTCATTCACCGTTTCAATAGCTTCTTCTAGCTCACGTGAGAGTCCTATTAGTGATGGGAGGATGTTGGAAAATTGAAGAACAACCTCCTCAAGCATCTCCAGGATCGGCTCAGACGTAACGGGTTTAAGATTCTCCCAAGTTGAGAGCTCCACAATTTCCCACTCCGACGCGTTAAATCGTCGATTAACACTCTCCATCGAGCGTCTGAACGCTTGTATTACCGCTTCTTTTTCTTCAGCCTCCTTCACTTTTTCCGAAATCAAGTCCAGACGAGTGGTAACACACGTGTGAACCCATTGCAAGCGCCTTCGAGAGTCAAGAAGACGAACAAACATTTCGGGAGTATTTTCACTATCTACAGGCAAATCTTTCTCATAATCGAGCTCGGCCGAAGTGAATAATTCCTTCAAAATGGACTGATGCACCTCCACATCTGTTAGTCTTTGCTACAACCAAAAAAGGTCAAATCATAATTTCAGAGAATGGAGAGCGAATAAAATAACAATACCCACCTTATATGTCGTAACCAGTGCTAGTTTTTCCCACAAGAACATATCGTCACTCGTTGTAATGAATGTATCGTTCTGGTCTACCGCAGGAATATGCCAAGCCGTTTCGCAATTGGTGAGCCACTCAATGAAACGGGAACCATTATCGTTGAACATCGAGCTGGCGGTCAGCTGAACCTCAGCCTGCTCTTTCAACATATTCAACTGACTGAGGTATTGCGTCAACTCCCCCTTAACTTCCTCCACCGTTTCTGTGAGAACATTGTGGAATTGCGGAAAAGATTGTGTTATGTGCCGAATGTTGGAGCGAAAATAGGGAACTTGACGAATGTTATTCGCCCAACGGCCGACCTCCGTGGCATCTGTCAGGAGGTCTGACTTCGCTTGTTCCATGACATCCACCAGTCGTTTTCCATCGGTGAAACCTAAAACAAGGTTCTGAAGAAGGCAAATGACCTAAATACAATTCGAAAAATAATATGTTATTCGTTGAATAATGTGGTTACTCACTTGTATGAGCATAAGGTACATTTCCGCCTCATCTTTGTCGAGGGACGAAGAGCTTTCAACATCCTTGGATTTGGACCTAAGTGTGTTTTCGGACTGGAGGAGCCACGTACGTGCCTCCTTAACCCTGTGCTCATACTGCTTGAAGTCGGTAATTAGCAGAGAAATGCGGTCATTGGCATCATCCGCGGTTTTTACTAGCCAGTGGATCTTTTTGTCAAAAAAAGCAATCTCAGTGGAGAAAGGAGGAACACTTTCGTGCAAAGGCGGTGCAAGTTGTTTAGCGTCCTTCCCGAGGACGGAGATAAGAGAAGTTGCTTTCGAGATAGCTGCTAGTATGGTAGAGTGAGACTGTTGACTGAGGGACTGAACTGCTAGCAGCTCCGACCTCAACGGCTCCAGATCACTTTTGATTGACTAAAATGGGCAAAAGATGCGTACGATCAGCAGAAGTCTCAACATGGTGCGTGTTCCATTGCTCCTCTCTCGTTTTCTTTAGAACCGGATGGCGATTTTCATGTCCGAATAAGCAGCCTTAACCCATTACAATTAGAGTAATTTAATCTCTAGATCTGTGAGGTACCGACAAAACAATATAAGCAATTGGTGGTTCGGCGAATTCAAGAAGAAGTCCTAATTTTTAGGATATGCTGTTCATCCGACTCAGGAATGTCCGTCCAGTATCCTTGACGCAACTGAAACTCACTCCTTCCAGACACGCAACAAATTTCCCATGAGGTGGGGAATATAATTACGGGTGTGAAGAAGGGGATTGTTCATTTTCAGCTGTATTGACTTGACAAAAGCTTTAGAGATGTGACTTCCTCATATAACATTGTCCTTTTGTGCAATAGAATTTACTAGGATGTATAAGTTTAAGGTCAAATTTTATTTCACCTCTTTGGCAACTCGCAGTCAATCATCTTTGCACAGAATTCGAACTATGCCGAGCGTGCGCTTACGGAGAATTGAGAGAGAGTAGTCTCGCATTTGGGGAGCTCGAACGACTCCTCCAAGCTGGCGAAGGCCGCTTCCAAGCGTCCGTCCATCTCACGTAATCCCGTCTCCAACCGCACTGCTGTCTCAAAAGCCTCCTCCAAAAGAGGCTGCAGTTCACCCACGTGGATGGCATATTCAATGAGATTCTGCCTCAACGAAGCTATCATAGTTCTATTCTTTTTGTTGAACGCCTCGTCACAGACATTGGAAGCCCAAAGGACCGTGTTCAAAGTGAGACGAGCGCTGAATAATCCGGTGCAAATCGACGAGACATGACAATTCTGATTCCAAGTTGTCAATGCACTTCTGGGAATTCTAGTGTGAAATGAGAAAAACGGGCGAGGTGGGTACATAAGAAACAACTCTATTGCGAGAGTGTGTCGGTTAACATGGAGTACTCGACAAAAAGCCACATTTCAAAGGTAAAGACAACGACCAACCTGAATGGCTTGTTTCCTGTCAATAAAAAAGCTCGGCATGACTTCGCGTTGCTCAGTTTTCAGAAGAAGCGGCAGTTTAACAAAATTTCTCAATTTTACTACACCCACAGACAAATCATCAAGTTCACTTGACCAGGCCGAGGCAGCATCCGAATGCACTTTTGTCATTCGTTTGGAAATGCCTTCAGCACACCTTTTAATCAGGGTTTCTACAGATGATAGCCTAAAACTCAGATTGGCACAGTATTTTGAAAGACTGTCTAAATGTTCCCTTGCTTTATCCTCTGCCTGCACCTGCTGCTCTGCCGCCTTCTCTCCCGCCGCGTGATCTCGCAACAACTTTTCTGTGTTTTAGGTGCATTCTGAAGGCATCTCGGTTGAAACAACGACTGGAAAGCACCTCAACTCGGGCAACCATGTCTATATAATCGCTTCGAATGTGTTGAACCTCCTCTAAGGCTTGAGCCAGGAGTTCCATAATGTCTACCCATTCTTTGGACGAGACTGACAGAGGCGACGAGGGTGCACTCTGCAGGTTAATTTTATCCAAGCGATCGATGAGAGCTTGGAGATCCGTGGATTCACGCGAAAGCTCCTGACTCAGAGCACTGTCTTGATCGCGATACGCACACCAAAGATCCTCCATGCCGCTAGCAGCGTCGACCAAATCACTAAAGCGCGTTGAGATCGACTTAATCTGTGACTCGAAAACGGAGCTAAGAATTTCGGTGTCAGAAGTGACCTCTAGTTGTGTTAGTTCAATCATTTTGGCGTAGTGTTCGCGCTCCACGTTGAAGACATCTAATAGTTCGGTAGGATCTTCGACCGTCTCGGCCAACTGTACTGCTTCGGGAATGGCAGATTCGTTGGCAGAAATGGAAAGTAGATGAGTGGCTGACTGCACTCTGGGCAGAAGATTATCAATCCACGCACAAATGTGATTGAGGTTGGTTTCGATCAGTGTCATCGTTTGATACTTATCCTCTAAATGCTCTATAGCCTCGTCCACTACATCAGAGAGGCAGTGACACCTCGCAACTATTCTATTTCTTATTGTGTCCTCCTCTAGCCGCTCCTGGCTCGGTTTCGCATTCTCTGTGCTCATAAGTGCCTCGAAGGCACATATAGCTGCCGAGCTGCATTGCTGTAAATGCATCAACTTCGGGGACAAATGTGTCCGCAAGTAGGTACGAGCTTTCGACAGCCTAGCCAGCAAATTGTAGAGATCTTTTGACGATAACACCACTCGTAGAAGATTCTCTAAGTCTGACTTGTACGACATTTCCACTTTCAGACTGTTAACTCCTGTTATGTCATCGCCAGCCAGTAATTCTGACGAGATCTCCACACCCAGTAGATTAGTAGCCAAATTACTAACGGTCCTGAAACCGATTTGTAATTCCACCTCCTTTATAACATCGTTCGCCTCCTTAATCGCTTTCTCCCGATTGTCATAGGCCTTAATTAGTCTATCCACCTGATAGGCGACTTCCGAGAGTCGTATTGAGGCATCAAGTAAAACCGTCCGGTTGGCATCAAGTAGAGTTCGCACGGCTAAGGTTCGGGATGATGCCATTTCCATCAACTTCTCACCGTCCTTTCGTAAATCCAGTACGCGAGAGATAAGGGGAAGATCGGCCGTATTTTCAACTTCTGAAGGTGCTTCAAAAGCCTTTTGCCATTCCTTCAATTGAGTGGTGATTTCGCTTAACCTCTTGTGATTTCCCGGTCTGTCTAAACGCGTGTCCACTAGGTCTACCGCATTCTTCACCAGAGAAAAGGTCTTTTCCAGAAACTCCTTAGTATTCTTTCCGAATTCGTCACTCCCTTTGGCAAAGTGGAGCCAGTTTGCGCAATAGACTTCGAGAGAGTTCCAGTGAGCCATCAAGCTAGACTTTAGGCGATCACAATCACTGACTATTCGACCCACATCGACGTAGAAGCTGAACGGTTCAAGCGAGGAGGTAGCAGCCAAAACCTCGTCCCGTCTTCCAGTCACAAAAAATATCCCTGCCGCAATCGAGGCTGTATCCAATTCTTGTGGTGTGTAATCCGACTCAAAGCACACTTCTTCTTTAATATCCTGAAAGAAATCCGGAATTTTGGGACGATCTGAGGTTAGCTTATAACCCAAGACTTCAACTTTAGCTGCATTGACTGCCTTTAACCATCCAACACAATCGCTTTGAAAGCTCAGCTCAACTGGAATAATTTTCACAAACTTGGCCACTTCTTCATCCTTCGGAAGTTCTGCAAGAATTTCTACAGTTGAGCCTGTCTGAACCAGTTGTTCCTGAAGAGAACGAAGACCCCGCAACTTGCCAAACCACTCAGCTCGAGTTTGCTCGTATGCGAGGCTCACTTCACAGATATACTGACGTTTCAGAGCACGCAATGCGACGAGACTCATTTCACGCAGAAGATATTGCAGTCGATCTCGAGCAGTCGCCTCTTCCGTGTCGAACTGCCCGACTCGGGCCAATAGAGAATCTATGGTTGTTCTCAAGGGACCGGTTATCTCGGTGAAAAGAGACTTCAGTTCAGAAAGTGCTTCTGTTAAATTTATGTATCCATCAACTGCCTTCTCAGCTGCGGAATCTAAATCCTTTGTGTGCTTGGAATCGTCTAATGGAATAGAATTTCAAAAATGCAAATTAGCTTCGTCGGTGGATAAGAGGAACTATTTGTTTCTCGAGTAATATCCTGGAGTGGCCAATAGAATAACTTTGAATTATATTAAATTGAGATGGTGCTTTCTTTGGCCCGAATGCATGACTTTTGGCGCTTAAGATGTGTTCTTTTGGAAGCTACAGTCATATAGAGACCTTGGAGTGAAAACTGGCAGCGTTAGTAACTTAAGTCTATGTCCGCAGATTAGAAGTTATAGAAAGAAATTGTTTTTCTTCTCCGCTCTTATCAGGTCGTCAGCAGACGAGGTAGACGGAAAGACTCGATGTGCGTTTGGGATACAAGCAAGAAAAATAATCTGCAACACTGCAGTCTTCACAGCTATCTCCGCAGTTGTTGATCACACATTTTTTAATCTCTGAGTTACGCTAATGCTGCTACCTTGAGCTCTCGAATTTGCACTGAATTTGAATAGCCATTTGCCCCTCATTTGGTGCGCCCAGTTCTCTATTGCAATTCCACACCAATCCCCAGAAGCACTTTAAAACAATGGGTTTTGTAGTTTACGTTCTCCGGGAGGCAGCGATTCCCGTAGACTGGGATCATTAAACAGGCTTATGTTGCTACAATTACTGCACAATACACCCAAATGATTAGAGCGTCGGAATGTGGTGCTCATCAAACCTCCAAATTGAGTCATCGGCATCACTATCAGCGGACTGTTTCCTTCAGTGGCAGGGGAGAAAGGACGAGTGAAGGGTGGAGGAGTCGGGCTTTTGCGTGTGTAGGGTGGAGGACGAATAAAGTGTTTCCGGGAAAGTGTCACAAACTTGGCTGTGCATGTATGCGCTTACATGCATTTCCTGTGTGCCGCCCAGTCGCGCACTCCTGCCACAAGATCGTGGGCTCACGTGCATGTGCGCACGGACATGCCCAAAATGAGACTTTTTACTCCGACTTTCTCTGCTGGCCAAGACGCAGTGTCGCCATAACTCATGGTGGGTAGTCTAAGTCCACTGCCCTACCCGAATATAACTGTACAAAACTGGTCCAACACCATTGACAAGATCTCCCGTACCAAACATCAGGTGAAAAATGAGGTATGTCATGGTCTCCACCACAAGTAAGGGCTAAGAAAGTATGTGAGTCCGTATAATAACGTCATCTAGTAGTTCTTTGGAACTGCACGACAGAAGTCCAGTGCAGGGTCTAGCTGGATCGTAGTGTTACGATGGATGCCACTCTAAATTGGTTGTATTTGAAAGATGGAGAGGAGGTTGTACATAGACACAACACTGGTCGTTGCGGTTCTTCGACTCTTCCCGTTCTGAGCATTTAATTAACAAAATAAGTTCATTAAACCCATTATAAACTTGAAACGAAGAAGCGCTCCAAATTACATTTCATATTGTCAAATAGACTTTTCAACTTTTGAGAGATATATCCTACGGACGAAGGTGTCACTCAATTTTCTTACAGTAGTTGTCAATCCTAACCATCAAAAGTCGGGAGTGATGGGTCGAACTGCTTAAAATATTTCAAGTAGTAAGATCGCGGTGCAAAATTGAAAGCGTGTTTAGACACTTCTCTATACCGGTGACTAACCGAATGATGTACATGGGTACATTAGACGGCAAGGGGAGACCAAGGAAGACAGGCAATAAATGGTCCTCCCTGGAGGATCCGCACTTCCACATAAAAGCACAGCATTAAGCCAAAGTGAAAGAACGCACCAACATGTGGTCGGAGGGTAGACTGAGTGCCACGAGGAGCCAAAAGTATGGGTGCAGAGGGTATCCAGATCCCTGTGATTTTTGCTAACCGCTTTTCCGTCATGGAGACCATGTGGACGAGACGTTCCACGTCATTGGCAAACTTATCCTGCGCATCCAACTCCCCCTCCAACTTGGTGTTCATTTCTTGCAGCATAAAATAGAGGCTCTGTATCTGGTCGCCAACCATGGTGTACCTCCGTGACACGGCGTGCTGTGTCGATTCCATGGCACTGCGGTCGTCCTTGGTGCCACTGGAGATCAGGGATAGCACTGTCTCCGTTTGTGGCCGCAGAGCCTTCCAACGTGCCTTCAGCAGTCGCGCCTGCTCCAGTTGAAACGCTGCCTGGTTGGCACGTCTAGTTGTGGCCGCACAGGCGTCTATGGGCTCGCGCTCCACATTATCAGCCAATTGCTGCATCTCTGTACAGATAACGTCCATTTCATTGGACCACATGCACCAATCAGTGATGAGGGCGTCTATGTATGAGACCTGTGTTGATAGCCAATCATCAGCTGTTTCCCAACGTTGCAAAAGTTTGAGGTCGACAGTCTTTATAAAAAAAGTTAAAAGTAAAGTTACACTGTATAACGATTTGGAAAATCACTTTAAATAAAAAGGCCTTTGGGTACGTGAAGATCTATTGAACGGGGCTACGGAATACGATCAGAGTAGCGGGTAGCTGTTAATCACACACTTATTAATATTTGATTAAGACACCCACTGATGTCTGATTTTTCAGTAATTGATATACGCGTTCTAACATTGTTACTAATAACCGTCAGACGATTTGGGCCACTCCAGAACAGACACCACCAGATAGCGCTGTGATAGTAAGGAATGTTGTTTTTTACAGACATGGAATTGAGTGTGGGGTGGATGAACAACTCAAGTCTACCCAATCTCTACACTAATACCTCTGCAAAACTTAGAGCACAATAAAGCATAGAATGCTAAATGTTGTATGCAGCTACTTAGCATCTAAATTACTGGAGTCGACTGCTCAAGGCAATCAGTGGGTTCATTTTCATTGCAATTCAGGTCCAGAAACCACGTTATCTGACCCCAATGGATATCTAAGCAGGGCTTAGAAATGGCAGGCGCAAGACATGCCTGTTAGTCGACTACTCAATCTTACTGACGAGCATTTTAGAGCTCGAGGTTTCTCGCGTCGTGCTATTTGGACGGAGATACGAGGCAGGAGATGGTTAGTCATGGTTCGCACTCCAACTGGGACGTTCCCATCAAACTTAAGCTCTCTCTCTCTTCCTAGCATTCATCACACAACTTACAACAAGTTGTGGAACTTTCTTCAAGAAAGAAGTAAGTTCACGCATCCGTGAGGTGGCAGCATCGACTTCCGTTTGTGCTCCCGTGACCAGTGATTTTAGTCGTTCCTGGACTTCCCTCGCTTGTTCAAGGTCCAAGAAGGAGACCTCAGCATCTCGGCCACTCTCCACATTATTCACAAATGTTTCCACGATCTCGCTACACTTGGAGTACTCTTCAAGATTTTCTAATGTTAGGGTGATCATTTCTCCCAGCGAATTGCAAGCTTTGTTGATTCCCTTCTGACGCAAGAGAAGAGTATTCAGAGTCTTTTTAACGGATACCACCTCGGGGGCGGCATTATTCATGGTCTCTGTCAAGGTGGTTTCGTCCCCTTCCGCCCTTTCTGCCGCCAGCATCGTAGCCAGTTTGGAATCCACATCTCCAATGTCTGCATTCAAATATGCGGCGTCTAACTGGAGGTGATTCAAATTTTGAGCATACTTTTCTAAGTACTGCCGATAAGCGGAACAAACGCTCGCAATATCACCGTCAACATCCAGAGAAATCGTTTCAATATGTGATCGCAATTCTCCGAGTTTGGTTTCCTGTAAATGTGTCATTTCCTCCAAGCGTCGGGTGTGATCTAGAATATTTACCCAACGCGAATTTGCCATTTTCAGGGCTGCTAGTCGTTCTGAAAGGGCTGATTTTGTCAGTGCCATATCTCGTTCCAGTTTATCAATGATTGACGCTAGCTCTGACGACTTTTCCGGACCCAATTGCTCAGCAATCAAGTCCGCGGCAGCTCGAAGCTTTGCTATGTCTGTTGCACCTTCCTCCAACGATTTAAGATGTGCCTCTATCGCAAGAGTCTGTTCTTGAATTTTTGATGGACCGTAGGCCAAAATGTCCTCGATGCTGTCCTTTTGTTCGAAATCTTGGTCCGATAGAGTTCCAAAGGCTTCACATGAGTTTACCAGAGCCCCATCGGGGCGTACGGAGTTGAGATCTGGGCCAGTGGATCTCCTCAACAAAAGCTTTGCTTCATCTAGAAGGTTAAAGAGGCGATTACGCATTTCTTCAAATTGCGCGGTGGCTTGAGTGGCCGTGCGGAGATTCGCCGCCTTCTCTTCCATCATCCTGTCAGCGTCCTCCCAGATTTGAAGAAAACCTTCCTCCGCGAGTTGCGTCTGCACCGTGTGAGCAGTCTCCGCAGTGGGTAGTTGCATGAGATATGTCAAGGACGCCTTCTTCTCCTCACTGACCCGCGCGATCAGCGCCTCTCGTTCTGCCAGTAGGCGACGCATCTCGTCTGAGTCCATGGTCTGAAGAGTGGACTCGTTTATTATTTCCTCCATTTGCGATCTAATGCGTATCCCATGGTCGTGTTCACTTGCTTTGGTTGCTTGGTAGTCCAAAGATTCCACAATTTTTGTCGCTAAAAAAGGAGAATGGAAGGAGTTAAAGATTCCGCAGCAACAGCCTTTAAGTTGAATAATTTTACTATCTGCCTGACCATCGAATGCAGAACATGTTCATCTCCGAGCTGGTGACTTAAAACGCAGTTAGTCTTCTCTTCAGGGTCAGGCAGACCAAGACACCGAATTTGAGACATTTATAGTCCAGGAGCAAAAGTTAAATGATCATGTAATTCTGATGAAATCGCATCGAAGCGAATGTGAACTCATCCAAAAGTGGACACGCCACCAACAGAAGAGCAGTGAAGCCAAATCCATGTTGAAGGCAGAATATGAAAAGCAGCAAGACTCGAAGGGAAGTTTGAAAATAGTTTCAGCTGATCCTTTAAGGAAATACATTGCTACTGTGGCAAAAAAGGTAGCTCTATGTTTCCTCTAGGCAACGGAGAAAAGTCGTCAGCTCCATTTTTTTTCTTCGGTAGAAGGAATGACTCCGATTCGAAGAGGACTGATGCCTAGACCCATTGGAGGCTTAAGGTGTACCAGATGTCCTCCGGCATTCTGCATCCTGAATTGGGGGCCCCTTGACGTTCGCTATGAACCCAAACTACCTCGAGAAATTGCCAACAGAGGTGGATTATGGTGTTTGTCCTCATTCTGATCAAGGTGGACCCTCTGAGGATCGGGTTGAAGTATCTTGTAAGCCAACTAGCCTGGCGATAAGCCATTTAAAGAGACTGTAGAGGAGGATGTGATTTTTAAAGAGGGTTTAAAATATTGAAGAGTTGGTTGCTCCCCACCTTCCGTGATGCTTCACGGGAAATTTATTCCTCCTGAGGAGGAACATACTAAGTGTAGTCTTGCGCTTTGTTGCAACAGAGTGTATTTTAAGTGGTCACCTTCAATCCAACTTTCAAGTGGCACGTAACGACGGACATCCCCAAAAAAATGACCAGATGGCAAAGTAGGGGTGACTGATGGAAGACGACATTTCACCAATAATTTAGCAACTTAGTTGGGATCATTTTATGCTTGTTGTAACAAAGCCTGTGAACCTTGAGACCAACTCTGTGCGGTGGCAATAAACAGGCAAGATAATAAATCCATTAGGAAAATTATGGAACAGTTACTTATAACAGAGATGGCCAATCAACCGGCAATTAACCGAAGCCTAAAGGGAGAAGAGGGGAATAAATGCATTGGGCTGACAACTAATTGATTGTGGACTTTGAGAATGAAAATCAAAAATTTTTGCCGAAGATTATGGCTCGGTTTTTGTTTTTTACCTTTTGCCATTGTTCAGGCAGTACCGTCTTTCCATGTTTATAAAATTTCTCATCTTTGCTATGAAAAAACGGAAGCAGGTGTGATTTGACACTAGTGGCGTCATTAAAACTTTTACCCTTTATGGGGTTCTGCGTGGAAGGACGAAATAAGTGGCAGTTTGAAGACGTAATGTCAACACATCTCAAACCGGATCCAAAAACTCTGGTTAGTGTTCAAAAACTTGTGGGGCTTTGCAGTAACATGGCGGACAACAACAGTCTCACGACGCTTTGCCACTTCTGGCCGCTCTGCTTAAACTGCATCGCTCAGCCTGGCGATGTGTTTGACACACACTCTTGAAGTGGTCGTTAGGTTGTTGGTTAAAAGTTCAAAGTGCAGAAGTCCTTTGTAACCCCACCAGACTGACGGCATAGTCTTTTTTTGTGTGTTTCTACCTTTAATGTCGTCGGAGATGGTTCATCTTCCATCATTGCCCACGACCCCTTCCCATTAACGCTGTTCTAAACTATCCGCTTCTACGTCGCCAGTAGTCTACTCGAAAGTGGTTCGCCTTCGTTGCGTTTCAGATGCGAATCGCATCAAATGGACTTCCTTAACCTGGTGAAGAAGCCAGAAACCAAGTTTCCTCACATGGCCAGGCTTTGTAAACTTCACTTTCAATGCATGCTTCTCTGCCACATCATGTGTTGCGCTCTGACATCGGCCTTGATTGAAGTGGGTCCCACCGATTTCAACTGGACAGATGGTCAAATGCTTAATCGTTTTCAATGAAGCACCACGAGAAAGATATCTAGCAAACCAATTTTGATGATACTGCCTTTCTTTCGAGGCTTCATTCCCATTCACGGCACACAACGTCTCATGCGCTTGCGATGCGTTCGTGTCTATTCCGAAGTATTAAGATAAAATGTTTGAAGTGCACGCCTCGTTCTTCCACTTGTAAGTTCGGATGAAAACGAAACTACAGAAATAAATGATATAATTTTTTTACGAAATGAAAGGTAGGAGTCCAAACAATAAGAGAAAACAGAGATTAGCTGCCGTGAACACGTTAAAGAAAAAAAAAGGTTTAAAGCCCATCTGTCGACAAAACCCGCAACCACTTAGTTGCCAACCCGATGCACAAGTTGAATGTATGTATCTCATCCAATAAAACAAATCTACTCCTGGACACAAGCCGTGGAGACAAACATGAATCTCACCGGCCTGCAGGACATTGGGCGCAGCACTTTCGAGATCATGAAGGCTGTTCATCACACCGGCCAGCGAAGCTCGCCTATTGGCTATTTCCGATGGCGAAAGTCCGCCTTCTGCGATCAACTCTTGCAGGATCTTGTTTAGCCGCTCCGCCATGGAAATGTTGGTGTTGGTTGAGTCAACCATCTCCTTGAACTTCTCCAACATTGCCCGATAGCGTCGGGCGATCTCCGCGGCAACCTTCGGGTCCATCAGGTCAGCGCTACCAGGCAGGCCTTCGGCACACAGTTGATTGGCCAAGTCCTCTAATTCGTTGGTCCACTGCTGCACACCATCGAGTCTAGAAATAATAAGGAGATTGTGAAGTTAAAATCCACTGACAGGGTATCTCGGTTAAGAATTTGAAAGACAGTGGATGGAAAATCGCCTATAAATCCAGATGAATTTACTTTATTTAGGATGCTCAGTCGAGAAAATGATGAGATGTCATCGTCGAATGATAGAAAAATTTACTTTTGCGAAATGCAGTATGACCTGAAGGCAGATTCAAATAACTGGAGGTAGAACAAACACCAACTGGCTCCGACAAACAGCGTACCCTTCTTGAACCTTGATTTCCGCTCCCTCAGAAAGTTTGCAATGATTTAACGTTGTAGTTAAAACTTTTTGCGGATTTCAATCACACTACCATGGGAGACACAGCTTGGTGGGCCAAACATCAAGGTCTGGTAACCGTCATTAGTCTCAAGACGCAAGCAACACAAGTGTCTTGGCCTACTGGTTAGCTTCTTCAGAAATGGACTTCTTTCCAGAAGCGCGTCTATTCCGCGTCCCCCCTAACTTTCAGAATTTATGCGCAATTAGGAGTGAGATTAATTTACGTTGCACGTCGGAATGGTAGATTTGTGTTGTGAATGACTTAATTTGTTGGAGTTTGTTGCGGAAAAGTAAATGTGACCATGCCGAAACTAATTGACCCCCTCTAGACGTGCAGTGACAAGTAGGGCAACTTTCACCGGACCGAAAACGAACAATACTAATTTGAAGCATTCACAGAAGGTGCAGTTATGAAAGCGAGGAAATATGGCGCTTAACCAAAAAGTAGTTCCTACATCAACAAGTTGTTCAACCTCAGGTTACAATATGATTGTCATATCTTCTAGGTAGAACCTTAGAAGTTACATCTACGCAAGGGTGTGCAAAATATGGACAAGACGGGTTCTCACTTGGCATCGAAATCAAGCCATCGCTCGGGCAATTCACGCATACTCTTGGCGAAATGTTCGGCACGACTTTTTAACTGGAAGAGTGTCTTCCCCCTCACTTCTGTGCGCTTCGCAAATTGGGCCGCTGAGTCAGGATCCATTTTGACCAGCTCCTCCAAAATGTGCTCAATTTCAACCATCATGGCTGGAAGCTCTTCGATGAAATCCGGCGAGAAGAAGTAAGCCTACAATGTGACGTAGTCATTCAAATAGATGGGAAATTGATATTGCGACAGAAAAATATCATCGTCGCATAAATAACAACTTCGACAGTGTTCCAGAAACACGTGCTCTCTACCGCGTGGATCGTACTCAGATGTCGATTTCAACTTCGTTGACCGGTTACGGCAGAACTAATATCTCTAAACTGTCATCGAGGCCCGAATCAGCGGTAAATGGACCCGTTTACGTGAGTGGAGTGAGAGTTGACGGGAAACGCATAATTCGAAAAGAACACCAAAGCCATTAGACAGAGGCGTCTTCAAACTCCGTGGGCCACTTAGACCAGCTTCACGAAGTCCGCACACCGTATATCGTAGACGACTATGGCTAAAGGTGAACCGGTTTGACAAATTGGTGTTTTTAAGCATACTCAAATCAGTGTAGGACATCAGCGGTTGTTGTGTGGGACGGGAGCACATTTTTGAGGGGGAACTTAAGAGTTGGCGAAATTACACACACACACAGTATTTGCAATAGAAGTTATTTCATAGATGCGCGATGCCATTACAATTTCTCCTCAAGTGTGGATGTTCCTCCAGCACACAGGAGTCTTCAGTGCGGAAAACACAACTGACTGGTAATTGAGGGTTTGCTAACACGCAGTCACTCATTTTGAGTGTGGCCCGCATAGCAGCCCTAAAATTGCCATGCAGGTTACATAGTGGAGAATTTTATTTTGTGGAAAAAGGCGTAAACCTTTTGTCCCACAGGGCGTCGATTTACAGTCAGCCACATCACTACTGCAATGGCCTCATCCACTCCTTCCGGTAGGTGTTAGATGACATAAAAAGGCCTTCTTCTTTTCATGGCAAAAATATTTGTTTTTAAATAAAAAAAAAGTGCATCATATACTGACTGCTGGAATGTTTAGGGGGCCAACGCCACAACTTACTTCGTGTTCACTAAGAATGAGGGATATTTCCTCCCCATTTTCTATGCGAAATTCTTCACTCCTCAAGCGTTCCGAGGCTTCCATTAGCTTCTCGCCTATTTTCAAGTCGATTATCACAAATCGGACGGTCATGAGAGCGCGCGGCGAGGATTCGACGATGCTCTACGAAGACGAAATGAAGATCTTCACATCGGACACCTTAAGGAGTTATGTAGTTTGGCGGTCGACTTGATAGGCAATCATTATTACATTCATGCGTCTAGTCGAACGATTGCGGACCGTCAAAAGCTTACCAGTCGTCATGGATGCTACTGAATCTTAAATTAGTAGACAGCTGGGTTGGGCGAACTAACCTTGTATCGTTGTCGGAGAAGCTGTGTCCGTGAGAAGACTTCACGCGCACAAACTATTATTTCCAGTTCAGAAGCCGAATCCTGTACGACAGGAACTTCAGGCCAGACCTCGGTAAAGTCCCGAAAACATTCGTCTACGCGTTCTAGCAATTCGGCGCCCCGTGCCAGGTGCTCCTCACAGAAGGTCTCATGAGCATTCCGCTGTTGTTCCAGGCGTTCTAGGCTCCATTGGGTAAGACGGGAGGCATCTGTGATGGTCTTAGAGTTCATTGGTAGCAGAGCCTCATGTGAGGTGCTCATCACATTCTCCGCCTCTACCAGCCATGCCTCAAGAGCGTCTTCAGCTTCTATCGTCTGCTCACGCGCCTGACTTTGACGATGCAACAGCTGTTCGCGTTTTTGTACTTGCTCCAGCATTATCTGAAATCACAGGACTATTAATTCACTAAGCAATGAAAAATCCTAATAACACAGGATAATCCATGAAGGGACAAAGGTGTTTACCAAGGAATGATAAGCCCACCTAAACGTAGAACATACTCGACTCATAAGTTTGTCTTTCGCATGCCACTGTGCGCTGTTCACTCGGACCTTAAATTTCCCCTTCATCTCAGTTCCATATTTCACCTGACGACCATTTATCTCACATGGTTGAGTCCCTTGGTCATCAAGGCGTATCACTAAGTGGAAAATGTGCAAATCGTCCACATTACGGTGCATACAGGTTCCTGGATATTTCCACAATTTCCTCAGCAGCACATCATTCGCCCATTAACCAAGAAATATACCTATTCACGTACTGCGAGGTGAGTACCAAAACCGGCATGCTTCCCTTACGATTCCCCGGCTCAAACCCACATCAGATGGGCTAACGGTTGCGACGACGCTACTTCCCATAGTCTAATTGGGGGTTGACGAAATCCCATCAAAATGACTTTTCATCGAGCAATACTGAGTAGCATGAATGGTGTTCCGCTCTATGAGTATCTTATACCCATTATTTGTAAAATCGTCAAACTGCCGAGCCCCTCCCCCCCCCACACGAGTCTTGACTGCCTAGCTCCCAAGTCGGCATTATCGGTCACCGCACCTTGTCCTTCCACATTCCGCCAAAAAAAATAAGGTAAAAAATGATTCAAAATTCTATTTTTGTATGCTAGACAGTGCCCTACTTCTCTATAAAGCGTCTTAAAGGCATCTTCAAGCTCCGTGTATTTATAACTACATGTCGAGTTTGTCTACTCGCATCCCACTAGAAGATATGAATCCAGCACTCAATGGCATGATGGCTAAAGAAGAGAATAAACTGACTTTTATGCGATCCCGAGTTTCTGCAATAGCTGCTTCCAGCTGGGAGATGTTTACAGACTGCAGACTTTTTGCTTTCAACTCCTCTAACCGTTCTTCTGCCTCTTCTAGCGCCTTTGTTTGTGTATTTATGCTGTTGCAGTGCTTCTGAAAACGATCAAAAGGATAGTGTATCATCAGATTCGTTGATTTGGATGTAGGACCCACTTGGCTGCATTTATTTCTATTTAGTCTACTCAAAATCTGCAGTGTATATATATATACATATAAGATAGATAAGTGGACCCTTCGTCAAAAGAAGAAATAAGTGCGGCGATTTTTATAATCTCCTTCCTTGTGATAAAGTCAGCCGAGGTGCCGAAAAAGCAACTAATAATGGACATCTGGTGGCCTCGCCTGAGAGTTCACCACTTTACGTTTAAAAACGGTATTGCATAAACTGAAGTATCCAGTTGCCATGACTCGAAAGCGAGATTGACACCAAATTTATGAAATTGACACGCAAAAATTGTAGTATCGGCTGCAGGCAGCTCATTAAGAGGACCCAAATCTCATTCAGGTGTCCTATCGGGCCTGCGGCCCAGTGAAGACAAGGAGGTCAGACGTGCGATGAATAGGAAATGAGGGGCAACTTTATCGACTGCATAGAAGAAATCGGAGACAAAAGTAACGAGACAACTCCTTTTTTTCACCATCTAAATCACTTACTTCTACAGTAAAGGAATGAGACAATTGCATTTTGACTACGGAGTTAATTAGTGCAAAAGGATCGCAGTACCTCCCCTCTTTCAAGCAGCTAAGAATAGAAGGAGGTTATAGCGTCTTTTAAAACAAAGAGGATAGGCAACCTCAAGTCTTCGAATCGCCTCATCAGGAGCGAGAGTAGAGAGGGCGTCCAACAGGAGATTATCGAGGTTATGGGGAATATCAGCGTTGGTGACCACCTCAGCCTCCTCGATCCACTCGGACATTTTGGCAAGCCTCACGGCAACAGAGACAGCCTCGCGGATAGCAAGAGCCACCTCGGAGAGCCGGTTGTCGATCTTCTCGTCCACCATCTGTTGAAGCAAATCCCGTAGACGTTCCGTCTCCTTCCTGCATCTCTCCGCTTCCGCGTAGTCAACTTCCCCGGCTTGTGCAGCCGCCAACAGCTTATCAGAGAGCTCTTTCGCCAACTGGAAAGGGCAAGAGTAAAAAACCTCATGGTGCACTCGCCCTTTCTCATTCTCGATCTCGCCCGGGCTTAAGAGATACGAAAATTCGGATTTGTGAGCCCCTCATAGCCGAAGAACGAGACCAGTCATGACTTTGTTCTCTTCAACATCGTAGTCCGAGTGTCCAAAATTCTATCGACATACTTAGGGAAGCTGATTTCCTATTCATCTCCCACGCCAAAGTCAAAGGAGACTACAGCAAATGTAATATTTGTGAACTTCAACATTGCTGTCATTTCGTATACGTCTGAAAGTCTACGTCAACAGGAAAAAACACCTTTGCAGTGAATAGGGGGGAGTAGAGCTGGTGATAAGTGGTTATTCAATTACCTAAGTTACTCCGCTTCCAAAAAACGAGGTTCATCTGTTCCACTTAATGAGTAGACAATAAGAAATATATTCTTCTGGTGGTAACTTCAGTTGAGACAACGAATCTTAATTAAAATCTGGTAATCTTTTCGTCCAGTGCATTACCATTTTAGTGTCTTATGCGACAATTCGCCGATACTCTATGAATAGGACTTACATTATACTCGGTCTCGATGTCTTTCAACAGGCTTTCCTTTGTGGCCTGCAGCTGATTACGATAATCCAACGTAGCCTCTTCGGCTTTCTCCATACTCGTGGTCTGTGGAAGGCAGACCTCTTTGTTCAGGAGATCGGTTGCGGCCTGAAGCATCCCAGTCATCCGGCCAAGTGTTGTATCAAAGTCGCGTTTCAATGTCTCGATAGTATCGGCTTGGTAGGACTTCTCGACCTGAGGGTAAATCAAAGAGGAGGAATTTATGAAGTTAGCCCTATTTCAGCACATATATGACGAGCCGGCAAGAACATGCTGCTCCAATTTCCTTAAACCTGAGAGCATTTCGAAGCATGTCACTCTACTATTTGTTTGAATGACCCTATGGTTAATTTGCACCGGGAGAACTAAGTCTCGAAGGATGTGACGCGGTTGCGAAAATGAACCAACGATTGGTGCCACCTCGAATGTACATTCAAGTGAAGAAAAGCAAACTTGCAATAGAGAGGAGGAAGTAGACTACTCATCAGACCCCAAACAGACCATTATTCAAAACAAATGGGGACAATCGAGGTCGTAAAGGTAACGAAAAGCCGGAGAATGCAATCACTGCTGATCGGTCGGAAAAGCTCAGTCTAGTTACTGGTTAAATAGAATGTTCGCCTAAATGAATAAACCGTCGTATTGCGTGATGGACCCAGCACACAGCAGACGCCCACACAAATCAGTGGGCAAAGCACGTTAAAACTTCTATCGTTTGGAAGTCGAAAGTGAAGGAAGAACGACGACAGTCAAAAAACGGAGACGCAGTGAACAACTTCAAAAAATGAGTCCGCCCTGATAGCCCAAGCCAATTTCATTACTGTAAAGGCGGAACTTCCTTCGAAATGGATTCACCTTTAAACTGTCATGAGTGACATTATTTTCACCAACAACCACTGGTAATGAGTTTATTGTCTGTGGTCTCATTTTTGAGTAAAATATATCCTCGAATGGTATCGGCTACAGTTTGGAAGGTATGAAAAAAGGGGTTATTCCACTGTCTTATGATCAACATTGCTTTAATGCCGAAGGAGACCATCCCGTATTAAAAACTGAACACCCACGACCCTATGACCGAAAGGTTAGCAAATGGCTTTCACATGGAGGGAAGAAGGCCAAATTCATGAGGACCGAAGACGACTTTAACGTACAGTTATTATAAACCGGTCCCTCAGTTAGCTCCCATGTGCTTCGCATGTACCCGCCGTAGGCAACCGTCGGCCCTTGGCATTCTTAGTGAACTGAACCTATGGCGAAGCATTCACAACGCACCAGCATCTATAGATCTCATCCACACGCATGACGTGCACCAGAAACTTTTCTCTCTAGTGTCCCTAGTTTGTCCCGACGGTGACGCTGAAGAGAAACTTGGGAAAAAATTGTGCTTCTTTCAGCCTTGTGTGCTCCTCCATCCGATGAATCCGTTGTCGTTATGTCGGAGACAAACCAGACATCATTGTTAAAGGGGCACAGGTCCAGGGAGGAATGAAAGCTAGTACCTCGTTTGAGATGCTGTCCAGGCGTTGCAGCATGGCGATCAACTCGTTGTTGATAGCCTTGCCCGTCGAGGCGGTCGACTGTTCGATGAGTGTAGCGCCAAGGTCCTGTAGGGCGTTCACATACTGGCGCCACTTCTTCACCTGCGAGAGGAGGGTACGCTTCTCCGCGGTAGTTATGTTCTTCTCCCTCAGCTTCGCTTCCGCCTCCTGTATCCACGTGTGCAGTGTTTTGGTCTCCTGTAAATCAACAGATTCACGAGTGTCAGAACCCAGAGGGGTTGCTTCTGTTTGGGTTTGTTACACGACAATGCAGCCTTTGTAAAATAAAAACCTTCCGAATTGTGTAGGATCAGCAAACATAAAAGTCGAAAAATTTGCATGAAGTGCATGTCATTTCGTCGCGAATCACGAAACGTCCCTAGCAATAAATATCCTAGAAAAAGACATTCTGAGGAGAAACATCCCCAACGCGACTTTTTCAAACCGACGATGGTAAAACACCGGGAAGAAATAGAGTATGAGGCAGAATCTAGAATCCCCTTTTTAAGGGGAGAAAAGTGTTCAAGGTGGATGTGCGTTTTGTGGAATAATGCGTTACACAGTAAATCCCGTGAGCTTTGAAGAGTGTTTTTATTCAGAGAGTGAAATATGGTCTTGATTCCTCCATGCTATAATTCGAGTCACAGTAAGAGTGCTTTGACCTTAGCTTCTACGTTTTAGAAGATCATCCGCAGACAAGATGATTGTCTTTTCGCTCGCATACGCGATCTTTCGAGGGGCCGAGGTAAGAATACCTGACCAGACGATAAAGTAATCTGGTGTTATACCTCTACTCAATGCGCAATCCAGTGACCTTCTCGGAGGAATAAAAATGGAAATGGACTGCTGCTGATACCCCCGACCATTCCACTCAAATCCACTAACTTTTCCCAACTACTGTAACCTTGTAATAGAGTGTGGAGTCGGAGACGAGGCAGATATCACCGGGTTATGCCAAATGTAACTTATTTTACCTCAAGTTTAAGTGTCGCCCGAGTGGCGAACACTTGGGTGGGAGGAATGGAATCAGGGTTCTCTGTGTCGGATTAACATTAGGTTATTCAGAGAAAACCGTTGGAAGGAAACGCAGTTAAAAAGAGTACAGGTATATCCGGAACACCATCACTGTGGTAATTTTGTGTTCGGTGAATTCTTAAACTAAGTTCTTGTGATTATTTAATCTGTCTTCCATACCTAGTGCCGTATAACTACTCCTGGTATGTCGAATGAAATGCTCCTTGCAAACCCTCATTTTGCAGGTCAATTACTGTGTGAAAAGGGGAGCCAAAAACTCTCACAAATTTCGCTTGAAGATGGGGGCAAAAAAAACAGAGAGAGGAGGATTAAGTGAACTAAAGTCTCTCTTATTTCCATTTGCAGCAATACATTGGAAAAGGTTAGAGAATTTGAACGAAGTCTGCGATTGTGGGGAGATGTGTTGGTCGCTCCCAAAAGGATGAAAGTTTATAGAGAATTGGTGCGTTCGGGTTTGAAATTGGCCTAATCTTCTTAATTATTTAACTTTTCATGGGTGAAACTGGTGTGTCGGTGTAGAAAAAGAGAAGGAAATTACAAATGACGTCAAGGAAACCCTTCGCTTATGGCAATAACCTTTCAAGAAACAGAACTGCGAAAAGTAGAAATTCTAAAACTGAAGATGCGTAAACTTTATCCCAGGATGCAGAGTACAAAAACGCAAACCAACTAGTCTTAATAGATTTGTCTACTTAAATCTGAGCAGACAACTTACCGTTTCGTAAGTGCGCCAGGTTTCTACTAAAGTCATAGAGGACTTCTCCAATGCCAGCAGGTCCTCCAATGCCTCAGCCCATCGAATCCGAAGGGAGGAGAGAAACATGTTGGCTTCCGCACGTTCAGTCTCAGTGACATCGCGCATGATCAGCGTTCCTCCGCCCGCTTTGATTTGGATCGTCAGCAGACCCGAGCCCGGCTGCTCACCCGCCGAACTTGTCGGCTCACTATTTGACTTGTCCTCAGACTCGGTGCAGAGATTTGCTAGCTCTGCAATGTCCCTCTCCATCACCTCTGGAAGCCCCATAGCTTTCTTCCACTCCTAAAATAAGGAAAGGGGAGAAGAGGAGTAGGAACCCATTACCCATAGCCTAAAGGGACGAGGCATCGGAAGAAGTTTATCCAACTCACTTGGATCTGGTCTAGGCTATTCGCAGCCTCTTCCAGCTTATGATAACGTGCGATCTTTAACTTGTTGATATAACTGACAATTTCGGCAATAGAATCGGCCAATTTCCAGCGTAGATGCAAACGACTGGTACGACGCAGGCTACACTGCGCCTCATTGCAAACGTTTTTAAAACGCTTCTTAATGGCGTTGACAACGGTGGCCGGAAAGAGCTGAGGGCTCGTCTGGGCTGTTAGTTTTGACCAACAAAGACAACAAATCGGCCATTCTGTCTTTGTCCTCCAGTTTCTCCTGTAATTAAGAGCGGGTAACGTGAGGCCCGAACAGGCTTCCTGGTAATAAGACCCAAATTGAGATATTCAAACGCCCCATCTTGGCAAAGTTCAGATGATTGACGGGTCTCCGAAGGACTCTGTTGTTTATGTTTGTGCATGTGAGGTTGACGTTTTCTAAGGGGATTTCTTGAAGCTTGGGTGAAACATCTGGACGATGTGCTATCAAAGACGGAACCGTGGCTACTTTCCGTTTTTATAACGGAAATTCAACGTGGAAGATATGATTGAATCAAAGTGCGGTTACGAATCACACTTCTCTTTAGTTCTCGCACTAACGGAGTAATTAGTTGGGAAACAAGCGGAGAAAACCTGCCGACCTGCATTCGCTACAAGCCTGGAAAGACGAAGTTGTTTCGACAAGACTGGCGGCACCGACGACGGCCTAATTAGTTAACTGCACCTCTTTCGGTTGTCAGTATACGCTCCATTATTGTAAACCCTTCTGACATTCTCTTCTCGGCTTATTCCATTAAGTCGGCACCAATTCAGACTACTCTCCCAAAGCTCATGTGTTCATGTGAAGTCCTACTATTTCTGCGTATAAATTGGTTGATGGCATCATAGGATTTGTCTTTTACATAAACTCCTAGGGTGAATTCACAAGGAAACGAAAAAAAATGTGACAGAATAAAAGTGTTGCTGACAGACATTAGGGTTTTAAGATCTGAGGGAATTTGGAAACAAGATGCTAAGAGGCGAGTTTGGAAGGCGCCGCAAGAATACTGTTAAGATTGGTATGAACGGTTCAACAAATCATAAAAGTGGATTATGTAATAACTCCCAATTCCAACTCAAATAATCGGGCGGGCATAATGCCGCAAGACTTTTACTCTACACACTTATTTTTCTCAGACCTTTAGGGGAGCAAGCACCGGATTCTCGTGACACTTGGCTCAAGACTACCACGTTGAAGAGACAAGAGATATGGTGACTTGCTGATAGTTACTGCTTCGTGATAGAATTGGACAAATAAGATGTGCCAAAGGTGATAGTGGGGCCTTCACTTCAGGACTCACCTCGAGATCAGCTAACTGAGCAGAAAAACGGGAGCGTCGAGAAGCTGCATCAGCCTTGGAGGTGCTCGCGGCATCTAATTCGACGGCGAGACGAGCGCCAGCGCTGAGGCAGCGTTCCAACTGTCCCAACCACCGTCCCACAGTCGCCCAGTCACCGGGCAAGGAGTCGTCCAGGCGCCATCGCCACTCATCTAGTGCCGGCTTCACTTGTGTCCACTTCGCCTCTATCTCGGCCAGTTCTGATGGCAGGATGCCCAGTAAGATGCCCTGCCGCTTCCGCTTGCCCATTTCCACCAGGCAAGTTGTCAGACTTTGATGTTGTTTCTCCGCTTCATAAAGATCCTTTTACGAAAAAAAGTCAGTAATACAAAAGCAGGATAATCAACAAACTGGCGGACAGACCTTCCTCTCGTTTGCTACTCGACCGAGGAGTTTTTTCTACCTATTTTTGTAATTTACCATGATTTAACTCTCCTCCTTGCCAGAAAAGGCAATTTTTTCTAGTTTAATCGCTTCGTGATGAAAATTCGGTGATCATAAACCAAAAATGGGCATCTGTATTGCTCTGATCTTGAAGTCGCAGACAAATGTCCTTCCAGTAAGTGTTCCTCAGACAATAAATTTGACCCAAGGAGAAACGAGAAGAGAATACTCTTGTATCCGATTATACTAGAACACATCCCAAATATTTTTCAGTGAAAAACCTAAGATGCCTAAGAAGTTTCCACAGGAGTTCTACAAACACCAAAGAGCGGAACGAAACAATGAGCATACCAACGGTAGACTCGCAACTGATAACTACTGAAAATAGTGACATGAAGGGGGCTGCTCGCTACCCCAGTGCCGTCGGTGGGAAGATGAGGCTGAGAACCTCCAACAACTTCAAGGCGTAAGCAATCAAAACGAGAGAAAAACCCGGAGCATTTAATTGTGAGAGAGAAAAATCTTGTCATTTCACTTCCCCTTATAGATACACTATAGAAGTCATTGTACCAATGCAAATTAGTGTATATTTATAAGAAAGCCGATCCCTCTTCCCCATTGCGTGAGAGGGGAAGAGAAAAGTGTACACCCCAAGGAATGTCCTCCTCTGTGCGTCTCCCCCATTAGTTTTTCGAGTGAGAAACTGTGCTATCCAATTTCACACACCTGAAATATCCCCAAACAGTTCATTTCCGCTTCGAGAACGTCAATCTGCGTCTTTGCGACACCAGTAAGATGTCTATCCCGACAAAAATAATGCGAAAGATGGACATTAGTAAAGCGATATCCCGTAGCAGACCCATTGCAAACTGAATTCACTATTGTTTTCACTCGGCTGTGTCGAAATTTACATGGAATTATTAAATGCCAATGATTTAAGAACTTGCCTCGAGCTCCTGCATCAGATCCTGCGCCTCTAAGGGCTCGTGGCGTATCCTTGAAATAAGTTCTTTAATGTGAATAACAAAGTTACGCTCCTCTTCAGCTTGGGAGTTAGAATCCTTGATCTACAAACGCAGAAGAGGGGTTATTGGCAACCTTAAGCGAGCTGATGGACAAACTCGTATGGTGCTTCGAGTCCCACCTGATTTCCGATCTGAACAATCTTGACCACATTCTTTGTCTCCTCTGTACGGTCTGCTGTAACTCGAATGTTGGCAATAGCACGGCAGCGTGAAAAAGTTTTCGCCACCCGCGCCAGTCTAAGATCAGCGTAAGTCCGAGCCCGGACCTGCCGACGTGGCGAGGTGAGCGCCACAGACCTGATATTGGGCATGGACTGTGCAGCGTCTGGGTTGGTCTCCACCTCCTCGTCCGAGGCAGACAGACTCGAACTTGTGACCGCTAACAGACTGCGAATGCCCTCATCATCCAACAGCGTCGGTTGAGTGAGATTTTCCTTCCGAGGGGGTTTTGGATTGTGTAGAGAGACTGTAGAAGCACTTAGCACTAGGGAAGGGTCAATTGCCGAATCGACAGCGTCCAGAGAAGTTTCGAGGGACTTGGCAGACGTCATGCCATTGCCAGCCAGGCCCTGATCCGCAAATTGTCGAATTGATTTGCGTGTAAAAGAGAAGACCATTCTAGTAAGTACTCGGCTATCCGAGTGTGGCTTTTCGAGACAAAAGCGTTTCGTTGAGAGGGTAAGAGCAAATTACCGGTTTCTTGCCTGTCGGAAACTCCGTTAAGAATTGCGCTACGTAAGTCATAATGGAGCGCTCGTCTGGGTTGTCCACATCAACATCTAAAGCAAATGAATAAAGTTTACATCTTAGTCAGCCTAAAAAGATTATCAGGAGCCTAAATGTGGTCACACCAACCTTCTACATCCAACAGCCGGGGAATGCCGAGTCTTTGCTCAGCCGCTTTGAAAGCGAGTTCCAGATTAACTCGGTTCTGGTTAGGCTGGATTTTACGCAAATCCAAACTCCCCGCTTCAATGCTGTGCACGAGGGCGCAAAAGGCACGACCGTCACGCCAACTGGCACCGAAGTCCTTTACTTGTAAGCCAAGTGACCTTAAATGAGAAAGTATGAAAAACGAGGGGCATTTTTACAATTCTCCCTCCTCCTCTATCCAAGACAAATCGACCACACCATTCGATGAAGATGCTGCTCGACAGATGGTATAGTTTGAAATATCCCGGTGAATCTTGTGTTCCTTCCGACGTTGTGAATGACAAAAATACTGGGCAGGCCGAAAAGTGGCCACAATTTTTTCCAATGTGCTCATTTACTGTCAGTAGGTGTGGAGATAGTCCAGTAAACACGTAATTTTCGATACTATGGCTAAGCTTACTTTCGCTTAAAATATTCTTATTCTAATAAGTAGGAAAGATGTCAAGGTCGATAATGGAGAAAGGAAATTTGCGTCATTGTATGCGATTTTAGTTCGATCAAGGATTAAAGGTAAACGAAGCAGTGAAAATAAATAACGACACTTAGGACGATGTTCAAAAACCAAACTGGGGTCATCAATGGTTTAAAAAGTTTACAAAGGGCAAGGGGAGCCTCGAGGATGTTGAACTAAGGGGACGACTTCAAAAATCACAAGGTGCATCCTGAGGGCAATGGTGGATTCAAACCGTCGATTAACTAAAGATCGGTTGTCCATTGTCTACGGATCAGCATCATCTTCATCGCAAAGGAAGAGCGCACGGGCGGGAAATTTGGTTTTCTAATGAATTTACGGAGACGGTACTCGATCAACGGTGTACAATCTGCGGGTCACTTTGTCTCGGTCATGGAACTAATGTGGGGCTGAGAAGTGAGCACGGCACGATAATCATGTACGAAAAAACAATGGTCTTCTCCCGAAGAAGCACCTATTCCGACATTTCAACCATCACTAACAACAAAGGGTCCTTGTTGGTGCGTGGTGGGCTTTCTCAGGAATCATACACAAGCGACCACTATAGCGACCGCCTATTGCTAACAATCCGAGCGAATGAAACAAGAGTTCTTAAATAAAAACGATCTGTTTTGGTCATTTACAAAAAAAATAATCCTTCCACACGACAACGCAAGGTCACATGCTGTAAAGATGCGACGGGAGAAATTAGGGGGCTCGCAAGTGAACATTGACCTCATCCACCCTAGTCGTCGTACTACCACCTTTTCGCCAAGCGACAAAAACTTTAATCATGTTGAAAAAGTGAAAACGCAACCCAAAAGTTACTCAATGCAAACTCGAAGGACTTAAAAAGAGATTAAATAACTTTCTACACGTTGGCGAGAGGTGTTAGAAATGGTGGAAATCGTTTTGTTAAGATGTAGGATTTTCTTAAAATAAATGTTTTCGCCGAGAAAATTTTGATTGCCTTTCGACTTACCTCATACCCTCTTGAACTTATTTTACCGTTTGACAAAAAGTGGTGCTTCACCCCAAACATCAAAAGCACTCGGTTTTCCGGCCGTCCATCTATTGTGCCCACACGGACGCCAGACCAAGAGGGCATTTCTCCCCACCACCCCTTCTTTTTCATTTAATTAGGATTGTAAACACTCTCACAGCGAACGTTGTCAACGAAATAGCTCTTACTCCTCGGCAAATCTGCTATTTAAGATGTTTTGTGGTGTAGAAGCCGCAGTCGTCTAACTTACGGCTCACAAACGTCGAGCACGAATTAATCTTGTTGTGAGTAGACACATTCCTCACATGTATTTGTTCTGTGGAAATGAAGAAGGCGTCCCTTAGTGGTCAGACAAAGAAGGGAAACTTTCAGGCGGTGTTTTGCGGTAAGACGAAGCTGAGGTACTCAGATGTCACTCAAAATCTCGGCAGAGAATGAGGGCAATGGAGATGATATTCGTCGCATTTAAACTATTTCTACGACCTCATCTAGACTGCCATTACCACTAAGTACTGGCCTTCCTGTATTGTTTAGTTCGTAGCCTACCGAAATGCCACAAGGGGAATTCCACTCGAAGGAATAAAAGAACACTTTTTACATGCAAATATCAGTTCGAGGTGGTCAGTCTTACAAAAATCCTGCGACTAGGCTATCGTACGATTATAATAAGTGTGCCCTGATGATCTACACTCAGTTAACCGACTAGTTAGACGACTAGCATAAGTTCAGAGGCTCTCAAAACCTCTTTATCATAGCAAAAAAGCCATCATCATGCAAACTACTCCTCACTAGAAGCTACTTTGACGTACTTGAGGCTGGGCGAGATGAGGCGACAGACCCAGGAGAGTAAGGCCTTTTTGCGAGCCACCGCAGTAACTGGCGTCCCTTTATTCTCCAAAACACTGCCATTCTCAGTTGTCTTCTTATTGACCTCGTCCTCCTCGTCTGAAAAGCCTCTCCGTGCTCATCAATCTAGCAAATTGAAGAGATGATAACTAAATGATCGTGGTTAGGGTATTGAAAGGCTAATGTCCGCATAATCCTCTCATATTGTGAACTTTCCTGTTTCTCTAAGGTACAGTGAAAGTCTGGGGTAAATTGTGCGCGTACACAACGACAGGCACCAATGTGGAAAGAAAAAGTACAACCGCGTACTTCCAATGTCAAGAGGTGCCAAAAGATGGTTCCCGTGAGTGTCGTCGCATTCAGACGGTCAATGGAGCAATGAAAATCACTTCATCTTCAAATCACCAGACGAGCAGGGTGGAGAAGTTGGCCTTCGACTTAGGGATACGCAAAACCGTTGACTGCGGTTAAGGTATAACAGTAATTGACACTGTGCAATCGCTCAGACGCCGATGCCCCTAATGTAGTTGCGAACATGGCCTAAAGTGAAGTCCTCCTGACCGAAAATACCTTCTAGCACGATAGGATTTCCTATCGCGTAGTAGTAGGTTCAACTTGGAAGAGAAAGCTAAGCAGACCAAGCTACTGGGGACTGAACACCCGCTGGGCTGCCTACTTGGAGGAGTCAGTACCCTCTTCTCCGTGCCTACTCTTCCGTCTTAGAGAGACTCGTGCTGTTGTCGAGGCGACGACTATTCCCGACATCGAAGAGTAACGAATGATCCGCATTCATGTGCACCTGTTCAAGAGGAGTACGCTTTGTTACGGGCTCTAGATCACTGCAAGACATTTGGCCTGGTGGTAGCTTCGCCGGTATAAGTCTGCACGTATAGGCGAACAAAGTAGTGCAAGAGCTGAGACGGTCAGATTCTTACGTGAAAGGAGAGGATGATGGACCAGATGAGGCCCAGAACGATAGCCGGCCGACCATCCACAATGTCGGAAGGGTTGATATTTACCAATTTAATCTAGGCGAAGGAAGCGCGAGCGGAAGGATGTAGATGGAGAAAAAGAAGGTGTATTTATCACAAGCAATTTGCATACCTTTCTCTTTTCAGTTAAAAAGTCCAGGGCTGTTTTGACGTTGCTCAGAAAATGCACCCGTTGCATTACCGGCGCTCTTTCAATGGGCTGGCAGGAGAAAGTGTTGTGGTGGCAATATCATGCCTGTTATTACGGACATATGAGTATTACAACTAGGGCTCCAAAAAACGGCTAATTAATTCAACTTTTTCTGTTTTGGGCGCGTCCTATGATGGCGCGTTATTGACCGATTTTGGCGTTATTTCATGGATTTTTAATAGCAAACTTTTAGTCTCTAATTTCCTCTCAAAGGAAACTCTAAAATCCCCAACAGAGCGCCAGACTCGTAAAAATTTGCATTATTAGTTGTAGATTAAGGGAGGTTGATGGGAGTCCTCACGAGGACTGGGAAGGAGAGACTTACCAGACGAACACCTGCGAGGACCTCGAGTAGTCGCACCAATTTAACACCATCTCGAATGTCGACGAAAAGGTCGCGAACGTAGTCGGGAGGAATTGCCTAGGGCATTTCAGGAGATATAACGTTCAGGGATAAAAAAATAGACAGCACCCGGCAGCAGCATGACAGTGGACCCACCTTGGCCAGGTAAGCGTTGATCCAATTTGTAAATGTCTTCCTCTGTGTACGCTCCTGTTCCTCTGCACAAATAACACATCAACAACAATGCTTTAGTCAGTAACCCCGTCTGTTGTCCCTCCTGGATGAAACCGGGTATTTGGGGGTAAACTAAACCCCCGTGAGCTTTATGGAACCGAAAAAGCTCTGTCGGCTGCACGGATGACTTTTGCCTATGCGAAGGACTCACCGGTTAATTCGATGACAGCGTCCATGAGGATAGAGGGGACTCACTGAGAGACTACAGGGTTTACGAGGGACGAGGAAGCCATAGAGAGTACAAAATTAGTGACAATGGTAGCAACAACAGTGGTGGAAGGTGGAGCATCGTAGTCAAGAGGGAGTGTGAAATTAAATATTTCACGAGCCTATGGACAGGGGCGAGCGCGCGTGAGTGAAGGACCAGTCTGCTGCTGTTAACGCCCAAACAAGCCCGCCAATGGTTACGGTCCCATGACTCACACAAGAGTTGGCCACAGGGACTGCTGTGCCCATCGGAGGGGCGCACGTACGCACCGGAAAGGTGGACCAGAAAGGGCTCAAGTAGCCTCATCCAACTCATGCTTTGCTGTCGGTGAATGGAAAGGCTACTTACAATTGCGAGGTAAGTAGTGTTGCGGAGGAAGGAAATGGCTGAAGGGAGAGACCTGAGTGTCATACAGGCAAATGATCGGTCCCGTGTTTGTTAGAGGACGTCAACCCGACCCACTCCCTTCCAATATCGTTAAAAGACGAAGTTGCACCATGTTTGAGCCAAGGCAACCGATACGCTGGTCTGCTACAAAAGCGCAATTTGGACTCACGAATTATTTCCCTCTAGGGTGCCGTTGAAAACTTAACCTCGCAACTTTGTTCACATAGTGGAGAGAAGGCATCGGCTTCATTAAATAATATGGCCACGAAAAGCAATTTCCCATTCTAAAGTGCATTAAACCTAGGTACGTTGGGGCATCAGCTCGAAATCGGCGGCTGGCGACAAAAGAGTCATGCAAAAGGTAACAGTAGGCCGAATAAAAGGGATAAGAATCCACCCATCACTAAGACGATTTCCCGCGATCGGGGAGAAAACAACGCGGTAACCAGAATGACACCGTAGAAGCAAGTTTCTTCTATCATCCTCTGATGTTTATTTATGGCCAACTCAGTCGCGCCAAAGTCAAGAGTATTCATCACTCATCAGAGGAAATAAGAAAAGGCAACAAAACTGAACATAACAAAGTTGTTATCACAGAAACAGGCCTCAAAGTGAAACGACCCCAGACGAGAATGAAGGGGTTGCATCACTTCAGGCAAGTCTATTTACAACCGACACGGATAGACCAAGGAAAAGGTTTACAATTCCAATGGCCCTTCAAAGGAAGCACAACTTTTCCGCCTTTGTCCTAATGCACAACCGTCGCCGGATTGCAAGTAAGCCCAACTTCAAAGTCTTCAAGGTCATGTTAACCACCTTTCAGCTTTTCTCTACCTTATTAATAAGTCTTCCCATAAAGCCGCAATTCATGACTGTGTCAGGAATGAATCCAGGCGTTGCATTCCTATGAGGGAGGTGAATTAGTAATGAGATTTCTCCCATCCCCAGACCTCCAAAAAAAGTGGTCAACAGCACAGGATAAAGAGGGAACGGGAAGGAGAAGTGCACTTTCCCTACCAAAAAGTGGTCGGAGAAGATGTCGTATGTCAAGTGACCTGGCGCAATTTATTCCGTACTCTTTAGCTGCTACTCAACTCGCTTCGCATGCCTTGGTGTAAATACAACTGGACGACCCGAATAAGTTCAATGTCGCCACGTAGCCAGGGAATTCGAGAGCATTTCGAAGAATTTTAGGCATGCAGGAACCGCTCCTAGATCATGATGGCTCAACAAGGTGAATTTTAAGTTGTAAATGTGTGTATTTCCTGGATGGCGTACCAGTCCCTCTTCTTAAAACGTCCTTTACTCCCATTGACGATTTCTCAAGTATGCGCTAAAGTGGTAAAAAAATGGATTCGTGTGTGTTTAGAAGGTAACGAGATTCACGATTTACGACTGTGAATAGCTGTAAGACAGCCACATCTCAGAGGTTATATGCCGACCGTCAAGAATCCTGAAAGCAAACTGGACTATCGGAAGGACGAATGAAAATAAACAATTGAATAGGATTTTTCATTTCACAAGACATCTCTATCCGTGGCAGTCAGACGCAGAGACAAAAAGGAATGTGAGCACTTGAGGTTATGGGATGCGGGACGTCACGTGAAAGATTCCAGTGAGAAATGTGAAGGCTGCGCTTGAAAAGGAACATGTGTGACTGTGGGCCGACAAGTGCCACAAGCCGCTCCATTGCTCTTCCTGAGCCCGTACCTATGGTGAAGTAGTGCATAATGGCGATAGAAACTTGAAACATGCCACACTGACATTCATGGACCGCGCATTTGAGTTAATAAGGTCGTCTTTACGAAAAGGAGTCAGCACTCCCCCAAAAGGGGATCGGCACACATAGATCTTCCACAATTACTAACATCACAACAGCCTTTAGGCAAGCCCACTCAAATGAGGGAGCATGGTAAGTCCGAGCAAACAGAAGCAACTATAGCCCGAACTCCGCCTTTGTCTCTGAAAGGGTGATCTGAATTCCATCCGTCGTGGTGAACTTGTACTGACAAAATCTCTCTTGCGGACAAATGGATAGGCGAAATAACTGCATTATTGCAATCTCGGTCGGACGCAAAACCAAAGTGTTGACTTCAAGAATCTCCGCAGCATCGCTGACCGGAGTAGACGCTAATCACCGTAGAGGAAGGGATGTAGAAGTTAAAAATGACAGCCCGTATATTTAGTTGTCTGCGATGTTATCGAGATACCGGTGGAAGTAGGATAAAAGTTTTAAAAAAAATGAGAGTAACCGTAGGGCTACTCGAAGACGCTGAAAGCAATGCGCCTTCACCACTGTGCTGCCATCCCAAATACAACAAAAAAGTCAGGTCGTGGGTTTTGTTTACTTTAGACACTCCTAATAATCTACACTACGACATGAGTAACATTTCAATATTTGAACTTTTAACCGGCAAGAATTTCCTCCGGTAGAAAGAAAAACTTCAGAAATCTAGGCCATGCAACTTTTGCGAAGTTTGCATTCTTTCTGTGTTAACATTGGTTAGCTCGAGCTTTATCCAACTCGAAAAACAAAGAACCAGAAGTCCGTCTTGGAATAGCAGTGAAGGCGCACACGCAATGGAATGCTCTCGCAATCTGGTAAATAGTTGACCTACCGGCGAAATAGACACCGTCCACTCATGATAGACCCGAAAAAGGGCTCACAATAACCGGCGCATGGCCCTTCCGAGACGAGAATTAAACGAACTGCGAGGCGCGACGAGATTAAGGCGTGCAGTTGGGACTATAGTCCAGCCCCCCTTAGGGCTGTGGGGCAGAACATTGCCTTTGTTCAAACTCCCAAATCAAATGACCTTCAAAATCAAACACATTCACCAAAAAGTGCATGATTCCTCTCTGACACCCCGACGCAACCAGTAATTACTAATTTTCCTCTATTAAAATGGCACTGGTCTTGGACGGGAATGCTGGTCGCAGCGTTCTGATCTGGCAATAACAAAGGAGTTCGAAATGGTTTGTTCCAAGTTATGACAAAGTGACTCGAGAATACCTAAAGTCGCCTTTGTTGACCTGAGGGACTGACTCATCTGAACGCAGGTTTTCACACCCAGACGCCCTCACAACTAAACTTCAAGACAATGCAGGCCGTAATTGTTGGTTGAGCTTCACTTCAACCACCAGCATAAAGCAAAACAGACATCCAAGTGAATATTTACTCTTTAGAGTCGTGTCCATGTTCTGGCCTTTCTGATGGTAATCTAGCCAAAAGAAAGTATTCTGTAGGCGTCGTCCGACTTCCTTCGCTGAATGGAATGACGAAGAAGGGGAAGCAAGGCGATGGAGCAGATGGAAGGATTTATTATTCGAGGCAATGAAATCAAATTTTGTCCTTCAAACATTTGTGTCCTCAAAACAACAGTCTTGAGAGACTAACAAGTGGACAATGTTGACATTCAGAGGAAAATACCTTGAGATATGCCAATAAAAATGTCTTGGACCATGGTCAGCACTCACAAACGATGTTTCATCGCCCCCATTATTTGCTCTTGAAGTTTTTCCTTACACAAAAAAGGCTCAAATTTAGTCAACTTTCTACTCCTACTTCACTAGTCAGCAGCACGTACTGGTAGAATCGCCGCCAAATTTTGTTACAGACGGAAACTCGGGGTGCCGCTCTTGTGAGGCGCCGTCCGCAAACGTGTGAAGAAATGCCGTTCCCCTTCAAATACGCAGTGGGTTTGTCCGTTAGTTAACAATGAACACACACTGAATGACAGTAATACTCCATGATTGAATTAATAACGAGTTCGAAGGCCTCAGTTGCCGTAATTTCTCCTCAAGTTTTACTTGCCAAGATGAGAGAAGGGTAGATGCGGTGCCTGCCGGTAACTCGCAAAGTATTAGGCATCACTAAAGTGCTCCGGAAATAAAAGAAAAACATAGGAAACGCTATTTCCTGAGGAACAGTCCACCTACGAGAATACATCTCCTTAGTAAACTCCGTATTGAAAATAGGTGTCAGCTCTCCGTGCACGTTAATACAGTCCCATGAATCGGCGTTGCGCAGACCGAGGGTTAGACGACAGTAGAGGCTATAGACAGGGTTGGTGGCGTCCGCACCACGTTGTCGCTGTTCGTCTTCGTCGTAGTCGTCGTCGCAATCAGTGGCATTGACAAAGAGGCTGTCGAAAGATTCGCTCAAGGCATGCATACCACACTGCTCTGAGAGAAGACTTGGCGGGGAATAAGCTGCGATGGAGGCTTAGGGATGAGGCTCACACGTACCTCAATCTTATCCCAGCGGAAATCATGTTGGCAGTTAGCTATGTTGAAACACCACCGCTGATGTTTCGTCTTCCCTCTCTCCTCTCCTCGTCCTCTAAGCCAATCAGACCACGCCCCTGGAGGGAGTAGCTACCTTCTTGAGCACTTGTACCCAGGCATGGGGTGATAACGGAAGGAAAGGTACATTCTGATGGTGGTCTTTCTAGTAGGATACTTCGCTTTTGGCAAGAGTATGAGAGGGGGGAACGAAGCAAAATGGTAAAATATTGCAGAATTTATCCAAAGTTTGAGGAATATTTGAGGTCCCGAAAAGAAAAAAAGGATTTTAGTATCCATCGGAGGGCTTTGAAGCAGGCTCAGGGAAGTTCGTCTGGTATAAACTACAATTTTTGAATTTTTGATTGTATCAAAATTCCCATTTAACGTGATGGTGATTAGCTCTAGACAGTGAAGTAATGTCGGTAGGAGGCATAACTTTTAAGTGTTTTCGCATATGCCAATAAATTGTCTGTATTTGTTCTAATTAATTATTAACTCAGTTACTCTCGGCTTTTGATCCCTGACCCTGAATGATGATGGCCACATTAAATATAGGGCGCCCAAATAACAGTGAGAGTAGACATGAATAATCTACTGAGAGGTCGCATGAAATTGCGGTAGTAGCCGTTAATTCTAGCGTCGGACAGGAGAGAAATACGTGGGTAATGAGGCTACCTACGTTCCGCAATACCAATAGCTTCATGAGCCGCAAAGAGTAATCACAAAGCATATTATGCAACGCATGGAAAATACTCTCGCACTTGAAATAGCAATTGTCCTCACACCCTACTAGCTGGAATAAATCCTCACGAAACAAATTAACAAACGCTGTAATACACAGGGAATACGAGAACTCACCGCGGTACCGTTGACCAGCCGAATACGCGACGCCGACGTAAGACCGCGGGAGGCGACTCATGAACGAATGCACGAAGTGACGGACCGGGCCATAGCCCGGCTCGGTCACATGTTGCACAACTGAAGGAGGACCAATCAGCAGTCAAGCCGCCGTTTCTAATGCGTCATCTCAAAGTGGGACAAACCCTCTTTTGCGATTGGCTCTCGCCCGTCTTCATTTAGCCGATTATGTGCTTAAGCGGATAGTTCGAGCGCTTCTTTTTTGGTGATGTTGGGCCGTTTAAGGAGTGGATCATAGTTGGAAGACCTCAACACTTCGATTTATGCATAGAAGTAAGGGTGGGGTCACACGACAAGATCCTGATGGGCCCCATCTTTTTGGAAGGTAAATAATAGCCGCGCAAAGTATTGCTAATCATGCAATGCATTCACTTCCTTGGAACAGGTTGATAGAAGATCTGTTTAAAAAAAATGAGCTAAGAACAGGAAAATTGGGTAATAAAATGAGAATGCAACCTCAACTACTACTTTATGCGCAACGAATTAGTAACGAACAATTGTGGAGTTCATTTCTCATTTGAACTTGAGCTGACATTCATTTGGTGTTACACTACGATTTCACGTTTGACGTTTAAGACAGGAGACTATGATCAACCCTCGAAAAGTCGACTGTTGTAGTTAGTTTACTTAATGGACGAAGCACTCTGCCAACTGCTCTAACCATTAACAACCCTAAACACGGGATGGAGATAAAATATGACCACATCTGACTTACTACTGGTTACTTCATCACTTAACGCTGCCTCTAGCATTTATATATTATAGAGTGTATAAATTGTACATAAATAACCTTGAATGAAGAACCATAAATAAAGTATCAAACATTACTTAGTTGAACATTTGATCTGGACTCCCTACATGACTTTTGCTTTTTTTAAAAGGGGATTCTTATGTCTTTTGCCACGTTGATGCGAGGTGTTATATGCTGGCTGTTCACTGCCCATGTCCTATAGGCCCTGTACGTGCCTTGATAGCTGCATATAATTACAATATTTTGGGAGATTGAACGTGCTACAGTAATTCTCCATTCAGTCATGGCGTTTCAGATGGAGCTGAAAATAACCGACATCGGCAGCTGGAGTAGTATGAAAAGAGTGTTCATTAATACACCCAATTTAAGGCAGAAATCGCGGATAATAGTTGAGGAAAGTTACAAAGGATGTCGACGGGTCTTCATTTGTTGCCGCAGTAATTCAGTCCTGTATTTCCAACCACTTGTGTCATTCGTGTTAGTATAAGTCTGATAAGTCTGTATTACGATAGCAAAGCGTTCCTTTCTTCAAGCGTGAAAACGGATCTCGAAGACAAACGGTGCATTACATTGGGAAGCAGGTATGAAATATTGCTTTCGTATTTAGCATACGTATTAAAGTGGCAAATGGAAGAAGTGCTATATTAAGTAACGCAGAGAGTCAATGTATTTACAAGTTTGGCTGTAGTTCTCAGCTACCTTGCCGTGTAACTGACAAGGAATAGATTTAAAAATTATCATTCCTCATTGTCCAAAGATTATTTGCAAAAAGCTAATTTAAACGTAATCTATTTGACGCCTTATGTAAATATGGCTGAGAACCGCAGGTGGTTATGGTCAAATTCTTCAAGGTTAAGAAATATTTGAGTCGTCTGTCTTGAAAGGCGGGAATGTTGGCTGTTATCGCGTTGGTGCCGCGATGTTGTATGTCATCCTCGGCGCCATCTTATTTTTGATTTTTCTATTGGGATATCATTATTTCGGATCTCCCAAAAAATATGCAGTTCTCATAACGGGCCTTTGTGACAGTGGGAAGACCTCGCTTTTGATGATGCTCGTACACAAGAAGACTCCGCTGACCTTTACATCTCTAGCACCAAATGTCGAGGAATATAAACTTAAAGTGAGGGTACGCACGTCGTTTTTTATTATGTTCTAGTCTATGAAAAAATTAAGCATCTGTGATGTTCCTGGTCTAGAGAAACTTCGGTTTGAATGCATCAATAAGCAGAGAACCAACACCATGTACGTTCTCATTTCATTGTCAATTATAAATTCAGCGGAATCATTTTCGTTATTGATTCCACTGTCATTCAAAACACGTTAAAGGATGCCGCTGAGTATTTGTTTTACTTACTGACGGATGGCATACTTGCTCGTTCTCGTATACCCTTTCTCATCCTCTGTAATAAGAACGATTTGCCTGATGCCAAAGATGCTGTATCCATTGAAAGAATGCTAGAAGTAGAACTGTAAGTAATTTTTTGATACTTGTTATTTTGTTGAATAACCGTTGATTTCCTGCATTAATACTCTTTTAATATATTAGGACTACTTTATGCCATACGAAGGCGAATGCACTAGCCGATTTAGACGGTCATCAGGAGTACCGTGTGCCGCTCGTCAACGAGGCAAACGTTCCATTCTCGTTCGCCAAGTGCAAACATCATCGCATTACCTTTGCTGACTGTTCGGTTATTTCGGCTGACATTAGTCCCGTTCGCCTTTGGCTCGAACGACTGTAAACGGAATAAATTCTTGTTTCTGAAGTAGGACAGCTTCCTTTTACCTTTCTTTTGCGCGCTATAAGATATTTTAATGTTCTCGCTAATTGTAATTTAGTATTGTTTTCAACCTTTTAATTTCACTACCTATTTGGGACCTGGCGAAATTAATCGTGTGTCCCAGTTGCTTTGGTTCTTGTTTGATTTGATTGCCTATACTCAACTTAGTTAATAAGACTATATTAGTTTAATTTAGGCTTATTGTTCCTATCTGTTTGAAACTTTGGACCTTGTAATAGTCTGCTTTGAGTGCAATATTGCTGAGGTATAACTGTAAATAGTTCTGAGCTGAGTCCACAAGTGCCTATAAGCGGGCCATGATTGCGGTAGTTGAAGCAGTGTTTGGAGATTCTTCTAGTTGTTGGAGCATTCATCGTTTTCGAAGATTCACTAGCGGTACGTCAGAATTGTTATTATTACTGTTTACTTGCTAGTAGACTGATCTAGTTAACATTGTTGTTGACCTTTACGTACAACTATTTGGAAATCCTAATCACAAATTGGCCAAACCTCATGCACAATCCCTGTATAAGACAGTTCCGTAGGCTACATTAATTTACCTGGGATTTTATTAAAGAATTTATTTCAAATGACCTATTTTTTGAATCAGGGAACTTCTCGGGTTATTTGTCACATTTGATCTACAGTAATGTTTCTTGATCTTTATGGAAAAAAACGAAGATTCCCAAACTCTTAATTCATCGTTTCTTTGTCGAAATGACTTTGCCTTTGACTCCAGAGACGGAACCGATCGTGTATTCATGGTCAAAAAAAGTCTGATTATTTTGAAAAGGTTCCTTATATGCTTATGCTTAATTATTTGACGTTACATTTCCCTCATTTAGCTTCCATTCCTTACTTCATTTGTGCTCCTAGTCCAAATATGCGCTTGGAAGTGATGGGATTTGGTTACAACATTTGGACCTGGGTTTTTTATCTACTCCCACTTTACAAGTTAACTTCTTTCAAAAGTTTCTGTGGTGATTTTTTGTTTTCCGTTTACTATTCAACAGTTTAATCTGTACCTCATTTATCACGACCTTTGCCTTTCGTCAGGCACAGTATTCAGCAAGGCACTAAGCTAGTGCATTAATTTGCTACTTCCGGTAATTCGGTAGGTCTACGATTTATTTGTGCCTTCATGTTAATCGCCGTTTTCAGTGGAAGAACCGTTGTATAAGCAAATTCTACTCCATTCCACTTGTAAACAAACCGTGTAAATGCCCCTCTTTGATTCACAGACCCGGTAGAGGCTGTGGCGTGAGGCACTGAGGCGCTTAGTCACGCCACTCACCAAAAATCCTGATAAATCGCAGTTTCATTGCACCACTGTTATGTGAAATCTCATATATATTCTCTCCAACTGCATTCTGAATGGAGGATGCGTTCTGGACTTTTTATTAAAAACAATTCTCCGTATGTCATAATCCTGCTTCTAGCCTCTTCACTTCTTATCAAAGGAGATATTCGTAAACCTTCCATTAATTTTCACTTGAAGAGAAATAAAAGATTTTTGGAAATATGCCGGTCACATTTACTAATTGTGAAATAAAACCAAAACTAGCAGGGGTGATAGGAGAGCATGAGATAGATCTCGGTGTAATCTAGGCGCAATTGCGGGATGCCATACCTTGTTAAAGTCTCTGGAAGGTCAAGTAGGGAATCCACTCAAATACCCCAGCAGATGCTTAGGGCTGGTAACTCCTTTGCCTTCGCCAGAGGTGTCCCACACTTAGTCTTGATGAAGTAATGCCTCGTGCTATACTTCTTAAAACTGGAGGTAAAAGGGGAAATAGGCAAATTCTAACCTCTTGGTGTTCCTACTGCACACCGCGGATAACTTTTGCTCTTATAAACCCGCAGAGCGTAACTGGGTAGGCTTGAGATGAAGCACTGTTGGGGAAACAACGCAATCCTTGTTGTCACCTGCCTTTCCACAGTAACTTGAATGCAATTTTGCGTAGTTTAAAGGCTTTCATGGTTGTGGTTGCAAGTGCCGCATTGAGCAATGCGCAAATTTAAGAAAAATGATGGCTGAGATGGAAAGAAAACCAGTCGGTGTTTTATATCCACACCGACTCGTTGCCTCCTGCCTGTGCAATGCATTGTGATTGTCAAATTCCCTCTCAAGTACGCCTCTACAGCCTCTATCATATGAAAAATCACGAAATCTGCGTAAAGTAGTAGGCGTTGAAAGAACATTATTTGATTGCACACAGAGCCAACTGAGTCATTCGACTTCCCCATTTTACACTCATCACTTCGTAGGTTGGCCGCCGAATTGACAGCCCACCCCCTCCCCCCATTCTGTCACGGCATTATGACCCCGTCAAAGGGGCCGGGAGGGGACATATGCATCCCCGATATACATGGACGAGGTTGTTTTCCCCTTTGGCTATCTAATCCCACCCAGTAATATCGTATGAATGAGATTAGGCTCATATTAGAGAAGGTAGCAGTTTTCGCGATTCTTCGCCTTTACTTCGGTTGTTTTATCTCTCTGAGACTTAAAAGTTTACTTCAAATAATTAATTCGCTCCTACCGAATAAATTTTCATTGTGGAGGCATATCCCTTGTCTTCTTCAACCCCACCGTTAACTTCCTGAAATTATGGTTCAAAAACCCCGAGTTCCCACATCTTTCTGCGTTGCCTAACGATAAGTGCCATTTTGTAGGGATACTAACTTGTCCGCATTTGCATTCAACTTTGAAAAAGCCACTTAACGCAATCGAAGCATTCACGATGCAAATCACGCATCCTTTCCATTTCCCCTCACTGTTGAAGTCCTTTTGTAGCCTCCACTTTATGGCGTAGCAAGGCTTTGTGTCCATGACGAGGGATAAAGACAGCTATTTTTAAGTGGAGAGAACCGTAAGCTTAGTCGGGAGAGGACGGACTGGAGGATTTCGCGAGCAGTTACCGCGTACAGTTCGAGATGTTTGTCCCACAACCCAAGTATTTCGCGTCTATTTCTCCACCTCTCTCCCGGCCGAGCGGTGGTGAGCTTGAAGCCTGGCGCTGCCGAGGTGTTTCAGTTGCCGCCGTTTAGGATAGTGTGGACCAAATTTAACTCAGCTTCAAGAAATAAAATGTATTACCTCTCGGAGTATTCGGGGTAAAACATGTTACATTCAGTGTACCACGCATAATTTATCACCCTAATGATAATAAAGACCCTAAAAAAACGTAAACTTATTGTAAGCTTGGCGGATTCCCCGTGTCACTTCCACACGGTTGTCTTGCTGATGACGGCCACGGAAGCATGCTCCCCTCAGCACAGAGTTATTTTCGCAATGAGGTATGTTCTAAAGTCAGTTGTTAACTCGGTTGCGTAAAAAAAATTACTAAATTTTTCATCCCACCGCAATGTACCGCACCGTGCGCCCTCTGCTCCTTCCTCTCCCACCCCCCTCGACAACGGTGCGATTAGCGTTTAAAAATGTGAAACACCCTAGCGGGAGATTGATGTGCATTGCGTCCACCGGAAGGGCAGGCGAGAAGGTATGGAATGGGGAGGAGAGAATTTTGCGTCCAACTTGTTACATCCCTCCATCCCCCGTGCTCCTTCCGATGGGCAGTAATTTATTATCCCAGTTGTCTGGCGTTGATTAACTTACCGCCTATCACACGATTATGAAAGCACACGCATACACGTAGAGCTTCTATCCAATCTTCATCTTCATCTCGATTCATCATTCCTGAGGTTCTCCCACCTCCCCCTCGCCCCCGCGTCCTCCCACTCCTCCGCCTTCTTCTCCCCCTTACTAATGCTCTAAAGGGTTGGGGGGAGGAGGGAAAGGCGGTGGTGGCGGTGGTGCACAGTGCGTATGGACGTCCGAAATGTTGAAGTGCGTGTGCACTGGTGCTTCCTTTCACTCCCGCCGTCGAATACCCCATCGCGCCGCTCTCTCTGACGACTGTGTCTCGTTCTGCGCCCTCAGTAAGATTAACACAATTATTTTGAATTGATGAGCGACCTCAACAAAGATATCTGAGTGGAAAGGCGTAAAACTCGGGAAGGGGAGATCATTTAGTTCGGATCTGCCGCATTAGACCCGAGAGGGCATAGGAGTGAAATGAAATCCCAAAACCTTTACTAGACAATGATTCTGTCAAACATTTTCGTCAAAAGTAGACCATGACTACCCAGAAAACAAACAGAATATTAAGAAAGAGGGAAAAAGTGATGTCGAGATCTTCATTGTCTCGGTGTTCATAGGTTCCAGGCCAAAATGCAGTGGTTGGCATCATGTTGAGGCACAAGTCAATTTGATGAATGCCTTCACGTGTCTCGATGCATTCACTGAATACTTTAACGAGATCCTTTTTCTCGTTTCCACAAAAGCAGCTCTACTATCCTTAAAGTAATTCATGTGATGCGAGAGGACAATTGGTCCGAAAGTGATATTTCGTAGTAAGAAGATTTCGACAAATTATTGGCGCACAGCCTAGTCTTAAGGCGGAACAGCCTCCGTAGGATTCAGGCGTCTTGCATTGACGCGTTGCGGACAAATATACACTAGAGGAGGTAGATAAGATTAACTACTCGAGGAGAGGCGCAATTAAGTGAACGTCCGAGGGCACAGAAGCAGGAACGATCAACGCGTGATTGTGAAACAGTAATTCTGACATAAATTTGAAACACCAGAAGATTATTTTGCTCCTCGAGGAGAATGAAATGTTTCATTATCAAACAGTGGCCATCGCTTCACTCGCCAGCGGATGTGGAGAAGTGCCTCCCACCATCCAAACCAAGAAATGGGGAATAGAGAGGTGAGAGAGCGAGAGAGAGCGAGAGAGAGGGCGAGAGAGAGAGAGAGAGACAGTTGTTATCGCCAACGTGTCAACCCACTTCCTCCCTGACCACAAGCGCCGCCGCCGCCGCTGCGTTAATGGAATCTTACCGTGAAAGCAACAACAAATGTCCACTCGCTTATCACCCCATCCGATCAACGCCTTGTCTCTCGCCCCAAGAGCACGTAGCAAAGCAGCTACTTGCTCCACAACTTACCATTCACCATTGCGGCTTTATTGCCAAAAAAGTAGTATAAATCAAACTGCAATTTCGTCCTGTCTCCCAACTCACCGGTCCCGCCGACTCCCTTCGTCCCCGCCCCGCAGTGAGTCAGGCGCCTGACTCATGACCTGCAAATTGCTCGCCTCATTTGCCCCACCGAAAGTGTTCTGCCCTCCACTTTGTGGTGCTCACTTCTCTTTGTCTGGAGCACCCACTCGCCAGAGCCCTGCTGTTCCCGCCCCCCTCGTCTCCCTTTCCACCTTTGCTGATTGAAAAGGTCTTGGATGTGTCTGTCGGGCTGCGCATGACTTCACCCCGGTGCATGTGTGCCACACGGAGCCCCGTAAATCAATCCTATGAAGGGCGTGAATAATACACTTCACCGCGTTTGTCACTTCACTCCCTGATCTGGAATTGACGTGGTCACATAAATCCTGTGGCATGTGTCAAATATTCCTCCGTTTACCCATCAATTTGGTCCCCACATTAATCTACTTGTGACCTCTCAAATGATTATCATGTCCCCTCTTCTTTTCCACAAAAAGTCGCCCCGACACCCAGCCTCAGCTGAGGCCATTTAGCAGGCCGAGTGGGTCAATTGAGTTAACCGATGAGAGGCCTGCCAGGCCACATCTGTCTCCACACAAACCCTCCTCTCCGCTGGAAACGATGTCGTCAACCGCTCGCCTGACCCCGAACGCATAGCCTTGGGGGCCAGTTGGCTGAGGACAAATTTGACCGAGCTTTTATGATAATTTCCATTAAATAAGTCCGAAAGAGCTTTGGGTGATTCGAGTTATACGTTTTCACCCATTCACACCTGGGAAGGTTTTCGAAAACCATACATCAAAGCCAGGAAGTGTGCACACACACACATCTGCCGGGCGATAATTTATTTACATGCTAGTTCACCTTGTGTTCACTTCTTCAAAATTACCGCCACAAATGAATTCACCATCGAAGTGACATCAATTCACCCACAGCACATGTGGACCGGAGAGGAGCCTTCGGCCTACTGCGGAGGCGGATGCCTCCCGGTGCTTTCAGGCTGACGCTGCGTCGAAGAGGGACGAAGAATCTCCCCCTGGTTTCTATGATGGGCTCTCGGTCAGGAGGATCGAGACTGGGGCTGCTTGCGATTTCTCAATCGCCATTTGGAGGGATGGCCGTGGGAAGCTAATTGGCGTCTAAATGCGAGAAATTTCTTCTCCATAACAACAATTTGAGACTAAATTTAACGGATGCTTATTGCCCTAATCCGCTTATCAGGGAAAAGTACAGGCGAGATTTCACGCTCACTTTTACTGCAGACAGCACATCACGTGTCAATCCACTCGTGGTGTTGTCAGAACTGAGATCTTCCTTTCTCTTTACCTGTGTACATGCCTTTTCCTGTCACCGTGGTACCACTTTTTTGCCCTTCACCGACTTCTATGTACGAAATTTGCCTTCTTAATACTATTGGCCGGTCATCTCTAGTGTCCACGTTTCATCTTCCCTTAGCAGACTTATTCACACAAAAACGCAATTGCGAAATTGTGTTGCATTGATTGCCGGTTAAATCACGCAGAGAATGGTTAGTCGGCGCCTACACGCTGCTTTCAGACACACTTTTATTAGACCTGTGATCCAAGTGAAAACAGGCTGCATTGCGGTGGAGGCAGGCTGTCGGCGTGACGTCAAAACGCGGGAGGGCGTCTCCGTACTCGAGAGAGGAACCCTCCGCCGCCAGGCGGGTACGCGTGGGCGGCTAAACGAGCTTTGTGACAATGTCGTTGTTGTCTAGGCGAACGGTACATCGGTGACGTACACCACTCCACGTAGTCACCAGGGCTCCCCTTGGCGTTGCCTTTGTCTACCACCAGACTGTTTATCAATCCATGTCTGCCTTGGTAACTAGTTGTCAGACCTAGTACCTCTCGTGCGTGGTGAGGGTGGCGTTGGACCGGTTGAGACGGGAAGGCAGTTAAGCCGGAAACAGAGCAACGACCATTGTGTGGGTCTCTGCGTGCGGGGTCTCCTCCCATGTACCGATTTCCCTCACTGGCACCAGGACTGTTTCACCTGCAGGCCTCTTCGTCAACCAGCCTCTGATTTCCGGACGCACGAGGTGGACATCTACGGTTATATGTGACGCAAAGGAGGATCCTCAAGCAACGACTTGTATTACTCTGCCCAACCTCTGTCTATTGTGGTAGGGAATTAGGAGGATTTCCTAAATCCTCCGGAGAATTCATATCTGCGGTCAGGAGATGGGATGAGCGGGTGCTTAAGTGGAGATACCCGTGGCATGTTCTTCTGCGCCTCTACAGTGGACAGAGTCCCCTCCTTCCAGTCTGTGAAGTATGTTACTTTAACTAGTAGTGCAGTTTTCTTCCACAGGCTACTGTCACGAATTTGCCAGGTTTCGCTTCGAAACCAGGGACACTTCGACGCTTTTCACAGTGTGTCTTCTGGATGTTTGTACAGGTGTGATGAAAGTCTCGTTGATGAGCTTATGGTTGGCATAGACGTCCTCTACGTTATGTCGCCTTTAACAGTCCACAGGAATGTTTCGGCTCCGTTATCCACGCAAAACAAATACCTTTATTTAAAATGTTCGTTACTCCATAATTTCCTCACTTATTAGTGAATAATTGACATCAAAGGAAACTCTTCATTACCTATTTCCCAATTTGACATTATAATTAACCTCAGCCTGGAGGTAAACTCCGAGGTGGAGCAAGGTTATCATCGCCTGGAATCAATTTGCTCGTCCTACTGCTTCCGATTCACGTGACCTCCTTACGGCAAGTGGAACGTGTGTCGAACCTTGTTTCTGCAACCCGGATGATAGGATCAGCCACCCCCAATTATGTCGGATCCTGCCCTCGGGCCCAATTCAACGTCCTCAGCCGTAGGAACAGCGTATGATAAGCATCGCCTCAGTCACCGCTCCCTGAACAGGCGCCCCATGTTCACCCGCCTGCCGAACAAACGGTGTAGCACGGAGCTGCGGCAAATGCTCGTACCGCCGCGATCTCTTCCATGGTTCACTCTTCTTGGCGACATAATGCTTATGCAAGGATGCCTCTTTAATCGGCCTCAGGGTAAATAGAAGACGTGAACTTCTCACCACAATCGCTGAAGTTGTGGACGTTTGCCTGCAATTTAACTCAATGCCTAAGTATTTAGATTTGTAGGCCGCTCATAAAAGTGACATTAAAATTATGGGGTTCCGATGGCAATTATAGGCATTCTCTTTAGATTGGGCGAGAGGAGAGTGGTTTCGGGGCTATTTTAAAGGGGAGATTAGTGCAGCTAATCTGCATAACCACGGTTGCCCAAATCAATAATCTGGACAAGTGGGTTGTCACACCTCGTCACCTGCCTTTTCGGCGTTAAGCGTGAACTTTCACATCAAAGCGAGATTTGAGGCAACAAATTTGGCGCACTTCATCATCTTACCTTGAGCAATTTCATTTGTCTCGTCTCCTCCTCCTATTGAGTCCTCGCGACTACCAGCTCCCACTGAGCCAAGCTTTTCCTACCAGCCCCACGTCTGTGCAGACTCACAGGACATCGAGAGTGACTTCTTCTCTTTGGCCTCACCCACACTCGCATATCTCCTTCTTTGCTCAACCTGCCCTTGAGTTTCTTTGCTCACTGATCCCCCACACACCAATCGCTCCTACTTCTCCCACTTCACCTCCTTCCCCCAGTCCTCTCCTACATCACCACATGCCAACTATCCGTCCACCAGCCATCCAGACTACCTGCGACCCTCCGACAGTCGACCTACTCCTCACACTCGTTTCCCCCGACTCCAACTCACCCCTCCCCCTCCCCTCCCCTCCCCCTCCCTCAATGACACACACAAACACATACGAGCACACACACAGACGCAGGAAAAAGTGACATAGACAGGTCTGCAGGCACAAAGGCACAGAAACAATGATACACTAAAACACAGAAACACAGAGTTGACAGAGTTGACAGAGTAACACGAACTCGCAGGCACACTCCACACGCATTTCTTCGTTTATCAGCACATGCTGTTGCATGCAAACTCACACTACCACCACCACCACCACCACCACCACCATCACCACCACCACCACCAGCAGCAGCAGCAGCAGCAGCAGGAGCAGCGCTATCCGGCTCAGTTCAAATCAATTCCTATTCAAATCAACTCAACTCAACTTATCTCCCCTCGACGACGCTCGACTCGACTCGACTCGACTCGACGCGTCTCCACTGGGCTGAAATGCATTAGACTGTTGCACTGAAGTGTACTGCACCCAAGTGGGTTGAACTGGACTGAGTTAGATTGGACTGGAGGGAAGTGACCCGAACCAAATCGAATGGGAATAAATTGCACCAGACTTGAGTGGTACGCTGTGGATGCACGAGTTAGTGTCCCTTTGACATACTTGGCACTTCTCACCTTGCAGAAGCTACGCCTGCTACTTTGCCTGAAACATTAGAAACCGCTATCTGATTTAACTGCAATCCAACCTTAGGATATTGGAATGAGAATGTGCTGCACACACGTAAAAACAAACACTATCCCGGTACCGCGGTAATCACTCGTGCATGCGGGTAAACTTTGTGGTCTCATTGTAACCTGTTCAAATTGCGCCATGAGGAAAGTTTATGCGCCGACGAGATGCTTCACCCCGATCCGGGACGCTGTCAGTTGGCCACAGAGTGCCGGAAACGTGCTCCGCAACTCCCTCCCTGTCCGCCGTGGCGTGCACATCTCCACACATCTGCCTCATGGCCCAGCCGAACGAAGCAGATGCGGCGGAAGAGGCAGAGGGACAACCGCGGCGGCTGATGGGAAGGATGACACGATTGTCTCGTGCACAAAATGGCGTCATTTCGGACACTTACGAGCCTTTTCCCCCATGACTGACCTTCAAGGTGGCATAAATTTTCGAAGCTAACCTTTTCATCCGCGCAGGGTCATAATGCCAACTCGGTCGCCAGACGTCTGCAGCCTTCACTGATTTGGCGCCTTGGGCAAAAAAGACGCACCAACCTCTGCGACTGCATCTTCTTGTATTATCGCAGTGGTCACTTAAATTCTTCCGTTGGTGCTTCTTGGCCACCATTTACCAATCTGGTCACATGACCCTCTCCACAAACACCGAAGTCGAAATGATACCCGTGTCTCCCATTATTTTTCTGTTTTCACTGCAAAGCAGATCAGGCCGGGCCCGACCACTCTCATTCCCGCCGCCTCCTTTTGAACTAACTGTGCATTGTTCAGAAAGACGATCACAGAAAAATCCATCAAGGGAAATGAGCTTGCTCACTTGCTTTCCAGCAAGTGGCTCACCCCACCTTAAGAATTATTATGCTCTGTTGAGCAGCAAGGGAGGATGGTAAATTGCCATTCATACACAGATGCGGCGGGAACGAATTAACGGAGGCAGTGAAGCATGTGGTTTTTTTCCAACTTGAAGGGGAAGGGTGTGGAGGAGTCTCAAGATAGGCTTTCGACTTTGACTGCCTATTGGGACAAGCCATCAAAACACCCATCCTTCTCTGACATTCTCGACCATTCTGCTCACTTGTGCACTCGAGTGGTCTAATTAAACCACAGAATGCAATTTGAGAAGTGATTGAGCACGCCTTTTTATTGCTACTCACCGCGTCGTGTGGTGCCGAGACCCACTGACAATTGCATGAAACTTCCTATGACACATTTTTGACAGTCTCAGTCTTTGACGACAGATATGACATCCGCTCACGTCAAATGTCTGGAGTCCTGTGTTTCTTCTTATGGCTTTTTAACCCAAATGGCAAGAGTACTGCGTCTTTAGATGGGTTTGATACCGTCACGGGGTTGCGGATGAAAGTGTCAGAATTGCCAAAAAGTCCTTCATACATCTTAAAACCGACTATTCCGTTTAATTTATGTCAGTACCACCCACTACTTCGCCAGTTTTTTTCCTTCATGGGGGTCCCGGAAGCGATTTTCTTTACCATATGGAGAGACTCACGTGGCCTCTAAACCCTTGAGATCACTGGTCACAAGCATAAGGGAATATTATTGGGGACCAACCGATTCTCAACGCAGAACGCCAAGGCGACCGGAGATTCGTGGTTGAGATAAACACTACGTGATGATGGTGGACCAGTCATTTAAAGTGAGGGGGAAACTCGGCCATGGCACTTCACGACTCGTCAAGACAGTCACTTGGTGGAGAAAAAAACTTTCCTTCCTCCCCGACCCCTTCCCGAGCACAGTGCGGCGTCGAAATGACTGGAGCTTCGTTCCAAGGCATATGCCGACAAACCATCACTCCGTGTCGCCTTGCCTCACCTCCTAACGTAACTTAAAGGCTACTGCCAGACTGAAAATAATTGCATGAAATGGTGAGACATTGGGGTGTGAAACAGCGGGATGGGCTTTCGTGGGTGATGGTGCTAAACTCATGCGCACCGCCTTGAGCCTCATTAACTGGGCCTCTGTAATGAGTAATATTCTTCTCCTTTCCGAAAACTAGTGTTAAGCCTCTTGGATTCTTAAAAAAAGGAAAAAAAAGTGTTTACCTCAAGTCTTCCTAATCCGCCACTATTTTGTATTCTGGAGTGTGAGGCAGAGGTGTAAACAAGGCGGGATCCCCTCGTCACAAAGAATTGGCGAGGCGAACGCCCGTCCGAGTTGGAGAGTGGGGGGAGCGGTCTGTGCGAGTGTACGACTGCAAGCACGAACAATGGCCGACGTGGCCGTCTTGAAAAGAGACTCTTACACCGGGTGACTCCACGCATCAAAAGACGACCCTGAACTGTCAAAGCACGCCTGCTGCGGCCACCACCACCGCCCACCAACATCAAACACACGCACACTGACGAAGACGCGAAACCGCAAGTCACTTTGATGTGGAACACCTGCTATTAGCAGACGTCTGACTGGCTGTCTACTCTGAAGTGGCAGGTTTGTAGGACGGATAGAAGCGGAAAACGGGTACATGGAGGATAAATCGGCCTGGCGGGAATCCACTGCGTCGTTGTTATTCTCCCAATTCCACCTTGCAGTAAGAATCGGTCCGGCCAAGTCTTGTTGCGATGCTCAAGGTTGTTGCACCCTCTACGCCGGGGTATTTTGTGAGTAATCCTCATTCGCCTCGATGTTGTCGGCAGTTTTTGCGACACCAAACTTTCTCCATGCGTGAACTTCAACCTTTTCAACTGGAAATGGCCTTCAAAACAACCTTCATCAAACCCCGGTTTCCACCTTATTTACTCAAGCACACACACGCTCACACGTTGCGGGGTCCCTGAAGGGATGTGGAATGATTGAGAAGCTATCATTTCCTAATTAGGGGGACTTACGATTTGCCTTGTCTAAGCCAACCGACGCGGACCCCCAGCCGTCTCCCTACCTCAGAGGCGATGAGCGGCGGTGTCCCCTTTCCTCCTCGAAGCGGTCCAATTCAAGTTGATTTAGTAGTTAATCGGAAACGAAAGGATGATACACGAGAGCGAGGGAAACAGTGACTTAAAACACACGCACTCACGCACACACAGTCGTCTGCGTCCTCGGCCGGTATGCCGATTATCAGTGAACCGAACAATCAGATAGCGCGGCCCCATCTGTTAAAGATTAAAAGTCGTGTGGAGGAATGTGGAAGCTGCGTTAGAGTGGGCCAAACCCATCACCGACCGGCCTCCATCAGGTGGGGATCTTGTATGGTTCCAATGAATTGCCGACCTAATTACTAGGTCGACGACACCATAGTCATCAGACCCATCTTGTTAACTTGCAAACCTATTTCTGCCGCAGAGAGTTGGGAAGTCCTTCCCTTCAGGAGGAAGTTGAGAAAATCTGAGTGAGTAGGTGGATGAAATACTCTCCTCCTTCGCCCCCGGGTAATCCGCTTCCCGGCAGGAACTCACCACATGACCAAATGCAAGTGTGTTGGAATTTTAGGAGACAATGAAGTGCCCTGGTACCACAGAAATATGAACAGATCACATTTGGTTGCGATCTTCCCAGTTATTTGGGTGTTCGTACTCATCGTTCATTGTGCCTCAAGTGAAAGCCAAGAGCCAGGATCCGACTGCTCGAAAAGAAAAAGAGACTTGGAAAGCAGGTTTTCATATACTAAAAATGTTGTCTCAGTAATGTGCAGTATGGAAATAAGTTCATTCACAAAACCAACTCCTCGTGCTCGGACACAAGTGAAATCTTGGCAAATTTTATCCGAATAGGGATAGCTACGGTGACGGGTGTTTAACTGAGCTACTACAAGTGATGTCAGGAGATGTTGGTTGCGGTCTGACATAAACGGAGCCAAAGATCCGTGCGTTATGAAGGGCGATGGGACATAGAGCGGAAAGAACGAGGGTGCCATCAAGTCCCCTCGCTCTATGGCAGGAAGGTGCGGCCTTCTCCTCCTCCTTCTCCGCACAAGTTCTTGAGAGTCCCACTAATGACACCTCTTTACTCTGCTATGTTTTTTGGATCTTCAAGCGGCGAATCAGCCAAATTCTATTTGGAAAGCTCCTCTTCTCCGTACACATATCCACCTGGCGCCCACTCCTGGCGGACATTATTTAATCGGTAGGAGGGGAAGAAGGGGAGAGGAGTAACCCCTCTTTCCTAATGAGTAATCTCTCGCATGCAATATCCCATTTCAAGAAACTGGAATAAAAACGCGAACTAGGTAGAATTAAAGGCGATTAGGAGGCGAAACGACACGGTGCAGAAGGTGCAAAAAATTGCCTTTTTCTACGGCGTTAAAGCCTTCCAACAAGACGGCAATAAATCAGCTCTAGCCTACTCACCCACCAGTCTTCACGTTTTCCTCGGACAACAGTGGAAGTAACGGGAGGGAAGAGGGTGCGTTACAACACTTGTGATGCGTTGCTTTAATGTAGAGTGGAAAAGAGAAAGTCGAAGTCAAAATGTCAAAGGCGCCGTGATGTTTTAAACGGCATTATCGCGTTTCGGTCCACGGAGTGTGAAAAGAGCACGGGGACGTCGGTGGTAGATGTGTTTTCGAGGCAGGTAAGTCCAGACGCATTGTGAAATTCCTCTCGAAAATCCCTATACGCTAACTGCCTACTTAACTGGGGCTCCTTAAAGCCCTACTGCATCGGAGGTCAGCTACTTGGGCCGTCCGAGAGTTGAGCAGCTCTGCCAGCAAAAACGCCTGAGCGCCATTTTGTCTACTCGACGTCTAAAAGGCTTACTCTGCCCCCAGCTCCACAGTACGCTTACTTAAAAGGCGACATTAAGACGTCGCCTCTGCCAGTCACGGTTGAAGAAGAGGGCCTAACAGTTTATCCCCCCACTGTATGTTGTTCAGGCGCAATGAATAAAAGTATTGTCCTAGGGGCTGTCTGGACGAAGAAGGTATTTTAGTGAACCGACACAAAGCTATTAGACTATCTGCAACCGTCTATAAATCACCTTTGGATTATGCGAGTGGAAAGAAAAGGAGGAGGGCAGACGCGACCAGACACTGGAGGTCCTCTCACTTTGTGTACTTAGAAGCAAATATTTTGATGGCCCTGTTGCTTTTCCCTTCAAATCGCTCTCTGCTGCCCCTGACGCCAACACGGTTGTGGGTGTGATCGGCAGGGATTGTAATGCCCCACGGTTGTGGAGAAAATTACAAGTTCAATAGTACCTCCTGTCCATCCTTATAATTAACAGTTGTCATCTAACGACGCAGTTAGCCCTCAACCTAGGTAGCACGGCTATGGTTGGAGCACAAAAACAGGTATAACAATGGCCTGGTGGGCTTGGCGGTGCTCAAAGAACCGTGTAATTATCCACCGCTGGACAGAACTGTACGCGCTTGCTCGCTTGCTTGCTTGCTTGTACCGCGGAAATCCAACCGCTCAGCCATCAACCAAACGGCCGCTACTGTTCCGTCTAACCTGGTCCGCCCCCTTCTCCTGCCCCTGTCCCTCCCCCTCTCGCTCCTCGGCCTCTTCCTCCTTCGCCTCTTTTTTGTTATTTCACGTCCCCTCTGCTCCGCATTTTCCTCTTCCGTCGCCTCCCCACGCCCACCTCCAACCTCCACAGCCCACCGCCCATCCCCGCCCTCACCCGCACCCTCGGCCAATCTTGCGGTGCGGAAATACGGTCGTCCCCACTGTCCTACCCGTTGTCATGACGACACGTCATTGTTGGGGTGGTTGCCAGTGGAGACGCACATGACGCCATAAATCAAGAATGCAGAAGCAGAGTGATCATAGTAGCCGAAAAAAGTCTAAGGCCTTTGGGCCACGGTGAAGGGTGCGACCTCACTGTTCCTCGTCCTCCAACTCATAGTCTTCGATGTTCTGTAACGCGCCTTTCTTTCCTCCGCCTCCTCCTCCTCCTCCTCCTCCACTGTGGAGCGGGTCAGATAAAAAGCAGTCAAAAGATTGGGAGGTACGAAAAAGGCCAAAAGAAGAGGAGAAGCTTTCTTACAATTTTATGCTGGAACCTCGGAGAGACGGACTTACAATTCTGCCCTCGATGTCACATCGGTGACATAATCTCCTCCCCACGAGGCAGGAAGTAATTCAAGGCCTGGTTGTTCATGGTTTTTTTTCACATTTCAGCTTGTCCCCGGCAGTTCCGTACGGTCTCACTTCGGTTTTTACTCCAACCCGGTTTGCTCATCCTGCTTTAAGGTAAATTACTCACAGACACGTGGCTGTTGAGTGGTTGGAGCGACAGGTTCATCCATTTCACCACCGGCCGTACCTAGCGGAATGGGGCATTTTGGAGTAAGACGCTGGAGTTGTGGAACTGTGCCCTAGGTGCCTGCGGTCTTTTTGCGGAGTCGTAAATCTCCATCATTGGGAAATACCCAATGGCTGCTTTATCGTCCTCAATACAGCATATAAAGGCGTCATCTAGAGCCGAGAGTGACTTAGTTTCAATACGCCTAAATCATGCTTTTGATGGAAAATAGCATTTTCCTCATCAACAATGATCCACAAGATCACTTGGACACTTCATAGCGTGATCGTTTCGTCTCACCTTCGTTAAGTGTAGTGTAGGACGATATATCACAAAGTGGGATGGGCGATCCAAGGAGATGGGGAGAAAAACCACTGCCTCATTCCTCGCCTCCGTTTCCACGCCCAAGGGCCTGTCAAATACACACTTTAGTGGAGCGAAGGACGACGGCAATTTATCGTGGCGTCAGAAAGGTAGAATGCAGGGGGATGGCAAGATGGACGGGTGGGGGAGGGAGGGGGTGAGATGGCGATATCACAAGACTCAGCAATTCAGGGCGACGGCCTCCCTCAAACCCTAATGACGCTTGACAAACAGAAATAGTTACCATGTCTTCGCCTTACTAACCAAGGCAACGGGGCCACCACTTTTTAGACACCGTCCATGAGGTCGCATGCCTGATATCGTCATGGAAGGCGAGGCGGAAGAGATGGGGGATTTTTATGTTTTACGCACCGTAGCAGGCGGTAGACACTACGGCGGTGCTTCTGCAAGTGAGAAGTGCCAAGTATGTCAAAGGGACACTAACTCGTGCATCCACAGCGTACCACTCAAGTCTGGTGCAATTTATTCCCATTCGATTTGGTTCGGGTCACTTCCCTCCAGTCCAATCTAACTCAGTCCAGTTCAACCCATTTGGGTGCAGTACACTTCAGTGCAACAGTCTAACGCATTTCAGTCCAGTGGAGACACGTCGAGTCGAGTCGAGTCGAGCGTCGTCGAGGGGAGATAAGTTGAGTTGAGTTGATTTGAATAGGAATTGATTTGAACTGAGCCGGATAGCGCTGCTCCTGCTGCTGCTGCTGATGCTGCTGCTGGTGGTGATGGTGATGGTGATGGTGGTGGTGGTGGTGATGGTGGTGGTGGTGGTGGTGGTGGTGGTAGTGTGAGTTTGCATGCAACAGCATGTGCTGATAAACGAAGAACTGCGTGTGGAGTGTGCCTGCGAGTTCGTGTTACTCTGTCAACTCTGTCAACTCTGTGTTTCTGTGTTTTAGTGTATCATTGTTTCTGTGCCTTTGTGCCTGCAGACCTGTCTATGTCACTTTTTCCTGCGTCTGTGTGTGTGCTCGTATGTGTTTGTGTGTGTCATTGAGGGGAGGGGGAGGGTGAGTTGGAGTCGGGGGGAACGAGTGTGAGGAGTAGGTCGACTGTCGGAGGGTCGCAGGTAGTCTGGATGGCTGGTGGACGGATAGTTGGCATGTGGTGATGTAGGAGAGGACTGGGGGAAGGAGGTGAAGTGGGAGAAGTAGGAGCGATTGGTGTGTGGGGGATCAGTGAGCAAAGAAACTCAAGGGCAGGTTGAGCAAAGAAGGAGATATGCGAGTGTGGGTGAGGCCAAAGAGAAGAAGTCACTCTCGGTGTCGAGGAGTTGGATGAGTATGGGATGTGGAGCTGGTCGAAGAATATTTGGATCGGTGGGAGGTGGACGTTGTGGGGACCTAATGAAAGGAAAATTCCTCGAAACATCCTACCTAGTAGCCTCCCATGTAACTTTTAATCTTCAAAATTCCCTCTGTACTTTCTACCTCAATCACAGTACACACAATCGCCTTACATCTTATCTGAGGCAAATCTGGCGACATGAAAGATGGTGGAAGAAAGGTAACATCATTACCAAGTTTCAAGTCTTTTCCGCCGCCCATGTGATGGTTTAAGGCTGCCTAGGCCCTACCCACAGGATAATTGCATAGAAATTTGTCTTCTCTAGGCACGGTGGGGTGTTTACGAATTCTGTGCAAGACTTGATGGTTGCACCGTGTATGGCTCGTGTGTTTCGCTTCTACATTCATACAGACACACACACACACAAGTGGGTTGTGTGTCGAACACGTTAGGCAGCGCCGCCTATCGATTCGCAAATGGTATTCGGCGGTTGGAAAGTCAAATACGCAACACCTCATCCATTTGAGCTGACCAGGCAACGTCTACTGCTATGAGACTGTCTCATTACATGGCTAAAAGATCCTCCTCCTCCTCCTCCTCCTCCTCCTCCTCCTCCTCCTCCTCCTCCTCCTCCTCCTCCTCCTCCCTCCTCCTCCTCCTCCTCCTCCTCCTCCTCCTCCTGCCTCCTCCTCCTCCTCCTCCTCCTCCTCCTCCTCCTCCTCCTCCTCCTCCTCCTCCTCCTCCTCCTCCTCCTCCTCCTCCTCCTCCTCCTCCTCCTCTCTCCTCCTCCTCCTCCTCCCTGAGTCCTCCTCCTCCTCCTCCTCCTCCTCCTCCTCCTCCTCCTCCTCCTCCTCCTCCCTGAGTCCTCCTCCTCCTCCCTGAGTCCTCCTCCTCCTCCTCCTCCTCCTCCCTGAGTCCTCCTCCTCCTCCCTGAGTCCTCCTCCTCCTCCTCCCTGAGTCATCCTCCCACGTCATCTCTTTCCCGCCCCCCAAGGGTTAAATAACTGCAGAGACGAAATGGCTGTCTTCCCCTTCCAGCCCCAATTCCACTGATATGTGAAGATCTCCACCAAGGGATTTGATCGTTCTCTTCAACCTGATTCAGGAGTTAGTTTCTACTGAAGAGAGGATCTGTCACAAATTCAAAAGTATTGTTGCAAATGTAGACTTTCTTCTACGGTATCGCATCAATGCAGTCCCACCTGGCCTCCCTAGACAACACATACTTCCAATTAGACTTGAAAGGAGGTGCTTCCACTGCGAAGAAGCATAATAACTAATACTACGGCTACTGCTACAGCTTCCTTCTTCAAAAAACGTCTTTAGCTAAAAGTCAGACGTGCACACGCACACCTGTATGCCAATCTAGACGCAACAGTCAATTAGTGCTGTTTACCTCGACATCCTTTCTCTAAAGAGACTAGTCCTCTCTCTACTTTTAGCCTGCTCCAGCCACAGGCGCTCCTCACCTCTTTTCCTTTGACGTCGAAAGGTGGGTCTGTGACATGTGCAGGACCTTTTTAATGTCACTAGCACTTGACATAAAGCCGTTCTGGGAGCATTTGCCGGAGTGCTGCGTAATTCCCCGACGTGCATCAGAGTCCATTTCTAAAGATTATCCTCAATCCGCGAGGCCCTCATGCTCTACCCGCCTGTCAGCCGCACCTACCAGCCAAAGACTTTTAGGAATAAATTTGGACTGATGAATTAATGCGCCGGGTGTGGCATACAAAGCCACCAAATTCATTAACTTTCAGGTAAGACAGCTTTTCTGACCCTTATAATGCACGCAGAGGTTTTTTGTAAGTAGTCGGGTGCATCTCATCTACTCTTCTGAACAATCGGTTAGTGGAAGGAAATTGAGACCACTGCGACGAAGACGACTGAACCACATACAATATTTCACGGTTGATTCAGTAGGGCTTAGCACCCACGATAACTGAAAGTCAGCAGCCAACCGACTGATTGACCTTGACAACATCCTGATTCCTTGTCTCAGTGGGAAACGAGGTAATGTTGACGAGGTAATGTGTTAAAATCGGCGGGCATTTTGCTCGTGGATGATTTCGTCGAATGTGGATGCTGTAGCCTCTGACCCATCCCATCCACCTGCCCAAACTATTAAATGGTTCTCTTTTAATAAAGTTCGTAGTCCTTTGCTTCACCCACATTTTCTCTCGCCGTACATATTATTATACCGGTGAAGAAGGACCTTTTAGCCACTTGGGTGTCACAAATAAGTGACGTGCGTTGCGTATCAGCTAGTGTCACTTGTGATTGGATCAAGTCGCGTGTCGCCGGTGGATTAGATGAGCTAGAAGCTGCGGCGTGGACACAGGATCCTACTCGGTCAAAAGAAATCACTTACCCTTTATGGGTACTTTAGCATCATTTGAAGCTGGCACTGACACGGTTGACGTCCTATGTCGGTCAGGGACCCTCTCCGACCGAGCCCAGGGACGCACGAAGAGACTACAACTTACGCTCATCCAACACGAGTGCAGGGGCACTTCAAGTATTGGACGAGAAGGGAAATCATGGCACTGGATTCCCGACCCGCACTGATGGCTTCACAAAGTACTTCGAAATGGTAAAAGCAGTGTTTCGAAACACAACCTCACAAAGGGATTTCTTACGCTCGTATCCTTCGCATCTGAAAAATCCGTTGTCATAGAGCCCTTCCGAGTTACCATGCCGACGAATGTACGCGAGCAGGATGAAGTCATGGAAGAATGGCGACACCACCTGTCCGTCTTATAACTACCCTCCCTTTCCGCCACGAGCTTCTTTCCTGTCTGTTGTCTTGCGCCCTCAAATATCGCTTCCTCTCCCTCCTCCTTCCCCTCCCCTTTATTCTCTCCTGCCACTATCGCGCGGAGTAGAATGGAGCAAGAAGGGAGCCCTGATGACGTTGCTTTGATTGAGTACATATGCTTGTCTAGAACGCATTACTAACTGCTCTCACACTCAACATAGAAACGCTTCACTCGAAGGGGCGGAATAAGAAAAGTGTCTTCCATCTAAAGCGGCTTCTCAACTCGTTTCGGAGGAAGTACTTTGTGTCTGCCAATTAATCCTAACGACACAATGCGTTGACAAATGACACTTTGGGAGGTAGGTTTGCGGGAGGGAATATGGTCAAGCCTTCGGCAGGTTCCTGCTCGCTGTCCCGTAGCAGGGAAGGTCTCAAGAGAAGGAGTAAAGGTGAATTATGAGCCACATGTGGAAGAATTTTTATTGAGCAGTAGGAATGAATGATGGGAATAAACAGGCTCCTCCACATGCATGGGGGGACAAAGACACCGGCTGGGGACGACTACCCACCAACGAAATGATCGTTGGCCGCACATCTCGCCACACCATTCCGAGTGACCAGTTCAATTCATCCTACCACAAGCCAGACGTCAGACTGGATGCCATAAATCTTGAGCACTTTAGACATCGTGTGTACGTGTTTTCGGCTGTGGATGTGTGCGCGTGTGCGGTGGAGGGTGGGGGTTTGGGGGGGCGGGCGGGTGAACCGCGAAAGCTGCATATTACAGCTAACGAAAGAGGGGAGTCATCGCACAACCATCAAGCGTTGAATGCTCCGTCGTTTGTGCTGAATAGTCTTTCAAGCTGCGGCAGTCGGTCACAACAACTCGGTGTTCGTGTTAGGACTTGAACGGCGGTTTCGACACGGCAATTCACCTCGCGTGTATGTGTACATCATCCTTTTCATTGTCGGTTAACCTCGAATTCAGTGGAAACGTTTGAAGTGCTGCTCCTCTTCTACTGAATTGCCTTGTGGTGAAGTTTTCTGGCAAATAGTCAAAATTTGTGTTCACAATAATAAGTGCGGTTTGCAGAATCATGAAAATCTGCCATGAGTGCATTAAAACACTTCATTTACTCGCACGGAGGAGCAACACCACTCCGACAATCCACAACCACCACCACCACCACCACACTCTACGCCTCCGTTTACCACAACGCACTCGCCGCTAACAGCGTCAAGTGAGCTGGTTGTGAGACCAAAAGACTGCTAATGCGGTCGTTCAAATTTCCTCAGCTTATGTGCTTAATTCTACTTTAATCCAGGGGGGCAGTTACTAGCCAAACCCCCTAAAACTGTTAGAATCAATGAGGAGGGGAAGCGGCGCGCCGAAGGGAGGACGGACGAGGCAGCTGCAGCCGCCGTTATCTCCATCTCCTCGCTGCAACACGCAGTTGCCCCAGTGCTGCCGACACCCACAGCGATGCCGAACAGGCAACAAGTCTGAAGTATTGTTGCAATGCACTAATGAAGAGGAGGAGGACATCCTTCCTCAACACAGTCAGATAATGGGAAATTCTGTCAGTATTCATGATGCATGTGTCGCTATTCTTTGACGCCTACACTTCCAGTCACGATGACACGGCAGAGGTGGAGCTGAGGTCCGACGAGCCCTCGACGAGGTCGAGGGAAATGATAATGGACTGAGTTCAAGCAGTTGGGAAAAGCGAAGACAATCGTAGTTAGCAAAACCTTTTACACCAGATGGGAGGTGAGGTGGAGCCCAAGGTGAAGAAGACTTTCGGAAGAATGTCGATGGGAAATGCTACGCTACCTAGGGCTGAGTACGGGACCATCGTCGCCACAGACTAATGAAGAATAAAAATGTGGGGACTGCATGTTCCTCTAATACACTTTTTATACTATAGGAAGGAGAACAGGAAACATTTTAAACTGCTTCATCACAGTGAAGATGGTGTGAAGCGGCTCGATCTCTTCGTGCGCGGAGGTGTGAGTATGCAGAAGTGGGCACTTCATAAGCGTACCTCGCGCTTTGACGGTCCCAGAGTGGCGGCTGATTGAGCGGCCACACAGTTGCGGCATTGCGTCCATGTCTCACACATTGTGTAAATAGTCGTGCGCATTTCTTCCTTTACTCCGCTTTTGGTGTGGCACATTTGTCATGTTTATTTTGTAGGTTTTGTCTCATTTGGGCCGATGCACATGCACTCTCCAGTGCGGCCTCATTCCCGTCCGAAGAGCTGCAAACTCCTCCGCCTCCTCTTCCCATTCTTCTCAACTCCCTTCCGGTACGGCGAGTCTGATCATCGAAATGAGGGAATGGCCGGCTTCCAATCCTTCCTTTGCATTCCGAGTGTCTCATTCAACGAGGAAACTTGAGGTCACTTTGCGATGGCATCTGAGCTTGCAACGCAGATGTTGTAGGGCATGTAGAATGGAAGAAACCTCTCCTCGTGACGTGGTGAGTGGCAGTCGACTGGACATGAGTAGAAAATCTCTTATAACCACTCCTTTTTACATCACACCAATTCTTACTGCCACCATACTATGGAAGGAGTCCTTCCCTCCCGCCATCGGAGTTGCGTAGACCCGTAAAAGATGCTGTCACGTGAGGCTCCATTGACATCACGTCCATTAAGACTTTGTGAACCACTTTTTGCTTTGAAGATGGTATCGTTGCATTCAGTAGGCATCCAGACGATTCAGGCGGGAGGACGCTATACAGTGGGCAAAGTTCCGTCGAGCTTCATCTAAACACCCATTAGCGGAATGCAGTAGAGCGAGTTGCTTGATTTCTCCTTTTCCTTCTCAATCCTATCTCAACATGAAGTATTATTTGCTCCTCGAACGACTTTCACCACATACTGGCACCACCTCTCGTGCGGAGCACGGCTTCTAGTCACTGATTCTCAGTCGGACAGTCGCGGAGATTGGGAGAGGTTCTATCATCCTCTCCCAGCCGAGACGTCACCATTTTACGCGATTATTTAAAATATATTCTCACCGAAATCTAATGAAAAGGAAGTAAGAAAGTATTAAAAATTCCTATGGATTCAGTGCAATGCAAGGGAAGGGGGAAGACTGCCTTGCAGAGTCAAGCAAATCAGGTGGATTCTGCAGCTGGCTGGAAGTTTTCGCGCTAGCAATATTCGTGATTTCGATTGCAAGGATGGTATTACAGTCAGCTGGACTTTGCGTTGCAGCTGCGTGACCTTCGTGGAGGAGGACGCGGGGGCCGCGGGGGAAGGAGGGCAGGGAGGGAGGCTGAGCGGCCGTGACGGGAATTGAGATGATATGGGTTCTATGGCCCAGATGTTTTTCAGCCAACAGACGCCTTATCTTATTATCCCTAACCTCACCCCTGTTTTTTAGGCAAGACGAATTCGACTGTGCTTTGGGATTACCACTTTGTTTCATCTGTCGCGTCTAAGTGAACTGAATGAGTCAAGCAAAAGAGGAAAGTTTAAAGGAAACGGCCGTACCGTCCTCTTCGAACAGTACGGCCTAAATTTTGTACTAAACGCATGCGCCTCATACAACCGACGTGGGGGAGAGTGGAGAGGATATGGACAATGCGAACCTGGTTTGGTGACTGGCTTAAAGGGGCAGATGCCTCCGAATTTTACCAGTCTCCAGACTTCCCGCATTGAGACCGGCTTAAATTTCAGGGGGAGAAGTGTCAAATTTCACCAAAGCAGGTATCTGGTAGATTGTGGCTCTAAACCTAGCCCAAGTCATTTTGTCACCAAAATCCATCACTCCTTGTCTCAGCACCGTTAAGGAATTAGCCACAACTACATTTCGAACTAAGTCTTGCTCAAAATTCACCATCACTACAACTCTGTCGATTACTTTTGGGGTACAGAATCACCAAAACCCCTTTATACAGCGTCACAAATCGCAGATGTTCAAGTACCCTCGGCAAATAGCCGGTATCGTGTGACCATTGGACAGCTCCCACCTTGACCGCGTAAATTATTTATCAGCCGGCTCGGAACATCCCCTCGACCGCTGTCATCGCATTGGTCGGTCAAGGCCACTGAATATAAAGGACTCATGGTATCGTCTGCATTGTCGCCCGATTAATCCCGCTAGGATGAGTTTGCCTGACATGGACATGTATCATGCGTAAGTATAAAGATAGAAGGACTCTCTTGTCATACGAATAATTTTATAGGTTCTTTACTTTTTAACCAGCCTTCCCCGACGGACATGTACAACCGGCTCGATTCGACCGGTTGGAGGTAGTTAATAGGGATAATCTCGTGCCCATGTGTTATGCAGTAGAAGTTTGAATAGATCCCGTTTATTTATAGAATTTCGGTTAATTTCGTGTGCTTGTGACTTTAACTTGGCGGTATCGCGATATGAAGTCTGTGGTTAAATTTATCCCCGTTACACAATTCCCTAAGAAGTTGATTGTCGTCATTTTTCGTGCGTTCGCCTCCCACTCCGACACCCTTAAAGGCTTACCATCACACTGACCAGAATTTATAGCTTCACCCAAACAAAAGGAACACAAGACAGTTCACCAGGGGCACGTCAGCTGATTCGGAACTTGAAACGGAGGAAAAAACAGGCGCGTTTGCACCTCAAATATGCATGTTGTGACCCCTTTGATTCGCATCTTACACGAGAAAGTCCTGACCACTTCACCGAGGCTCAAACTGACATCAGAGGAAGGCGTCATGTTGAGAGCGTCTCAGCATTCCAATGACACTTCACACCGCCTGATTGCCAATTGTCCTCCTGATAGACAACTCACTTGTCAGTAATCTGTTTATCTATTAGCCGTGTCAAGGCACGTGTCTGGAGTGGACGTATGAAGTGTGCACCTTGGTTGCTCACTTGAGTGTAGCAGCACTAATTCTTAGCCTTACGCTTTGGAAGGTACTCTGATGTGAGCACATCAATGACACACACACACACACACAGAGAGAGAGAGAGAGGACGAGGCTACTTGTCTGTCAATGGCATTGATGTCTGAGACAGATCAACTGCCTTGGAGTGCTTTATGCACTATTTGCATAATATTATTCAATCGAGTGACGACTCTCCTTTCATCTCCTTTCTCTTGCCCCTTAAAAACGAACTACTCACGGACCGACTGACTGACTGCTTTGTGCACTGCACAAACAACACCCTTGCGAAGGAAATAAACAGACTAGGTGAGACACCCTAACCTCGGTCCTGGGTAAACCACTTTCCTTCACCTTCCTACGTTGGCGTCGACCCGTCCGTCTATCAATCGCACGATCGTTGATTTGTCGGTGTTTACGAAACCTCTGATTTATTGTGGTTGACTTCCCATGGAATACAAATATTCTTCGGCTCCGTATACATATTCGGCGGAATTCGGTCGACCCCAATTTCAACAATATATGTTACGCTTCTCTGGATTGAGGGGGTTCTTCTTTTTTCACGTGCTAACGTTTAGGATGGTCATTTTGCGGGTCGTCTCCCCTGCCATTTTACTGGTGTACTTTGCCAAACTTGTAGGCCGACGGAGTTTTTCTTTGTTTATATGACGCTTAGGTAGATTTGTTTCCATTTTATCAATATAAACTGTCGCATCTTTGATTTCACCTTGTTCGTCCACGTGTTCACTGCCACGTTAGTATTCAGCACAGTCGAAAGGTGTTCCACCGCTGTTGCGACCTTTTTTGGAGGTCTATACTTCCATTTTAAAGGCATATGGTCGGTTTTTCGATGATTATTATGAGGAAAAGATCCAATGTTATGGTCACTTATAGACAAAGCTCTGTCAGGACACTTTTTAATTTGCTTAGCGTCTGAATACCTCGTCTTAATCAAAAAATCAGCTATTTGAAAGCGAAGATAAGGAGAGTCTTTCCTGCTGTCCTAATGCTTGTTACTCGTGTGATGGGTCCTCGCTGAATGGCACTAGGTTTATCTTGAAAGTCCAGATTTTAAAAAGTAAAGCGCCTTGCGCCTGTTTACTCAACCGCCTTCCATTTGTTTATTATTGCTCTTTAGTCTCCGAAGGCGAAGCCGCAAAGCCCAAGGCGTCACTGGTCAATTTTTGTAAGTGCCGCCATGACGTGCCTGTGGCTTTTTTGTCCTCTCTCATCACACACACACATACACATGTCGAGTTACTGGCACACGGTCTCCTCTTGTGCTTTCACACAGACACAGGGAACTACTTTTTTGTAATTCATCGACCTGCGTGTCAAACGAACAAGAAGACTAATCGCCTTTTCATCGGTACCGCTTGTCAGCTGTTCCGGCACACTTTGAAGTTCCTCCTTTAAGTAGGTGAGGAAGTGACCTTTCTACAGCCTCATTTTGGTAGTCAGAACTTGAAAGGATGACGGTATTGAGGCTTCTTGATGTTCGAGCAGTATATCAACCTGCTGTAGCTGTAACACGCACGTAGCGCCCTTCAGACCTGTTATGAAGCGGCGTTTTTCGCGTGACGTGGGTTCTGTTGGACTCCGCTGCCAAGGTCTATGTGTTTTCGAGGTAGAATTGGTCCTATTCTGCAGAATATTCCTAATATGGCCGAATTTGTGAGGAGTGCCTACGTCCCGCTAGTTAACTTAAAGTCGTCTTCCATCAAGTATCTACCCATACCCCCAGCTTAATGCACAGAAAGCCATCGTGCGCTTCAATGCCTAACAGCCACTTTTCTTAAAAAATCTGGTCTTTCCTTTTTATCGATGACACAGGGAATAAAATCCTGTGATCTGGTAAAAGGATGAATAAAAACCCTATTTTCACTCGGTGTGTGTATAGGCAAGAAGTTGGCACAAGGTGGTGTCAATCCTCACGTAAAGAGAAATATAATTCTTAATGGACACATGGTGGTACATTTTCGATATCGATATTCGAGTTAGGCGAAATGTTGCTATTTCGAATGGCCGCACGTAGCGAAACTAATGACAGATGGGTGAAGCCATGAGTGATTGTTGACTCGACCTATTTTCCCCACAAGCGCACATGCTCAGACAATTTTGCACACGCGCTTACAAGCGTGCAGGAGTGTGGTATGTGGGTGGCAGCAGACCGCACGCGCGCACTTATTTGCAAAAAAGAGAGCGAGACAGGATAAGACGAGTGAGGCGTGTTGTGACTGCGTGTGTGTGTATGTGTGTGTGTAGAGGAAGGACCAAGACACGGCAAATGAAGGAAAAAAGCGCACTAGTGAGAATGAAAAGCGTGCGTGTCTGAGTGCGGATGGATGTGTGCGTTACGATACGACAATCCACATGCACGCGTGCAGGCACATCCTCATTGGCAGAGACCGCGCGGACCAATCGACGTGGGATAACATTTATCTACTCGAAGTCTATTGGTGGATCGGCCGCAACGAGACAGTGAGCGTTTGAACGCACGCGTGATGAACGTGCGTCAGTGTGTGAGCGTGTCAGACAGACCCTGTCTACGCCCCGGCTGTGTACGCGCGCGTGCAACCTTCTTGCCTCGGTTACACGTGCGCACCCACACACCGACGCACGGACACGAGGTTTTGACAAATTCTGCTTAACCAGTAGTAGACGCACACACACACACACACGCATACGCGGGCGCATCACTTCACGCAAGTCATCTATCAACGCGGGTGTGTGTGTGTGTGATAGTTTGCGCATTTGACAGCTAGTCGACGTCGTCTTGGTCTCCGTCGCCAACCCATCTCTGTGTGCATGTGTGCGTACAGGCGCGTCTGTGTCAGGTCGAAGCCAGATCACACTGTGGATATCCTAGTCAGGCAGTGAGCTACCAGCATTGCAAAGGAGACAGTTGTCGTGTGATTGATTCACATGTTTACCGACTCCTAGTGGCTCGACTCCGTTGTCATAGTCATCAATCAATCCGCAAAGCCGCTCCCTCTTCCTCTTTCCAGCTACTTGTACTACGACTGCAGCAGCGAGAACAACGGGTACCGTCCTAACATGCCCGAATCTATTGGGAGCACAAGTGGAGGTGCTGGTAGTGTTAGCAGCAACGGAAACATGGACAAGTCTCAACCTCCTGAGGTACGTACAGCCCTTTTACACTTAGAACTATTCCCGCGTGCTCTTCATCTTACGCGACTGACATCCTGATTTTTGACTAATTCGTTTAATCATGCACGAGACAGTTTGGTCCTAACAGCGGCAGTTGTGTCGCTCGAGTGAGAGTGGCGCTTTGTTGGGTAAAAAACGATTGCTGCACGCTTACGCACAGTCTGCGGGCACGACAGAATGCACGTCATGGCCGCCCTGAATAGAGCAAAATTCGCCTCTACGGAAGCGCTCTCCGACCGGTTTTCACCTTTGTGCCGCACGATTCGTGATTTCAACAGCACTAGCTCTTCCCCCTCCCCCTTTCCCCCTCTCCCTCTCTCTTTTGGAGGTATAAACAAGCCTGCCATGGGGCACAAATAACTAAGGTGAACGGTCATGATGATGCTTGTGCAGTGAAGTATATTGTCTTTCTGACACCTCCTCGCCCGCATGGGCGTCTGGGTGGTTTCCTGAGAAAATCGCCGTGGCTTTTGTTTGGCCCCGAAATCCCGAGTCTTCTTTGAGTGAGATGTGGCAAATGTGCATGCGTTTTTCACTTAGACCATCACAGGCCCGCGCGAGTCCATGGGAAAATTTATGAGCCTTTGTTCTACCGGTTAGCTTAAGAGGAGGAATGGGTGTTGTATCAGGCTAGTGAGGTCAGTAAAGCTCAACGTGAAGAAGTTAAAACTACCCGTAAATCCAGCGGTCGATGAGGCAAGGGAAAGGCAGTTGATGGTGAGGATCTCGAACACAGATGGGAGCGGAAGATACTAAAGAACTCTTCCGTCAGTGGCACCGGCTGATCATTTGACTAATGTATTTTACTTATCAACTTGTTACTGCCAGCGTTGCTATTGCTGTCGCTGCGCAGTTGGCTGATTTGAGGAGGGGCTGACGTTTTGTCCGTCGTTTCCAGTTCGTCCTTCTATCACGTATATACACATGCTCCATCTCGTCCACATGAATTTATCGCTATTGCTGCTCTCGTTTTCACTAATACTTACCACTCATTCACATATCTTCATACAGACGTAAGCCATCACCTCGTAGGAAAGAAGGAGTGTTCAACTTCATTTATCTCTTCAATTGTTCTCCTAACTGGTACTCGTTCGGCCAGATTGGCGACTCTTCCCAATCTGTCTCTCCTTGGTGGCAAATGTCACCTGTTTCCTTAAGGTGGAATTTTTCTGGAAGGGCTTAATGTACCCATAAAATAATAGAGTAATAGGAATCTGCAGAACCAGTGGCAGTTAAATGCTCTTCATTCGACTATTTCGACTTTTGACGTTCTCCACCACTCCTCCTTACTTCCCTTTGACAGCATCTCAAGTGTAGATCACAGCGACGTCGGACACTGAACGTTGCGCTCTGAGGCTGTGCACGTCACTTCTTCACAGCTCTCAATGCTTCGCTCTACGAGGGATGGTCTTTTAAGCAGAGAAAGGGGTCATTGGAGCTGTAGCCCTTAACTTTTTAGATGGTTTTCCTTATGGGTTCTGATAGGGTCGAAAAGACGTCAAGCGAACCTCTCGTTTGACTCTGCAAACCCCTCATCTACAGACAGGCTCCCTTCAATCTTAAGTGGATCATTTTCCTGGCAGGTTTAATCTTTCTTTTCATTAGAATTGTATTTGTGTGCTTACATTAGGATTTTTTAACACTTATCTTAGTATCAGAGGAGTTTCCCATCCTAACAGCGCCAAATTTCTCTGTAAGCGTTCACCATCCAGACAACACACATTCCTGCCTGTTTTTTTGCAGTACAGATTTCCTGTCTCAGGGTTGTTCAAGACGTAGATGTGTGATTCTGCTCGTCGAGCCGACGGGCACATTTGTTTACGAAAACAGTTGTCAGCTCCCTTTGGAGTGATTTGCGCCTAGAAGCCACCTTGCCAAAAAGAATGAGCCATGTGTGTGGATCCGCGCACACCTTCGAGTCGTAGCAGACCGAGGGCGATGAATCGGTCCTTCCATCCGAGTTCCTCAGCCATTCTGCCTCGCCGATAAGTGAATACGTCTAGGCTATGAGCAAACAGTAATGCGGCCAAAGTTTTCACAATTCTGACTAAATTAACCTTGACACTCTCGCAATGGGCGCAGCTGCCTACGAAGCTTCTTCTTCGGTCTACACCCAGAGTAACTCACAAGGCCTTTTCCAAGCGTACGGAGTGTAAATCTCACCTACATCGTTAAGCACGTATAATCGAGCACCAACCTCCATTCGTGCCGGTGTCCAGCAGTGAGGCTCAAATTCCGTGAGAGTTTGCTCCTAATCCTCCGGTTGAACAGACCAACGAGTCTACCCGGTGACTTCGTCGGCCCATCTTCGTGTGTGCGACTGAGATTAAAGCTCACATTTCCTTTCTCTGAGTAGATGTGAATGTGTGTGTGTGCTCTTTTTCTTCCAAATACCCTCCACAGCCAGTCGGTCCGCCGTAGAGTGTCTCCCTCTGGAATGTTGCCTGTCCGTACCTTCGGCTCCCATTCTAGTACCGCCTCTCGTAGCCGCTTCTGCTGTTCCTATTTGATCCATAATTAATCCGTCATGGGTAGGTTGCTCTTGCCTTGGGGGTGTGTGTGTGTGTGTACACAAAAGGACACACGCTTACCTGCCACCGCCAATTCCTTGTCCATGTTTTCGAGAAGTGTGCCCCTCCTAAGTGATCCCCGAAACAAGAAGCTTGTATTAGGAATGCATGGCCCAACAGTAGTTGTCTACCGCAAAATTCGGAAGTTCCAGTTAATCTTTTGGTGTTACAGAAAGCCAAGGAGGGCTGTCGTGGAGCATCCCTTGGCGAAGTGTCATTTCTGAGTGAATATGCAATTTGAAAGTCACATTGCTGTAGTACCTCGGTCAGCACAAGCGGGTAATCACCCAAGGAAACTTTTTTAGTTGTCCATAGCTGGAGAAACACTCCACCCCGGCTTCGCTACTATAAAAACGACGATCCCGGTTGGTATAACGTTCGACGCAACTAGGTACAATGTAGGGGAGACGAATGGCACACATACGTGACGTTAGTGGCGCTTCCGTTGGAATAACAAGTGGACCTACGTGGACATCAGCCTTTTCTAGTGGAGGGGAAACGAAGACGTTGAAGTGAATGTGTGGGAGAACGTGTTGGCACCAGTCCTTAAAAAAAAATAATTCTACCAGGAATTTTCCTTCCAGGGAAGATAGTGGACAAGCACTAAGGGTTCATGGAGATAATTCCTCTTCCTCGAAAAAAATATTTGCTGTAAAATGTGGCTTTTAAGCGTCCACAGCATCCTCACGACTTCGGAAAACGTTGACTGCACCCATCTGGTGGGAATGGGGGCCGTAATCTTGATTCTCTGCCCCTGGTTCGTCGTGAACCACGTCTGTGTCGTCTTCCTGCTCTCAAGAGTGGGTGTCTATACCGGGCAGACCACTCTGTGACTTGAATATTCCCGTTAAAAAGAGGTGTTAGAACAAAATGTCATCATTTCAATGTGTGAAAGCCACTTCAGGCTTTTGATAAATTGGCGAAAGAATTTATTATTCTCAGTTATGTGGCACTCATTCAAAGACCGTGATGACTGTACTTCGCAAATGAGCTATCGCATCGAGAGCAGCCTGTTTTGTTGGTTTTGCAGAGCAGTAGTGACTGATAAAAGACCGCGACTAATAAACGTAGCGGAGGAAATGTGAGGGACGGGCTGGATTGGAGAAAAGATTCTGGTTAGGTTTGTAGTCCCTGGTTAAGGCTGTTCCCGGTTTCCCCCGGATTCCTTCTCACTTGCTCTCTCTCCCCAGTCGGTTGATGCTAACATTGTCATCTCTCTGGTTTCCAGCGTTCTTGGTCACCATTGCTATTAACGCTGTAACAATCCATTATCTCAAATAGTTTCTCTTTCTAATGTATCCGTTGCATTCGTACTTACCAGTGATGAGGAAAATAGAAGTAGAATCAGTTGTTCTAGACATTCGTCTCTCCTCTGGCAATTTACATAAAGCGTTTCAGGTAACTCAGCGATAATTTACGTGAATGTAAACGGAGTGCCCTTCCAGCGAGCGAGAGCCTCAGGCCGCCGCCGACGGAAAACACCGGAGCGGGAGGTGCACGAAACCCCACACGGTGCCATGTCGGAGGTATGTTAAAGTCGGCGAAAGGTGGTGCGTTTTTGGCCAGCGCCCACTTGACCTATTCGTTTCAAAAGCTTAGTCATACATGGACACACAACACTCCTCTGTCTCACAAGCCCCAGCAGGGGCGAGGTGGGGCGAAAATTTACGGGAAGCGAGGGCGGGCGCGAGGTTGAAATGCCACCGAAGGTGTTTACAAATCCCCTTGCCTCTCTCTCTCTCTCTCTCTTTCCCGGCTAATTAATCCCATTTTGTTTAAATCATTTCCCAACGGGGCAAGTCTAAAAAGAGTTCCTACGTGACTCTACCCCCAAGTGATGCAAAAAACATTAATATATTTTGAATAGTGGGGAGTGGAAAGGAGAAGGTTAGTCCCCATCGATTTAGCCTTTTCCCTACTGTCTTACTAATCGCTCTCGTCGATAGAGTTTAATTAGAATTTCATTGAGGTAACCCCACATACAAACACACACACATTCGTACGACTGCACTGTGCATAAGAACCCGGTAGTTTGGCGATCAAGTTTCACGAGGGGCCAGTTAACCTTCCTTCTGCCACCATGTTTGAACGGTTACACGCGGGGGGTTTCCCGGTCTCGCGGTGGGGGGTGACAACTCAGAGCGCAATGAAATGCCTTCGCTCGAGTGAACGACATTGTCTCGGGCGGTGGCGTGAGTGAAAGGAGGAGAAGGGGCAGCAAACGCTCTGCACAGAGTTCTGCTTTCAAGGCTGAGGATGGGAGAAGCGCCAGTCTTTGCCGTGGATGGCTTGTCTCAGTGCGCACCTGCCACTAACCTGGAATCAGGCCCATGCCACAATGTATGTGGTGGTTGACAAGGTTACCTTTTTTATTAGAGTCCGCTAAGCTATCACCGCGCGGTTGTAGTCGGCCTCGTCCACTCACTCATTCGCTTACATTTAAAATTACGCCCGTTAAACCAAGACTGGGCTGTTCGCGAAATAGGACGGGGAAAAAATAACTCAGTGCCCCAGTCCAATTCCTCACTGGGCTCATCTCTTCCCCCCTTTCCCCAGCCGATTGACCTGCAGCGCATTCGACAATATCACCCGGTTGTGCTTTAACCGTCCTACTCTACGTCAGATTGCACTATAAACTGCATTTGTGGCTGTTTATACAATCTCCTTCGTCGACTGCTATTTTGGGTCGCGTTGTTTCCGCCTTCCCCAATCCAAGACCTGATTAGTGCAATGAGAGGTGAATAGCTTTCCTTGCCTGGACGTCCTCATTTCCACCTCCCGGGTGGCTGTCCAAACACGAAATTCTTCAATGACTTGCAGTTATTCTAGCTGAGCTACGCACTATCGGATGACCATCTCCTGTGCGCATTCAAGACCCTTTAGCACTGACGAGAGTGAAGGTTGCACATAGCTCTTATGATTTTCCTCCATTCTCCAATTCACTAATTTTTTAACCCTTATTTTGCTCTTTGTATCTTTGACCTGTGTTGCCGCCCGCTCGTTAGTTGGTTATGGTTCTGTGATTCGCTCTAACTTCTCCTTCTCTTCAATCAAATCAAGTCAAATCAAATCAAACCACGACAGTGTGTTTGTGAGTACAATTAAAAAATGCGCTCACGTGTCGACCACGTGCGGAGGTGTTGGTGAACGCTGAGTGGTGCACCAATCAAAGGTGTTGAACGCATTTACGCGCGCGGTCTGCGTGCAGCGTGCGTGCGGATGGACGTCATCCGTCGCTCCCCCTTCCTCCTGCCTTGCCCTGCCCTGCCCTGCCCTGCCCTGCCCTCCCCTCCCCTCCACTCCACTCCACTCCACTCCACCCCCCCTCCGGCATTCAACCCCACGATGCTAATAGAGACTGCCAATTCATAGTGCTTCGTCTACTTCCGAACTCCTTTTCCTCATTCCCACCAGCCCTCGACAGCTTCGGATACTCAGTCGACACACAGTGTCGGTAGGACTTTGTATACACTCCTTGGCCTTTGCCGCACATTCCTCCATCCACTCATCGAAAAGAGGTAGGCACCAGGCATCTTAGCAAGCCTCAGTTGAGGTGTTGATCGGCCTCGCGTGCGGTCGTTGATCGAAGAAATGGAGTGCTTATCGAAGGAGTGAATGGTGCTACGAGATGTGTGCGTGTGTGTGTGTGTTCGTCTGCACTGTCCTGTAAGGCAAAATTGGCGAAGGTGGAAAAAAAGAGACCTTAACTTCAGCTTTCATCCGGCAGTCTCTAATGGATAACAGCAAAAGGTCAGATCAAACACTAAGGCGTGCGTACATACATCCGTGCTTGTACGTATACGCACAGAAGCACCTTCCTGCAACAACATTCCATATGCGTGTACGTGCTTGACGAAGGGCCTTTTTGCGAGGCACTATGGTGCCGAGACGCAGTTTTTGCCCCCCTTTCGTTTGAAGTATGCTTGTGTCCATGTGCACACTTTGCCTTCTATCGTCTCTTGACATCTGATTCATTTTGTATCCCTGTAGAACACTCCACCTGCCGACGCTGCTCACATGATTCCAGCTGACGAGTGTCAGCAACAGCAGCAAACACAACAACCACCGCAACAGCATTTTAATAGTGCCAGTGAGAGCTCCACTTCCACCCCACCGAGCAATTCGGCCAACGATGTCTCCTCCTCAACGCGCTACCATGGCAGCGCTAGCTACCCCACTTCAAGGTCTACAGACCCCCATCGTCAACAACCGCCTCCAGGTCCCTTTCCTACAGACTCTTACTCTACCTCCTCCACTCCCCAGCCCCAGCCAACACCCCTGTACTCGCCCAGACCGCCCTCTTACTCCTTAGCTGGCAACCGGCCCTCGTCTCCCACTAGTCAGAGCCGGATGGTGGACCCTAGGATGCCCCACTCTATGCAGCAACCTCCCCAAGGTCAACAGTTCCCCGACCAATCCTTTGCCCCGCCTCCTCTGGCTGCCTCCCAACAGGCCATTTATGAGTAAGTCCCCATTTTGACGTGCTTAGAGTTGGGCGGGCCCTCACGCACTTTACTCTACCCTTGTCCTTCACATGTCTTTTATGTCGTGAAGGTGAAGGAGGTTCCGCCGTGTCGTATCCCCTCGCATAAGTAATGTTTGCGGTTGGGGTTATTCGCATGTCTTGCCCACCTCTCTCCCTGCCTACCGTGATAGGTAGTTGATTTTATCAGAGCGCAATCTGACTCATCGCGCCAAACTGCGAAGTTCTCCCGTTCCCTCCACCTCTAGCGTGTGCGGATCAGCGGTGCTGAGATGGCAGGGAGGTGCTGACAAGCATGCATCACCTATCATCCCGTTGCATCTTCATATCGATTGCCTGGGGACGGGGCGGGGCTGGGGACGAGGAGGGGGTTGGATGCGATTGAGTTAATGCGCCTCAACTCGACGGCTCCAGAGCTGAGGCATAACTCGCGGTCCGGATGCATCTTGTACATGCACGCATGCACGCAGGCCTGGGGAGGGGAGAGATGAAGGTGGAGGCGGGCACTGTCATGGTCGCCCCATCTCAGTGACTCATCCCACCGAATAGAGGAGAATTAATGCCCCTGTGTGTGTGTGTGTGTGTGTATGCGCTAAACAGTCACCACAACACAGAAGCTGGATGCTGAGGCCGCCACTAGAGATAAGCTCTTCATAGAGGCAGGCAGGAAGCAGGCAGCCAGCGGCCAGCGGCCAGCTAATGTCCCACTTACCTGCCAGCCATTGGGACCGGATTTGGTTCGTCTTTGGGGTAAGAGAGCATCTATCATGTCCCCGATACCACACGTCCTACGACACTACTTCTGACTGTCCTCCGCGATTTACATACCCGAAAACAGGGGGAGGGGGGAGGGGGAGGCGAATCTCTGTGTCTTAATGGTAGTTTCAGTCGGGGCCGTCCATCTCTGCCCTTTCACATAATTTCCAAGTCTACACTAATTAAACACAACCATGAATTTCCTTGCAGCCATCCTCTCTACCCCCTGTTGGTACTGATTTTCGAAAAATGCGAACTGGCAACCTGCACTCCTCGAGACCGGAATAACTCGAGAACATCCGCCGACGGTCTTCAGCGGAACCCAATGTCGACGGGTGAACCGACTGTCTGGTCCTCCGTCTCTTTCGACAACGACATCCTCGCTTTCGCAGAAAATGTAAGTTACCTCTCATAATTTTGTCAGAACTTTTATAATCTCGTCTCTCGTAGTAGCCTGAGATTGTCCGATGGAGGCTCAGCGCCCTGTTCGCGCTCCTCGTCTGTGTTCGTGTGTATGTGAATGCCGTTAGATATGTTGATCACGTCAGACTTAAACTCCGTCTACCTAGTACTTTTCCTCAAAACTACCTTCAACGCGCCTAACGTGATCCAGGAATGGGGACGATTCCACTTTCAGGAACGGTGACCATCACCCACTCCCGGTCCCCGTCCACCACCCCTCCTCCTCCTCCTCCGCTTCCTCCGCCTTGTGTATATGTGCACGGATGTACGGATATATACCGAGGACGACTGAAACGTAACAATATGGAAGAGTTTTAAGTTAGAAAGCTACCTGTTGAACAGCACAGTAGGTAAAGCGACAATGTCAGGCCCTCAACCAAGCCAGTCCTTATTCCAGAAGCGACCACGTCACCTCATTTAGTCTTTGTATGGGTGAGTGAACGGAGAATGGGCAAAAAGCATCTTAAGGGGTCAGTTTCTTCACACACACGCGCATATACGCCCTTTGACATATTAGAATTAACCATCTGAGGTTTGTTGTACTTGCGTCCAGCAGGGTGGGTCGCCAACGCTGATGACCGCGACTGCACAGTCCTTTTCATTCTCACAAGTGGCACCTTTTGATGGTAGACGATGACGCAAAAAGTCCTTATCATGCCTGACATCTCATTAAGTCTAAAAATGCTACCAAACTGCTTCGAGGCCGCCAGGCTTAGAATAGTGTATGAACCCACCCCGGAGCACGTGATGTCTGGTGCTGCACGCCTCGCTTCCACTCCGACTCTAGCCGCGATTGAGACGGCCGAATGCGTATAATTCTGGGAAAAGGGAGGTCAACGCTAATTTATGTCGGTTGTCTGGACTTACTCGTACGTTTGTTTTTTATATGCGGGATCGTACATTCTTTCAATTTTCCCAAACCCCGAACTCTCATCCTCCTTCGCACTCAAACTCTCGTTTGGTTCGCTTACTCGCTCCCTCGCTCGCTCACACGCATACAGGCGCGCACGCAAGCCCACTACTAGTCGAGCTCACACCATTCGGAGGAAAATTTATTAGCGTCGCCCGTCCTCGATGATATATGGGCCGAGTTCTCCCGCACGAAGGGGCGACTCAAGCGACCCTGTTTGAGGACGGCGGAGGGCGAGGCCCGTGCGACCTGAGGCCACGTCTCCCCTCGGGTCTCCCCAAGCTCCCTGTCGCTCTGTATGCAAATCGCATTCGTCCCGACCCCCTGGCATGTGGTTGGCTGGGTGTTGGCCTGACAGTGGCTCTGTGTGCATGGCGGCGGGGGTATGCGAGACGAGAGAGAAAGATTGGAGAGGAAAAAAAACGGCGGAACCAAACTTGCCTACATGGGCGGGTTTAAGGGGATTTTGTGTTAAACGCTTCCGCTGCAAAATTGTTTCACCGGAATCCAGACAGGACGACGACGAACCGGAAGCTATTTTGGGTGGGTTGAGCCGATTACAACGTCGGGAAAACATGTTCAAGGGGTGGATCCATGAAAATGGGAGAAACGATTTAAACGGTTACGTGATGATTCTTTTCCTGCCCATCCGAACTCAAATGCCATCCACCGATAAGGCAATGGGAGGAATTTTGTCCAAATCCTCTAGTGAATTATTATTTGCCGCAACACGGAGCGCGCACTGCAATTTGACGGAAATGTGCTACATGTGCTTTCTCCGTGTGTATGCACACCTTTCAATCAAGTCAAGTGATTTATGACACCTTTCAAATCAATAATGCCACGTGAAACGCCCACTGTTTGGACAAAGTGATTGGTGCACTTCAAGGTGGATCTGTCACTTTTCTGGTTATACGCGTCGTCCACGTGGTGTGCGGCGTGTGCCTGTTCAAGATGCCTCCTGACTTGACACCTTGTCACTCATCCTTGTCCAATTGACGAATGCAATAACTTGTTCGTGTCTGATTGTCTGCCTGTTCCGATTCCTCGCCGTCCCCCTGTCCGCCACTTAATGCCTTCGTACATGTTTGCGTGCGGGGTGATGACGATGATGGTAGTTGTTAAGGCTGGGATACCCTCGGAATGTTTTCATCCTCTCCTCTGAACCCTAAATAAGATCGCTAAACTCTAGATTGGCTCCTAAAAGTGAGATCGAGTCGTTCTTCCTCTCGTCCTTTGTATCCCCCTGCTATTTTTGACATGCTGACAACCTCCCCACCTCCTACAGAATAGTCTATAACTACTCTAACAGGAGGATAAACTTCAGTTGCATGAACTGTACGTCCTCAATGCCATATTTCCTTTGTTTCCATCCAGTTTGCCCGCAACCACAAGTCAACGCGGACGGGGGACAGTGAAATCGACTCTTTGGTAAGCTTTCCACTACTTAGTCTACGTTACGATCGTCTGGCCATCTCCTGACTTATCTCCCTCTTCTGTCCTGTAGATAATTCAAGCTATTCGCGTACTCCGAGTCCATCTTATCGAGATCGAAAAGGTTAGTCCCTGAAAGGAGCCTTCCTCTTTGCTCTTCAGTAGTAACACTGTCCAGTGGCCTTGGAGACCAGGACATTTCAACTCATCCCTCCAACGGTAACCTTAAGGTCTCCCATTCCCCTAACGAGTCACCTTCAGCAGAGACGCCTAGATTCATCATGACAAACGTGCAGACGTGTGTAAATGCTGGAGATTTTGAGCAGTACCAATTTTCTCCACGATCGTATTACCTTTGTTGGTATACTGAGAATCTCCCTAGAAGGTGGATTTTGTATACGTATTCGCACCCACCCATCTACTCATCCACCCACACATTCACATTTGCATGGGGGAAGGAATGAAAAGAGGATTAGTGTGTGTGTGTGTGTATGTGTGTCGCTGCCTTAGCGTTTGCGAGGGAGAGAGAGAGAAAGGGTGTTGTTGGAACTGCCACAATGTGACATGCTTCAGTTCTTTTATGACTGCTCCTACCGGAAACAGTAGTCACGGAAGCCGATTCCGGAAATGCCCAAACATCACAAAGTGGCAGCAAGAGGCTGTTGCTTCTGCCTCTCCCCGCCTCCAACTCCGGAAATTGACACGTCCTTTTCAATAAACTTGCAGGTGAAAATGTTTCACCAAAAATGACCCTCTCTCGCTATGCTTATCCACGGGGAAAAGCAAACTTGGACCAAATGAGTAGTCCACTTTTCCAGACTGGGTTATACGTAGTAGTTGACTGAGGCTTCGTCAGTTTCTTCCCACGAATCTATTTGGCTCCCAAATTTGGGTCCTCATCGCTCCGGCCTCGGATAATGGGTTATTTCTCCACTCCGTTCGGTTATAGGTGCACGAGTTATGCGATAACTTCTGCGAGCGATACATCGCATTTCTGCGAAACCGAATGCCGACAGACCTGATGGTGGAGGATCGGGAATCTGCAGGTTCAACAGGGTCAGCGAACAGTCCGCAAGCTCCCCCTCCCGCATCGCACAGTCAGATGCGTCCTCCCTACCTGCCCCCCGGGCATGGAACCCCACCCACCACCGAGTGACGCTTTCTCCTCCCCCTATGCTGCCATGTACCCGGAGGACCCGCAAAGGCGGTACCCTTCCGGCTACGCCGACCAACCCGGTCATCCCTTTTTCGAGAGTCCCGCTGCAGCAGCAGCTGCTGTGGCCTATCAGGCCTCCATGATGGGTCAGCTACGCCCTCCCTTTCAGTCTCTCCCTACCACCACCGATGTCCTCTCTTCGCCCAACCCCGCCTATGTTGCTACGTCGATTATAGCAGAGCAGCAGTTGCAACAACAGCAACAGCAGCAGAGCCAGCAACAACAGCATCATCAACAAACAGCGGGTGGTTTCTGTGGTGATCGAGGCGCAACGGCGTACGGTAGCGCTGGCGGGAAGAGTACTAACGGGGGTGGAAACATTCCAATGAGCACTGGGGGCTATCCACACCACCACTCTCATTCTCACTCCCATCCTCATCACCACCAGCAGCAGCACCACTTGGGAGACGCGCTGTCGATTAACACATCCGTTGGGGCTAGTGATCCCGTGTCCACGGCTACAGCGGCGGCAGCAGCGGCGGCAGCAGCAGCGGCAGCGGCAGCCACCCAGTTCGGATTGAAGGTAAATCCGTGCAACTGAGAGTGAAAGAGAGAGATGTCTATGTGTGCCACTCTATACATATATATATATGCATATGCACAAAAGGAAAAAAATATTATAATACAATATAGAGCTATCTCAACACAAATGGCATGTCGTGTTTTTTCCTCTTTCTCTCACTGGCGGTGACGGCAGCGAGTCTCATTAGAGGTCCATTCAGGAGGGCTCTCGTGCAAACTCACCAACTTTAAGTACACGTTAGCATGTCCTCTACTGTTTTTTTTTCCTGCTTTCAATGCATCGCTACCATTTTCGTTTATCTTTATCTCAAAGCATGTTTCCTTTTTTTTGGTGTCCTGCTTACAGGCTGCATTCTTTTAAACAAAATCCACAACCCACCCTTCACCTAGGTGCTCTTCTCGGGGCCTTAACACCTTTCGAGACGTTTAGAGTTAAGCGGCTTATGTCCGGGGGGGGGCAGGGGGTGTTGGGGTGGCAGTAAGGCCGGACGGACTTTGCTGGTGGCAGGGATGGGACTTCTAACCCCAGTAATCCTACCTCGAAGGGAGAGGGGCGGGTGGGGGCAGGGGTGAGGGGCGGAAATTGCGGCCGGAGGCCAAGTCGATTTGATAGGATTAATGGCTGTGCAAGCCAGCTTGACTGCGCTAATAACCCATTATTTTCATCCTCGGGCTTAGGGTAATATTACAAGAGCAAAGCTGGCTTAAACGCGTGCACATACGTCCGCACCCGCACACACACACACATATATATATATATATATATATAAGTCCGTAAACATGCCTACGTGTGTCAGTGTCTGTGTGTGTGTGTGTGTTCATAGATGTGTAAAATTTCGCCCCTTTAACGACTTTGGTTCTACTCTTTTCCATTGCTCCAGGATTTTTTCACCACATCCATGAGTAACCGGAGGGAGTCTAGTGCTGGTCAGTCGTGGCTTTCGGTGCATGTAAGCAATGCGAGAACACAAGAAACCGTAAAAATCGTCATTATTGCCCAATCAAACCGAGGGAATTGACATATCCGGCATGTCTTTTTTTAGAGTTGCGAATTGTTTGGTGGGAGGTGAGAGAGCAGACAAGATTCGCTCAGACGTGCGGAAGTGAGAGCAGATAAAATCTATCATAGGCTCTGTGAAGCCTGTTTCGACAGGCTTCGCGCACACCGACGGGATGAGGGCCTCCGCCTGACATAAACGCACACACTCGCATCGGCTCCAGGCGCCACCCCATCACTTATAACGACACAAAAGCAACTTTAGTTTGTGCGACTGGCCAAAAGAAGTGTATATATATATATGTGTATGTGTGTGTGCGTGTGAGAGAGAGAGGGAGAGAGAAATGAGAGAGGCCTCCATGCATTTTTGTGTGTGTTAATGGGTGTCTGGTCCCCTTCACGCAGATGTGCGGGACGCGCTTACACATGCATGGGTGCGCATCTGTTGTATGTGCGTGTGCATGAAAGAGCGGGAGAGAGAGGCCCAACGAGGGGTGATTTTTTCGTGAATTATTACCCCTTGTCAATATACCACCAGCCCCGTCGAAACGTTGTTATTAGCTGTCCGAGTTAGCGAACAAATATGCAAGCGTAAACGAGCGCGCGCGAGAGAGAGCGAGCGAGCGAGAGAGAGAGAGAGAGAAAGATGAAAGAAGGAGGGGAGAGGGGCCATAAATATCCACTGACTAGCTGTCGGACTGTCTACTATGCGGAGACGCATCGGACACCGCGACATGCGTGTTTGTTTGTAAGTGTATATTTGAACGCGTGCGAACTCAGCTTCCCTTGTTTGCTTTCGCTGTGTTCCCTTCCGCCCCTTGCCGCCCGACCACTTTCGCTGTGCTTCCCATTCTGTTGCATCGAATGCGTTTGACTCAGTCCCTTCTCCCCTCTCTCCCCTCCATCCATCTCTTTCGCAGACTACGTGACTAGTTGGGACCGAGTTTCCCAGACCGTGGTATTGGAAGATGGAAAACGGGTGGGGTACCAATGGAACGCTTCGTTTTCGTTTTGATCCCTCTCTCTATGCTTTTGTGTGTGCGCTAATAACCCGTGGGTTTGGGTCGTTAGAACAGTGGTTCCCAACCTAGGCCCCGGGAACCTTTTGGAGGTGTCGAGTAGAGGGGTGCGGGTGCGGGTGCAGACGCATACGCAGGGTTGTGGGCGGAAATTTAATTAGACGAGTGAGGGTAGAGCAAAAGGCGAGAAACGTAAGTTGGCGAAGGCTCGGCTGGTGGCGATAGGGAAATGTCATTCTGTGGTGGCTCTTGGTAATGTTAACCTTCCGGACCTAAAACCCACTAAATGCTAACACCTTAAATGGTTGGGAACCACTGGCTTAGCAAATGCTTTCATTCTTTATCACAACCAGCATTCGCCAGCCCTGCCGGGCAGCGGTAGCAGTCGGAAGTCGTCGGACACTGAGGACACCACCCATGGCAGTCCGTCAAACCTGGACGGGTCGAGGAGTGGCAGCCGGGGGCGGGCTTAGCGCGCGCTCCCGTTCTGACAGCGGACTCACCGCCGCCTCCATGCATCTCAATGGTGGCGGTGGTGCGTCAAATCCCATCTCACGATATCACTCGTCCATTGGACCCCACGACGTCGGCAGTGAGACTGGTGAGTGGCCACGCCCCCTTCTTCCCTCCACCATCTCCCTGCTTTTTGACGCCCTCCTCCACCCCCACCCCATCTGCGTCAATTGTTTGGGGCGCCTGGTTACGCTTACACTCTGAAACCACTTAGCACACACAAATCCCGCCCTCGGCAAGTCGCTAATGTATACATCGTCGCTGTGGTGCGTTAGGTTAAGCCGGTGGAAAACGAGTTGTGGTTTAAACTTGTCGTCGTAGTTGTGGGGTCAGAACGAGATTGAACGGGACGCGGTGAAGGGGCCTGGAGGAAGGAGGAAGGAGAGAGAGAGAAAGAGAAAGACAGACAGACAGCACCATGTACTGGATTTCGACATGCGCCTATTCGCGAAGGCCCTGATGCGGTTTCGCGTTCTTACTTAGTAATGTATTTTGTGGTACTACCACAGCAGCAACTGTCGATTTGGTTCCGCCCACGGCCGACACACACACATATACGTGCACGGGCTAGAGGAAGTCCGCCAGAAGGATGACCAGATAGTTTATATCTCCTCTGCATCCACTCGCCCTCTCCAGCCCACCTTTTGTGCTTCCGTTTTGTGCGCGCTTAACCACCTCATCCAATCAATAAATACTCGCCCCACAGCCACGCATTTGTCCACCGCCCTGTCCCCCCCGTCCCCCCCCCTTCTCCTCAGCCTCCACAGCCTCCCGTCCTCCCGTCCACACTCGTTCCCCACATTTCTCTTGACAGAGTTTGCAGCCAGAAACTTTCTACTTCATTTGTAAAATGCACGTGCATGCCTCCTCTAATGGGCTTGAAGTTACTTCGCTCCTCGGTCAACTGGGCATGCTTTCAAAGCAAGCGAGAATGATGGGAGAAAGGCGAGAATTCACACTCGCGGGTTTTGTGTTTTGCCGTCTTGTCAGTCATTCGTCCGGCAGCAGTTGATCAGATGCCTTTCGAAGGGTGTAAAAAATTCTTGATGGCATGAGAGTGCAATCAGACGTCAACTCGGAAGCCTATGCCGGAGACTGACAATTGCGATTGGAATTGTGGCAGGAGATGTGAGAAGATCGCCTTTCGGTGGCCAACTAACTTTCCCTCCACAAATGCCAATTTCAGCACAAAGTCAAAGTGCAATGAAAAGGCTCCATGTCGTTTTTCTCTTTCACACATGATTGCGGGAAAATTCCACATTCTCCCAGAAATTAATCGTTTTTGACGACCCTAGTGATAAAACCTACCAGTGTTAGTCGAATCACAAAAATCGCCCCATTTGTGTGTTTCAGCGTTGTCTGTGGGAAAGTTCTCATTCACCTTAGCCTGTTGCATCTTCCCTGCTGGGCACTTTTGGCGCGGGCGCCCCTCCCTCCTCCGATGTGGGAGACTGCAGACTGGGTGTGACCTGAGGCCTCCCGCGAGCGTCCTTTGTCGGAAACAACTAGCCATCATGCTCACCTTTCAGCCGTCAGCTAATTCTCAAGACGGACATTGTCCGTGGGCATAAATAAAAACCCGAAACCTCAGGGAGCGATGCGCGCACACACACACACACACCACCACGGCCGGTGGTAGAGGCGGTATGACATCGTCGAAACACGGAGGTGCTGCACAGTAGCGCAGGCTCTGCTGCCAACGCTCATACGCCCACTGGAGGGGCGGGGGTTGACTGTCAGGGATGTTGATGAAAGTTCTCGTGCAATATTCCCGCCGTCTCCGCTATTGCTGCCGTTGATGCTGTTGCCTCCGCTGATGTGTGTGTGTGTGTGTCCGTGTATGCATGCGCGCTGGTGGAATGTGCACCCGATCCATGATTAATTGAGAGGGAAAGGGAAAGGGAGACAGAGAGGGAGTGAGAGTGAGGGAAAGCGACGATGAAAGTGAAAGAGAGCATCAAAGAGAGAGGCAGAGAGAGAGAGAGAGAGAAAGGAAGAGGTTAAAGTCGTGAACGAGGCGGTGGCGGCAGGGCAGAAGGGACAGATGAAGCACAGAAACGTAATTGATGACGTCCCTTGACAAGTGAGGAGAAGCACACACACACACAGACACAGGCATTCTTACAAAGGTGAATTAATCCGAGGAAAGGAGGCTGCAATCGCTTTTTTCCGCGCAAGTTTAGGGGATAAGGGCGACGACTGGCCTTCCCACACCAATGATTTTAATTACTCCGCGTTCCCTGTACCTTCGTGAGTATCCACTCTCGTTCGGCTGAAATGAATTCGCTTTTTTTCCACAAACTAACAATTAGTTCTTGACATAGAAGCGGCGATCAGTCAGTTCGTCGTCAACTGCTTTCAGTGAATGTGTAGGCACTCTCCTCACTAAGCTTGGAGCCAACTCGTAACTGGAGTTAATCACTTCTGCATTTAGGAGAGGAATGCTGGCCTCATCTGTGATTTTTTCACAGGCTAAAGTAATTCCCCACCAAATACACACCTGCGTGCTTTGTGCACGCGCCTTCCCCCTCATTTCGTGAATTATTTTCCCCACCATTGTTACTGGGCGGAATGACTGACGCTCGGCTGACTGCCAATTCACCGTGGATGGGCTTTTTCTCCGGCGCAGCGGCACTGAGCGTCACCGTTTCGTTAGATAACGGCGCGATGGGCCCCAAGGAGCGCTCTCAGCGGAAGCCTCGCATTCTGGTGCACACAACTCTTCACTCGCTCTGTTGTTGTCCTCAGATGCGTTTCGACCTCTACTTTGTCATCGCATTTTTCAGAAACATTCTTTTGAAATGCCGATAATTCAGTTATGGTGAAAGTACTGGCGCTCCAGATACTCCTTGTTTATTAGGTGCCTCTGTGGGGGTGAGGACACACAGCCTCGTGTTTATGCGACGACTTTGATGTAACGATGTGACATTTGCTTGAAAGGTGATGGAATCGCCAAATCCATTGAGTCAGGCGAGAACCTCGACGACTTTGACGATGACAAGTCCACAAAACGGGCAGAAAAAACGCGGTATTTTCCCCAAGGCTGCAACCAACATTATGAGGGCGTGGCTATTCCAGCATCTCTCCGTAAGTTGCCTCTTACCTTGTCCAGTTAAAGCGTCATTCATGACACACAGGGTAATTCAAACCTCTCATTACGCCTTCATATGGAATCACTGTCAAAGAGAGGTGAAGTGTCAACCACTTTCCCACCTACAAATCTCCCCACGTGGCGGTCCAATTGTTCGGTAGCCCTCAGAAGATTTCGATGCAGAAAGCCTTGCCATTTTCAGGACAACCTGTTTCACGGCTTCAAAGTCACCGAAGAAGGTGTAATATGCGGAAACCGCCACATGCAGGCTTAGGCATGGGGAAGAGGTGTGCAAACAACCCCTGGTCCGATCCCAGTAGGCAAATACAGACAGAGTCGAGAGTGGCACTACAGGGGAAGTTTGTAAAAATGGTAATCACCTCAGTTGAAGCCATGGGCGCAAACTAATGTGGTTGAAATTCGTATTTCCACAAATGAGCCGTGTCTTTCTCGCCACTTCTTCACACGACACTTACTACTGTTTTAAGTAGTGACTATGTAACAGTCTTCTGATACTCTTCGATCAGTTTATCTGATCAACATAAAAACTGCATTTATATTATCTCGAAATGAACAGTCTTGAAAGGAATTAATCTAATTGCGTGGTTTTTTCTCCTCTCTTCAGCATCCTTATCCGTCTGAGGAGCAGAAGAAAAGACTTTCCTCCGAAACAGGGTTAACAATCCTCCAGGTCAATAACTGGTGAGTGTCATTGTGCCCGTCTTGCTCTCTTCTCCCTTCCCTCTCCCCACCCCTACTGGTCGCTCATGTCAAAGTGACACGAATTTGTGGACCTAAGATTTGTGCATGCACAACTGGTGCGCAAAATACGACCACCTTGGTGTGTCCTATACCAATGCCGTGGAAGTCATATTCCCTTTGTTGGCAAGAACTTCAGAAACGCCAAGAATGCCTAACAAATGCATCCACCTTTGGCGGTTGCGTCGGTGGGAAGAAGCTCATTTAGCCTCTCACCTGCGGGTGTGTGAGTGACTCGCAGCGTGGCATGGCGTGGGCTGGGTGCCAACTCACTTGTGCAAGTCGTAGTCGTGGCATCGCAGCGCCATTGGCATGGAATGTCTCACCCGACGGTGGCGTCACTAAAATTACCACCGCCGGGTACCCAATGGTCAAAGAGGTGGTTTTGCGGTCGCGTCCGTACAGTCTCCTCTCTGGATTTCAAGGCGCTCTCCATTTTTACTGTGACGAGTTTCATTGTAAGCAGAGGCCAGATTTATGACTTATCCACAATTACACCGCGACTCCATCGCCCGCTCCACCCCGGGGGATGGTCGCCCGTGGAATGCATCACTTTTGCATTTTTGACGTACGTAAACAAATCTCTCCCCGAACAAACGCTGTTTTGCTTGTGTTTTGAGCGCATCGGAGGACCACTTTAATGTCCTCTTAACGTTTCCTTTAGAAAAACGCAAACATCAGAAATGAGGAGGTTGAAATTTTGGGTGGAGTTATTGTTGTGTGAAGCAGCAGATTTCACCTTGTAGTCTCCACCCATCTGAGCTCACTGGAGTGTGGGGAAATTCCCGCTTGTCGGGGTAACCAGTAGAGATCCGACCTAATCACTTTTTAATAAATAAAGAAGGGATGAGGGCATTCATCAGCCCTCTCACTTCCTGAATCGCTTTTGGGGCCTATGCATGGCGGACAGCTGCTTCAGTCAGCTCCATCCACGCAGGCGCGCACACACCCAACGCAGAGGGGCACACTTGGCCAAGGCGGGAAGGGGAGAGACGTTTTCCGCTTTGTTGTCGCCCTGTCATCACATCCCCTGCCCCCACTCCCACCACCCACCCGCCCTCGCCCCCCTCCTCAGCCCCAGTCCCCCTCCATTTCCGGTCCTCACTCAGTGGTCTTCTCATCGATCAAGATTTTATCGTCCGGAGCTGCGGAAATCCCAAACTCCTCCCCTCCTCATTTCCCTCAGAGTGTCACAAACTGCGATTGCAGTTGCAGATGCATCACAATTATCAGCACTCTCCTCCTCCTCCTCCTCCTCCTCCTGTGACAGCAACTGCGGAGGTTTGGTTTCATCCTGCACCTTCTGGTATTCGCATGCTGTCACCTGTCACACGGGGGCATGGAAGCGAGCGGGGGCGGGGGCGGAGGCTACGGGGCTCGACAACACCACAGAAGCCGGATGAGCCGTGGGTGATGAAAACAAGGTGGGGGTGGTGACGGGCGGTGGCGAGGACGTGAAAAGGGAAATGAGGACCATGAGGAATTGAAGAGAGCCGCGAGATGGATAAAGACGGATTGACCAGAATGCGTGTGCTAAAGTTGTGCGTTGGAGACCTATTTCGCCCCTTCCACCTGCCCGTACCACAGTGTGAATTTGCTTGCCTCATTAGTGTTATGGGAACGCGGAGCCGATCGTCCACCCGAGTGACTGCGATCGCTACGTTCTCCCCTTTGGGGTGAATTTTCATGAACAATATTGTCAGGGTATGCACAAGCAAATGAATTTATCCCTTTATCGCAGACCGCCTCTTCCTGGTCCTGTTTCTTGGGCTCCCTTCACACTCTAACCTGTTTATTCTGGCACCGACGTTCAGTAAATGCCGTCAGTCGTCTGTGTGCACAGGTCCTCCTCGGCTCAACGAATGTTGTTTCTGTTGTTATTGTTGTTATTATTGTTACTGTTGCCTCGCTAGAGGATGCTTTTCTTAAGTAACCAAGGTAGTATTTTTGTTGCGTTGCAGGTTTATCAATGCGAGACGGCGAATTGTCCAACCGATGATTGACCAGTCAAATCGATCAGGTGGGTCGACGATTCCATCCCTTGAAGCCGCCACTAGCGGTAACCGCTTGTCACCGCGACAACGACCGCCTCGCAGCCGACGCAGCTGCCATGTGGCTCCCCCCGCGAGCACACACACACATACACGCACACACACCACAGAGGGTGTAGTCCATTCCAGAGCGGTGATTTCGGGGAGACACAGAGGCGGGGCCTTTCGAAATGACTCACGAATGACTGCTTGTGTATTGATGGCACTGGGTAGAGTAATCGGGATGAATCAGGCCTAACACGATTTGTACGTGGGCATGTCCAATTTCGGCTACTTCGCCCAGCGGAACCCTAAACGCGTCTGCCATCAACGTCACTATCGGCTGCCACATTTAATGCACCCCCATCGGCAGAATGAGTTGCCCCGAAGAGTCCTGCCCGCCCGATTAAAGCCCCTTTCGCACTGAGCACACATATTTGTATGGCCGGTGGTAGGAGAGTGTCGGAGTTTTTGCAGGTAATATTGTGACACGCGGTGAGTAGACACTTGGGGTGCATTAATGTTTTCACTGCAAGTTAATTTATGGCATAATTTGGCGACAGGACACTAGCTGTCAGACGCGAGTGGACACAAATCCTTGCCCCTACACCCGCCAATGTTTGCTCCCAAAAGTTTAGAACATTTTAACGAAATGACAACACACATTTTTCCGCTTTCAATTCCTCTTTTAATGGGACTTCGGCCCTCGTTTAATTGCCTTAAAACAACCTCCACCTGCGGTATAGGGGACGACTCCAGGGGAAAAATTAACATGTTTACTGCTCGTCGCCAGTCTCCTTAACGTTTACTAAGAGTTGGTCCACTCGAAAACCGACTCGAAAAGAATGCTTTTGAATAATTCTACTTGCCGCATGGTGCTGGAAAGCACTTCCACTCTCCACTTCAGGTCCCCTCGGTTACTCGGCTGATGGCTCCGGTAGTGTCTCGTACATGGATAACCAACACTTTGCTGCCTACGGTCAGCCAGGTTGGTAGCCCTTCCTCCCCTCACATTTGCATCGCCTTTCACAGTCTGTGCTACCTCTCCCCGCCCCCAACCCCCCTCCCCACCCTGACTATCAACTTAGCGGTTCGTTTGGAGCCGCCGAATATCGTCCATCTTGTCAAGTTGGTCTGCGAGAACTTTTGTTCGGAATGCAAACTGACTATAGATGTGCATGAGAGGATCAATGAATCGCAACACGTCAGGTGAAAATGTTGTGGTAGGTAGTGATTATGTGGATGACGAGGTGCCACTCCGCCGTGGTCGACGTTGGTTTGCCGGCTGTCCGATGTTTCACATCTCCGTTCTTCCGCCGGAACTCGAAGTCATTCGACCCGTGGTGATGGTACTAAGGTTAACTTGCCATCGGAATTAATGTCATCCACCCAGACAAAACACACATGACACAATGTGTGCATTCGTTAGCCTGTTCGCCTGTTCGCCTGTTCGTCCTCTCTCTCTCCCTCTCTCTCTCGGCCTCGGAATGCTTTGATATATTGCTGGGTGTGCCCGGCAGTTGGTATTTACTTTTGAAGACCCGTTCAATGGTGTACCGAACACCTGCCCGACTGAACCGGCGTGTGCGTCACTATTAAACAGACGCAAATACATCTCTCCTCTCCGCTCCACTCTCCACTCCCCTCCGCTTCACACCGTCCTTGTCTTGCGCACAGACACAGCGCATGCGTCACACTAGACGGATATGCTCACGCCGCTGTGTCCGCATCCATCAATACTGAGGCGGCGGCCAGACGTCGGGCGTGTTAATGGGGATAGCGGCGGCAACGGACGTAGTCTCTGATTTCCACAGTAGCCGCGTAATGCCTGAGTGAGTGCCACTCAACTCCTAGTGGATTGCTTTAAACAGCCCCCTTCTCCGTCCCAGTTTGACCCGGCATGGAAATCGTTGCTTCCATAGCAAAACGGTGGCAGGAGGGCGAAGGTTGGAGTCGGGTGCACGGAGGAGTGCCAAGTTGAAGTCTTTTTTGATTGCAGAGTTCTCTCAAAACTCGGGTCTCTACGCGGCTTTGGCTGCAGCGGCTGTGAGTGGTGGTATGATGGACGGTCGAAACCTCATGGCCACCACCCCGAGCCCCGATCTTACAGGCGCTGTCAGCAACGGAGGAGCCAGTGACTCTGTGCCCTACCCACCCTATCGGTATCCCTCTCGGCCGGGCTACTCGGCAGGTCATTCAGTCGCTGGGGTGTCTGCGGGGACTTTCCCCACCTCGCTCCCGCTCCACAACCCTCCACTAGTGTCGGGTCTATGCGTGGTTCTCCACTCCCTCCGGATACTCTCCGCCTGGGCAGTTCCGGACAGCACAGAATGGCTCACTCCTGGGCGGATATGGGAACTTTTACGGTAGTCAAGACCAACAACAACAACAGCAAGGCCCAAGCTCGGGTCAATCTTCAGCGCCGGGACAGCAACTCAGGAGACAGGCTTCGTTCGGCGGTGGCTTAAATATCAACGCGAATGCCACCGCGAACAGTGAGAACAATTCCTTCGGTGGTAGTGGTGGGGGCAGTGGTGGTGGCGATAGTGGCGCGGCCTTCATGGCTCAGCACCATCACCACCACCATCATCACCATCACCAGCACTCGGACTCGGGACCCATGCAACAGGATATCCACGCAAACTAGTTACTGCTTTACATCTCCGCTCCCTCGCTCCTCTAGATATATATACACACACACACGTTCACACCTGTAACTGTACCACACGATTTCAGATGTCCTTCTCCTCCCCCAATCTCTCGTCCTTCTTCCCCCACTCCGTCTGCTCCCCCTTCTCTCCTCTCAACATCCATTGCACAATTCTTTTCACGCGTATATTCTTACTCCGCCTGGCGCTTGTACAAGAGAGAGAGAGAGACCGACAGACAGACAGACAGACAGCTTCTCTGGTATGTGTACACACCTATGAAAGATACAGATTCTCGGAGAACAGATAGGGTGTGAAGGCGGACCGAATGTTTGTGTGCGTGTGACCTGTAAACATAGGCCTTTTCGTTGGTATACACAGCACTACGCCGGTATTGATATATGTGACGACTCAGTTGTACAGCAAAGTAATCAGCACTGATTACGTTTTTTTGTCTCTCTGCCTACCAGAGATGCGCTGATTAGAGGGCGGTCGAGAGCGTGATGGATTGCCACTCTGCCGACATATCAATCAACAAACCCCAAGTAGACAGCGTGCCGTGTCCTGCTGTCCACTTGCAGGGCATTCGGACGGCTTGAAATGGCGAGGGCGGCGTGTTAGTCGTCCGAAAGGACCTTTTAAACTGAGCTCTCCGTCCTCGTATAGCATGGAGAGAGTGGACGAGACGACCATCTCCAACCGTTGTCATCGTGGAAGGCTTTTGGAGGGCCGCTGGCCGGTCATCTAGCTCGCCGATTGGCTCGCTGGCTGGCTGGCTTTGACAGCTGCGCTCTCGGCCATTAATCATCATGAAATCAACCTCGAGGCATGGAGTGCGGGTGATGGGGTGGATTCGAGGCGGTCCCATCCCCCGTTCCCCATCTTGGCCACCACCGTCCCCTCGGCTTCCCACCCCAAAGCCATGAATCACTTAAGGCAGTGTGCACGTCGAATTAGTCATGGTGGCTTTTGTGCCCGAGGACGAGGCTTGAAGAGGGGAAGCCTTGGAGCGGGGTAGGGTGGGGTGGGGTGGGGTGGGGCGGGGCGGGGCGGGGTGGGAAAGATTCTCCACCTCTCTTTCAGTGACTCAGGCAGCAACAAAACGAAGTATTAGATGCTGCTTCTGCAGTAGCAGCAGCAGTAGTGGCTGCAAGCAAGTCGAAAAAGTGACTGCAAACGACAGTGAAAAATGAAGGATTCGTGTTTTTGTATGGGTGAAGTTACTCCAAGCTTGTCTATGCAATTTTAAAGCTCTGGCTTGACGGGTGGCAGGAAACAGCAGCGTAGCAATGTGCCAAAGTCGAGTGTCGGGGACTCAAATGTGTTTCGACGTGTCTTCCGACAAAAGCCAAGAAATGCCAAGTCGCGGCGGTTTGACGATACTTTTTCCCAATGCACCTGATTCAGGGACGTGAACAAACATCAGGCGGTCTTTCTTTCATTTATTTAATCTCGCGTCCAATACGTCAAAGGCAGCGTTCATTTTGATGAAATAAAAGGCACTTTCCTTGTTGAGAGCCCGGGTGTCCTTGTAACCCGATTCCTCATTCACATGGACGACTGGGAGATCGTGTGATACCGACAACTTATTAGAGGAATGTCCCAGATAAATTTAACCCGTAGAACATCTAACTATCTACTCGTCCTCCTCATGCGGTTACAGCGGAGAACATTATGTCATGAGACCACCACGGACCAGTTTGATGGACAGCGATGTGGACGATGATTGACAAATACTGTCGTCGCGGTATGCCGCCACCTAGAAACTAGCTTACCTTTGTAGTCGTGGCAGACGAAAGCACTTGAAGGGTGAGCCGAAACCGAAAGTGGCCGTGAGGCAGTAAATGGGTGGGAAACGAACCTTTTTTAAAGTGAATAATTGTTCGGCGTAGTGTCAACCTTTCACCTTTTTATTTGCGGTCCGATAGCTTGGGGAGGCATGAGGAGGCGGCACGGCTTCATTAAGATGCCTGACAAATCAGGCCCCTGGGAACTCCACGAGGTGGCGACAAGTTGAGGAGGTCGACAAAGAGATTTAAGGCGTAGAAGGCCTGGAAGCATTACACTTACAGTCTAGGAGTCTTCCGGCCACGCAGACGATTGTAGAGGATGAAGAACCGACGAACAGGGGAACCGGGATTAATGTTGCTTGCTGGTCTCGGAGTCCCTTGTCCAAGGCCGCCTGTAACGATTTCCGTGTGGGCCATGCCATTCCATACCCCTGGGCGATTTCGGCACTTAATTTGGCCTTGCGCCCCTCACGAAGGCTGCCCTCTCGATTTTGCACATGCAGGCGGTGTCCGCGCAAATTTAAACACCACTCGACCGGTTTAGAACTTTTGAGAAACAGACTTTCAGCTCAACCGGTGGCACATGGAAGGGCTACTCCGTGTGTGACTTGCTCTCTGCAATTGCGGAACCAAGCAACGCTATATTTCATAGCTCCTGAAGGCCATCGGCTAAATCTCCTGGAGAATGGGACTTTAGTAGGAGGATGCCATTGTCGAGTAGGACTAGGGCTTTTGTCAAATGCAGACTTCGTTCACAGGGTAGATTATCTGCCGTAACCCTTGGAATTAGCACTTAACCGACGATAGGGGAGGAACGGACGAAGGCCTATTATTAGCGGCAAAGAGAAGACCGGGCCGACTTGGAGGCCATGACGTGCAAATTAAAAACTGCCAACAATGTACAACGCAACAGAGGAATACATAAAATGACTGGATTGGGGCGAAGAAGCACGAAGGCTGCGCACCCGGCCGTAATGGCTCACGCTGAGACTGCATGAATCACGTCGCAATATGAGTCTCCAGCGGGTTGTCAGAGGCGGGCTGGAGCGTATCACACACTCCGCTTCTCATTTTCAAAGCCTCTCCAGCGGCTAATCAAGCAACAACTCGTCCCCAGTCCTAACTGGGGCCGCAAATGCGTGCCCCTCCAGTCAACAGAAGAGCAAATGTACTAACTGGGCGGGTTAAACTTGGCGGCTACATGTACATATATTTTGGGTAGTTTGGGCTATTTAAGCCTTATCAGGTAGCTAAAACGCTTTTCGCAGTAAGTGAAAGGTTATATTTCCACCACCAAAAGATTAGATTCCTTCAGCCCGCTTCCTCCTCCTCCGCACCACCTTTCGAAAATAGCGTCATTGACTTCCCACCCTATGCAAAGCATTCGCCATCGTCCGATCCCATCGGCTGGTCGACCACCTCAGTCCAAGTTTTTCATTGTTCCTCATATAAAAAACGTTATTTCATTTTTCAATTGTACATTTAATGGCCCGAGTTACGCAGTCTCCGCCATCTTTTACCTACGCTTGACAGTGTGGCCCTCAGGCCACGCCTATAACCTCGCCGTCATTCTCTATGCGGATAATAAACTTCCCTCCACACTGGCATTGAAGTATTACGACTGCAGGCAGGGTTTGCGACGCCTAATTTCCAGTGCGGAGCCACCACCTCTTCTGCCGAGCCCAAGAGTCCAGCTTCGACGCTGAAGCCCAGGAGGAGCAACGTACTGCGGCAAGGCGCTCCATCTGCCGCCATTTACTGGCTTTAGTTAACCTGACATCGCGGTTGAAATAGTAAATTTCTCGCCTTCTGGCAGTGTCTATTTGTCCGCCGTTCTTGTCCACTGAGGGCAAGAACAAAATACTCGAAGTTGTTCAAGCGTCTTCGTTGCGAGGGTTGCTGCGACGAGGCTCGCGTTTGTGACAGAGAATTAGGGCAAAAGAGGCGACATTTTTTGTAGGTCTCGAGTCAACCAGATTTCACGCATGTCGTAGGGACAGTTTTTCTCCATTCCTCAGACCCAGTACTTCGAGGATTTCGCCTCACTGTCTGAAATGTCAGGAAAGTCCACTGCTTTCGGTCTCTCACCATTGGTAGAGAGTATTTTGTGCGAATACGCTCGAAAGTGGAGGAAGGAGTTTCTGATCGTCAATGGCTTTTCGCCTGTAATGCCACAGAGCGGGAACGTCTCGGGAAACGGAAGAATAATTAAATATTCATGGAAGCTATTTGTATATGAAAGGCCTTAAAACAAATTTATTAGAGACATACAAATAAAACACCATATTTCATTTACAAAATCACTCTTATTTAAACCTGCCCGTGCCGCTTTATAAGTCAACCCGATCGACAAATTACGTCTCCGTGTAATTGTGGCTAACGACGCCTGGTGCCATTCGATCTACTTTTTCCTTCGACGTTGTCTGACGAGGAGATGCCTTGCCACACCACAGTTGACCCACTTTTCCATCCCAGCAACCATTATTCACGTCCCCCGGGTAATGGGCCCCTCTATAAATCATCCCATCAGGCGTGATGGAAAAACCATATAGAGTGTGAACGAAGGAAAGGGGATGAGGAAAAGGAGGAGGAGGAGGAGGAAGAGGAAGAGGAGGAGGAGGAGGAGGAGGAAACGGAGAGGGGGCAGGAAGGCAGGTATAATCAAGTGAACAGCCCATTAGCTTAGTCCTCCAAAATACCATACCGAAAATTTGGTGAGTGGGGCGCAGCAGAGTCAACGTGGTGACTAATTCCCCGCCCCCAAGGGCGGGAGGATGAAATGCCCACGAGGCCCGATATTAGAAGGGAAAAAAGCGCGAGAACATGGATTCTTCCAAACTCCCATGACCTCTGCTGCCTCATCAACTGCGCTCCAATCCTCCGCAGGCGCTTGGCACATAGTGAGCTCCTTCAATGGTCTTTACTTCGCTGGTACGCACATGAATGGGAGAATTCCTCCTTACCCCGCTCTCCCAGGGCATTAGTTATGTCCCCTTTATGTCAGATGTTTTGTAAAAATTAAAATTTAATATATCTTGCCTAGGCAATTATTTATTCTTCAGCGGAACGCACACACGCTTCATCCTCCCCGCGACTCGCATGGGCACAGCGCCTGCGTCCACTTGGTCGTGACCGCTGCCCGGCGCAAAAATTGTCCCTGGCCCAGCTCGAAGCGTGCCTCACGTTGAGCGAAATATATCAGTCATAGTGTAAACTAAAATGAGATACGAGATGCCGACAGACAGATGTCAATGGCTCTCAGAATGTCTGCGACGGCGAGAAGAAATTTAGGAAGTTGTTGCGCCCACTTGCGAAAGGTGGTGGATAACGGGAAAATTATCCACCGGGGGGATGGGCGAAGAGCTCCCAAGTTCTGCTCGTTCTCTGCCGGCAGGCGAATTACACCAGATTGTACGAAATTTAACTGAGAAACTCTATTAATGCCCAGTGTGGAAAGTCTACGGGGCGGTGGGACGCTTTGGCTGCACTATTCACTTTCACTAAGCCTATTCGGTCTCTAGCCAAAACGCCACAACATCTAATTTTGATTAAATGAGAACCCATTGAATCCCATTTGCCGGTGAAGAGCTTCCAAGGACTGTGTCCGTCGAAATGAGGTCGGTAAACAAAGCGAAGGCATGAGCCGGGACACAATGAGTGTGTTTTCACACGGCGACGTCGTGAAGAGAGAACTTCGGGAGGAAGAAAGGCCGTACATGGTGCGGGAAACGCTGATTTCCATGAGGAGAATGCGGTTTTGCAGGTACTCGGCTCCCCATAATGCTGCAATTGAGGCTGGTAGCGTAAAAAGCGCCTCTCAAAATGAACTAAAGGCAGCCTTTTTGTTTGTTTCAGATAAGCGTGCTTCCACTCGCCATGTATTACAGAGCCTGTTTTTCTGCAAAAACAAATAGAGTTACTACAGCTTAGACGCCAGTGCCGGAGCTGAGTAGTAGTAGGTGGAGGAGGAGGAGGAGGAGGAGGAGGAGGGAGGAGGAGGAGGAGGCGGAGGCAGAGAAGGAAGAGGGGAGTGGGAGGAGGCAGAGAGGAGTCAATTTGCTGATGGAATTTTAGTCCCCTCCCCTCCCCCTCTCCTTTCCCTCGCCCAAATCTCCTCCTCCTCCTCCTCCTCCTCCGCCTCCTCCTCCACCTCCTCCGCCACCTCCTACTCCTCCGCCTTTTCCAGCTCCTTCCCTATTCCCGCCCCTAAAACCCCTCAACTCCCTAAAACCTTGAACGCACGCGCACCACTTAATCATTTCCGTGGGCTTGCTCACGGCTTGATTTACGATCAACTGCGACGTACTGCTGCTTCTGATGCTGAAGCAGAGGCAGCAGCAGCAGTGCTTTCTCACTCGCCTACTCGCTAACTCGTACTATCACTCGATTCGCTTCCCTGGTGTTTGCCTGCCCGGTGGACAGTGTTTTGAGAAGGAAAAACTTGCATTGAGAGCAGACGAGGGTGGGAGAACGAAAAGGAGAACGTGAGCCCACATTTTTGCGAAATGAGAGCAAAAAGCCCTGACCACAATTCTCTTCAAATCGACGTAAATGACTTGATTATATAAGAGAAGGACGTAGAGAGGAGGAAGTAGTTCCGATGGCCAGATGAGATTAGAAGTGTGGCTGAGTCTGCGATCGCATGGGCAATGGGGCAGATCAGAAGCTCCAGCATCAACTGACGTGCCTCAGAGCCCCTTTTTTGGGTGATACCTAGGAAAAATACGTTACCCACCTTAAAGGCGATTCATTGGGGAGAAGTTACGACTGAAAGTAGTCTGAAATACGCCTCATATCCGCCACTTTCAAAGGCCTCTTTCAATTCGAGAACTGATAACTTTTGTCTCGGTAGGACACAGATGAGCTGAATACGCAGAAGGGCATCAAACTCCCTTAGTGTAACTGTGCACCTCGAAGTTGCATCGCCTGAAACATCACACAACATCAACATTCGTTTCGACCTAAGACAAAAGTCGGCAGTAAAAGAAGCAGAACCGGTACCTCTGGGGATGTGACGAGCGGAGTTTCTTGCTTTCCTCCGAAGGAATATCTTTGAACTTGGCAGCCGCTGTGATGCGCCGCAGCGATCATTCCACTCAGGACGCTAACCGTTAGTAGTTGCCGCCTGTGAGCTCTGATATATAGCGGATTTCTGCTGCCCTCCTCCATGTTTCCCATCCAAAAAATTTACAACTTTTGTAAAACATATTACTACTGAATAGCCGATAAGAGTAGCAAGGGACCAACGAAGGATAGCTTCAGTGTCCCGGCTGCCCACCCTCGTCCAGGGCGTAAAAGACAATGCGATCTGGTGAAGTTGATAAGGGAGGGAGAGGGCAACATAGAGTCCCCCTCAATGGGCGCCTTAACTGATACGCAACTTTATTTGAATTTGGTTACATGGCAGATAGAGCTTAAACACATGGAAGAGTGCTTCGGGAGATATGCGAGCCTCAGTAAAAGTAGACTTGAGACGAAAAGAAGAGTCGCCAATATGAAACCGCTTGCCAAAACTAGACGACCGCCTCCTCCCTTGGCAGTAACTGGATCCCCACTTTTGCCTTTCTCCCAGTGCACGACAGCCGACTTTCTTGCTTCTGCAGCCGTTTGATAGGCACCGCGAAGAAGTGATGATGTGTGTTGGATATGCGGGAAAAGGCGTTGGCTCGGGTGAAATTGGCGCGAGACAGGCACCGAGATAATATTACTTGAAATTCCCTCACATATTCTCGCAGCGATGAGAGTCTTATAAATCATAACAACCGAACGAACCTTTGAAATGTTAATCGGCTTTTGTTTACGTCTGGTTCTGTGACGAAACTCTGTGCCTCTTTTTTTCTCTCTCTCTCACGCGCTCTCCGTGCCTGTGTGCGATACACCTGCCAAATCGTTTTCCACCCACCGGCTGAGATGATGGAACTGGCGGTGGAGACGGGACTTACTGTGGCCCCCATGGGTGGGAAAGAAAACAAAGAAAGATAAACACCCTCACGCTTCGTCATGACTGCTGGCCAGACCGGCGCAGATGAGCTGCTATAAAAGGCCCAGACGATACCGGGGTAAATAGAATTACTCAAAACGTGGCTTTTTTTTCTTCCTAATTCCACAGCAAAGAATTTTGCTTAATAGTTAAAATTAGGGCGTATTTTGATGCAGTAATTATTTGCACTTTGTCTTTGTGCTATTAAAAAGCTCAACTAAAAGTAGGGGAGGATTGAGAGATGTTTGCATCTCCCACTCCTCTCCTCGGGCAGCTCGTCTTCTCCGGCCAGCGGCGAATGGATGCCCTCCCGACCGCCGCCGGAAGGCGAGGGAGAGCTCTGCTGTCCTCATCCCCATTACCATACGGTGAAGGTAATCTCCCTGACGTCACCGAACAACACGCATTAATACACACACACCCACACACACCCCAGGCAAGGCGAAGTCGTTTTTTCACCGAATTATGTGCCGCGAAACCGAATAAACTAAGTGGGTCCCACTTTGGCCGAGACGTCTTGTTTTTGCATTAACCAAAAGGACATAAACAAAGACCCCGGAGCCGGAGGTGAGTGATAGTAGTGGCGGTGGCGGTGGTGGTGTGGCTGTGTTACCATCAGCAGCTAGCGACTTCTCGTGAGAACGTCAAGCCATTCCAATCCACCGTGGCGCAAATCCTGCCTTTAAGCAATCAAAGCGTTTTTCAATGAGAATCGCTTGTCCATTCTGTCCCAGGCCACCGGCTCTTGATTGACAGGAAGATTGAGGACTTCGGTGGTAGGAGTGACTTCAAAAAGCGCTCGACCCTCCTCCTGCATCCCCTCCTCACCGGCCCTCCCGAATGTGCCCACAATTTTTTCCGCCTTGACATCCACTTTGTCTGACTGCTCGAGTGCTTGACTTCCCACTCGTCGGGTGGCCACACTGCCATTTGCAGATAAACTCACCGCCGTCCTTTTGAATGCTAGAAAAACACAATTAATCGAGCTTCTCGTTCCACTTTGCTAATTCGCGAAGGCGCCCCCTTAAATTCCCACTTTTGTAATCAGAAGGTAGAGTGGGGAGAAGAGTGAAGCGGAGCCGGACAACTCGTTGCAGATCCACTAATTGGCCCCGAGGGTAACACCTGACACGGGGCAACTTTTTGACATCTGGCAAACACATTAGCATTCAATAATACGACTCGGGTAGAATTACAACTGTGCACCAGCAGGACTCGTTGCCTTTCTCGCCACCTACCCACCGGCAGGACTGGGCCAGTTTTTGTGCATTAAATAGCCCTAATGGAGAGACGAGGGTAGAGGAAAGAGGGCGAGAATTTTGCGAGAAAAACTTATTTTTATTTTGCTCTTTTTCACTACTCCACTCAATTCAAACTTGTCACGATCTAATCGGTCTGTCATCAGTTTGGCCCAGAAGCAGGCACGGCGATAGCGCTGATGAGGGTGATGTTGAGAGTAAAGAGGCAGTGGGGAACGATATCGCGGTTTCCTGTCAGTAATGTCGGATCGCCAGGGGAATGGGGAGTTAGGAGCTGGCGGGAGTGAGAGGCGACCGCGGGGGGGGGAGGCGGAGTGCCGGGAAGATGAGGACTGATGACAGGGAAGGGAAGGGAAGAGGAGGAAAGGGAGAAACACGAGACCAGAAGACCATCATTGTGACTTTTGCGTAGATTCGCTGTTCGAGGTACGACCGTTGAAAAGAATTGAGTGCTGCGCACTTTACTTGCTCAGTGCGCACGGCCAGCATATCTCATTCATCGGTCCTACCTATTTATTATTTCGAAGTTTGTGACAGGGGTTCTGGCACTTTCAAGCCCCTGAACCCTCGTCCTCTGGCCGCGGCGCGGGCAGCGCACCACCCGTCGAACACTACGGATTGTCGGAGGACAGTCGTGGCGGCAGCAGCGGCTTGACTCGCCAGTGAAGTGGTGTCAAATCTCTTTAAAGTCTCGGAAATCGTCTAGAGAGCATCTCCTCGGCTGCACACAAGCATACGCGCTGGGTGAAAAGCCTTTCATGCGACAGAACGCGGAATTTAGCTGTACTTCCCGTTTCAGAATCAAGGCTGTTGATCCAAACCCCGACAATATGGCCTTTTTGAGAGGTCGGAGACGGGTAAGGAGAATGCGTTAGCATACATAGGAACGGAGTTAATTAAACTCAAATAAATATTAATTTACACGAGAATTCTCTCCACCCAACGGGATTTGAGTGTCATAGTTTAGGTGCATGATAAATTGCGGCCTGTCAAGATGAAACTTTTCCTCCTAAAACAACTCCCTTCCAGACCTAGAGTAGGAGAAAAACGAGGTGCTTTTGTCACCAAATCGCCTTCTTTTATGGATGCCTCGCGCGAAATCGCTGCGCCCAGAAGTTGCGTCCACTGCCTGGAAACTCTCGCATTTCCGACTGGAAGTTCGGAAATCTTTTTTATCACTTTGCCAGGGATTTTTTGGCTGTTCATCTCATTACGTTTGGTGTATGAGTTAAGTGGCCATTTGATGGGGTGCTCCAGTGGAAGAACGAAGATGACATGGAATAAATAAAAGCTCTTCGCTAGGAAGACCTCAGCTACTTCGGCGTCCATTCCAACTCTCCTCGGCCCTCGCGTCACCTACCCATCGTCACTTACGGTTCGGCAGACGAAAGGCGTAAAAAAATGTGACTGATTAAGGCGAACAGAAAGCCTCATCAAGATGGTGGTTGGAGGGGGAGTTAAAAGGGGACTCAGTGCTTCATACTCCGCTGATGGTCCCCCTTCATCGCTTCACATTTCACAAGGCTCTACAAGCCTCAGTTGACGCGGCAAATTGGTTGTTGTCAGAGTTACACATCCAGACTGATTTCCTATTCGCTTTCAAAGGCATCCACTCTAGTAAATCTCCGGATGCGAACACGTTGCTATTGTGTTAGGATACGGTGGAGATCGCACGGAGGCGGCTAACGCCGCAGTCGAGAGCAGAAGGGACCTTCCTCGACCGGTTGAAGAGCAAGAAGCGCAAAAGTCCTGCAATGAGGTAATTTCATGGGAAGATCAACGTGTGTAATCAGCCTTAGCCACCACGGCGATCTCTCACCAGTCGGCCGACTAACACTAAGTCGAAGCAGGCCGCCTCCCACGGCTCCCGTTCTCGTGCGGATGCCTCCTTGACGCGGCCCCTGAGCCGTAGGAAGTGATAATTCTAAAACACTCCCAGTGTAACTGCATCGCACCACTTCTGCAGTGTCTCCGAGGGTTTTTTCGCCCACCACTCCCCGATTCATAAGACGCGACGTTAATGGGCAGCGTAAGAAGGTCCTGAAAGCGGCAGAGTTTAGGTCTAATGAGTTGCTTAATTTGCTCTCCCAAAAGTGTCGCCTTCCCCACTTCCACGGCCACCTCGTTCACTTCACTATTTTGCCAATGTGGTTAAATCAGACAACACGGGAGATGTTGATAACTCCAAGTTCTTCCGATATGGGCGCATTTTAAGAAGACTTCTTGAAATCCTGTGCTTCTTCCTCCCTCACCACTCACGGTCACCAGAGCCGCTGTTACTTTTTATTGTTGTGTGATGAAAAGGGAAAAGTGTTTCTTCTTTTTCTAATTTTTATTAGACGCGTCAGTCTGAGTTTCTGCCCCTCACGGTGCCAGTGGTGGCCAAACAGTGGGGCCCACGGTGATGCTCCTAAGATTTGTTGGCCGGGGTAGACAGTCTGTGGAAAAAAGTGTCTGTAGCGGTGCCGCCGGGTGAACCATTCCACTCCGACAACAGATGCACAAATCGCAAAGTGCGTGACAAAGTCAGGTGCAGTTTTTGTACACCGATTTAATGAATCCCAAAGGTTTTCTCGGCCAGAGACATCCCACATTCATCTTTCTCTTACGACTTTTCCACTCAACGACTTAATGCCTTGTGATGAGTTGCCAGCCCTTCGGACCGCTCTCCTTCGACGGCCAGCTACCAGCGGACGCGCCTTTTATAGCTCATACGCCTCCTGGATTCACTGCCAACTTCTGCGCCATTACACGTACCGCGGAGGCCTTAGGCGTTTGCAGTGGAGGCGCCATAGCGACAGCACCATCGGGACGAACATGGAGCCTGACGCCGACGAACTAACAGTAACTGCAGACGGTGCGGGGAGAAAGTGTGCGTCGTGAAGCCAAGGCAGAAGTCGTGTCTGCCGCCAACGAGTCGCCAGTCGTGCAGCCTGCCGGTCCCTAGGAAAAATACGCACCGTCAAGAGAAAGTCACTAACGTCGCCTGAATTGCCATGCATCAATTCTGCTCCGAAATTAGTTGTTATTGTAGGCGCAGAATACCCCTCGATTTTAAGTGTCACTTGCCAAGGAAAATCATGTCGCCATGTCGCTAAAGAGTCACAAATGCCCTTTTTCACTTTCTTTCCTCGCGAAGAGGCCTGTGGCTGAACAGTCGGGGTTGAAGATGATGGTGACAGCTGACCGAGAAGCAGGGATCTGGTCATTTCCACTTCCTCGAAATCTTTCCATTCCGCCTCCGATTGCCACATTTTGTGGTGTGGCTTTCATCTCACTTCATTGATAGTAAAACGTTTTACACTATTCAGACCAGCAAGAGAGGACTTACGACGTATCTATGAAGTAGACATGCCTTCTCGTTTCGTTCGGTGAAAAGGCCATATTTTATACTATCGCCCATTTACGGCATCTGCCCAGTTGTCCCTATGACGAAGGACCGTCGTGAATCTTGCTGGTTAGCCAAAATGAAACCGAATATGGAGAGGGGAAGTTGGTTGTGAAAAATTTCGTAGCCTGTGTGCGTGTCTCTGTGGTAAGAGTGGTGCTTCAAATGTACTTCCTCTGCGCCACACTCTGACCGAGAGGTAATTCCACAACTTGGGCATGGAAGACATGCCTTTAGAGTGTCTGGACGCTGTCCCGCCCCACAGTGTACAGAGGCGGGAGAGAGGCAAGACGTGTCTAAGAGCGCCGTTCCTTCTCCTTCTTTCTCCACATTATTACATCGGATGAACCAGATGACGCCATCCACCACCATGTCCGGCCGTCTGCGTTGTTGTACTAATAAGAAAGTTTATTCCAACTGATATTTGCCCCCAATTTTATGCATGCACATGTGAGCATTTCCCTTACGCACACATGCTTCCGCCTGGCATGGCATGGCATGGCATGGCGTGGCGTGGCGTGGCATATGGGGCTGCGTGTTCCCCTGTCTGGTGCGGCGGCGCACACCCACACACAACAGGCAGGGGCTGGGGGAAGAGTCCGGGAGGCTTGGGGGGTTAAAAATAGGGATTCCATCCATCCCACTGGCCCAACCATTATCCTCCATTTTGAATTTGGATGGAGGCGGAGAGGAACAGTTCACTGCCTTGGTGTCCAGTCCAATCCACGTGCCTGTTCCAGAGATGGCCTGGATGGAGCCAGTGAAAGTGGGCGGCGAGAGAGAGAGAGGATGGGCAACGAAGAATGTGTGTGCGTGTGTGTTTGGGTGTGTGTGTGCACCCTTCATGACTTGAAAATGCCCACGCACACTCGTTCACCAATTTTCGCCCCTCCGCTCGCCCGAGCGTCCGCCCGTCCGCCTGTCCGTCCAACCGTGCGTGCGGGTGCGTGTGCGCAGCTCACAGTGTGGGGTGCAAAGCACACTGTGAACATGATTTAGCTGTCATTTGCACACTTTTAATTTGTTAGTCAAGAACTTACACGCAACTAAACAGCTTATAGCGATCCTCGATCCAAAATTAAACATGGCGGGGGCCCGTATGTTGGGCGGAAGGAGCGGAAGGTAGCGAGGCAGGAGGGCGGGCGAGCAGGCGGCCGGACGGGCCATATTTATTACCTGTACCAGAAGTAAGCGGAAAACACGACCACTGAGGGTGTTTGTCAAAATATTCATGTTTTTACTCAGTGAAGTGGCTTTAACATAATTTGAAAGTGAACCTCATTTTATGGGCAATTTGAGGGAGGAGAAGAGGTTGTTAGTGCAACTCATTTGTCCATGCTGCCGTCACGCCATTCGTGGAGGTCAGAAAAAGTGGACGCCGCGAAATCATCTGCTAACTGGTCAGGCCCGGACGTCCACCCCATCCCCTAAAAACAGCTGGGAATGTAAATTGATAAATTTTTTCTCCCCCATTGCCCTTTTTTTCGCTCCCTCATAGTTGACAGGAACGAAGGCAATTTCTGGCCTGTGGAACGCCCGCAAATGGGTCAAATCAAGTCCAAAGATTGCTTTTTTAAGTGGTCATATCCGCGTTCTTTCCTATCACAGTTCCAAATGAAGTGTGCAAAACCGCAGATGACCACTTAATTACCAAAGGATAGCGAGAATTTCCAACAATCTGCGCAGTAGCGCCGCCAACATTTGTTTTAGAAGAGAGGCGGAATTTTAACGTGTGACAGGGTGGAAGTACTTATGAGCTAGTTGAGATTAAAAAACAGGGTAGCGAAAATGAAGACACTTTGGCACTCTTTTTCTACACTTTTAGCCGTGTCATCTGTCACCCTTTGGGATACCTTTAAAGTGACATGTGATGGTGAAACGCAGCCATCCTCCTCAGTGCCGAAAGGACAATTCGATCATTTTCTTGAAGCCCATTGCGACATGAGGATCAGATCGGCATGCGTTCCAAATTGCCCCTCCGGGTTTTACGGCTGTGTGGCCGCGTTCACTTCATGGCCTGTAGGGAATCTTGCTTTTGCTGGGCCCTGACAGCCCTCCAGGGCTTGTGATCGTCGCTCTCAACTGCGAGAACCCCGGTAGCCACTGTGCTTGTATAGAAAACCCCAAATGTACCAGTTTATTTCTGATAGAGTAACCACACTTCCTCCCGCCAAGCACAAATTCTAGCAACAGCAGTGGCTATGCTAAGAATTGGCGAAATAAGGTTGCTACCGTTTCATTTTAAAAATTGGTATTTCTGGTGTCGCCACCTACCAGCTCTTGGACGCTCTTGCGGAGAGTGGAAAATTGTCTAGTCCCCCACTTCGATGGGCAGGGGAATCCGCCTCCAGACTCAGCGGTCTTTCAGCGTCTTCGGGCGCGGTTCACTTGTTTCGGGCGACAAGGCCCAACTCCGGGTGGTCCTGGTAGCAGAAGTGCTGAAGGATTGCGGTAATAAATTTACACTCGACAAACACTGCAGTGAAGGGAAGGCGGAGAGGCAAATGGAGGCACCAACCGCATTATATATGCCTTCCTGTCTGTGCGCGGTAAATTGAAGTTCCGCTGCAAGCCATGCTCGAACAGGTTTAGAATGCCATTTCATCCTCACTTGATAAAATTCGGACGTGATAATGCGGAGGATTCTTTGTTTCCACACCTGTGTGGCCCCCTCTCGGTGCCACCATGCCAACTACTCCAGTGTCTTTTTTGGCAATTATCCCCAGTCCTCGCGAGACATTTCCCCAGTAGGCGCGACCTTCGCTCCCCCCAATTGACGCCGTCAGATCATTCGGAAATGCAGATTAGGCCTATCCTGCCGCCGCCGATGGCCTTTCAAGGAATTGGGTGACGAGGTTCCCTCACGCCACACCATAACACGACATACTTGGGGTAGACTCTTGTCTCATTCATTTCAGAAGCAAACCTTCCCTTTCACAGACGCCTTACAGGGAATTTCTCTGTTCTGGGCTGAGAGGTGAAGGGCTTTGACATCTCTTCCATCTCTGTGTGACATCCTCCACTGATGCTGTCTGATTCCGTTAGAGGCGGAGCATTCCTCACTGAGATCCTCGCTCCTCTTTTGTAAAATCTTCCCTGGCAATAATATTAGACGTCTGAGAGGAGGTCACCGACCGGTACTTCTTTACCCACGAAACCAATTCCTAAGAGTGTTCATTTCCGTGTAGAGTAAGTCGCCTTAAAGGATTATGACTGCTTTGACAATTTGTCAAGTTAAGTGACTCTTTTAAACTCAAAGTTTGTAAGGCCTTGACGCCTCCCCACGTTATTCATTAAGGTCGAGTAGTAGCAATAAAATTCACACCTAAAAACTGCCATATAACAGAAAGAGACTGCCACCAAGCAAGCTTCTGCATGCCTCGTCCTCCTTCAAATGTCCTTGTGCAGAAAGAAGGTTTAATTACAGGAGGAACGCGCACTAAATATCACCATTCCATCCCATCTCATCCCCCCGCCCAGCCCCGCCCCGCCCCGCCCCGCTTATCAGAGGGGATTTTGCATTCTGTGCACAGACGTCGGAGTAATTGAGAGGACACCGAGAGTGGTGAGTAGATGTAACTGTCAAATGTTTTCTCTCTCGCATTCTCGCCCTCTTGTCCTCCCTCTCTCTCCCCTTCTTACTCTCTCTCTCTCTTCTCTCTCTCTCTCTCTCTCTCTTGCTACCTTTCTCCTTCCCTATCTACCTGCCCGTTCCCCTCCATCCACCTAATAAACATGCTTTTCTTAAGAAGAAGGAGAAACATGGTTGGTGGTGGTGGAGGTGGAGGTGGAGGTGGAGGTGGAGGTGGTGATGGTCGTGGTGGGGTGTGGTTGGGTGGACGGAACAGGGCTCTCGGTCCCCCTGTATGCATAATGAACCCGTCCCTTTTAATTATCACAAACAGCTCCACCTTTTCACACGTGTGTATGGGTGTGTGAGGATAATGGCTGGTTGTCAGAGTGGTGTGTGTGAGGCAGGGGCTTGGGGGAACACAAAGCGACCTGTCAAAGTTGTTGAAACTAGAGTACATCTCAAAGTTTCCCATCTCACTGGGTTCTGGGGCGGAGGACAGCAGAGGGGCGCTGGGGACGAGTTGGGCAATCATTGTTGATAGTAAAGGCGTGCAAATGTCCATGCCCATTTGCACTACCTAAATCGTCCCCTTTTCTCAAGTAATTTTTTCGGGATTTTCAAGGAAGACGGGAATATCGACGGTTCCCCAGCCCTACTCTATTCCGATGGAGGTTTTGTTTATTACTTTATCAGTGCGTCACGCAGTTCTCCACTCGCTGACAGCAATGATAAAATGTCATTGGTGATTACGGCATAAGTTGTGAAGGTGTCCGACAGTTATAACTCGGTCTTAAATTTGTCTCTCTGCGAGTCTTCTGTTTTGCTTTTTCTCCCTTTGAAAATGCTGGAAGTTACACGGCACAGGGGCGAAGTGCACTTGTCGAAGCATTCCACCTTTTCCTCAGTCTGTTACAGACCCTCTCTCCCCAAAATTGGGCGTTAGCAACGAGGATAATGCGTTAAGTGAAATTTGTACACGAAGTCCCTGGAAGACAGTGGGCCTTCGGCATTCATGAGGCACCAAATCGTGGAAGGGGTTGTTTTTTCAAAAAATGACACTCGTTTTGCATCAGCACCATTAAAAGTGAAGGGAAGCTGGGAAGCCTTACTATCCTCCTTCCTACCTGGCGGTCCCCAGTTCCTCTGCTTTGGCGGTGGAACGAAGGGCTCTTGTGAGGTATCAGCGCTACGATGACCGCCTCATTTTATTTCTTCTCTCCATATGTAATGTCGCCTACCGTGGTAATTTATTGGCGAGAAATAACACGCAAGGAAATGGTTGACTTTGGCATCTCCGAGGCGTTAGACTGGAGACTACGTGATAGGGAAGGAGGCTCTCGCGCCATCTTTCGCAGTCCACCCTAATTATGGGCTATAATGTCTAAGAAAAGCGGTACACAGCTTGTCTAAATTTGTAAACACACGTCTACGTCACGGACTGGCCGATGAATCACTGTCCTTCCCCTCCCTCTCCTCCGCCGCCGCCGCCGCCTCCTCCTCCCTCCTCCTCCTCGGTCATATCAATGCGGGTTTTGCATTAGTCTGTCTGTCCGTTCTCACATGTCGCCTATTTGCCAACTAACTCGACATTTGGTGTTGAAAGAACACACATCCTAATCGCTGTCGCCGTGCAAACTCCCCACTTGTGGACTATGAAGCTGCCAACAGCATTAGTAATTCATGCCCGCACTGCTGCCCTCCTGACGACACTTGGAGGCCATTTGAGCGCACGGCATATACAGTGTACTACTATCGGACTCGTCCATGCCCTCGTCCTCCGACGGGGCGCCACATCCTCCACGCAGCCTTCTACCCTTACGTGAGTCTGCAACTCGGCGATCTAGTAAGAGAGGAGGCGGTAGAAGCCCATAATGAGGGCGATTTCATGAGGTTGCCTGCGTTCTCTCTCATCCTTCTCTCCTCATCCGCAACCGAGACGCAGACGCTTGAGGGAGCTGGCTGGTTTTCCTAAGCCATATGGAGGCATAAGATCTCGGAGAAGTTCTGTCTCGCCTGCTGACAGTCTGCAAATTGGTGTACAGATGTGGAAGGTTCAATAGTACCTTTTTACCCTGGAACGACTCAGGAACACTTCCCTCCTGACGACGCCTCGACCACTTCTCGCAGTGGGCGCGAAAACTGCCGAAGGCGACTGCAGCTGAGGCGGCGGCTTCGTGAAGCCCTACAACAACAACGAAACGAGAGGTTAATGCCGAAATGCGTGGAATATAAACCCGTTTTCGGGGATACAGTTTCGAATGAGTGTAAAAAGTTAGAAGTCGAGAGATCCGCCATCTCAGAGAAATGACCATTTTTGCGGCCAGGGTCGAAGTCTTCAGCATCTTCTTTTCAAGGTTATGCTTGCCCAACAACTGAAGGGTGCAATTAAGCGTCTTGGATGAGGAACACCCTACTCCCTTTTCACTTGCCCAAACACCTCTTATTGGCTGAGGGAGAACAAGTGAACTATTCAAGTTGTTCCCCATCCCGTTCACCACAAATGACTTTGACATGCGTGTTGGTGCCATTTTGACTTTCGTTTCTACAACATCACTGGACTAATTCTTCCGTTATTGAAGCATGTGACTGCTCCAAAAAAACCCTGCTGTAAGTAATTTTGACTTGCTGTTGCGTCAGCTTGGACTTTCAGTCAGCATTCAATTCCTCGTTTCGCAGGTATCGTGCCATACTGAGTGGGCACCTTACGAGTTCTCTCTCCTGTCCTCCGGACACTCTAAGCCCACTTTTCTCTGCAATACCCTTTTCTTACCACCGATGAACGCCTCAGGACTCGAGGCAGTAATAGGCGAGGTCGGCGCAAGTGAAAAGAAATCCCAATGTCTCTGGCCAAACGACTCAGGTCGACAAGTGGTATACGCTGCCCACAAAGAGGGACGCCTACCAAAATGCATTAACTTCTGGCACTGTTTCAACCTTTAAGCCCGCCGGAGGGCCAGTATCGAGGGGAAGTCGATTCGATACATCTGAAAATTAGCCTCACGGAGAGGCTTCCCACTATATCAAAGTAACCAAGCGTCCCTGCTCGGAGGCCTTGAAACTACGGAACACATCCATCGTTAATAGCAATCCAAGTTAATCCGTGGGGTCGCGGACTCTTCCACGTCCGTACGACTTTAAGGCGGTGGAGAAGTATTCACCGCCGTGCCTGCCTCCGCCGTTTCGGGGATACCGGACGAAAGTGAAGATGGATAAGTGGACGGGAAGGCTCCGCTCCAGCAGGGAATCTGGTTTCCATGTTGGAGAGCATGGATTAGTTTACATGTGTGACTTAGTTGGTAAATTTGTTAGTGATCAGTTGAGATTCCGTCAGCCCTTTCAAGCCAAAGGCATTCACCTAAAAGGACCTTAGCACGCAGGGAAGAGGTCTAATGTGCTGGAGGCATTATAGAGGACGCGGGGGAGGGTCGAGGGGCGACGTGTTCAAACGGTTGAAATATTCATGCCTCCAAGTGTATCATATTTTCACTAGGGCGTACAAAAGAGGGTTGGAAGGCGAGTGAGTGAGTGAGTGAGTGAGAGTGAATGAATGAATGAGCTAATACTTGATAATGATGCAGTCCTAAAGCGTGATTTATGGACATAAGCAAGGGAGCAAGACGTCGATGGGGATAATTACAACTCCCCGGACCCCAACCCTCCTCATCTATCTCTCCCTTTTCTAGTGCGGTACTAGTGGATGTTGTTATTACAGATACTAAAAGAATGGGCACTCCAATTGGCATTGGAAAGGGGGTGGGGTGGAGGCTGGGCGGAGAGGGGAGGGGAAAAAGAGGGCCAGAGAAATAGAGGCAGAGGGGGAGAGGGGGGGGAAGTTAGACATTAAAAGATGAGTCTTTCCTCTTTGACAAGTTGCTTTGCAAACGCACCAGCTAGCCCCCTGTTTGAAGCTTACTTGTCGGAAGAATGCCGTTCAAAGTATTACTTTGGCCATTAAATATTTCTTACGGCATCTTTCAAGAAGTAGACACAATATAGCTGAGATATTCTTCGTTATTATGTGTCCTAATATTTGACTCGTAAAATGGTTCATTTTGTTGAAAAAAAAAACTTGAAATTCCTGGTTTAGTATCAAGCTCGGATATGTTTAACGACAATTGAGTATAAGAAGGATCTCCGAGAAAAGAATGAGTGACAACACGAGCACACCTCTTCATACTACATCTGTAATCATCACCCACAAAAGATGTCCTCTTTTCGTTAACGGATATTTTTTGACAAAGGCAAAATGAGCTAGTCAAATGGGGTTAATGTCAAATATTCAAACGAATGTCTCGAACTCCTACAGTCCACGTTAGGTCAACCAAACTACCAGTGGCACAAGGGCACATCCAACTCGGTACCAAACTCTACTCACCGAAGAAGTTGAGGAAAATGTGTGTAAAGAATGGGTGGATGAAGAACAATCCATTTTCTTCAAAAGAATGTTCCCCTTTTGTGTATTTTGATATTACCAATTTCAGCATTTCACATGTAAATAGAAAGATTAATGGGGATTGGGATGCAATTAGGGTGGAACTAAACGACCCCACATTTTGGTAGAATCTCCCAAGGGATCCGAAGCGGAAAGTTGTAAGAGACCTGTTCACGGCCAATGCATATGCGTAGCAACACATTTTTAGCGCTGGTAAAGGGAAGAAGAATAAAATCGAAGAAGTAAAATTCGCTGCTCTTTTGCAAAAAATTCTACTATCAGCTTTTAGTAACATCGTGCGTAAGACCTTGGACATCATCTACGCCTCCATTATTGCCATTGTCTAAAGAGACCCGAGTTTGGATCATAAATTCATAGTGTCAACTCCAGATATATAACTCTAAGTTAACTCTTGTTGGCTAATTTACTGACTGGTCTTGCTCTGTTTCGCATGGGACATAATCTAGAAATTGCAGGCCGAGGCTTTATAACACAAAATAAGTAACCACCTGGAAGATTTATAAAGTTTTCAACGTCTTAACCTTGAGGCGGAAGAAAGCTTATTTCCACAAAATCGCGAGCGACAGAAAATCGGAACGACATATGTTGTCGTGGAGCTAACAAGTCACAAACCGGTTAGAAGTGACTTAATAACAAGGGCATGGTAGCATATCTCGTGGGTAAAACTCTGCACATTAATGTCCAAATTGGGGAATATTAACTCAAATCTCACGTCGTTAATAACAATAACTCGGCAGTTATATCATGATGCTAAAAAATAACCTAGATGTAGAAAAATATGTAGCATGATTGATACACCTAAAGAGTACGGAGCCCTGAATTCGAAAGTTTCATGGGTAAGGACACTCGGAATACTAGGTCAAAAATTGAACCATTAATACATGCCATCAAAGTTTTCCCAATAGTAAAAGGCGATTGTTGATATGGCTCTAAGGCCATTTCATTCGATTCACGGTTATTCAAAAGGTCTTCGAAGTCGTACCCTTCTATTGGCGTAATGCTCCACTTTGCATTTATTTGAAAAGGGCTGAATCGGAGGATTAGCATTATGAAGGTTATACTGAACGTTCTACAAGCTTCAGCATTCCTGCGGGAGTGGAGGGATGCAGCAAGCAAGTTAGTGATGTAATTACAGTGACGCTTCGTATGCAAATGCAAATATGTTCTTCCATAGTAAATAAAATTTAAGGAATGCAAGGGCCGTGTGCGATGCTGATGTTCTTTTGTCGACTCTAATATTAAGGCGAGGCCTGTTTTTATTTTATTTAAAATCCCGCGGGTCTCAAATAACCGGTACCGTGTGTACCATGAACCTTGAGCTTTTGGGTACTCCCCTTCATAATATGCAGCTGCACTGCCTTAGTTTTCTTCACTTTACAGCATTGTAGTCTTTACAACTAGCGGAGATAGGCTCTGCTTATTTTGCTTGTTGACTTGTTCTAATATTTGTAGAGGCCTTTCATCAAAATTACCCGGAGGCGGCAGACGGTCACCTTGAAAGAATTAAAAAAGATGAATCTGGGGGATGTGCAACTTTCGTTGTTACAATTTATTTCAACCGACCCGGAACTTTGGTGGCTGTCGGATGCAATGATGGCCGTATTGAAATCTGGGACTTCGTCACTCGCCGCATTGCGAAAATAATTGTGGCGCATTCACATCCAGTTTGCTCGATCTGGTAACGCTTGTGATGTCCGACCACTTTCCCTTTTTCATGGCTTACTCTTATTTTCTAATCACTTCTGTCAGTTGGAGTCGAAACAGTCGTCAACTTCTGAGTGCTTCAACTGACAACACCGTCTCAATTTGGAACGTCGTGACTGGTGAGTGCGAACGGACCTTCACTTTCCCTTGCCCCGTCATGAAAGTGCAGTTCAACCCTCGGAATGCAACTGAAATTCTTGTCTGCCCACTCCGTCATCCCCCGGTCTTGGTGGATGTTATCTCCGGGAAGCCTACAATTCTCAAACAGGAAGACGAAGTTAGATGTGGTTTGAAGGAATCTTTCTTAGGCTTTTCTTTGGATGATATCATTTAAGACCTCTAGTATCAATAAGAGGGAAGCTATTTGCCTAATACCATATCACTGCCTTTATGGCACCATGTTCTACATTATCCTTTAAACTAATTTCTTCTGTTTTACTTCATTGTAAATTGCAGAGTGATCCTAGTGTTGCCGCTTCTTATGATCATCGCGGAACACACATATACACCGGAAATTCTAAGGGCAAAGTAAGTCACTAATCATTCAAAAGCGAATATGTGTCTTGAAGGTAGCTCACCATTTCATCAACTGGAGCACTGTTATGCGACTCACTAATTCATGGATTGTCGTTGGGCCGTCCTGATGTTGATTTCAACTATTAATCCTCCTAATTTTTCTTCCAGGTTTATATATATGACACTAAGACGTTGAAATTGGTAAACCAATTTCGTTCCATCTCAACGGCCACCAATGCAGCCATAAAATCCATTGAATTCTCGAGGCGTGGGGAGTAGGTTAAATTAATCACCATTCTAATTTCTTCGACAGCCTCTCATTTTGCCCTCTCATTTTGTCTTAGCTTTTTCCTTCTTAACTGCGCCGATCGTTTCATTCGCATTTACAATTGTTCTGATGCTTTGGAGTCCTCAGAACCTGAGCCTTTGCAAAAGCTTCGTGATCTTGTTACCGGGTAGGTTACAAAGTTTTGCCCTACCAACCTCATCTCGTACCTGAATAAATTTTTCGCTTGCTTTGTGGTCCGAATAATGAAATTTCTGATATTCAATCTTCTGTAGAAGTCACTGGCGCAGGTGCTGCTTTTCCGGTGATGGGGAATTCGTTTGCGCGGGTTCAATGAAACAGCATTCTATTTATATTTGGGAGCGAGCTAGTGGTACCCTCTTCAAGATTCTTCACGGCCAGAAGGGAGAAACGCTGTTGGATGTCGTCTGGCATCCCTTGCGTCCGATTATTGTGTCCGTCTCCAACTCAATCACCAAAGAACAAATTTCGATTTGGGCACAGACGCAAGTGGTGAGTACAGATTATAATTATTGCATTATTTATTTGTTATCAACTAACCAACATTATTTGCACACCTATTTCACACTTTTTTACCTCATCTTTGGCGTTATAGATTCACACTTTATCAACGATTTGGGGCTTAGTATTTTAGTGACACGTTCTCAAACTTATCAAAATATCATGAAACGTGGAAGTCTTTGTTAAGATGTGACAAAATAGTAGGAAATCATGTAGTTCAACTAAGCAGACGCTTTTTACAAGACTCTCATTTTAGCAAAATTGGTCTGCCTTCGCACCCGACTTTAAGGAACTTGATGAAAATGTGGAATATGAGGAACGTGAATCAGAATTTGACTTGGAGGACGAAGACAAAATTGAAGACGAAAAGACTGGTAGGTTCTGTTATGTATTCATCCTCCCACTACCTCTTAAATCGCACCAAGTGAAATAATTGCTTTTATAAAAGTCAAATTTTTACATAAGTTAGTAGTTCGGAGATTCTGTTCATACTTTTATACCTTATCGGTTGAGTCTTGGATACTTTAACCATATGTGTTTTCTGCTCCTGCCACCGATTTCCCCTTTCTCGATTAGACGACATCGAGCAGGACATTGTAGTCGATGTGGAAACAGTTGAACCGGTGGCTGCGTTATTGAGCAGGTTTGTGTAATTTTTTCAGATTATGTGACATAATGCTTTTGGTATTTCCTATGACTTAGTTAGCCGTTAGCAAAATTTTCCGATTTCAACAAACATTATGAATGACTATTTTCAGTCATGGAAAAATATTGAGAAAATTTTGCATCTAACCCTATTTAGCGACGAAGAAAGGGAGCCAGAAGACATTCTCATGTTCCTTTCCATTTCCCCCGACGTCGATAATCCTGACGAATTGTCTGGCGGGGAGGAGCAATCGGTCTCAACAGCGGAAGCACAAAAGTCCTGTGGTGGTTCTCCTACATCTTCAAAACGCGCCAAAATGGTCGAAAAATCCACTCCCGCCCATCCTTCTCAAGCCTGCACCATCGACCTTCCCGATGCACCCACAGATGAGGTTTGATAAATACTCTACTTATTTACGTTTTAGTAGTGATAATCTATTTGCTGTGTTGCCCCTCAGGTGCATCCATTGGTGGGCGTTCCTAAGAAACATGGCGGAAGTAAATCTGCTTCAGGCCATAGTTACGCCAGCAGCAACAAAGGCGGTGAACTTTCGGATGCTGGATCATTTCGCAAGGGTCGAAATCGAACAAGAAAATGACAGATCATTCCCTGTAAAACCTCTACCTCCTATCGTGTTATGCAGCTTTTTGTATACAAAATAACACCCGCCGTAACGCCTTGTTTCATTCACGTTTTGGCCCATTCGACACTTAAACTCTCTGAATATTGGTCTACACACCGAATTTGGGAATTCGCACAGCCAGGCTTTACTTCAGATACCCCGCCATTCCAGTTATATTTGAGGACGAATGCTCTTAATGTAACCAAAGTTATCGGTGATTTTCAAGTCTTGCTCGGGGTCGAATCCTTTCGTTTGTAGCATTTTTTAACACAGTTATGCGAAATTTTGGCTGACAGCCGAGGCGGCCTGCCTTATAATCTACTTTGTGAGCAGTCAGTTTAGTCCCAAAACAGAAGAGGGCATCATTCAAGAGCATATATACACTAGGTCGGACGCTTGTAATCGACGTTTCGGTACCTACAATGTCGACCACACATTGCTGGTCATTGCAGGTCCCACTTTCATGACTACGATCAAGCGCTGATAATAACCGAGAAGTTTGTTTTTAGAATTTATTCAGAAAAACGACCGGAAAAGTGTAACGTAGTGTATGTGGGCCGTACCACTAATGACGCAAGTAATTTACTGTACGAAAACACATGTAGGCGTGTATGTATATATATAATATATGTATATATAAGGGTTAAAAGGTTCAGCAATGATGGGATTTAGCAAAGCACGTTACGAGTGTGAATGTATACAAGGGTAAATGAAGACAGGTAGATGAAATCGAAGTAACCACGGAGTCGTCTGTACACGTGGGGCGGTGGAGGAGGGAAGTGAATGAACAGTATCAGTAGGTGATTTCGTATATAGAAGCTCGCCTATCCCCACTGCCTGTGACTAAATGCCGATCATCCGACGAGATATCGCAGCTCAAAACGGAAAGGCTCTCCTTTACCCTAAATAAATTAGCACCCCACGGGGGCCTCCAGGCATTGAGCCAAGAGTCTTTACCCGTGGAGGCAAACCAAGTTCCCGAGTGGGCGAATTTCAGCGACAATACACAACTCTCGTGCATTCGTAGCCGGTATCGGTCAGCACGGCAGGGAGCGAACAGCTCAATCTCATCTGATTCCATGCCCGCGGCCACCCACTCCTCAGTCGGCGATTTGGCCAGGGAAAAGATCTGTGAGTTGAAATTGAATTGTGCCACCTGCTGGTGAGTCTCACGGATGTCCCAACTGCGCACTGTCTTGTCCAACCCGCCAGTCCAAAGTTGGGCACCGTCCGAGTTCAAATCTACACACGACGCACCGTCTCCATGGCCGTGTAACCGCCGAACTTGAGTCTGGTTGTGCAGATCCCAGACCGAAATTATGCCATCTGATTGGCAAAAATAGCAAACTTTGCTATCGTTTGACACCGCCACGGCATAGCACGCCTGCACGCCAATGTCTATTTCGCCCTTTGGTCGCGGTGTCGGTCCACCCATATCCCAAATACTCACTACGTTGGCTTCTCCACCGACAACCAATAGGTTGCCTTCCTACAATTAAAGAAATTTTCACCGTTATTGTAGGCCACTTTAGGCCGCTTTAAAGCAAAAATAAAGGATACGAACCTGACCCATCTTGATGGAACGGATGTAGTTCCCACCTTGGAGACAATCCATGGTGGCAAGAGCGTTCTTCGACAAGGTTGGAGCTCCTTCAGCCGTGGCTGCACTTAGGTCCCATAGCTTCACGGTGCCCTTCCCACCAGTGTAAATGTGTCGAGTTGAGCTGTTGATCATCACCGCGCAGACAACTTCGCCATGCTCAATCGTTTGGATGACCTTAGTGGAGTGTGGAATTCCCGGACCTGAGCACGCCTCCGAGGGCACATTAATAGGAGCCGGTGCTTGGCCCTCCGCGTAGACGAATGCGTAGGGTCTGTTATCATAGAGATAATAAAAAAGGGAAATCAGTGAAAATAAAAATTAATCCGGCCTGTAGAGGTAAGATGAAGTGCAGAGGATCTTCACAATTGTCTGTTTACGCCAGGTTAAAAGTGAATCGCCCTCACCGTCCCCTAAATGCATAGAGAGAAGAGATAGACCTAGCTTTTAGCAAGACGGAGAAGAGGGAGAGAGAATTGATTTACCACCACCACCGCCACCCCCAAGCGGCGTGGCTAGTGGGCGAGGGAGGGGCAGAAGGGAGGCATGTTTAAAGTGCTTCCCCACGCAAAGAGAAAGAGGGGGTGTGTGTGTGTGCACGCGTGCACACACACACACACATCCACAACCACCACCTTCTGTTTTCTAGCCCAGCCCAGCCCGGCCCGGCCCGGCCCAGCCCAGCCCAGCCCAGTCCAACCCAAGCTAAACCACTCCACCCTTCGCCTCGCCTCGCCTCGCCTCCCTTCCCATCAGAGAAGCAGAGGCGTGGTAGGAGAGGATAGGAGAGGGGAGGGGAAGGGAGGGGCATCTTCTTCAGCAGCAGCGTTGCAAAAACGGCCCTCCACACTGCACAGCGCAGCAGGAGAGGAGGGGGACGGAGGGTGAGGGGTGGGGGTGAGGTGCGCGTCTGCGTGATGTAATCTGTCTATCACTGCTGGGTGCGCACACACACGCACACTCTGCTACTGCTGCCGCCGCCAGCTGTTTTTATTCCCCTGGGGTGGAGATGAGGGGGAGAGAGCGGAGAAAAGGAAGGGTGGAGGCAGAGGTGATGGGGTGACACGCACCCGTACCCACTCACCATCGCCGCCCTCATCATCACCATCATCAGCACCACCAGCAGCAGCAGCAGTAACCGTGGCCCTACGCCTGCCTCCTGGCCGTGACTTTTAAGCCTCCGCATTTGTCGGTAAAATGAGAGATGGAGGATTCACAGATATGGGTTACGTGATTATGTCTCCTCCTACTCCTCCTCCTCCGCCTGCGCCTCCTTCCCCTAGTAGTAACGTAGACGAATCACATCGCATTGCTAGTCGAAGGTTTCAGGAAGAGGTGAGTTGAGAAGCATCCGTGCAGCCCCTCTTTTCCCCCTTCTGACTCATTCATTAATAATTCACAGACATAGAGATGGAAAGAGACTGCTCACTTATTCATGTCAAGCCAACTCGGCTCTGGCCACTGTTTGTTCATCCTTTCCTTTCCTTTTTTCTCTCTCTCTCTCTCTCTCTCTCTCTCTCTCTCTCGATTTTCGCACGAGTTTGTAAAAAAGGTAGAGTAGTGATAAGAATCCACTCATTGCTGGGCAACTCCTCTTTCCAGTGGAAAAACAATGCCTTTAATACTTCAGCCCTGGAAGTAGTGGCGAGCTGAAGGATGTGGAAATACAAGCAATACATACAACGATCTTTAACGGATGAAGTAAGATAATATTAAAATATTATTCCCGTTTTATATTCCAAGACAGTGAAGAGTGCTACAATCTTTCCCTACGTTCATAAAATCTGAAAAATCACTGTAAATAGGTGCCTCTTATGAACAATGGAGATTTTGCCAAAAGCTGTATTGAGAAATGCAAAAAAATCGCTGTGGAAACAGATAAAAAGACCCAATTTTATGAGTCTCACTTTATTGTTTTATTATCATCTGGGAGGAAAAAGATAGTAAAACAAGTAGCCATTTGGGAAGGAGGCGCCACTATTTACAAACGTTAATGGAGAGACTCCACCACCTTCCTTTAGCCCCACTTTGAAGATTCCATTGTCACTTCATTCTCATGCTAGGCCCGATTCGAATTAGTCTTATTTGCTGCTGACTTGCCTCTCCGAGTTGATTTAGGCGACAATTATGACAGTCTGCATAACAAACACCATCGACAATATGCTGATCACCATTGTAGCATTAACTTAGACGTTCATGCGCGTTCACACACACAAAAAAAAACGTTCAAATGGAGTGAGGTACCGATGCTTTTTTTGATTATCGTAGCCAAGGAATGACCAAGTGAAAAGATCAACACGTTATCCTCGTGAGATCATTTCTGGCTGTGTTTTCCATCCAATTTTCGCTTGGCTCTTCACACACACCCACCCACAGTCCCCTCTCGCCCCGCCTTGCCTACCACCACCGAAGGCCTACGATGGATGAGTGGACGGTTGCGCGTATGGGCGGGTGGGTGAGTAGGGGAGGAAAAGCAGACAGAAAAGAAGGGGAGAGGGGGCGAGGGGGAGTGGGAGGGCTGCTTGGCTCGTCTGTGTGGTGGTGCGTACAACCCTCTCACTGGCCGGATGTTTGTAGGCGGCCAGGCCTGTGTGTACGTACGTATGTACGCGTGCGCGTTAATAATTATTAGTCTAGTGCGTGTTGGGCAATGTGAGAAACACGAGGAGAGGGAGACAGAGAGAGATGGGGGCTCTGATAACACTCTCCTTTTGCATACCGAAGTAAACTCGCCACCGGGAGCAGGAATTTGGCCTTCTTGTTTATCAAAACCCCATTGTTTGAGCCTTCGCCAGAAACTTGTGTGATAAAAACACTTTCAAGTGGCTTGTTACAGTGCTACCAAGAAATATGGGTGAATCCTATCACAAAATCTATTTATTGAAGTAGTGAACTTACGTAGCTTTAAGTCTTTAATTGAGAAAAGCGAATATTCTACCATAATTCTTCATTGAAGTTAATTTTCCCTCTCCCACGTCTCTACCTCCCCTCGACACGCAAACGATCGTGCAGACGGGATCGTAAAAAAAGGAGAGGAGGAGGGGCAGGAGCAGGAGGAGATGAGGTGGCGGACGATACTAGGACAAAGAGAAGACGAGGCGAGGAGGGTCGAAAGCTGAGCAACACACGCACACACGCACGAAGGGAGAAAAGAGGGCGGAGGGAAGAACTGTCCAATTCCGACAAACTGCCTCATCTTTCTCCTCCTTCGCCTCCACCATTCCTCCGTCTCCTTTTTTCAACACTTTGTCAGCACGCGTGCTTACGCACACACACACACACACACACACACACAAAATGCCACGTTGGGAGAACAAAGGAGGCGCGGATACGGGGTGGATGTGAAGCCGCGCGCGTTGTGCACTTGGCTCTCCCTACTTCTTTTCAGGTCTTCCTTCGCTTAGCTTTTTTTTCCTGTGCTCCCAACCTTTCCTGTTCTCTTCTTTAGCCGCCCCAAAGTCAATTTAGCCTCCCACTCTAGATTGTTCTCTCTCTCTCTCTCTCTCTCTCTCTCTCTCCCCTTCTTTCCAGTTAAATTTTTCCCCCGTCTACCCCCCACGCGCACCCTAAGATGATCCCGCCTCCAAGGCAGCAGAGTAAGAGTAACTGAAGCGGGCTGACGACTGACATTGTCCCACACTCGGAGAGGTTAGGTCAATCAATGCATGAGAGCATAACTTACGCTCGTCCCGTTGCCAACGCAGAAGTTCGGAAATTGCAATCGAAGGAAATCTGCAAGTTAAGGGTGAAGAACGAAAACTAGGAATGCTAAGTTGGTAACACTTTTCGGCAAAGTATCAACAAAAATAGACAACAATTGATATTACAAAGTAAAAGGTGTGAGAATACCTACCGGTGGAATGGACCCGGGAGAAGCTCCGGGAGGTCTCAGAAAGTTAGGAGGCGGAGGAGGCGGGGGAGCAGCCACACCAGGCGGGAGAGGACCAGGGAAGCGGGAGAGGAGGGAGGGATGCGTGGGGGTAGACGTCAGGAGTCCGGGAAGACCTGTTGGAGGCGGACCTCCCGGAAATGTTGCCATGGAAGCGGGAAGGGCTGGTGTGGTTGGAGATGCTCCCGTCAGGAAGGGAGGTATCGCTGCCACTGAGGCCAGTGAAGGCATTGCTTCACCTACAAGGGAATATAAGGGTGACCTAAAAGCAGTAGGAGGTTACTCGAGTCTCTAAACAATATATCCTACTAAACAGCCCACGAGACTGATGAATGATGATCAAAAGGATGTTTAAAAGATGGGAGAAACGCCCTCAGCTTAATTAACAAACAAATTCATCAGCGAGTAACCTTCGTGGAATTTCAAAATAGCCATGAGGGAGTGTTGGAAGGCGTGGTCTTCTAGACCGCGCGAACAATCATACTACTTCAAGAGACTAAGGTGCAGAATATCGGCGACATGGGAAATCGGTCCAGACAATGGAGGCAGCAAAGTGGAATTCGACCTTATTTCTGTTTCAGAAAAGGTTAATTGTGTTATACTGGGAAACGGGAGGAGTTGTTAACATCAGAGATGGGTCTGATAGACACTACCCAACGCCGACTGTGTACACTTTGTATTGTAAATAGGCTAAATACTCCCGTTTTTAAATGTAGCGGGGCAATTAATTAGGGTGGAAACAAGGGCGCCATTTTGCACTACTTAAAAGCGTCGAGTAGAAGAGGCTGTTCGATCTTTTTGAATCGGAAAGACTAAAAAAATTACTTCTTCGGAGCACAAATAGTGTTTGTTGCAGTGATTGTCTTGGTATTAAAATACTTTTGAAACGTAGACTAGCAAAGCGGGTTGTCGGAAGAGCAAACACAACAAAGGGCGAGGGAGAACCCACCCTTGTTTCAAACGAAAAGGAGTTACAATCTAACTCGGTGGCCACAACAGGGCTCCCCGCTTCGGGCTCCTCGCTTCGATGCGTTTTTTGTGCGTATCCTGAATAATACAGTTCTCACCGCTCGGAAGAGAAAAGTAATGTTCTGGAATGATAATTGGCAATCCGAAGGAAGATGGGCTGAGCACGCACACACGCCTCAACGCAGCCGGCGGTGGTGGCGATGTTAATCCAAACGCGTTCGCCTGGTCGCCCACCCGCCCAAGGCTGACTGACTAGTCGTAAGGAGAGGAGGGGGAAAGGAGGGAGACAGGGGGACGAGGGGAAGATTATTCCCTCGGGGGCACTCACACTAAGCCACTGAAACGTGATGTCGTGATGGTCGGAGGGGAGGTGAAGGGGGAGGATGGGAGCCAGATACAATCAATCCACCCTCCAAACGCGTTTCATCGTCGTCTGAGTTAATGAAAAAGGGGAGAAACATAAATACGGGAGGGAGTGACCTCATGCAGTGGAACGTTGATGAGAGAAGAATCTCGCCACCCAAGACCATAATACCGAAAGGTAATAGTCGCCAAATGTTTCGAAGAAAGGCCGAGTGGGCAACCTCTCGAGCAAGTAAAAACGGTAGAATTACTGACCTGAGTTAACTGAAGAAAAAACTGCCCTGAATAGGCATGGAAACGGAGACAATCCGACCAAGAGCGCTGACACATCTCTGACTCCCACCACTATTCTACCATTCCTCCATTTTTGTCCGCCCGCCCGCCCGCCGGCCCGCCCCTCTGTATGTAACATTTGTGTTCTACTGTTTGTCTATTCGGACACCACCACCACCACCGCTACCATTGCTGGCAGGAGGAGGAGGAGGAGGAGGAGGAGGAGGAGGTGGAGAAGGGTAGTGGCATCAGCTAAAACGACCTAGCGCACGCCGCGGATGTGTGTGTGCACAGTAGGGGAAAAACAGTCGCGTAGCATCATGCATCACCCCTCCCATCTCTGCCTCGACTCCCACCAACCCGTCCATCCGTCCGTCCGCCCGCCCGCCCGCCTGCCTGCCCGCCCGTCCCTCCGTCCACCCAACCACCCACCCGCCCACTCTCTCTCTTTATTGCGCCACACTCCGGCCACCACCACCATCAAACTCCCCTCCCCTCCCCCCTCCAGTCCCCTGCTCCTCCCTCCTCCCCCTCCGTCGTGTCAGAATCCATCTGTGTGTGTGTGTGTGTGTACGTGAGTGGGGAGAGACGAATGGATGGCTGTCCGGGTAAGGTGGGTGGGGTGCGGCCGGGCGGGCCGGGTGGGGTGGGGGGGGCGGGGCGGGGCGGGCGGGCCTGGGCACAGACTATGCACTACGCACGCAAGTAGCGCGCGAAACTGTCATCAGAACTGGGTCGTCCGGACGCACGCACGCACGCGCGTGCACGCACCATTAGCAGACGCACACGGACACACACACGCACGCACGCGCACACACTGGTGCGGTCACACACATCGTGAGGCTGGGCTCTGGGTGTCTGTCTCGCCTCTTGGGGCACATCGAAGACGGTTACAGAATATTCCTCTAGCCATGACGATAGCAGCAGCACGAGGTTAAAAAAATCGACTTACCGCAGAACAGTTTAAGAAGTCAAAAGGATTTGGAAAGCCTAAAATAGGGCTTAATCCGTCGCCTTATAAAGCGATTAATGTTTTCCTTCTTATATGTTGCGAGAGGTGATATAACGTATGTAAACATAAGCATACACGCTAATCGAGAAAAACAGTTCAAAAGTGGTCATGTGGGTGAAGAATGGTGCCCCGAGACACCACTTCAATCCAATAAACAGAGCAAACGCGTACGTATCTCTTTAAAACAATTATGCTTTAGTCGAAAGCATTTGTGATAAGAGAACCCTTAACACATACACACATACACACACACACACTACATAAAGGGGCTGAAATAAAAAGGTGACTCGTCGTCTTAAATTCCCACGAAAACACGTACAAGCACACTAATTACCGTCTGAAAGTTTTGCCTACCCCTCTTCCTTCGCTCCGACCAGCCCTGATGAGAATGTGACCCGCGCAGCTACTAAACCTTGTCAGATTAGAGACCAATGCGAAGACCGAAGAAGTCTATGGTTTTGAAACTTCTCTCACCAGATCTTACACATGGTACATGTACAAGTTGACCGGGTCACACCATGATGAATAAACTCGACAAATGCAGGTAGAACATCCACAGTTCACAAGTTGGTAAACTAGGAGACAGGCCATTGTGGCACTGGTAGCAGAAAACCAAGAACGAGTATAGGATAGCACATAGAGAGTTGCGAGATAACGAAAAGAAAAAGAAGAAAAAACAACTCTGCTCCTTCCTCCGTGTGCACACACGCACGCACCTACGCGCGCGCGCACACACATACGCACAGAGCGCGTCAGCGGCGTGCTTGTGTGCCCACCGAGGCGAGAAAGGGGGAAGGGGTAGTGGCGTAACCCCCTCATCCTCATCCTCACCCTCACCACCACCACCGCCATCACCCCTCCCCCTCCCTCTACCTCCTCATTTCCAGGGGTGAGTCAGACGAGAGGGAGTGGGAGGGAAAAGAGAGATGGGTGGGACGGTTTGTTGGATGACGGTTAGAGGGGCAATCGTAGCTAGTCACGCCCGGGCTGTTCGACTAAATGATGAGTTGCTGCCTCCCCCAGAGGATTTGAGGCATAAGAGTGAATTGATCACTCACCGATAGGGGTTGAAGTCACGGGAAGCTGATTACCAGTGGAAGTGGATGCCTTGGGCGAAGAGGCGGCTGCTGCGATGGCATTATTCGTCGATGAAAGGGATGTGCCGAGGTTGAGAGCAGTAGGCGACAGAGGCGATCGGTTTTCCCCGTTGCCATTCGGGTTAACACTGTTGATTGGAGACGAGGTCTTATTGCGCTACAAAAAAAATCAAAGGCTCAAATGGCGCTGATTCCGTCTAATTCCCATAAGACGCAACAGGCGTGTGAAATTTCCGGACACGGCCGTAGTAGTACGAGTGTGTATGTGTGCGTGCCTTTCTACAGATGACCCTCATCAATATTAATCCCATCACTGCCGCGGCTAGCATTCAGCTGCACCCACACACGCTAGCGCACTATAAATTAGCCTCCTTTAATTGACCTCTATTGCTTCTTGACAAATTAAACAGGAGGCCAGTCTCACGCACTCACACACAAAAGGAGCCACGCTCGACGAGTAAGCGTCGGCAGACGGCTGACCTGCGGTGACAGCGCTTGGAAGACGAGGGAGGGACTGTCGGTCGGTCGGTCGGGTAGGCGGGCGGGGTGGGGGGGAAGGGAAGGGGAGTGGAGGGCGTAGCAACTATTTTAGGCCAGGGAAAATGAGGGGTGTGTGGTTAACTAACCTCGAGTTTCACTTCGTTACCACAGCTGCCACCGCTGCCCCCGCCGTTTTCGTGTGGACTGTGCTCTGTCCCTGTTGACGAGCCGTTCATCACGATGTCCTTAGGAGGGAGAACAGAGAGCAGAGTAAGCACGGTCCTGTCAAGATGAGCTCAGACAGCCATGCCATGTGGATTCCATTCTTACTCGAACGAATAATTCCTTCTTTGTTTTTTAAGTAAGCATACTCCAACCTTACTGCGTTCGACCATAGAGAAAAGGTAAAAAACTCATGCAAGTGTTTGACAATGTTCGGGGCTAAAGGCATTACTCGATTACCAACATGGGGAGAGGGAACAATGAGGCCATAAACTTGGGTTAAGGGGAGGAAGCAGACTTCAGTCAAGGTCTCGCCCTTAGCAATAAACAGTCTTTTATTAATGTTTCCATTATCATTATGAATAATTTCGGTATCGAAGGCCAGTGATCGCCTAGGTTGTTGCCACAAAATAAGAGATGTGAGAATGGCAATCACAGAGGGGCAATTGATCAGATTTATGTCTAAAATCGTGTTACACAAAAATTAAGAAAGAGCGGATATGAATTTGTGCGCGCAGGAGTGCACTAATCATATCAGAACTGGGAGTACCATGGGTGTGACAATAAACGTCTAATATTGCTTAGAATGATGCGAAAAAGTGGAAGTCTGTCAATGATGAAATGAAAGTGATCCACCTAATAAGGAGGAAAGGCTACACATCGTTTGCGACATGCCGCAACGTCAAGTGGAGATAAATAGGCCGTTGTGCATAACACACGGATTTACTGAGATGATGTGTAGACAAGAGGAACAGACACACACACACACACACACACACACACACAACAAAGGTGGCAGTTTTGGAGGTGAATGCATCGCAAGAGGTGGGGGTGAGGTGTGGCGGGGGCAGGGGCAGGGGGAAAGCAAAAAACGAGCTTACTCGTTTGGCGTTGTAGTTGATGTGGTTGGCACCATTTAGGAGTTCTGAATCACTCTTAGCTTCTTCGTTTAGCTAAAAAAGGGAGGCGATTACCTTCCGTTCAGAGCTGTTACAGACAGACTCAGAGAGAGTCTTCATTCAGAGTTAATTTGCTCCATCGCACGCGTGTGTGTGTGGGTACGAGGTGTGTAGTGAAAACGAATCTGGAGTGCACACGGGTTCGGTTTGTTTTTAAAGAAACAAAACACAGTAGAAGCAAGAATGTAGAGCATAAACAAAACCATTTGGGCTTATTTAGCGTCAAATGAAGGTGGCAGTTAGCCAATCCGAGGTCAAAAGTTCAACAACAAGTACATCGACGATCCAGAAGGGACAGAGAGGAAGGGCTGGGACAACAATTAGCCTTTGCAAGATCCAAATAGCGTGGAACCCTAAACGGATGGTAAACTGCGGTGGTGATCTATCTTACACACACAAGCGGGTACCAAGTGTACATTTGCATTTCGTGAAGGTGGTGGTAGCGGGGGAGGAGGAACAAAAGTATCAACAGCGGAGGTACGCACACACAAACACACAGACATACGCAAGCAGCATTTAGACGTTGATTTTTGTGCGGTTCTAGCGCTTTTTCTTCCTTCACTCCTCCGCGCTTTGAACGCGTTCGTGTATAGGTGTGCGAGTGTACACACATCCAAGTTTACCCTTCAGACACATACACAAGCACGTGTACACGCCACCTAAATAATCATCCACGTTTTGTGGGGCTGTAAAAGCATTCCTATGTGTTATCCGTATGTATAACGACTGAACGGTTCGAAACTCTTACTACTCAGGCAAGTGAGACCGATGGCATTAACACTAAACTGAATCGGTATCTGAGTTGTTATAGACACTTCAAGCGGACATTATTTAGCAAACTTAATCATTTCTGACTAGGCTTTTCTGACCCCGGCGGACATTGCACTAACTGCAATTTCGAAATGACAACACGATTGTTCAAAGACTAAGAACACGACCTTCTACCTACTTAGTCGCTCACGTCAATGTCGGCCATGTGTGATTTGACCAGAACAATGATCTGTTACCAACGCATAAAGAATAAACGTCACACATTTGCGACGATGAGGTCAGAAGAGAACCGGAAGTTACACCGGTAGCGAATACACTAATACAACCTTGAGTACTGAGTCAAACGCTCTTCCCCCGAATAACCAAGAAATTTTATTGAGAGTATGGTCTGTAACAGAATTTTTACTGTTGCACAACCAGGATTGTCAGCCACCAAAAGCTAGTACAGAAGAAAGTGTGTATGTTTCCGGAGGTAGAACGGTTCCAGAGCTCAAGAACTCACATTGTCAATTCGACGACGTTTCGAGTCCACAAAACCGAGGGTTGAGGAGGATCTAGCCGGCTGAGCGGGACTGGAGGCACCGAGGGTTTGTGGAGAGTGAAGCCTCGGCGGCTCAGCTGAACTATGAAGAGATGGTACCGGTGGTGCTGCTGTCACACTTGAAGGGACCTCGGGCAGCGGAGGTGGTGCGGGAGTGAGGCCCGGGGGCGGCTGAACCGAAGCTGGCGCTGGTGCAGGGGGTGGAAGGACACCAGCCGCGGCAGCAGCTGCTGCAGCTGCGGCGCATGCGGTCTGCGAAAGGTCAAAACCTGCCCCGGGGGCCGACTGTGAGATGTTGGCGATGGTTGCCATCATCGCGGTGGGATCAACTCCCGCAAGGCCACCACATTGTTGCTGCGCCACTGCTGCTGTCATCGCTGCAGCGACAGCGGCCGCTGCTGCGGCTCGCTAGAAAACGTTTTAGACAAACCCCGCGGATAGAATTGATTCCGGTAACGCAAAAAACATGATTGTGCTCGCAACAGCTCCGTTAAACTAAGGTGTAAAGTGAGGTCTTAAACGGCAAAGCGATATTTCAGAGTTGATCAAAGAACTTGAATAAGGAGAGAATAATCAAGTGAAATGGATGGTAGGTAATAAATAGGTAACATCTGGAACGAGGTGTAGAGAGAGCAAAGCACTACGGACGCCTATAAGCATGCGTAAAAAGCGATTTGAAGTTAGCTGCGCGCTTGTCCATCGATGACAGAGAAACGCACATAAAAATTAGATGACCAAGCCTAGGCTGGAGAGCGGAGGGTGGTGGTGTGAGCGTCAGAGGGGTGTGCAGGGGGGAGAGGGTGGTGGGTCCGAGGAGGGAGGGGGCAGAAGTGGGCGGGTGGTGATTCTGCGCTGTTGGCACACAACGCGTCGGCCGAAAATTAAGAGGCTCCCACAGGTAACGTGCTCTCCGAAAGCGCGCACTCACAAGAAAGATTTGGAGGCTCTTAAAGGTAGCGTGCGCCTGCCGGTTGCACATGCGCACACGCTTGGTGCACGCGCACGCATACACACGCACGCGCCAGACATCAAGCGGCGCGCTTGCGCATGCCGGTGTGAATGTGTACCTACCGGCCCTCTCCCCCCTCGGGCCACCCTAAGCGAAGGCTAGACACCCCCTCTCTTCACCTCCCCCACCGACCACGGAAGAGGGGAGGTGGATGTGTTGACGTTCCCTCCTACCTTCCCACACCGCTGCAACCACCACCCCCGCCTTACGCCCTCACCAGGAAGCGCCAGACAGGCCACTGGGGTGTAGCGGGCGGCGGTGGGAGGGGAACTAGCTGGGAAAGGGAGAAGTGGGGCCGATGTAGTCATGCACTGGCGGCTATATTGACTCTCTATCACTTTAGACGGGGTGGAGGCAAGGCAAAGAGGGGATGGAGGGGGGATGGAGGGGTAGGGAATGAACCAGCTTCAGTACACACACACACACACACACACACACACGCCTGCTCCCTCTAAACCCCGCATGCATCTCGCCACCCCACTTCCTGCGTGTATGTCGCGTGCATCACAGGGGCGTGTAGAGGCAGATGCGAAGGCAATGCTAAGCAAGGGAGAAACTAGGGACGGCGCAGTGGACGATAGGCAGAGGAAAGACCCAATGCCTCTTCTACTATATGGCATAAAGTGTTGGGCGGGAAGATACTTTTTAAAAACGCGAAGCGCAGTTACAATGGCTAAGGCAATTGCGACAGTCAACAATCTATTCAAAGAACGAACCTGTTTCTCGTCCATAGACTTGTCGCCCATGAGGGCGGAAAGAGCGGTAGGTGACATCATACTGGGAAGAAGACTGTTGGGAGCAAGACCTCCAGGAGCCGAGGTGGGTGTTTGGGAGTTGGGAAATCCAAAAGCAGCAGCGCTGTTCGTTTGAAGACCTGCAGCCATCGCGGCCATAGCCGCAGCCATGGCACTTTGTGACTGAGCCAGAGTGGAGGTGGAAAAACCAGGAGATGTAGAGGAGGGTGCACCCAGAAAGGCTGCCGCAGTAGGGGTTGTGGTACTGACGTTGGAACCGCTAGCTGATGTTATTGGAGGTACGAAAGGGTTGGGAGGAGCACCAGGCATTGATAACAGGCTACTACCAAGAGAGTTAGCTCCACCAGCCGGTGAGGAACTGAGAGCACCTGTCCCATTGATAGTGGAAGAAGGTGGCTGGGGCAAACCTGGTATTCCTGGCGGAGGGAATGCTGCCGACAATTGTCCACTAACTGGATTAGCACCAGCAAATAGTAATTGATGCTGCTGAAACAAATGTGAACAATGTAAGCAAGGGAGCTAAAGATGTCAAACACAACACTTGCATTAAATACCTTATATAACTCGAGATGATCCATAGGCGCATCAATAGCGCCCGGAACTTTGTACTTAATATCTTCAAATCGTTGCTACGGAAATAATCATGATCTATCCACTTACACTAATTATGTTGTTCAGTTCAGGCATCGTAACCTGTTTCGCCCGTTCAACAGCTGTAGCTACTTGTGTTTGATGCTAAAAGGAATTAAAATATCAAAGGATCGCACTTCTTGCGGAAGGTAGGGCAGGACTTGGGCGATTATTGCACCCATGCGTTTTGAGATTTCAGTCTGGAGAAATAAGAAAAAAAAATACTCTCTACCTGTTTATATATTTCAACGTTTAATCCGTAGTTTAATTCATAATAAACCATGTATATGCGGTGAAGTTCACTCTTTTCTTGAGTCAATCTTTCGCACTCCACTTTCAAACTAAGGACAGATGATAACGGAGAGCATTTACTTGTGACATTGCTGTTGGAGAAAAGAGAGCTCGTCCTTTATTCTGTCACACGCATCAGGCACAGAAAATTTAACTTGGTTCTGTTGGGAACCAACCTAGTCCAAATAATGAAAGGTACACCAAGTATTACGTTCTGACGCGGCGGATACATCTCGACGACACTATTACCATAAAAACAACAGACCGCTAAGTATCATGAAATTAGAAACAAACTCAAGGTCAATGCAGACGCCGAGAAAATTAACACAAATAATAGTGAAAACATAAATAACTCTTAAATGTTCCGCGAACAAATTTAGTAAATTTAAAGTGATTAAGAACACATATATTAGATTGAGATGACTCGCGCTCAATGGGCTCAACATTCGGCCCTGAGACCACACAAGGCCACAGAAGATGTCTCTTTTTGTAATGAAATCAAAATTAAGGACGGGTAGAAAATTAAATTTTTTGCGCGTTTTGCCTTATTGTGCTGTAACCAGTGCCCCTAAATTCGCGCAAATTTCAGCCATTAAGTGTCCATGTTGCTATGGCGTAATCGTAGTCATTAGGATACCATCACATACTAACATATAACTTCCGCGTTTTATGGCGCCAATGTTCCTCTTGTGCGATAATGCACAAACTGCTTTACTTGCGCTCAATTGTGGTCGGTATGCTCCGAAAGATGGTTAAGGGCTCGTGTGGATTAAAAAAACTCAGACTCGCACATTCCCCTTTAAACCAAACCATTTAAAATGCTGTATTTGCAAGTATAATTATCGTTGTACTTCTTTTCTGAGATGCGCAGCACAAAATGTTATTTTAATTAACTTATTGGAGCCCTCTCTTTTCACTTCAAGGCTATTTATGCGGTCTCTCATAGCACGTCGAGGTTACACCAACTTCTGCCTTTTCAGACCTGTGAGTCGATTTTTATTCCATGATGACTGACACGGACTTAATATAGTGTTGTGCTTTGACGCACACTTGCAACGGTTTTGCCTAAATACGTCCTTGTGGATGTTCTATATACATCCTACCCATATTCCATCTAAATTCTTATATTGCTTGGTCTTTGTCTCCTAACCATTGATTTTCATGGTTTCTATTATTTACCCATAGCCGGCCGTCACGAATTCGACACTTATAGGAATTGATTTGGGTACCACGAATTCTTGTGTTGCCTATCTTGAGGGTAACACACCTCAAATCATACCTAATCGAGAAGGCTGCCGTACTACTCCATCCGTTGTCGCTTTCACTGAGGAAGACAGTTCATCCGTTCTAGTTGGCGCACCAGCCAAACGTCAAGCTGTGGCTAATTCGCGGAACACAATCTTCGCCGTTAAACGTTTCATCGGTAGACGTTTTAAAGATGTGGACGTTCAGCAAGACCTGAGTCGTTTTTCCTTCAATTTTGGGCAGGCGCCCAGTGGAGAGATTAATTTTGTTATCGGCGAAAAAGCGTACTTACCCAGCGAGATATCGGCCTACATCTTGCGTGAAATGAAATCGATTGCGGGTAATTTCATCCTCTGGCATACTGCCTTGGTATAATCACAATATTCCGTCCTATTCTTATGATCTGCTTCAGAAAATTATCTTCGTTCTGAGGTAAAAGACGCTGTTATTACAGTACCCGCCTATTTTAATGACAATCAACGTCAGGCTACTAAAGATGCCGGTGAATATGCTGGTCTGACCGTTCATCGAATAATCAATGAACCAACCGCAGCCGCACTTGCTTATGGAATCAACAAGACTGAAGATAAACTGTAAGTCACGTACCTCATTTACATTCCTCTTCGTTCTTATATCCAGTGTTGCCGTTTATGACCTTGGTGGAGGAACCTTTGATATATCCCTCTTGGAGTTGAGCAAAGGCGTTTTCGAAGTGAGATCTACTAATGGGGACACTCTGCTCGGAGGAGAAGATTTCGACAACCATCTGGCATCTCACATAGTCAATAAAATCGGTACCCAATATGTTCACAATGATCCTTCGGCTCTTCAACGCATTAAAGAAGCTGCAGAGGCGGCTAAGATAACTCTGTCGACGGAAACTGAGGTGGTTCTCGTTTTTCCAACTTCTTGCGTCTGAGTCGATGCTTTGGTTCTGATTGTCGCCTATTATTTTTAAGACGATAATTAATTTACCCTTCATATCTACCAACGAGGAAGGCCATCCCATGCATTTCAAAATGACGATTTCAAGACAACAATACGAAATGATGGTCGAAGACCTTATAAGACGAACTATTGGACCATGTGAGCGGGCCCTGAATGATGGTGAGGTGTCGAAGAAAGAGATCAATGAAGTTATTCTCGTCGGAGGTATGACTAAGATGCCAAAGGTGAAGGAGACCGCACGTCAAATTTTTGGGAGGGAGCCTTGCGAGGGCGTCAACCCGGACGAGGCGGTCGCACTTGGTGCTGCTATACAAGTAGAGTCTCGTAATCTTGAAATTCTCATGTCAAATTATCTCATGTCTTTGAATTAGTCTACTTTTTCGTTGTTGGCAGCGGTGAACATCATGCGTATTTAATAGTGTAAACGGTGCTAGTGGTTAGTTCTCGTTACTTTTTACGTTGCCATTAGTTTTGAAGGGCAACGTCTACTGTTTGAATAACATAATTTGTGGAAGTAAAGTGTGATTTTACATTCTCCTGAAATTCTCATAAGAAATAAGGATATTTGTTAAACTTAGTTAATCAAGCAGAACGTATTTAAGTTGGGAAATCCATCAGTAGCTTTTGTATACTCAACGGTTGTGTTGACTAACTGCCGCGGATATTCGAACCACCATCTTCTCGAAGTTGAGTCTACTTAACGTCCCCGAATACTATAAACTATTTTTGTGGTTATTTTTCTGTTCACTATAATTTTCATCGGTTATGTTAGCAGTTTTTATTACGTTACTGTGCTAGTGTTGGGCGCGATCGAAAATGTAAACTACTTCAGTTTGATAGGCGACCAACATTCCTCCACCTAGCCGATATCAGATGTTTAAACAATAGCAGTCGAGACTGTGTGTATGTCCGTACAATTTTGTGTGTTGATGAACCGAGTTTCTTGTAAAACCCAGACCCGAAGACGTCTACTCGTGTCTACGTTTGATATCAAGCGCACTGCAGTCCGTTGATGGGAATCGTTTCAAGCGTCTTCTCGCACGTATGTATGTCAGTGACAGATCCGGAGTTTTTTGTTTTCCAACTCACACCATCAACGGCCCTGTAAACGGTCAGGCAGCCACTGGAATACCTTATCTTGACCTCCTAGATTTCATTATTTTTTAATAAATCTAAAGTATCTTTTTGAAGTTAAAGCCAGTTATGCCACTGCTTGCCTTTAATTAGTCATTTTTTCTTCATTTGTTTCGGCAATAGGCAGGCGTATTGGCAGGAAAGATAGATGACGTGCTACTGTTAGATGTGACGCCGCTCTCTCTAGGCATCGAGACGTTGGGGGGTGCGATGGCCCGCCTCCTTACTCGCAACACTCCGGTACCTGCACGGGTGACTCAAGTGTTCTCCACTGCGGTGGACGGCCAGACTCAAGTCGAAATTAACATCTATCAAGGAGAACGGGAATTGACGCAGGATAACAAACTGCTTGGCAGTTTCGTACTGGAAAGTATCTTATCTCTTTTTATGCTTATGGCGTCTCTCCCCTTTTTCCCCTTCCTTCCGAGCGCGTGTATGTTTGCGCGTTTTCTCATTTCACAATATTTGGCTATTAGTGGAGGCGAATGATCAGTTTAGAGAACGACTGCCTTTGTTCATATTCCCTAACAGTAGCTGTGAAAATCTTAGCATTATGTCTGCCCGAATTTGGTTGCTATTAACCAACCCTCTCGATTTATCGCTGTACACGTGAATCGGTGTATATACTTGCTACGATTTCTCATTTAAAAGATAATTAACTGCGTTTAGCTTTCTTTTAATTACCGTCGGTATTTGTAGGATTCTACTGTTATTCGGCCATAGCATTGTTTCTTTCCAGAGTACTTGAGTCAATATTCGTAAACATCTTCGCTATACTTCGTTAGGAATCTTGACTTAACTTCACCATATATTGAAGAATAACGAGATAAGTATTTCAAACCCTAATTTTCCTTGCTCGTACAGGTCGACATACCGCCTCAGCCCCGCGGTGTCCCTCGCATCGAGGTAACATTCGACATTAACGTCGACGGTATTTCTCAACGTCTCCGCTCGAGATCAACGTACAGGGCAAGAGCAACGCTTTGTGACTAACGCCACGGCTGGTCTTTCTCCGTACAAGGTACGCGAGGTATTGAAGGAAGCGGAGAGTCAAACGACGTCGGATCGACGTCGGCGTAGAGCAATCGAAATCGCTGGAGGATTGCGGAGCCTTGCTGAGGATGTTGTCGCCAAAGTGAATGAATTTGGCGATCGCCTGTCGGTTGCTGAGGCCTCTGAGGTGGTGCGTTTCTGTCAACAAGAAGTCTTGGCACGGGTTGAAGAACTGAAAGCAACAGAGGCTTTAGAAGAGATGGAACATCTTAATGACGAACTCCAAAAACGAGTGTTGGAACTCTTTCAAAAGTCTACTCATGGTGTGAGTTTTTTGACTAAATTAATGTAATTTTTAACCAAAGTGCAACATTAAAGCCCAATTAGTCAGAAGTTGTTGGCGAAATTTTGTAAGAAATGGCTTTTTGGCAGTCATTACTTCATGGAGATCTTAAATTTGAAAAGCTACGACATGGCAATCTTCATCTAAGTCATTTTTGTGGAGATAATTTAACTCAACTCACAAATTTATTCCCAAGACTCCCATATACGAATTAACTGTCAAAATAGCTAGGGAAAGTGGTCAGAATTGAATGCATTTCTCCTTCTTGGCACTTTTCTTCTTTCATCTGCCCACTCAACATTTTCTACTTGGTTTTAACTCATTCGATTTGGGATAAAGTGAATTGGGGAGAAACCGTATTTCACATACTTTCGTGTATTTGTCCGTAGCTTCCTTTTTCTTTATTGTTGACTTGTGTTTTGCTACACATGGCTCCTTTCTTTAGACTTGTTCAAATCCCGTGAATGCACTATTCGGGCACAAGGCACATTATTTTCTGTTTATTAATGATGTTTTTGCTGATTAGGGTATTTTAAAGCACGGCGATATGTCGCATGGAAAAGTCGTATTTTTTGCTTAAGGGTTGACGATATTTGGGAGAGACCGGCCAAAGTTTAATTAGCCTATGCCTCTTTGACAGTACCCCTTTACAGTTCGCAAATGATGTGGTTTCTCGAGTGTGAATTGCCTCGGGAAAGGATGTTCCCCACCCTCGTAACTGTGCATTCTCCCGTTTATATCCTTACTTAGCACACCGTTGTTTTTTTCAGACCAAGACCATTTGATGAGGAGTCTAAGTGGCCCTATTCCTTTCCATGGTATCCAGTGACCTTTTTCTTCCTCACATAAATTTCAGTGATTTTCCAACATTTTTTAAGGACACTATTCTTTTAACTGTAAGAATGCTTAACAATTAACAACTTTTTTGAAATTATGAGTGTTCCTATTTACTTGGAAAGTTTGATCTATGCCATTTTTCTTCGGGCAGGAGCAAGTTATTCCTGGCGACATTGAGTGACCATACACGTCTATGCTACTTTTCATCCATTCGACTGAAAGGACACATCCGAAGTAATGACATGAAATGTTTTTTGGCCAATTCAATTCAATCATGTGGTTGGGAATTGAGGTGGAAAGTAGGATGAGTCCGCTGCGGGGCCGGTGGGATTTTACACCCATGACTGTGTTTAATCCTTCATGACACACTTAAACGCCAACGGGCCGAAAGATGCTCATAGGCGCCATAAAGTCGTGAATAAAGCCTCAGTGAACTAACTCATTAACTATTTCCGAGGCGTTTCCGTGAATGTGCAAGGGCCATACAAATTGGACAGGTATTTTCGGTGGCAGTGACTCCGTTGACCAAGTGAGCAAACCAAAGAAATCTTTACGCTTGTCTGTACCGCTCAGTCGCTTGGCTATCTTTTAATCAAAGCCACATTTTTCGAATGTTGGAGCAGGTTTAACAGATTGCGTGTTTTAGACGTGATTAATGAATCATGACCACGGTGACATCCTCTGTGATGCGGTTTGCGTGCGTCTGGATGCGAAGGGCGTGGCCGCATAAAGCCTCGTGGCGAGGTGTTTCTGTTTTACTGTTGCACTGGCTCCACCGGACTTCAAGGGGATTGGATTGAGGTGCAGCGTTTCCCAGTAATCCCATTTTCATTCAAAAATTGTAAATGTGTGGAAGGGCTTCTGGGGGGCGTTCGGTTCACTTTTTGACAAAGAGACCTAAGTAAGCATAGCTTTTATTTGCAAGGAAATCTCGTCAGTTTTGCCGATTTGGGCGAAATGCCTCTGGTTAAGTTGTTCATGGATGATCAGTAGTCTAAAAAAGGGGAAAAAGACGATTTGACAAGTTATGTTTGAGTGAATTTCGTTGAGAAGACCTATGTCCTGTCTGCTAAAGTGTGCCCCGCACCAGGCCACGCCCACACCTCACTGGTATTTTAGATGAGGAGAGAGGGAGGTTGACCGTTTCGACAGCACCGTCAAAGGCGATGGACTCGACCCCCAGTCGAACGAAGGAATTAGGCGAGCGGAAAGTGAGACTTACCGTCGACGTAGGCGCCGTCAGCGAGGACCAGTTGAAGCACCTTGTCGAAGACCTCACTGGCTTGGCCTTGACCCACTATCGAGGCAATCGCCTCTCGACCTACCTGTAGTTCATCGTCCTCGCTTTCTTGGAGATTCTGTGATGAGACAAAAGTTAATCTACCAAAAGCTGACGATTTACACTGCGCCACACTAAAAAAGTGTCCTCTTTGCACTCAATTATTCCCGGACTGCCTGAAGAAGTGCTCGGTGCGTGGTTCTCCGCAGTCGAGTCGGAATGGTCCCATACGCTGAATTGATGAATGGAGTGAGCGTGGAACACTGCGCAGATGGTGTAGTCCTGTAGCAGAGTAGATTTTCCAACGCGACGGCATATGCTCCTTAAACAGTTAACTCTAGGTTGATGTGAGGAGCTCCTTTTGAGACACGTTGGGAGGAGGAGGCTCTAGTGGATTCGCTATCTCTTTCTCGTTCCTCCCACATCAAATCCAACACATTTGATACTCTTTCTTGTTATACCAGTTGTTTGCAATGGTCATAGTGGCAATTCATTGTTTCCTCCAAGCACAAATGCTGAATACTTGTTCGAGGCACCAGGCTCCGCCAATCACAACTTCGGGTTTGGGAGAGCTCCTCCCTCAATGCTAGGAGTGCTTAATCTGGCCACGAGGTTTTTCGCTCGGAATTAGACCATTTCGACTTGGACGCTCGCGTGGTGGAGGGGCCACGTTTAACGTCCACATAGATTTCAAGAAGTCCTGCTGACATTTGCATTTTAAGCAAGGGCTCATTCCCCCCTCCCTTCTCTCCCCCACTTCGGCGAGACCTTTACTTCTCGGCTCCACTTTCGTGCCCCATTTAGGGGTTATGGGACTGCACTACACGTAAGGTGAGACAACGAATGGGCATCTCGTTGGGAGGTTTCAAGGGGCACCAACCTGCACCACATTGTAGCACTTGATTAGGGTTTCCAGCGGCAACATCCTCTCGAGGGCCACTCGCATCTGTTCTGCGATGAAGAATCGGCTAAGGGGCTTCTCACCCACCGACTCCGGCATAAGTGTTGACTCCTCATCGAAGTCCCCCTGTTCCTCGCCTTCAATCTCGAGCACTTGCAGCAGGACGGTGTGGAGGAGTGATGTCCTTTCAGCCTCCGAGGGCGTCGGAGTGGGGGTCCACACCAGCGTATGAGGTGTTTCTCGCGTCGTCATCGTCGTCGTCGTGAAACCCGAATCGCTGGCTGTTGACACTTCATGGTTGGGAGTTGGAGTGGCGAACGGTGAGGGGTCTGAAGAGCGAAAATGCAGTAAGTGATGCAAGGATTAGGTGGTACTGTGCGCAAAATTTCCCTTTCCCAACATTTCAGTCCAGCGTCCGGGTCCCACTCTGTGTGAGACCACTCATGTTCGGTAGTTTTCGGGGCATTTTGGTCATTAAATCTAATCATCAAAGCCATTTTTTCGATCTTTTTGCGGAGTGAAGACTAAATGTTGCTACCATGCAGCGTGGAATGACAATAGCCGTGACGGGCGCTGTCTGGCACAAAAGCATAATCCCCCATTTCTTTAGTAAACTCATTTGCCTTGCGTCTAGTCGTGTTGTAGCAGTGAGACGCGGGAAAATCTCAAAAGCTCATACAGTCAAATGTGGCAGACGTGGAAGATCAGGTAAGCAGCAGAGGGAAAACCTACCCCAAAAGCAAGTTTAAAAATGCATTCGGAGATATTCCGTTGCAATGTATGTGCTCTACCATAAGATCGTATGTTAGCCGCGGTTACGGAGCACAAAAACCGCTTCCTTACCGTCAGGAGGATTCCTTCTGAGTCCGCTTAATGACACCCATCGCATTCTCTTACCAAAGCCTGTGTGAGTAGAATAAAGCCACAATGAAAAGAGGTCGATCAGTCTGATAGTTTATCCCTAGACTTGAGAAAGTTGGCAACTGCCCTTCACTCCATGCCAGGCTAGCTGGGGCACTGAATGCTTTGAGGGCGGCTCGAGACTCACCCTTGAGTTCATCCCACAACTCCTCAGTGGCCTCGCTGGATTTCGCCTGGCTCAGAGTGCCTGTCGCCTCCTCGAACAGGGAGTACCAGCTGGAGAGGAGGCTGGCGGAGAGGGGAGCCGCTGGGGAGACACCGTCCCCTCGAGTGCTGATCGAGGGCTGAGAGTGGGCTCGCTGAAGGGTCGGGAACAGGAGACTCGCGGCGGCGTACTTTTTGGAGTCGAAGAGTTCTTCTGGTTTTGCCGTCTTTTGTTTAAAGACTTGTTGCATGCTACCCGTCACTGACTCGCCATAGGAGCATCTGGGATGATGGAGTGGACGGAATGACATTTGCTCCAACCCCACACAAACGTGAAGTTGCCAGGTTTCTCCACGATTTATTAATGCTTCGTCAATGGCGGTCTCTGGGGACGGTCGCGTCCCCTGTGTAACTCGCGTCATGACATTATCCTGACGTATTCAGTTGACGTATTCAGTTGACAGATTCATTTACACGTGTCAATTCGGTTGGGTCGAAAAAACTTCGGCCGGAAAGGACACACCGAGCGATAATGACTGACGCGACTTTCAAAATGGCGCTGGAGCTACCAACTCTCTTCTCTCCAAAAATCTATGTTGTTCATCTTCTTTTCTTGGATCAGGCGCAGTAACCAAGGCATAATTGCCACTGCCTGGAAATGGAATGCTACGAATGGCCAAGTCCAAATGGAATTCCGTGCAAACCAGGTAATACGCAACTAACAAATACAAAGTGAGCTTAAGGTATCTTTTATAAGAGTGCAATACGCAAAATTTTGACACATTTTTAATACTGGAGCGGTCTTTCACCCCCCCCCCCGGTCTGATAGCCACACGTCAGCCTCTTGAATCTCCCACACGACGCCAATAAAGGCTTTACCGCTCCTGTTGAGCCCGGGTCCGACGACATATCGCGTGTGACGGCCCCTCGGCACCGGGAAGCGGGGGCTTCGGTTGAGGAAATTAACATTCCTGTAAGTTCTCAGACCATCTTTTACATCTGCTTACTTTTATCGGGGCAGGTAAACTGGTAATTGGGAAAGCATTTGATAAGTGGACACTGTTGCTATGAAACCAACGCAGATCGAGCGTTGTTTGTATAAGAGGATGAGTCCGAGGCCTACTTCAATGCCATCTACATCTGCCTTGGAATCTCGGTCGGCATAACTCTCGCCAGCCCTCTTCTCACCGCGACTTGATTGAAATAACTTACGTTGTGGTGGAAGCCGAGGAACTCATGGCCATACCCTCTGTATTCGACGCTTTTGTGTCCGCCTTCAACCTCTGAATCGCCCCGACCGAAAATCTCCGACAACTGCTGCGTTTGGTGATACGAGTCCGGCGATTCATTTGAAGGGAGAGAGCTCGCCTTCTCGGCTAGGACGTCAAATGTAGAAAAGAGTATTTCAGTACAACGACATGTGACTCAACTTTAACGTGTTGATTAGTTAAAGCAGACGACTACACATTGGCAGATCCCCATTCAAAGGTTTGAGTGGATTTCGCTTTGTGTGCAACCTAAGCTACAAAGGGAATTACACCACTGTTTGGTGCCAATCACGACAACTTAGGAAGGCTGCATCAATTTTTTTTACACTGTCTCTCGGATGAAGTTATTCGCGTCACCGTCTATGGAAGCCGAGTGGAATGACCCTTGTAGGGGGAACGGACAACTGTCCACATCATCGTAATGTAGTCTGAACATGTGTGAAAACGTTTTGGCGCCATGAGCGTCAACACACATCTCACGGTTTTGAATGCGCATCTGAAATCATGGGAAACCTACTCGAGGTCTGGGATCGCAAATGTGAGGATGAGAGGTGACGTCTGCCACCGAAAAGTGACACAGTTGTGGACTGCTGTGTCTTGGGTCAGTGCAATTTTGTCTACTGTCCGGGTCCGGGGAGGGCAGTTCCGGAGCCTCGTCCAGTGGCTTATCCTGAAAGGGAGATGTTTACGCCACTGCACATGGCAAATGGACTGGTTATGTAATTGAGAGCAATTCTTTGAAATGAAATGAATAAAAGCGATTTCCTAGTTATTCTACGGTATAGTCGCGATATACTACTATTGTGTCGTTTAAGTAAAACCGACAGACCTCGGCTTCTTCTGCAAACTCTCCGGTCACGCAATCGCCGCCTGCATTTGATGCCAGTACGCATGTACTACGCATTGACGTTACATCTTTGTCAGTTGAACCCTCGTCTGGCATCTCAACCAATTCGTTGGCACACAGCGTCACTGTCTTCCCCAAGTTGCCTAAGTAAAAATGTAAAGAGGAAACAACACTTGCCCCTTTGTTTTTCTTTCGTATAAACTCCTTATCAATTTCAACGGTATATCAAACGGAGATGTACATTTGACTTCCCCCAGTGGTAATTTTTGGACAAGAACGGACATACCCTCGTCCACATCGAGTGAACTCATTTGCTCAAGAAGTTCTGCCGCTGGATGCCTATTCCAGGCTTTTCGGCCATGGGAGGGAGAACTTTCCGCATGTTTGTCTCCCAACCCATTGGCTGAGTCGCCTGAGTTGGCGGTTACTCTGGAAGAGCCGCATTTGGCCGAGCACGAGTTGATCCGTTTCAAAATGCTATCTTTCTTCTTCTGAATTAGCCTAGCGATGAAGGAAAACGTTACGCATTAAAGAGAGTTCATTCGAACGAGACGGAAAGGCAAAGGATTTGAAAGTTAGAAGTAGTGAAAAGGCATGCACTGTGCAAGAATCCAGGTGGATTTTGAGGAAACCCGTCAGAAAGCAGCATGACTCCAATGGATGTTTGAAGATAGGAGTGCTGCTCAAGTAATTTCACTCTCATGCGTTCTCATGACAACCAGTCGTTCCAATTTACCATGCATTCCGCGGGTCCTCTGGAGAGTGTATGATTAGACATTTCCTTTTTGTACTACACTTTAACTTAATGTCTCATTATAGTGAAAAGTTTGGGTTTCATCCGCCGTGCGTCAAACACGATGGTCCTCGCGTTCTGTTAGCGTATTACGAGTCGAGGGAAGGCGTGGAAAGCTGCGATTTTATCCATCAACACCTCGCGTAGATCGAACAGTCTCCCTCGCCCCGACATGCGGAAGGTGGCAACCGACATGCGGAAGGTGGCAACCCCATTTGGGCAACTATTCTCGTCCACCCCACCATCTCCGCAAATATGGCCTAGGAGTGGGTTGGTTTCAGAAGCTGGTAGTCGATCGTGTGTCAGTTTGAGGGCTCATCCCACAGAGGCTCTCGATCGCAGTCCCCACGACCGTTGTATCTTAACGTTGTCACTAAAGTAGCCTGACAAGGCGTTGTCCAAATGCCTACCTTCTGAAGCGGGTGGTGCGAACTAGAAATGGTTGACGAGCAGATAGGTAAGTCGAATGACATTCATTCGCGTCTTTACTGGGGGCAGTCTACCTCTGTTTTGGCGCCTTTGTGTCGTCTGTGGTGGAGCATTCAAGGGAAGGCGCCTCCATGGGCAGCATTGAAGGCGGATGAGTTTTCAACCGGTCAAGAACGGAAGATAAGGACGGCACGTCCTCAGGAGGTCTCCCGCATGCGGCTCTAACAGGAGAAGTCCATAGTCACAGAATTTTTCCTGGTTCATACACATTTGCCCTCCGAGATGCCGCACTCACCTCGTGTCTAGGCAGAAATGCAGCACCTCTGGTTGTCCCATGTGCTGCACCTAAAAATGAAATGAAGTGAAGAACAAAAGGAACAATGAGACGACCAAGTGAGAGTCGTCGAGTCGATGAATATGTGCCTCGGCTGAGTCCAAACCGAGGGAATCAACCAGTCGACTGACCAAATATGCGGTTTCATGAGTTCTGACCCGTCAGACTCCCACGATTCGGGAGAGCAGCCCTCATTGTCAAACGCTACGGTGACATACTTCCTACCTGTGTCACTCTCCTCGATGTCCACTCTGAGGTGAAGGCGAGACACAACACGCACATTATTCAAAGTGTATCGAGGAGAGGAGTGCGAGGCGATGCAGATGAAGGCATGGACTTTAAGTGGTTAATTGAAGTGGCATTCAGACCTTCTCGTGATCCCATTCAAAGAGGAATCTTACCTGTGAGCTACCGTTCTTTCCTTCCCACTCCGCGGTTTCGACTTCATTTGGTACACTCTTCAGCAAGAAATGCCAGTCGAGACAAATTAAAAACGCATGCCTTCACTAAAGTCAACAACTTCGCTTACCCTCCCGACCGGGCTCGTTGGTCTCCGCTGATTATCTAAAAGGGTTGTATGGGGTCATGAAGGGAAACCCTCCTGTTTCATTCTAAATGTGACCTCTTTCTCTGGAAGAAACAATAAAATTTGAGTTAATCGCCTTAGATGAAATGGCCAACTTCTACCGAGGTCAGGGGGCACAGCGTAAAGGAATGCAAAGACTTGCACAGCGACGGGACGCGTCCAAGGGCAGAGGCGACGCCGTACGATCGGTTGTCCGACTTGGCGCGATTCCGTGCCGCGGCCAACTGGCGTTCGAGGAAGTCCTGCACCAGGCGGTTGCGCTCACTCGGGTCATCAGGCCTCTTCACTCTCGGCTGAACCTTCGCAACTCACACACACACTCAGTTTACTCGCATGCAGGCACCAACAGAAAGCGTTAAAATGCACAAGGAGAAGGCATACGACGACGCCCAGTGGTTAGATCCGATGGTCGGCTTTATGAATTCTCTACGTGAGTGGACAAAACGCCACGAAATTCTTGTCTAACTTCGGCATTACGGGCGAGTGACGAGCGTTCTCGCACCTCATAATGCCGCCGGGACGGCAGATAACGTCTGAACTAACATTAGAGAGGCAAAATGTGAGCTACTCTTAATGCGGGTGATGCTCTCCCCTCTCCTTATGCTACGTCACTAGCAGGAGTGGGAAGAAGAGCGTATGTTCAGGATTGTGGATTACCTGGCTTGCCAACCACGACCAGAGACGAGGTCGCATCCTCACGTGCGAAGGGTGGTTCACTTGCGAGACAAGGACCGAGATGGTTTCGATGAGCAGCTGCCAAGACAAAGTGGGTTTAGTCGACAAGGGAGAAGGGAGCGCACTCATGAGACTCCGATTATATTCTGGAGAATGGCGTCCTCCAAAATGAGAAGAAAATAGCTTTTGTGGTTAGTGTCTCTCCTCTTCTACCGTCCACACAACTGTGATGATCGTTTCGTCCTCTCGGTGATTTTAAGTTTCAGAGAACAGCATCGCTCACATCTACAACACTTCTTCATTCCCAAAATCTTATCATTTTTCGACCAATTTGATCGTCATCACGAATCACCCACCTGACGGCTGCAGGAGGGGCAGACGGTGGAACAAACAACTCCCCAAAACTGCCGAGAATTTTCCCTTTCCACGAGCATCTTTTACTAACTTGGGAGGAGTGACACCGGCGATGCTGTCAGTGTAAATACGGCGTTGCCAGTGCCAACAGCCGCCTTAGTCAGCGGGGCCGGTGACTGCAGCAGCCAGTCCGGAAGCCAGTAAACGCCACTTTAGCATCGCCTCATTGTGCACCTCACCGGCCATACACACGTACGACACACACGGTAGCCTTTAAGTTCCCCTCTTTGTGTGTCTTTTGGAGGAAGTGAATAGGAGAGAAGAGGTGCCGTGGCCTCTGAATTTTCTCCAGAACATCAGCGGCATCTTACTCCCGAGAAGGTATAATCATATCCGGCGGCGATAGTTGAGTGGAACAGCCGGGATCACTGCGTGCAAACAGCAAGTGGTCCAATCGGACGGACAGGAAGTCTCCTCCTCACTGCTGCCCCTCACGCCCCCCATGTCGCCATCTTGGCAGCCAAGCGGTTGTCCCTTCGGTCCTGCTTCTGTTGCCTCCTTCTCCAGGTGAGGGCTGCCTGGAACTCCGGATGGCGAGTCTTGCAATAATTGCAGTCGCCCACCTTTCGGGCGCGTCCACTTCTCCTTCCCGTCAGTGCGTTTGACTCACAGTTTCACCACTGGGATTAGACTAAGAGTTAGAAGACTGGAAGACAGAGTGGAATGGGAACACCGGTTCGGAGTGGGAGCTTATTTAACCCAGCGCGTTTGTTCATGTGATCGCCACAATTCACACCAAAAACAGGCGTAATTCCGGCATTACTCTCCTTGGTTGCCATGGCGTTGTATAATACTGCCGAGACGATTGTCGCAACCTAACGCCCAATTGTGTCCGCAGCACTGTGACTAGAGGTTCGACATCTCGGTACGACTGGCCGTTCAGCCGACTAACAGAGAGACGAGGACGAGGCTCGTTTCTCCACACACACACACACACACACACACACACATGCGGGTTGAGAGGCAGAGTGGAGAGTCCGGCTGCCTCACTGGACACTGTCCCAGCGGTCTGCTGTGGCATCTGCTGCGACATTGAGCAACCATCCGCGTCTCTTCGACCAGAAGGCCGACTTCTGCGGATCGGAGCTAGCCACGAGACGTTATTCAGATCTCTCACCTCTGAGCCAGGACTTTGGTCAACAAATTTGCATCGCCATAGTAACGCTCTAACAGACGCTGACTCTTCAGTTTATACTATCTGATGCGAGCCTGGACTGTGCCGACATCTGCTCTGCCCTTGCGGAACATTCGAGACGGTGTATTTGGCATCGCTTTCCATGTAGGCGTTTCGCCCTCTCTTCACTCGGTCGAACAGAGAGGGGAAGCCACCCTCTCTGCCCTCCGTCAATGGGAAACTGGAGGGAGGTGGCTTTCACTTGGGAAAATCTCGACAGAAAGTCAGGTGCTGCTAAAAGGGACGGTTTACTTACCAGAAAAGGGTACGGCGGCATCGCCCTCGCGACATCTCCGGTTGAATGAGTCTAGCGCGGCCAAGTACCTCTGGTAACGCCCCAAAGCCCCGACAGCCACCAAGTCCATGGGAGTAGCTCTCTGTGGCACAGAAATTCGAGATTTTTAACCCGGACATCATCAACAGAGCAATTAATATGAGTGTTGTTATTTTTCTTTGCATTTTGGAACAAAATTATACCCGGGGCGGAAGGGTGGTTTCGATTTAAGAGTTAAGTAATGGACCATCGTCTTCACCCTCCGTTTAAGCCCCACTCAATTTGCTTGTCTGTATAAAAGGAAACAGACGTCATGTTGGCGTGTTAAACACCGTGGAGTCCGGTGTGGAGGCCGACGACTGGTCAGAAGACCCACTTTAAGGCCTCTGAATGGCACCAAGGCTTGTGTAAATCCCAGGCTCTCGCCCCTACTCCCGCCCTCATTCCACCACCTTGACCTTTGGGGGGAAGGGAAGATCAGCTATCACGAGGGCCTTGGTTACTGGCCTACTCCTCGCCAGGTTGCCCTGTCGTCCCACCAACCGGCTTATGTGCGACATTAAATATCGCGAGCTGGAGACTGGGGAATTCAAACACTCGTCCTGAAATAATCCAATTGCCACTCCGTATAGAGCAGGAAAATCTGCACTTATTGGGGGAGATTTGGGTAAAAAATATTACCGAATCATGTAGACTGAACATGGAGGATTTAGAAATAGATAATTTTCGTATCCCCGATGGCTGGTGCGTTGAATAATAGTAGATCAACTGTTTTCGTGTTGGGCATACCTTGAACGAACGATTGACAGGTACTGCTTGCACGAAGGAACCCTCATTTTGGCGTACCGCAAATACCTCCTGAAAGTGGAAGTACAGAATTTAAGATCGGTGGAGGAAAGCCCTGGAACACCTCCTCCCCTCGCCTTCCGGAAATTGACGACAACGAAGACGCGAGTGTCCACAGTCGGCGTCGATGACGATGCGAGTGGAGCAAAGGCGGTAGTGACGTGGACAAAGCAGTCAGCGATCCCGTTTTCACCATGGGCGGGTGGCATGAGGAAAAGTTTGAGCATCAAGGTGAAGCCATTGACTGCCAGTCGTCACTCCACCCATGCTCGCAAAGTGGCACCACTTTATTGCATGTCACTTGCCTTGCAATGCCTGGCGATCACCTTCTGCCGCCTCTGGTGCAGTGCGACCAGCAAATCGCGTTTCCTCATTAATTTGTCCTTGGATGTGCGTTTTAGCACATGATTCGGCGAGGGCAGTTTCTTCCGCCGTGGACCTAACACTCGGCCCGCAAGACCCACTCTGAAAGGTTAAATGCCCTAAAAGTTATTTTCAGCCGTGAAAGCCGCCCTACTAAATGTACTCCTTCATTGTAGCAGGCAGTTAAATGCGTTTTAACCGCCTTCCAGCTTCCTCTAAAACCATTGCCGCCACACATCACTTTCCACCCATTTCATGTGTACTGCTTCCTGGTGTCTTAGCTACGGCGTTCAGGGAAAAGAAAGAGGAAAAATATGCCACAACTTCCTGCACACAAGGCCATGTCATCACTGAGGAACGCCCGGAAAGAAGAAATACACCGAGGTATCATTCATGTTCATGTTCAGCTTTAACTCAGGCTGTATTCGACACCCCATTTGCTTAGCCATTCTTTCTGTGCCGCTAATCTACTGTCAGCGAGTATCTGCGTGGAATGACCACAGACTTGGATGTAACCTCTGGTGCCGAAGGCCTGATTAACCCCTAAGCAAACTAATCCCGAGGCTTTGTTTAATGGAGCATTTCTTAGAATGTCTCGACTTCGACAAACTCAACCTTTGTTGATTCCCTTTCTTAACGGATTTATTTTCTGCAAACGAAAAGGGCGTCTCTGCTCGGCGATTGGGCGCCTGGTAAGAAGAAGGATGGCAGTCTGATTTCTTTTCCTAAACAAAACATACTGATCATTATCAGTGAATTACATCATTGTTTCATAAGTAATTATATTTTTCAATGATCACTTATGGTAATATTGGGGAGCTCCACCCATTAATGCAGCGGTGGACATGTGGCTTGGGCAAGGAGCCCATCACTTTACTTTAAGTCAAGTCGAGTACTCGGCCACTTTTTAATTTAACACATGAAAATAACATAAACTTTACGTCAGACGAGTCAAAAGTATAGATACAACCGTGAGCCTCTTATCAAGAGAGGATATTGGCTTTCTTGCTCATCCAAAAATAGGGTGAACTATAGCATTCAATGTTGAATACTTACAGCAGAACTGAGGAAATTACGAATTCGGGCATGGACAATCGGGTACTTCAGGACCGCAGTTATACTAGGGCGCTCGCTAAAGAAGATTCATGAGAACAAGTTGAAATATGAGGAAAAGTTAAATTAGCTATACTATGCCGCTAGACACATCAGTCCCTATTGCTTGGTCCTTTGGAATCGTAATTGTAAGGAAAAGGGGAAGCAAATGGCTCAAAATGCAGACTGTGCGATCATTACTTACCGCGGATTCCTTTGAAAGAGTCTTGCTATGAGATTCCTCAAATCATGGCTATACTTTGGCGAGATGGGGGGATACCGGCCACTAATGAAAATGGTGAGATACACAATCACTTACGTTATGATTTTGAGGATAAGACTTTTTATATTGCCTGCATCGAACTATAGAATGAAAAAAACACTAGGGAATACACTCACCGGATGCTTCAATGTTGTCAACTCGTACAATACACACCCGAGTGCCCAAATATCACTCTTATTATTGTATGGTTTATTTTCACAGATTTCTGGAGAAAGGTAATACGGAGTTCCAATACATGTCCTGGCCAAATCCAGTGTTCCCTTAAGGATTTTTGCGATGCCAAAGTCGCCTAATTTGATTCTACCTTTGCTGGTTAAAAAGACATTCTAAAATTTGCCTTAAAATGTTATGCGATAGAAGATACCTGAGACTTTATGTCCCTGTGGAGAATCATGTGGTCGTGTATATGTTTAACGGCCAAAGCAATTTGGACAAACCAATCGAGAATCTAGGAAAGGAAACTATGAGGTCTCACTTTGGCCAAATACCTCAAATTCTGGAAAGAGAACGCCGTTTTGAGAATTAATCTTTGAATAGAGGTCGCCACCATCGCAGAATTCCATAACTATGTAGATTGCATCAGATTCTTCAAATGGAGTCGCGTGTAAAAATACTTTACCTTCAAAGGAGTGGCAATACTTCACAATATTCGGGTGGTTCAGTTTTGCAAGCACAGATATCTACAAAAGTTCACATGAATGTGTAAACCAACTTCTTTCCTAGATTCTTCAATTTCCCTTGGATTCATCTAAAATGAAGGAATTTACCTGAATGTTAATGACCAAAATAAATCAAAATCGGTTGTAATTCACGTAAATATAGTGGTTTAAATCAAAATTTGTTAGCATTTTGTTTTAGTTATTTTTTAGTTATTTTAGTTATTTTTCACATCTCACGAAAATTTCGTAGGTCAATTTTGCAATTTTGAGGAATAGTCTCACACGTTTCCATAGACTAGAAAAATTACATGTTGGTACTGCATGCGCCTTGACACTTAAAATCTTTGGACATAGACAATTGCAGGACAGGCCATAATTTACTGTGATGATAAGTGTTAAAACAACGCATTATTATTTTGGATATAAATGTACTTTAAGCACCACCTTTGTTATTCCAATCTCCTTTATAACTTTCAGAGATTTCGATTTTCTACTGCTTGCTAACCAGGCAATTCCGAAAGCTCCCTCTCCGATTTTCCGAATTTTTTCATACTGTTCCATCTTCTCATCTGTGCTATTTAAGATGTGCACAATTTATGTAAACATGTAAGCCCAAGGCCACAACTATTGATTTAAAGTTAAAATGAAAGGAAAATTTTTTTAAGTGTTCACTATTATTAACTATGTGCCATTTATTTACTAACATATTTTATTAAGTGGAATATTTATCCAACCGAACTTGTAGAGTTGAATGTCTATGTTAAATCTGCATGGTTGACTACGACTACCGTACTTCACTCCTTTAATACCTTGACGCGCTACAACGAGAGACTCCACACGTATCCGCACTCTGCCAAACGCAAGGTTCTGATGCGAACGGGACACAAAATAAAGCATGTTTCACAACCCCGAGGTCAAGCATCAGCCCTTCCGCCTCGCCACCTAAGCCCACACCTCGGAGAATAAACGAAAAACCACGCAGGGCCCACATACCGCTCAAAAAAATTGTCTCCACGTCCTAACACCTGTAGCCCGGTTGATGGCGTGTTGTGACTAAACTCTTCATGGAGCGACCAACCCGAAATAAAAAGTGATGTACTTTATTAATGTATGTCAAATTAAATAGAGGATAGTGTAAGTAAAAAGAGAACAACACTATGTACTATTACTGATCGTATCACTCAAAATAACTCGATCCCAATCAATGGGTGTAGAAAATACTTCCTCCTCCAACCACCGCTCGTAATTCTTCTTGAATCCATTCGGAAGCTCCATCGGTTGATTTAAAACAGAGGCTAAGTGATTGTCCACTGGCTGGAAATCCGGTTCCAGACACTCGTTGTAATAACGACGTTGATGGAACTGTTCAATACATGAACGTAACGTACACTCCTCAACTTGAGAGTCCCACGGACGCGTCTCCATCTCTAGTACAGTATTAATATATACACAACTTAAGAGTTTTTCAAACATTACGCATCTGGCTAACATCTCAATGGCTTTATTAATGGACTACCGCAAGTTAATAGGGTTAAAAATTCATAAAAGTTTACGCAGAATAAGAAAGTAAGTGTTTAAAAGATCGAGATCTTTGAAACAGTGAGATAGATCTCCAGGCAACTTTTATTGATAATTTGGCACCCTTAATGACGCTAGTAACAATTCTAAATCAGAACATGATCGATTTAGAAAATTTCCTAGTATTAACAGAACTAAAACATGCATAAGAGACAGACGATACAGTTCTTTAATAAAGAATGAGAGGCTCCCAAATAACTAAAAAAATACTAAAGTGGGAGCTTAAATACATGCCTTATTAACTTGCATCCCATATACTGCGCCATTGTGTGAATAATTTTCTTCTCAGCATGCAAATTAATTTTCTATACTTTTAGGAGAATAATATTCCAACCATGACGATAACTCCGAAAATATCTTTTTTATGCAGACCTTCAATTTTTATAATCTGGCATAGGTTATTTGTAGGCGCATTAATAGACACTTCTATTTCCAAGCATGGGTTCTCTGACATAGATGAAGAATTTACGAAATTGTGCGGAGGCTGTCTCCGATGCGAGAGTGAATACCCAATATAAGGAAAGAAAATATGAGGGAAAAAACCGGTTGACGTACCATTACCATAGGCCCAGTCATCAGTGAGGCGATGGCGAACTTTTTGATAAATGGCAGACATGACTGACATGTTGTTCTTGCGCCACTGTCGGCCAAAGTAGCGACTTTGGAGTTTAAGGAGTTTTAACACATAAAGCTGCAACATCGAGTGGCGTACGCGCAACGCCCTTTTCAGAATTGGCGAGGATTTGAAGACGACCAGCATCTGCATGGGTTGGAAAAGTCGCATCGTGCAAAACCCCGCAAAATTGTGATGATTGGATGTAGTGTAGTAAATTGAAAAAACACTATGCTAACCTAATGCACCGATGCCAGAGTCTAACAATTTTCAAATCAAATTCCGTGGCAAATTGAGTTTTTAAATGTAAATTCTTCCGAAAACTAGGCACTGTCTGTTAAAAGATTTCAAGATTTCTTCAACAAGCACTACATGCTCTTTGTAATATTAAGCATCCACATGCCCACTTAAAAATGATTTTGGCCTGTCGTAACTTTCGTTTTTTAAGCGAGTCGAAAAGGTCACAATGTGAATATTGGTTGAAAAATAAGCTATTCTTTCAGTCCTTCACCAAGCGATCTCAAGTATCAAGAAAACAACCCGGCTACCTTGGGCAAAACACGGTTCCCTTTACATCGAAAAAAGTAGTTTAGATTACTGTTAAATGGTCATGACAAAAAACAATAAATTTCCACGTAATTTGGTTGCATCAAGTTACAGCCTTGTAACGAAAGTATAGAGGACCAAGTTACAACTCACGAGAGTTCGAGAATGCTTCCACTTCGTCAACATATTCAAAATCCGAAGCAGATTGATGCAAGAAAACATGTTACGCCAGCAACAAGGAGACCAATCACTATTCTACGCGAGAATGAAAACATCGTTATAAATATTTCAACAAGATTCTTATAAGAAGTAATAGATTAATCCTAATGCAAAACAACCGAGAAAGTAAAGCTTTCAACTTATTGGAAGTGAATATGAGAGCTAACAGTCTTAGTTATGACGTCTTCTGCCTTTCAGCATTCCTAGGATAGTAAAAAATTGGGAAATCGGCACGAGGACACAATTGTCTCTGACCACTTAAATTCAAAATGTTATTCATTAGGACAAGACCTTCTTTGGCAATAATTCTAAAAAGCTCATATTATTAGCAAACGCCCACTGAATTTTGGCAAAGTATGCTGACGAAAGAATTGGAAGATCTCCGTGTGGAACGAACAGAACTGATAATTTTACTAGTATAAGATAGACAAAGCATTTGACACGAGTGAGAAGGGCAGATTGATCAATGCTAACACACCAAACCATGGGGTAAAAAGTTTATAGTGTATCTGTAAAATAATCTACAAGAATAAAATATTGCGATGAAATGTTAGACAGAATGTATTTACCAGCATTTCAGGCGTCAACTGGGGAACTTCACCAATTACACGTGCGGGAAAATCGAGACAAGCAATACTAAAGATGTAATGGTGTTAACGCCGAAAAGACCTACCTGTTCTTAGCCTGCACGTAGAGAAGGGTATTCTGATTAAAGAATTTCAACACCAATGGGATACAGTTGGCAAAAACAAGGTGCTGTGAAATGTATTCAAATTGATAAACGTGATTAAGTTTGAAGTGCTTCAACAAGAGAAGAAGCAGACCCGAAATGGCCTTCACGATGATCTCGCGATGTCGGTTCACGTCGTAGTTCATGACCAACGTCTGTAACTGGCTATCACTACAGACGCATGAAAAATAATACATGAAATGTTAAATTACGGCGCCTCGTAAGGAGTTATTTCAGCTAAGATGTTGATGGGCTCTGTCTTTGTACGCGAGGTAGGGGCGGAAGCCAACAAAACTTTGAGAATTGCGATCTGAAGAAAAATTAAAATACGTGAGCATGTGGAATGGTTACCGACAGTATGAACAGCCGTGACTATCATGGTTTCTATCCAATTTTACCAATTTAGGCAAAGAATGATATCAGAAAAAATTATTTGTAATTTCAGAATGGGTCGAGTCAATGATTTATTAGCCCGAAATTAGTCAAAACATAGATAAAGATTGAAGCTTACCATGTACTGAGGCAAAAGGGGGAGCATAGCAACGTATAAGCGCTCCGCAGGAGTATCAGGAACATTTTCATTACCCTTAATTAAAATTTATAAAAATCATGAAACCAAATATCACTAAAGATAACAGTTAATATTCCAAATGAAAAAAATAACTCCAAACAGAGGCACCCTAGATACCCACGGCGTTTCAAGCGCCTCAAAAATTCTGCTCCAAGGCTTAGATAACTGCGGAAATGCCAGAACGTTTAGAGCCCTAACATTTAAGTTTTTCGAAACTAAGAATAAGCAGATTCAACGGGGAATCCAATTGACAGTTTTTAATAAAACGACATGCATAGCAGTGCTTTGCCAAATACAGAATAAAGAAGGCAAATCTAGGTGGACTCACCAACAGAAGAGGATATTTGGCGAAATCAGCCTCACGTTTGATTTGAACCTCCGCGAGTGATACGTAATGATGCTTTTTCAAAACTTTGACAGCTTCGTGAATCGGTTCCGGGAGTCCATGAAAAGTGGTGGTATCATTTTTAACACGAAAGCCTACAAATTTTTGTCTCGCACTGTCAAGAAAATTCTGCAGGAGGCAAAAACAATTGATCCTTAGAGCACTTGAAAGTTAAGATGTCGCCCAATTTTCCACCCACCTCGATATCGCTGGTGCGAACTTTTGGCCTCCAGGGCAAAACTTTCACGTCACCAAAGGAGCTCATAATACCAGTGATTAGCTGCTGGGAAAGGATGGAATGGGAGAATGATGTGCTCGAATCTGCCAATGTTTCATCATCTCCATCCACATTTTTCACCGGAGAACCGGGTCGGGGGGTAGCGATATCGGGGGCCTCATCTCTCACCACCTCTCCACCGACGGCACAACCATCTGAATGAAGGAGATTAAAGGTGGGATTCCACCGACGCTGCATTTGATGCTGATTTAACTTTTGTTGCAGTTGTTGCTGAGCTATTTGTTGTTGAACAGCTAAGCGGCCACCGGCTAAACTCCCCTGGTGAGGACCCTGAGTGCCCTGTCCAATTGCTGAGTGGCGATTATTCGTACGCACTGGTCGATTGAGGAGACTATCCACTGGATTTGACGGCGGGCTATTAGCTCGGATTCTACGGATGACCATATGAGTGTCTTCATGTAATCCTGGCAAGTTAGCCAAGCGACGCTCATGATTTTTTTTCTCAAAGAGGCTCGACAATGGACCCAAGGTGAGCTATGGAAAGGTTTCTGTGGGAATAAAATTGACGTACTAAGATAGTTTTCCAGAGAAGAAGGAGAGTTTTCTTCATTGGAAAGTGTGGTGCAAGTCCACTACAAAAACGATGTACCATACCGAAAAGAACGATAGCTAGACAACTACCATTATTTATGGGCGCACCTAAATACAAGCAGAGTCAGAAGCAGCATAAAAAGCCCACCTAGCTCTTCAATAAACTGTTCCCGCAATTTAGCAATATGGTCTACGGAGGAAGAGGATTGAGGCTTTATCATCACAGTTGCTGTAGCGGAAGCTAATCCGTTAACATCCGCTAATTGACACCCGTCACGAACGGTCTCAACGAGAATGTAGATTATAGATAATGCTATGCGGATATCCGCACTATTTAACAAGGTGAGTGATTTTCTTCGAGCGAGGTCGTCATTAGTTCCAGAATCACAAGTTGCTGTGCTCAGATTTGTCGCCCAATCCCTTAAAAACAGTAGGATAAAAGTCAGGAGAATAGTGATCAACTCACTCATATCGGAGTTCCAGTAAAAGTAATGAGAGGACAGAAGACAAAACGCCGCATTCGATACAGAGATAAACATTTCTTCGAGCCCAAGTAATCTGATCTTCTTCAAGATCACATTCTCTAAACACTCCCTGAAGCAAGTACAGGAGTGAACGGGATGCCATAAGACGAGCTTCCTTGTCAGAGGATTCAAAAGTATCGAGCAATTTATTCACGAAGTCGCGGCGAGTTTTGTCATCAACGTCAACCCATTTACCGTTTCCTAAATTTAAATTATAGGATAATTAATGGGGAGATCTTTACATGCCTTGGAATGTTTTTTCGAATGACCGAAAATTCTCTGTAAACTCGTTTTCTTCTGAATAGCTATATAACTCTAACACGCGAAAGTGAATACGGACGGAAAGAGGTACCCGATATTTCGACGCCATATTCATCTGCATCATTATATATAAAGTCTATATCGTTGTTTTGTTCGTCGAATCCCTACACAACTACATAACCACAAAAACGGACCTGTTCATCTTTCTTTTCCTCCTCATCCACCGAATCCTCCATGTTCAGATTTCCAGCAGCTAAACGAACTTAGCCCGAGAGGTCACCAGCATATTTTCGACATACATTAAATATATTCTCTCGCAATGGGCCAATAAACCTGTGAAATTAGTGGGATAGCAAAGACAATTTTAATTTTTCATTCGAAGCTAGCGCGTTGGTAGTCTCCTGTCACGTATTACAAAATATTGGTAATTGTGGGACATATCAACAAGTTAAAAATCAAGGCGAGTATGTGGAACAATTTTATGGAAAGCCCGTAAGCTAAAGTGCATTTACTAAGTATGCAGTGGGAATTCCACTCATTATTCGTTACACTCCTCTAGCCTGCCTGCCTATAAGTTTACTTAACGTTTCGTCACGTATCAACGGTGCGGAAAATAAGATCCTTTCTCGCATTCTTCGTTCTCTAATTTTTGAATGGTAGATGGATGGGCAGTAATATACCAAGAGTATGCCCAAAATGGATACGTTGCTGTAAGAAAATTTGCCAAAATTTACACAAAGATAATAACCAGAGCAACATGCGACTTGTGCTGTGTGTAACCAGCTCGTTCCTATCGTCGACTTCGTGAGCGCAATTCCCACTTGGCTTTCCCTAACTTTATATGTTACAAAAGTCACAGTTTAGCTGAGCTCTAATGCGTTTCTTAAAGCGCTTAAATATCAAGCTACCATCATTTCTGCCCTCAATTTTCACATATCTCGGTATTTTGCGTAAATAAAATATCCTGTCACAATCGGAGTGCATTGCCATAATAGTCCCCTGTTAAAGCCGCCAAATATTTGATTTGTTTTGATGAGCCAGCTTTTGTATTCTGTGAAGGACGCCGCCGCGACTGTACTTTTGACATCTCGTCGCACACAGCGTTAGGTTTGCCGTTTTGGTTTTCGTATGCTTCTCTTTGCTTTCATTCTCTCCTCTTGACGGCATTCTTCCCTTTAATCTTTCTTAGTTCTATAAATGTTTTAGATACACAAGGTATGGACGAGTTCCCTTGTAAAAACTCGGAAAAATCGAGTCCCAGCTTCCCCGAGGATGCGGACTATGATGAAGAGCAAATTTCCGGTTACCACCAGTCCGAATCGCATGAAAACCCACCTTCCGCCGGATCCCCTGTTGACAAGTTGTCGAGTGATGTTACTTTGGTTGCAGACGAAGAAGATGATGAGATGGAAGGCATAAAACCCCTTTCCTCTGTCCTCGATAGTCCCAAACCTAACGTCGATATGGGCGATAAGAAAGTGCATTGGACCACGCGACACGTCCAGTTGCTGCTTAATTGTGTTGAAGAACATTTGAACGAGTTCAATGTTCAGAAAAAACATAAGGCTGTCTGGCAGGCTATTGGAGCCGAGATGGAACCATACGGTTTTACTACTGAACATTGCTACAATAAATGGAAGAACCTGCGGCGCGACGTCCGTCTTTTGGTCAATAACCCATCGAAAGTAGTTAGGAATGCCGCAATCCTTCGTCAGGTCGCTCGTCTCATCCTTGTCATTTACCCCAATGTTGACGCTAACACCATGCAGGTCTGTGACAGGAGCGGCATCAAGTCTTTGCCTGCTACTCCTGGGGGCCAGGGCGGCGTCAATAAGACGACGACCGTTGATGTCCACTACAGTGGCTTTAACTCTCCACATGGTAAATTGGGCAATGGCACCCCTTCGCGTTACAACAATTCTCTGTATGCAGCCGCTGGTTCGGTGAATGTTCACTCAACTCCGAGTAGTGTTGAGAAGAGTTTTTGTGGGCAGACCAAATCAGGGAATGTGCCGGGCACCGCGCTTTTTGTTGACTCCCTTTCCAATGGCGATAAGGTGCAAAATATTTTCAATCAAGGTCCCCATCCCGAACCGGAATCTACGGGTCCCTTTCAATTCCCCTTCAACCAGACGGCTGCTGCATTGTTTTTTCAGTCTCACCTGTTCTCCGATTTGGTGAAACAGCAACAATTTAAAAATCAGATGGATCCCAAGTCTCAGGACCAGGCCCACGACCTCTCAGCCGCACAGAATGGCGCTTCCAGCACTTTTAGCATTCTCCAACAAGCGCTTTCTAACCCGCCCTGTAACGACTTAAATGCCCTCTCTGCAATCACTACTAATTTGCTAAATAGCATGGCGGGTCTCACTCCCCAGGTAAACGACTCGGACTGTCCTAACTCCGACAATAATGGCGGCAATAACCCCATTGTTTCGAGCAACGCCAATGCCAATCCTCTCTTAGGAGTCTTTCCAAACATACCTCCTGGTCTCTCGAACGTTTTGCCCCAAATAATTGCGAAATCACTGAGATCATTGAGAGCTTGCGAGCAGAAGATAATGCCCAATTTCGCGTAGCCGATATAATGTCTGATGCCGCTGAGCAGCTGCGCAGAGCCTGTCAAAGGCGTCAGGCCGCTTTGGACAAACTTCTCGATCTGGTTAAGAGACAGGCCAAAAGTGCAGGCTCCTCGGCTGGGGACACAGGCAGTGTCACTTAACTCGAAACGTCGTCTCAATTTCAGTTTCTCTCGATACATTCCTCTACAAATGAGACGTCGCTCCCCCCTCTCCTCGCATTTCGTGTTGTGCGTGCACGCATTCCTTCTTCATCTTTGATGTGCTCAGAATTAATTTCCGTCCGTTAGCTGAGGTGCTGCAGCAGAGTGAGGTCCCTACCATACTGACCAATGTCTCTTCCTCCTTGCCACACAATCACACTCACTCTTCTTCGGGCTGTGCTCTATTTGTATACGAACTATGATTTACGTATTTTATACTCATGTATACTACGGGACTTTTGCATTCAATCTGTCTCCTGCTCTCTCGCGTCTCGTATGACGTATTGAAAGTAGTGCGCGTCCCCTTTCCCCTCCTATTTTTCCAACGAAGAAGGCCCTCAGCTTGGGATGTTCAGCGTACTGGGAAGAAGCGTCTGACTGCCGTCCATATTTGCCAGCATTTAATCGAAGCCGACGCGAGTATTTTTGACCATCGCCTCTTTTGATAGCCTTGTGCGTATTTTTACTTTGTTCTTGGTAATCCTGTCGATAGGTCCGTCCCTTCTTCACCCCATGCCTGTAGTGCTTTGAATGTGTATCATTCCTTGAAAGCACTGCTTCGTCGGTGCTCTCCTCCTCTATCCTACTCTCCTCGTCCGGTCGCTTATATCGGGCCTGTTTAATAATTGTACTTTCGTTTCCCTGTTCTCCCGACTCCCAGTTCCTTTACCCCGTCGCTGCATATATGTCCACTGTTAAATGTATTCACAAGTCTAAAACTTGACGCATTTAAACAAATCATTTGGCCTTCCCGGCGACATGTGGGCTAACTCCGCTTCCGGCGGTGCGAGATTGGTCGAGTTGGCTGCTGTTCCCAAAGCGGTTTGTTGAGCTGAAGCTCATGTGGGTAAACCGAACGCTTAGGTTTTGTCAATTGCGGGTTTGCGTCAGTAGCCCGCTACTTAAAATGGATGGCTTGGACATTCGGTGAATATTCCAATCACAAGCGGGGGCCGCGACGGCTTTACCGCCTGCCAAGTTATTTCGTACGGGGGTCGTTTATCCGGACCTGAGGCCCACACGGCCCTGCTACCACACACTTCATTATTTGAGGCCCCTTAAGATAAAATGGCGAAGCTTAAGTCAATGGAGGGGGGAGATGGGGGAGCATCATAAGAGCAGCCCTGTTGGCCTTCCATGTGACGAGGCGGGTGGTGCGTCGACTAGTCTTGTGTTTAGTTGTCCGGACAGATATTTTAGACGTCTACCCGAAACGTCCCTCTCCCCCCCCCCCTTGAGAGACTGATGCATTCCCTCTGGCCTTTCATCGATCCTCGTTGGCAAACTACGTCTTCATGACATTGACACATCAACCGTCATAAACCGGGTTTGAGATTATCTAGTCATAATTGCTCCCTTCAGGCCCTCCCTTGTCTTCAAATTCAAACGTGTCTGGCTACTCTCCAGCAGTTGCAGTTATAAATATTTGGATTTCAGAGGTCTCTCTTGAACGGGCGGGCTGCACCATGATCTCACTCGACCCTTTAATCACTGGGATAGAGTTAAATAGGCTTAATCACTATAATTAAAATAACGGTTATTTGAAGAGGCTAAGGCAACCAGCGACTGTTTAACCTGATTAGGGGAAGTTAGCTTTGAGATGAAGTTTTCGCACAAGCGGACAATAATTATCGCACAACAAATTTAGCTTTTCTTAATGAAAGGCGGCAGAAAGTCATCCACGTAGCCGGTTGCCGGCGGCATTCGGAAAGTCGCCTCAAGATACGCAATTCCGGATGGTGACCATTCGAACTGGGCGGAACTCATAAAACTTGGACATTCTGATCATCCCTGTGCTGTCCAATCACCTCTCAACGGTGGGGGATGAAGGATGACTGCACACCTGTTCTCCCATGTAATTAAACAGAAACTTATTATCGGCTCATCAGTCCACTTCTCATCTTTCCTTGTCCAGATTAAAATTCGCTCTTCGGGGCGACCAAGGTGGTTAACAAATCCACCTGTTTACATTAGTAGTTTTAGTCCTTCGTCAGCGCGACACGACTCTACACTTGCACATTTCAAGTTGAGCAAGACTTGGTGTCATGGTGACAGAACTTTGGCACTCGCCTAAAACCGAGCGACCTCGAGGCGAAGGCTTTTGACGTGATCGGAGTTCAAAAGAAGATTAGCACCCGTCTGCGTGACTCACCTTGAGGATGGAAGACACGTACAAGCGTGGCTCAGGGCGTTCAGGTCAAAGCGGCGGATCCAAGGCGTCCGCACTTGCGCTGAAATGGCTGTCCGAGAGGTTTAAAGCCCCATTTTCTGCCCTGGCGGTGGGTGAAATTCTCTTATCACTCACCGAATGGTAAAAAAGTGTGACATTAGTTGAGTCGTGGGGTTGTCTGTGAGGCCAAGTGCTAGTTCAAGACAGGACATTGTGGCGACCTCTCACAACACCTTCTACCTCACTAACAATGGTAAACAAATGTTTTATTTGGCGGTTTATTTTATTTTATCATAATTAGTTCTTATTTACCCTATATTGGGTACATTTCGCTCTTCGCCTTCGCATCCATTTTCACCGCCGAGGCTTTTAAAGGCGGTACATGGGGAGGATGCACTCCTACTAATTAGTCTGGTCTCAATTTGACTATGAGCAGAAGCCCACCTGCCACACACACACACACACACACACCCACCCTCTTGTGGACTCAAACACACATACACACAGACACACACACACACACACACATCCGAAACGAGGTGGTGGATTCCCTCTGAGTCACGGTCCGGGTTCCGGTCCCGGACCCGGTCCCACCTGTGCTCGTCGGCCGGGCGGGCCCGGTCCGAACTACTGGACAGATGGACCTGAAATGCGCTTCTCTCCGTCTCGACGCGCTCGTATTTAGCTGACGTGAAGATCCGCAAAGATCCTCTTGTGCACTGGTATATTCTGACCAACGAGGCGGTTATTCCCCTCTTTAAGCCGTCTCTGATCTGAATATGGAAAAAGTGAGTAAGCTGAAAATCTCCCTTTTCTCGCGATTAGTATAAGTGGATGTTTTGTTCTGTATTTGTGTCAGTGAAATGAAACGACTGCTGCTGTTGCTGTTGCTACTGCTGATAGCTCGGGTAAAATAATGCGCAGAAAGTGGAGGTATTGTCATCTCAGGAAACGAACAGTCACTCTTATCACTGCTATATATGCGCCTGACAGGCGAGAGATAAAACTGTTAAGTAGTCTTTCTCCTACCCACATCCTCACGCGGAGGGGAGAGAGGGAGAGGAAGATGCCAGCCTCCCACGTATCGAAGCCCCACGAGCAGCCTCCCTCTTGTGGGCATTGCTTCGAGGCAAGTGGACCCCTTTTCCCTTTTTGCAGGGCGGGAGAACTCGAGGCTCCTTCCACTCGCCCTCTTTGAGACGATTGGAGCGGGCCACCAGGCAGCGTCCACGCCTGTCTCAGACTGTCGTTTACTCGTTCTACCTTCTCGTGTGACTCGGACGCTTGCGTACACACACGCGCACCAGCCACTTCATGAGTCATTCGCATGTGAACAAAGAACTCCCATGATTCATCACCCCAGTCTCTCTCTCTCTCTCTCTCTCTCTCTCTCTCTCCGCCGTCGTCGTCGCATACTTAGCAGCGGTGGCGGTGGCGGCGGCGGCGGCGGCGGCGGCGGGGGCAGCAGTGCTGGTCGCATAGAGGTCCTCCATACACGAGAAGGCCATCAAACGTAGAGGCCGAACAAAGAGAAATGCATGTTGATGGTACACGCTCACGGGGATAAAATGCCTCTCTCAAGAGTACGCCAAAGCCTTTGGACTCAACACGGCGTGGAGTGGAGAGAGGAAGTACGAGTTGCCAAATGGGTCACGTGTTAACAACAATGATGCTATTCGACGCAGGTGAAAATGCGGACAAGGAAAAGATGGGCAGTAGATGCCCACAGACGTGGAGGACCAGACCGACTCTGTAGAAATACGTTCAAATCTCAGGCATCAACTCTTAAGGTGCCTTGATTCGTCTACAAGATCTCCAGGCCTCGGGCACCATGGGAATTGAGGAATGTGGTAAATTCTACTGCAATAGTGAGACTGTGAAAACGCTGATGCCATTTCAGATTTTGTCTATTCTGTTCAAACCCTGGTCGAGAAGAGTCCGATCGCTGACAAGTTGTTGGCCGAGGTGGCGGCCATTGTGGCGTTGGGCGTTAGGCGAGGGAGCGTGAGCCAAAGACCGCCGGACTGCGGCCGCGGCTGAACGCAGCCTCGCACGCGCATGTCGTCCTCGCACTCCGCCCGGGCAATGGGGACACGCTCGATGATGCCCGTCCCCTCGCTCTGACTCGCACGCAAATGACTCATCTGCTCTCCCACTTCCACCCGCACCCGCATCCGCACCCGCACCGCAAAGCACCGCAACGCAACGCAACGCGCCCTCTCACCTCACCGTCATCACGGCCGGAGTGTGGTCACCGCGATCCCTTCGCCCCCACTCCCCACGCCCCACTGCGCACCCTCGTCGGTCCCCCACGCCTCTCCCACAGCTGCTCGTGGCCAATCCCGCGTCCAGCGGTGTTGCCCTCGTCCCCTGCCGCCCATTGTCCACTCTGCCCTCCTTTCGGTGCGACCATTACAAGCGGTGAAGACGCTGACATCCTCGCCACACCGCGTTGTTCTCCCTCCCCCCCTCTGTTTAACATCGAAACTGACAGGGCAGAATGTGATCAACCCAAACGAATGCCTAAACTGGTATTTTTTTGGCGCAAACGCCACCATCACACTCGATCCGCAGGTGGCACGGATCACCGCAGTACCCACAAAGATGGGCGTTCCACTCAAATACAAAACATTGCAAGACAGGCTCAAAACATCGCATCGCCACACGTCTGTCGAGTCGACGTCGGGAGGAAATTGGGTCGTGGAGCCGACTTGAGGGGTGATGGTTGAAGGGTAATTCATTATTTCTAACGTATGAGAGCACATGCACACACACACACACACACACGAGAAGCCCTTTATTTGCCCGCTTTCTAGCATCAAGTACATCAATTGTGCTCTCTTCAAAGCATGACTAGGAGAATCCTTTTAAGTCCCACTAATTACATCGTTACCGCCACATTTGTTAAGCCATGGCTTCCAACACAAACACAACCGGCTTCTACTGCAGTTGCTTTTCAACTCGGTTGTTACGAAGAGGCGCAGGGCAGGTACACTTTCAAGGGAATAGAAGAGAAATTAAAGGTTGAGAAAATGATTATAAATGGCCGTCAAAGATCGCATTGTTGAAGGTGGAAGGCACCTCGACAGGAGCCCACGTTCCAGGCTCTTTTTGGCCTTCTTAGTCAAGTCATCGTTTAAATGTTGGAATAAAAGAGGGAATTGCGACTTTATCGTGGTGCATGAGCGGTTAACTCAGTCCGCAAATGTAGAGCTCCTTTCTTTTCCCGACTTACTTCCTACTGGCAAGGCGCCAGAGTGCCCGAAAGTGCAGTCTTCCTTGGCCTTTTCTTAAATCAGAAGAGACGCATAATGGACTTTGCAAAATGTCTTTTTTCCTGTGCTTGCGTGGTCACTGAACGGACTCGATCGCCTCGGGACCGAGTGAGAATGGGGAAAAGGGGCTGAGGACGGAAGTTGTTTGGGGTAGAAAAAGAAGGACAATCGGCCAGTGAGCACGTTCGGCTAAAATTACACGGTAAGGCAGGTATAAGTTGTTCACTTTTTTTTCAAGGACATCAAGGGAAGGCGAATGAGGGGATGGGAACATTTCACCTTATTAGTTTAATGTTTTGACTGATTATAAAGCCCAATCGTGGGGTGAGTGGCTATTTAAACGGTATAATAAAGTGCTGCGAGGAGTGGGGCACTTCAAATTATCTCAATTTTACGAGTTTTCTCCTCTCATCTGCGTGACAGTGTTGGTGAGATGAAGAGGAAGTAATGGACGCAACACCTTGTGAAGAGGTACGCCTCGGCCTTGTAACACTCGGAGTATGGTCAAAAAGACTTTAAACACTTCGGCGTGGAGGAAGAAAAGTCGGACTTTGTACCGCGGAGGGTATGGAAATGCTTAAACATGACTCCGCACTCTTCTTCTCACGCACCACGGCCAAGTGCCCTGCTACACAGTCCGGTTAAAGTAATCAGTCGTGAACTGTGCATAAAACTGAGACGTTCGACGAAGAGGTTGACAAATTCATCTGCTGGAGGAATATTTAACAGATCTCAGTTGTGACAGGCAGGCCTAATTCAAATGACAACTACTTTTTTGCTCCATGTGACTTAAGTACAATTCTCCTTGAGTAGTGCAGTTGCGAGCGAGTTAGTTAGTAGGATCTGAGTTATTAAGGTGGAATCTTTACCACCTTTGGCATAACTTGAGCAGTGAATGGGAAGTAATTTATCAGAGAACCGGCATTACTCCATCGGAAGGTTGCGGAGCGTCACTAGCAGAATTCCAAGTGTGCAAATTCCCCATTGCATGAACTCGTTCTCGATTTTACATTAAACGAGTTCAAGCAGTGTTCATATTCCACGGACCATGTGAGAAACTATTAAAGGACTGTGAAAAATTCTCTCCCTAAACGAATTATAGACAGGGTTAGTTTGGAGGTAGTAAGGGGAGGACAAAAGCTTTGAGCCATAGTTATTACAAGTCACGCAAGTCTCCGAGATAAGCCAGTTCTTTTTGTCTCTTCCCCGCTCCTTTCGGTTGGGAAATCTAAGGTTTCGTATGGTTAATGTATGAAGAAGCTTCCTGCCTCTGCTCGCGAGGTTAGATTCCAAATGGGTTAATTCAGATCTGCCTACTTTGCCAAAACCAAATCCAACTAGCAATTGGGCGTGTCTCCGTGAAAGGGATAGGGAGTGAGAGAGGGAAGAAGGGGGAGGGGGGGAAGGGGGGGAGAGAATGGGACGGGGAGATTCAAGCTACAACAAGGTTGTCATGGCATTCTCTGGTGATAACGTTGTGCCTGCACATGCCCTCTGATTACAATCTCCCGCTCCCTTTTTCCGTTCATCTCTTTGCCCCCTGCCTCACCTACACCACCACCACCACCACCACCGCCACCTCCACCACCACCTTCCCAATTAACCGCCAACAGCACTGTAAAACGACGGGCTGGCGGGATATGGAGAGGGGGTGGTGGTGGTGGTGGCGGGTGAGGGGGTGGGGGGATGTAGTGGAGTAGAGGAGATTGGCCCTGTCCGCACGCACAGCGGGCGACGCCCCACAATATCTCGTTAGCGCGCGCATGTGCGCCCCCCGCACGCCTGCACGCACTGACGCACGCGATCATGGCACGCGTACGAGCGCGTGCAAGTGCGCACGTACACGCGGACGCGAGTACGCGCCACGTTTAAGGTTCTCGTTCGCCTTGTCTTTGTCTATCATCAACACACGCACAAGGCGGGCACTCCCTCCTCGCCTTGCCCGTCCTGGCCTGGCCTGGCCTAGCCCAGCCTAGCCTCGCATCGCATCGCCGCTTGCTCCTCCTGCTCCCGAATTCGTAATATTATGGCGTGCCGATTGGGCGTGTGCACTGGGGTGACGCCCCTCCAGCCTGAGCGAGGCAGAGCGGGTGATCAATATGGCGGAAATGCGAGGGTACGAGATCTTCGTGTTATTGCCCTCCCAACTACTTCTAACTCTGCTGGCAAGTAGGCCATTTCCACTGAAAGCCCTGTCAGACATGGACCTGCTATCGTCTGGCTCCGATTGGAGATGGTAGCCTTTGGCCATCAATTCTCAAGGTGGTAATACCTACTATTTTTACAAGGTCATAAGTTTAAATCTTTGAGGGTTTGTTGCTGTCTTGGCTTCGAACGCACGTTGAGAGCCTCTGCTATACTGGAATTTACAGAGATGCGGTGTCACCCGATGGTAAGAGTTAACTGAAGATGAGTTATGGTTGGGGTATTTGGGAGGCGATAAAAGGGAGGGTCGTGCCATAGATGGGCGGAACGCTGCCGTAATTAACCCTACTAGGATAAATTAGCATGGGTTTTGAAGTAACTACGAATATGATCACTCAAATAAGTGCGAGGGGGCAATCACTTGCATGACCGTCACTGCAAGGGCCCAACCTCAATAGAAAGTCCGCTCAGCCGTCGGCCCCGCAGATCTACGTATTGATTCCACGGGAGTTGCCAGAGGCTGACAAAAGTCACATCTCGAAAAGCTTGACTATAAAATATCCCGTTTGTCTATCCGCCCATATGATAAACTTAAATGCCACATTCGCTGACGTCGACCGAGCCGAGCCGAGCTTAAATCCTGGTAAGGAGGGTGGGCAGGACGATTGCTCAAGTTCAAGAGCGGAAACCAAAGTCCTACTTATGGTTGGTAAGTAGCGAGAAGCGTCGCTTCTCCTGGAAAAATCGGTACACCCACAACGGTGGCGAAATCGGCAGACCATCAAACTACTATTTCCGCGTAGAAGGGAAAACAATTACGTAGGTTCGACAAAGCACAAAGTCGACGTTGTTCCAAGAATGAGCTTTTACAAGCACGGCATCCAGAGAGACCGAATAATAAATTTAAATCTTAACTTCGTAATGAGAAACCTCCCCAAGGAAATGAAAAAGTGTTTTCATCGCCGAAATCGCTCATACTTGAATTTATTAATAAAACAAACAATGCAATGGAACGGCGGTAAATCAACGATATGAATGGACCGCATTTACCTGAAAAGAGAGTGGGACGAGTTGGAAGAGCACAAGGCACAAAAAGGAACGTAAAACGGAAAAACTTTAATTATAAACAAACCTGACTCACATTCCCGCCTTTAAAGTAAACCCCACACTTAACCATTACTGAATAACAATTGAGGAAAATACATATAAATAAAGTCGCATGCATCTTTACCACATCATCGATCTTCAAAATGCTACGAACGGTTTCCGTGGCTAAAGTAATGGCACTGTAGGTGACCTGAAGCGGCTGAAGAACGTTCTCCGCTATCATATCACTGACAAAACCCTGAAGCGGAAAAAGAACGCAAAATTCTAACCCATGTGAACCTAACCAACAAAAATCAAAGGAAAACAAGGTCTAACCTTACGAACATTGATGCCGCAATTAACTTCACCGTGCGAATGACGAGCTCTAAGCTCGGTCACCGTTTGGATAGGATTGAGCCCCGCATTCTCCGCAAGTGTGTAGGGGATCACCTCCATTGCGTCAGCGAACGCTCGCAGGCAGTACTGTTCTAACCCAGTAGTCTGATTTGCCAGATGTGCCAACTTTAGGGAGACCTCGATTTCTGGTGCGCCGCCACCAGCGATTAAGGCTCTATAAAAAGTTGGTTGAAAAAAGAGAATAACGTATAACTGATGAAAGGTACTTACCGCCGCTTGACCAGGCAACGGATAACACAGAGGGCATCATGAAGAGATCTGTCAGCTTCTTCAAGTACCAACTTATTAGACCCTCTGAGAAGAACAGAGACTGTGAGTCCTTTATTTTGAATGCCCGAGATCTTTACAATTTTCGAACCACCGCTCTCTATTTCCTCGACGAGGTCTGCTTTGCCCAACACTTCTGGCACGAGGTGATCCACACTAGCAGCAGGGATGCAGTTAAGCGTTTTGCAAATAAATTCAACCTCGTCGCGCTCAATATCTTTCACAACCATAATTTTGAGCTTTCCGAAGTAGTGCAGAGCAAGATCGTTGACAGCATCACGAAGGATACTTTTTTGAACAAGAACAACATTGGCACCAGATCTCTTGACAGCCTTCACGATATTAAGAATATACTGACGTTCTTCTTTCATAATGCGATCCATTTGAGTATAGTCTGTAACGACCACATTATTTTCCATATCTGTTTTTGGCGGAGATATGCAAAATTGCACGAGAGCAATCTTTGCTTTCTCAACACGACGAACACCACAACCAGATTCAACCTTTTGGTTGAGCAGGAGACCATCAATAAGTTGGGCATCCTCCACAGTGCCCCTGGCGGAAAACGGCATAGATAAGAATAGATAACCCAAAGACAAAATTAATTAGTAGAAAATCGCCTACCCAAGCTTCTTGACGATCCGAATGTCCTTAAGGCTAACTGATTCAGGGTCACTTGAATCAGTAACAGCCAAAACAGAATCGACGGCAATCGGCGAAAGGATACTGGAATACTGCGAGACAACTTTCGAATTAAGTGAGGTGGACGCAATCTTGAGCAGCATATCCTTATCACCAAGATCAATGGGTTGGGACATCGCAACTACAACTTCGCATGCCTTTGCGGATGCCAACTGGAAAGCTTCAGATATTACAGTAGGATGTAGGCCCTTGTTCAGTAGCTTAGCACTGGCATCAAGCAGACTTCCAGCTAAGACCACAACGGAGGTAGTTCCATCGCCCGCTTCAATATCTTGGGCTTTCGAAAGTTCCACAAGCTAAAAGAGTGTGTGACAACGAGAGAAATACCATTTTAGCCGCTGGATGCAGAAGCTTCATTTGCTTAAGAATGGTTGCACCGTCATTCGTTATCGTAACATCGCCTTTAGGTTCTAAAATCTGAAAAAAATTGATCATAAGCAAGGCTAGTATGAAGGCGAAATAAAATGCACTTTGCTTCGACTACGCTTCAAGATAACGGCCAAAATAAGATACTACATAGTCACCATTCATAATTACAACCGCCCGAAATCATACGAATGAAAAAAACATAATTTGCGCGCAATTGCCACACGAGTACAAAATGGACACATCCGCATATATACAAGTCAAGACTAACCATCTTATCCATTCCTCTAGGCCCCAAACTGGTACGAACGGCATCGGCAACAGCTAAATGGGAGGTTATTACAGGGCCAAAAAATCACCTTTGGCGGCAACAATGTTGCTATCACGGATGGCTTGAGGTTTACTCTTGTCAGAAAACTCTTGGGTCTTTTTTGGAGCCGCCTTGGACATATTCGCGTGCGTCATCATCGAACGAAGCGCCGGGTAGCTTTTAGAAATAGTGCCTACGCGATTAAGTCGGACGCGGTCATTAAAACAAAGAGGTGCCAAGACATTAAGCTGAGTTCCAAGTCCTTAGACAGTATTACAACAAAATTAACCGGAGTCGCAATTAAATTATTATCGAGCTTAAGGCCGATTACTGTAGCTTTGCGGCAGAGCACGAGCAGGCGATTTACATTGAAATAGATATACAGAGTTTGCAGTACAATCCGGAGTCTTGTGCCTCTACTTTCACAATTCCTTATGACGGCTGTACCGTTACAGAAATTTTGTGGAGGGTCGTCGCATTAAGTGGCATGATCCCACACTAAATATTCTTCAGCGGACATTTGGAGGGAATATCACATATTATCAGTTCCTCAAAGGAAGTAAATTTACAATAACGGTACGTCCTTAGTATGTACTATTTACGGTCATATCCCGTCACCTATCCGACACTCCGCTCCCTTGAATGATGGTAGGCAAGTACGACACGAATCCTTCTAGTCCTAACTGAAGTGATTTGACGCTACCAACCTCCTAAGCATAAATGTTCTGCATAAGCCTTCATACAAACTAGTCACTCATCCTGAAATAAAGAAACGCTGGGGGAACGTTGACTAACGTATGTTGATAATGGAGAACAAGAGACTTACACTAAAGAACTAACCTAACTACTTTTTGACTACTCTGCAAGAGATAGCAGACGACCGGACGTGAAACCTAAATGACACATACGCTTACAGTGAATCCTTTAAAATATCATTTACAACAGACACATTGAAGACAAAAAAGGCTGTGACAAAGCATAAGACACTAAAAAATGGTATCTCTGACCGATATCAAATAGATGTTAATATAACCATTAAATTTACATGGTTTTTGGTGATAAAATGGGAAATTAAGTAAAAGGGGACTAGATTTGTTCGAAAAAGCTGTTGAAACCTTGCCCAATCTCCCAAATTGATAGTCCAGTTCCCAAGTCTTCTGCCTCTGCAACTCGCTTTGCAATCGAGTACGGTGTCGGAAAGTAAAGAGAATGCTTTGTGTTACGATCATCCCTACGTAAAGTAACGAAGTCAAAATACTTTCATTCTTCAATAAGGGATGAAATTAATAAAAATCATAAAAGGGAAAAGTAACAAACGATTTCTACCGGTAAAAACACCTCAAAACATCAAACAACAACAATAATTTGCGAGGAGCATTAGTGGTGTAAATAATAGGAAACTCAACTTACGTGTACTCCAGCGAATGTTCAGCGCTTTCCTCATGCCACCTAAATGTAGCCGAGAACTTCTTGGCCAATTCCACGACACTAAGGAAAGATTACTAAGAGAGATATGCTTACTCATGACCCATAACTACTTTGCCCTGTCTCTTGTCAGTCACATAATCATAGCCATAGAAATTGATACCTAACAGTATTTTAGACCGTTTAGAAAACTGGCTTTTCTCATCTTCTTCATCAGGGACTAAAGTTTTGACGCACTGAGTCATCCAGGCGATAGGAGCATTCTCACCGGGCCTGTTTATTACTAAGTCAAATAATTTGTACCACACACTTACGCATAAGGATTGGAGTAATCATAACTCATTAAACTAAAGAAATCGACGTAATTCACGAGTAAGTCAAAATGCGGCTTGCCGAATCTCCCCTCGAAATTTCTTAAACCAGGTTAGAAAATAACATATACCCCTTATAAAAAGGAGGTGGAATGGGAAGAATAAAAATCTTTCCATCTTTGTGAAGACCTTTGCAACTTCAATTAAGAAGTCAATTAGATCACTAGTGAAAGTATAATGTGAAGAATTTAAACCAACCGTTGAGATGTCCCGAAATGCTGCATCCAAACCTCCAATGTGACTCCATCAAAATTATTATTCTCCATAGGACATTAATAAGAGAGGAAAAATCAATTCAAAACAAAATATCACGTCAAATATAGAAAAGTGAAACGAACGAAAAGACTTTCTCAACGACAAAATAATTAGTCGGATATAGTCAAATACTATACATTATATAGGGACGCATAATTTACTGATAAAAGTTATGAATGAGAAAATAAGTTACCAAAGAACTAGTCGAAAGGAGAATGGAGGATGTAAGGACATTTAAGGCAGGAACAAGAGAAACAGGATATGTAGTCATTTCCACTAGACAATCCGCTTAACCGTTTAATAATGGAGAAAGCACTAATGGAAATTAATAATTTGGGATAAAGAATTTTTGGTTGAGAGCATTTCATCAGATCAAAATTTACTTCGCGTATAAAGTTATAAGAATGCACAGTAACAGAACAAAGTACCCTAATGAAATCGCGAAGAGCTTTGATACAATCCACTCGATTTTTATTATTAGATAACACATTTTGGTAATCACCAGCGTCCCAATTCTCCAAAATGACCCTTGGAGCAAACTTAAGGTCCTTGTTAACTGATTTGACACTTTCAATCCAGGTTTTGTTGATGTCGTTGCCGCCATAAACTTGGTAAGTTAAAGGTTTCAATTGAAACCAAACAGGGGAAATTATGGTAAATTTGTTTGCAAAGACCCTTGCATTCTCGTACCCTTTTGAATTCCACTTAAGCTAAATATTTGTAGAGAAATTATCTTACCGGAGTAACATAAGCAAGAACATCACGGCTTATCTTCTTAACCACCTGCTCATATGTGCTGAAATAATCGTAAGAACGGAGAAAAATTATCCAAAATGATATTCTTCCCGAAGATAGGCTTCTCCTTTAACCAATCATCGTGAGAATGCTACCATACTTCAACTCCCTCATTGCAATTTGCTACAGAAAATAGTCCCACCAGGTAAAAACCGAGAATAATTGGAGAAACCGCGATTCGCACATCCCACTTTGGCGACTGCATTGGCCTCGGAGGTCAGTTTCGTAAGAGCATAGAAAGGCTGGAATAGCGCGGTTTGTTCAAAGATAATGAAACAACTCAGTAACGAAATAAGTAAAATTGCTACACACAATTTTATGACCAATCAACTACAGCCTTGCTCCATTCATACTGAAATAAAGCAACAACAATACAATTTGTAGACAAGCACGGAATTTCGGTAGCATTAAGTTCACCTTATTTCGCGTCCGAGTACATGCGAAGTTAGAGATTTGTCCTATAATTGTAGCTCCCTTTCATAATGAATGAAGCCTTACCTTTCCTCCGCTTCAAGTGAGGCTTCGATCTGCCATGAAATGCCCACAGTAACATTGAAACCGGAAGATTTTGGAGTTGAAAAACAGAAATTTCCCACACTATCTTTTTGTCGTCAAATGCAAAGATATTCTATCTTTATTGTGGCCCCCGAAAGTATTTATTTACTTTCGTAGTGTCGCTTAACCAGATAGGGATTGTTGGCGCGACCGATTGGCGTTACATCAGGAAGGACATGACCCAAATTTTATAGGTTGAAATTTTATAATGGGCACATCACTTTTGCGAATTTTAAGTCTAAACTTACTTTCAGGACTCAACACCGGCATGTGATATACTACTGAGGTATGTTTGTCCTTAAAACAATGATAGGAAACGAACAAAGTTTGAAGAATAAATCGTTATGTCATATTTGCAATTGTCTCCCATACTAAGCATGTTCTTAAAGCTCATTCAAAACTTTGACATTAATAATGAGAAAACAAATATATAAACGCAATATTATTCTATTATTTACTTTCTCAGACCTTTGTTTTAGTTCGTTATCGCCTTCCCGCAATAAATACGTCGTCGGTGGCCGTGCTTGATGGATGACGTATTCGATTTTTCCGAAACAGATAAAGAGGTAGAACTTAGGGTGGCTAATCAAGAATGGTTGAAACGTATGCGCGATGTTGCTGTGATTGGAGAGCGTGAAGCTTTGGGTGATTGCTTCGAAACTCGTGCCGATGCCGCTTTCGATAAGGGTTTAAATGATGGTTTTGAGGCTGCCAAAGACGTGGCACTGCTTAAAGGAAGACTTACTTACTATAAGGCGTCAGAAAAAATCGATAGAATCACGGTAACACACTTATTAACTGAAATAGAATCATTGGAAAGTGAAATTTTGCGCGAGCTTCCTTCTAACAAAGAAAACGTAATGGCATCCAGGATTATCCTTCCCGAGAATATTTCTTCGAAAATAATGAGTATAAAGGAAGAAATCAGTAGACTGCTGGCTTCGTAACACTGTGCTGGGTTTCGGCATCTTCCAATTTTCAGTCTTATGTATGCAACCAGTAATCTCAATATTTGTTATGTATTTAGGTGACTTCTCGCGATTTCACACCTGTGGTGTCTTGTCATTGATGGAGCACGTGTGCTTCTTATTTCCTAGAAGTCATTTCGGCTTGAAGTTACTATAGGTAACGCCGGTGAGCTCCAGACATCATGTTCATTTCTTGGAAGAAGAGTGTTTGCCACTGGGTTTTCTGAGGCTTGGACTTTCATTGCTTATAAAGCGAGCAGTGTGTTCATGTTTATTCTTTACTGCTGATTTTGACTATAAATCTGTGGATGAGTTGAACTCTATACCGTGTTTTTTGGTACTATTTAATTTATACCGGGCCACACTCGTTCCTGAGATGTCTTTAACTCATCAAACAGCATTGAATTCAGAACAGGAGTCCACTCTTAAATATAAAGTAATGTGGATCCGAAAGTGCTTAGATTACTCTGAAGTGTCTAAGTCCTCCGAAATTATGAGTTGATATTTGCGGGCTCAAGAGGTTGTATAGATAAGGGTAGCGCGTAAATTGTAAGTAAGCCACTGGGGAAGTTGTCCCGCGATGAACCATTTCTAGTAAAGTGGAAGAGTGTGTGGGTCCCCACACCATCGGTAATAATAGTGGTACTCAATGGTGCAGCGAGTTGTTGCCGTACTGTTTAATCGGGATTTATACTTAGTTTTTAATGTATCTGCTAATTAATCTTCCTTGGATTTGGTGGAAAAGAAAGGCTGAATTAAGGCAAAAAGCGATTGTTTTATTATTCAAATGCATCCCCATTGAATGGGGCATATATTAAAGTCCCACTGACTCCCCAAAACGAAACCATGTCTCCATAAATACGGCCTTTCAGTAAACTCAGTCGCCTCTCCTGCCACGTAGGCCGGTGAAAAAAAGCCGTTTTATTCGTGCTTGAATCCTATGTTAGCTACTGCCTCATGTAGACAATCGCATTTTCCCGTGTTGGCAGAAAAATTTAACAACTTTAGCAGCAATGAATTGCTTCATAAACAATTCTATTTTACTAGTCTTTGCTGAACACCCAATGAAACACATTAGTGCCACTCTGTATTACTGAAACTGTAAATTAATAATCGCCACCGAACAGTGATCACACTGAAGTCACTGACAGGTTTGTTTAGTTTATTAAAGCAGAGTGTAGAAATTCTCACCTTCATGGCTTAGTCAGATTTTCTCTAGTAGATGATCCCACCGTGATCGCTATTTCCATTTGTCCAATTCTGACGGCAAAGTGGGGAGAAATCGTGTGTTTTAAAGTACCAAGTAATAGTTATGGGAATATGGGACGGAAATTCGTTGCCCTTTTCCTTTTTCCTAACTTTATATCGTCAAATCTTTTTGAAAATTTGGAATGTGGTAGGGCTGGCCGGTCTGGGGAAACGCTTGTAATTAAGCTGAACTGTAGCAAGTTGAGAGCTCACACAGTCAAGCACAGAGTCAATAGGACCTCGTCGCTCAAAATATCTGCGATCACTCGATTTTACTTTCCCCACTCAACAAAAAACATAACTTTTGATTTGGCCTTTAGTTCGTACAACATCGTGTCAACTTTTCCTGAAATTTCAAACTCTAAGGACGTAACGCGGTGTCGCTTAATTAGCAATCTTGGCGCGAAGATGGACGCAGGTACGGGGATGAGAGTAAAAAAGATTTCCAACAGAGACCTGCTTCAACTAGGCAATGAATCCCCTGTGATATTTGATAATCCATCCCCATAAACTCGCATGGCCTGTCCTTGTAAACAAACCAAAAGTGTCGACGTGTAACTTCGCAAATACTTTATAAAGGGGACTGCAAAAAAGTCCTAACAACTCTTGACGTGCCTGTGTAAAAATGGGTAGAATATTGGAAGTGTAGAAGACTCCCAATTGTGTTTAAGCGGCAACTCGCTACGACTTTATTCGAATGATGCGTACAAGTGTTTGCGAAGATCCCGATACGAGACTCGGGGTAATAAATGCTAGGGTGGATTGTTCTTCACCTCAGGTTAAACCCCAAATGTAAATGAACAAGAAAAGCCATTTGTTAACGCTTATTTATCTTCCTCGATACCAAAGTGTTTACGGTGATTTGAGCACTTACAATCGGTCACGAAACAGTAACGGTCGGATCAAAAGCTATAATTAAATGACTGCCTCGCTACCTCCATCAAATGCGAAAGGGGAGAGGAAATTGGGAAATCGACAAGCAGTCGGGCGCAGATAAGGGAAATACATTCACCCTAGAGAGCGGGCTTTTTTCAAGAGAGTTGGACGTAGAGATGTAAAGGCGTTTAAAATAAGCGCTGTAATAGAGGCATTACGCCAGGCGTGTACAAAAGCAGGATTTATAATGTTAGAAGTCGAAAAGGATGGTAACCGTAGTATGGAGGAAGCGCAGAGGTGAAATGGGAAAGTGAGGAGGGGGCAGAAGCGGGGGGCTAAGACAGTTCCTTCCATTCCGCACCATCGTTTATCTCACCCCATGGACGAATGCAGCTTATGCCAGCCTCGTGGGCAGAGAAGGGGGAGAGACTGCCTTCGAGAAGCGGCATGTCCCTTCGTCGCCTCAAACGACCGTTTCTAACACCGTGCGGACACACGCTGATCGGAGACCAGAGCACGAGCGAACTCCATCAGGTGAGAAGTGGCATGAGTGGGAAAAGTGGTGCACTAATGGTGTTGGCGGCTGCACTATCGTCAACGGTGGGAAAATGCTGTGCCGATGGAGTAAAACAGCGATCTTCGTCGCCATCATCGTCGTTGTCTAATCACGGCTGCTTTGTGGAGCAGTTCTTGTGATAGGGAGAAGAAAGGGGATGACGGACGACACGGAGGCTTGTCGTCTAATCTTTTCATAATCTCTTAACCCATGTAGTCCACGTTCACTTCGTGTCTACGAGTTCCGACCAAACTCAAACGCCGACAAAATGGTGCCTCATCCACTTCGCCACTCACTCACTCACTCACTCACTCTCACTCAGTTGTGAGCGAAGCCAAGCTAGTCGAGTAGAAGGTTGCAGTGTCCTCCTCGTCGCCACGCCACGTCCATCAGAGATTTCTGCGAGTACCTTGGTCCCAGATGCGCCGCGTGTGTGTTAGGCAAACCGTGAAAAATGCGAAAATGCGAATGTGAAAGGAAGCACAAGGGATGGTTGATGGTAGGTCGGGATGCAAGAGCAATATTGATGCCGCCAACTTGTTCTTCACCTGTTGCTACAACGAGGAGTACAAAGGCTTGAGGTCGACCAAGTTCATTGACAGTGTAATTAAATGGTCCTTTTCTCCCTTCTTACCATGGTAACGGGAGATGCCCTTCTCAATCATCACCGATGCTGCTACTGTCGGCCCTAACAAGAGAGATTTTCGTCGTAACCTAATCCCACTTCAGGAAACCATCATAAACACAGAAGAGGCGGAAAGATGCTCCAGGCTGGAGTACAGTGCATAGTCAAAGGCTTTTCATGATGTTCGTCGCCTATCTTCAAGGTAGTCAGGCTCCGTCATTATTATCTCATGTTCTAGTCAGATCAGACTGCCCTGATACTATTCTAATGTTTTTAACTTGCCACATAGAGGAACAACACGCCGAAGGCGAGGAAACCTTTCGTCTGCTAATCTTTGTGCATGACAGAGAGCAGGCAGTGTGAATATCTTCGTTAAGAAGGCGTGGAATTCCGTCGGTTCCGGCCTTGTAGGGGACGGGGACCGCGTAACCAATCTCGTCAACTCCATTGGAACTCAGCCACTTTTTCGGCCAAATCGCCAAATAGACAGGAGTGGAGAGAGTGTGGTTGCGCGGATCTCTGCAAGCTCTCCAGATCGCAGCACCACCAAATACAGCCAACATCATGTCTAATGAAAAGTTCTGTCTGTTTTGGAAAAAAGGACGAATTTTATTAAATAATACAATTACTATTACAATTAGTGAATTCCACTCGAAAAATTGAACTAATGCTGGTTTGATATTTCCTTCATTCAAACATTTTGCCCCCTTCAAAATAATTTTGTAAGGACTAATCAGGGAGGGTGCTAAGTCCGGGGAGTAAGGTGGATGCGATAGAATTCCCGAACCTCGTCCTGCAGATTTTTGATGCAGTCCGATGTTCCTCCTCGTAAACGTCACGGGCGTCTTTTTTGGACTCCCGTCTTTAGATTATCCAGCTGCTGACAACACTTCTCCGAGTGGAGCTTTCCGTGCGGTTTCCAGAGCTCATAATCCATTGCTTTAGATGGGGGAGGGGCCAGGTTCTCCGGCCTCGCAACATCCCATTTTTCCCAACTATTTCTCGCAGGTAAGCCACTTTTCAGCCCCCATCCTCATCATCATCGTCATCCGGTTCGAGAAGGGCTCAATTTTGCTATGAACAAACAAAGACGTACATTTGACGACTTGATCACCCACATTCTTCTGAGTTTATTTGTATGGTGCCCATTTTAACTATGCCACATCCCGCCTGTCTTTAGAACATGGTCCGAAATGATTTGCTGAGCTGAAGTAAGCCTTCCCACGATCTCCGATGTTTTCCAAGAAGGATCTTTCGCCGACATGAGTTTGACAAAATCGTCGTCGATCAAAGATGGTCGCTCAAACCGTGGCTCATCAGAAGGGTCGAAATCACCTCATTCAAATTTTTCCAACCATCTTCTTCTGCATTTACTACCAGAAACGTTACGTCTACCGAACACTTTTAGTAAATTTCTTCAGGCATTTAGAGCATTTTTTCCTTATCGAAATTAGTGTGAAATACAGTGGCGGAAAAGGACTTTATCAGTAGCCGTGGGTCCGCCATCGCCTCACACTTAATACTAACGTGATTCAGCTTTATTTTAGTTAATTTGCCACGTCAGTTTGTATGTGTATTAAGAGATACAAAAAGAAAAACAGAACAGACATAAAAATATGTGCTTCACGTCAAACAGACGGAGCTTTCCGGTAGACCGCCTTACACTTGGGGACGGCTAGCGAAATAGCCCTGTGAGAAGCGGGGCCCCACTACTCCGTAAACGCCAAAATTCGCTTTCAGCCCTCAATGACAAAGCTGCCCAAGAGTAGGTGAAAATTCGTTTCCTCCCATCAAAATTATTTCCACTTTGTCCTTCATAATAAAAGGAAGCATTAGCGCATTCGTGTGAACGAGGAGGAAGGTAAACAGGTTAAAAATTCATTGCACCAAACTTTTCACTCGGTGGTACAGAAGCATACTCGAGGCGAAATAAGTTCGGAGTGTCTGAATAAGGTGACAGAGGTAGGCACAGAGAACTCGAACGGATGCTAAGGTGTACAGTCTGCTGAAGATAAAAGTCGTTGTATGGAATTCTTCAACGAGAAACTATTTACGGCAACTTTTCCCGAACCGAATTCTTCGCCAAGTGACCATCTTAGGTAGTTGAAACTTGGTGCGAACAGTTATAGTCTTAATAAAATTCTTTACACCCTTAACGAATACACAATTTTAACGTGCCGAAGCGGTGGATCCAAGGCGCTCTTGAGTTCACTACCATCATGATTGGCCAGAAGAGCTACAAGCCAGTTTTAGTGAGATAGACACACGTACATACGCACAGAAGTTTTCTGCGTGCATGAGTGGGCGCAAACGTCCATTTTACCTACTTCACATCTCCTCTGTGCTTGTCTCTTTGTTCTCTCACCCTTTCCGACTGTCAGGACCGTGATCCGACGCCTGTTTGGTACCTCCCCAGCCCAAATTGCCTGATGCTGACGTCGCTTGAATGCTATAAGTGCAATGCCGACTTCCTGCTAACTCTCACCGTTTTTGCAGCCATTTTAATTGCACAGGCAGCCTACTGTCCCCCACAAGTAGACATTCACTTATTCAACTGTACTGGCAGCGGACTTATGACGGTGCCGCGTCGTGTACACCCGGAGACGCGCATTTTGGACCTCTCCTACAATCATTTGAAGGTTCTGCACGAGGACAGCTTCACAGAATGCCACCGACTTGGCCAGTTGATCTTAGACCATAATGATATCTATAAGATCACGGATAGAGCGATGAACACCATCTCTACGACATTGCGACACCTCTCCCTTCGTGGCAACCGGCTGTCCATGCGGTCGTCATCGAATTTCCCTTTAAGTGCCTTGTCAAAACTTCGAAATTTGCGCATCTTAGATCTGTCGGAGAATCCCCTCGGTGTGATAAGTACAAACTGGGCAGCCCCACTTGGTGACACACTGAGGAATACTGCGTCTCTCCAGCCTCGTGGGTCGGGTAGAAGTGGAAAAAAATGCCTTTGCCGGTTTGGGCCGTTTGGAAGAGTTAAATTTCTCCAACAATTCCATTTACAAACTGCCGGAAAATGCCTTCTCTGGGATCCGACAGGAGAAGTTGAAGAGGCTCAATTTGAGAAATATTCCTTGGCACTGCGATTGCACACTTCTTTGGCTCCGGCAGTGGTTGGGTGGACTGAGGCTCACCACTACTCCCTACGAAGCGCCCATAACGGGACCCTGCTCCCATCCCACAAAATTCGGCAATATTCCCATGATAAACCAGCCCATCAGTCAATTTCAATGCTCGCCACAACTTCAAATCATGGACTCAAATGCGCCGCATTACTTTGGCGAGCAGAAGGATTTAATGCACGTTTCGCCTTCTGTCGGGGAGTCGATTACTTTGACGTGCACCTTTGTCAGTCAACCAAAGATGCTAGTCCAGTGGTACAAAAATGGTGCCCTGTTGAGGCCTGAATTGAAGCGGTTTGCGCAGAGCGTGAGCAAAGGGTCAAGATTTTCCACCGTCTTAACCATCTCTCAGCTACGCGCCCCCACAGACAATGGGAATTACATTTGCAAAACCAGCAACAATCGCGGTTTCGCGAAAGGAGTATTCGTTTTGAAGGTCTTTAATCCTGTCAGCAGTGCCAAGTACCTCCTTGATGAGGCCCAGCCGACGGAGGGTCAGCATAACTCCCGTGATGCTGAGATCCAATTGCGCGAGAGCCCCAGAATTCTTGTAATTTCATTTGCAGCTATATGCGTTTGTGTTATATGTGGGGTGGGGCTCCTAATTATTCTCCTGCTATTTCACATCAGAAATAGGCGAACTCGAGTTCAATGCCAAAGTACAGCATCATTGGCCACCGAAACATTTGAAAATGAGGTCTGTTTTGAGGCTACACAACCACCACCACCGCCGGCACAGCCAACACCGCCGTTGCCGCCGCCTCTGCCACCACCGCATTCGTCCTTCAGGGGCGGTTTTCCCTGCATTCCCCCCTCGATACTGGACCCTGGACTGGTTAATCGTACCGATAGGCCATCTACGACACGTTTGGAAGAAGTCGGCTTGAGTTATTCACCGACTTACAGAAGTCCCTGTTATACACCTTCCAGTGAACACAATGATGTAAGGACGGAAAATTGGGATAAACCGGTGGTGAGAACTTTCGCCCCATTTATGACTTCTGGTAAGAACGAGAATGCAGATGATGTTGATGAAGATGATGATGACGATGAGGAGGAGGAGGAGGAGGAGGAGGAGGGGGATAGTGAGGATAGCAGTAACGGAGTTGATAAATCCTGTCCAGTACATGGCAGTTTTGCGAAGGAGGAGGCCAATTTTTGTCCCGTTCATTCACACTCCTTCCTGGCGAATACACTTCCATGGCTGTCATCCTCTTACTCGTCCAAGGAAATCACCGCTGCGAACGAGTCAAATGGGATCAGACGGCAGTGGAGTACGCTGCAGGGCTACGGAAAGACCACTGAAAGGAATGGCAGTCTACTGCAACGCCGGATTAATTCAGCAACTGTTGATTTGAGTCTTCTGAAGTACTAGGCAAGCGTGAGAACAGTGCGATAAAATTGTAAAAGAAGTACTTCTGCCTCTGTAAATAAAGTGTGCAGTTTTTTAGATAAACAGAAGCATTTGCCTGATTGAGGGCAATCTTTCTATGTTTTGCGTTACGGCCTTGCTTCAGACGGTAATGCGACTGAATGGACAGTTGGGATTTCAGCAAATTTCCCCTAATTTCACGGATATGCAGCTGAGTTAACACTAAAGGCGCTTTCAATAGGGCGTAACGATATGAAGAGCTCTAAAAAACGTCAAGAATGACCCTTAACTATTGCTTATCTGGACCACTCGTGTTGAACACGACAAAGAAAGAGAAGCCATTTTGAGCACGAAATAACGCGGTCGGTTAAAGTTTAAAGCCGTGGCGTTCAAGGATGATGCCACAATAGAGCCGAAGGCTGTGACTCGTTCGGTTCTGCCTGAAGGGGAGTTCGGAATTCGGGGTGACATTTGCCCGCAGGTGGATGCGTCTTTCGAGCTAAAGAACGTTTTTATGAGGTGTATGAATTTCTAATCCATCGCTCATCTCCCAATTGTTGCCTAGAGATTTTATTACCTTGAGGCAGGTGACAGTAGGGCCTAGCAGCTACAAAAGCGCATTTCTGAGACCAGAGGTAGCATGCAGTATTTTGGTGGAAACTGTCACTGCCTTTAGATGGAAGCAAGTTCCATAGCCGCTGATCCTTCCACTCTCCTCGGTGATTCGTAACATTCTTATAACCACGAGGGAGCCCAAATTCCACCCGTGTGTGTCACAACAATTGTCTTCACTGGGAGGTTTCGGTCCGTCCGAGTTATTATTTTGAGGGCTACTTTGTGTAACCAGGCGACCAAAGTCTCATTACGTCCTCTCGTGGACGGGTATTCCGGTGAGGAGTGGGAGCATGCGACCATTTATAAGTATTTTGTAACCAACGTCTTGTTGGCAATGAAAAGGTAGTTAAAGACAAAGTCTACGGACAAGACGGTTAAAGTACTCCCGTAAAAAAGGTTTTATGAGTCGGTGGACTTCTGTTAGCCCTCTAAAATGAAGTGGTAAATTCGATTATACACACGTCGACGGGGAATTAGTTTAAAGAGCGCAGGTTGGGGACATCGAGTGTCGGCCACAGTGGTGTAACTTGGGCGAAATTAAATTTAGGCAACTCGATCCCCTCCGCCCCAGCTCCATCAATTTTCCCTCTGAACATAAACGGTGAACGCGACGGCGCCACCTGCGGTGCTCCGAATTTGCACATCCTGATTTACTGTATTCCAACAGACGTAATTACGAATTCAGACAACTCGAGCAACTGCCGTCGGGAGCCTCGTACCACAAACAAACTGGCAATTTATAATCGCATTAGCATCTGCTGTTTCCGCACTTAGTCTAAAAGGTGGTGAGGCTATTTTTGACTTGCCCCAGTGCCCCTGGCCGATTTGCGACCGAGTTTGTGCTACAGCCGAGCCCACAGGGGCAGCGACGATGGTCGGCTGCTTTACTTGCCCAAACTGTGGGAACAGTGACGAGAGGTAAGCGCTCAGACTTTAGCTGGGTTAAATAACAGAATTATAACTTGTAAACATTTTACCAAGCCTCTATCAACCCCAAAACGCACACAGACGGAAAACTTACGAATATGTGTGTGCAATGTGCACCGAAAGTTCCACCTGTCCTATTCCCGAAGTAATCCGTGCCAAAAGTGGTGACGATCACACATTGTGTATTTCATTTTGATATTAAATTTATGCTCGTCAGGGATGACAGGCGATGTGGATTGGGGAATTTATCTTTGATCTTCATGACTCTGCACCAGATCGTCACGTCCCTCTCGCGCCCCTCCCACGGCCTTCCCCCCTCCCACCGCGGTTCAGACGGATTAAGGCTTGAACGGCCTGATTCGATGAAATGCTAGAGCGCCTGTTCTACGCTCGCCCTCATCTCACACGTCTACTCAAGTCTCTTTGGAGCAAATTAACGAGGAAGGCTTGGAAACACTGCTTCTGCACAAAAAACAGTCACGAATTATCCAGCGTGGTATCAAGTCGGTGATAGAATTCGCCTGATACTCGGTCTTTGTTTAACATTGTTTTATTAGCCCCACCGGGTATAGAGTTGATCGCGCTCCGACAGAGTTGTGTTATATGAGCGAAAATGGCGTCCATTAGTGCTTTGCTGGCCTGCCGGTGGCTGGACTCTGCAGAGTCGCGTAAATTAACGAGGTGGAAGGGAATAATAAGGCTATTCAGACAGTAGGGTGCATCGGATTGCCTCACTGCTTCCCGTCGTAGCGTTGGATGCAGTCAGTCAGTCAGTCGGGTGATCCCCGATGCCCTTCTTGCGGAAAGGAGCATCGACACAAAACAAAAATGCCACTTAACATTATTTAACTGTGTCCAGCTCACACGTGGAAGTTCTGAGTTAATCTAATAAAATTGGTTGTGGTAAAGAAAGCACAAGGAGCTTCCCTCGGCCTGCTTTAGTTGTTGATGCACCATTACTCACCTATAATTCATTCTCAACGTCAGGATCACCGCGTAGCAGCTTAGGCAGAGCCAAAGGAGGGCTTCGACGGGGCCACTTGGCAATTCATTGGTTCCACGCCGAACACCATGCCTCGAGCGTTTCACAAAACAGTGCGGGTGTGAGCTGGAGACATCGCCGAAGCCCACCCATCCCTCGCCCACGTCTGGGAATACTCATCACGGACTGCCACATTTCATATAAATAATAGATTTTCCTTAGTGAGCTGAAACACCAGGGATGTGGTATGAATATTTCAAGGGTTGTGGAAACCGAGAACACTCATTGTGTGTGTGACTAAGTCGGGTTCTCCCTGATGGGACACTCGCGTTTTTTAGAAGACAAAATGGGGGGATTCAAGTACCTTGAAACACCATTATTTTCCACTCTGATGCGTGAGAGGGAGGAGGAAGAGGAGGAAGAGGAGGGAAGCTGTTATTACGACCAGGTTGTAGGATTAACGGAGGGAAGTACACAAGGTGCTGTGAGGCCTGGATGTGTACACCTCTTCTCCCTTACCGCTAGCGACGGGATAACGCGATATTCTGCGCATGTGAGAGGATAAAACATAAAAAAAAGTTGAATGGCAAATAGAAAAATAGGAAGTGGTGAGACAGCATGACATTAAGTTAAGATCCATGAGAGAACAGGGGAGGAGAAGCAGTTGGCACAACGCAGACTAATGAATTACGACAAAAGCCGAGGCAAGTAACTTAAATTTCAAGAGTCTGTTTGAACGACAACGCCATCTGACGACCGCCTTCGGGATTCTTGATGCACCCACTGTAATACCAGCTTCTTCAGCCGGCTTTTACAGGAGGCCACGAAGGCCACGAGCTCTGCCTGCCTTGCGGTGGTAGAGGAGAAGCTTGTGAGGTTAAAGTAACACTCTCAGGAGGATACTCTACTGCTCGAACGGCAGTTAGCATTTCCACGTAAGTGAGCATTGGAGACGAGCTACACACCAGAAGCGGGCGACTGAGGCGATTAATGGCCCGAAAAGGCCGGTAGGATCAAGATTGCTTGCAGGTTGGCCACTAGGAGATACTGGAAAAGAAGGGAACGTTCCTCACCCTCAGCATGATGGACTTATTGTGCAACATCGTGTAGATCCCAATCTACACTGGAAGCCCAAATCTAGTCCTAACAACTCGTAGTTTTAACTGCAACAATTCCATCAGGTGATTTAATAGACGAAATCGAAGAACAGTGAAGATGATGAGTGAGAAACGTAGCAGCGCAGGGTCCAGTTCTCGCCTCGTGTGAGGGCGGACACCCGAGACGGAGAGGAGGCAGACAAAGCCCCTCGTAGATTAGATGGGGAAGAAATAAACTCCCACAATTACACAAAGCTTGTGCCACTGAGGCAGGAGAGCCACATAACTGTGTTTCTCCGTAGCGCAAGCGCCCGAGGCGAGAGTGTTTGTGCCGGTGGAAGAAAATGTCATCCTCCTCGCCTTGCCTACCTTTTTCGGTTCTCCCCACGACTTGATAAATGGGTGTGAGTTTATAGCTGCTGCAGTAAAGTATCACTCATGAAATTCGCTTATAACGAAATGACTCTGGGAAGGAAATTAGTTCACACGGGTATTCATGCTGCCCACTTTTCTACCAGCATCGGTTTAGCCTAATTCGGATTGGGCCAAGGCTCCTCCAATGTCGAATAGCACCTGGCTATTCGTCTAAGTTTAACGTACGTGAAAAAGACCACACAAATAGGTAATTAAAGATGACTTCATCCAGACTGTCATGTTGTGCAGGTTCATTGCTTTGGAGGAGTATCAGGAAAATCACGGCTCACAAAAAACAAAACCACAAATGCTTTCTGCGGGCCAAATTAGAGAAGGAGTTAACAGACGGTGCTCTGTTAGAAACCAAAAGGGAACTTAAGGCGAACAGCCCTAACGAGAGTACAAAAGGAGGGATGATTTTAAACCAATGACATCTCAAAGGTCACTTTTAAGACAGAGCCCGACAGCTTTGCGTTCAACATTGCGGAATCTTGATTGGGGCAAGTAGCTTAACAGTATGTGGTCCTTTCCGCCAGGGGCGCCATCCCCTTTCCGCAGAATGGAGGGGAGGAGAACCTCAGTTGCCGTCGCCATTGTCAAAAGGTGGGATACCAGCAAAAGGTCTCACTTTGTGAAATTAGCGAGAGGTTCACCGACGAACCGCTGTTCAGTATCAGTCCTGTGGAAGTTATAAGCGCATAATTGCAGTTATTCTCAGCTCTTCTATACCTAATTGCGAGTTGTGCAAGTAAACTTAAAAAATTCTGCACTTTTGAACGCACAACGTCGACTTTGAATTACTTCTTAGACGTAACGAAAAGGATTTGATAAAGGGCTACAGGAAAGCGGTGAAGAAAGAGGAGAAGACGAAGATGGAGTCTTGGATTTCGAATAGTGCCAGACTGCTTTATAGCAGGGCAGAGATGTCTTTTAAGTTTCACAAACTGCAAATAACGTATACAGTGGCTCTGCTACCAATCTTTAAAGCATTATTTTCGACGATGGAGAAAGAGAAGAAGATTCACCTCTAGAAGATTAAATGCCTCCTTCTACACGGAATGTCTCGAGTTGCAGGTCGGAAGAGGCAGCCCTCTTCAAACCTAATGCTTCCTCCTATGGTCATGCGACGGTTATAAAGTACACCCTCTTCTCCCCTTTTCAGCAAATGACCAGACAACTTGCTCTGCAGGTAGATGGAATGGCAGCGAAGGGGAACTAAACAGCATGGAGTTAACACAACTCCTCTCTCAGTAGCGAACTCTTCGCCGTCGGGCCTCCAGACGATGGGTTATAAACAAATGTAATCGCTCATATGAAGAGTGTGAAATTCGACACCTTCCGGTATCGTTCGTGCCTGGCTTTGTTTTAGTGTTGGAGCAAGTTTTTCCCTTTCGCGCTTCCCGTGAAACTCTTCATCGTCGTCTTCACACTCTTTGATGAGGATTATGTCGCAGACGCGAATCCGGTCTGTGCTACCTGTCCGACATGTTGACTCCTCTTGGATGGGAGTGACCAAACTGGAATGGATACTGCGTGCTTCAAAGAGCTCGGGAGAGCCGGAGGCAAATGTCCCCTCTCTGTACTCTTCTCCTTCGCCTCCCATAAACTTACGCATTTGTTGAGTCTGTCGAGTGCGACTGTTAACCTGAAGTGGATCAAATTTTCTCTTCACTCCTCACACAAACATGAGCACTCTTGCTCGAGCTCTTCGCTTTTCATTCAAATTTAATTTAAGCCCGGAGTTATACCCATTGTTCTTCGGGCCCGGAGATGAAATTTTTCTCGTCCATTTTCCTACCCTCCTTCGGGGATGAAACAAAATTTTTAGAAGCAATGTAGAACAATGGTTTTGGACTCATCCAATTTTTCCCAGTCCCTCGACGGCCGGAACCTTCCGGAGCCCCCTTTTCTGTCAACTCGGCGTTCTCAGGTCAAGACAACAAAGGGCATTTCAACGCTGTCTTGTAAAAAAGTGAAACACTCTAAGCGCAGGTGCAAAGTGCAGCCTGAAAAGGAGGCAGGAAGTCGGCGTTGCTACAACGACTGAACGTCGAAAAATTTGGCCCCAGCTTCTCAATAATTCGCTAACATATTCATTAAGTTTTGAATTCAAAATGTGAATGAAGCAGGAGCTTTAACCTCATAACACAGCGAAACTGTAAGTCTCGGTGATTTCAACAACGCAGTGGAAACACACAGCATGAAAGCTTTTTCTTCTCTTCTCTTCTCTTCTACAAGGACTTCAACATCGCACGATATGATGGGCTTGGGAACTTCAAAATGAGAGTGTTTCTCGACTGAATGAGGACAAGTTCGGACAGACGAGCCACGAAATCGGCCGTCTACCTTACTGTCGCGGAGCTCACAAATTTGCCTGGGATGAGACACGGCACGCAAGTTAACTGTAAAGAAGGAAAGAAGAGAGGAGAGGAGAAGACAGCTTGCCATTAGAGATGGTGGTAATTAAGCTGAAGGCTGCCCAGTGTTAACGCCTCGAGGTTAGGAGAAAAATTGGTCAGTCAGTGACCTAAAATTTGGCTTAATTGTTAAGTCATGTGGGCGATGGTCTGACATGATTCCCCCTCTTGACATGGGATTTTGTTAAGAGAGAAAGGGGGAAGCAGCGTACAATGGGGAATGGTGATGGACAAGATAAACGGGTAGTGGCGGCACATATTTCATTGTAAAAGCCTTTCGGCCTTTCCTGGTGGGAAATTGGGTTACCTGCGAAGACATTGGGATGTCCAACGGACAAACTGCCACCGAGGTTGATGTCCTACTTCGAGTGGGCTGGAGGCAGAGCCCCCGCCCCCCCCCTCCCCGGTCCACGTTTGATTGTCCATAAGAGGAGTCTGTCCCACATCGATAAATAATGGATGCCTCGTCCCTTTGAAGACCGCCGAGAGCAGTTCCACTGGAAGATGCTCACCCTCGCAGAATCCCATTTTCGAGCAGTCGTTGGGTTTTTATATTCGCGCCCCTAACTGACTTGCCATATAATGTTAAGGAAAAAAGCGAAGACTCCTTCCAAGTTGACGGACTCGCCTCAACCAGCCTCATGCGACTGTGCACCGAAGAATTTGTTGTCGTTGGCGGAAAGCACGCCTTTTAGTAGTCGTGGAAGTGGCGCGACTTGTCCATCGACAATGTCCCAGCCTCGTGAGGGAAAAGTGAGTCCGGTTCGGCGCACTTGTTTAACAGCTTATACACAGGGTCCTCGAAAACTCGGGCAAAACCTGGAATGCATACACGCAAAGGTGGCCGTTTGCGAAACTCGGGCTCCCAGAACTGGGAAGCTGCGGCGGGAGTGCAGATGGCAGCATCTCCCCAAGACATAATGGTTTTTACCCTCTCAATAGATCGTTTTTAGGGAGATGTGACCCTCCTACACGCTTCTGTAAAACTAAAATTAATTATTAACTCAAATAATGTCTTTGGCCAAAAGGGGAAGAGGAGGAGGGGGCGGGGAGGGGGAGGGGGACGGGGAAGAAGAAGAAGGGGGGTGTGGTGAGTGTAAGCCAGAGCAAAAATAAACTTACCATTCAATGAACGAATAACTTTTGAAGTTTTATTATAAGTTTCGTGGATCTTAGCGTCTCGAGTACTTTGATATTAATTTTGAATGCCTTATTAGGAACTTTTTGTGTAAAGATGAGGCGATCTGTGCCAGTTCAAGACGGCACTCCCACTAAATCGTCTCAAAGGGGCTCCGGCAGACGCATATTTAACGATGGGCGTGAAGTATTGCAAAAACAAGAGGAGTCTATTTCGGAGGGCTTACTTTCCCGCGGCTACCATCTTCCACCTGTGGCTGACTGCGACATCACCGAAAGATAAATTCACAAGCCTGTCAGACTGAAACAATGAAGTTATTTTAGAAAAGGAGGTGAAATACTACCGATTTGCATGAAAGGTAGAAAAATCTCCTAAATTGCAACGACACTTACGAGGAAGAAGGACTTATGAGAAAGAGGAATTCTATTCCTGATAACGTTCGTTCCCCTTTACGAGTACAACTTTGTGAAATTAGACGACATAAGTCCCAGGTCTCCCACTTGGGAAGCCGATCCGTTCCAAGGCCCTTCTCATAACGAGTTGTTGATGAAGGGCAGAGCTGACAAAATGGCTCCCCTAGTCTCTTAAGCGTACATAATTCAGCCACTTTCGGAGGTGGAGAGAGGAGCAGTGCGCCACCGTCGTCAGCCAAGTCCCCTCGAAAGACAAGGAGGCTCAAGGTCATGCGATTAGCGAGGGAGCACCCATCAAACTGTCATCTGATGTCATTCCGCGAAGCATCGGCCCGCAAAGTCATCAAATTAACCTATTTATAAGTTAAAATAGGGAAAGCTGGTCGAAACGTCAGTAGGGAGGAGTTTCAATAGACAAAAAGGTTTCGCTTTTTCTGTTAGCGTGTTGAAATTAATGGGCTTGTGCTTGCGTAATACGAGCAATTTGCCTTTCTCAACTAAAACCCGCAATTGTTTCCCACCTAAACATGGTTCGTAAGCACTTTAAATATCTTGCCTGCACTCTGTGATGAAGTCAGCATTTCGCCTATTCAAATGAAGAAAGACGCCTCCAAAAGGCGCAGGGTTGTGATCAAATCAACCTGATTTATTCCCATCTCCTCAAAGAACTTCCTTTTCACCGCCATGTACTTCTCAAAGCGCCGTTCCTCCATCCCCTAACTAATCGTCAAATTAATTTTCATGGAATTCTTGAAGAAAACTCGCGGAGAGGCTTTTATGAGCGCCCACAATTGTGTAGTTTTCGCCACGTAGTCATTTCCCGTGTTTGGTGATAAGCCTCACTTGGGAGGAAAGCAGGAAGGATTAAGAAAGGCAAATTAGTGAAAGAAATTGCGGGAAATGTCAGCTAGGCAATTTGGACAACAGGTAATTTAGTGAGGTAGGATTGAAATTTCACCACTTCCGGCCTCATGCAGTGCGCAAATTTCTTCGCCTCATCGCACCGATTTAGAATACGGGACTTATAGGAATCCCGGGGCATTTCATAGACATCGACATCTCAGGAAGTGGCGCTGAGGTGGAAGCGGTTCTCCTCGCTGGTCAGCTAGGGCTAACGGGTGTGAATTAACTCCGAATAAACATGGCTGAAATTGTGCAGTCCTCAGTTATCTTGTGCGGACTCCGAGCTTCCCTACGCGGTTTATTCCCACACAGAGAGCGAACATGCGTCCGTCTACCGGCAGGCAGAGGTGTGAGAGACCATTAAATGGCCCACGGTCGCAGGATCTTTCACACTCTTAACGCAGGTTATATCAAATAGAGAAGAAGGGGGAATAAGGTGGGTTGGTTGGACTGACCTGAACACCTTTTACCGGCAAATTTCACCAAAATAGACAGTCTACACTGGAGAAGACTGATCTTCCAACTCTTCCAAGGCCGTGCGGTATGAGATTAGTGGAAGTCGTCATGGATGCAGTTGACAGAGCCAACCATCGTGGGAGAGAAAAGGCGAAACTATAAGACAGTGCTGCTTAAAGCGGACACCACTGGTGTAATGACAATTTAAATTTCACGAGAAATTCACACTTACCTGTGGAAGGGTAGCCTTGTTTTAAGATTCCTCTGACTCGTAAACACCAGTTTCCGCCTGCATTATTCCCCCCAAAACCATTTGTTAAATGACTCTCTCGCATCTACCACTATTGGTTGGAAGACCCAATGATTCATATAATCTCATTTTAATGAGAGACCGTTGTTTCGTGGTCGAAGCCACCAGTCCGCAATGGGAAAAGCACTTAGTTTTGGTTCATAGTTTACAAAGTATATCAACTGGATGAAAGAGACTCACGCAGGTGTGTTGAGACAAGTGCGAAGTATCACCTTAGGGACAATTATACAGGACCCCTGCCTCCTTAGCGCCTTTCAGCTGCTGTAGGGTACAGCAGATTACCGTCAGGCACTGTGGGGCCCCAAGTGGTAATCCATTTGCCGCACTTTCGAAGTGAGATAGAGACACAGGCATGCACAGACATACACGTGTTCACTGTCGTGTATCAGATATAAGGCGAAAACCCTCTGCTGTGGTGCTGCTTACCGCCTCTCTCTCGCACACCTCATCAGATGCTATTAGGACGTCTTCTCCTTTTCACTTTACTCCTTAGTTCCAAGTCCACGGGGAGGTATCACGGTGTCGAGAGCAAGTGGAGGAATGTCTATAATTGGACACTTAAATTTTTACCGAAAGACTTTGCGTTTACCCAACTCTCCTACTTCGGTGGCTGGCGACAGCATCAGAGTGGCACCTATGAGAATTTACTGCTAGCAGGTATTGTTGAGCATTTTGCGACACTTTTGTTGTCAATATTCTGGCTAATTTCACTATTTCACTCGTTGCAGTAGTTTTACGATCACATTAGCCACGGTTACCTCGTAAACAGTGGATAAGAATTACTGTAGCCGGTAGCAGAAAGAATAGCATGCCTGACAGCCTCCGAGTGCTCAAGCAATTGCGATATGTGATATTCCGTCTAAGTTGACGCCGAAACCTTGGGGAACTTGACGAAGAGACAGTGGAGATATTGCAGGGCTTCACCGGGGCATCTCTGTCTCCTTGATTCCACTCGGTCGAGCTGAAATGGCGATAATGTGATTATCACCATGTCCCACGCACGCATTTAATGCTGCCTTTCGTTCCTCAGTCTAATTCGTCTTCCTAACCCAAAAACACTTGCTAAATACTTTGTACTCTTCTTTTTCGCCACGAATGACCATTTAATCCCTTCAAGTCAAACAGCTCAAAGATTGGCGTGAATGGGGCTGGCCAATTGTCGAAACGGTGAATTTCACCGTCCGTCTAGCCCGAGGACCCTCTGCTAAAGGCCCGTGGAACGAAGTAGTGATTCTCTCCAAGTCTACTCAGGAAGTACTTCATCGGGCTCAAAACAACAGTAAGTTTGTCTTCCGCCCATTCGATGTGTGCCACCAAATGCACAAGTTAATCGCATTCTCATTGGGAAATCGGGTTATTTCAGTAGAGTTTGTCCCTAGTCCTGTGTTAGTAGGCTATTTCGGTCGAAGCGCATTACAAGGGCTGGTACAACGCCAACGAGCATCCAGTCCGAACTGCGTCATGGAAAGCCATAAATCATCAGTGCCAATTTACTTCTCAACCCGTATACTGAGTAATTTACGGCCTACAAGTGCAGTAGCCTTGATGCAGTCAAACTGGAGCAGGTGGAGGCTGATTACCGCAAAGAGGTCTCACATTCAACTAAGTGGATGCCAATCGAAATGGCACCATTGTCAGGCCTTTCTTCGAAAAGGACCCCACCAAATGCCACCTAATCTTTTCCACTTTCACTGCTGCCATCATGAATGCGCGGTGGGGATGTCGCGGGATTAGTTATTTTCATTCAAACCCTTCTCATAGTTATGAGTGTAATGAACCGTGTCGAGACGTCATACGCTCCAGCGGTGGATAGAAGTGAAGGAAATGGATGCCGATGCATGAAAATGTCGAAGCATAAGGCGAATCGGTCGGTTAGAGGGCACGCAGAGGCATAAGCAAGTAGCCGAGGCGCTGATTCGTCCCTCAGGCGTTAAGGCGCAGGATTTGGTGATTTATCTCACCTCTGCACATGCCGGTCTTCTCCGTGCTGGACGAAATCCCCCTCCAAGAGGTGATATGTTGTTCGCTCTAATGTGAACTGAGGTCCAAGTGCAGGAGTGCTGCCCAAACTCAGGTGCTCCTACCCTTCCATTAATTCGGATTTAACTGATGCCTAAACAGCCGGAAAGCACGGTTTTACCATGTTGAGCACGTTTTGACATTCGCTTCAACCAGTGTGTCCACGGTGCGATTCGGGCCGGGCAGTGGCTGGTCCTTCATATGGCCGAATGGAAACCCACTTGTCTGTGTGTGAGCATGTGACCATCGCCTCAAACATGGGAATAAAGCAGGCTGTTAATATTTCAGTCACATTCAAATGTACAGATCGCCAGCCCCACGGGAACGCAACCTGTTCGTCGAACACCACCATCGTAGCCCCAGCCTACTGCCCATTTGCTCGGGCTGGCAATGCGACTGGCCAGCCGGTCTTCGTGAATTATGCCCTCCTCACAGATCTGACTGCCTTCACCGATCCCCACGACCTCTGTTCACCAGAAGTTATTGTTATAGCGAGACATGGCTACTCGTCATACGGTAGCAAAGTCCGAAATGTGGTGAGCCGTTGTAGGGGCTTGAATAGCAGTGAACTGCCCGGGGGAATGATAATTTATCGGGAGCAGGAAGCAGAAGCCCCCGACGTCAAGATTTACCCCGATGGAATAGGTCTTCCCCCTGATGGGATACTTTATCGCAATGCTAAGGTATCTCAAAGTCAGGGTGATCCAGAGACACCTGCATTTCCGTCTCTAGGTAAGTTTTTAAAGACCGAAATTTGACAAATGTGCCGAATTTCGCCATGCCCACGAATGACTCTTTGGATAACATTTAACACTGCCATGCAGATGGTGTTTACAAGACGGAGATGTTGGAGGACGTGGCCATTACGCCCTTCCCGGTGCAGATGATCAACTACCGCGATGTCCAGGTCGTAGCACGTGGCATGGGTGGCAAACCCATTCCCACGGCCTGGAAGCCATCCGTGATGAAGTTCATGGGCCCGGAGGGTGACAAGTATGCTCGCTTTATTTGATTGCCTAAACTCCAGTCAGGCACTCAAATTAGGTCATTTGACGGTAGTTTTGTGTACTGAGTGAGCACATATATTTGCTGTAAGTCCCAAGAAAACGGTTTTTCGCCAAACACTTTTGACACTTCTTGCTAAAGCCTAATTCGAATGGACATTCGGAATCGGATAGATGAGAAGCCGTCCACACTCGTCAATGTCATCGGGATTATCCCGGGTGAAGGTCCAGAGGCGGAGAAGTACGTGATCCTCGGCAACCATCGTGACGCGTGGGTCCAGGGCGCCAGCGACCCTCATTCCGGCACTGTTGTACTGCAGGGCCTCGCCTATCTTCTTGGACTGGCCTATCGAGAAGGTGGTGTGAGGATTATGAATTACCACATCAAATCACAGATCACCATTATGAATGGGACAGCATTTTTTCACTCTTACTTTTACGCAGGCATACGGACTTGGAGAGCTGTCATTGTGGAGTTGTCCACTTCTAAAAAAAGTAAAATAACGGGAAATTAAATGAGGCTGTTGTAGATAAAGTATAAACTCGAATGGGTGCTTTTTAGACGCATTCTTGAGATGTGACTTCGACTTCAGTTGCGCACACGTAGTATCATTTGACTTTTCGATTGCCGGACGAAAATTGCTTTCTGGAGTTTCATCTTTGACTTTGGCATAAAAGTGGCAGGTGATTACCCGCCTAGTGGTAGAGCAGTCGGATTTACTGAGTCCTAAAACTGCAATTAAAGCACTTTTTAGTGACTGACCTCGAAGCCACTGAGGAAGCGAGACGTTAGGAGAGTGTTCACCGTCTGCAGACCGCGAAGCTCAATTCCACACACTTCAAAATCAGGAGGTTGGAAAATTCTCTCACTTCCGCACTTTCTCCTAGGATGGCGTCCAAGACGGAGCATCTTATTCGTCAGTTGGGATGCCGAAGAAATTGGTTTAATTGGGTCGACAGAGTTCACAGAGCTCTACCGCGACGAGTTGCTGGCCAAAGCAGTGGTTTACTTCAATCAGGACTGTCCTGTGAAGGGTAATGGACGATTTTTCCCAAGAACCGATGAGTTTCTTGAGAAAGCTCTCCTCGACAGTGCGAAAGAGGTGCACGGGCCCTGCAATACCTCGAGTTTCTTCGATGAGTGGACAGCCTGGATGGGACGAGACGACGGGGACAGATTACAGTAGGTTTAGCCTGCTTCCCTCCATCTCTAGACGAGTATGGGATATGTGTGAACTTGGGAATGCTATTTCATTTTCAAAGACCAACTGATAAGCCTTTTAGTCCAACCAAGTGTAACAATGACAGAAAGTGAAGAAGACTTTCACTATAGCACAGACGACAACCAAAGCATTATGACATTTAACATTTAATTGAGACGGTGACATGAATGTGGAGACAGTTGAGGAGTTTTAGTGTCTCTGCTCCGAGAAGTCAGCCTTGCATACATTGGTTATAAAAGTATTTCCCACGAGTCCCAAGGGTCAGAACTACGGCAATGATTTTGGTCACCTCTCACGAATGCCTTTCCAGGGGCGCGTGGTCCTCTGTCAGCCCCGGGGAAGGCCTGAGCTGACGGTCCACATTTCCCAGCTACAAATCAGTCACTGGACTAGAGACTGAATGCAAATCGCCCCCCCGTAAAGTGAGTGCCTCAGTTTGCCAATGAATGAGGCAAATGGAGCGAAAGAGTCGTAGGTGGGGGGAACAGTGAAGGTTACAGTGACTCGAGTCGTTGTTGTGTTTTTAGAACGGTTTCAGTGGGCGGTTTTACGGACCACGTGCCTTTCCAGTTCCACCTCGGCATTCCCTCCGCCTACCCCGAATTTAGACCGGTAAGTTCTTTACCCCTTGTCGACACTTAGTGAAAAATCATATGGTTTAGTGGTGTGTTTTTTGTTTTTATCCCGGTTTAAAAATGGGAGAACGGCACATGCACTTCAGGCATATTTCATTGTATTATTTCCGGCAGGACGAGAAAGCATCGCAAGCACACACGAGAAGTTGTGTGCAGTGAATGGGAACGAAGCCTCGAAAGAAAGGCAGTATCATCAAAATTGGTTTGCTAGATATCTTTCTCGTGGTGCTTCATTGAAAACGATTAAGCATTTGACCATCTGTCCAGTTGAAATCGGTGGGACCCACTTCAATCAAGGCCGATGTCAGAGCGCAACACATGATGTGGCAGAGAAGCATGCATTGAAAGTGAAGTTTACAAAGCCTGGCCATGTGAGGAAACTTGGTTTCTGGCTTCTTCACCAGGTTAAGGAAGTCCATTTGATGCGATTCGCATCTGAAACGCAACGAAGGCGAACCACTTTCGAGTAGACTACTGGCGACGTAGAAGTGGATAGTTTCAGAACAGCGTTAATAGTAAGTGGTGGTGGACCATGATAGAAGATGAACCATCTCCGACGACATTAAAGGTAGAAACACACAAAAAAGACTATGCCGTCAGTCTGGTGGGGTTACAAAGGACTTCTGCACTTTGAACTTTTAACCAACAACCTAACGACCACTTCAAGAGTGTGTGTCAAACACATCGCCAGGCTGAGCGATGAAGTTTAAGCAGAGCGGCCAGAAGTGGCAAAGCGTCGTGAGACTGTTGTTGTCCGCCATGTTACTGCAAAGCCCCACAAGTTTTTGAACACTAACCAGAGTTTTTGGATCCGGTTTGAGATGTGTTGACATTACGTCTTCAAACTGCCACTTATTTCGTCCTTCCACGCAGAACCCCATAAAGGGTAAAAGTTTTAATGACGCCACTAGTGTCAAATCACACCTGCTTCCGTTTTTTCATAGCAAAGATGAGAAATTTTATAAACATGGAAAGACGGTACTGCCTGAACAATGGCAAAAGGTCATCGACAAAAAGGGTCACCACCTAATCGACTAAGATTATATTTTCCAGTAAAAACTGAGGATTTACATTCTTATTTGAAATTCACGATGAATTAGTTGCCAAGCCAATCTGGCGTGGATCCCATTTGCATTTGGGACAAGAGTTGTAAATTCATGGTGTTCGGGAAAGGCCCCGAGCGGCTGGGCGATTGTGCCAAGCACACTTGAGGCTCGAGTGTCAATTTACTTCTTGCCAAAATAAATAAATGGGCGATGTACAACCGCTGGCGTTGGTGGCGAAGGCACCGCGGCTGGTTTCTCACATGTCTGCCGCTTTGTTACAACACTAACATCGGCTTTGTGCCATCTATGGGCGCTTTCTTGGCATTTCAGGGATCCCATCTCTTCCAGCTGCAGACTCTCGTAAGTGGTCCGTTGCCTCCACACCTTTTTGGCCAAAGATATGCCCGTCTCTCGGTATTTTTCCCACTTGGAGTATTTGGGATCAATTTAACGCACTTAGTTAATGTTCAGAGCAGAGAGTAGTTTTTGTAATTGGGACCTGCCCGAAATATCTCCCAAGTCCGGGAAGGCAGTTTAGCCACCACCTCGTTGAGCGGGCGGATTCGGCACCAACGCTTCAAGCGAAGGACGTCATCGTCCCTTGTGGCAAACCGGAGGAAATGCCCCAGGTTGTCTTTTAACCAGCTTATATGTTTGTCGGCTTGAGAAACACCAACGCACTCACGGAAGGTCCACAAATACTGCCGCTTTCGCCCTCGGCTCATTTAACCAACAGAGGCGGGTGCATCGTGCTGGTCTAGAGCAGACAGGGCTGACCGGAGGCGGGCTCTCAGATGTCGTTGGGTCTGGACTGCTGTTCCCTGATTTAGGCGGAACCGTATTTTGAGGCTCCCTCCTACCACACCGCCTACGACTCGGTGGATATGGCGGTAACCTTCACCGACCCTCCGTGCTGTTTCAATGATAGTTTGCTCCCACTGCATCATTTCCTTATTCGCTACCACTTCCACCTCTTGCTCAAGTTCTCCAGTAGTCGTCGTCTACCAATTCACCCGGTTCCAAAGGCTATTACAATGAAGCAGTCATGGGAGGCAATTGTGGAAGATACCAACAGGAGACTGCCGGATTTTGGACTGCGCTATGGAATAAATCTGGGTACTGCTTGAGTCACAATATTCCTTGTCGAGCACTGGGCCTAAACTCTTGATAAATGCGTGTCTAAGATTGTGATTTTGTTGGTCTGTTTTTGATTTGCCTCCGTCCTCGCCGGACGAGCGCCCCACTCCACTCCACACCACTCCGCCGTCAACTAAATGCCCTCATCCACCGATAGCCTCCGAGAAGTCTAGCGAATATCACGGGCAGACGAAGCGATTTGAGAATAATTTAAGACTTCTATGGCAAACGCATTACAGTGGAAAATGATTGAATGCTGGCGCTCCAGACAGTTTCATAGCTGTGCTATGGGGGCGGTTTCTTCCACCTTTGCTAACACTTCAACGTCGTTAAAACTTTAATTTTCAGATAGAGTTACTGGGAAAATAGAAGACTTCTTAAATGCTTCCAAGGCCTTCGAGGACTTCTACACCAAAGTGCAGCTTAAGAAGCCCAAGTGAGTCCCCCGGTGCAGTGTTTTTGTTCTCCATTAACAAATACACGCTAAAGAGAAAGGAGTTAAAGTGTCCTACAACGCCTTTTAGATGTCTTCACATTTACAATGACATTCTTGGTCGTCTTTCGAAGCACTTTATTTCCCCCCTGAATGCCATCTCGTCGAAAAGTGTGCTTTTTGACTCTGCGAAGATTGTCTCGCACCGCGACACGTACTTCCATTCAATTCGCGCTCTGATAGGTAAATTTTACAAAAATTCCAACGAGACCTCTGCAAAAGCGGTGAAAGAACTGAAAACTAAAATCTCCATTCTGGTGACAGCCTTCACCAGTGCTTCAAACTTGCTTCGAGGAGGCCTCCTTGGCTCGTTGGAAATGCTGAACGCTCACCTTTGCCCTCCCACTGGGCTGGGGTGCCCCTGACATTCATTCTTTCTTTCCCACATCACTTCGCATGTCTTTTGTCAGCGTTTCGCTATTTCGTTGTTCTAATTCGCCGCATTCATTTGAATAAAAAGCCTGATTAACGAATTTCGAGCTATCGAGGGGCAATGCGCCGATAGATGGTGGAGCATAGAGGCACTTTTTGTGGCAAGTGATGAAATGGCATAAGCCAAATGTCATCCTGTGTGGCCAAAAAACGCGTCTGACAGATCCGACCAGGAGGCACCCACCAATGCGCGGGAAGAAGAATACCAAATGGTTAATTTCACCTCTCGAGTTAGTATGCATTGACACTGTAGGACAAAATTCGCCCACAGCCCTGCCCCCTCACCGCCCCACGCGCCTCAACCCTCCCCCTCCCCACCGCCGCCTCCGCGGTGTCATGGGCAGGACGAAAGCAGAACGACTGATGGAGAAGAGGCGGATTGGGAGTGGACAGCGCATAACGGTGCGACCTCCAAGCCACCTAATGTCCTGACTGCAGGGGAACGAAGCCCTAAGCCTCATGATGACAAATAGCAAGTATCCCAAGGGGTTGATTTTAGGATAACGAGCAAAATTAACCCGCTTCTACTACTAACCACAGATTTGTTAGTAGATGTTTGGGGAAAAAACTTTTTTACCTCCCCTGCCCCTTGTGCATTTGGCTAATTTTGTGCCCCTTGTGCATTTGGCTAATTTTGTGCAAGTTATGGGTGATTATTCCCCGATGAGGTGATTTTTACTATCCTGGGAACAGTTATAGTTCTGAACCCTTTGAAATTGTTTCCTCAGTGAGGAGAAGGGTCGGCCACCCTCCTGTTCCATAAGGAATACTGGCATGTTCAGAGTGAAATATGTCAGGTTAAAACAGCCTAGGAGAATGGAGAATAGAAACGCGTTCTCCGACTTTCTTCCATTCAGGCGTATAAACTTTAACAATGCATAAACTAATCATTTTACCCAGTAATGAAACTCCTAGGGCAAAATCCCAACACCTCGTTCAGTGTCAAGACAATAATGTCAGTAGGCGAATAGATCCTTCGTGTACAAGTACACAATTAGATTCAAATAATGTATTTCTGTTATTGGAAGGAGGTGGAGAAGCACAAGATTTCCTTGCTACTACTCTCCTAGTGTCCCACCGGCCCCATTTCAAACAAAATCTGCTCTTCCACTGTGTCTTGCACCACTGACGTCGGGACTGTCAGGTTTTCTGGGCGGTGGATCGCAGTAGCCATGCTGGGCAACATAGGCCTCGGTCGGATGTTGCACAGCGGTTCCCTGCGTCACCGAATCGTCGTTTGATGTCCTCACAGTGTCGTCAGCGTGCGCCACTGGTGCCTCCTCTGGCGTCGTTACCTCGATTTCGGGCACAAAGGCGAGATTCGTGTAAGAAGGCTCAATGGGGGTCTCTTCGGTTTGCATTGCGGGCTTGTAAAAGGCCTGTTGTTCTCTCACGCTGGATCCTCCCTCCACCTCGTGAATGGACGATTTTGTAGCCTGGTCAGCGTCCTGTGCTTCCTGTGCACCTTGGGATTTATCCAGCTCGTCCAAATTAACATTGCCAACTTTCCATGATGTGGCTTTTACTCTGCGACTTGCTCTACGTCGTAGTCTGCCACCTAGAGTTTGGAGTCCAGTGCGAGATAACATTTAGTTAGCATACAAGGTATAAAAAGGTAATAAAAAGGGCCAAAAATCTGAGTTAGATGGACCATTTGAACGCTCGCTTTTATAATCCTTTTGAACGCTCGCTTTTATAATCCTCTGTCGAACCTTTTGCAAAATACTTGCGCCTAATTTATACTACCTACCTTTCACGGTTTTACAATAATTCATGTCGAGAAAGGTGGGATGCTGTAATGTTTGGGAAGCGCCTAAGCAATGTGGAAGAAAAGGAGAAATATGAAGAGGGAGCACAAGTGGGGCAGTGGGCAGTTCTTCCCATTCCGCACCATCGTTTATCTCACCCCATGGACGAATGCAGCTTATGCCAGCCTCGTGGGCAGAGAAGGGGGAGAGACTGCCTTCGAGAAGCGGCATGTCCCTTCGTCGCCTCAAATGACCGTTTCTAACACCGTGCGGACACACGCTGATCGGAGACCAGAGCACGAGCGAACTCCATCAGGTGAGAAGTGGCATGAGTGGGAAAAGTGGTGCACTAATGGTGTTGGCGGCTGCACTATCGTCAACGGTGGGAAAATGCTGTGCCGATGGAGTAAAACAGCGATCTTCGTCGCCATCATCGTCGTTGTCTAATCACGGCTGCTTTGTGGAGCAGTTCTTGTGATAGGGAGAAGAAAGGGGATGACGGACGACACGGAGGCTTGTCGTCTAATCTTTTCATAATCGCTTAAAACGTGTGGTGTCCACGACTTCTAACCAAACTCGATTGTCGGCGAAATGTCGTCTCGCTCGTCTCGTCACTCACTCCGAGCTGCGAACATGCCCGAGTGTCCCTCTCCGCACCGGGGAACACGGCGAGTGAAGCCCGGCGCGAGATATGGTTGATTGGCGGGTTGGGGTGCGAAAAAAGCGTGAGGAGCCTGGTAAGGGGAGCCGGTCTGGCACCCGTTCGTGCTATCTGGTATATTTACGCCCACGCGGTGTTGATACCACCAGCTCGTTCTGTGCATATCGTCGCAGCGAAGGATTTTGAGACTCATTCTCCATTTTTCGGGCTCTACTCCATTCTGCTCTTCGCCGAGATCATTTCGCCACTTCCACTTCCTTTATATGTCATGAAGTATTTAACAACATCTTTCGGTATGTCTTTTTGAAAGGTTATGAAGGTATTCTTTTGGCATTGTGTAATAAAAACCAACAAGGTTTCCTCAGAACTGCGGAAATAGCCAGCTCATCCTTTCAATAACAACGGGCTTGCTTCATCATTGCACAATTCTTTCCCACCGCCCCTAAATTAGATGCTCTTGTTCAGAAGGGACCGGCTGATAAACACGAGATTCGACCTCGTGTCGCATGCCGCCTCGGTCGACCACTGTGACCCTCGAGCCCACACCTGCGACATGTTTCTTCACGCCTTCTCGTCGAGTTCTGCGTTTGTGACGCAGAGCTACCAAGCAGTCTGGCACAGAAAGTCCCCGAAATGCAGCAGTTAATGGCAGTTTGTAAGAGTCGTGCTTATTCACCAAGAGCGGCGAGATGACTTGTTTGCTAACGAAAATTTTGTTGGTTTGGAAGATATAATTTTTGCACTTTCTGGCACAGCCCACAAAATTTAGGCAAATTCTCACTGACTGGAACAACTGGCCAGAGTAATTCACTATTGGTGGGCCTCAAGGAAGCTCAAAAATTTCTACAGACAGTGACACAAATGATTGCTAATGACATGAGTGACACTGAATTAAATGGGGAAATTCTTTAAAATTTCACTGATTTAATGCATTTCAAAATCAAGGAAAAAAAAGCATTGCCATGGCAATTGGAAGACGGGATTCGTGGCCTTGAAACTCAAAGGAACAGATCCATTGTGTCCACCGGAAGGGTTTAATTTTATCCACACATCTACAATACGACCTCGACCGAGACCCTGTCGCAGCAGGCTCTACCTCTTCCGTTCCTCCTTTTTGGGTGCTCATAACTCTGATGACCGTGAAAATCTTACCTTTGTTGAAGTGGTCGTTAGAATTCACCTTCATTCCATTGCAGCGTAGGATGTCGAGCAATTCATAGCGAAAAGCGCTGATGTCCCCTTTGATCTCGTTAAGGTCGTCCACCGTAACGCCCTGACCGTCCTCCTTCATCTGCCGATGAATGAGGTAGCGATTCACCAGTTCGCGCATTACTGCTGTGTGCCGCTCCTCCTTTTCGTTCACCTTCTGCACCTTCTCCTGCACGTGAAGCACACAATCGTGTTGGTTAATCGTGCGAGTGACCACATTTGCAGAGGAAGTTGGGGATGCAGATTCCGCCCGTGGCCGCCCAAACTCGGGCTGCGGGGAGGCTTTGTCTCCTCGGGGGGATGTTGAGAGTAAAGCACAATTTAGTCTACTTTGATGGTATCCTCTTAAGACCGTCCACTTACTTGTTTCCCCTAAGTAGGCTGCTTATTTTCCGATTAAAGAGGCCTACCAGGTGAGGTTAGTGGACAATCGGTAGCTGTCAGGATCAGGGATCATCATTTGACACCTGTCATTGTGTGCTCAGAGTTCGGGTCGGAGGCACGATAATCGCGCGACTTTTGCCCTTGAATGCAGCTACGCAAAGAAATTTGGCCTCACAGACAATGCTTCCATTTTAGCAATAAAGACACAGCGCAGTCTCTTAGTTCCACAAGCCTTCACTGACTAGTCGCCTTATTCTTTAACTTATTGTCACCTCTCATTCGCCTTCTCCTTCCCCCTAAAACTACAACTGCCGGAAAAAAGTCAAAAAGGGAAAGTTTTCCTGCAATTTGGAGAAAATTTGCATTGGACTCTGTAAATCACGATTTTAGCAAGTAGTTTTGAAAAGTATAAAAGAATAAAAGCCATTCTTCCTCCGCGGCATTCGGTGACACGCCTTCAGCGTCGACACTTTTTCGACTAAGCAGTTCCATCACTGATTGTGTGTAAAGAAATATTCAAAATAGTAAAATCAACTAATTAGTGACGCACACCTGAAATGAGGAGAGGGAGCGGCGGTACGCCCTCTCCCTCGTCCTCAACGCAGCAGAAGGGATTAAAACGCGCCCGATTTTTGAAGAAAAACACACCACAGTGGCCAGTCAGTCTAGATCATACGATAATGGAAGAAGAAGTGCGACTGCCACTTCAGTCTCGGACAAAGGCACCGCCACACGCGTCTGCTTACCAAACACAAAAGGTGCTTGAAAGCCACTGGCCCAGCATTGCATGTCCGCACCGGTAGGTGAAATTACGTTAGAAGTACTTCCTCCAGTGCACATTGCTGGCATTCGTCAGTCGCGACAGCGTCGACTTCCTTGGGGTTTCTGCTCACGGCATCCCTTCGGGGCGGGGCTGGACACGTCGTACAGCTCTGATGGTGGAGTCAAAGTGTCTACTGTCTCACAGCCACAGCCACCATGTGGGTAATGTCATGAAGGAGGATTTGAACTTGGTGAAATATGGCACAGGCCTTTACACGGAGGCAGACCGTATCGCCTCCATAACGCTTACTGTAATATTGCTGGACAGTGAATAAAATGGGTAAATTGGGCGCAATAGCCTTTGGTGCGTGTATACACTGTCCTCCAGTCAATCTTGTTCAGAGCATGCTAATCTCTATCCCCCAAAAGAGTTAATTCGTCTGCCAGGTGAGAGTGGCAGTGCCTGTGAATCCGTTTCCATGGAGCAGTGCGTGATGAACGAAAGCTCCTGTGTTTGGGAATGCCTCAAACAGAGCCGTGCTCTGCTGCTCCACAGTAAGACAGTGCCCGTTGGCAGGACTATTAACTGACTCCGACGTGCATGTCAAAATGCCCTTATCGCTGCGTTGATGCGCACCCGGGTGAAGTGGACTCGACCAACTCGTAAAAAAACACAATTTCAAGCGGAAAAGGACACCTCCTCTTCCCCTTGCCGCCCACCTTAATGGAGTACCATTCGAGGTCGGATTTTTCGTCAGTGTCCCGTTTGAGTGGGCAATGGCACCATTTGAAGAGCCACCTGAACGCGTTTCGACCAGGAAGGAGGTTGAAGGGGACGGCGAGAGAGGCACCCTCCGCAAAATAACTGACCCACAATTTTGAGCGTGCGAACTTCCATTCTGTGTCTGCTTGCTCCTACAACCGAGAATAATTCCTTCACATCCCAATTAAACGTTTCATTTCAGCCTCCCTAAACAGCCCAGTAGAGAGGGGTCTATCAGATAAGTCTTGACGGTGCTAAAACCTTCTATTGCCTTTCGCTTCGCCCATTAAGAGGTCCCTTGAGGGCCATTAGCTATAATCTAGGGATTCATTTAAACACTAAATCATACAAACATCTCACTTTGGCCTTTTACAATGTTAATAATGCTGTAACAACAGTAACAATGCTTAGTAGCAACCGAGACTCGTACCCAGATCTGTTGGTAGGAATTGTTCATCATCGCGATGAGCATGTTGAGGAGGACAATGAAGGCCATGCAGGAGTAGGTGCCAAATATGAGCTTCCCTAAACACACACGTGAGTGAGTGAATGGGTGAAACGCCCTCAGAAGACCATCGCAAGGAAAAGGGGAAGGGTGATTGACTCACCAACGAATTCAGTGAAATTGTGTGGATACTCCAAATTGAAGTTTGTTAGGTCTATCAAACCGTAAGCGGACCAGTAGAGTGACTGGGCTATTTCGAAGAGGCTAAAATAATTGCATCAAAGCGAGGATTATCCACGAGTATTGTCAACAGAAAGCATGTTACGATGCTTACTTAGTTAGATAGCGGCCACGGGTGATGCAGTAGTCGTAGACATCTTTCATCCCCTCGGCCAGGCTAAAACGTACGTCCTGACAGCTGTTGGACCTCTCGTGGGCGTAGAACCAGTAGAGTTGGTTCAGTCCAAAGGCGAAGGCGATGAGCACGAGAATGTAGACGCAGAAGAACTTCATGATATCATTTAGCATCCTACCAAGGCTAATCTGCAGAGGACCGAGTTGAGGGCTGACGGTGAAAATGTACACCAGTTTGAGAGTAGCGAAAATGTTGGCAATGGCGAAGAGGCTCTCGGAGACGAGGATGGGGTCGTAGGCGTCCCATTTGCTACGATCCAATATCTTCGGCTCCCCGTTAATGTCGACCTAAGAGGGGAATGGAAAGGATCATAGCGCCTATTGTGGCTTTGTCGCACGGAAGAGAGTTTAACAGAAGGCAGGAGTTGCCTTACAAACAACTGCCCCCAAAGTCCATGCGTCCTGCTTAACGTCCCACATGTGAGCCAAAATTTTCGCTCATTCAAAGAGGATCTTTTCGCCTTCCCTCCTTCCCAGGTGTCTGCTTCATTCGATAAGAAAAAAACATTTCATCTCCAGACTCTACCTCGCAAAGTCCTTTAGACAACAACTGTCACTTTCATGAGGTGTTTTGAAACGCCGGCGGGAGAGTGTGAGAACTGGCTCTGCTCCTGAAATGAGCATTTGTCGTAGCGGTGGACATTTTGGAGAAGACCGAAAATTTACTCTTCCAATAGGTAGCCTAACTTAAGATTGCCTTAACCTAAATCCAGTCTCAATGACGACAATTTGCCATCAGGCGCCACGGCAGCATGTAGGGGGCGACGGTTAAAATAAGAATAACCTTCGGTGCGAGATAGGGTCTTAGGAATGGCAAACTCTCTCTGTCCGCGGATTGCCAACGCGTGATTCTGTCACGGGACACAGAGAGAATGTCAACTTTCAGCCGAGAGTTCGGCATAAGTCAAAGCAAAAGGTACGAACTAGTGCCGGGGGGGGGGAGAATTATGCGATGCTTTCAGGGTACAGGACCGCATCGGAAAATAAAAGGCCTTCCTATGCGAGAAGGCTATTTTTCAGTGACACTCCACAGACAGCTTGAAATCCACGCTAGTAATAACAAAGTTTAGCATCACAGACGCATTTGCCCGCCTTTCCGGAGGCCTATCATCTGCAAATCGGGAAGAATTAAACTAAATTATTGCGCCTGCAACAGGAGAACAGCATCTCCTTCTTCCTGTTGCCGTCTTTAACCCGCCACAGTTGCAAATCCACCCGCAACCCCTTCAAACCTTCAAATGAATTGCGAATTCTCATCATTTTTAAATGCGGGACACGAAAAGGTGGAAATTCACCCTCCACTCTACACTTTAACTACTTCATTAGTAACCTCGCACCATAAAATCCATTCCAACGGTGTTATAATTCGCCTCGTATCTCCGCATAGTTCGCTCACTGTCCGTTCACCATCGGTGGAGCAACAGTTTAATTCGCTGTCTAAACGGGGCATAGGCAAGTCCATCTCAGCTAGGCGGATTCAGCATTTGCCAATGAAAAGCCTCGTCTCCAACGCACCCAGTGTGGATGAATGTTTTTTTTTGTCTACTGATTTTAATTTGAAGATCCATCGTCCCTCCTTAGGAGTCTGCTTTTTTGTTCCACGAAGCAGTCCACACTTAAGTTAATTAATACAACCGTTACAACTGGGACTGGTCAGGATGGGAATGAGGCACTCGGCTGACGGTTGGAGAGAGAGGTAAGGCATAAATATTGTGTTGGCCATAGATTAGAGCTTCAACTAGGTGTGGCAGGGCGGCCACGGTGGAGAGCGAAGAAGCGCAATTCTGCTTCATCCACAATGGCGTTTGAGACGGCAGAAAATTCGACAGGTCTTAGCAGTCATCGAGGGGTTCAGCGAAAGTGAAATGAGACGAAACTTACTCGGACCCACGCAGCAAAGCGCAGAGCGATGGTGGAAATGAAGAGAGAGTTTTGAGCGAAGTCCAACAGATGCCACATGTCACTGACGTAAGTCTTGGCACCCAGTGCCCAGATATTAGTGATTTCTTGCCAGACGAAGCCTTAAACACAACGGGTATGGGATGGAGTGTGAAGAAATGAGCAAATTATTCACCGCCACTAACTCGCATGGAGGTAAGACATTAATAATTCAACCTCAGAGTTTCCGTTAACGCTTTGATGTTGGTTACGTGGACGCTTACTGGGGAGATCGTGAAGTTTTATCTTGTAAAACTCCCCATAAATTGTCTTCTAGACAGGTTTTTACAGACCGAAAGGATTTTGAATATACATCAACTTTTGTGGGCGTCTCTTCAACAGACAATGCGGCTCATATTCATGTGTTTGTTAACTTCAATCTTCACCACATTTTAAATGTCACAAATTGCTCATGTCATCACGAGCGTTGGCCGAGGAAAGTGAAATTTCGCCCCTAGAGCAGATGTTGGGCGTCGGGACTAACAATAACAGTTTGTCACCGCCTCGTGGGAAAGTTGTATCCTCCGACCACACGGCTCTGTGGCCTAAGGACATGGCGCCTGGGAAATGTGCCATTTTTTCCCCATCCATTTCTCCGCGGCCGTTCACAATGTCCTACTGAGGGAGGCCGCAGATGCTATCGCCTCGCTAGGTAGTCAGGTGCCTTGTAGGCCCACTGAGATAAAGCACAGTGAGCCTTTTTTAATAACTCACCGACAACGTAGATCATTGCGAGGTCTTCGAAAAGGGACGGGGGCGGATCCCTGCAACTCATCCGCTCCTCCAGTTTGTCTGTCAGGTAGAATTCTATGCGTAGAGCCACCAGTGTGAGAATAACTGAAAGGAGGAACTGTCATTGAAGCACCATGCGACCTCGGGTTTCACACGGCCCTGATGAGCCTATCACCTTTACGTGGTACACGACCCACTGGCGACTCAGGGTTCCGGAGAAAGTCGGTTGTACCAGTCGAGATATGGCCTCAGTCCCTTATTTTTTGTTTTCTGCCCCTCCTTTCAGCTAAATTTATACTATCGTTTCGGTGTGTGGGCGCAGAGTTCCGCGCCCCCGTCGGTCCTCGCACCTGATGTTGCAGAGGGTGACATTCCAGCGAGGGCGCCTGGCGTAGGGACGCATTCCGTTCACACTTTTAACTCGCCCCCTCTCCCATTTGGCATTAACATCTATGAGTTCTTAAAGTAATCCACTTTTCTTCAGTTTAAATAGGCATTCCCATAAGACCCAGACTTGTGAATCGACAAAATCACAGGAGCCGATTCACTCCCGTGAAACATACTAGTTACCGAGCCAAGGAAACACTTACATTTTTTGATTCCTGTGAAATTGGGAGTGGTATTTTATGTTAAATAGCAGGTCTCAAAGAAATTCGTCAAATATGCGCAGACTAATGCCAAGGACATTTGGGAGTAAAAGTGGCAGCCATTGGCACGAACTAGCGCATGAATCGTCCACCGTCCAGACTGCTTCAGCAAATCATTCACTCAAGACGTTTAGACTGATGCCACTTATGCTGCTTTCTTCAAGTAAGGAAAGTAAAACCTTCCAGACGTGGCAGATGTGTTAACAGGGGCGTTACGTGAATGCCCAATGCCAACAAAATTGGGTTTTAGATTGGCTGACAAAATTCGCCCAGGCGGCCAGACTACAAGGCCATCGGTAGCATGGTACATGAAGAAAAGACTTGAGCTTTTAACTCCAGTCGATGAAGTGGAGCTTTAGTGGTGAAATTCATTCCTCACCGATAACTTATGGGACACTAAAAAGGAAAGACTTGTTCTTGGCGGCAGAGCCTTTCTTCCACACATCATGGCCACTCCGCCACACGCTGACCTGTTCATCTAAGCTTCAGGGGGGATTTGGGGCGTTGGAGAGATGGTCACGATTACCGAGGGGGGGAGGGGGAGATCTTACTTAGGAAGGAGATGTAAGCACTGCCCTGGCAGATGAATTTGATGAAGGGCTTCCGCAGCATACTGCCCCAACGCGAGTCCGGCGCGAGGAGGTAGCAGACACAGAGGACGGGGTAGAGGAAGGCGATGAGGAGGATGATCGCCGCCTGAACCACGAAGGGTTTGCGCCGAAAGCCCGGCAGTCCGTCGTACCAGAGTGAGGCCAACAACTGTTGACAGTGCGGATGGGCTACAAACTGCAAGTTAAATCCTCACCCTCAGGCTGGTTCCACACCAGTCACGGGGCCGTTGCTGCTAGCAAAGGAAGCTATTTGTACTTTTTCCGAATACTCAAGCCCTTTACACCTTGTTCCGGAGTTCGGGATTTTCTTACGAGTAAACGACTCTGCTTGGCTAACAAGTTATGATAAGATGGCACAAGGTGGTTAGGGAAGGAGGCAAACAGATGCATTCGTGAGAAAACAGTGAAGTTCAAGCGGAGCACTAAGAACTACTGTTGTAAAATACTTCTTAGCTTTGCCCAATTGAGTGGCAGGCTGCTTTTCTTCCCGCATCTACGCATACAGTCGTCTGATGTGAATTTCCATAAAAGAAATATTTAGTCGTCGCTTTGGTTGTCACACTCATTAACTCAGCACTTGGTCGCCTTTTCCCTTCATCGAGCGACTTGTTCGTCCCCTCGTGTCCACCATCCTTCCTCCGAACCGTCCGCTCCCTGTTGCCTGCACTAATGACAGCTAAGCGGCTGCCAGAGGTGGCTCTGAGCCCCCGGCTTCAATTTGGTTGAGTGGCTGTCTTCCTCATACGTTTGCCACAAAAGTCCTCATGTCTTGACGCTCTCCCGCCGGGTTTAGTACTTTTCGCGGATGACTTGAAGCGGGTGAGAAGAACACGAAAAGGCGAGATGGCAAAACTGCAGAGACGGTGATGTAAAATCACGTATAAAATGTGACTGGTAGCTCTTTCATTCTCCGCCATCCCCGCTGGCCTCGAAGGCACTTCGTGGACCGCTCCTGTCAACTTCAGTGTGGAATACTTTTGAAGTAGGCTAGAACAGCTGCATCTTTCCCTTCTTGTCCACGGCTATTTAGCAAGGGAAAGCGCCTCCTTCCCGTGGGATAATCGCATCTTTACCCTGTCTTTTAAGATGGATTCTGCGAATTTTCTTAGCTTAAGCCAAGGCGGACGATGACAGTGGCGTTGCCCCACCGATTCACTCACCTGTTTCTGCTTGTACTTGATGGCGAGTCGCAGACGGGAGAGTTGCATCGTCTGTCCGGTTGAGTCGCTGCGCACACCGTAGAGTATGGCGTCCTCGTTCTCGTTGCTGCCCGAGTCGTGGTTAAGCACGATGGCGAGCTCTGTGGAACCCCGCGTTTGGGCAAGCAAGGCGGTGGCGAAGGCCTCGCAATTTTTCGACAGCTTTTCGTAGTCCTCCTGGCATCCAATGCGACCGAAATTTGGCAGAAAGGGAAAGCATCAGAGAGCTGGTAGGAATTATATGAGAATATAAATGCTGCAGTCCTTGGCTTGCTAGTTTGTGTTTAGCATTCGGTCAGGTTCAATTATCATTTAGCGAAAGGGTCTTTTAAAAGGCTCCTCCTGGTCTCCTGGTCAGTGGATCTCATCTACTGGCGGGGAGGCAATTTTAAAATTGTCATGGTCAGTTCTTGCCGTTAAACTGTTCACAAGTTGTGCTAGCAACGCTGTACCCGAATACACCGAACACCCTCTTTTGGCTCGTCACTAAAAATACTGTATCTGATCACTTGAGAGGATAATTCCAACTGGTGGACCACTAATGCAGACACAAGATGGAATGAGTTATTAGAACACATTTTTGGCCTTTGAAAAATGGCATGTGTTAGAAGGGAAAGTAGCTTCCTCGGGCATATCATAGCGGGAAGACAGAAGTAAATCAAGAGACCGAAAGAATGAGAGTTTGTGAATAAAACACTGGAAACCTTGAACTCATTTTCCAGACGGCCCAGTCGCCTAGTTTCCCAGCTTAGTTCGAAGGCGGTGAGAATGGGATCAGTGCTGGAAAGCGCAATGAAGCAGGGACTCGCGAGCGCCCTGTAGGCGTTTATACGGAGTTTTGAGTGTTGAAGGCTGTCCTCCCGGCTGGCTTGGACACAGGCGTTGCAGGCGCATCGCAGCTCGTGCGGCTTGGTTATCTTGTTGCCGCGGTCAATGAGGGTCTTGATGATCGCGTAGTTGTCACGGTGGGCGGCCAGTATGAGCGGCGTTATGTCCGGAGTGAAGATGGACGAGTCGATGTGGCCAAGGAGTCCCTGTCGGCAATAAACCGAGTGTGAAACCAGCCTCATCGTGAATGTCTCCTTCCCAAAGATTTTAAAATCTCTCATGAAGTTTCCAAGTGCAGCATTGATAGGTGTAGACTTGTTATTTTCAAAGCCTTTTACAGTGCGGCAGAGGATAAGTTGATTACGAAAAACGCCAATGGCCAAAATGCCATCCTCACAAGACTTCAATCTCGGGGATGGCAGTGAAGTCTCCGGAGTGCTCACGTGTTATGACACTCCTTTAATGAAGCCTAGCGCATTAAATTATCCTGCCTCGGAGCCCTTCCCCCGGATAGAATATGGAGTGCCGCAGGCACGAGCTATTTTTCGTCTTGAGGATAAAATTAAGAGGAGATATTCCCTAAGGAGAAAATATCACCCGAATATCGCCAACATTTCAATCTGAGGACACAAATAGGCCCCAGTGACCTTATTTAACAGGCTATTAAAGCTCACAAATGCGCTAAACAGTGAATGGGTCTTAAAGACGATCGCCAGCCTTAGCAGAGGGGAGTTCCTCTAGCTGAAGGGCTTTGAACAACTTACTGAAACTATATAACTTTCCGCTAAAATTTACTTTTCCCCTGGTCACTGAGCCGGGTGAAAGTCTAATGATTAAGGCCACTTAAGCGATCTAAGGTGTTTGAGAAACCGAAAGTTGGTTAAAAGTCCAAAATATTCTGGAAGTAGTGTGAAATTTAGCTTTAGTATTTCGGTGAACAAAGCAGAAAATAGGATTTGATATCATATTTAATCACTGGTGACACGGAGGTAATTTATGGGAGAAGGAAATAGAGTTCTGTCATAATTTAAACAAATCACGATGCAATCGCCAACCTTCAGATTTTTTCTTTGCTGACGTTCGCTTTGAGCCTGTAGAATGAGCTCCACAGCGAGAACATTCTCTTCAGAGATGGCATGAAGCAAACTATCCCTTAATTCGATCACCTCGTAGGTGAGTAACATTTGTAGCAGTTCAATTTGTTCCGCCTCAATGGCGACTCTTATCGCCCCTCTGCCCATTGCGTCCATGCAGTTAACATTAATATTGTACCTTTTGGCGTTGTCAATCAGTCGACGAGCAGTGTTCACATCTCCGTATTCAGCTGAACGCAGGAAGAGCTTCTCGTAACGATTGAGCTCGCCTTCCACGTAGGGGATCTCCAACCCGCCCAAATTGAGGGTTCGTCGTCCGCCTAGGGGTTCGTCACGATCACTCGCCGGCGATTCATCCCGCCTTCTGTCGGTGATACTACTGCGGAAAGCCTGAGTCACGACAATACCCTGACGAATGGTTTCAGCGGCTTGTTTCATGACGCTCTGTGCTCGTCTTCAACCGCTACACTCTTGCTACGTGTGTCCACTGGACTGCAAGCGGCCTTATGCTAATGGAATAAGGGCATCTTAAGCCACCCTCTCGCCCCCACTTTGTCCTGTAAAAACAATCTGCACTCCCAACTATCCGCCTGGTATCCAGATTTGATGTGTGCCCTATACGGCGGAGCCTGGCCAATAAGGGCCAGAGTATGTCGCTTGGATATCTGTAAACATACGTATTTGCCCTCTAATTCTCTTGCGCTAACAATTAGGGTCGGAGGAATTGCAAATCTGCCTCGGATAAATGTACCCCACCACGAACTTGTCACTTATTCTTCTCTTAGCGACCTTGAGAGTAGAGATGTCTTGAGAGGAGTGAATATTTCCAGAGTGAAATGACAAATACAATCGAAATTGTTGCATATATTAAGTCAGTGCTTCCGAATTCGCCATATAGTGATATAACGGTGAAAAAATGCCACAGCATGCATGACAAGTATTAAGGGACTCACGAGGTTTTTTTAAAAAAGTTTAACTGAAAAAATTGTGGGACTTGGGAAATGTCAACGTTGACATCAACGATTACCCAATGAACACAACAATAGAAAAGGCATGAGGTAGGTGCTAAATTCGCTAAAATAAAAGTGTATATCCTTTCAGTCTGAAAATTGCGAGGGTAGAGACTGGCTTAGGCTGCTGAAGATAGTTGGCTGTGGCTCATTGCAAAGGGTTGACACCTGACTTAGCACCTGTCCGTGACCCCTTTGACTGCTCCTTTTTATGGGAAACGTCTTCGCCAAACAGAGGACCCCAAATAACAAAGTAATATTCAGTTCTTGGATAGTCAGGACGGTTAAATAGTTCCCTTCGTTAGGGTGAGTGGGGTCATTAACTGTAGACAGTGGTATTTCGACAGATGAGTAAAATAAGACGATGGAGTTACATAAGTATTATTTAAATAGGGTAAGTAGCAATAAAGTTAGCAACTACCAATACTACGTTTTTAGAGTGCCATCTAATTTATTTGGATTAACATTCAACTCCTCTTTACATTGGTCAGAAAATCATGTCGATGATCGTAATTAGGTGGCGACGGGAATGCGTGATCGAGTGTACACCACAAAAATTCGCCAATTGCTTACTCATCCAAGCGTCATGGAAGTACCATAAATGCAGCGGGGGCGGTCGTGGAAGATCGTCTGTGTAAATATGGGTGGGTAGGAACTGCTCGGTCTTATGTAAAGCGATGAAGACTAAAATATACTTCGGCAAGCATTTTAATGTAGAACATGCACTTCGTCATAATTTAACCGTACAGAAGGCCATATTTGCAAGTGCAACCCAATCATATTTTACAGATCTATGGCAATTGCAATCATTAGGACGTTGATTTATCTACCGTGCATGTCTGTCTGTTACATATCGTGTACCAGTATAACTTTAGAGGACTTTCGCAAACGGTAACAAATGATATTTGTTAGCCTTAAAGGTGGAATGTAAGTAAATAAGAAAACATTGAGTAGGCACGAGTTATTATTGGTGATTATCGTATAAAATCGTGATTTTACTGCATTATGGCACAATCTTCGTTTTCGGCGTAACGGCATTTCTTTACTTTTTCAGATCTGCGATGAGGCTTATCTGTGACTCCCATTGGGGGATTCGTAGTTGGGTCATCGCACATTTTCTGAAGTTATAACTTGTTGTGCAGTTAGTCCAAAAATCCCTTCTCCGTGAGTCCTAACCATCGGAAGGCGATGATTTACTTCGTGCGAGCAACTTTATTAAACACGAAAGTACATTTACAACTTACTAACTCTGTTACCCAAGTGATGTTGCGCTACCAGTATTTATTGCTGGTAATACATTATCAAACTCCAATGAAGCACCTCAAGTAAGACGATCCCTGAATAGACTTGAAGATTTCTACGTGGCACCGACTGTAGTAATTGGGTGATTCGGGCGCCAAAATTGCTGCGTTAGTGTACAATGACGGCCTGGTCAAAGTGGTGACAGTCAGTGCTCGACATACCCGCGCTTGGATTGTCTGATCGGTCTCTTGCTGTAATGGCCTCGAGGACTGCCGTCGAAACTTACTTCAAAAATATCAGATTTCTCCGAAAGACCGTTCTTGTTAAGGACAATGATGTCACCTCTGCGTTTGCTGCCTTAAACAAGTAATGCCTGCTCTCTGAATAGTTTCACTTCTTGTATTGCTTCACTTCTATTCTTTGATACCTATCTTATAGAGGGGTCGCTTGCTGTTACAAGGATCCCAAGAGTAGCTGCCGGGGTTGAATTTTCTCTACTCATCATATTCTGTTACTCTGACAACCATTTTTTCCGACACGTATTATTCCAGATTGTACAAAAATCGCGCTGCCTGTGTAGTAGAATTTTCTAAACCACCTGCGTGGTTCATAGGTTTGCCTCCTGCCTTAAGCAAGACTCCCTCGTTATAGCTCATCGTTGTCAACTCTAACTCATGGTAGTGTTCTGCTAACTCCATTACCTTCGACCTCTGGAATTCGGTCCAGTTTTTATTTTGAGGCGTTTTTTTGCCTCTAGACTGGGGTCAGGCGTCATCGTAATCTTTCTTAGTAACTGTTTTAACTAAAGGAACAGAAAAATATGTTTTTCTTCCCTATCACATATTTTTTAGAATCCTGCGGAACGACAGAGTGCTTAATACTATCAAGGCACAGGAATATTATGAGAAACCAACCAGAATGCGACGACGTGTCATGTATGAGCGCTGTAAGCGTATATACGATTCTGAAATGTCTCGCAAAATCAATTTTGTAATGAAAGTGGACAGACCTGACCCTTGGCTTCGATAAGGTTTCATTTCCTACTTTCGATACTCTGAATTTCATATTGAAAAATAGTTTTTGTTTTGCCGTCTGATTGCTCCTATTTCGGGGCGTCTGGGTTGCGAAATACTAGTTATTTAAACACGGGCTGCGAGATTTTATTCGTCGAGTTACTTAGTTGTTTTGTTCCCTCTAAATTGCGATGCCTTACATTTGCTCAAACGGACGACCATTTTGGATTAATAGTCTTGATGTTTTTTAACAATTTTTGACAAAATTGTCCGGCTCCATATGCTGAATTCGTAATCAGGACGGAGTTCTTTTCCATATCATAGGTGATTTAAGTGTAACAGAATCACTGGGTCCTCTTACCTGTTTTACTTTTTCCCATCGGAGAAGCGGCGTGGGTTTTTGGGAAGGCTGCGAGTAACTGGCTTTTCTCGCCCCGAACATGACCAGCTTTTTTAAGTCACTGAGCCACTTTCACATCTCACAAGTAAAAAGATTGCAGGGGATGGGATGGGTTGAGTGCAGATTGGAAATAAAATAAATTTGCTTTAACAAGTGGGTTTTCCTTGAAGAAATAACATATTAATGCCAGGTACTAAACTCCCTATGCTTTCATGCCTCTTGCAACGAGTAACCAATGCGGTTGAGCCGGTGTTTCGGATGGAGAATACACCAGTAAACGATTGAAGTCCTTCGGTGGGTAAACCGTCATTTGATACGTGATCAAGAAAAATTAGGGACGATGTGACTCGATGATTTTGTGCAAGTGTTTAGATGAATAAAACAAGTTGCGTTTTCTTTGATCTCAATCGTGCTGAAGAATTAAGGTGACTTGGTCATTCCAAAGTACACTGGTTTATCGCTCCCTGGCTAGAAGTGACAGAGATCCTCGGAATACTTGGCTTACTTTGGCCCACTGAAGTAATATGTCACGCATTAAGCACGGCTGAAAGGCGGTTGTTTATACTGTTGTGCCAAAAACCATACGCAGCTTGACATCGCGGCATCATACACATGAATGGCTCAGAAACGAGTTGATGGAGCTCCTGGAAGATCAGCGAGGGAGATTCGTGTCTATTGAGTGGATTAAAATCCTCGAAATCCGTTTCCCGAGATTCAATTGACCGCGTTCAGTGTCTGAACAATGACTCCTGGTGAAGATTGTCTGAGCATCTGTCCGACAGCGGTAAGGAAGTCAAAGTTGCTTTTCTCTCTTCACAGCCTCAAGTCCCACAAACTCAGTTCTCTCGCCTTATGCAGCTGAACTCTTGGGATAGAGGCAAAAATATCCCACTAAGCTAGCCAGAATTAAGCATTGGTGTGTACACCCCATCTTCACTGTTTTCTAAGTTAATTAACAAGAAGTCAATGCCAACGTGCTCTCAAGATACTCGAGTAGTCCTGCCAACTCTCTTCCCTTCTTTTACTCTCAAAGCAGGAATATACTTGAATGTACTTTCGGCACTTCGCGTTTAAGCTGGTGGTGTGGCATGCATTTTTGTGTGTTTGTCGAAATGCTCCTGGTCTGGGTAAGTGGGGAACAGTGAAAATGGGACCGACTGGAGGCGTTTAGATGGGAAGAACTCCAATGTAAGTTAAAGGCAGGGTAGTGATTTTTTGGCGTATAGGTTGTGGTTAATAGTTCTTCACTTTTGGTCAGTCCTTTGAAATATGGAGGATTAGCCGGCCTAATTTGGATGTCGAGCCAGAAGCAGAAAGTGGCCCTACCGTTCAGCAGTCATAACAAAGGACTTCGAAGGTCCAGTTGACGTCTCGTCCGCCATTCGCACTGAGAAAGTCGACCCTCATGTGACCCAACTGACAAGTCGGGAGTTGATTAGATTGCATTAGCCTAGTTGACTTCTTTGAGGAATTGCTAATGTGATGCTCGACTGGGAACTATCGCGCTCTCTGCCTCCCCAGAATACGTAATTCCATCATCGTACATGCAATATGTCCAATTCTTCTAGAATAACGGTCTTCACTCCTTTTTAAGTCTTCGCTTCGACAAATGCCTGTAAGCTCGAGTAACACGACTTCACGAAGAAGGAAGTTAGCTCATACCCCCATACACTATTTTACGGAAGCACGTTCTATCACCCGTCCGTGCAACCGAGTTGTCTTTGAGGTGGAGGCAACGTGACTATGTAATCGTGGCTGGGACAGACGAGGAGGCAGGAAATTCACAGTCCCACCAAAACGATGCTCGAAGTCTGTACACAGACAAAACTCGTTTATGTATTCTTTGTCATTTGCAGCACGGTTGAAATATGTCCATTTCCTTCCGGATTTTTGAGGGGTCTTTTAGTGAAACTAAATGCGATTTCGTGCCTCGTCCAACTTTGTTTGGGGAATGAAAAAAGTGTAACTATATGTATTATGAAGGGGCAGACTATCCTTGAAATGGTAAGAATATATGGTATAAGTAGAGAAATTAGAAAAATAGGCGTTAAAATAAGGAGAATAAGTGAGTGCATGAGATTCTTTAGACTATTAGACAAAAATGTGGCCGGTTATGGTAACTGCTCTCCCGAAAAGGTGGTCGGGTGATGTCCGAGACGAATTCCTGCGAGATTGAAGAGAAATCCTCGTACAGGATGAGAATAAAGCGTGCATGTCCGGAGGTTCTCTCCTCCTCTACACCCGCAAGCCGAGAGGATGTTTTTTCTACCACTGTACTGTCCCGTGCCATGATTAACTGATGCGTGTGTAAAATTGGGTATTCTAATTGTTAAAAACATGGCAAGACTCGCCCTCAACAAAAATGGTTTTAGGGCTACTCAGTGAGGACAGGCCAAACCGACCTAAAAGGATCTAATATTCACTACGCTGTCGGGCGGATTTCGCCGGGGTTGAGTTAAAAGACCACAATAAATGACAGGAGGTTAGTACTAGGTTTGACAGGCGTCCATGAACCACAAATTCCATTCCCTGTGCCTTGGAGACTGCCTGTTTTTTTACTCTGAGAGGATAACTCGCGTAAATGGGATAAAATGCCTCCACCATTCTGCAATCGTGTCACTTCCACGTGTCATCAAAGTCAAGAAAGTGCAAGAAGCTAAAATTAAACTGCCTGCAAAGCGAACAAATTGGCGATAAGTTCAAAGACAGTCGCCAAATGTCGAGGCCTAATTCATTCCCTCTGACAGAGTGGAGCAACAGAGAAGATACTTAAGCAGTGATTTGTTTGTTATTTATTTTTTCCAACTTAATGGCACAGATATTTGTCAAGCGTGGGAGTAATCACGAATAGGGGTAGGGGCATCTGCTTGAAGGCTGTCCAACTAAAATTGCCACTTTTGTCCACATATGTTGGACGAGAGGGAATAGGACGGGCTAAGAGCACGGCTGTTCATGAGTTTATCACAATATTTATTAATAAGTGCCTAATTCATCGAGCAGCGACGCTCCTGTTATTGAAATATCCATTTTCACATTTAGTACTGTGGTGGCGCCCAAGCCATGCCTGGGGATTTATTATTCACGTATGAAAGAGTAGAAAGGCTATCGAAATGGGGTATAACGCTAAGACCGAGATGGCTCCCGCGAGGAGGGGGAGATGGGGAGTGGGGGGCGAAGAGTCGACATGGTCAAGAAGGCACGTGGGTTGATGGGCAAGCCGAAATCCCCTTTTCATTTGAACATCGGCTGGTCGATGTTAATGGAGCGCATTTGCAGAAGGGGCGCAGGCTGTCTTAGCAGTGGCGATTGATGGGGACGCATAGGTGAGCTCAAACGACCGCATTTCCTCCATAATGATCCAGTAAAAAAGATGATGACGTTGTGATAAAGATGGCATAAATGAAGTAATCATTATTATTGGGCTCATTGTCTTAGCAATGGTGAGGAAGAGGAGTGTTGCATCTTAGTATCACTTTTTAGGGTGACCAAATAACTAAATCATCACTTCTTGACGCTTCTTTTCCAACACCGTAGGAGCTAATGTAATCGAAATATTCCACCATTCGCCTGCGATTTGCGCTAACATCTCACTTCCTCCTTGGGCAATTGAGGAGGCCTGCGGGCGATGTGGGAGTGGCCTCCAGCCAGGCTCACTCCTTACCGCCGTGGGGCGTGGGACTGCGGCAAAAGCTGAGGAAGTTAATTATCCCATTTGCACACACACACACACATACACATCGTCACGGTGACACGTGGGCATGTCACCATGTCAGTTGGTTTGTTGTTAAAGGCAAATAAGTTGAAGCTAGGATTTTTAGACCGATTATTATGTGTGACCTCACCAGTACCGTTATACGAAGTGCAAGGCATCACTTTCCATTTGTGGAGGCTGAAGACGCTTCTGCCACACAGTTTCCTTCGCTCCACTGTCCGAAATCGAACTTTTAATCACCGCACCGACGCACAATGGAGAGAGAGTAGCCACGGCAAGTAAATAAAAGCACTCTATTATGGGGGTTTTTTTATCGGTCTACTGGGAATGAATCTCTTTATTTGCTGCAGCACCCATTTCGCTGTGCCGATAAGCTTCAAGTCTCCCACAAGGTCGCTCTGCCACTCAGGAGCGAAGAGCAGGTCAGGCGACTTTTTGTTAACCATTCGAGGCAACGCACCAGAATTCGTACGCCACTTAGTGCAAGAGAAAAGTAACTGCCATTGTCCCCTGGGAAGCCAATCGCCACGAGTTTGAAGGGCGTCTTTTTAAAATGTCGCGTGTAAAAAGAGACAAGTAGTTCTTACTCTGGTGTTAAAAGTATCTCCATGGTGACAAAGAGGGATAGGGAAAAAATAGACCTACTTGATTTTAAAAAGTGTCACATGACAGGATTGAGGACATTAGGTCAACAGACAGGCTCTAAGAGAAGTTTTAACAAAAGAAGTCTCCTCGAATTTTAACGGATCACGGCTTTTTCACCACTCAGTTCTAAAATAAATCATCTATATTTTTTTTGTTATCACATTATCTGCATCGGTGAGCCCACTGGTGTCACCAAGGCCTGGAGTGTATTGGGGCTTCGGGGGCGGAGCCATCATCAAATCACCTCAGAATGTCGCTATCCAGTCGTATCCTGCTAATAGGCACAGTACCGGGCCTACAAGATAGGCCGCACGGAAAGAAAATGTGTGGCGGTCGTGGGCAACAACTTTACTTTTTGCATTTTGACTTTTCGGATGGTACTTAGTTACGGCAACACCCTTTAAGAGAGTTTTCGCTGATTTGGGTATATCCCCAATTATGGCAATCTACTTACTCTAAAGTCATTGGAGGAATAAAGACGAAGGCCAAATGCCCTCCCCTTATCATGTCAAAATTCCCTCCATCCGCGGGATCACAAACGCGGACGAAGGGGAAGGCGGACTGCTGCCCAGGGGCATGAAGGCGTCAGGCTCAAATTCTGATGACAGGTCACATTTTAACTAGGCCCTGTCTACACGAGCCACTGGGCGCGTAAAATGTCACTGTCCCAAGAATCGTTGCCGAATGACCATCCACCTTCCCACGGGGGTCCACCTTGACTGAAATTGACGTTCCTCCTGGCCATTGCGTCCTCGGGGTGACGATCGTTATGGTGTCAGCTTACACCGAAAAAGTAGGCTGACAAACCGCCTCCGCCTCCACCTCCATTGGCATGACTTGTAGTCACGAGGCGCCTCACGCCCTGACGCGACTGGTATCTCATTTGGCCTTTCCAGGTCCGGTTAGAGTGCTTATTCAACGCCGCTCTTCTTCCATTCTTTGCGTACTTGTCGTCGTTGTCGTAAGAACGATTACGGTAGCCTTGGCGGTCTTTCACTTTAATGCATTGAGGCGGTCACTTTCACCTCTGTCACCTTGTCAACTTGTAGAAAGTCAAATTCTTTTCCAGAAAACTTTTTATGCTCGCTTGTAACTGAAAAGTCTTGGCTTTTTATCGTGGAGAAGTATGATAAACGAAGTACAAATAAGCGAAAAGTTTTCATAAAATCTGCCCGAAAGGAATTAAAGTGCCGCCTAATGTGCGCCAGTCGGGGAAGATGTAGACACAGAAGGAGCATTTCTCCCTCGATATCATCACTCACTCCCCTCGGGTTGGGATTGCGACACTTCTCCAGATGTGAGGCGATTGAGTTATCTCCTGGAATTTTTTAGACTCTCCTAGAGGGGTCTGCCTGGCGACGCCAAGTGGAGGCAACTTGGTGTACGTGTGAGGCGACTACTACTGAAATACCTGCGCCCCGCATTGTGGCCACTTTTGGGCGACTGCACTTTAACCGGGGTGGCTTGTGGTCGGGTGTATTAGTCGAATTGTCCCTGTCGACACAGCGACCACTTCCCCTAGACAGCCTCGCAGGAATGTAGACGGTATGACAAAGTACACAATTTGAAGACTTATTGCTAAGTCTGCGGAGAAGGCTGGGTATTCCGTTCGCCCTTAAAAGGACTTTTGCATTGGCAGACGGTCAACAGGAAAGTTGAGGTAAAGAAGTAAGGTCTGCAACGAAATTCCTGAGTTGATTCCACCTAATCGTGGGCCCTCGATGCCAAATAAAGCTACGCAGATAAAATGAACACCATTTTTACATCGGTTGAATAAATAATTCTATACAGTGATGAGGATGGGGGAGAAATTTACCTGCTCTAACGGCTCCGTCGTTTATTTACCTTTATATTTAAAAAATACGTGTGATAATCCACTTTCTGTTACCTCCTTTTTAATGGTAACTTCGGAAGATGGATAAAGTTGAGATTCAAACGCAATAGTGGTCGAGGGTAAAACTCTTCTCTTTTGCCCTCCTTCACCGAGGGGAGACGCTATTTTCTCTCTTGATGAGTAGCACAAACTGCGACTGACCGAATAAGGACATAACGCATGGTTTAGACCAGACCGATAGAGCTTAGCATTACGCTGAATAAACTTGGTCGGTTAATGTTTCTGGCAAGTGAACTGGGGGAGAAACAATGTCGCTCTCGCCTGGCGACGCTTAACTACTACAAACGTGTATCTCTTATGGGAAATTTTTTGAAAGAAGTTGAAACCAAGTCTGCGGGAGCTGACTCTGCTTGGAGACAGTCGGTAGACCACTGCGGTCGCCTCCTAAAGGTAAAAACAAGAATTTCTTCCCACTATAACCAAATTTGGGATCTACTATGACGACGACGACGACAAGTTCTTAGTTGCAGGCGGGATAAGAGTATCTTGCCCTTTGAAACATACAAATTATATCCAAAACGCTCTATCATAACTTATTTATAAACGGGACGAGGGTTTTATTGGACTCAGGAAGTCAAGACAAACTTATAGTGCTTGTAGAAATTTCTGCCTCTTCGAGGGTGAATACGCTTCTTCTTGCAACCCTATGACCGCACACTAAATGAAACGCAAACTGCTACAAACTTATATGGATAGAAAAGGTGGAAACACATGCCTGTTTGAATGATCGTTGGCCTGATGGTGATCGAGAAAAGGCCGCCCAACAACAGTGTCGCAAATCACTCTTCTCAGCGCTCAAACAATAGTCATAAATCACAACTTCTATGTGGACTCAACGAAAGTGTCCCACTTAATCGCACAACATCGCTCCCACGTGAGATTGACGAAGTGACACCAATTTAAATACATCAATACGACTATGGCATCTGGAGTCAAAATGAATCCCCTGTCAAGTGTGTGTGTGTGTGTGTGTGTGTGTGTTAGCAGCCAACTTTTGCCCCAAAAACGTGGTTGGCACACGCCTTCCCCAGGCCACATTGGCCAATCGCCGTTTGGCCAATGGGAAGGCCTTATTAGGAAGAAATAAATGATCCCGTGGTCATCGAGTGGAAATTTCTAATCGACCTCCCCTGGAAGCACCGTCTCGACCTCTGGACTGATATCGACGCCACCGGGTCTTGGTAATGTCTGGGAGTCTGACACCATCCTGAGGTTTCCTTTTCATAGATATTGTGAGAAATTTTGACCTTTATTCCTCCCACTTTAATTCCTTTATGTCTTATTATTGAAACAAAAAGGGGAAAAAAAGCTTTAGGCTTCCTGTAAGTACTCAATAGAATTATAAAGTCTAGAAGTGCTTGCTTAAAATTTTGCCCTTTTTACCAGGTGTCATAGGAAAATGTAAAGGTTAAACACAAACGCACAGTTTTGTCCTCGAGAATAAATGGTGACATCGCCTGGTATGCCGGACACAGCAGCAAAGTGGCATATGGTTGTCACATGGGAGCCTCCAATTTGCCTGAATCACCACTTTACGAATGAAAAGTGGCCACATATAGGATGAATTTTTGAGTTTTCTTAAACGCCATCTCAGTTTGGGCAGATTGAGACCGCGCTGGCGTGGGGGAGGACTTGAGAGAGGATTTTATGGCATTAGCGTAAGTGTCGGGGAGAGGTGGCTAGAGGCAATGATATCGCCTGTGTCCAGCCTCATCGCGGCCGTATTAGAGTCTACCACCTTCGTATTGTAGATGGCCGACCACGAGACATATACGCTTCCAGTAAAAGTGGTGTTGGGCATTCTGTCAAGTCTAGTGTCAATTTGCTCCATCTGTGGCAACTTACTCGTATTATTTGCCTTCTGTGTGGATCGGGGAGTACGAACGTCGAATAACTACTTTATCATATCCCTCGCCGTTACCGACTTTACCATTGGACTCATTTCCCTCAACCTACTCATTGTCTACCTCCTCCTGGGCTATTGGCCGCTGGGCAATTTCATCTGCGACTGTTGGCTCGCTATTGACTTTACCGCCTGTCTCGTCTCTCAGGTGACCGTTTTCCTGATCACTCTGGATCGTTACTTGTCAGTCAAATTCCCGGTCAAATATCGCAACTGGCGAACAGACAATAAGGTAATCAAAGAGATTTGTGCCCTGCTCCCACACAAAGCCTGTAACAGGTAGTGGATTTCCCTCCCCTAGGATTATCTGGATGTTATGTGTGTGTGTGTCTGTGTGTGTATTCGTGTGTGCGTGTGTGCGTGGTTGACCGTTGCATAGGTTCCCATTTACTACATCAATCGCGTGCGCACCCACCCAAACTCCTCGCTGGCCTGGCGACCAGCAGTAGTCTTCTCGAGAGCGCAAAAGTTTTACAGGCTGAACTGTTTTCCTCGGGGGTGTTTATGCTCCCAGTGCATTCACCGAAACGCATTTTAATACAAGTTTGAAGTGACGATAAGATCTTCCTCTTTGACGAGCTTGGCTAAGGCACTGAAATCCTCATTTTAAAGTTCGTAGGTTGACTTTGCCATCTTAAATTAGTTTTTTTTTTAATTTCTCTTACACCATTGTTGGCTAATCCGCCTGTCCCCGCGTGTTGTTCGCTTCTCCCTTGCACACGACATTTCACCATTTATGGGAAGTTTCAAAACTCCCACCTCCCCTCGTGCCATCTCCACTTTACACACCCTTTAAGTCACGTCACACGAAACAGACGTGGTAGTGTTGAACGCGGCGAAATAAACTGCCACATTTTTGTTGACCCTTTTCCTCCCTCCACAAAAGTGAGTTCTCCCCTGAAATGCATTAGGAAGAAGGGCGTTGATGTCGTTTTCCGAGTTAGTCGAATAGTCAGACGGCTAAAAAGCCGTGGTTTATAAGGCCAACAACTTGCAAAGTTGCCGTCATCGCCCAAAGTCACTCCTCCCTGCTGGAATATGAGCCCCATCGAGGCCGGGGACTGAGTCAAGAGAGGTCAGTTGAGGGGTGTAGAGGAGTGAGCGATTAAACCATGAACTTTTGGTGCATTGACGCCGTAACCGCAGTACCGCCCTTTCCACTTCGCTTCAGCCTCAGCATTTAAGTATGTGCACTTCTATTATCGCATTATCCATCTCCTTGATGTTCCTGCGAGAGTGTGCAAAATGTATTACATAGTGGCACATTGTGTACTTCCTACTCTTAAAAGTTAACATGGGAAATAATTTGGGTTGATGGACGATGCTTCCTACCCTTTGGTGAACGGCCGCGTCTCATTACCGGCCCATTCCAGTTGATGCGAGCGACACTTTTAAGTCCATCGAAAGCGTGGCCAACCGGCACAGTAAAATAAATTAGCCCTGTTTGTTACAGAGCGGTTGTTGTTGTTGATGTTGTTGTTGTGTTTTGACCCACCGCAGCGACCACAAATTTGATTATTATAGTTTATAAAATCAGGGTGATTTGGGAAATATTTGCCTGCCTGTCTGCCGGCCAAGCTGCTTGATACTTTTTCCACCTCGTAAAGTGACAATTTGTTCTAGGGAAATGGGGACTTTTAGTTGAAGGCAGCAAAAGTCCTCCTCATTTCAGACTGTTTTTTTTATGGATATATCTCGTCTTACCTTTCCATCAGTCGGAGTCGTTAGCTCCCGCCCGCAAACCAGCGTGTATTTGAAACAAAAAATACACCCCCTTACCTAAAAATATAACCGCATTTTGTACTGGCCTCCCCGCGGACAGTCCCGAGTTAATGCGTTCTCGGGTAAATGGGGCGTTAATCCGCCCTCATCGAAGTTAACTTTAAAACTTGTGACTCGACTGAGAAACGATAGGGAAGTTGATGTCCCATCGGGGTGTGATTCGTTTCCAACACACCGTGGGGAAAGTGGACTCCGTACAGGCGAAATTAAGCAAGGCAGCGGTAAAAGAAGGCGTGATTGAGAGAGGAGAGGCCAAAAATTACAAGTCTTGCCTGATTTTCACATTTCTGTGTGACTACTTTTCCCTCCGCGGCAAATTACCCTTTCTCCTCTGCTGGCTTATCATGAAGGATGTTTAAAAGCCGCCTTCGTAATACCCCACATGCACGGGAACAGGCAACTTTGAAGCCTCACTAGCCGACCTGACACCAGACGTGATTTTTGTCACTCCGAAAACGAACACTTTTCCTGTCACAGTATTAATTTAACAGCGTAAATTAAAGGTCCCATGTTTAAAAAAAAAAATAGAGATAACTCATTTAACACGTCTTTCCTATCTCTCTCCCTTCCCTCCCTCCCTCCCCCCATCAGCTCATTGTGATGTTGACGCTCAGCTGGGTTTTGCCAGCCGCCCTGTGGATCCCTCTGGTGTTCGCGTGGTACCAGATGACGGGATGGATACGACCGCCGTCCGACCAGTGCAACGTCCCCTTCACGCATTCCACAATCTTCAACACTATCCTCACCGTCTCGTACTTTTGGATTCCTCTCTGCTTCATGATATCCCTCTACGTGGGGATATACAGGATAGCGGCGGGACTGCATCAGAAGGTGCAGGAGTCGCATCGCGGACTGGCTGATCTGGTCCTTATGACCGGCACGACTATGTCGAAGATTGGACTCTCGGTGAAGGTGGGAGAAGCGCAGAACCAGAGTAAGGCAAGGAGTCAGAGTGAAAAAGCTCCCGAGCAACGAGATTATGCGTCAACTAGGAAAGCGGAAGAGAAATCTGCTGAGTGGGTCCCCTTTTGTGTGTATTGGAGAAATCGGTCGTTTCCTAAGTCTTATCCTCACGATAAGGAGTCTTCGGGCCACATTTGTACTTACTCATTAATGAGAGCAGTTCCGGAGTGCATTTTTTTTGCCCGTGGGCGGACCTCTGTAAATGTGATATAAAACCATATGGCATTTTTAGTGTGTGAGGAGTAGCCTCTATAAATCCCGCTACCGCCACACTAATGTGGACTCGGAGGAAGTTTGTTTTATCACAATACCGGACGGAGTGCATTAGTCGCTTCTAATTGACTGGCTACCGAGTTCTTGTATGCCCAGACCGGAGGGGACACCTCGTTTCCACTCACCGACTCTGGAAGTGTCTCGCACCTGCCAATCCTTCAGTAATTTCCTTCCTTTTTTCGGTTTGAATTGCACATTTTCACTAATACAGCGCAAATATAATCGTCGTAGAGTTTATCATGCTTTAAATAGCATTTCAGTAGACGCGATTTTGTGTGAAGAGGCTATTTACAGTTTGTCCGACTAATGTAGACACGCTTTGCACCATCCCCATTGCCGCTATGGGGGTGTTTGTGATGTGCTTGTAAATAATTCCAGGGGCAGGACTGCTTAGTGTAGGGTAAAAGCAGACGAGTGAAGAAATTCTGAAGTTCAGCTAAAACGGCAACTGAAGTAGGTGGATGGAGTTGGGGGATTTGGGACAATGCATGATTGCGGCGTCCATCTGATTTCCACGTGGCAACTCTTTGTGGACACAAGCATTTCTTACTGCCTACCCTATGGCGATACGTCATGCCTAGTGCTCGAGTCACATATGTTCTGACACTTTGAGCTCCTCAAAGAGTTAGACAAGCCGGAGGATGAGGGAAGACTGGCGATGCCATTAGGCGATCCGTGTGTTTTAATATACTCCTTGGTGGGGCCAGGAATATGAGAAGTCAGTGAGGCAAACACGAGGCACAAATCATAAAAGTCAAGCATATATAAATCCCCGAACGGTTGCTCCATAAACATTCTTCACAAAGTAATGTCGAACTATGTGGAAAATGAACGTATATAAATACAGCGAGGGATAATCAAAGTCTATAATTAGCCAGCTTAAAGGCAATTTCACAAAAGTGCCCACTATTTGTTGTGCATTTCTAATGCTATTAGCCGTAGAAGTAGAAAAAAGGGGGATATTGCGAGAGTAGACTTGGTGGTGGCAGAGCCCAGATGAAGTCCTCACATAAACTGCGCCTTCACGATGGTTATCTCGGCCCGCCTCACCGCTTTTACCAATTGACCGCCATTTACGAGGAGGCAGCCTGAATTATTCCCCACACCGTATTCTACCACTGGTTAATGTGCGAAAATTGGGGAAACTCTGACACACACACACACGCGCACACACACATCCCATTGTAAATGGGAAACTACCGTAAGGTGGGGTAAGCAAATGTCAAACGGTTTTTTAAGTGTAATTTTTCACGATCCCATGCATAGAGTTTTGGCGGATATATTTTTTTCGGACCACATGCATCGCCTTTTGTTTGGTTATAAATGGGACCTTCTGCACATGTAAAAGCACATCGGGCAAATTACCGTATCTGCACTGACCAGTCTGTTTGTTGTGTAGAACCTCGAGCGGAAGTGAGAACGCAGTGAGGAGTAGCCCAAGGGAAGGCGACAATTCCTCGCCTCGACTACAGACTGAGCACCAGACGGAGTTCGTCGACTCCGGCTTAGGGGAGTCGAACAACTTACGAAAGACCTCAGATGTGGAATCGGAGCTAAAACGAAAGTCAAGCTCGCTGAGCCTTGAACTACCGGAATTCTGCGATCACTACCGCTGCATCATGTCGCCCAACGCGCCGCCCAGCAGGGCCTCGTCGGTCCTCTCGGAGTGCGACAACCCCTGGACCCGGCAAGACGACTTCACATCCTCATTCCGGTTTGAGGACCACTGCCAAGACGTGAGTCCCTGTCCTTCGCTCTCCTTTTCCCGCCTTTAAATTTCAAACCTTCGGTGCGCAAAAAAGCGGATGGGTTACAACCAAACAATTAACCCTTTTATCGTTCCTTCTGTGATGTATGAAAATCAGACCCATTAATAAAGAGGCAATGTGTGGTTCTAAATAAAAGGACTTAAGTGGGAGGGCGTCTGTCATGCAGTCTAAGAGTTTAATCTGTCTGTGGATAATGTGGATCTGCTTCCTCACCCGTAGAAAAGAAGCAGACCATGTCAGCAGGCGCCATCAACGTCCGTCAGAGGCGTGACGTACTCCGCTTCAGACAGCCTCGGAGATTTTAGGCTAAACTTTTAGGTGGAGCGGGTGCAGAGGCAGGAGATATGCGAGGGCCACAGATACGTGGGTCATTTTTTTTCTACAGGCCTCTGTGGCACATCGTGCACCAGCTCTGTGTGCATTTCTGGCGCTAAAATGCTTCCCTCTTTCGAGGCTAAAATATACCTTGCTGCTAAACCACTTTTAGGGAAGAAAAAGGGGGTAAATCACTTAATCCCCTCCGTGTTTTTGCTCCACTTAACTGTGGAATCCCTTACTGACTGTAAATAGGTAAATAATGCCCCAATTTTAACCACTTAAACGCCACTAACTGCTCACTTGCTGTCGTATGACTCTAAAGTCGCCAACCATTTTGGTGAACAACTCGTGTTGTCGTATTCAACGAGAGACTGAGTCAACGGAAACGAAGATGCATTTCTTCCTGTATTTCCCAAGAAAAGCCACTGGGCAGCCCCACCGCTTCCGCAGTGACTTCTGCTGCTTACAAGGCTAATGTACACGAAAACATCCCAGTCGAGGTCGACCATTTGGCCCCACCATGTTGTTCTAAACGTAGTGTCCGAATGCACAGATGGGAGACACCAAACTGTGTGGTTTCAAAAGGATAGTTCGGAAATAGTGGAAAACTGTTCCATGAAATCACTGCTAACTCATGGTGGATGCCCCAGGAGTGCATCTTTGCTCACTTGACCATTTTGTTCAGTGATTAGTGGGAATTGACGCGGCAGAAGGGCAGACGACCCGAGCACAAGTTGCTCTTGACGAGTTACGACCAGCTTCCGCGCCACCATTCTCCGCGGGACTCTGATTGTGGCCTCAATGCAGAAGGAGAATGCAAAAACGCCTGATCGGTTAGGCGTCGTGCGGACACTGAACAGAGTGCTCGGACTATTTAAGAATTCTGTGGTACACATCAATAATAAGAGAGATTTATAAATCAGAGGCAATTCTTCAAATGAGCAGATTTCTCAGGTGAAGTAGGATTTTTTGTCAAAGATGTCCACTCATTTGGGGAGAGGGGTTGAGCACGTGTTGTTGGTGGCAGGATGAAGTTGTCACTCATTCTCCTCCGAGTAGCCATAAACTGTCGCCAATCTGACATTTCAGGCGTACAAACAGAGCACCGACCGTCGTGAGAACGCGAGCCAAACTGTGAGTGAAACACGGCCGACACAACAGCAGAATACAGAGAAAAGGAAAGGCACGAGGGCAGCCGCCTTTTTTATCTGGTCCCGACGGTGGACCTCGAGGTCCCAACCGGAGGAAAAGCACTCCATCACTAAGACGGAAAACAGCTCATCAGATGGGGGACATCAACAGAACAAAGAAATCAACGCGAACAACAACAACAACAACAACAACACAATCCTAGCATCTCACCTAAAATCCATCCATCTAGGCAGCATTCAGGATAGATTCGCGCGGTTTCAAAGTCAAAAGAGTGTGGAGAAACGAAAAGTGGAACGTCGAAAGCGGAGGCGGGCGCGCAAGGCCCTGCGCATGATCAGCTTCATTTTGGGAGCCTTTGTAATCTGCTGGACGCCCTACCACATTATCATCATTGCCAAGGGTTTCTGCGACATTCCGAGTCAGGGATATTCGTGCATCAATGAACATTTGTATAATTTTGCCTATTACATGTGCTACATGAACACGCCCATCAATCCATTCTGCTACGCGATGGCCAACATCGCATTCAAACGCGCTTTTTTACGTATTCTCAATGGTGATTTTCGAAGAAAATGACAGATCTGTGATAAGTGACCTCGTCCCACCCAACTCCCACCTCTAACCGCACACTGAGACATCGTTTGAAGACGAATGTATTTTTGAAAAGTACCTTTTCACAATTTGACTAATTCCATGTCCTCCCCCGGCTTCTGATTTCAGGGTGAAGGTGGTACAAACGGCGATTACGAAACCTGTGAAAAAACCTTCCCCTTTTTGGCCGGACGTAGTCCTGTCCTCCTCTTCTCGAAGCCGTGCGGCCTCTGACGCGGTGAGACGTCTCCACGGGGTTTAACGACGTTAAAGACGTTAAGGATTGATGAAGTGCCTTTACGCTGATTTGCAGAGTTTACTTTCGTCTCCTCCTTCAGTGATAGTGAAGACTTCTATAAAACTTGTGTAGGCGGGACTGAGGATGGCAGGACCCGGGCGGGGGGATAGGCCGCTGACCGAGCCTGTGTTCTGGTCTGGCGAAGTGAGTTCTCTACCGAAAAGCTTCTCACCATACACCCTTGTGTTCTTAGGCGTGTCAAACACCGTAGAAAAAGATGGCAACAGGACTGCGTCACTTCCGTGAAATGCACATCCACCAACTTTCTCGCCCGAGGGGCGTTTCAAGGGAAATCTGACTGTGCTGATGCCTTTTTTAAGATGGTGGGAAGGAAGCTGTTCGCCATTCATTGAGAATGTGTCAATGAAACCCAACTCCAGTCCCGAACTTGAGTGGGTCTTCGATGTGCAACATTTGTACTGAAATGACATTTTGCAAGTGAACGCCTCGCACAAGGTTTTTCCGGCGTGACAGAGTGTAAAGGATTTGGCAAAAGGTGGCTTTAATTGGTGTGAGGAGGGGCAGTCATGCGTCACTTCGGGCGAATCGTTGTCCCATCTCCGCTTGTGTCCACATCCCAAGACACGGGAGACATGTCGGTGGCAGTTGAATGGCTCAGACTGTGACTGCGACTCGACATCCTCCAGCGAGGACGGTTGTTGAGACCCTGTGAAACTGCTTCATTCAAATTAAGTTCATCTCTGTCAGATATTTAGAAAGGGGAAATCTGAAATCTTCATAGCCCTGGCGTACTTCCGCCGTTAGATCCATGAGAAGGTCATAATAAAGACTTTTTCGATTTTATCTATGGCGGGCAGAGTGTCGAAAGAGCCCAGCCCTCGAAGCCCCAGTTTTTCTCCATTTAACATGCGAGGGCAGGCTTTTCTAGGGCCGAGCGTTGCAGAAATCATGGACAAGGATTGCCTGAAGGGACAGACACTTTCACAAATTGGTTTTGCTAATGATAACGGAGAAGGAATTTTGCTCCCATGTTGATCCACATCTTATTAATTTAGCTCAATTTATCAGATGTAAACTACCGCCTTGTTGCATTCTTCCACTAGGCGGAGTCACTTTGGTGTGTCTGACGTCAGTGTCATTGAGCAAAGTGGACCGCCACATCTCAGAATTTATATTTTTCTACCAGATCAGGAAATTTGCATAATTCTTGTCATCCCTACAATTGCTCACAGTCTATGGCGGCTATAAGCCTCCCACCACCGCATCCACTTTATCTCTTCAAACCAAACTCCTTGTCATGTCCATGCTGTCAGGCCACGCATTCACGAAACGGCAGCATTCGATCGTCGAGATATCCTGCGATTCGCAGATCTCTTGCATGACGGAACTCTGTTTTCGTACCCTCTCCCTCTCCCTCGCTTTCCCTCTCTTCCCCTCTCTCGTCCTTCCTCCCGACGGGGTGTAAAATGTGTTCTTCGATGACATGCCCGTTTAATTCATTATCAAAGTTCCTAGCTTTGTGTAGCAGTGGCAAATTTAAGACTAAATCGGCTCTATGAGAATAAATAGGGAAGCGCATGATGGTGATGATGATGACCAGGGGGTGGAGGAGAGGAGGGTGGCACGAGGAGTGTAGTTTCTTATCACAATACAAATAATGGTAGATTGGCATGAAAGCGGTTTACATGATGGGACAAAATTCACACAGGCTGCCATAATCCCCTTCACCCTTGCTATGTGCCAAAAGTGAACCATGGGATTTTGTATGCCCTGAACCTCAAGTGGGAGCCAATGCCTCACCCCCTCACCACATAGACTCTCTGAATGTAGCTGGAAAATACCAGGAGAAGAAGTTGTTCGTTCATTTAGCTCTACACAAAATGAAGCAGAACTTGTGTGCTGACTACGAGTTGTCCACTTAACCACTTTCACTTGCCCATTGTCAACTCGCCTACGAATTCGCACTTTTGTGAAGAGTGGATCAGTCAAACGTCAGGGAAAGTAAGACAGTCTGCTTGATGCTAACTTTACGGTGGCCTTGAAAAATGGCATCAGGTGACAAAGTGGACAGGCATGAGTGCTGCATCCCCTAGGCCGAGCCAACAGCATACTTGGCACTTCGCAGATGATCTCGTGCGCCATTTGAGCCATTCTGCAAGCGGAGTCGACACAGCAATAAAAATTATTAATTGTAAGCATCGCGGAGTATTCTTTTTCGCAGTCCTACACACGCTAGAGGCCGCAAAGATTGACAATTCCGCCTTTTCTTCTCCTCCTTTAGAGGATTAAAACGGGAGGTTTTCTAATCCGCGTCCAGTTGTGTGTAATTGGTGCAACCAAAATACCACAAAGGAGACCTCCACGCCACGCCGCTGATAAATGGCTAAAATAGTTGTGAAGTTAGGTGTTGTCCCTCATTCTTGATACAAAGGCTCGGCGGCCTTACACGACTTAAGTGGCTGGAAAATCACCACTCAGCCGTCATGGGTGACAGGTGGCAAGTCGTGGTAAATAAGATTGCAAGTGGACTGGGAGCGCAACAGGTGGAACAGTGGGAAACAGACAGACACGCTCTGGCCGCGGTGGACGACCCGTCGAGGGCAGTGGCCAGACAGGCTGGACTCATTTCGCCAGGGCAGCGGAATACCTGAAAACGCAGATATGTGCGCCCAGGCGACCTTATCATACCAACTTCGCGTTATGAAGGGGCCAATCACGCATTGTTTTCCTCTCTTCCATAAAATTTGTTTTCTGTGGGAAAGTGTTTTTAATTTTACATGCATACAATGCCCACAAAACGGCATTGGCTCGGCGGAGTCCCTAACTCCGCCCAGACAACTGTTTGCATTCATCAAACACCCAAGGCTGCTGGCTGTTTGAACAGTCCGGCAAAAATTATTGTCCGAGTTCTTATCGTCTCCTTGATATCTTAATTATACTCAACTTTGCCTGCCACAGGGACACCTTTTTTGGCAACTACAAACTCGGCAGTATTTGATCTAACTTAAAAGAGTCCACTTCGGTCAGTCTGACATTTATGGTGAGGTTTAAGTACATCTCCTCCAGTATGATCTTCACTGTTGCTTTTAATGCTTCCCACTTTAATGCACGAAGTTCTCTTAGAGGCACGCCCAAACGAAACCCTTAAAACCCGCCTCTCCCAAAGCGTCCGTTTGAGACTTGGTGCGATGGGAATCTTCTGCATGTAGACCTGTATCTTTGTCTCGGGACAGTTGACGGGACACCTAAATGCGGGGGCGAAGAATAGGGGATTTGCCAACCTCCTCGTCATAATTCAGCATTTTCCCCACTTTTTCCCCTTGAGCCAAATTCCTACAATCGCTTATTGCATGGATGCATAGCCTTAGTGACGCCACTCAACCGTAATGAACCGGGGATTCAGGGAGACATGCGTTGCATACCTCAAATCCAAATAGCGAGGCAACGAGAAGTGTGTGACTTACGTGTCGGTTGATGAAAAAAATTTGTGAATGCTGTAGAGTGCAAGAAAAAAAGTGGTCATTGGGAAGGTGAAATGGCCGAGGGTATTTTCTGTTCAGGACTGTGAGTTCACCTCCCGTGGGACAGAGTAGTTTCAACTTCAACTCGAATTACTGTCGAGGAGATAGAGTTTGGGCTTGAAGACCGAGATGTGGGGGATTTTTGATAGACATTTGTCCATCTACTGAATCACCATCCTCCTCATCCTCGGCACTTTCGTGCATTGTATTTGAGAACATCGTGCCAGGGCTGGTTTCAGCACTCCTTCCTTTATCGCACGCCAACACACAGCTCCAGCGAGCTCTACGACGGGCTGGTCCTGTTGACAAGAAACGTAGGACGAATGTGTGGATGGGAACGGAGATAATTTTAAAAGACCTTCTACCCATACGCATCTCACGCCGTCCTGGACTTTGCCACAATCGCCGTCTCCTTGCAGTAGCTCCGATGCTCCACTAGGACTTTCTACAGCCCGTTTGCCAGTTGCCCAAGCGGCTAACACCCCGCCGCTGCCTCCTCTCGGAGCCGATGTTGCCGTAACGCAAGTGTCGTAGGGTAATTCGCATGTCAAGTAGCTTGTCTCCATGTCAAAAACCATGCACGGATGAGGGAAGTGACTACGAAATGGCACTAGTCCTTTCACCACGGAGGTTGGCCCATTTCCCTCCACATATCTCGAAGCTTTTCTTTGTTGTCCGACCACCTACGAGCTGAGCTTCTACAAAAGTATTTGTTCTTGTGTTAATTAAGTATTAAGTCAGATTGGCTTGAATAGTGGAAGCTCACTGTTATTCAACACCTCGGCCACCCGTGGAATCCCTTGTAAAAATTTATATGAAAATTTTAGAAACACTTTGCAATTAGTAGGCATCGACGGAGATTATCTTTGGTAATAAGCTTTAATTTCCAGGCAGTGTGGGTGATAACTAAACAAATTCTGCGTTCCACCATAATACTTCCTAAATCGTCATGTGCTGCCGTGCAGTCACCTGCGTCCGCCTCAGGTGGGACCGGCGTTTCTGCCTCCACTTGGTCGGCTCTTCCTCACAGTCCTTGCGCCTTGTCGCTCCACAGTCTTGGGCGTATTTGAGCGACTTCTCGGTGAACCTGTCTACTGCGTGTAAGTTGGTGCCGCCTGGGAACAAAGTGTTGCCACGTCCTCTTCGACTTGGCTTGCGCCATTCCCCTGACCTCCGGTCCTCTCCCGGGTTTGTCGACTGCCCGCTCCCGCAGCCCATGCCACCGTGTCGGTTTGTCCCAGTGCCGACTGTCACCATAACCCGTGATTCCTCCTGACCGACCAACCTGCTGTGGCATTCTGTCAGCACGCCAATTCCTAATGCCGTGTTTTAGTGGATAAAAGACATTAGATTAAAGAAAAAATACAGATTATGCGTAACAAGTCCCCAATAAGATTACATTTGTCGACACGTGAGGTGTGTGAGCGCCTGGACTTCTCGGAGTCCGTAGAGATTTGACGGTAGCCTGCAGAGCGGCTGGCCGCGGCCACACACGCTCGCCCTGTGTACAGGCGGCGGAGACGAAAGTGTACACCCAAGTTAGATCCACGAGCAGAGAAATGCACAAATGCGTTCACATGGGGCAGTTCTGTAAACGGTGCCAGGCAGCGGCCCCGAGAAACGCCTACTAAATCTGTCGAATAGGAAAGAGGATCGAGCAATCTTAAACACACGCAATTATGACATTTTGCAGCCCTTTCTAACCAAGGTTTATGTGACAATCTCTTCGGTCGACTTCCAAAATCCCACAAAGAAATTTTCTTGTAAAAAGACTCTCTCTTTGGGTGAATTTTTGGGAAAAGCAAATTACGTGAATCTACGACGCCAACATTTTGAGGCGTTTAGCAGTTTGGTGGTGGACTTAAGCCGAGGTCTTTTGCGACCACTCGAACTTCAATTTCTGATCTTCTCACACGCGATTGCATACGTCGGGAATGATTGTCTTATGTGAGAGTCTGAATCTTTTTGGTTGTCACTTCCACAGACATCAATTAGTATCTCGATTAATATTACGTCCCGTCCCTAACCAACCTCTTTCCATTATTACCACCAGTGGAAAAAGGTTTTGTGCTTGAAATTCTCTTCCTTGCCTGGCAATTATGAAGTTTCCGCCAACTATGCGCACGACGCAGCAGCGTTCCTTCCCTATACCCAAAATGCACATTCTTCTGAATTTAAAGGGATTTTGATTGAAATTTACTCAACCAACTACTTCCATTGCACGTGCATTTGTGTTTCATTGGAAATACGAGGGAGCATTTTAATAGGCTTGGCCCGAGAGCCAAACTGCTGATTATCTTTTAGCCGCGGATGTGAAGTCCTTGGGGCCTGTCGCTGGGCCGGGCAATCACAACTAAACCATCCACCATGTTGAGCCATCGTCCCGTCCCTGCCTCATCCAAGTGCCGGGGATAAATCGTGTTCGGCGACACCTTCGGCCGCGCTGTACCGAGGCTCTCCTTAACAGAGGCGCATGCGAGAAGGTCGGAGGGATGGCATCGTCTAATGCCCGGTTTCACGACCTCATGATGCTATTAACAGAGGTTTTTACCCATTACTGATGGGCTAAAAGCGAAATTTCACTTTTTCACGATCCTCACTGCAGGGTGTCTCCCGCACAAGTGGATGTTCAAGTCCCCTCTGTGTTGCTAAGCATTCGTCGGCCTGATCTCATGAACACTCCGACAGACAAGTGTTGCGGATCTGTGATTTATTAGCGTCGAGCGCAAACCATCACCCACACAGTAAAGGACCGACTCTCCCAGTCTTTGGCGGACAAAGGAGGTCGGGAAACTGTTGGCATTTCACGGTCCCAGGAGTGCAAGCGGCGTGCTGACGAATGGCCCTTTCCTCGAACGTCTTAACTACCGATGTTTTTGCCTCAAGTCCTCGTCCTTGACTAGCAGCGTCCGTTTCTTTGATGGTGTTGACCAACAACAACTGTCATTTAGTGTTCTTTCCTAATACTTATGCCCAGTAAGAAAAGTAGTCTCTTATTCTCCCCGCGGCGAATCGCGAAATTACAGTCGAAACTGAAGTCCCATTGACTTCTGTAGACATCGGAGGTCGTCTTGCTGAAGGACTGACCGTAGATGCGGATACCTTGACTGACGCAGTTTAAACACAAGAAGGCAAGGCGTCCTACTGGTCTCTCCTTTTCCATTGCAAAATACATTTAGGGAAAGAGTGCGGCCTGAACCAATAACATCAACAACTTCCCTAGGTAGATGTTAATGCAGGAATACAACGCAGAATTCTGTAGGATGAAACCAAGAAGTAGTATTCTCTTTGATGAAATGAATGATGGAAAACATTTTAAAGCATATTTTCTTCTCCTCCCGTCTTGGTTCTTCGCCATATGGTTACGGAAGCTCGCATGCCCTGGGACGCCTGGCAGGTCTCCGCAATGAAGGCGTCTATTCGCTCGGAAGCTCTCTTTGGAAGGCGGGGTGCATCCGAAGCGACCGTTCTTCCCAACTTACTGAGACTTACGTTCAGGACTGCGGTCCACTCCTCTGCGAAAATACGCTGGAACGGGTGGATTTTGTGCCCTTATTTCCTTATAATATCATCGTAAGAAATTATCGCAAGATGTCTGATAATTTTGTTTTTCCAAATGACTTTTCGTGATTAGGATACTTGTTTTCATGTTATTAACGAACAAATGGAATCGCATTAGAAAAGAAGGGTTCCTTTAATCCTGTAATTAGTCCATTAGTCCGTTGTTAAGGCACTGAGTAAAAAATCACAATTCCTTTCCCTTCTGGGACTATTCAGTTACCCCACTTATTCCACAATTGTATTCTCTTCCGCATTAATATCCCAACTATTTCTTCTTAATTACTTCACCTCCCTGAAACGGGTTATTAGGGGCTGTAATGGAATTACTTCGAATTGAGGTTCTACACAGCGAGTACTTACTCCGACGCTGGTGAAGACGCGTCAGAAGTGGACAGGTTCGCGAAAATACTGAATGCTGAGGTCACCAAAACCTCTGGTGTTATATTTGGTCAGTTTGAAAAGAATGATTCTACTGTAGAAAAGTTCGAAAAAAGTGTAGGTCCTGTGTAAGGTGGGGAGAACAATGCGAAGACCAGAACGTTGAACTTGTTGGTGGCACGGGCAGTGTAATGGGTCTGGGTCGTAAAGTTTCTCTCCATTGGGTAAAACCAAAGATTAATTTGTTCAGTGAAGAAACACATCGCCCCAAAAGGCCCCGAAGGTGGTACGGACGATCGACACAAGAGGAAACGCATCTCCATTTAACTTTGTCACCTTTAATTGTGCGGCAATAAGAATTCGGAAAAAGGGTAAACTACTCGTGTGTACCTAACACGCCACGACATAGAGCTAAGTTAAGTAGGGTTTAAATCGCGTTTTTGGAGGGATTCTAACCTGAGTGGCGTCAACACCGACGAAAGCCCCATCTTCTTGTAACTTGGGCTTCACTTTTCGCCCTACTACCATTCAGTGCCTCCTTTCCCGTCCTTCAGGTGAACGAAGTCCCCTGTTCCGCCCGGTCCTACTAACTCGGCGTCCAGACCGCGCTTTTCTGGCCAGCTCCCCTCCCTTGAGGTCTCGGGCCCATTCGACTAACTTGTAAATGCTTACTATGGTTACTATGACGTTGTGAGCTATACTAAGTGCCAATGTCTCTAAAGGGGTATCAAAGTAGGACGAGGGATATAACATTCGTAGACATAAGCATTAGTGGGGAGCATTAAATTTACTGTCTAGAGACCCCTCGCCTCCCTCATAACAGTGTCAGTCGGGTATTGCAAGAGACTCTCCGTCGCCAGACGAATTTATTAAACCTTTTGGTAGGATTTTCATGATTACGGGCATATCTTTCGGGGCGGGCAGACTGCTGGACACGCCGAGGCGGTGAAACTCGCGGAGACGCTCCAAATTCTCCGACAGGACCCAAGAGTTCCGCCTGCATACTAATCGGATGTCTGCGGACTATACTTCGTCTGCTTCTTTACACCTTGCATATTTTATTATGCTTCCTTTTGCCCGAAAAATTCAAAGCCTAATTGCCCTCCCAGGCCAAATGATTTCCTTAAAACTTTTACCTATAAGACCAAAAGATGTGATTTCTCAGCACGTATACGATTCCTCATTACACTTTGAGCAACTTCCTCTTCCTCTCGACACCGCTGGCGCTACTTATATACGCTTTTTAGTTGGCAAAGCATTTTTACTTTACCCTCAAGGATTCCCTTTCATCGATTACGACGAGCAGACTAGTAAATTTCGGCACAAACGCAGTGCAATGTAGGCTAAGGAGTGTAAGTAGATTTGGGTATGGTACATCCGACAGGTTGATCTGATTTGAGGAGTCGCCAGATATGCAGGTATGCGGTTGAGCTCAACATTACTTGCAAGGAGGCGGCCGGAAGACACTTAGACACACAGAATACCTAAAGAAGCATACCATTTGGCTTTATTATGGCAGCGATTCTCGGTTCCTGCCTCCAGACTTTATCATGCATGTAGGAACGCGGAAAGATTTATTATTAATACTCAGATAAAATGGAAAGCAAAGACTACAAATGGCAGTCTTTGAATGGCTTGCTGGCTGACATTTTTGTGCATATTAATGAAGGCAAAGTGGCCGGTTTCTTGGTTCGGACTGGCGCTATGTAGTGGCTGAGTTTATGCTAATGAGAAGGTAACCCACCGCAGCGGACAGTTTCAAACTCGTCACACATTTAAACTTGCCCTGGCTATTCCATGGGCCATACGGTGTCTCATTGAGCAATCCCTTAACTCAGGTCTACTAAAGTCTGCAACCTCAGACTTTCGCAAGACCTTTGACTTTAGTAGTGGTTCCCTTTAATCACATTCTCACCTCAAATTTACATATTGCTTTTCCGAACAGCACTCGTTTTTGTATTTCACTGGGAGTTTATGCGAAAACGACTCATATCTCCCCATGTAAAAAAGTGCTCCTGAGGAGCGCCTTAATTGACTTTTAAGTAAATCTCTCTTAACGACTCTTCCACCGTACCAGACTCGTTTGTCATTCGCAGTAGTTGGAGATGTTAGTAATAAGGATGAGCATTATTACGACAACAGTCGAAAACAGGCATAAATTCGCATAACTCCACCCCTGGCGGAGGGTTGCTCATTGCTTTTCTCAGTCTGTCTCACGCTTTTCCTACCGAGTAACAACTGATCTAGACGCGTTTTCCTCGACAGGCGTGGTAACTCAATTGCAAATAGATGGCGGACATTTAAAGGACGAAAAGTGTCGTTTTATGTTGTGACATGTGCCGGAAAAAATAGCTCGTCTTGCACCTTGTCACGAAAGAATGCCACATGAATATGTGCTACTTATGGGATTTAAGTAGCGTTAATTGTTATGTGAACTCAAATATTTGTATAAATGGTCGCGATTTGATTAGGACATTAGGCCTACTCTATTAGCATGAATCGGGGTGTTCCAGCCGTCTTCCCTTTATGATGATGATTTTCATTCTCTCATGGCAACTTTATCCCGAGACCTGTCGTCAATGAAATATTTTCGTTGACAGTTGTTAACGATAGAAGCAATATCTTTTTTGCTGCCAGAGGTTAAATTTTATCCCATTATATAAAAGTTTAAGATTTTCACCCAAATACGTCCTAAATGGGGGTCTATAAGACGCCGGATTGTTATTTCTCTCTGGAGGCAAGAAAAGGAAGCAAGAGTCACGCTGAATTGTGATCTTTCGGACTCACTTTACTCGTCTCCTTAGTCTCTTTTGCCTTTAGAATGGACTTACAGGCGGCGTATTGTTGTCTCCTTATCAAAGCCTACCAAATCCATCCGCTTACTACCTAAAAATGAATGTTTTGTGTTTATCCTCTTGGCGAACAACGGCACATTAATCAGGACAACCTTGGTGGCCGTGATAAATGAGTCTCGACGACGCACATCCTCGGGATGAGCGGCGGGCTTCCGAGAGACAAGGCATAAATGTCTGGATTCTCCCCCACGCATTTCGCTCTCCTTATTATACCTAATGAGACAAGTACCCGACCAAACTCAAACTGAACCCGGATGCTGCGTATCATTTGATAAAAGGTAGTTCGCGGTATTTAACTGCCATCATCAGTTAAATTGCCATTATTTTACCACAATTCACCAAAGGGACATCATGTGTCACAGCGATACTCGCAATCAGTCCCTATACCGAAATGCATTATTTACCTTAACAACCATATCTGCATGACTGCACACACTGGCCTAGACAAATAGTTTTGCAAGCATGTTTGTATTTATACGGAGGCATAATCACATGTCAACCATCTCGGTCCCGCCCTCCCCCTTTCCCCCTCCCCATCCTCACTTGAACGCAAGATACCAATACAGGTTTTTCTGCATTTGCGTAGCGTTGTAAAATTGCGCGCAATCCCACTCCTAAGGTTATGTGATTTTGCAGAAACCATTGACATATTATGAGTGTGTTTGTACAGGTGTGTCTGTCTGTGTCTGTGTCTGAGTGTGGCGTCGCAGTGGGGAGGCGGGAGAGGACTAGGAGAGGAATCACTTTAAGTGCAGCTCTTTGGAGTGTTGCGCAAAAAAGGATTTGTGTTATGGGTGGTTGGGAAAGTCGTCGTCTGCCTCCGAGCCGGCCGAACGAGTAGGTCGCGGTGCAGGTGAGGAGGGACAGTTTATGGCTCCCAGTCAGGATTTGAATTAGAGGTCCACAAACCTAATGGGGAGTGTGTTTATTGACATGGAATCCACATTACTTCAGTGTGTTCGAATCACACAAAGAGACTTTGCCTGTTTAGACTTTTGGACAAGATTCGAACACTCCACACTACCAACAAGAAGTTTACTCTAAACTCAACAAAATCAACTGGGTTTAGTGCGTGAGAGAAGCCTTTTTATAATGATCTCAAAAGGAATAAAAGAAGGGAGGGAAGAATCCCCTCGATTCATACGGAACGATAAATCGGTTGCACCACTTAATCACAAAAGGATTCTAGGCAACATTCGTTCGGTGTTACTAAGGTGTTGCTGCCTCGTGGCAGGTGTTTCTTCGCGAGGGCTCGCCTTCCTCCCGTTAAATTGCACCTCAGCACCCGTCAAAATAAACCCTACCGTCTCGTCACACAACGACTGCCAGCCTTATGGATAGGCAATGGAGGGACCAGGGCTGATGCGAACAGACAGACAGACAGGCAGAGGCAAACAGACAGACACAGACAAGTCGACCGACGGAGGGATGGGCGGACGGACGGACGGAACAACACGCCAACCAACAAATCGCACTTCTAATGACAGCGACTGACAGTACCGTTCCGTACCGGAATAAATCGTATCACGCTCTACTGACGTGTGGCGATTGAGGCCGAAAGTTAAGACGACGATGAGCGGGTTTTTCTCAGCGCCACCTCGACGACGCGCCTGTGTTCGCAAGGCGCAGTGTCTATCACGCCCCGGTGTTCCGTGTCGGCACTCGAGTGCCACTGACGCTGCCCGCCGTGCTGCGGCGAACGGCATTTAGAGGGAGTTGGACCGACTCGCGACGAGAGGCGCGTGCCGGTGCGGTTCTATGAACGGAGGACACACTTGGCGCTGTCACGACCGCTCTGTGTATGACGATAGCAGTTTGACGTCAGTCTGAGCCTTTTGCAGTACTCCAAGTTAAGGGTTGTGCGGAGTCCTTCGCTTCGCTGAAACGTTGGACGCCGCAGGTGTGTAATTGTGAGCCTTCGTGGAGATGATGCGACTACGCAGGAGGCGATAAAGTGGAAGTCATGAGTTTGTGGGAGACCCAGGAGGTCGTTCCCGTCGGCGTGGGGGCTAAAGTGGGACGCGCCTGAAATAACCGACCCACTACATCAGACAACATTCGGTTCGGTCGGGAGGAGGACAAAGTCCCGGGCCGACTATTAACGAAGGACACACTTGACTCTCGCGCGATCGCTGTGTGTAAGTTCCTCACGAAAATGTCGCCTTTCGAAAACAAGTTGGGGTTTTTTCCAAGGACGCAGCGCGCACTTAGTACTCTCCTCTGACTACTTTCTCCCCGCACTTTCAAAGCGTTTCTCCCGAGGTTGTCTGCAGCCTCAAATCCCTTTATATATGAGGTTGTCCTCCCAACGCTTTTCATTCTTTTACTGAAAATGGGCTTATGCAACCGTTAGGGCCCTCGTGGTACATTCCTGTACACAAAAGGCGTTTTTATGCGGGGTCAGAGACATGGTAACAATTTGTATCACATTGTACAGACATTTGGCTGTAAAGCCGCAGCAAGTAGCCAAGAGCGGACGGAAGTGTGGCCAAACGAAAGGCACGTATTAGGCGGGGCAATAAATAGACACTCAGGCCTAGTTTAAATATTGAAGGGAAGGATTAAAGGGTTCGACGTCTACGCAGAACAAAATATGCTGATAAAAGGCAGTGAAATGACTTGCGGCTGTCTGCAAGAAGTCGATTTCCTACATGGTTTTAAAAAAATTAAATAGGCCGGCAAGATTAGAAAAAAGGTTTACCTTCTGCCATCCATCCAGCTGCTTGGGGGTTCTGTTTTCTTTCTTTCGCAACCCCTACAGTCCATTCACTGGGTCTGCCGAGACTTGGCTCTCGTCATTGCTTCCTGCTTTGAAAATTGGGCCACGAGCATTATACAGTAGCAGTTGAAATAGCATTTTCAAGGATTATGGTGACATTTTGCGATTGAGATAGTGGCAGTTCGGGTAAATGTCACTCCCCAGATGGACATGGCATTGCATTAGCAACAAGTTGGTGAGGTGGAACGAGGGCCTCCACCCGACAGCACAATTTACATTGGAGAGACCGTGCGAAGCCAAAATTATGCATGGTGCTAGCGGTGTCACGGATGAAGTCCTCCAGGCGATAGCACTTTGTGCATAATAAATCGCGTGGGACTGCAGATTTGTCAGAGCTGTCAGTGCACGTGCTGCCTCAGATCAAATCCTCTCGGCATGCGTTCGCCCGATTTATGCCCTGGAAGAACACCTCCTCTCTCTCTGTTACGGGCACGATACGGAGTCGGCGGTAGCATAAACCCAGTGACATCGTCGAGGTTAGCGGTGGAAAATTAGCACAACGGTTATTACAGCTTACTTTGAGAGTAGACTGCGGGGCAGCACTGAAACCCCCTAAACTCGAGTGAACTTTGGTGGAAAGAGGAGATGCAGCGCTTCTCGATAACTCGCTCTACCACGTTTCGAAGTACCGCGGCAGAAGTGCTATGGGCACAGGTGTGTTTAGCGTTGCAGGCACTCCAAAAAAATCCATCAATTCCCACAGATCAAACATTATAAAAAGGTAAGAAACTGGATTAGAATGGTTCTTTTTCAATGACTCTTATCCTAGCCTCAGCATGCAGTCGTTAGGACCTCTTTAAATTCCATTAACATTCATATATGAGCTCCCACTATGAGAAACGAGCTTCCGACGTCTTCCACAGCAGTCTGCATTGTGACGTGGAGGTCATGTGAACTACGTGATACGCTGGTCAAGTAGGCAGGAGGAGCCTCAGCGTAAACTGGCCATGTCATTTGCCGTCAGACGCGAGTAATCGTGAGACAGCGGAGAGCCTTGCTCTTAGTTCACTTGCACCTTCTGACGCTCCAACATGGAAGCTCCGCGCCTGTGTGCGTCGCGTAGGCAGTGCTGGTGACAGCCGCGCCGACAGCACGTGCCAGGCTGTGCCGACAATGTTAGTGATGACACTGCCAAAAACGTTTATACAATTGTAAAATTGCCTTTCTGTCAGCAGTTAAAAAATTCACTTGTCCTCTTGTCACGTATATTTGGGTTTGGGGAGACACCAGACATCAAATTAGCGGAACGCAGATGATACAAAATGCATGCAGTAAAAAACTTGGCAATGAGAAAATTTATCAGTGTCGCGAAGGTGATCGGTAGAACCACAACTTTCTAGCCGAAACAGGACGATTAGGAAGGCCTTTGGGAGGAGCCGATGAGCAGGGCCCCGAAATTTCACCGTCCCGATGTCATGGTTGACCTGACGACATCGGTCAAGAGCAGCCATTTCGGAGGTCATGCGGTGATTACGGAAGTTGTGTGCAGCGGCACAACTAAACACCTAGATGTTTGCTCTAGTAGAATAATTACTTCTATAGGGCCCCTTTGAAGTTCTACCCACTATGGCAGGATCGACGATTAATAAAGCATCACATTGTAAGTCGTACATTGGCAATAGAAGGGCCAGTAGCCTCAGGAAACTGTCAAATAATAAAGGATAGAGATACCCAGGAAAGCGATAAGAAAGGGGGAATGGCTCCTCACTACGACAGACCTCTTTTAATAAAGTCAAGGGGGCAAGGGAGAATCATTGGATTGGGAGCCACCTTTCGCCGGTAGATGTCCATTCTGAAAGCTTCGCGTTATCAATAATCTTCACAGAAGAAGTATTTTTATTGCTTCCCATCGGATTCGCATTTCTGTAAGTAGAAAATCCGCCTGAGATGCAGAGCGTTAAGCAGTGAAACATGTTTTATAAAAGAGTTTACTGTATGACACCTTCAAAGTAGGAACAATGGCATTACACACGATAATATCGTTAGTCTGATCAGATATACGATATAAAATTGGCGCAGGAGTAAATAGTTGACATCGGTGTGTGGTTGGCGGTGAGTGGGTACATATATATATATATATATGCTCGTGGTGCCTGTGTGAATGGGCTGAAAAGCATTAAGAGGCGCAAAAGAGAGACACACAAAAGACGTAATCTAAGGGGGAGGGTGGGGAGGGAGGGAGGGAATCTTGTTCTGTGGGAATCATATTACACGGTGGAGGGAATATAAAGAAGCACTTAAAAAATATGGGAACCCATCCATTTGCTGGTTTGTATCTCCGTTAACGCCACCGATGACGCAGGGAGAAAGGGTTGGGATAGGAGAGGGACGAGCGCAATAACTCGCGTACAACTTTTGAAAGGATTAGATTGCTGTGAGTTTTCAATTCCCCTGAAACATTCTCCATGCGTGTAAGCACTCCCAGGCACACGCATAAATATTAACAATAATGATCGAGTCCAAGGGAAAAATAGAATGAAAGACGCTGAAGATGGAGGATATGAAGAGGGCACACACGCACGAATTGACACACATAGTGAGGCAAGGCTGGCAAGTCGGAGGGCGGGCTAACGACAACAAAGAGGGCCCAACTGATGAAGCAAGAGACCTGAGATATGATAGGCTTATGTGCGCACGAGCGTGGACTATCATCAAATACAACATTGAAAACAGTTGGCGCGGATGTAAGGGGCGTTGGGAAGTTGAGAAAAGGAAGAATACGACGGAAAAGCCTTTGAATCTATTGCGTCTTGTCAGGATCTGGTTTACCAGAGCTTTGCTGTTGCTGTTTATGCTGTTGTGATAACCGGTGTTGCTCATTACCAAAGCGTTTGAGGACCCGTTTAACAGGATGGATGTGAGGAGAGGAGGAAGGGGGTCGATTATCCATTCCATCGTCAAGGAACTTTGGCTTCTGTTCGGGGAGAGAGGAAATCCAGGCATCTCTAGAGTACTCATTCTCTTCACTTTTTCTCGATCCATTGCCACCAGCCGCCCCAGATCCACTCTCCCTTAGTGCAGTTAGACTGTGTAACAGAAGTAGTTGCTGCTGAGTCTGGGAAACTGGTGACTTAAGGAGAGTTAGTTCGCCGGGGACCTGTCGAGAAGTTGATGAATCAGTATCCATTTCTGAGGAGACGTGAAAGTTAACGTTGTTCCCACCAGTGTCCGGGGCGGCAGCAGCAGTTTGGGGCGAGGGAAGGCGCTGAGGTATCTTACGATGGGGGTGGTGATGGTGAGAAGCTGATGCAGATGATGCGGAAGCCGAGGAATCAACGAAATCCATACCACCGCCTTCACCACTGCTTCGGGCACCACCAGCCAGTCTCCGTTCATTAGGAAGACCCGAAGGGTTCTGCATTTGTGCTTGTTGGCCAGTTGGATCCAGAAAAGCTCCAGCGCATAATGCTTTCATTTTCTGCAGCTCTTCGATCAGCTGGCGATTCTGGTCCTGGAGTATAGCCACTTGACGCTCCAAGCAACGTACATACTCCTTTTTCTTACGACGGCATTCCCTCGCGGCTTCTCTGCGATGCAAAAGCAAAGCAAACGATCGAAAAACCTGCAACATTGTTCAATTTCTGTATCCTCAGAAAGATTTAAGCATTTCTCAGCTATAAATAAAAAGGGGGATATGCCCCGCCTCAGTCAACCAAAAACAATAATTAGACCAGTAAATAATCCTGAAATTTGGTTATCAAGCAGCGGGCTACCCAAGATAGTTATGATATCAAAGAGAATTTTGAAGTTCAAACAACTGTTGCTTTTTTTCTCCTATCTGTAATACCCTTCCGTTATGGTGTGCATAGTTGAAAGTTCATGTGTTTAGTTTCGAACCAAAAGTAAATGTGGCATTCCAGAATATCCAGACATCTTCTGTACTCTCACCATGGAATATGTAAAATTGACCGACTTTGGCCGCAATACTCTCAGATGGATTCGCCACGATTGCGACGGGACGAGAGCCTCAAGTGCTCAAAAAGAATGGCATTCGTCACCAGTCCAGTTTGCAGAAGTTCGAAATTATTTCAAATAGTGTCAATATTTCGAGGTAAACCCAAATCTTTGTGAAAACTCAATTGGATGTGGCTTGGTGAATACCTAACTAAGGCTGACTTCGCAAGCATGTGATACGTACTCTTCTTCTTCTCATGATAAATGCGGTGACACCAAGTCATGGGAAGCAAACAAACAGTTTAAATTTAAAGATTAAACGAATGGCGAACGACAATTTTTAACCGTCCACCGATGATTTGGTGTTAAATTGATTGAGGAAAGACATTAGGACGAGATTATATAATCTAGATTTGCCCCAGCAGTCATGATATAAGAAAATAAGACGCATACAGCCATGCAGATTCGTAGGGGGGAATACGCAACCAAAGGAGTGAAGGCTTTAGAGCGGCGGCTTGACAGCAGTAACGACAACAGAAACGGCTGCAGTAGCCGTGGCAAGTCTCAACAATACGGCTTTGCGCAGGAACACACGATTTCAAACGCTGCGTTGTTGTTTGTCCAAAAGAGTGCCATTCTTGTAGGAACATGCACACATTGGCGGTTCTCGTTCGCAAAACAGTAGACGATGGAAAGAGGGAGAGGCGGAGAGGAAATTAACTCCATGATTGGTAGTTCCAAGGTCATAGGCAAAAGACCAATCCGGTTAACCAATGAGGGAAGGTGGAGGCGAAGCGAAGCTGGTGCATGTGTACGTGTCTGCTTGTATGAGACGTAGGTTGAACAAAGTAAACAAGTTAAGTGACGGAACGGTGAAAGTCAAACAGTAGTGTCTAAGCCGCTTAGCCAAAATATCGAGGACATATTCACACATACGGAATGGCGATAACAGACGCTTTACATTAGTCATTGAAAGTGGATTCCTTCCCCCTTCATTTCATCAGCTTGCTCCAAAAGATGGTCCTCGTGTCGTCAACGGCTTTAACAAATGCACTGATTGAGGGAATTCATTCGGAATGTAATGTGGAACATTATTTTGTGTTAGGGAACGTGAGCGCCGGGAAAACGACTGCTCGGATAGCAGATTAAAATACAATTACACAGAAAAGCAAAGAATGGAATAACGCACAAGTGGACGGATATTAGGTAATGCTAAATGAAGTTTTTAAATCCGGGAGCTAGTAGAAAAACAAGTGTCAAAGGCTAGAAAACTGAAAAATAAGCATACTTCTTCTAAACGAAAGCGAGTCAAATACTTCCTCAACTGTGGTCAAGTGGCGAAAAAGCGTTAATTTTTATATAAGTTACTGAGTCCACTGTCTGAAACTGGGAAGAAGGTTGATAAATACAGCTCGGGGATTTCACTTTTCATTATAAAAAAACTGTGCTAGAGACTCGATTTTTTGAAATGTCAAATAGCTAAAATAATTGTTGTAGCAAAAACAACATTACACATCCACGGTGCCGATTAAAATTTACATGATGTGTGTGGAACATACAGTTCGGCAAAACCGCTGCTATCATAAACGAACAAGGAGAGCAGATAGCATTTATGACACCAGCCCCAGATGGCGAAGCAAATTTTTATAAAAGGATCGGTTCAGATGAACCTTCATCGTCCATAAGAATTGATGGGCAGCCGCTCAAAATACCTAAAATTTTGACCACATCAACGAATTGGGCGTTAGCCGTATTAATGCTGAAATGAACAGAAGATATAGATCGTAAAGAATGTTGGTGGCAATTGCAATTCCAACACACTTTTTAGGGCAGAGGAATAAAAATAAACGTCAACTTGTCATTAATGTCGATTAGCAGTGTTTTAGGGGACAATAAAATCCAGAGTCGTGTAATAGTGGCTAATTCTTAACTGCGGCACTTTCAATGCAGCCACCGAAGCAGAACATGATGAGGCAGTCATGCGGACCATAGGGTCATTAACTATTATTGCAGTCAGTGAAAACTCAAAAACATCGGTGAGTATCGCAGGTATTAAGCGAGCACCCGCAATGCCACTGGAAGAAAAAAAACCGCACAAAAACAAAAAGCGGTGTAACAAATACCTGGAGAGGCTGGATTAGATGGTCGGTTAAGCGAGCAATACAAAATAAAAGTTTGATTCCTTTGCTAAAGATGTAAGTGTGTAAAGGCGCGAGTCAGCCAAATCGCCACAATGGCCAAAACAATAAATAACGGAAAAAAACTCAAAAGCATCTTCACATTTTGTTCATCCAGAATTAAATGAAATTTGCCAGGTAACACATGGATCGCGCAGAAGTGTAATACAAAGTGTGGTGTGCGAATAAATATTCAACAAAACAATTATAAGTGATACATTTGGAGAGTAAAAAAGGACCTCCAAAGTTTGTGCATTTGAGACAACTGACCATTAAATATGATTGCTTTCAGAGAAAGCAGTAGAGGGAAAATTACTAAATAATGAATTATGCACCTCGCAGTAAAGAACACCGATAGGAGGGAAAGTGGAACTTTGACACCGAGCCTTCAAAATTCACTAATTCAAGACAAAGATAGGACTTCAATAAAAGGTGAGGTAAATTCGGTCGAGTGGAGTAAATTTGTTTATTTAACAATTCCGCAAAGTGTTCCCTCATTTGTAGCACTGGAAAAGGGCTATGAATAAGTACACAAACCAGAGTGCAATTAAGAGGAAGTGTTTATTCACTGTGAGATACAAACGCAATTGATACTGGAATGGTCAGAACTTTGAGATTTGAGTTCATGCCTTTTGTGTAGATGGTATTATGTAGAAATTCTGGAACTCGTGCAAACATGAGGAAATTACATGCATTTGTTCTATTTGGTTCAAACACTGCCGACTTTATCTATTCGCCATTCAACTCTCAGTATTTGTTCCCTAAATCCCCCGCATACATGTGGCAGCAGCATTTTGAACAAAATAATCCTACTTTGTTGGTACCACCTCACTTCATATTTGTGTCCGGTTCTTTAACCACGCGACAAGGTCAACAGTAACTCGAAAACTCGATTATTCTAACAGAGTGGATAGAAATGAGTAAACATGAAATTATGTCAGCCTGCGTTAGCATTTGTCCGGACGGTCTTGCCAACCAAAATCGACAGAGTAACAAACACAATGAAGAGCCGATAAGTAACGTTTCTACTTGCGTGCACTTAGAATAGCATCCTTTGACAAACGGAAAAGATATAACGTTAGCGGAAAATGTAAAAACTTTAACGACAGCACCATCAACATTATGCTGTGTGTGTGTGTGTGTGTGAGTGTGCGGTAGGCACTAGAGAGCGTATGTAGAAATCGACATTCGGTAGAGCGAAAATGTTACATACTAGACAAGTTTCGGGACTTGGGAGCAAGGAGAGACATATGCTCGTAGGGCATGAACATGTTCCGATGGGAGTCTAGTTTTCTCACTTCCAGTACAAGTCATTATTTTCCATTACTTGCGATGAAGAGTATGTAAACCACATTACAAAATTCAACGTCCTAATGATTGTTCATTCAGTGTTGTACATGCAGTAGTCGTCAAACTGCTCCACATCTCTAAGCTGGGATTCTTGCGTTGCATGCAATTAGTAAGTTTCAGATTTTTAAAGCCCTAATTTTTGGTAACCGTTGAGAATCCCTTACATAACACCGGACCGCGCTCACATTCAACTTTGCGTAAGAGCCAATCTTATGTGTGAAGGTTGGGTGAGTTGAGTCTGAACCAAAATCTATGATAAACGTATACAGAAGAGCCCAAAGGCTTCGTTTAGATAGAAACTGCAATCACGGATTTAGTCCAGACAACACGGAACAACAAAATAGTAGCAAAATCCAGCCACATTACAACTTTGGAAATATATAATAAGAGCTAAAAAACGTAGATAATGAGATTTTCACAATTTAAAAGGCCAGCTGATCGAGAAAAAAATAGTTTCAGGTCTAATTCATCACTTTATACTACAAATCCCAACTGACTTAACGTTTTTCAAGTTTGTTACGCATTCAGTAAGTGGAAAGACAAAAATCAAATGTCGAAGGGGAATATTTACAGAACATCTAACCACCACAAACCCTATAAATATAATGAAACAAATATAGTGCACAAAATTTTGGCTGAGTCAAAAGTCACTGTTCAATTAACGAGAGACTATACCAGAAGCGTCGAGAAATGTATCCATGCCCTAAGGCTTATTATTGGGACTGAAAAAAGCATCTACATCAAAAGTCACGATGATGCAACACAATTACCGGAATTGCTCTAGGCGAATACCGTTAAAATACATTTTTTAAAAGTTGATGTTACCGAAACAATAATTAACTTGTTGGAAGCGATGGAGAATGTGTACCAGAATGAGGGTCTCAAGATGAAGCAAACTCCATCTCGAAATAAAAGCAGTTATAAATATAGACGAAGGTTGTTCGAGTGTGAATGAATATCTCTCAGGCTACCTGAGTGAAACTGTTGTTTTCCGACGGGAGAATGTGTAGGAGACAAATAATCGCTGTCAAAAAGTAGGATAAGACGACATTAGTGAAGTTTCGAACCAGTGCACACGAATAACAGTGTATAAAAGAAATCCGGTATTTGTTCACATTAACCTAAAGGGGACAGGGAAAAAATCTGTACAATTGCAAAGTGGGACCCGCAAGAAGTCTACAAGGAAGACCAAAACTGTGTCTTCATCTGTCTGTCTGCTTAAAGAATATAAGGAAAAGGAAGGTAGCATGGTGAAGGATGACCGTTTATCATACTTCGACCAAGGTAACGAAAGAAGACCATTTGTAACCATTGATAATTGAGTAAACACAACAGCACTCACTTCCTATTTAGAGAAAAAGAAACAGTAGACGGTAATTACACTGTAGCAAAAGCCTCAACCTTTCATCTACATCCAATTAAGGGAAATTATAACGAAGCCAAAATTAGAAATCTTAGCCAATAAATAACCAGTAAATTATTTCGTAAGATTGACAACAGTGTTAAAAAATGATTTTGTCAGGACAAGTTTTTTGCTAGACCTCTTGACAAAAAGACACAGGCGATGTCATTACAAAAACTCTCTGTTACTACTGCTTATGATGAGACTTTTCGTCGATAATACCAGAATGAATAGGTCCTGTAAACAAATTAGTGCCTCGTCTATCGATTAATGAAGTAGCTTACAAAGGCATAGCGCCATAAACTGTCAAAGCATCTCCCCTTGAGATTAATTCAAACGGTATGTCATCGAGTATTTGAGAGCATGATTGGCTCAACGGCTGCACGTGATCCAGCGCCAACTCGTTTGCCTGCTCGGTGGGATGAACTGCGTGATAAGCGTTTAACAAAAACTGGTATTAACAGTACACACGTACGCGCGCCTAGGTGCCAAAAAACAAATGCCTTTTTCGCAGAAAATTTCCAAATAGCAGTACATTTGCGTAGATTAACATTGTGGATTTTGTGCGAAACATCCAATTTTTCTGTAAACTTCTGAAGATATTAAAAAACATCTTAGAGAGGCGAATCCAGTATGACTGTCGAAATGAACTTTTCCATGAACAGATATGTCAGATATATTGTAGACGTAAATAAATAATCACCAACCTATAGTTGGGGCAATTATTGAGACTAATAAAAAGAAACTTATAATTGTCGCGAACTTGCAATTTTCTGTCCAGAAAAATTACTATAGGCAGATGCATTTCTACGATTTTTGGAAGACTAATTAATCCGTAAGATCGTAATAAAACAGCGTTTTTAGGCAGGGTAAAATAAAACAATGACATACAAGCACAGGAAGAAGAAAGTGAAGGATAGGCTCACCTATTTTTAAGTAACCGTTGTTCACGTTTGTTATTAGTGTCTTCATGGAGAGCACTGGAAGCGGAACGGCTGGGTGCGCTATATCGACCGGTATCGGTAGCATTAGGGACGGAGGGAGGTGGGGGTGGTGGGATTGCACCCGCAACTGATTGAAATAACGACGGTGGAGCCTGAGGTTCACCACTGCCAGTTCCTCCGCCACCACTTTGTAGACCTTGTTGTTGTTGCGAGAAACCAGCGCCAGAATTAGTGCCTATTGTCGAGAGATATGCTGGTGATTGAGGTTGGTGATATTGATTGCTTTGCATCTAAAAGGGAATAAACACTTCAACAGATCATAATCAACGCAATTTATCAAGCCAAATTACATATCAGGAATAATAAGTGATGCGGTTGGGTAAAGAAAGGATTACAGAGCTATTTTTTTAAAATATCCTGGTAACCAGACATGCGATTTGCTTTACCTATATATATTGAGTTTCACAGTTGTATTGGAAGGCTACATCTTGAAATATATCCTAACCATTGTTCCATAAAATGGGGAGGTTAAGAAGCTAAACAATGGTTTGAATAAAAAAGCTTCAAAATCGGCAAAACTTCATTCTGTCGTTGACGCTAAAGGCAGTCTGCATCTTTTTCAGTAATATGTAGAGTGTGGCAGCTGGCAGTTTATTTATCAGCGAGGGTGACAGATAACGAAATATACAAAGTCTCAACTGGAAATATATACAATTAACATACCTTAATGTAGCACCACAACCAAAAATTATTCTGTTCAATTTGAGCAATAAATGGCACAAAAGAGAAAGTGATCTAAAAATATTATTGGGATGCCTAGGAGTAGGAAGTGCTTTGGATATGTAGACAGAGTACTGCATCACTCGAAGATGAAAAGTGCAATTATAAGGCACCAAGGGTAACCAATAATAGGGCGATAAACAACAGGCCTTCATCACACCGATCTATTGGTAGAGTGGCGTAATTTAATAACAACCGTCAATACTGACCTTCGAAATACTTCACATCTATTGATATAGCGGAATAAAGCATACAACACGCACTTTCACCAAAGTAAAATAAGATTGGGTAATATTGTAAATAAATTGTATAAGGTCCATAATAAATGAGCTGAAATGCTTAATGTGCACAAAATAAGCAATCAATACTCAAGATTTATGAATGAATGAAATATTTCAAAACGGCTCACCTGCTGACCAAGAACATTTACAATGCTGGCGGGAAGAAGCATGGCGTTTTTCAGGCAAGTGGAGGCCGATATGTCCGGTGAAGCACCCGAACTGCTAGTAAAGGGGACGAAAGGGGGAAGAGGGCCCGAAGCAGGTGGAGGAAAACCAACGTCGCCGCCTCCACTGCCTCCTCCGTCTACTGTCTCATAAACTGTCGAGGGAGGTGGGCGAAAAAGTGCTCCTAAAGAGGACTGAGTGTCCGAACGAAAGTCATTGGTCCCGTGTTCGGCCTGGTGGCCGGAGGAGGAGGAACTGGGACGCGTTGAGGGTGGAGAGGATGCAGTCATAGCCATCACGAAAGCGGCTTGGATCTTGGAGCTCGTAGTCGGCGAGTGTTGACACTGCGGCCGGGAGATGAGAGACGCGGCGGTAGTAGCAGCCGAAGAGGCGGTATCAACGTCAGGCGGTGACGAGCACCGCTGTTTAATGCCGGAGGTAGGGATCGGGCTGATGCTTGGCAGGGTTACCGATTTTCGGGGATTTTGGCTGTCGGCAGCGGCTTTTAAGAAGATTGCCGCGGATCGGTAGGAGTTGAGGATGTCGAACGATGAGATTGAATTATCTGGGCATGTGACACAAGGCAGGTGGGAATTTGGAGATTTCGTTTGGGACTTAATAGAATCTTCATTCTGTGCCATTGGAGTTTCGCTAGTGCAAAGAGAGATAAAGGTAATGATAAAGAAGAATTATAAATATTTAATGAAAATAAAGCATAAGCCCAGTTGCCGGTATAAACCTACATTTTGTCGGTACTAATCAAGCAGTCGAGTAACAGGAACCACTTCGATGAGGTAAATAGAATATATTTACATTTCCGATATGGTTGGCAAGAAAACCAGACTTTAATCATATGCCTAAGAATACAAAGGATTTCGAAAGTCTTCTCAAATTTCAAAACGATAACTGAGCATCCTACAGACATAAAGATTTGCACACAGTTAAATTTATTCCTGAATTTATTCCACTTAAAACGCGGAACTTTTTTGTACATACAAACAGTGTTTCAAACTGTTTATCGAACCCGTTACCATCTGGGAAAGAATACCAAAAAGGGGTCGACACCATCACGGACATATGCATACACGGGTATGCCGTCCAGATAAGCGTATAACCACATTACCTTTCTCGTTAAATATAACAGACACCCGACTCGAAAACCATCAAATAGCGAGGGGCATGACAATCTAAATCGAGGACTCTAAAGGAGACGCCTTCATTAGGGAGTTAATTAATGCAAACAAATAAATGAATTTCAGCAACGTTAAAACTACGACAAAAGCGATAGTTAGTTATAAAAAATAGATAAATTATAAAAGTTTCGGCTACGGATGGTAATTTAATAAGATCAAACTGGGGAGCTTCCCGTCCTGTTTATGGCATGAATGGCAAGTGAAAAAGTTACGAGTTGCTCACCGTTAGCTGTCTAAAATATAAACAACTGCAACCGACACTACCGAACTTTTCCTGTCGTGACATTAAATCAATCTGGAAGACAGTCGGTATTCTACGGAATTTGGGGCTCTCGGACATTTCCTCTTAATTTTAGCTAACAGAACTAACTTAACATCCTTATTAATAGACTTTTACAGGCAGAAGTTGCTTATATTGAAAGTCTGCGCTTACCGATGGCATCCTTACAGCAATCTGCGACGGCACAACTCCCAAACTTACCCCACTGAAATGCTATTTTCATCCGATAGACCCGTAGCCCTAACCACCACCTGTACTTACGCAACAGTAAGCCGCTTTCACGCTTAGCTGGAGAGTTGAGAAAAATAGCAAATCAAGGATGCTTTGATCTAGGCTGTGTGGATAAAAGCACAAGAGTTGCATGGAAGACTCGAGGAATTAGAAGTTCTTACTATCTTGTGTGAGATGATCCAAATTGCATTTCTTTTCGCGGTAGCGGGGTTGAAACGGTTGTAAAAATCTTCCCCTTAACGTAAATCAACTGCGCAATGTTCAAGCAAACATAAATCTCCACCGCACTCCAACAACAGCATATGAGCAAAGAATTGATGCGGAATGCTTGACTCAATGTAAATATTGTCAATACCATATCCTATTTCTGGAGAGGAAAAATTCTGAGTTACCTGTCGGTTCATTGTCGCTTCCGCCTCCGGTGAACAAATTCCGAATTAAAAGCTTATTCTGCTGATTTTCGCAGTGGAAATGCTCTTTTTCAATTGTGACTTTGTTTATGTTGCCAGCCAATGTATCTTTCAAATTTATAACTTTGTATAGTAGATTCTATTTAGCCAATGTCTTAAAGTCCGTTTAACGGCCTTGAGGCGCGCGTTGGTGAGGCTGGATCTTGTAATTTTAGTACTGCAGTAATAGCAATTATTTTCACGAGAAACGCAGTGCATTTCCAGCTAGTCATAAAAGCGAGTAAACCATGTTACTTTGTTTGACTTTGGTACGATTTTATATGACCATTAATTAATAGCTTTATTCTTCCAGATATGCTCTATACTTCAATAAGCTTGACTCATAATCTACTTTCCCACCTTGCCCGTTATTTTAGATTACTTGATAATGTCAAGAAAGAAGTCATCCTTAGTGACCAGTTCTTATTTCCATTGGGCATCGTACGGGCTGCTAGTCTCCTTGCGTCTTTCACTCGTTATTTTTCAAAGCTCTGGTTACCTCCATCCCGATGAGTTTTTTCAGTCTGTCGAACTAGCTACCCACGATATGTACGTCAACAGTTGCAGCTTTCGACCCTGGGAATTCGAACCCAAAGGATATGGCCCTTTACGTTCCCGCTCTAGCATCTACCCTTTCGTCCATCTCCCTATAAAGATGGCTAGTCATTTCTTCCCTTTCAAGGATTTCTCTTCCCTTTCTGGTAATGAAATAGTCACAAGACTCCTTCTTCCCCCACGTCTCATGACGACACTTTTGTCGTTCATCCCCGATGCCTTTATAGTATGGCTCACCAGAAAACTAGAACGCGGAAGTCAGCGCAAAACACCGCTCGCTCTTCTTCTCTACTCTTCGATGGCCTACGGTGGCCTTTTGTGGAACACACGCACCATGAGTAACGTTTGGGAGTGTGCGATGGTGTGTGTCTTTTGCTACCTTTCTCTTCAATCAACTCTTACTGCTCTTATTATTCAATCAGCACTATCGGCTTGGGGTGTCTTTCTTCGTCCAACATTCCCAGTTTTTGTAATTCCATTTGTTGTGCTGCAATTGTACAGTATGATTCGGTCTCCTGGTCGCAAGCTTAAAGTATTTTATGTTCTTATTGGCCTGTTGGTTGTCTGTATGGTCTCGGTTTTCTTGACCTTTCTTGATACTCTATATTATACGGGAGAGAATTTTTCACCTGATATTATTGTAACACCTATTCGCTTCTTGAATTATAATTCTGCGCAGGAAACGCTTGCTGAACATGGTCTGCATCCGTGGTATCAATATATTTTTATCTATTGGCCTCTTATATTAACTCCCCCTATTACCCTCGTTGCATTGTTTCCCCCATTTCGGAAGGAATTTAATGGTCCCCTTTGGTATGCTACCTGGCTTAATATTGTTATCCCGACACTGGTATTTTCATTGATCGGTCACAAGGAAGTCCGCTTTCTCCTCCCCAGCATTCCATTCGCCATAACATTGATTGGTTCTCGTATGAAGATGTCCAAGTCGCTACTGGTATTTTGGCTCGCCTATCAAGCCATTCTAATGATCGTCTGGGGCTTCGTGCACCAAGCCGGTCTCCTTCCTTTTTTGCGTTCACTTCCACCAGTAGATGCGAGTGAAGTCTCTCTGAATATTTTCTATAAGACTTACATGCCTCCACGATTCGCTTTTGGTGAACCTGCCTCACCTTTACTTACCGTTCCTTTTGGGTGTCGCAAGCTTGCACCCTTTGGTTCAGCAAAGTGTACCAGGCTGGTGGATTTTGCTGGTCGGCCGGAGTCAGAGGTGATCAAGCTCATGGACTGCTTAAAAACCTATGCGCCCGCTAATACGGTGTTGAGACTTGTAGGTCAACTTCTTTTGTAATGTCCAATACTACCGCTGGATTTCCTAGTTATATTGTTGCAAAGTTATTGGTTTCGTCGTTTTTTTTTACTATGATTGTCCAACTTTTTAAGAGGAAACCCTATGTTGCCAACGTTGAGTGACTGTTTCATTTATTACACTAAAATATTAGCTTCCTTTTTCATACACTAACACTTCGCAGCTGTTTAGCGGCGCTACCGTGAAAATACAGTACTGTTTTTAGAAAACAGTAGAAGTTTAAACCTATGTTATTAACCAACTAACATGGTAGCTAAGTTTATTATTAGTTTATTAACTTTTAACAACCTGATGAAGCTTCTTATGCGATGTTACTTAAGCCCTTTGTAATTATGAAACAAACCACGGAACTGTCCAGTGCGTAACTCCTTTTTAAGAAAGTTATAGGAGGATAAAGAAAATACAAGTTTTCACCTAGACTTACTCACCAGTGATAATCCCGTTACCGTTTTAGATACTGCCTGGAACAGTGTTGCCCTTGCGAAAGCCGCTTGATCAGTACGGAAAAGTGCTTAGTGTAGACAAATACTTCCCGCATCTATCCACCGAAGATCTACCCGCTTTAGGTATATCGGATTGCTCAACTAACAGAAGGCTTTCGGAATGTCTATACGCGTATTGGAAGAAGCTTAAGGCGCAACTTTCGCTTTATTCCTACAAGATTTTACTGTCTTAATCTGAAAGTATAACGTTACGATCGCTTCTTTCCTACATGGTGCTCTGTCGTCGCGAACCATGTCGAGTGGATCGACCACATGGAGTAGTGGGATATCAGGCATCCACTCGTTGGGTACACTAATGGAATGTCACGGCTATTTTGTGAAAGAGTAGGGTAAACATGCTTTATTTTAAGGTTTCCATCAACGGCTTTTTATCGGTCGACGTCTCAGTGTCGTCCTTTTTGACATTTCCAAAATCATCTACCTCGCTCTTCCTGACGCATTCTTCAATGGCAAAAGGAGAAACTTCATTGTCTGGATGAGAGAGAATAGCCCAGGGAAAGCGCTCCGACTTTGCTGTATGCTTGGATCTGCCATACAATAAAATGATCATACATTTGACAGTTTACTTGGTGTTAAATCTTCGGTTCGTTCTTTCCTTACCGTAGAACAATCCTTGGGATAAAGACATCGCCGTCGCTCTTCACAGACGGTATTTTAACACCAAGGTTTTGACATACTCGAGTGAGCACTCGATCAATGTCGCCCCTTAGGCAGATGTCGGCCCTTGAATCAAGGTTCGTTGGTTGGAGATTCACAATTACCACTTTAGGGGACGAGGAATCCACCGTGACGGACGATTTCGAATCAGGGGGTGAGTCGCCTGCGTGAAGCTTGGTATTGTCGTCGTCCGGGTGTCTGCGTTTACGTGAAGATGCGAGGGCAGTGCCTCGTTTGGAGGCGAAGGGGAGATCAGCTGCGGGGTGCATTTGAAGCGATGTTCCCATACACAGGTGTAGCTTAGCTCTCCTAAAAGATGAAGCAACCGATCGAGACTCCTAGCGTCCAATCCTGAGTCTAATGCGGAATGCTTACTGTGAGGAAATATTTCATAAACCACCAGGAAATTTATATTATTAAAAGGATAAGGTGGTGTACGTCGTCTTTATCAATTGTCGAAGAGAAGACAATCAAAATGAGATTCGACATTGGCTGAGAGTGTGAATGCGATCGGATACCCGGTTATTGACAACAGGCAACTTTTATCAAAGACAGCTTATTGATAACAAGAAGCCTTTAGTTAGAGCAAGAAATGCTACTTTGTGGCGATATAACGTGCAAAACAGATTTAGCCTCAAAAACTACCAGATATGTCTTAGTAACACCTTGTTTTCAATAAAAATCCGTATATGATATGCTAGTTTTTCAACTACCATTTACCCAAAAAGAATATGGAAGGTAGTTGAAGAAAAAAGACAGGGCTTTGGAGACCATTTAGCAAGATAAGTGTTTAGGAGTTGATTGTCTTCCCGTCCGGCAGAATGCGTGTTATCTCAGGAAGTGCATAAAAGGAGAGGAGCGACAAAGGGGTTGAATCAAATAGCGCTAACGAATTCAGAGAACGTGGGTCAGCCCATACATTCGCAATGACATGAACTGAATGAATGCACGTGATTAGCATAGTATGGTGATATTAGTCCCCTGTCAATAGAGGCGATGGTGCGGAGTTCTGATGTGCCGTCACCTCTTTGGGCCTGCAAAAGACACACACAAATGAAGGCACCATGTACACAGTTGAATATTATGATCTCCACAAAGACTTGCATGAGTCAATCTTTCACTGACAAGCCATCGCAACAACCATGCCGAACTGCGAAATCTCAGTGGACAAACAGAGGTCTACTCCTGGACGTCGGTTCAATTCACGCGAGACGCGCTCACATCGCAACCATCTGCTGACAGCTGGAATCATCCGTGTCAGAACGGCTTCCAACATTGATGGCGATGCTTTAGAAAGAATTGGCCGTGCAGTCAAATTCTTCAGCGACAAATCTCCTTTAGGATATTTTTTAAATAACCGAGTGCATTTATTAAAGCAATTAAGATGAGAGGAGTTGGAGACGGTTCATACAATGTATCAGTGTTTTACTTCAAAATAACAATCAACGCAGATGACAGGTTTGCCACTTCTGATGGTACAAACGGCAGAAATAAACGACGAGAAATCAAATGGAATTTGCGACATAAAAACTGCGTCACCGGCTGAATATGATGACGGAAGAGAACGTATTTTGAGAAGTAATGAGTATACAATCGGAATCATAATATCAGATCTCATAGGCCACTGAAGGCTTTTAAGCATTGAAAAGAAAAATACGTATTTGCCATCTATACGGAACATGTAGAAGAGTGTAATAAGTGGCAGACGTTAACCTCACAAACGTAATTTCAGAAATAACGGATAGTTCACAGCTAAGATGGTGAACAGATAAGTTATTGGCGTGCGCCTGACTGCGTATTTACGTGAAAACTAATAACAATTTATTTAAGGAGACAGACAAGGCAACAATGAAAGATAGAAAGCACACCTTGAACTCTTCCGTCCATCATTAGCCGCTTTTATGGTGGTTTTGGCTTTTGGAGTATTCCTATATTTCGAATGGCGAGTCCACTTGAAGCGTTTGGTAAAGGACGGTGGAGGGGCTAGGTAAATTGAATTGAGCATTTCATCGCTGTTGAGAAGTGAGGCACCGGAAGCGAGGTACTTCCCTAAGAACTTGTCTATTTGAGAATCAGTAATGTGGGAATTCGTAGTTAGGATGGTTTCAAAGGAGGCCGGAAAACTAAATGGAGTGGGTATGAAGAAAATTGAGTGAATTTGCTAAGAGCGGGATTTAGAATTTAGACTCAAGCTCGCTGTAATCCAAGGAGATAAATATTAAAGATCGCTGATGCGGCTACTAGTCCTTTTCCTAACAACCTCTTATAGTCATCGAACCTGTGGACTCCAAATGGACATGAGTAAGTACAGGGGATGTCCGTGTCAGTATTGTAAACCCTTGGCTGCCAAACCTCCAACGCGACGGTCCGTTTCGGGCACCATTCATCAGAGGTGGACACTTTCGGTGATTCTGTTTTCTTGTCAAAAGATCAGCAAAACCTCCGCGTATGCCTTTTTTAATACATGTCTCAAGGGCATTACTACTTAGTAGGCGAAGGGCAAATTTCAAAAAGAACCCATACATTTAATCTTTATGATTTTATATGTTTGTGTTCTTTGCTTTTAGTCTCTCGATGCATCATTAACCTTCTTAACAGTCGAAATTTGGCTAGCACGTGATGTCTGCCTCGTCTAAACCGGTTTCTTAGTGAAAAGATTAATTAATGTTCCCGAAGGACGCACAACGCACTCACATGGAATTACCGCTTCTGACGGCTGGTGGACGCTCTATTCTGCGTACGCCATGGGACAGCACAGCAAAAATAATGCACTTATGAATTAGTAAAATAAATCCTTAAAAATTTTGATGAAATTTGAATATTCCCCACAGGACGATTCCCTATCTCCGTGGCAAAATTGGGAAGTTTGAAGTTAGCCATTTTTTTCTTCAAGAAGTCAACGTTCATAATTGTTTACGAGTAAATGACGGAGTTTGAGCGGCTGGCGTCTAAGTAGGAACGAAAGGAAGCTGTTACGAACCTTATATTAGCTGCAGAATCGGTGTGAGGGCTTTCATTTTTGGTGAAATGTAGACAATGGGTTCGGGACGATCCCTGCGCACTTGAACGAAAGGGAAGGAGGGCTGAAGGAAGAATGTGAGGCGAGATGCCTAGACAGAGGTGGAGACACGCGTTTCTACAGCAAAAATGACGGAGTGGGGAAGGTAAGGAACGAAAGTCAATCGATGCAACACTCGGATAATTTTGCACGACACAGAATTTAGAAGTATAGAACCTTTGTTTCAATACGGCCGACTGGTAAACGTTGTTGCACTCGTTGAGAGGAGGGTGTTACTGATTTGTAAAGTAACAAAGATGTGAAATACTGTATGGCTACCCCAGACCCACTTTCAAAAGAATAAAAGGTAAAAAACTTGATACTATAAACGAGAAACGAATATGTTCGCATAGAGTACAAGCACAGCCCCTCTGACGTGTACCGTGAGCAAAATGCAAAACAATAAAAAAACAAAATACGGAGTGAAAAGGGAAATTGAGTTAATATGGCCAGCTCCTTCGAATATCGACAAAAACAGAAAGCCTAGAAGAGAAACTAGGAGTTTCAAAGGGGAACGGCCGTAAATAAAACAAACTTGTTAAGGACAATGTTACCGTGGATTTGTTGGAGGCTTTTAACTTGATCCAAAGTGTGAGGACAAAAACATCTGAAAGCCGGGCGGTTAAGCAATAAAAGACAGCATTTGCAAAAAACCGGTCTAATCGACAGGCAACACTATTGATCTCTTCAAATACGGTGATTTCTTTAAAAATAGTCCAATAACCACGAAAGGATTTGCCGTAAGATCGTGACGAGAACTTAAAATCTTTTACCGATCAACTCCTTCATAGAAACTGGTGAGAAATAAGGGAGGATGAATAACTTTGAAAATTTCGAAATTCCTCGATGAGAAATAAAAGAAGGCAGATATTTCGGAATGTTGGTGAAATATTGAGTACCTACACTTGACGAACACAATCTTTCACAACAAAATTAATTAGTCGCTATGATGAAATTTGGGGAGTAAACAAGTCTTCGGCTCAACAATCTTAAAATATAAAAACAGTAAAAACGAAAAAGCGCACAGAACCAAAGCAAATTTCTCAACTTATTGTCCTTAGAATTATTGCACGCTAACTACTGGGGTAAAATAAGTATTTAATAAGATGTTTGTCGGTTATTAGGTTTTGAAAAAGGACTGACTGTTAAAAGCTGTGTCACTGCAGTTCGCAATAAACTATTTTCCCTAAAATGTATAAGTCTGATATGAGATGGTCTTCTGAGATCCACGGTAGCCCAAACGCCATCATTCGTTAGCGTAGGCGTCAGAAAGCCATCGCAATACTTTCAGCGACAACAAAATACTGGAAGAAAACTCGGAACAAAAATACGTCAAGTGTATAGAAAGAAATTCTTATTAGTGGATACTGAGTGGATGACTCGTTAAACCCACGTTACATTCATTAATAAAGTTGTAATTTGTACTGTGTTCACTCATTCGAAATCCTACCTTAAGAATACAAATCAGGATAAAACCGAAACACCGTAATAAAGTTATCGATATCAGAGGAAATAAGTTCCAAGAAAAGAAATAGTACGAGTTGACCTACCGAGCCTCTTTAACAGCGATGGAATAGTCCGGTTCCGGTAATTCATCTTCCCAATCAAGCACTAAATCTCTCAATTTTCCCCTAAATCAATTCAAGTCAACCTAAAGTGAACGACCCACCCACACGGTCTAATACGCGTCTTCATTTTCGTGCATGTCGATCCTGTCGCCTTAAGGCCAAATGTTGGTACCATTTTCGTTGAACGAACATAGACAGTGCCGCAGGAGGAACACTTTTCCATAAATACGTCACCATGCAGAATAGACAAACGATTTCGTGGAAAACCGGAGCGTAAGTGCAATCCATCAATGTTCTGTGTAATTAAAAAGTTGATATATCCAGCCCCTTCTAATGCTACGAGGGCCATATGGCCAATAGAGGGCCGAGCCTCTGTAAAGGACTTGCAGAAAGTCGGTTTCTTTCCCTTTTTTTCTAAGGTCCAGACACCTTAGTTAAACGAGTAAAGAATAAGGCGGCAGATTACCGTTTGGCCCTCGAAAATCGGGAATTCCTGAAGCTGTACTTAGGCCTGCTCCAGTGTGGACAACAGTGTAAGTGGAATGACGTAGAAGATCGGTTAGAACAGCCACCTTTTGGTCGAAGATGTAATCGGGGTCGCGGACCTCCGGAAGGCCACAAATGCCTTTATTTTCATACTCGGAAAGAGCAGAAGCATAATCGATTGACATATCACCGAAATATCTAATTTGAAAAAAAAGTTGGAAATACTCGGAGTGTACTAAGCACCACATTTGAAACCACCTTACCAATATCTTACAAAAATTAATGCATGACCTATTAAGAAGAAATATTCTAAGCAAAGGGTCATCTGTACGCCGATTTTTACCTAATAGAATCGTAGGATACAGAACACTCCACGACCGCGAAGGGAGGTGATTTACGAACAGAAAATTAACTAGGTAGTAGATTTGAGATAACGGAAAAACAAATGTATAGGTCGTCTTTGGTTTAGATATAAACCGCGCTACCAGATATCGGGAAATCTATCGCAAATCAAAGTTACTCAGCGGGCCAGAACGGGGGCGAGATGGGTTGACGATTAGAGCCAATGAGATGTCAACAAGTTTAAGCACCCATATGTTTCGTAGATGGGACAACTGCACATCTGCGTTGTCAAGACGGGAGTGTTTCAATATCGATCCCTCAATTTATGGGGAAAATGGCCACCAGTAAGAATAGAATGGTTCTAACGGTGGCAGGCAAATGATAAGAATTCCTTTAAAAAAGCCAATTCAAAATTAGTCCTAAAAATAACTGAAGGCATTAAAGTTACTCAAAAGCCTTAGCTTGAAGCTCGAAAATTTTTTCCGATATCTTTTGCAACATATCAAAGTGAGTGAATAATAAAGGCCAAACTTTTTTAAAGCAATTAGCCGCGTACAACGAACGAGAGGCCTACTCAAATACGTGCAAACCGGCCCGTCTGTTCATTTGACCGGGATACGGAGTTTCCTTCGCGACGTCTTATGAGAATCTTTACTACTGGGCACTTGGCTGAATAACAATAGCCTGGACTACGCCTTAGTTAAAGTGCGTTATCCAATAATACAGGCGTTAATGCTCTTTATCCCAATCGTACGGTTTGCCAACAACGTCTTCTCTATCTCTGGACGTGGAGAGATTATATTTTACCCTATTTCAGTCATTTTTGTTCACCTAATAAAACGGTACAAACGCACACTTTTTTCTGCTTTCAGGACATTGAGTGAATCGCTCTGCGCATAGCTGAATAGTCCGCGCCACACTTCTTTACTGCACGTTTTAATTTCCTTGGTGCAACTGCAACATCATTAGACGCATCCACTTATTATTTTCTTAATCCTTTTTGAAACAAACCACAATAGACTTAGCAATGAGCTTGCCGATGGACTTGGTCAAGAGCATTAAACGCGGTGCCTCATATCAACTTGCACCTTACGACGAGGATAAGGTACGTCGTTGCATTGAAGCAATGCAGAGGTTATACGAGGAAAATCGCCAAGACGTTGGGAACCTTCGGCTGCCCTCACAGGACTCTAGCTCTGCCGATGATAGTGTCACCATTGAAAATAGGGATAACCTCGTGCAGGCCGTTCTCATTCGACATGCCACAATGGAGCGCGTGAAGCGATGCCTTCTGGCTTATCATCATGCACGTCTTATGCAACTTAAGGAGATTCGGTGGCAGTACGGCGCCGGTATGCCCAAAGGTGAGCATCTATTTTATCCTATTGGTATTTGGCACTACTGACGTCTGATTAGAGCTATAAAATTCCGATATTTTTAACGAGCCAGATGGTATCGACTACGAACTCTAAACGTTAATTTTTGAACCTATATTCGTGGCCAAATTGTCAAATGCACCGTATACCATTGGTATGGGTGTAGCTCTTTAATGCGGTTCGAGCCTCCCCCTGTCTATCTCTGTAGTAAACCTGATGAGTTCCCCGATTTTCAAAGCAATGGTGCGTATGAATACCATCGATTTCTTATGAGCACTATTATTGATATTAAACGCCATTTTAGCCTTGGAAATTTTGAATGATTAACGTTATCAATTTGGCCCACCAATCGTCGTTCAATTTTCTTGTGGCGAAAGTGATGTCTATTTTACACTTTATAATGCTTCTTAAAGTTGAACGTGTCATAAAAATATTTGGTTATGACAAATATTTGCACCAATACATGTAACGTTAAATATCACGGATATCTTATTAATGGTATCGAACACATTAGGTCCACTTGAATTTAGTGTAGGTTATATTGGCACTATTATTGACATTGATGTGTACGCATTCGTTTTGTCGTATTCTCTCCCGCATATATGGCTTGAATTTTATTAATTTGGACCTGTACTGGACATTACTATCGGTTTCATCATTCGATTACCAATTTTCACTAACTTATTTAATCATTTTGTTAACACGTAAGACATTCGTGTCTATTGATAGGCTAGTCTACAATTCTATTTACTGACATTAGATTCTTGCACCTTATTCGCTCTATTACCGGTGTTTGTTGCTCCGATGAAGGGTAGTTCGACATACCTTAAGGCAAACCCAGCAATAATGATCTTTCTCGAATAAATCCGCGTCGTTAACCTTATGTCAACAGAGGTGATGGCGCGGAGTTTTGATCTACCGCCGCCTATTCAAACCTGTGCAAGACTTCACCCACCTAGACACATAGAGACATTAGGCGCACACTTGAATTTTATGATTTCCACACAGACTCGCGCGGGTGTCTTTCACTGAAAGGCCTCTCCGACAGTAAATCCGAACTGCGGAAACTCAGTGGATAATCACAGGTCTAATACTGGATGTCTGGTCAATTCGCAGCCGTCTCATCAGGAGACGAGATTGCGCACAATACGGGCTAACATCACAACCACTTACTGACAGCCGGCATTTTCGGTGCTAAAACACTTTTGGTATTGATGGCGATGCCTTGGGAAGTATTGTCCTCACTGTCAAATTCTTCACCGGTGAATTTGGTTTAATGCTATTGTTTAGACACAGGGGTGTGTTTATTTAAGCAACGGAAGCAAGGCATCATTAACGTAGTTCTGTTCTTTTATTTGAGAACTTAGTGCTTTTTACTTAGAATTCTTATTACGAAATTTATTTTCATACTGCTCTCAAACATTTTTAATTTTCTAGAAACTCGGCAGCATCTGTCTAATCATGAACTGAAATGGTTCAGTAACTACTGTGCTATCTTAGCCTCGTACATGCAGGCTGACGCAGGCGAACTGGGTGGCGGGGGGGGGCTTGACCTTACGCAATCTCTCAAACCTCCCAAGTCCCTCCTTTTAGAGGTGCGTTGTCTCCAAGACTATGGCGAATTCGAAACTGAATATGGGAATGTAGTCAATCTCACAAAGGGTAGTCAGCATCTGATGTTTCGTAGTGATTGCGAAAATCTCATTCTACAAGGTGTCTTGCAGCATATCATCGATTGACTCCTAAAAATTCTCGCTATTTTTTTACGAATAGAATTTTCGTTTTTGAATCATTGTTGATCGGGTCTTATTAGAGGCTCGACTAATAAATCACATTTGCTTTCTGTATTCTCGTTATGGGACTGATTTGTGAAGCAAGTGGTTCCCATTCTGATTACATGTACTTTTACCAAAAGTGTTTTTGAGTACTGAAACACTTTGTGAGGAACAAGGTTTGTTCTTCAGTTTGCCACTTACCTTCCCTACATCTCGACTATTTTGATGTAATCATACCGTCAATGTGACGAATTCCCTTAACTGCTGTTTGTCCGATCGTTCCAACTTGGTCGGTCCAATAAATATTGTCCTTTCTTCAAAGAGGCCTTTCAGCAGTTGGTATTAATGAGTTTTCGTCCGAGATATCCACTCTGTGAGTTGAGCAGAGATGGACCTGAGTTTGTTTATTAAATTGTCTCTTCGAAGCATTCATATACTTTTGTTTTTGCGATTTATCCTGTGAAGATACCCAGAAATGATATTTCATGCTCCAACATATGCTTTGGTGTGCTTTAACTCTTAAGACCTAGACGTCTTATGTTTAAAAGTGAATGCAAACACCTACGCTGGTACTAAGCATTTCCCTAACAGTTATGTGAGGTTATCTATTAGCAAGTACCTAAAGCGGCTTTGTCAGTAATTGTCATGTGGGTTTTCGCGCCTATCGCCTTATCATTTGAGGCCCGTGTTTCCTTTTGCGCATGGCAATGGTGACTAATCTCTAAAAGAGGAGATATAATGATAACGCGGAGGTGATGAGCATATTCTCGATGAATCAGACTGTACTCTGCATAACATCATGGAATATCCGCCCACCCGTAACGGACTGAAATAGTGAGAAGGGGCCCGGAGTTAAATAATGAATTTGTGCTCATCAGGAGCTATGGACCCATCTCTTCGCAGTTACAAGCGTCAATGATACACCATTCCCATCTGTAACCGTATGAAGAAGCAGTATGGAGGCGCGATTCCTATTCTTATGTGAATGAGATTGACATCGTTGTCTTGGAATCGTATTTTATTTAAGTGGGAAATTTTCGATCCGAAAGCCCTTTCATTAAGGACGGTTTGGTAGAATAGGGAACGTTAACGGAGCACAATAGAGGAAAGTTGCCTTAAAAAAGGCATTTAATTAAATATTTTCTGATAATAAATGCACCTTACGAAGGTTCTTTAAATTGTTAAATTTCACGAGGTCTGGTAAAGCGGATAATATTAAGCGTACGATTTATCCAATGGCTTCACAAGTTTAGCTGGCGACGTTAGGCGTTATCGTGTGATTTCAAACGGAATGTGTAAATTTATTATTACTCTCTTACACTTCCCTTAGATAACGCGATTAAATCACATTGTTATAAAGTCGTGTTTATACGGCATGGCGAAAGTGAATTTAATCAGGAAAATAAATTTGCAGGATGGTTGGACACGGATCTTTCATCCAGGGGAGAATGCGAATCTCGGCAAGCAGGTCAAATGATTAAGCAAAGATCCTTATCCTTTGATATTGCTTATACAAGCGTTTTAAAGGAGAGCAATAAAAACCTGCCATGTGACTTTAGAGGAACTTGACTTGCTATGGATACCAATTATTAAGTAAGTAACGAGATAAAGAAAAACGTACTATAAACTCGTTATCTTTCGGTTTGCTGGGCTATGCTTAAAGTTATGCACGCTGTTTTCTGCGGCCTATATGAGGTGTTAACCATTTTTCATCCCCGAATCATCCGATGTATTACAATGCGTTCATATATCAGTTGGTTGTGTCGGCGAATATTTTGGGCTTAATCTTTAGTGGGAGTGCTTTATTTCTCATTGATTGTTTGATATCGTTTACCTGGATCTCTGAGCGAATGTACTTTACAGATCTTGGCGTTTAAATGAACGTATGTATGGGGCTTTGCAAGGAATGACAAAAGCCGAAACGTCTTCTAAATATGGAGAGTGTCAATTGCAACTTTGGACGAAGGCTTATGATATTCCACCTCCGGCCCTCATTTCAACCGATCCAATGTTACCCGAATTCGATCCCCGTTACGCTGTGAGTGTAGTTATCGCCATCTCACACAAACATGAAAAATTATCTTAATGGTTTTTGAGTTCATTTCTTATTGAAATTGTTTTCCCTGTTATAACCCACAAATCGGCCGTTTTCTCCTAGTATGCGCATTTTAATTAACTATCAAAACTTCAGGAACTGGTTAATTATATAAGATTCCTTAATTTTACTTGTTTCAACCTATCCTTTTTATCTTTATTTATGTCATGTAAAACTGTTAACGGCCACAGCTTCTGGATCACAATATCCTGCCTAAAACCGAATGTCTCAAAGACACAGTGAAAAGAGTTTTACCGTTCTGGCACGATGAGATTGTACCCACTCTCAAGGTAAATCATGAAATTCTCTACGCGTTTTAGTACATTTTCATTAGATTCCTTACCTCTTTATTTTGTTTTTGATTCATGATATTATATCAGAACTATCGTCTCAATTTGACAGCCCATGTTTTTCATCCAATGTGCAATAGAATTTTTCTGCTATCTATGACATTTATGATGATACGCTTTACATCTATGTCATTCCACCATTTTAGAAGGGAAAAAGAGTTCTTGTTGTTGCCCATATGAACAGTATTAGAGCTCTACTCAAACACATTGACAACATTCCAGACGGGAAAATTATCGATATAAAAATTCCCACAGGTAAACAAAAACATTTTAAATGAAACCTGTGCTTTTCTTAATTAGATTTTTATAGAATACAAAGGATAAGGTTGCAACTCGTTTACTTAATAAATAACTAGATGCCCCTATCTCACAAGGCTTCCCAGCACTATGATGTATTGTAAACTTTAAAATTTAATGCTTCATATGCTATTTGGCGATACATTAACAGTTGTTTGTGTCAACTCTGAGGCCTGATAACCGTTGTGTTCGGTTAGAGGAGAGCCGCGAAATATTTTTATGTAATATTTGTTTGTGGGAGTACAATACCGTTAATTTATCACAGGCTACATCAGGAAAGCTTATGGTCGTTTGAAAGTCCAGTGATGGAAATCTAAATTTACTATCAAACATCTATTCTTGTAGGGATACCGCTGGTTTATGAATTGAATGCGGACTTGGCACCGGTGCGACACTACTATCTAGCGGATGATGCAAAGGTAGCAGCAGCAATTAGTAGGGAAGGCGACCAATTGAGGGTCGTGTGAGCTCCTTCTGTCACTACGCTCATTACTATAAATGACCTGTCTAAAGGCCTACCTAAATTATTTTATTTTTCACCAAAAATTCAGGGGAATATGACAAAGTATGATTCTACGAGGACTCAAAAATGGCATATAAACAACCGCCCCATTAGTTACGTCATTCTCTCGCCATAAGCGAAATTGGATAAAAATTAATAATAGCATTAAAAAGTGCTTGGGTAATGGTTTCCCAAAAAAGGCTAGCGTTCTGAACGTGGTAGTATCAGTGACTCCTTCAAATGAAAATATGCGAGCATGAGAAAGGATAGAGCACACTTAGTAAACTCGGTTTGTCCAATGCACGGACTGACAAGGTGTGTATGGGTGGCAGGTCGGACGCGGTGATGAGATGGAGGAGGTTTGGTTCGAAGGTAATTCCAACGGTTCACGGGGCCAAATGGAAAATGTGGAGCTAGAATCTTGTAAAATAGGATGCCTGGAGGGGTTAAAGGTTCCTGAGTTAGGCGAAATGTCTCACACCTTTGATACAAAAAACATGCTGTATTAAATAAATCTTTAACAAAGTAAAAAATATTGTGACGTATAAATAATATGAATTAAAGTAAGAAATTAAAGACTTTTGACAAGGTGTTTATACTTGTCGACACGTGCTGCTTATTGCCGTCCTCAAAAGGTCTATACTTCGACATCTCATAGCCCGCGCTTTTCAGAATTTCACGCCTTTAGGCATTATACCTGCGAGTAGCGTGCCTAAAAATATATTCGCATGGAACAGTCCTCCACGAGGCCCTTTTACCAGCTCGTGCTCATGCGCAATGGCGAAAGCGAGTTTACGAAAAATAATCTAGTCTCCGGCTGGATAGACTCTGATATTTCTTACCGTGGAGAATGCCAGTCTGAAGATGCGGGAAGGCTTCTGCTGAAAAAAGGGATAGAATTTGACATCGCTTTTACAAGTTTTTTAAGGCGAGCTATCAAAACTTGTCACATAGTCTTGGAACAAATGGGGCTTCATTGGATCCCCGTCTACAAGTAAATATTTCTTAATCCTGCAACTGAAAAATGAACCCATGTGAAGAGATAACGTGCAATATCACATCACACTAGAAAATGGCACATTTATAAAAGGATACCCTTTAGTAAAGCTGATACACAACATCTTTTCCTTGTATATATGATTAAAACTTCACGCAACCCAATGACACTGAACTAAAATAATTCATTTCCCGTTCGAAATGCCTTTGTCCTACCTCCGCTCATCGTTTCACTATGTATAATCCCAGCAATTCGTTCACATTGGCCTTGACATATTTATAGATTATATTGTTGGTCAAACATAGCATCATTTTTCTGCATCTTCAATTAATATTTAAAAAATATCTTATTCATCACTATCAACTTTGACCGTTTTCACTTTCATTACTTTATATGACGTCGCACACCAGAAAAACAGTGAAGTAGAATTAAAAGAATACATCTACCACGTAACCTTATAATAACACTTCCTCCGGTAATCAAAACAAGTTTTCAATTATCCAAGATCATGGAGACTGAATGCACGAATGTGCGGTATGCTTCAAGGGTGCGATTTATCCAAGTTAATTTTACATCATGGTGATGATCAAGTGAATGTTTGGCGACGAGATTACCATGGCACACCTCCATCTCTCAGTCAGGAGTTGAGACAGCACCCCATCTATGAAGAAAAATACGCCGTATGTCCGGCGTAGTTGTCCTCTTACAACATTTCGATTTAATAATTTCCAAGGCTCTAATGTCGGTTAGTCAACTAGTCGGTAATTTCTCAAAAAGTAACCCACTTAATCAGTTCTATTGCAGATAAAAGGAAAAAATTATTTTCGAGTAGAGGGTTGAATCTTGCAATAAACTATCAGCTTTTGAAAACACCAAATCTCATTACCATATTTAACTCGTCACTCCTTGCACTAATTGCGTATAGCTATTGTGATCTCAGCCCAAAATTACCTTCGAAAAGAATTGGGACTTGAGACTTGGACAAATAAAAGTATATGAACATGTATATCAGGAAAAACGCCCGAACATACCTTGATCTCCCATTCGTCACTTTCAGCTTCTTGATAAATCTATAATCCCGGATACTGAATGTTTGCATAATGCTTGTGAGCGACTTTTGCCGTTTTGGAATGATAAAATCTTGCCAGCCATTAAGGTTTGTCCACTATTTTAAGATTTTAATAGCCATATGTTCATGCAAAAATACATTATCAAGGGATTTTTACAGTTTGCTTAGCCTTTCAAATCCAGATTTAGATATAGCTTTCTGTGGATTATTATTATCATTCATCATTAAATCCTAGGATGGCAATCGGGTTTTGATTGTCGCACACGGTAGTACACTTCATGTACTAATGAGGTTTCTCGACCATATTCCCGACCACGAAGGCGTTAACGACAATCTGCCTCCATGTAAGCTGATTGAAATTTTTATTTGCATGTAAGGAAGATGACAATGGCAAAAGTTGCCTGTTTACGGCTAACTGTAATAATTTAGGCGTCCCTCTGGTTTATGATTTCGACGAAGACATGACACCCATCAGGCATTACTACATGAGGGACGACACAACCGTGGCGGGAACCAATGGAACAGCCATCAATGGGCCGCATCTAAATCCTCACCAGTACACGTAGACCAACTTCGTGGGCAATTGTCATATGGATATTAGCGTAGTTCACCACTTAACTATTTTTTTTAAGCAGTGCAACGTCGACAGACTGTGCAAATAAAACCTTTATCAAAGTGTCACATGTTCTGAGGGTTGAATAGTAAATTTAGAAGGTGCCATCACCATGCGAGGATGCTTACCTTCAAGTGGGTTCGTTGGGAGGCGTCATGTAATGGCTATCAATACTTATCCGTTCATAATCCCTAATACTGGGAAACGAGTTCCAGATCCAAGGAATATTACAAAGCTTGAACACTCTTTGGTATGCTTACCCTCCGCTTCTCTTCGAGTGAGCAATGAGTAACTGTATCGCGGCAGAACACTTGAATTTCTCGCACTACTCCATTGTTTCAACATAGTCGCCCATTCAGCCTATTAAACGACTTAATCCGTCTGCCATGAACTCCAAAGTTCGCGCACTTTGAAAAACCGGGGAAGCAGGATTGAAACTACTACGGCGCAAAGCGCTATTAATAACCGTAATGACATCCCTAGAGCCATTATACCGCACTCTGCGCTATCGTTAAATATTTGAAGCCTTCTTCATCTTCGGTGGACTTGAATTGGCACCCGAATAAGCACTCGGATTGATAAATAAACACCGTCCCTCATCAAATACGAAATGCACAGTAAGGGGCATGATTTGCTGTAAAATTAAAAAAAAAAAGCTGGTGACATTTAGTTGACAAAGTGTGTACAATCCCCCCTAGTTTGGACTGTCAGAAGATAAGCTGATGAGTTACACTCGACTCCCATTAAGAAGGGCTCAAGTAACGTAGCATAGACAAAAACGGGGCGATGCCACAACCGGTACATCGAGAATACTAAACTAAAGATATTATCCATACAAAAAGTTACCACAGTTGCTCACTGTTATGGGGGGCAGCATCTATAAAGCAATTAATGAAATTCGGTCGCATAAGGGTCTTTAATGCCGAATAAATACACAAACGCTCATATAATACAAGTAACAACAAGTGAGAGGCCATATAATGGAGGAGACCTTGGCCTTAACGGAAAAGAAATAAATTGTACAGGACACAAATATGACCAGAAGAAGCTGTACATGGTACTTGTGTGCACAAGTAGAGATAGTCCAAACAAGTAAATGCTCCAAAAAGAAAGAAGGGATGATATTTAGTCTATAATCAGAGTCAACCATCGTATAATAGTAGTGAAATCGAGGGCTCAGGCGTCAAATTCATTACCACTATCCTCGAGCCATGGATCCAGGGAGAGCTGTTTCTTGGATCGCGGAATATCTGCCTGGCGCGATAACTTCGTATAGCGAGAGATCAGGTCCCTTTCGGCTACTGATAGCCCTTGAGAGATGGAAAGATCCGTAAAGTCCGCTCCGGCTTCCAGAAAGAGGTCCTAGTATTTTTACGTGGACCGACACGAAGAGAAGAGGTCATGTTTACAGTCCCTTTTCATAAATAAGGCTATAAACACACTTTTAAAATTTAGTACTTTCTAGACGCGTCATGGGCGCACAGGGTAAGAAAACAGCGGACAAATAAAATTAGTAAATTAGCTAAGAATTCAGGCTACGCATCTCAGTGGTAAACGTGAAAACTAATGCATCAACTACTGCGCCAACCGCAATAGTTAAAGAAAGTAACAGGAAAGCTTAAATCATAAGTCCGCACTAAGGAAAACCCACCTTTTCATTAGCCAGATGAAGAAGACAGTTGAGTCCAATCGCCACACTCAGCTCTCCAGCGGTTTGCTTTGAAACTTTAGCTGGCAAGGCAGATAGGAGGTCGCTGAAAGACGATGACAAAAGCGGCGGCTGAGAATTCGTATCGCCTTCCTCAGAAGTCCTGGTCTTCTTAATAGGAGGGCTACTCGAGTCCACTGAGGTGTTAACCAAGGGAGCAATGTTGAGGTTGCTCTCGATCATATTCCATAAGACGCTCTTCAAATGTCGCACATTGATGAGTTTGGCAGAGCGGGCGTAGCCAATTTCGAGGCGGGTGATTTGACGTGGTGGTGCCACAAGTTCCACACCATCTTCGTTCTCCAGAGGCACTAACGTCGCTATATTTTCATTTGAACCAGTGGGGCCCTGTAAACCGCGGAGAAATTAAGTGAAAGAGATCAGATTCCGTGATAAAAAGAAACGCCATTCACCTGAGTGAAAATTCCGTCGTAGGGAGCGACATCGTCATCAACATCGTCATCATCATCGGCCATAATGTGGTCCATATCGTTCTCAACACGACCTTCCTCTTCAGCTGCAGCGGCGGCCGCCTGACTGTCCAACCACGGTGGCTAAAACAACAAGATTTCATTAAAGTCAAACTGTGCGCCTCGAAAGTCAATCTTAACAACATTCGCCTCAGGTGAATTATAAACGATAAAGGTGATATTTGCAAAATCTCCATGGTGGGGGTCGCTGACAAAAACGATAAACAGAAATAATGCTTGGCGGTTTGTGTGGATGTACAAGGCTTTGAGATCAACTGGCTCAACAGAAACTAGGCATCGGATAATTAATACAGCGAAAAAGAAACGGGTGACCTTAACATTTCCCCGAAGCATACAAAGTGAGTCTTCAGCAGAACACGGGAAACCAAAAAAAGATTTCGGTTCGGGAATGGCGATGACTTACTAAGATACCGCCATCTGCCATAGCGCTTGATGTGATGTTTTCTTGGGTCTCATTAGTCTTGCTATCCACCAGATTACGCATCACCTCGCGATTAGATAGCTCGTAGATGTTGTAACGTGCATCAGTAATGGAGGGAGGGAGGAGATTAAAACGCTCCCCAGCCAGTCGCCGATTTTGCTCGCGCAGGACCGGAGACTTGCCGCTCTCTTTGGTGTAGATCTCCAACTGTTTGGACCAATCGCCCCGGACTACACATCCACTCCTATCCAGAGGAGCAAAATTATTTAGCTACGTAAAACATCACTATCCCAGAAGAAATAATGTGTCTAATAATTCTAACACGTAAAAAATTGGCTCCGCAGCAATCTATGAGATCGATTAGTTGATTATCAAGGGAATTATTGCGGTTTGCCAGTGCCCCTTTGAAAGGCTAAATCTAAGAATTAAGTAAATCGACTGGAATCCAATGGACCGAGATGTCAAAAAAATTAGAATATCTAATCGGTGGCCTACCTGAACGTTTTTAATTGAGCTAATGAAGGATACAAATGTTTGAAGGTAAATTTATGATAAGACAGCAGCAAAATGAGTAATACTGCGTCAATGCCAGAGACAAACCTACTTCGAACGATTCTCGGGGGCGTCAACAAGCGTTGCATAGTCTATGTTGGTCTTCTTATTCTTCTTCAAATATTTTGAATGGGCACTTCTGCCTACACTGGTCACGTTCTCCTCGTTCTCCTGGGGAGCCGCCACATCTAGAGTAAACAATTAAGATACCAAGTGAAACCTTAATACATACTGGAAGAAGAAAAGGCTGAATTACTTACTACCAAACTCGTCGAGCCGTCGTCGCTTCGCCTTCTTACGCCAAAGTTCGGGGCCCGCCCACAACCCCAACATCCCATCATTAACTTGACCAAAGTTTTCCAAGTGCGTTGTTAATATAGATTTCAGACTTGAGACAAAAAGTTCGCCTTCTGCAGTCGGTTCCACCATTTGACTGAAAGGAAAACAGTCATGGAACTTAATATACCAATGTTTCAGAAAAAGAATTTGATAAAAGAACACTTACTCTTTTTCACCTGCATCAAAAACGTGGACATTATCTCGATCCGCGAACCTAACAGTCGCCTCATTCACCAGGGTTACTTCGGCATCATCTGAAAGATTATTGTCGAAAAAAAGTGACAGGGACATAAAGGACATTCATTTACAACAAATATTCCTCCTATGTCGGCACACCAAGTTACAAATGAAAGATAAATCACGTAAACGAAGAAATACGCAAAACACTAGTTTAATGATATAATCCATCAAAGGTAAATAAACCAGACTATTTAGCCCGAAGAGAATCAAAGTAACGCAGAAAAAAATAGAGCAATCTAGAGGGAAGATCCAGACCCAGTCTCATCAAATAATGAGCATCAAAATCACCTTCGTTACCACTGGGCATTGGAGGTAAAGTATTATCGTCAACGAGGTCCATGGGCGAAGTGGTTAAAGAAACTGGAGTGACACTGCCGGAGGCGGAGGCCTCACACACAAACAGAGGACTAAGAGGGGCTACATGGACCTGCGTAAACGAAAGTGAAAATAGTCGGTGCAAGTCTTAACAGTCAACACAGAAATTTTCATCTTGACGCCTGCATTAATAGAACCAGAGGCAAAAAATACGACATCTAAAAGCATTGAGATAAAAGTAATGAGAACGCACCTGGGTACCATCTTCCAGTTTGTTGAAGTGGAAATCATCAAATGCCAAACAAAGAGGTGCCTCCAATGTATGGGAATCCAAAATAGGGTAGATCTCAACGGGATTGACACAGCATGTTGAAGGTTCCTTCGCTTCCCGAAGAGTGAAAAGTGGTGTACTCGAGTCTTGTAATAACTCACTATATTTTGAATGAGTTCGCAAGCGATTTAACCGGAGCTCCACTATGCCTCCATCATCATAGGCTGCTGCCTGGTGCTGAAACAATGGATCAACCTAAAGAAAAAAACATATTGATAGTTGCACTTATCCACCTATACCGTAAAAATAACTTTTGAACTTATGACTCGATAGTCACAAAACAATAACCAAAAATAATGAAAGCATGGCAAAATATGTCATAGATCTCACATCAGCATCAAAAGCCTTGATCCTGGAGCGGATTTTGCTCAGCGTTGTAACGATTACCGGCTTTGTAGTTGGAGCGCGCTTCCGTTCTCTCCGCCTTTTATCATTAGCTGCTATTCCAGCATCATGGCATTCATCGGCAATATCTTCTGCGCCACCTAGTGCTTCTGGCATATCATTAGTGCCATCAGTATCCGCCTTCGTTGTCTTCGAGTCGGAACGTCCCAAGCCAGTAAGCACTTTGTAGGTCTCTTGATGTACGGCGTCTACACGACCCGCATAAATTTTTGCGCTAGCATCAAGGGAAGAGCTAGCCATCTAGTGGAAAAACCAAAAGTTGGTAATAATAGTAATGGATAAAATAAAGCGGTGTAACACTACCAACCCTGAAGCTAGTGAAATCTTCCTTCTTAATCATTTCGCCCATGAAGTCGATGAGATGAAGGTCAAAAGCATTCTTGTAAGTAATTTTATTTTCAGCAGCTAGGCGGATGCAATTCCCATAATGCTCGCCGACCTGAGCACGAGGCATCGATTGCGAAGCAGCAGCACGACGAGCGACATCATGAGCAGGACTGTTGACAACCTCGGGATGGGGTTCCAGCAATCGCGATCGACGACGAGCAATACGTTCCACGTCGTCATTATTTTCTAAATAAATAAATAAATAGCAAAAATTAAGCATGCCCTAGTGCCCAAAACGCACTAGGAGCACGATTTCACCAGATGAACACAGGTAGCGCATCAAAGAGTTGAGGAGTTGATAAGGGAGAAACATTTGAGTAAATAAAAGGAACGCATGAACACGAAAAAGAACAGCTATAAGAATAAAACATTAACGCACAACAGAATTTAAAGTACCGTGCCACAAAGTACGGGGCTAAGAAATGACTCCAGAACCAGGGTAACACATCGTCAATGAACTATTTGTCAGGTACTTAATTAACTCAGAATGACAAAAATTAATGGGAAGGTATATCAAAGATTCACATAACGCACGCGCGTCGAGGTCTACGGAGGTGTTAACCAAGTTTGTTACACGGCGGGACCTTTCAGTGGAGCAACCGTTTACAAAATCGGCGTCATCGGCGAATATAAGGTTATCGCTGACAAGAGGACCATCACTACCCCTCTCAGCGCAAAGCATAATCGCGACGCAGACCCAACACACCTAAATTTTAAATCAAAATTCGCTCGCCTATATAAAAGCTATTAAAACTCTTGTTAACGCTTGTGTTTTGCTTTTGTAAAAGCAGCCTTTCGCAAGCCTAATTAAGTTTATATTTCAGCACGGTCCTTGGGTTCTAATATTATTGTCTTATCAGCGATCACAGAAATTGACGCCCCTGGCATCTTCATCAATGTTCGAAGTGATCTACTTCTACCTGCACCACTATGCGCGGCTCAAAATAAACTCTTTTCCATTGACATAGATATTTCCCCTTATAGGGAAAAGATGAGATGAGCTTTGGATACCTGGTATCCATGTGCTATTTCCGGCATCCGCTTATGACGCTTATTGCATAAGCGACCCTTTTAATGAAAAGGCCGATCTGGCCATTCTATTGCTTGCAGGCATCGGTCCGTAAAAACAAATCGCTGACTCTTAAAACATCTTGACCCGTACAAGTATGTTCCTGTAAAATATGCTATACCCTTGGTTCGCAAATTCGTACATGCTTACTTTTTGCCGAAACACGTATCATTTTTGGAAGGCCTCGGTTCATATTACCAAAGTAAGTTAGCTATTAGTTTTCTATTTCATACATTACGGAGATGTGATCGGCCTGCGAGAAAAATTTTTCCTGAACATAATTTGTCTGACATTTTGCAGTAAGTTACGCGACCCGGGACAAACAGATGCGTGCCTCTTTTCCGACATCTTTCAGAATTGTCACGGTGAATATTGTAAATAAACAGGTTAATTAAATTTTTATGGTAAGTCTGAGATTTACGACATTTGAAGTGTCTTCATTACTTGCTATATTTTTGAACAAATGTTAATAATTTTTGGAGATATTATTTGTTTTTTTGACCAACTATAGGCTGCATGCGCCAAGAGTTCAAGGCACTGTCTTTTGGATATCTCTGACGCCTTCAATGCCCATCTGCCGCGGTTTTAACTCATAATGGTGATAAAGGTTTTTTTAAGGCTAAATGTCTTTCTGCGAAGCATAGCAGTTTGCACAGTTCCTGGTGTCTATGCATAAAACCGGTGGTTCAAAAGTAAATTTTGTTGCAGTACATTTGTACAAAAAGTATTTCATGCAAGTTGTGGTTTGCGACTCGTACTCCATAACGAGAATATGGTCAGACTATAACGGACATGCGGGAGGGTGGTTCTGATGTGCTAAATTGTACAAAATCTTGTTCCGACAAAATCCACAAAACGTTTATTGGCCTTCGGATTTGCCATGCCGGCCTTCTCTGTTGCCGCCTCTTTTACAAAACGATTCTAGTAGTCTATTAAGTTCGGACTGGTGAACCACCGGAGGACGACGTTACGTTTGGACAATTTGTTTGTCGTGTAGGATGATGCGAATCTGGCTAACGTAAATATTCACGTTACCTTGATTTACGAGTAAATGTTTACGAAAACGCGGTGCGCCTTCCATAGGTGGTCTTCGTGAAACCACTTCCAGTGCCAAGACTTATCTTACGTATTTCTGTAGCTTTCACCAAAAAGGTTGACTGTGAATAATATTTCGCCTAATTGGTGTTGGGAATTAAGGGATGTCCTGTTGTGTAAAAGAGCCCATTTTTAAGGCGATATTTCAGAGTAAACAGTGGAGACTCGCGGTGGGGTTTTTTCGTGTCGTTGAGAATAGGTTGACGTTACCCTATAAAATTTTATTTACTGCTTATTTCACTGAAATTCCGACCCCGAATTTTCCCTCATCTCACGAATGTATGGAAATGAGAACGCTGAAATCACCGTCATATGGCGCCAAATCCTGACCTGCATTAATGTGATCAGGGCATTGGCATCATTTTGTTTCGGCACGTAATTGACTTAAGAAGACTTCACCAGATGTGTTTCTTTAGTCTCATATGTGCGGCTTTCAACCGGCGACTTATTAATTCTTTGTGGGTGCACCTCACAATCCTCGGCTACGTGACCTCTTCAAACACTTTTGACGGATCACGCCACTTGAATTATTGCGCAATTGATATAGGTGATATGATTACATTAACAATCTCTCATAAGCGAGATGGGGAGACTTAACAAACATGTATTTGCGTCTAGTAATCCGCAGATTGCGTGCCTGACTGCCTAACGAATAGTTAAAGTTGACTTTGGTAATCCTGACCAAGAGAATTGAAGATATGATTTTTTTGGATGACAGGAGAGAGATGCCTTTTGTGAATGGCAGAAAGAAAAAAGACTCCCCTATACCAATAGACACCGGAGGCATAAAATAGTGTTGTGCCTTTAGTGTTGAGTTTCATTCAATGCTGTGCAATTCTTGCCAATTATGGCAATCTTAAAGATAACATTATCATAGGGAGATTAACTTATTAAATCGTCAGTCTCTTTATGGACTGTGTCAAATTTGGTGGAAGAAAATTAGCAACCATTATTTTCTACTTAATAATAAACGTCAATGGGGTTTTATTTTGATTTTAGAAAGCATAGTAAATAGGATTGGGTCTTTATTGCATTTACTTACAAGACGAACTATTTTGCCCCCAGTGGAACTCAGTAGACTTTACCGGTTGCCTGCCGAGCCGTAAAAAAAGATACATCCACTTGCTGCGGGAAAAATACCTCTCCTATATTCCTGATAGAACTTATTGTTTATGAGCAAAGGAGTGTCGAGTACTAACTCTTCGCTCTCGCAGAAATTAAATATTCTTTTATCAGTAAGCAACATTCCAAAAGTAACCTTTGTAGCATTCTAGTCCAAAAAAGTTCGGTAGAGACGTAGGACTTATAGCCCTACTGGGAGTATGGAAGAAGAATGAGTGAAGAGAAGGAGCATATTCGCACGCGTTGCATTTATGTGCCGGCATTTCCGGCCGAACGAATAGCCTGTTTACGCCCGACGTGGTTCTGCTGGTAAACGGCTGAATGTGAGAGTGGTGAACTTATTCGGCCAAGTAGCGAGGCAGAAAACTCGCTTAAGAGGTGGAACACAAAGTAGGCCTTTAATTATGCACGTATCGTGCGGAGGACGCGATAAAAAAATACCTTGGCGCACCTCCACAGCAATAATTTGCCATCACCAGACGAATAGAACTAAGTCACCGGTAAAGATCGCTTAGTCCTCGTATTATAAAAATTTTCTCATTTACTCTGAGAAACGAGTGATGAAGAAAAGCTATGTCGTTGGTACGATTATACTCGGAGTTTAATTTACCAATTTCAAGGAAAAAACTTAGCGATAAAATCCGGATTTTAATTTGTTGGAAAGTATTATTTGGTAGCTTGAGAGAATGGTGCTGGACACAAAACCAACAAACCATATGTGGACAAGAGTAATCACAATGTAGAAAGTAACTACCGAGTAGACATCGACTTCTGACCGCCTACAGCTCCTACAGCTCGCAGGCCGATTGGAAATATTCTCTTTCATCAGGAGTTAATGTAATGAAATGATAGGTAAAGAATGCTAGCTTAAAGGGTCAACTCCATTGTCAATCGTTGAGAAGAATTGTGATGTTTACGAGCCAAAGTACCAATTTCTGGTGACTGAAAACACCCCTGTGATTTACAGGAATTATGGGTAGGTCTGGTATTTTGTAACAAAAGTCAAAACAATAATATTCGCAAAAAGTAAGAGTGAAAGTTGACTACAAGAAATAACAGAAAGTATACAAATGACCTAATTTTCTACGGAAATGCAGCGGCAGCATTGGGAATCAGAGTGGAAAGAAAGTTATCGATAAAGAATTTAGGCTTAAAAGTTAAATTTGAAGCCAGATTAAACACACAAAATGAAAAGAATAGATAGAAGACGGGAAGAAAACCCTATTCATGAAAAATAACGATCATAAAACAGAAAAAAAGCACAAAGGATTTGATTTTCAAAGATACCCCATCAGGTGTTTTCAAAAAAAACCCTGGAAAAAACAAACCCAGCTTTATATCAGACATCATGGAAGTAACAAGGACAAAACGAAGGACAGGTAAGAGGTCAAGAAAAGGTAGAAGACCAAATATCACAATAGGCATGATGAAATTTTCCGGCGATTTTCCCAACATCCTCCAATTACCCCGCCAATCGTCGGCACTCCTTTTGAAGCTAAAAACATCAACTCTTCAACAAACAATCTCACCTCTTCCACTTCGGAATCCTGAGCATGAAGCTTAATTGCTTTCTGTGCCCACTCTTTAGCTTGCTCCTTCTTGCCCAATCTGTCGTAGCATTGCGCAATCCGGCATACTGTGTACGGGTGACCGGATTCAGCTTAAATTTAGTCAAGTAATACAACAACTTTTACCATTCTCAGCTTCAAGATAGAATTTTAGGGCTTCATCGAAACTCGAGTCCGGTGGCTTGCCGAAAAATGCCGTTGCAATTAGCCTTTCGGCTTTGTTCAATGATGCCACTTCAAAACACCTACAACATAGAACTCACCAAAACACCTCATACCATGAGCCTAGGCAGTGAAGAGTGATATATTCCTTCGGATTGGCCTTGTACCCTTTCTAAACATTCATGTTTATTATTTATAAAAATAGACTTACGTCAAAATATTCCCGAATCTGATAGCCCAGCTGGATTTTTTTCTTCATGCTCTCTACTTGGGACTCGACGTTCAGCATTATACCATACCACTACCAGTATCACAGTCTTACACGAGCTTACTGTATTGGTGAGGCAATCATCCGGGTGTTTTTCGACGGCAGTCTTCATGACGTCCACTCCCTCACGGATCCATGCGTCCCTCGCCTTCTTATCCTTGTGACCTTTGGTTAGGACTGCCGAGGTCAATGATAAAATCTGTTTTGAACCTTACCCAAAAAACGAATTGTTCGTGCAAATCGCCACATAAGTTGTGGGTCCATATCCTCGTAATTGCCGTCCGGCCTTTTGAGTTTATCATATATTTCGTCAAATTTGTCCGCTTCATTCAAGGCGTCAAGTTCCTTAATAAGAACATCCGTATTGCATGCCATTTATCTGTTATATATCTGCAATTTAAATGGCTTTATTATAGATTTTTCTAGCCATCAAGCCAGACATAAAAGAACTCATATAACCAGCTTATTGATAACATTTAGTTGCATTGGATAAATAGGAAGAGGTAAACTAGTTTGTATTTTTTAATCAGAACAACTTGCACGCTGACAATAACCGCCAATTCCCTCGAATGTCAGCTGGCAACAATTTTAAAAGGCGGCTAAGTTAGCTAATGTTTATTGGTAACATAAAACAATACACTCGAGCGTTATGACGGAGTTTTTAAAATTCTTGTTAACCGGTATGTCACACGCACTTTATTTAATTTTTTACTTTATTTTGAATGTTAAGTAATACTCGCCCGGAGTGGATATTGCTTTTACAAAATGTTTCAACTAAACTTTGTCAAGTTGGATTTACCTTCAATTGCTATTTCATAACCCTTTATAGGTTTTGATCCATTTCCATGACCTTTTGCCTACGGATTATAATCGTGTTTTCCATGGCCCTTTTTCACTGGTCCTCCGTGAATTTTTTCGCTGTGGCCGTGTTCAATCCAGTCACTTTAGTGGGACCAAAAACCCATGACCATCATTTAATGGTAGATTTCTTTAACCGCTTTTTAAAGCCGGATGTTTGGACTTCCATACATTCGTTTTTCTGCCGCTAACCTGGATGAAGCGTGTCGTTTGTTACTTTACTCTTCTATTTATTATCATACGGTGTTCACCTTAATCTCAGGCTTTTTCGATAGCTGACACAATGATAGATGAGACTGACGTATTCCTTATAGTCGATTATGCTTAATGTCATCCTCTTCCATTAGTACACAAATATTGGCAAACATAATCCCCTATATCTTGCTGTCAGCGAACTTTTGATCTCAAGCTCAATTATTGCAGGGAAGTGATTCTACTGCATTTCATTCTTTATTTACCAGACTCTCCCTTTCCCATGACTCGATCTCTACTCTTGCAATACGCAAAGTAAGACACCTATCAAACAATAGTCTTACTTTGGTGTCAGTATTTTGATTCCTATACGAGAACGCTCTATTCATTGAATTAGTTGGCGAAATGTCTTTTGCTGAATTTATTTCTTGGAAAGAATGTACTCCTATGATTATTAATCATATTAGAGCCGGCATTCAGCTCCTTTTCCGAATTCAAGTAACTTCAAAGGAAAAGATTCACTTTTATTACATTGATGTTTTCGTTTTGATAAAAGTTTAACAATATCTAGTGCCAATGAAAACCGTTTGCCTGTATCTCGAACACTCGTCTATATTATTAATGGCGAATTCATTGTAGGCCTTTGCAATGTGCGCTAGTTGTATACCAAACAAAGCAAAACACTGAGCTAAGCATGACTCAGCTTGAAATGGAAAGGATGGGTAAAGAAGCAAACAGATAAGATCACGCGTTTTATGGAACCGTTTCTATTGCCCCGACAATTTACCGAGTACTTAGTTAAGGCAAAGTTGATGTTCTGAACACATCGATCAACAACCTACTTTTCAGGAGCCTTTGACACAGTGACGCATAGAACGTGCACACTTTGTGTGGAATGCAGAGTAAGCTTACAAGGAGTACTGAGGGACATTTCGAAAAGTTTTCCAATTATACTCTTTTCTACTTTGCTGGAGGAAGCCTCCTTAAAGGGATGACCTCCATATTCCAGGCAATTTAAATATGAAGGTAAGTGCAAGGCATTTCATTTGTGTGCGCTTATGATCCACTCTTTTGCTGTTTATGTGAAAATTTTTTAGACTAAAATATTCAAATAGTCGCAGCAGTTATTGGACATAAATATAGCAGGGATTGACTGAGTACGGATTGAATATGATCGACATGGTATTAAACGAATTGCTAAAAGGAATAAGTAGGAACAAAATATAACCACATATGCCCCTGTAGTTATCCCAAATTTGGCCAAGCGAGTCGATGCTATAAACGCTAGCAAAAGCCACGAGACTCGAATGCCAATAGTTTTGCTTGCTACTGAAATCAGAAAATGTCTGCAAATATTCCCAAGTTATTACAAATTTACCACAAAGAAACACATGTGTGCACTTTATTGATAAGCGTTTGCAAATGCTTCACATACTACGATTATCCAAAATACTAAATCTCAAAATACTAAATTTAGAAATGTTAAAGCAACTCAAAAAATGTAATGGTAATGGGATAGAACTATATATCACAGCAGCTGAGATACTACAAGAGCAACTTCATTTGGGGAAAAAGATATAATGAATATAACAGCTGATGATACAGTAACAAAGGGAAAACGATGGCCAGGTAAGAGGTCAAGAAAAGGTAGAAGACCAAATATCACAATAGGCATGATGAAATTTTCCGGCGATTTTCCCAACATCCTCCAATTACCCCGCCAATCGTCGGCACTCCTTTTGAAGCTAAAAACATCAACTCTTCAACAAACAATCTCACCTCTTCCACTTCGGAATCCTGAGCATGAAGCTTAATTGCTTTCTGTGCCCACTCTTTAGCTTGCTCCTTCTTGCCCAATCTGTCGTAGCATTGCGCAATCCGGCATACTGTGTACGGGTGACCGGGTTCAGCTTAAATTTAATCAATAATACAACAACTTTTACCATTCTCAGCTTCAAGATAGAATTTTAGGGCTTCATCGAAACTCGAGTCCGGTGGCTTGCCGAAAAATGCCGTTGCAATTAGCCTTTCGGCTTTGTTCAATGATGCCACTTCAAAACACCTACAACATAGAACTCACCAAAACACCTCATACCATGAGCCTAGGCAGTGAAGAGTGATATATTCCTTCGGATTGGCCTTGTACCCTTTCTAAACATTCATGTTTATTATTTATAAAAATAGACTTACGTCAAAATATTCCCGAATCTGATAGCCCAGCTGGATTTTTTTCTTCATGCTCTCTACTTGGGACTCGACGTTCAGCATTATACCATACCACTACCAGTATCACAGTCTTACACGAGCTTACTGTATTGGTGAGGCAATCATCCGGGTGTTTTTCGACGGCAGTCTTCATGACGTCCACTCCCTCACGGATCCATGCGTCCCTCGCCTTCTTATCCTTGTGACCTTTGGTTAGGACTGCCGAGGTCAATGATAAAATCTGTTTTGAACCTTACCCAAGTAACGAATTGTTCGTGCGAATCGCCAAATAAGTTGTGGGTCCATACTCTCGTAGTTGCCGTCTGGCCTTTTAAGCTTGGCATATGCTTCATCAAATTTGTCGGCCTTCAAAAGTTCGTCGATCTCGGCTGGTTGAACGTTATCAGCTGCCATTTATGTTTTATTTCTGTAGGTTTTAAAATCACAATATAGGCCATAATGCGTGCAGTTGATCTCAAATAATTAACTATACAACCACTAAACATCTATTGGAAATAATTCTAAGTGATACTGAATGGTCGGTAAGCTATGCCTCGCTCAAATTACTTGCCCCTTGATCGACCCTTGCGAACTTGCAGACCCTTTTTAAAAAGGTGTCTAGGTCATTTTACCCTGGCCATATAATTAAACAAAACATGTGTAGGACCCCAGGTTATGTTAGTACGAGTTCAATAATAACATTATCCATATCTTTAACGTAAATTTTTGTTTAATATCACTTTGTTTTGCAATAGTGGATTTGTTATTACAAACTTGTAATTATATGGTAGTGACTTTTTGATGGCTTTTCTTCACGTTGGAAGGTATCAGTGACGAACCACATCTTGATATCGATTTATGATGATAGAATGGTCAAGATATTTAAATGATTCAACGTGATCTCACTAGGAGCCCACATTCAATTCCCATGGATTTTAGTTGTTCATAACTTTCTCCTTCAACATCACTACCGCAACCCCCCCGGCAAGCACTAATTTCCTTGTCCCTTTCCACATCAACGAATTTTCTTTTGCTTCATTTTATTAACTTTTTGTACATTAAACCTTGGGCAATTTCTCATCCACGGGGGCATTCAAAAGGCCAGCTTTGGCTAAGGAAATAAACGAGCTAAGTGATACCCCTCAGAATTTGCAAATTATATTTTTTTACCTAAAAATTATTGGTTGAAATTGCAGTGGTTTATAAAGGAAAGTTACTTATGACTTGACAGGCCATTTAAACCTAAGATTAACTAACAAGAAGACAAGACAAGAAGACAACACAATCATGGACTTAGAGCTGTGGGACAGTGTTTGGATAATTAATAAACCGGTCGTTTGATAGGGTAGCGAGCTATTGCCTTTTAGTTGCTTGATATTATGCTACTACCGAGAGCCAAGAGCAAGGGGTAAGGGTATTATGAAACTGAGCATCCAGCTTGCCCATTCCCCCATTGACTCGAAATAGAAAGGTCATGAGGCTAACCCCAATCACTTGGTGGAGCTTCATTGCTTGGGGAGAAGGCAGTAATTGAGTTGTCTTACTTGGCGACCAAGTTTTTTTTGCGCCGTCGAAAAGGCATATTTTAAATAACATTAAATTTTTTGTCTTGTTCGCTGTAACGACATTGCGCTATTTTACTTAACTTTAGCAAGAGTTCATTCCCAAATTGTATCATTAGACAGAACAGTATTTCGCAACATTGACGTAGAAAACATCCGAGACTGTCATCTCCGACATTGCGACAAGCTGCGCTCCAACTGCGATCAAGAGACTCATTGAGTCTTGAAAAGAATGCCGAGCGCAAATACCTATTAACCCTGTGCCCACATCTAGAAATCTCGACGATTAATGCCGCGGTACTTGAAAGTTCTTCGTGAGTACCGTTGAGTATTAGGAGTTAGGTTATAGTAAGGCTGAGAGATCAGAGACACTGTTCATGTCTTTTTTCCACTGAGACGTCAAAAAGCCCGAAAAGGCGTCCTCAGTGTCAACGAAGACAATTCCATGTGGATGCAATCTTTGCATGTTATCTCTGGAAATCTAAACGAAGCCCTGTCCTACTCTTTGTGCATTCTATGTGGTCAAATTCATAGCGGAGAACAATTCAACAGACAAATATTTTTTTTCACGCTAGGGTGTCATACTTCTGAAATGCAGCAATAACTGAAGCCAATGTTTAAGTTGAAGGAGGATTACTTGGTTAATAAATTTGGGAGACACTTTTTTATAAGAGGCTATTTAGAGGCCCGTTGGACGCCGTGGGAAGACCGAATGGAGCGATGAGGAGCATTTAAAAGAAGAGGTAATGAGGCGAATTTGTGAGCCGGAGAGTTTTTGTTCAAAGCGGGTGAGTGCGATGAGGAACTAATGTGACCGTGTTACACGCCTTTTCCCTAAAACTCTGAAATGATAGCTGCTTTCGGTACCAAGCCATTTATTTGTGAACAGTTTCTGCTCAATTCACGTAAGAACTCTTAGTCTTTACTAACCAGCTTTCATCATCTTATTCTCTTATCTCCTTATCGCATTAACAGTCTGACGACGTGACGAGGGCCCCTCCTAACAACCCACACTCTTAAACACACAAACAGAGTAAGTTGATGAGCAAATGCACCAAGATGGGCTGATCGAGTGAGCAGACATTTGAGTGCTCACGCTAACTCTCGAGTGGATTGAGTGGGAGGGCAGCGTGCTTGGTAGACTGTGACGGATCAGGCGTTGCAAATCATTCATGCGTCACATTCGGAGGCCCCTGCACACCAACAGTCAAGATACGTGTTTCCTACAAGAGAAACAAAAATCAACTGATGAGGATGATGGCATTGCGGTGGTAGTTGGCGTCATCTCGCGTTTCACTTAACTCGTTGACTGAAGGAGCACTTGAGAAGGGCGTGTTTTGTTCGCACCTAAGAGAAATGTTAAGGCACGCATGTCCTCAAATGAACTGATCGGGTGCTTTTGACACCAAACGCACCCCACTACGACGAAGCGCCTGACAGTCGCATTTTTCGCCATTTACTCTCCTCTCAACGCAGACGACCCAGGGGAGCCGGGCCAGTGGAGTTTTGTCGGCCACACTTTCATCCTCCTCCCAGTTTAGGAAGAGTGTGAGAATGGAACCTTCGCGAGCTGTGGTACAATTCGAGAGAGTTCTGCCCCTCTCCTCCCGGCGACCGAGTAGCGTCAGGGTTTGAGAACATTAAGAAGTTGTAAGGTAGGATTTCACACAGTTGCTGACTAGGAGCCCCAAATAAGATGGCGCGCCGCTTTGCCTCTCCCCCCTTATCTTCCCCTCGTGGACTTCTGTCACCACTGGGGCAAACTTGACAGTCTCCAAAGGTGGGTGGGTTTTCACCTCGAAGAGGAGGACGCGCCGGAGACACGAGTGATGCCCCGAGAGACGAGATGGCCTGGTTAAATCTTTTCTAGGATCCATTAAAGCGGCATGTGTGAAAGGAACTATGGTGAATTGCCAACATAATTTATTTGCTACTCAATTCAACTGACTACTTTGCTCGAAAAACTGATAATATCATGACGACCGGAAAGTTCTGTTGCTTTCAATAGCAACGAATTTCGACAGGTTGCACAAGTTTATTTGGTGCATTTCCAGCTCTCAATTTGTATCGTAGACTGCAAGCAAAAAGAAGTTGATTCACGTTAGTTTTAAGTGTGAAACAATACTGTGCTCACGGTTATTCATGAAGCTCCTTCACACAACCGCATTTTTTGCGAGTTTCAACAAGATAGAGACGTCATAAACGCATGGAGAAATTTAATAGAAGCGTTTGCTGTAGCTACAATCTCTGATAGAGCATGCAGAAAGTGCTTCGAAAAATATTAAACAGTCGATTTCGACGATTCTGATGAGCCACGGTCAAGGTGACCATCGTTGATGGCCGACGATGTTGACAGGGAAGATTCCTTTCTGTCAACATCGCAGACGGCGGAAAGGCTCACTTCAGCTCGGCAAATCACTTCGGACCATATTCGGAAGACAGGAGTGGTGTGGAAATATTCAAGATGGGCGCCGCCACAATCACCTCAGTAGAATTTGGATGGTCGAGTTGTCATGCGCACACTTTAGTTTGTCCGGAACAAAATCGAGCTCTCCTTGAATCGGACAATAACTGGAGATGCAAAGTGGACTATTTATACGAAAGAATGGTAAGGCAAACGCAGTCTGTCCGCCTCTAAATTGAATTTGATTGTGAATAAGAGAAAGCTGTGCTGTGTACTGTGGGACGGTCCAGAACCAATGCATTATGCGCCTTTAAAACTAACGAAAAGCTCGACTTGGATGAGTGTTATTACCAAGAGGAAGGACATCAGACTGCCAGGCGAAATGGCGTTTTCGGGGCTCGTCAAACAATTGCAGAACGAGGCGGAGAAATTCCACCGCGTCCACCTCAATCGCCGGACTCGGCACCCCCCCGGCCATCAAACAGACACTGCTTCACCTCTATGCATCGAATGAGGCAACACTTTCAAAAAAAACGTACATACAAATTGCTCTCTCACGTTGGCAAGAGGTCATTAGTGATAGCGGCAGTGATATTATTTGGCACAGCGGCAACTTTTTATTCGGTTTTATCCCAAAAGGGGACATAACTGTCCGGTAGACATGACAATTTTCAGTTTACTGTCAACAAGCCACAATGGTGTGAGGTGCTCTGTTTCCTCCCACATCACCTGACCACAAACGAGTCCGTCAGGGGAAATCGGCGTGGGGAGGACACAATCGTGCGATGGTTTGCCGTCTTTGGAGGTCGCATTGAAAAACACCGAGGGGAGGCATGTGTGCACTGTCAATGCGTGTGGTGCAGGTTATCAAGAAATCATTTTAGTAGCCCTTTTTTTCCGTTTTCTCCAACAAAAACTCGGAATTGTCATTCAAAGAGAGTAAACAACGGGGGAATCATGCAGTGGATCGTTTTAACGACGCACCCGCAGGGGAAGAAGGCCGCCCAGTCCAACGCCTGGAAGTGACTGTCGTTGGAAGACACGTCCACTGTGAATGATCCTCAAAAAAGAGTTAGTATGCTGTGAAGGGTCTCCGATGCACCTCTCCACCGGGCGAGGAGGGTTTCTACTCCACTATTCCTCGCTAAAGTCAAATTATAGCGGCAAATCCGGCTGGAGACGCCCTCGCCTCGGCTCAGAGGCCAGCCACAACGCGCCCATTCCGAGTGGTGGCGGCTGTGCTAACGCAGGTGAGAGGAAGCGAGGCCTTAAAAGTCGCGAGAAAAGGGGAGATTGTTACGCGACCGAAAGGCATCATGAAACTGTGCGCACTGCTACAGCCTTTTAATAAATCACCCGTGAAACCTACCTCCTTAACACATTCATCGCCAGCTCCGACTTACTTATCTGAAACTCGCGGCCGCAACTATGCGACATGTGTTCTTCCTCCGGCTACAATGCCAAGATGCACCGGATTGCGCAGCAAAGGAATTGCTGGCATTAACAACAGCGGGGCGGGCGGACGTTTTGGTACTTCGTGACAGCTCGGGGCTCAGGTCTTTCATTGAGCTAAAATCAGAGATTTTTTTCTTTCCTCGGTGCTCCACTCTGATGTGATTATTTAACAAGCGTATGGGTAAACTTTTGAGAAAGTGTTACTTGACACAATTAAGTAGACTTTGGGTGGGATTTGCACGCAGTAAGTCCATTTCGAAGCAGGCAGCTGCAGAACGACTGCCGCCTGACTACTGGTGCTGATCTTCTCGTGAATTCACACCTAATGAGGATGTAGGTGTGCTCTTTGGACTTCACCCTATCAACCGCACAGCCAGTCTCCTGGGACCCCCAAAGAGGCGGTCACTCGGCCACCTCGTGCAGGACTTACTCGAGCCAAATGCACTTCCTTTACTCTTTGGTTGACCAGATGATCTCCGTCCGAGTAGTGTCCGCCACATCCTCACTACCCGACTTTCCTCTCGCGATGAACGTTGCCCAGCGGTGGAGAAGGAGCAAGTCGGAGAAATTCCCAGAGGTTTAGCATTTGGTTCAGCGCCCATTACAGCTGTAAAAAGCGTTGACTGTTTGGTTGGTAAGCAGCATTTGTCCGAAGGCGGCCGACAGTCTGTCTGTGTCGTGAGGAAGCACTTTTCCGACAGCCAAACTCCAATCTTATGCACGAGTGGGTATAATGAGGCGACATTTTAACGAGGACTTAAAACAGCCAGCTTTTCATTCAGCGCAGCTTAGAGTTTGGGGAGTAAAGTTTGATCGAAATCTCATGGTTGGAGTCGGGATCTCGCCGATCCCCAAAGCAGTGCATTACTCCAACTGGCAGGAAATGGAACTGACCCGAGTAAGTTTCCAAAAATTCCAACATTAAGGGGGTTTGAAGCCTGAGAAGAGTGTGAAGAGACCAGATCATTGCACGGACAACCACCAGGGCGGCGGGGCCAGTTCGGGCGCTGGATGCTCGGGGGCCCCGTGGCGGGCCGGCGGGAGCTGAGAGTCGGGAGGATTGGGGGTCGCTGGGAATATTAAGTGAGGCTGCTCCACTTCTTCCTATCACCGTGTGGTTGGGTTCACGCTTACCCTCGGGAATCCCGCACCACAGTTCTAATTATATACAGTAAACCCAGCAAAACAAGGCTTCGAGAACTATTAATCATAAGGGAATTTATGCGGTAAAGTGCGAAGTAACGAGGGTTTTTTTACCACGAAAGGTGCTCTCGATTGTCTGGGGTAGTTGTGAGGCGAAATACAAGGCATAGCGCGGAATCTGTGGTATTTTATTCCAGTGGAAACCAATTACCTTCACTCTCGGCACTTATGCATTGCGGTGAAATCTACGGGACCGAGAGCAGATATCACTTTGCTATTCTGATACCAAAACAATGCGATTTACAAACCCTCGATGTTACGAAATAGATGAACACAAATGATGTGGAAGGTGTAAACTGTCATTTAGAGTTATTTTTACGCAATGAAAATTGGAAGGTGACTTTCCTTCGGTCCCACTTGTCCGCTTTCAAGAAGACCACCGGCGCCACCTGCACCGAGCGAGGCGAAAATCGCCGGAAGAGGCGTCACACTGGCAGAGACACTTTTCCACTAGTGTTTTTGTACGTGCGGTCGGGCAAATTGCGTGTTACAGATGTCTGGGCGCACAAAATTCCTCAAACACCTTCCATACGCTTCGGCGAATCAAAACGGAGTTGTGACACCCGAGTCGGGGGTAATGTCCTGCCAGCGGTCAGAAGGAGGCTGATTTTCCGACCAGGCGCCTCCATTCGCTGTGCTCTCGCGTGGCAGAATGAGAAATGTTAAACCGGATTCCATTTTCACTCTCCAGGTCGGTGTTTGCAGGAAGTACAGTCGTGTGACATTCTGGTTTCAACACGAATACACGGCGGCACACTGGCTCATCGCAACTGCCGGGGAAAATGACTTTTTTTCATTTATCGTCGTTGTGTCCTCTACAAAACCCAGGGGAGTTTAATGACGGTCTTCGAGCTTGGAGCCTCTTGTCACGGCGACAGCAAATAGATTGCGTACTTGGTATTCTCGCTCTCGTCAAAGCCAACAATAAACATGTCTGATATGAGTGTGTAGGAGGAGATAAAGCGTTACATTAACAGTTGGCGAGAAAAAAGCAAACAAATAAATAAGACGAAAAAAGTTGTCCATCCCGCACGACGGCGGGTGCTGCGACAGTGTGGCAGAGTGTGCATAACCATCCAGCAGCACACTCGTCCCTGATTGGTTAGTCTTTCGGTTTAAAGAACCGCTCGCGTCCGCCGCTGTTACACATTGCCTTCTCCGTTCACCATCGCAGCGACACCTCCCGCCCATACTGTCGCGTCTCTGCGTCCATTCCCACCGTCAAAAACCCTCACTCGTGCAAAGACAGCAGTGCTCACGTGGGCCGAATACTCTCGGTTTTGCTCTTATCGCTGGTGGATTTGCCGCTGAGAGTGCCAACCAATGCCCTGGACTATTGGACTGCCCTTCGGAGGGCCGCTTCGATCCTTGTTGACCCTTCTTCTCATCCTAGCCTGCCTCTTCCCCAAAATGACAGGTGCAATTCAATGGCTGTAAGTTGCCTGTGTCTTTCGTGTCCACTCCCTGCCACCATCACCGCCACTGTTGCGGCCTCCTCCTCCTCCACCTCCCCCACCTCCTCCTCCTCCCCCACCTCCTCCTCCTCCACCTCCTCCTCCTCCTCCTCCGCCCTCGGTGCCTGGCCGGCCAGACATCCTTGATGCCCATCGATCATGTTGATGAAGGCTTGGTATGCCGGTCATAGCGGTATTTGGTTATAGACCGAGCGTGACGTGGGTGCATGCGGGTGTGCACATGTGGAATACCTTCACATACCGGCTGAGTGTTTAGTTGGGGAAAAATTCCAAACAGACGTCACCTCAGCCATGATAATGATTACTGCCGAGGCTGTATTTGCGGACAACTCAAACTGTAAGAGTCCTGCTGAACGAGACCTGCTTAGGAGGCGCAGTGGTCGCTAAATATGTACAAAATGGGCTCAAACACCACGGTGGGATGGAGCGAGTACGCGACCCACCTCCACTCGTCTTTCGTCTTCTCCCAAGCCCGCGCCTCTCGACTGTTTGTGGGTGCAGTTAAAACAAATCGGTGGTATTTCAACCTCACTTTACGCCCATTGTCTGACTGGTGACTGATGTTAACGACTTATTTAATGTCAAAAGTTGTCCCTAACGAGGGCTGGACAGGCAGCGGAGGCGAAAAAGTACAGACAGGGGAGACTGCGATGCGATGTTGGCGGAGAACACCTTTGTAAGATGAATGATAAAGTACCTGTACGCGTGTGGGGGCGGGAGAATGACGACTTGAAGCCGATTCTTTTATCACATGCTCAGGCAAATGCCTCGATAGGCACAGTTCGCAGACCGCCAAATGCCATAATGAAGAGGTCTACAACGCGGCCGGCCGTGCGCTCGAGACAGGAGGGGAAGAAGAAGAAGAAGAGACGGCGAGGTGAAGGGTCTCCTCCCCACCCACCCACGCTAAGTCTACGTGGTTAACACTCGACTGGTCCACTTTGTCATGAACGGACCTTTGACTGCTCTGATTTTCCTCCTCGAATTATGCTGTCCACCGGTTCGTTGAGAGCTCCCATATACTCAGGAACCCGGTTCCTCAGGTCTCCTTCACACGGAAGGAGTTGGAGTCCACTACCACGCTCGCCAAAATGCGTTCATCTGAGGAGTTAAACTAAAAGATGCTCGTTTCGCCTTGTCGCTGCACTAACTTGAGATACACGTAGCCTCGGCCACTACTGTCGGCTAATTGAGTTCCTCACCGTCCGACGTTGCTCCTAGTCCAATCATACTCCCATACTTGTATTAAAGAACGACTTTCATGAGTTTTCCCCCTCCTCTGGCGGCCTCAGAGATTATTCCATTGGTGTATCCCGATGGGGACGAAGATTATCCGTAATTTTGAATTCGGCGCCTCCATTTTCCGTACTTATCATCTGATGAGACGTTCCTTTTGAGTATTCGAAGGGGACAGAATGTAGGCTCTTATAAAGCAACAAAATTTGACAAAACACGCAGCTCAGTTGACTCTTTTTCACCTCCTTTGCCGGCATTCGGGAGGAAATTCCTGATAAACCTGTTTTCCACCGCCCAAAAACTCGCAATTCTCGAGTAATTTTGAGAATATTAAAAACAAACCTACTTAATAAGAGGCGTGTATTTACCACTGCTCTACAAATGGTTCGAATTTGCTCGCTTCTACTCCACCTTATGGGGTACTATGAAGGTGAAGGATCAAGTAGCCGCATTATCGCTACATGTGGAAACGCACTCCACGTAGCCTTCGCTACATCCAGCCTTCTACGCATCCCTCCATTACCGCCTCTCCGTCCACGGCCCCGTTTGCGAGACAGGCCCCCGAGCGGGCCTGAGTAATTCCATCCTCCTGCCGGCCTCACCGAGAGCCGAGTTTGTCTGCTGCCATGACGCTGTGCTGCTGTCTGAAACCTGTTTAAGTAGGCGTCCGAGTTCGAGGAAAGGTCTTCAGACCCCATGAGAGGTCAATCCGACGGGAAAGGGGGTCGCGCCTTGCCGTAGTGAGGGTGGTGGTGGTGGTGGTGGTGGCGCTTTTGACAAGATCTTTGTGTCTGAAGTTGTCTTCATATTTACCCGAATTCCCCCAAAAGTGCGGACACTCGAAACTAGACAGCGTGTAAAACAGGCCCTCCCTTGTGTTTTGGTGTTGGAGAGAGAGAAAGGAGTATTCTCACATGGTTTAACGCCATGGCAATTGTTTCCCTGGGAATGTCTGAGTCTGCATGCGGGCAAGTCTTCATTCCAGCCACGTGAATTGAATTGCGCGGCCTAATTTTAAACTCTGCCATCTTAGTAAGCGAGACATCCTCAAGCCCTTGTCTCCGTGAGGACAGAGGATGGGTGTGATTTAGGGGACGCCTGAGATTTATCAGCCACTTTTCATGCGTAACCACCTCATTTTGAAGTGCGCATTTGTTTCCTCCTCTCGAGTCAAAGAATGGCCTTCAGCATCTAGTTAAAATTTCACCGTAACTTCTTTCAGAGAGGCGGCAAAGTTTTTGTCATGTTGATGCGGCTGAGCGGAAGCGGAGAAGCCCGCGCTTTGAGGCCTTTCCACCTGGAAGTGACACTTTAAATCTCCCTCGAGTAGCGTCACTATGGTCTAGTTCATCAAGACCACTTCCGCTCCCCCACCAGTCAGCGTCCTGAAAGAGCGCTCCCCTCACGATATGCAAGGGGCATGCGGTGGGAGTTTAAGTTTACCGGTGAATCGAATGCCCCGGGTGCACGGAGGGCGCCACAACAGCGGATTGCTGGGGAGCGGAACCTTGTACGGGTGGAACTCTAGGGAGTTGCATCCACTTTACTACGCCGCTCCAAACATTCTAACTGGGCATGTGTCCTTCCACAATTGAGAGACTAAAATGAGGTGGACGCAGCCCTGGGGCCGACCTCTCCGACTGCGTTTTGCGAGGTGACAAAGACGCTCGTCTGCGACACACCTTGGAAATGGCCGATCTTGGCACCGAGTTTCAGTCTGCACCTTCTAATGTCAGGCGCATTTTCGATACGAAAGGCATTGAAAAGGGCACGAGGAGTTGCCGGCTCTTGATGCAATGGTTGAACCTCCGTGTTTGATGGTGGCATGAATTTGTCGAGTTGAAGAAAGATTTGAAAGCCAGCTGCCGCAAACAATGAAGTGGTTAGCCCCTCTTTTTCCTCCTCCTCTAACCCAAGACTGATTAGTTACCATTTTACGACCGCAGACGCAGGAGGAGGAGGAGCGGGAAGGGATGAATGTATTTTTTGACGCATGCATTAGAAACGACCCAGTCGGTTCAAATGACTCGACTCCCAAACGCCTCATTGCGTTCAGAATCTACCTGACTGTTGAGAAGTAGGGGATCTGCGGCGCTTACCCCTGATGCGATAACGAGGTGGACGGGCTGGGCATTTCACTCAAGATGAAGGACTGAATAATTCACCGAGAGCAGTGATAAATGGAGTTCTCTTCGAGGAGATGTGTGGTGCAAAACTCACTCTACCACCAGACCCATATTTTTTTCAACCACCAGGTCTGATAACCTTTAGCAGGCGAGTGCCTCAATCCATCATTACCTTTCACACACGCACACACACACAGCCGGGCGCGCGCAGCCATACACGCACGGCAGATGCGGTCGTTCGGTGCCCGCCGTCCTCCCCGTCCTCCGTCCGTCCGTCCGTCCGTCCCCCCGCCCGCCCGCCCGCCTACCCGCGAGTGTGTGTGTGTGTGAACGAACGAACGGACGGACGGACGGACGGACGGACGGACGGCCGCCAACTGACACGGCAATAATCCGATGGCGGCTGCACAGTCTGTTTTTATTGCAGCTTCAAATTTAGCGTGTGAACGTGTCCGACCCCCCGCCTCACTAAACCATACACAAGGACGAGCAAGCATTAATCATTGCTGTGTTGCCCTGGTCCACTGCAACTGGAGTGGGGAGGCGTAGGGAGCAGGCGATGGGATGAGATGACATGGAGTGGGTTGGAGTGGGAGGCAGGGGAGGGGAGGGGAGGCGAGGGGAGGCGAGGCGAGGCGACGGGGGTGAAGTGGGTCGGTGAGTGGGTGTCAGGGTTCTCGAGCGAAAGATCAGCTTGTCCAACTACCATTCTGGGGTCAACGTTAAAGTTGCCACTTGCTCAGTGGTAAAAGACGACTCCAGCGATCACTGGACCCGCTTACCTCATGAAAATATGAATTTGCTCGTTTTTATATTCCTCCTAAGGTGATCAGTGTAATAACATCCGAGGCAGTTAATGACACGAGACGCGGCTCCTTTTAAGTAGATTTGACAACTTGCCCATTCAAGCTTGAAAGTATCTCACAAATTTCCTTAGTGAATAGTCGACGACGTTGGATTAAATCTCAGAGTCCTTACAACCAGTTCCCCCCCCCCCTCTCCCAAAAAAAAATTTATGATGAGATAAAGAGGAGAATGTCGACACCTCCGGCAACCCTCAATCAACTGCCACTTCTATGTTCTGTGGACGTCCCGTTTTGATTGTTTCCGCCAGTTATTTTGTACAAAAAGGGTAGACCGGACAACTGAGAAATGGCAGACTGGTACAGAGTAGTCAGTAATGAAATCAGAGACTTTCTCTCGAAATCGTCCAAGCCAGAAACTGTGGGCGCCTCACGTCTATCCACCAGCCACTTGAGGCGCCAAAGCGGTAGTTGCAAGTGGCCTCAGAGAGTGACAAAAGCCACAATTCCAACTCACTCATAAGCCGTCTTGTCCAAAGCAACAATTCCTCTCCTCCAACCCGCCTAGTAGAGGTGTCCAGATGAACGAGACGACGTTTCCCTTTAGTGAGAGGGTGAAATATAGACAATCCTCGCCTCCCAGCCACGGACTGACTAGTGCGGCTCGAATGTGAAAGATAAAGTCGAGTTGCTGTGTGGTTCCCTTTGAGAGCAGACTCAAAGCTCGTGAGGGTTGTGGTGATTTACAGCATGTGTCGGTCCATTTATTAGCCGCGCTGTTAGGGGACACACCCAGTGATGGTTTCTAGGATCCACACATGATCGGGTACATTCGGGCTCTAATTAAATCCTCCCAAATGCATATTTATACGACACTTAACTCTCATTGCAAGTGCGCAGCAGAACGTGTTTATCCAAGAATGGGAATAATTATCTACGACTAAACAGCCTCATAAAACACCTTGCTGCACACGCAACGTGGCATTTGACCCATACTCATTTTGGTGGACATAAATCTGCAATTTATGAGATTTCTGTATGTCCATGGCTTTATCCGTGCGTGCCAAGGCTCTCTGATCGTGTGGGTGCGCACAATCACCCAAAGTGGAGTCAGAATTTTATGATCATCTTCCCGTCTCCGCCCCACCCTCCACGTCTCCCCTTCGCTCGAATCGAGCGCGCGCCGACGCGCACACGAAGCGCGAACGCCCATTCAAATGCACTGAACCAATCAGGCGCCTGAACGGTGTTCAACAGCGCGAAAATGAAGCGGCGGGTGCGGAAGAACTTCCAGCGGGTTCGTGCGTAAACGTGTGTGTGTGTGTGTGTGTGTGTGTGTGTCTGTCAGCTAATTTATGTTCGTCGTCGCGCAACGCGCTAGATAGCGTAGAGGGTGCGAGAGTGGATGGAAGGGGGCCGGCCAGGGGGGCGGCCACGGGCCAAGGGAGCGGGGGCAGGGGGTGGAGGGCAGAGCAATGCGTCGGCGACCGATCGCGATTATGACTTCTACGACGACTATGGGTGACTATTGTTGATGGTAATCATTACTGTGTGGCCAGCGTGAAACAGAGGAGGCAGACAAGCCCTGGGACCCAGACGTCATAAATTCCCTGTGCTTTCGGGCGCTATTATCGAAAGGTGGTACTCGTTTTATGAGTCTGGCGGGAAAGATCGTGAGAATAAGTTGGACTAAGTCATAAGTTAAAAATCCGCCTATGATACAGTCCCTGGTGCTCGATGGTAAAGAACAGCGCCCCGCTCTCAGACTCTGCTGACACACTCGTCCCACTGCCTATTTCCCGCCTAAAGTGAATAAAAAAGGCTCTTTTTATAAGGAATAAACTTAGATCTTACAGTTTTCCCTCGTCTGGTCTAAAGTACAAAAGTATTTCGCAATGCAGTCACCCCCAATTCTGGCGATTTTTGATTGACCAGGATGCCAACCGCCTGCAGCAGGGGATGTAAAACTTAGCGATGGTTATCCACTCCAGCAATGCATAAAACGCCTCAGCTCTCAATACTGACTGGTGAAGGAGTTCGCAAATGCAGAAGCAATGATGCATTACGGCCATGAACACTCCACTGACGCATCGAAGAAGCGCTGAAAGTCGTTTGGATGAGTTACAAACAAGGGAGAGAAAGATACTCTGCCAGTTATCTGATGCAGCAATAAATGGACTTTATTGTGACTCCATCACTAGCCTGTTTCTAACCCAGAAAGGCCCGTATGAATGTCGTTTGCCTCAGCGAGGGCGATGAAGGCTTTGAGGAGGAGATATTACAGAACCACCATGTGAAATGGCGTATTCCGAGCTGAATCGAAGAGTTCATTTCCACTATTACATTGTTGACGTCGTCACTTCAAAAAGGTCAAGGCGTTGTCAATCAGTTAGGTCGGAAGCTTTGGTGTTGATGTCCTCTACTCGTTGACCTCCTCTCTTTACTACAGCAGTTAAGACGGCCTCACTTGTTTGTCTATAAACTACTTCCAAATGTCCCATCACCTCCAAAATGTAACATCACCCCCCTCTGAGGCAGTGTGTTTTGGCCCGAAACCGAACGCCAGATCACATTCACTCATGTTTCGACAGAGTCAAGTGAAATGCTGTTTCAAAAACCGCCTAATAAGGGCAATTTAACATTCACTTGTCCGCCTTACTCCAATGGAAGTGGGGAAAGAAAATCCTCTGGGCGCTCCTCTTTCCCCCACAAGTTTTCCTTGACGCTTTTATGGACGTCTTCGGCAAGAAGGTTGAGTCCACTGATTGACTGATTTTTGGGGTTTTGGTGATTTTCCGTGCTCATGGGAGCTCTAAGTTTGCCATCATTTGGTTAGCCGAAGAGCTCGAAGGCCGCCTTTGTGCCAAGCTCTGATTCATGCTGCACTACTCGCCAGACTGGGACTTGGCTTTTTTTTCGGGGAGGAGGGGGAACACCGTTGCTGACTGTCGCTTCTGCACACGAAGACTTTCGGTGTATCGCCACACCGATTGAAGTTAAGACAGTAAGAAGGAGTGGACGAGCGTCGGTGAGGCTTCAGCGCATTTGAACAGGCTACACTTGGGTCAGTGACTTTGATGTCGATAGCTTGCCACAATGGGGCACGCGTGGGAATTAGTCAGACTTGCGTCCACCCCTCTGCTCCCCCCTCTGCTCCCTCCTCCCTCCTCCCGCTCTCACTCTCCCTCCCCTGGCCCCTGGTCCCTCGTCCGGCCGCCAGCCCTCCCGCCCGCCTGCCAGCTGGTTTTGCCGGCCGGTTTGGTCAAGCGGCCGGCCGGTGTGTCCCTTTGAAGTGTGCGCACGCCCTGAACGTGGGGCCCGCGCGTCCTGCGATTAGGCGGTCCATTTGGCCATGGCTGTGTTTGTGTGTGCGGCGTGATTCACATCATCATCTCCACAGGCCACGCCGTCGCGATGAGGCAGGATGATGGGGCTTTGAAAAGTGGGAGCAAAAATGTCCTCCGAATCTGCAACAATCACGGTGACTCCCATTTCGACGTAACATAGAGGTTGCGCAACTCCTCGAGTCCGCCCTTCTCGGGCACAGCCTTGAGGATGTCCAAGATGTGCACACACACACACACACACCCCACTCGGATTTGCCTTTTCGTCCCCAGTAGGCGAGATGTTTTGTTTGCAATTGTACCTCACCACATAAACACGGACCGCATCCTCCCGCCTTCGGCCGAGGTTTCCAATAACACGACCGGCTGGCCCCAGTGGAACAGGTGTCCGATTTGAAGTTCACCGCGGTTTGCATACAGCCGGTAGTGATTTTAATTTGCTTTGCGGGAGATTCGCTCGTTTTTATCCCATTTATGGCCCTTAAACATTTCCCTTCCTGCTTTGTCCCTAACGCATAAACTACTTGTTAAAGTGATTTGCACACTGACTGGATTTTTTTCGTGGTAGTTGCAGAAATGTGGCGAAGCTTGTCACTTATAACTGCTTCCATATCTCACAAAAGCGTTCACAGGCCACAAAAACACCACAGAATGTAAGTTAAAGGGGGAAATTTACGAAAGTGGAAAAGGGGTATCGTGAGAATGATGGTAATAACGAAAAGAAGAAGGAAAATAAATATAATCAGACGTAATAGGGAGGAATGAAGGCCCACAAATCTCGCAACAGATTTTCGTGAGACCCGCGAACCGATTAGGGCCCTGGCACAAGGAAGTGCAATACACGGGCCGCACAAATCTTCCCCTCTTCGCCTCATTTCTCGACTCCACCAGCCCTTTTTCACGGGGCGGCAGGTCGCACCTGGCTGAGGCATGCAAATTTATGCACCAATTGTCTTTTCTGGCAAACGACAAACACACTGTCCATGCCTAATTCAGTCATCGGTGAAGTCAGCATAAAAATAGAAGGTGTGGGAAGCGGTGGGATGAATTCCCCCCCCCCCCCTCCATCCTCTCCAACGCATTGACCAAAGGGTCACATGGAGGCGGAGATTGACGTGCTCCAACGATCCAAATTCCTCCATTTTTCACACGTGGCCGAAAATTAGTCGGAGTCGCCTCAGTAAAGTTGTCTTCTGCCTCGTCCCGCTTGCCAGGCCCTTTAAATGGGTCTCGAGACATCGGTCCATGACTGGAATTGCCAGCCTCCATTTAGGAGACGTTGCTTTTGGACGAAGAGGCCTCCACCTCCCCGGCTCAAAGTGAATCGAGGTGGATGGGACCGGTGGCTTAGTTCATGTGCCAGTGGCTTTTCAGGCCGCTGAAGCGCCGGTGTTGGGTTGCATTAGCGCGGATTTCTGCCCAAGTGGGTTGTCAAAGTGAAGAGCGGCTTAGAAAGCCAAAAAGTACCCCTGATATTTTAGCAATCTTGAGAAAAACCATTAAATATAGTCAATGTTGGCATTAATCAGGTCTTGGCAATTTATCACGGTGATTGGTATAGGCCAACGCATGTTTTGCCGAAAAGGAATTCAGTCGGATCCCTGTTTGACATCCAAACTGTGGGCAGGCAACAATGTGAATCTGGTGCTTGGAGGTGTTTTCCCATAATTTTTCCTCACTTTCACGAATATTCCACTTTATGGTCTAATTTTCCACGGCGTGTCACTTGGCTTGTTCCCCGTCTTTTTCCACTGGGCAATCGAAATGCTCTTCCACGTAGTATTCGGATTTTCTGAGAAGCGAATGATCCACCGGTGCGGGCACTTACGTCTACCGCCTTTGCCCTGATGGAAATGGTCTTGTGGAAGATGTCATTTCTTCGAGGAACTGAGGTTACCCAGCTGAGTGTGTTTGGTTGGTTCCGAGTTGTCCTTCGAAATGCTGTCTGAATGGGCTCAACTGCGCCGAATGTATGTCAGGCACCTCGGGGAATGCTCATGCAAAAGAACCGTCGAGCAAATGGAAACCGAGTGAAAAACACTTTTGCCACATCGAGTGCCAACAGACTGGGAGCTGTGGCAAGTCAGGGTCCCCGGGGAGAGGGCGACCTCGAATAAATTGGGAGGAGATGTCAGTACTGTTAACTCGACCTCTAGACGATGTTAGTCTCCACGGCGTCGTCCACTCGTCGAATCTCTCCCAGCAAATTGTTCAGGTGGTAGTCCTTAATTCCTACCGCCTCGGTTTGGGGTTCTCCCAGGCAGAATATGCTCCCCCCTTTCACACGCTCCTTGGTGAAGTTGGAAGGGGAAGTTCTCTCCGAAGTGCCTTTCCGCTTACTGGATATTTGCATGGTACACACAAGAGTCCACTGAGCAGCTCTGCCAAACCGCCTTGGGCACTCGGCCAGCTCACATTTAGAGGCCTTCGAGATCCACCAACTTCTTTTCGATGAGACAAATGATGCTTTAATCCTCCTGAGACTCTCCCCATGGCGACGTTTTACCACGAGTGCTTTGCTCTAACAATGCCAGTTTCGTGCCATTTGCGACCGGCATGCCTTTCGAGTTTGAAATTGGGCAAATGAGTGCAGGAGAAGGGCAAAGAGTTTGTTTTATGGCGGCCCATTCCGCGCTAGAAAGCCGTGTGAGGACATGAAAACGCAAACTGGTGTAGTTTTAACGCATCCGCATTGCCATTGTAGCGGCATTTACCACTTGAGAAAAAGCTCCGACTACCCACGGGACAGCACGGCGGCGGCCTTCACGACACGCGAGTGCGAGATCGCGCGCTACCACCTGGGCTTCCGACCACGACAGGCGCGGTTCTGCAACCACCCGCGCCTCGGCTACGCCATGCTGCCGGTGCTGCGCGCGGCCCGCGCCGTCGGCTTCCACTGTCCCGACACCTTCTCCGACAGGCGGTGGAATTGCTCCTCCGTGGAGGCTCTGCCGCGAATGTCGGCCGAACTCAAACGAGGTATTTGAAATAAAGCATGCGGTACATTCGTGCTTTGCGTGGCTCTCAGCCCTGACCACTTTAGTCGACTGACTAGACGGAAGCTCGGTAGTGGGGAGATGGAAACCACCCAGTGGACGCTGGGAACCAGTTGGAGAAGGGATTATGTGATCAGCACACGAGGGACTGGAGTAAAAGTGCCTCCACAAAATACTTTTTTCCTTCCCACGTGAAGTCGTGCCACAGATCATAGGGGAACAGAAATGAGGAGCGAAGCGGTCAGCACTATTCGAGGAGGCATTTGGACGTCCGTTGGGGGTAGAGACAAGGCGTTGGGCATGGAGCGCCCGAAGGACGGTCGAAACGGCTGCGTTAGTGGCGGGGAAGAGTGTTAGTTGGCATAATCTGAGGTGATCATGGGCACCCGGTCATAAATAATGACCGCTATGGAATTCAAAAGTATGGTTATTTATCAATCATAATTTGTGGTAGGAGCCGCGGTGCCAGATGCCAGCAGTTTGACTTGCATTCACACGATGCACGTTGGCGTTGCATTTAAAAGCGACTCCAGCCTCCATTAGCACAAACATTTTACGCCAACATGGGCAAATGGGTGAGCGAAGAGTGCGACGTGGTTTAATGCATTCCAGCGTTAACCAAATTATCACTTCACCAAAGTCCGCCAAATGCCACCGAGTTGAGGTGTTACCCCCGAGCCTGGGGTTGACCGTGCTGGGCAAAGTCCCCTACAAGGCGGTGCGTGGCGAATGCCTCCTTCTGCCATTCTCAGCGGACCGAATTCACCGCGCCGGCGACTCCTTCACGCCTTGACATCACCCACCATATAAACACCACTACTAGCGTTTAAAAGTATGAGTTAGCGTTAAGTAGAAGGGTTAAAACTTCAACCAGAGGCGTCCAAGCAGTTGGCGGATCGAGCAACCGAGGGGGAAGAAGGAGCGAGTCCCGGCTTGGTCATTAGAGGCGTCAAAAGTGCAAGTAAAAGTGAATGCGGTCAGAGTGATAACTTGAAAACCGCCGTAGGTGCGCCGTCTCGTGCCTAGTCGAGGGAGATGCCGAGTGTTGTCTCGCAAGGGAACTGCCCAACATTCGCATAAACGACTTGTCGGTGTACAAAAGAGCCGTAATTCGGGCTTCCGAGTACGAAATTCGCTAGATGGTGGGTTGATGTGGGAAGACTTGCGGCGTGAGAAATTCTAGTGGAGTAGAACTGCCTCCATCCATTGCGCACAGGTACAAGGGAACAGGCGATTGTGCATGCCTACGCAGCGGCGGCACTCATCTTCGAAATTGGGCGCTACTGCGCCCTGAACAAGATTCGCTACTGCTCCTGCGGCATGACCGGCGGCACGGAGATGATTATCAGTCCGGAGGGAGGGCAGATGTCGCGCTTCCCTCCGGGTTTCCTGCCCTCCCAACGCCGGGTGCGTCGCCAACTGGATATGGCCAAATTCCGCAAGATCAGCGACGCCATCTCCTTCCAACCAGAAGCCTCCCACCAGCATCAACAACAAGTGCAGCAACTGATGCAGACGCAGGTGCAGAACACGCACTACTGGAGTGGGTGTCCGGACAACGTGGACACGGCGCGGAGCTACGTGGCGCAGTTTTTGGGCTTTGACGAGAGACACCTCCTCATGGTGGGCTACCACCCGCGCAGTCAGTCCTCCGTTCCCTATACCACTTCCACTTCTGCCTCTTCCTCCTCCGCAGCCGCTGCTGGTTCCTCCGTTTATTCGACACCCTTCAAGAATCCATCGCAAGGCGACGAAGACTCAACCCCCTACGGCTTCTACTCGCCTCCCAGCACCGACTTACCACGTCCCTACTTGAAAAGAAAGACTAGGAATGCTGATGCTGCCGAGGAGAGCGAGGGTCTGCGCAGAAGCTCTAGGCGTGTCAGCAGGAGACGAAAGCAGCCGTCGAAGATGAAGTTGACAAACCAACACAACTACATGGCTGGTGCTTGGGTACGTGTCATTGGGGCTCACCAGTTGCGAAACACCTCCTCGTCTATTCTCAGACCTTGTTTTTGAGTCTGTCGCACTGCTCTTCACGTGGGTTAACTTAAAATGGCCTGGTGCATGAGTTATGCCGTTGTGTTGGAAACTATGCAACGCGCGTTCATGTGTGACTGGATGGCGTACACGTGTTTGGCACTCTTTATTTTACTCACTTCCCGAAAAAGTCTCAGTACTCGTGACCGCTTTTTATTTTATTTTTTTGCCGAGATCAGATGTTAGGTAACGCGATTTAAAGCTGCCTTTCTTGTACGAGGTTAAACTGAATCGTTCGGCAGCTCAACAAGCTTCGAGAGGCATTATCGAGACATTCAGAGACGAGCCCATTAAAGAAAAACTACTCGCTACTGCATTCAAAAATGTTGTTCTGGCAATTTGAGCTTCGTCGACGAGCCTCGAGGAGGACTGGGGTTCACGACGACGAGGAGGAGGAGGAGTCGAGGAGGAAATGAGGACGATGACCGTGAAATCCAATTTACACACAGAAGTACTCGTGTGCTTGGGTCTAAACTAGGAACTGGCCATCCATGCGACTACGGCTGCGTTAAGGCATCTGCATACGACAAATGATGGGGAAAAAAAGGAGAACTCACATGCGCCGTGCAAAGGGACGCAGCTGCAGATGCCCCAGCGACCGCGAGATGAAGTGCGCATCTCTGCCGCTGCCTTCGCAGCACACGATCGCCGCCGTTTTTACACCAAAGCATAACTTGTGATTAAAAGCGGACTTCGTGTGACAATGGAAGAGGGACCGGCAGATGGCCAGATAGGAATACAGCCTCAGGAATTTAAAAAAAGAAACAGAAATTGCGGTTAGCATCATACGGTGGAATGCTCGAGGAGTGATGATCCCCTATTTCTGCCTCTACTACCACCGGACGGAAGCACAACAGCGGCGGAGTCGATTATGAGAAGAAAGTTATGGAGGAAACACGACGCAACAACTTCTCCACTACGAGAATTTTTGCCACAGCTCCACATTCACTGACGGAGTGCCATCTTTTCCATACTTACAAAGTATTTTTAAGGGGCGAAAAATGCAGTAACCGAAATGATTTGACTGGTTTATTAATTCTACAGATAGAGTTAAAAAAAGGCACACAGAAACTTACCAGATCGTTGACAGATAGCAGAAGACTGCTCTTTTTGTTTTTGCACTTGCTCACATTCAAAACCCGTTTCATGGTTTCCAGCCGGCGGACTTGTCTGTTCACCTCGTTTGTTCGAGTTCCACTTGATTTTGACTTTACCAGGGATAAGACGCTTGCGACATGCACCGGAAAAGTGACAATTTGCTTCTCCCCTTCCCCTCCCCCCTCCGAATCACCTGTCGAGGTCTAAGATGAGGTTTTTCATTGCAGGACGACTTGATTGCTCGTTTTAGATGATGATCTCCCTCCAGAAGCAGTCGTGCAAATGTCACGGCGTCAGCGGAAGTTGCACACAGAAAGTCTGCTTCCGGCAACTCCAGCGAATCGACACTGAGCCCATCAAGGCGGCCCTTCGACAGCGCTACTTGGTAGGCCTTTCGCGGCCTCAGGTCGCATTTCCGCGTGCAAGTGGCAAACTGACATCCCGTTGACAAGGGCTGCGAGCCCTTGGGCAGCGAGCAGTTCCGTGGGGTCTTTTCCATCCTCTAAGGCATAAAACTCCCTCGGCGAGCCCATTCTGACGATATTGTTTTCGCCAAATTTAGCCTAATAAGCCCATAAGAGTGCAGCTTAGTGAGGTGGGTTTGGTGGGTGGAGGATGCCCTCGAAAAAGGCGAAGTTCACCATTAGAGACTGCGCAAATTAAGTTGTGGAAATGACGAGATTACCTCGCGGGATGAAACGTGGGTGATAAAAGCCACGTGATTTGCCACCACAAGCTGCCAAGTGGTTAGAACTTTTGCCATTTGTCACTCGATCAGCCATTTGACTCTTTGTTGGCCCAGGTCTAGGCAGAGGCTAAGCCTTGACGCAACGAGTATTTCCCCTCTAGACGGCGAAAATGGTGTCAGGCATCACAGACGGACGTCTCATGGCCTCGGTCTTCAAGGAATCAGACTTTGTCGATGAGTATGTCCAACTGGAGGATCTTGTTTTCACCCAGCACTCGCCGGACTACTGCGAGCCTGATCCTCAACGTGGGTCCCTGGGCACCCAGGGAAGGTGCGTGCTCCTCCCACTTCATTTCTTCCCCATTAGACGAGGAATGCGTAAGTGGCACGCCTTTTGCGCTACGAGGCAGCATAGCTGAGGAGAAAAGTCCTCCTGTCCGCTTCATGTAGTCGACTACCGCGGCTACGAGGGGACTTTTCGGTTAAGGATGCTGTGAGGCCCCCAGCCAGAGGACAGCACCGACGCGGGGTGGGGAAAGAGGCGCGCCGGTCTGCCGTCCGCGCCATTCTGCTCTTCAAAGCACAATAGGCGAGAAGCGTAGTATCCACATTTAATTGGAACTGGCGCTCAGTGTCCCACTTTTCCCCACTGGGAACGCTTGCCGACGATGCGGACAAGCTTCGCCCGGTTAGAAACAACCGAATGACGATGTCGCATATGCTGGCCCTCGCCATTCATCACAGGCGTGCGGAGGTGATTGGCGAGACCAGACCATGAGAATTTCGCAGGGCAGAGACCTCGGGCGGTTGGCCCGCAATTCCCCGCGGGGTGGTCGGGCAGGACCGAGTCGAGCCCACCGACTCCTACGGTTGCCACGGGGAGGCGCCCTGGTCTGTGACTATGACTTGGAGTCATTGCGAGTCACAGTTACGCCACTTTCCACCATCTTCCGACATCCCTCAGCCCGCAGTTTTAATCTGGGCAAATAGGCTGATGGGGCTAGTCGCATCCTAAGCTCACCAAGACCATATTTGAAGTCTTCTCCGGTGGTGTCAATTTGACCAGACCTCGTCCCCGCCCCGGAGGCTCTGACGGCTTAAGGGTGCAGTGAACGAGCCGTTCACTGGGGGAAGGGAAGCGCTGAAGAGTGTGTGTGTGTCTTGTAGACAATGCAGTCTGAACACCACCGGCGACGGGAGTTGCATGAACATGTGCTGCGGACGAGGCCACCGGAGCACGACGCATCAGATCTACGAGAAGTGCAACTGCATCATGCAGCCCAACTTTAAGGTGCATTGCCAAACGTGCATTCGCAACGAGGTGCGACACACGTGCCTTTGAGTGCCGTCACCTCCACAGAATCCTCCACACTTTCGAAAGAACAAAAAAAACGTATAAGAAACAAAAGCCTCTCCTCCACACATAAGTCATTCTCGTCCTCCCTTTGTTCCACTCACACATCCACACACGCACGCAGACACACACGCACAAACACCGACCTCCTCTATGTAAATATCTCCTCCGTCACTCCCCACTGACCGACCGACCGACCAGACTGTTAGTTTGCCACGAGACACATGCATTTCACCAACTTGATTCTCACAACTATTCTATTTGCCACGTCCACTCGATTCGCCCACAGTCTCCCATTAATATTATAGTAAAATATTTCCTTTTTTGACATATTTGCCGGGTTGTTTTCGCCCTGTCCTCAGAGAGGGAGAGAGAGAGAGAGAGAGAGAGAGAGAGCCTCTGGTATCCTGGGCGACGACGGACAGGTGGGTTTCAGAACACTCCTATCCATTGCAGTCTTCGTCTATAAAATGGATTTGCACGAAAACCACAGGAGGCAAATAAATTGTTGGTGTGCATTGAGGACGACTTTGCCACGGAGGCGAGGAGACAGCAGAGCCACTCTTCAAGCGGAATGGCAATCATGTAATGACTGGTCGCATACCATCCGCGGAAGCGCCTTTTTTGTCAACACGCGCATCCGGTCAAAGTGGTAGCTAAAAACGGGTAAAGTGGAGCATTTCGGTGGTTCACAGAAGGTTCTACCAAGTGCTCGGTGGTGCTGTGGAGAGGCTCTACGCCCACTCCGCGTGTATCACGAGAGAGGAAGCAGGCGATGGGTGAGTCCCTCCGAAATACTTTCGCGAAAGTGTGAGGACAGCATGAGACCCACGTTGTCTTTGATCGAGACACAAAGGCTGTTTGATACACAAGTTGGTGTAAACGCGAAAAAGAATACGAAAAACTGCATGGGAAAGGTCGGCGGTCAGCGAATACGAAGACCTCCTTCATAGGTGGTGGATGAAGTGTAACGGGTTGTAGACTTTTCAACGGATTACGGGGTCGCCGGAGAGGACAAAGTGACTAACCTCATAGCCCGGCGGTTTTACTATAACAGATTAGAAGCAAATCTGGGTTCAGTGGACCGATTAATGGGTCGGAAAGGGTATTGAAAAGATACTACAGACGGAGCACTGATCTGTGGAGAGAGCGAATATTCTTCAAAGACTCAGCGCCATCATCCCATACCCGCAGCCCATTAATCATGGGGAAGAACTGTCCTGTGGAAAAAAAGCTGTGGATTTGTTCAGACGAGGCACACCAGTGTTGCCTTTTTGTGTGTCCTTGGCAGGACTGCTGAAATCGCCTGACCAATTTTCACAAACCTCCGGTTGTTCACAGACCACAAGCGGGCCCACCCATGTGGAACACCTGCCGCCCTCAGGCCGAAACGCAACATTGGAGGCGGATCACATACGTCCAGACAGCCGTAGTTTCGTCAAATTTAAGGATTTAAACCTTCTTCAGGCAGAGTTTGGTAAAATTAAGGTAGGGAAATGGTGAGGGGGTGCGGCCATAGCGTAAAAATTTATTTCAATCACTTGTTTCTACTTAAGCAATGTGTAGTCAGTCCGCACAGGGGGGGGGTAAAAGTTAATGCGTTTGTACATTTTTCGCCCACGGATACGCTCGAAGGCTTGTGACGCTTGCCTCGAGTTGCCACTCAAACGCCTTTCTCCTAATCACGGCTAAAGTTGGCGATGTTGACTAACCGACTTCTAACTGTAACTTGACAGGTGCCTTCGCAACGACTTTGTTGCTTCCCCACGAGCATTCGCCAGCCATTTCCCACTGACAATTGGCGCAATTAGCGAAGCATTTGTCTGGTTCACAAAGTGTTGTCAGTTCCCCCTTTACCCCCAAATTTTTCTTCATCTTGGGATTGGAATGAAGACAAGCCTTTTAGATGACTTTTGGCTTGGGCGAGCCCTCCTAACGTGTGGTAGAAGCAATAAAAATTGTCTTTGTTCGTCTATTCCATGACGATGCTGTTTGTTACGTACTACTAAGTGCGATTGGTGTCAAAATGTTCACCACCATGGCCATGATTGAATCAATGAGAGAGGCAGTATTCCCAAGGCGTAGAATTCGGACTCGGTCGGGGGAAGGGGCGTTGGCTACAACAACAACAATATTGTTCCTCATGTACCGTAAAAATATCACACTACTAATAACATATTCAGTACGAAAGTGATTTGCGACGTTAACACGAAGTCCTTTGGCCCCTGTCAAATTTGTCCATAGGCCTCCTTTGTCCCACAATACCCTCCTAGCGTTTATTTATAATACCAGCCCACACCTTTATACAATCTTAAACGATTGCTGTTATCGACAACCAAATAAACATACTTTACCATCGGCAAAAAAAACTTAAGCGGTTTCTTTGGAAGAAGAATGTTTAGGATCACTTTGGAGGTGGAAGCGATCGGACAAAATCTACTCATTTTTTAGCACTTAGACGACTTACTTCAGAGACCGACTAACCTCCCCTTAAGTAATCGTGATAAAGACAACTGATCTGACGTACGAGGACCTTGCGCTATGACGGAGGCCCTAGATTGCTTGCTTTCGAACTCTTATGACAGTGAACACAAGCGGCTTTTGAGTTAAACTGGATTGCAGAGCTGCACTCATAATTTATCCTAATTTTAATCAATCCACATCCCAATTATGAAGGTGAAATGAGGATTTCGATTCACTTTCCGAAAACGACATCGAAATACTCAATTTGTGGAAAAATTTTGTGGGAAGAATCATCTCTCAATTCCGATACCTTGAGAAGTATAGTAGAAATTGAAATAGCTGTTCCACGAAATTTGAGTTTACAATGTTGGCCCAGTGGTTCCCTTGCCGATTATAAGGACATCTCAGACATAAAGTGGGAGGGCATCATCACTCAGTTCAACGAAAATCCGTCTTCTCGTCTATCAAACTTTTGTCCAAGAAATAAGTGTACTTCAGTCGGCTGGACTCAAGGGAAGTGTGCTGTCTTTTGTAGGTTTTGCGCAGTCGTGAATCTTGGAGGCCCCAGCACAAACGAAGGGTTTGCGAATCGTTCACAACACAATCGCATCTTAATTTCTCCCTCTAAAACGGAACCTAGGCCACAAGAGGCGGGAGAGGATGAGGCGTTAGGTTGGTGGCTTCACGAGGCCACTTTATAGCTCCCTCTTAGTATGAATGAGAATTCTTGCAGAATGTAGCTAGCCCCGAGGCTGACCTTTACCGAGTGAATTTCGACCGGTGCACCCATCTGAATGCATCGGTTAAAGTATCACTACTACATTCGCGAATCTCCTTCCGACGCGAGAGGGGTGTCGGAGCAGAGCCGTGAATATCTATCAAGTGATTTCCCCTCCTGGAGAGCTAAGTTGGCTTGCTACTGCAAACGAGACATCAAATGGAGTGCAGGAAGGTGCCATGTTGTGACGAGGATGGAGACGACGAACCCGTCGGTGACTCACGTGACGTGACCGACTTCGACGTCGGTCAGTCGTAAAAACAGCCACTCAGATGTGTTATAGACGCCGCAACAACTCATCTTCCTCGTAACTCTTTTTCTTTTTACCTTCTACCCCAGAAGCCCTGTCACTGAACGCAGAGCTGGGCGTGTGCACTGTTTGAGGACCCAAGTCGGGAAGAGTAGAAGAGAAATAATGTTTAGCGTGACTCGAGGACTTGACAATCAAAAGAGGTGGACTGTGTTGCAGAGAGCAAATACCACATACGGCAGTGTCAGTGCTGGATTAAGAAACACGGCAACAGAGACAGGACGGTCACTTGAGGAAGCGGCACACAACACTTTAGAGCGAGCGAGCCCGAGGGCCCAAAAACACACGCGCACCAAACAGTTGGAGAGAGTTAAGTGGTGGAAGTTTGGAGCGGAGTGGTGGATTAAAGGTGGACAGATTGCACGTGGACGCACACGAGACAGAGAGATCAAGGACGGAAACAAGAAAGTAGGAACGACACACACTTTAACACACCCACACACACACACACACACACACGGACAAAAACGCGTCTCCTTCCTCCTTCTCCTCCTCCTCCTCCACCTCCCCCTCTTCCCCCTTCTCTCTCTCCTCACTTGGTGCGCGTGCGTGTGTGTTGGCCTCGCTCGAGATTTACTCGTCTAAAATAGATTAACAAAGGGCGAATTCATCATTTTTTTGCTCTGTTTAAGCATCTTCCGTGTTCATTCGTTCGTTTGTGCAAATTAAAATGTCACAATTTACACAGTAAGTAGAAAATGAGGCTTGGGAGAGGAGAGAAGATCTGTATGTACACGACATTAAGTGTCGACATGATGACTGGGAACCGATGTGGCAGTGTGCATTCTCGTCTGCAAATGTGGTGCCGGTGATGCGATGGAAGATTTTAACGAGGCGGAGAAAGTTTGTCCCGACTCCGGCGGACCGAGCTTTCGCACATCAATTATGGTGTCCGAGTCTGCCACCGTCTCCTCTTCGTCATCATCGTCCTCGACGTCCCTCTCAAGTGCCGAGTCTACGCCATGAGCCTGGTCCTGTCTGAGGGGCTGGAAGCCGTCATAGCGCTTCCACTTGCTCCTACGATGCCCCGGTCTGCGTTGCAGGCGGGCGGTCGGCCAGGCCCAGGGCTGGCTCCTCCGACTGCCAATGAGGACCAGGGCTATGATGGCCACCACGGCGCAGAGGGTAACAAGGCTCCCGGTGACCAGCATCTTCTGCTTCAGGCTCCGGTATGTCGGGCTATTGCCGAAGGCGGCTGTCTCCCCACCACCGCTCTTTATCGTCTTCACAACCCCGCCGCCCGCTTTGTCTACTCGACGGATAAAAATGGTGCAATTATCTTAGTCTCAACTTCAACACTTCGTCGACCGCGTATTCCACTTCTATTCCATATTATTAGTGACTAATGTCAACTCATTGCGTCTTACTAAAAAAAAAACCTTTATTATTCTTCCATTTCCTTCAACATTTGTCTCGAGAAACATCGGCTTTCGCATGCCAACTGGGTGCGGGTCCCACTTTCTTACGTTGACTCGGTGCAATAAAATGAGTGCGTGGAAGAGGAAAGACCACGAGTGTAGCAGCGTGACCTCCCGCCTCTTTGAGTGTAGAGCTGCACCGCACCCAATACCAGCATTAGAGAGTGCTTTGGAGAATTTCTACGACTTCTTCCCGAGTGGTATTACTACTTTGTAGAGAAAATTGTGGTAGGAGAAAAGAAAGTGGTGTAGACCAAATGCGAAACCCTCGGCGGGAGCCGGACTCGTAGCGACTTGCGGAGAAGTCTTCACAATGAAACAAAAAATCGCCCTCAGCCAGCACACTAGGAAAGACAGGAGGAGCACAAGTGGTTTGATCAGCACTTCCCAATCCGCGTTTTACAGCGGTGACCGGCAACACTTGGTGCAAAACTGCCATTAAGGCACAAAATGACTTGACAGATGACTGACATTTACGGTCTCAAGAGACAGCGTTCCGAGTGCCGAGGGCAAATTCCTCATCTGGTCTCACTGTTGAGTGTGTGTGTGTGTGTGTGCGTCTGCAGATGCAGATAGAAGCTGGAGAATTAACGGAGTATTTCAATTTTCCTCCGTATTTCCTCGGATGTGGTGGCTGAGAGGGAGAAGAGCGGAAAGAGCTCAGAGGAAGGGAGCCGAGACGCTCGGATCGTGCTCCTTTCTGCAGTGGATTAGAAATGACTTTAGTAAAAACCCTTTCGCATGTCGGTCAACTTATCGACAGTTTGCTTGGAACACAAAGGCTTTCAGACAAGAATATGAATAAAAAAAACCTCGGCAATTTAGAGCCTCTTGGAGTGCCGGTCGTCCAAAAAACCGCACTACCCGCGTGAACTCGGCGCCACAACACCGCATGACATGGCAACATTCCGGCGATCGCCTAGCAGTATAACTTGCGTTGTTCCCAACGACACAAGCGATTTCTGCCGCATTACCCTGCCGCCTAAACAGTCAACGTTCACTTCATCGCAGGACCTTCAGAGTAAGTGATTAAATACGCGAATGGCTGAAAAATGCTGCACTCTACCGAGTCAATCTCAAAACTGCCGATCGGATGATTGATGTCGTGTGCACAAGAGATGCAAGTTTCCTGTCAGCGTGGGGAAATAATAGTTGTTGACTAACCTGAGTTGACGATGTCGATTTTGGTCAGGTACGGGAACCTCAGTTGGGCCACGAAGAGCATCGACCCGTCCGCACTGACCTCGACGTCGTGGGGACTCTGCAGACCCACCTCGAGGAGGTGAGCGCGATCGTTTATCGCCCTGTAAACAGTCTGATTGGCCCTCGTCGAGTTTGTCGCCAGAAGAGGACGGAAGGCGAAGGCACTGTTGCCAACGCCTTCCGCATAGTCCTCGTCCTCCTCTCCCACTCCCAGTATCGCCTGAAGACGCGACATCGTACTCGGGGTGTCGTTCACGGGTCCAGTGACACCGAAGAGCAGTCTTGAGAGGCAAAAAATATCATCGTGTTGGATTTGTTTACTGAATGCATGGGTTTCCCCGAGTGCCGTCGCTCTCTCGCCGGCGCTTCGGAAAGTGCGCACCCAATTGCGTGCTTTACTAGAAAGGAGGGTTTGCAGCAACCGAGGCAATGAAGGCCCCTGGAGATCAGACAAGAGCGGAGCACATTTCTGCGTCGCCAGGTCAGAAGACCAACTTTCAAAGGGAACAGTCGGAAATGTGACCTTTTAAACTATTGCTTGGTACTTGCAACAGGGAGAAGTAAGACAAAGTCAACTGAAAAGCCTCCACTCACAATCCTCGCTTAAACTGTCGCTATTTTTGTCATCACCAGCGCGGAATTTGCACCAACCCCATGTTTTGTGGCTGCGCGAGTAGAAAAAGTAGGTCTGGCACGACTGCATTCCTTGCCTCGGAGGCCTTAGGGGAAACACTTTATCGTGGCGGCAGATCCAGGCAGACGAGTGAAACTGTGATGTGGAAGGCGGGGGAGACGGTTTATAAGTGATTGAGGCCTGCGGTAGAAGCTGATTAGCGCACACCGTTTTATGGCAGTGGAGGCATCGTTGAGGCTCAAACTGGCACAACTTGGGTGCTTCCGAAGCCCGATCCGCCGAAGTCTTTAGTGTGTGACTAACGCATCCGTGGCTTGTGTGTCAACGTGAGAGGCGTTAGCAGAAGTCTGTAAAACACCCAACCACATATTTCATAGGCACACAGTCACTTCTCTCCACTTTAACGTGAGCATGTGAGCACAACGAAACGATACCAGGAATTAGCCAATTGGTCGTGACGACGGGTGTGAGAGAAGTCGACTTTCTCCTGATATGCGTCGAGAAAGTGTCAGCCCCAGGTCGAGCAAAAGGACAATCGCTCGAGAAAGTGGACAGAAGTGGACAACCGAGGCAGTCGAGCGATGTGGAATATGGTAGCAGGGTGTAGTGGGACTCGTATGTCTACGAGAGTGAATACAGTCGGAGTGGGCTCCTCCTTGAAGTGCAGCCGACGCAGGCGCCACCCGAGATACGACACCGAAGAGGGGAGGAAGGAGCAGGCCTACAGCATAGCGGAGGTCCATCAAACCCTCTTGGCGTTGCTCGAACTAGTGAAATTGCTACAGAAGTGTAAGCAGGACCCGACGCTGTGGCATCAACCCAATGAATTCAAAAATCGCCAGCACCAGTGGACCCCAAAAACTGCTGCAGTAGTACATGGCCCAACTTGGGAGCTTGGAAATCGCTGATGGCTCAAGGTGGATCAGAATGTCAAATCCGGGGAAAGGGGGCTCAGCAGCGAACCGTAAAGGCCGTCGCGGCACTCGAGGCGCCTGTCAGGAGTGGCCGAATGGGTGCGCGCGCTTGGGCGACGCGGATTTTGGCCCTACGCCACCGTAGAACGGCGAAAAGGCATTTTTCTCAGGGCAGACTCCTTTCCCCTTTCTAACAACACCTTCCTGTTCTACTATGCAAAATCAAGAACTTTTTAAAGTAGTCGGTACGTTCAACCGGGCAATGAGTAGAGGCAGAGAATGAGAATACCTTCAGACGTAAATTCTCTTAAATTCATGTCAAACTACTTAAAGCCAGTGTTTTTTTGCTGTTGTTCTCCCCATGTTTACGCTTTTGAGCCTTAGACACAAAGAAGGGAAGGACTCCAACGTCAGCAAGATTACCAGGGAGACACTTTTACACTCTTTCGACTGATCTTTGCGCAATGGCGGTGCAAACTTTGCCTTTTTAAGCAGACCCCGAAAACCATGGTCATGAGGCTGTTTTCGGTGTACATTGCAATCGTCCAGTGCTATGCAAAAGACAGAGGCGACATGCTCGACGCACCTGTAGATGGGGCTGAAGGAGATGGCGTAGACGGAGGGGGAGAGAACATGGCCGCTGTACTGGGCGATGCGTCGGCCGTGGAGGTCGTAGCAGTCGATTTGTGCGCGCTCGCGATCCGCCACGCAGACCTGCTCGACGCCGCCGGGCGAGGCGGGCACGACGGTGATGCTGTGCGCCACTAGGAAGCCTTTTTCCGAGGCCTCCTCCCCCTCCTGCTCCTGCTCCTGCTCCTCCTTGCTCCTCCTCAGTGCCACCCACACCCCATTCCGCCAGGTAGTCACCGCCGGAGGAGAACTTGACCACCCGCTGGTTGCAGTAGCCGTCCGCCACGAATACCTCACCCTGATGAAAGTGAGGGAGCGCAACTTAACGACAGCAGCCATGGGAAGGCAATCAAGTGGTTCGGATGCACCAGCGCCTCAATTAACTCATATAAAATTCCTAATGGGAAGCGGATTGACAGTTTTCAATCATTTCCTCCTCCGCATTGAAGCAGAAAATAGAGAGTAACCGTTCGGGAAAAAAGATATTCACACGGTGGTTTCTTATAACAGCATCCGCCTCTCCCGCAACCGTCTCATTGCAAGGAGACTCGGGGAGAAGCGTCAAATAGAAGTTGTCTGCCACTTCAATTCTTTCTTTTGGGCGAAAATCACGGAGACTGTGTGAAGCGCGTGAGTGTTTGTGGCTCTCTTCGTCCTCTCCCACCGCCTTCACTACTCGTAGCGTATGTTGAACGCATTTGAGAGGCGAAACGACTTCTCAACAGTGAGACGGTGGCGACAAACGGCTTCAAAAAGGCACAGTGCCGTGGGAGGTGACTACTTTGAAGAGCCCAGGCGCCTCGAGTGGGAAGGGCGTGATGAGATGTTACAAACGAGTGTGCCACACATCTACATTCACATGCACACACACACACACACACACACACACACACACACACACACACACAGCCACGCTCAGAGAGGGGCTGAGGCGAAGGGCTGAGGAGGGGCACAACAAAACTGCGGAATCAACTTAGAAGCGACATTCGTCTTTTCAGTTGTTTTAACATTGACAAAGTGGAATCCCATATAATCTTAGAAGTAATTCGTTGGAAGAAAGAGAAGACGGATTTTCCCCGAAGTTAAGTTGAATTCTTGGGAAAATATCGTAGAAGGTTGTCTGACGAGGCAAAAGTACAGACGCTCAAGAAGGGTTCATTTCCTGGGTGATACTTCGACACCCATTGACTTCATGAAATCCATCAAACAGACTACTTTTTAACTGGGAGAAAAAATGGGAATTAGGGCGAAGATGACGTCGACGTGTGGACAAGCCTAGGAGAGCTTTCCCCTTAGTGCTAAGTCAGTCCACCCAAATAGATGCAGTCGCCCAAACAAGTTTTGTGTGGTGCTTGTAGTCCCTTAAGAGCTTTAGGAGACGGGGAAACACGAGCCCCTTACCGTGCTGGCGACAGCAACATCGGCGGGCTTGCAGAAGGAGTTGCGATCGTCCCCTGCCCGTCCCCTTTTGCCAAGCACCAAGGACGGCTTGGTCCACTCACTCCAATCAAACTTCATGACCTGGTGAAGAGCGAGATCAGTGACCCACAGGGCGGTCGGTTTGCCGGACGCGTCCCGGGCGACGGAGAGACCGTGAGGCAGGATGAGGAGGTCGTCGCCGAATGCGTCCAACAGCTTGCCCGATTGCGCATCCACGTGGAGAATCGGTGAATCCACGAAGGTGGCCTCGGGCTCATTGTACTTCAAGTTATCGTCGAAGGAGTATTCGTTCCAAGGGTTTTCGCCACGACGAAGAACGAAGAGGTGCGTCCTGCCCTCGTCGCCGTCGGCTAGAGCTATTCCAGACACCTAGAAGAGGCAATTGGAGGATTCGGTGTAATAAAGACTCTGGTCCGCGAAGTGTGAGGAGAAACATTTCACGTCCAAATAGGCAGTCATGGGGCAGTGCAGCATTTCGTGTTCCCTGATTCCATCTTGCACCTCAACGCGGAATCTCCAGCCTCATATTCTCAGGGGTACTTTATACACAATAGCAGTGGCAATTGTTACAAAGTCATTTCATCACACAACTCCTAACCATTCTGGTAAGAAGGTGATAGTCAGTTGGGTGGCGATGTGAACAAGACTGGGGGAGGCGGACGTTAAAGACAGTCGTGCTACGAAGGCGGACGTCGGGGTGAATGGTTGCACCTGGAGAAGACTTTTTGCAAGTGACCTCTCGGACCACGTGACACGGCACCACACTTTCGTGGGATGACAATTTGCCGGCAAAATGTGTCGTTTGTGGACTCAGCCGAGAAGGTCAACCGGACTGAGCAGATGGGACAGTCGACCAATTAGGGCTTTTCGTCCGACACGAGGTGGTCGTGGAGGGGTGTGTAAAACTAAGAGGAAGATTAAGACTTTAACTACAACTCCGTGATCTTCTAATGTTCAGTGTGCACTGTATCAATCAGCATTTCTTAAGAATTACGAAAATTTCGTGGAATTGTACAAACACTTCTGATTGGCCTAAACTCGAAAATCTTTTCAATTAGAAGTAGAAAACTTGGTGGAATTCACCGGTCCCCTTAATCAACCCCCGAATAACCTATTTCATTGAGGTTAGATGAAATAAGTGGAGAGTGTTATGCTCATTAAAATGTGATATTCGTCTGTCGAGCCTTCGCCACTTGAGAACATGGGATGGTGAAAAGGACTTCCAGCTAATTCTCGAGGGGATGAGCATAACCCCGTCAACGAGGGCCGGATGCATTTCACTTTTCCTCCTTCATCCATCAACCGATTTGGAAGCTGTCGGAAAAACTGGCGTGAATTCCAAACGCATTGGGAGGTGGGAGCGGATAATACGGGTATCCTTGGGGGGAAAAATGTCATACAAAAGCTCAGATTATTCGAACAACCCGCCACATCATAGCTACCATGTTTCAATAGATATAAAAAGTTTTTTTTGAGGTTATAGACCCATCGAACAGTACGCATGCCAGCTCTTTGAGCGGGCTTAAAATAACCCTCGAGCACATTGAAACCCTCGTTTGGATTACCTCCAGGCTCTTATCACGACTAGTAAAAGAGGTGGAGTTCAATTACTCCTTACAGCGCTTGGACGAACATCTCTGATGGACCAGTGAGGATCCGGGAGGAAATCAATGGAGCGTTGAATGGAGGGTGTCGGCGGTTCTGGAGCCTTCGCCGGAGGTGTATCGCTGACGTACTCCAACGCTTCAGGCGGTGCGTCGTCCCACACTCCGGGCACCATCTCATCAGCACACATTTCAGATTCATCCAAAAGGTTGAAACGCGAACTAAAGGGAGAGAACGGACAGCGGGGACGGTAATGTTGTAGACAGTGGTTTCATGCTAACCACGAGGACTTTGACAGTCAGTTCGCATATTATGGACTGGTTTAGACACTCCAAGTTAAAGCGTCGGACACGTGGGCTAGAAAAGTTTCTTGTGGGCAAAAGTGTCAACACCCGAGACGTGTGGATAAGCACTTGTGCCTACTGCCGACTTGAAACACACGACGAAATGGCCAGAGGACACAAAACCGCAGTAGTCTGTTGAACATCTTACATGAGAATCTTAATATTTTTTAGCAAATAAGGCAACAATTATCGATGCTAATGGCTTCCAGGTTTCAATAACCGAGATGATACGTGGCATGTTCTCGGACGAGTTGGCACAGGAGATGTGAACCATTTGGGGTGAGCACTTTGAGAGGCGCGGAAAGCTTTCCCCTTCGGTCAACGACAAACAGAACAGCCAGCGAAGGCGTTGCAGCCCTTTCACATTTCTAGCATAATTCGCCTTCTCCGTCAAGTATTAACCCTGACTTTTTAAAAGTGACCTCATTTTTTAAAGCAAACACTTCACTCCTTCCCACAATCACACAGGATAGAGGGAGGTAAAAGGGAGATGAGAATTATCGAGTCCTCGTAGATTGGAGGAAATAGGAATTAGTGTAGTAGCTTAAAATAGCACCGGGGATGCCACGTTGGCAAGCGCCCACGCGGCCGTGCTCGCGGCCACGAGAGGGGCCTTCAGCCCCCGCGAGCTGATTGGACGCCGGGGCGGTTGAACTCATGCCTACCTTTCGGCGCATGCGCAGCCTCCACCAATCAGGCAGCGGGTGGGAGGGCAGACGGGAGATCGCCCTCAGGTTATGCTGGAACTAATTGAATTTTGCAATCACGGAGGCAGTAAGGCAATGGGGCTTTAAGGAAGGTGTGGGTTGGGGAGAAGAGCACTTTCAAGATCGGCGTTGCCAATTGGATAGGGCGAGACGAGACCCGAAAATCATGGGCTTAGATTACTGTAAGGTCGGCGGGAATATCAATTCCGAAATTTAATACAAACAGTTTAAATAAAATGATGTCGAGGAATTGCGAAATGATATTACCGACTAGAAGGGGACTCGTAAATATTGCGGTTCGGAAGTATGGTTTCACTGTTTTGCACATGTGAAGGCAAGAAGAAAAAAGCCTTATTGCTTTACGAATAGATTAACTGAGTCTACATTACATTTAGACTATCTAGCAGTCTGAAGATGAAACTGAGGATTGTGGATATCGTCACACCCCTCAGAGTAGTTTCCTTTCGGCCAACATCTACAGATGCCCTCTGAGGCACGATAAATTGTTAATGCAAGGCAATAAAATGGTGAGTTACAAGCGGCGCACTCAACGGCGCAATGAAATATTTCGATAACACACAACATGGCTCTTCAATAGTGGACGCGAGCACTGGACATTGTCAAAAACGTTAATGCTGTAAAACCTTCCTCCCATCCCATCCCATCTCCCCCCCCCCCCTCTTTTTTTCTCTGTTTTCTAAAGTTGGCAGTTGAATTGTGCGTCCTCGGAGTTGGTGACAAGAGTTTCTAGAATTAAATCACGAAGATTACTATTTACTCACCAAGAAGGCAATTTGATAATGAAGGATCTACAACATTATCAAGTGGAAATACGGCCAAAATAACTCTAACAGTTCATATGGATCTTGCTTCGGGTCGAATTTACACGAAGATATGGTTCACCACTGCCACTTTGGTTTGGTTTGATAGAAATCTAATTAAAGTCGCTCATACATGTCCATCATCTCTTTGCAATTAGATGGCATATACTCGTCAACAACTTAAATTAAACAAAGGCTGTCTCCATACTGTGACTCTACAAGTTATAAGTCTCCTAATTATTAAGTGCACAAAGCATATCATAAAGGATTTAAACTTTTTACAGGGGAAATGCTCACATATTCCCTAATTTCCCTACCATTAGTCCCTCACAGGGGTGATTAAAAAAGCTTAGAGACGATTGGAAAAACAAATCACTCGCTGCTATGAAATTTAAGGGAGTAAGGAACTGTCTGAAGTTTGTTGTTATTCAGTAGATCACGTTTAAGCCAACCATACAAGTTATTTCCAGTCTACAATATCATTATACACTAAGACGTCTTCGACTGAAACCGCAAGAATTGATGGCTTAATGATGCCAAACTCCATTCCAGGCAATGGTTGCGGAAGTTATCAGTGAATAACTTACTCCATTGTGTACATCAGGTAGAGGTTACACATCTCGTCAGCATGAGTGGATCCCATCGATGTCGGTGTATCACGATTGGTCGAGTCGTAGACACACCGACCCATTAAAATGTCGCCTTGCTGCAATCGGATTGAATCCGTGCCAGCAGAAAGTTGGGAAGGCTTGTAGAAAGTCTGCGGCCATCGAGCGTTGCCTTTGGCCATCAAATGGTAGCGTCGATCCTGAGGACGGTAGTAATACCCATACACACCCCTGTTTAAGTCATGCGCATGGGTACGAATTGCGATAATACGAATTGGCACATCTGTATGCAGTCTGGAAAGGAAAATAAATGATTCAAGAGGCTTAATAATGGGAAGGTTTTCAGAGATACTCAAATAACTAATGCTAGGACGTAATTTATTCTTTAACTAAATTAGTTGTTAAGTGCTATTAGAAGAAGACATCACTTTCACAAGTCATTCTTTATTCTGCGTGCAATCCGACTAAAATAATAAACAAACAAGTCCAGAGACCTCTATACTTGGCTTATAATGGGTACTAAAGTGAATATTTTCACCAATAAAAACGTACGAGTGGGAGTTATATGTCAAATTAGCAACAAAAGTTAACCTGCAAGAAATATTTGTGGGAAAGTGTTGAGCATGTGGAGGGATGGTGGCATCATCATTGTACAAAAGAATGATTCCGGCGCGATTTATCTGAGGTTGGCGAGTATAAGTGAGTTCAATGGAAGCATAGTCAGGCTTTTCCTCAGGACGGCTGTAGTGGACTTCCATCGCAAGGGATTGAATTTGCGTAGAGTACCCAATTTCAAAAGCACTGCCCTCTGGCAGAACGAGAGGTGCCCCGTTATGTGCCCAGGCATACATTATGTGAGTTCTGCATTGATTGACGCAGGGGCCAGGATGAGTAGCCTCCTTAGCTTCCAACCACTCATTGCAAGCGCTAAGTATGATGTGATGAACAGAGGCATTGACAATGGCTTTAAACGCAGTGACGTATCCAGGGCGATTTTTGAAACCCGAAAGCGGAATTCTTGTACAAATATAGTCGTCTGCCTTTTGGGGGATACGCTCCGGGCATCGTAGCAGTAAATTTTTTGGAAAGAATGGACGCTGTGCATAATAGGAGCGTGAGAGCAAACCTCCCAACTCCAACCATTTTCACGATACCAGACGTCAGCAATTCTGACGGGCCGCGAAAAACAACCCCCGCGTTAACCTTCAATAATCTACCAAATTACGTATTAAAACATAATTATATCTTTAAGTTAACGTCCACAAATAACGGTAGCTTATTTTTTGACTGTTTAGTTATTGCATTCAGTAAAATAATTAGGGTCTTTGGGCAACAAGAATTAAGAAATCGTTAGCATATGTTACAAGCTATCTAACTATACCCTAGGCATATATAACCGCGTAACATTGCTTAATACAACTACAAATAGTAAAAGTGGTGCAAAGAAACTGTCTTTTGTCAACTTGTTGCATTATTTCCATTATTAAAAGTGTTATGGGACCAATTTTACGTCATTAAATGCTATATATATGTATTGTACATATGATATTTAAACACCGAAACATATGTTGGAGCCCGGTTCAGATACCACAGCACGAAAATGTGCAAGCTTTGTTTATATTATACTGACACTTAATCTCAACATATAGAAATTAAATCCTGTGGTACTAATCCAGAACACAAAGTTATATATCATATCCGCGGCCCAGCAGTAACCAAATTTATCGAACAGTTGATCTGAGCCCCGCCCAGAAAATGGTTGTCCATCAGCTTTTGACCTTCATGCGCACATAATGCGACCGTCTGAAGGGTGACCGGCCGGAGTGAGTTTCAGTGGCTGTCGAATTATTGTGCATGCAAGCAGCGTGTATTTCATCGTTTTATTATTCAAATAGTTTAACGTGGTCTTATTTAAGTTTAATTTTGAGCAATTTATAGGATTTACATCGTCGAAAAAGTAATTTGTTGACGCAAGAGCCTCTGTCGGGCATTACTGGATAAGGAATTGCGGCCTCTTAGTTTTCCGCAAGATTATCTGCTTGCTTTTGACATTATCCCTAAGCAATTCCTACTTTGTTTGAAAATGAGAAAGCATACATTCCACTTCCCTCAGTATCCCTTTGTTCCTTATTTTGTTCTCAACCCTGCCTTTAATTCTTTAAATGATATAATCTGGTCTTAGATAATGAATTGTTTTGTCCCTTCATGTTATCATTCGTTTTCCAGTAGGTCTGTATGTTAATGCGATGATTATCGAATGGAATTACAGGTCCACCGAATATTTTTTTTATTATCTTATTTTTCTGGCTCTTGGTGGTTTTTCAAAAATTGCCATATTATATTCGTAGCATAAATACTCGGGCTGCAACCTCGAAACCTTTGTTCGTTTGTTAAGCGCTGGATAATTTTGCACGAGCATTAATAAATTTCTTGTCTATGGTAAATAATTATTGACATAACACTATGTTCATACTATAATCATTGCTTGTTTCTTGTTCCCTTATGTAGAATGGTTGCGTTTGGGTTTGCCATTCTAATGCTTGTAAGTGACTAGGTGTCCCTATGAAACTAATCTAACTCTTCACACAAGTTGAGCAATTAATCATCGCCATTACCTACCAACACAATCTACTTTTCCTGACTTTCTCTTCATTGTGATGTTGGTCACAGCCGTAGTCTTTATTTACACGGGTATTTGTGTTGGTCAGCTACGGAATGGCTGCAGCGACTGTCGAACCACATGAGGATGCCACAAGCTTACCGAAGTTGTCTCTGGGACGCCCCAATTCTTGTCAAAACAACTTCGGAGGGGACGACTCTTCAAATACTAATGGTACTAGTACTCCTTCCTACCCGCAAGGCAAACTTGTAGAAAACATCCCCGAGGAAGAATGCTGGCTTTTTAAGCCGCCCCAAACATCTGAACCAAATAACTTTCCTTACTCTTCCTGTCTTCTCTGGGCACGCGAGGTTTTCGACTCACCCTCTTCTGAGTTTTACCGTCGCCGCCGAGACCTCTTGAATCGTTTGGAGATTATCCTTGCTAGGGAACCGGCAAAACGTTTGCCCAACCTAGGTGGAAGCGTTCCTTCTCTCAACACATCTCCGTCTGCCATGGTCGCTCCCACTCCACTTGCCAAATCTCATGGAATCGGTGGTGGTAGCGGTCAAAATTTCGGTCCTGGCAGCAGCGCTACTTTCGTTAGACCAAAGCGTCACGCCTCAGAAATGTTACCACAACATTCGCGTCAACGTTCATCTCCGGTTGGTAACCGTTCCCCGGTGCCTTTTAAAAATACCGGATCTACCGACGATCTGCAAAATGTCGCCGATTTACAAAGCATGGCTCGCAAACAGGAGGACGAGTTGAAGGCGGAAGTCGCGGCTATCTCTGCCCACCATCAAGCCTCGCGTATGGGTGGGAGTCAACAGTCACTCAATTCCGCCAACCGATCCGACCAAGAAAGTCCTTATACCAGTCAATCGCGTCTCCATATTTCCTCTAGTCCAACACCTAGCGATGTTGTGAAGCAACCGATGGCTGCTTTACGGCATTCACTTGATAGTCAGCGTTACGGTTCAGCAGTGCACCGTGGTGAAGGGAGCGATGAGAATTTGGTGGGCGGCGGTGAAGTGAGTATCACTTTGCCGGGTCTGCGAAACCACCTAGAAGAGGCGCAGTCGCCCTCTGTTGAGAGTTTTCCTCCACCCGGGGTCCAACAAGCTGTTATTGTGGGCAGACCTATGGGCAAGATGACGTCCAGGTTGCCAGCTCCTATGCGTCGAGGTCCACGATTTCCCAGCACCGAAGCTCTCCCCTCCTTTGGTTGGAGTGATGGCATTCATCCCAGTGGACCGATGCGACGCAGTAGCCAAGAACAATTGGCTGGTCGGCGCATCCCCATGCCTCCGCCGCGCTCAGGATCCTCGCTTTCTGGTGCGGGTTTTCAACAACAATAGTTTTCCGTCATTTTTCTTCTTATCATCGCCATTCATTATTATAATAACAATAATGCATCAACTAATCTGTCCCCTAATTTGGTTTCTATTTTGTTGGCATTTAATCGGTTATTACTTCAATAAAGTCCTAAGCACGGAATAAACGTGTTTCTTCCTATTTTCCCTTGATTTACCTACTTCTCAATGTGTTCTCTTTTTAAGTTGGCCAATGACTCATTCCTCTGAGAATGTGGAAGGTGAGACGCATTCTTCTTCGCTCTTTCGACGGTGCAACAGTGTCACTATCTTCTATTTTTCTTCTTAAAGAGTCACCTACACTTTGTGAAGAAGCCTTACGTTTCGCAGATGACTATGCCTACCTTTGTGGCCAGAGTTTAGATGAAATGAAGGACTTTAAACCCATAGGCGGTAACTCAGCTTTTGATCATCTGCGTGCAGATTTGACCCAACTGCTGGAAGAGAAGGCGGTCGTAGAGGTCGAGCTCAAAACACTGAAGGAAAATCGGGAACGAGCTATTGCGTTGTTAGAAGAATTTGGATTCTCTTGAATTCTCTTTCCTTTTCATGTACTTAACAAGTCGGTTCTAGTTTTTTTTTCGGTTAAAAATGCCATATATTTATTCCTAACGTTATTTTTTAAAGTTTGCCTTGGTCGTTGACACTTAAAGTACTTTTACTTCCTTACCTCTCTTTCATTATTCGGTTTAGCGGTCAAGTTCAATCAATTTACTCGTTTGATTTAAAGAATGTGGCAAATTGCGATTCATAGATCGGATGTGCCTCGTAACTCACCTTTTGGCTGTAATGGCCACAGTCCAAGCCTCAATCGACGACCCATCATTGCAGACTACCAGGGACCCGTCAATTCCGGAAAAGCATGTGCGAAATTCCAGAGAGTTGCGCCCCATGCTCAACCTCAGGAGGGAAGTCAAAGGTTATGATTTCATCAGCAGTGACTATAAAAGGTCTGGTGCGTCTCCTGTTGGCATTTAACAAAGAGGAAACTTGATCGCGGACAACGGCGCAACAATACAAATGGGAAGCATTCATTATCACGCTTTAGTGCTTCCGAACCTGCAAGATTAGTGATAATTACCGAGGAAATTTAATGCATCGGTAACAGCGGCAGCAGCGGTTGAGATTGAGTGTCTATCCGAGTAAATGAGCGTTTTTACTTCCCCGTTTGTGGTTAAACGGCCTCCAATGTTATTCTCTGTCAGAGGCACCGTGAATTCTAGTTAGTTTTGGCCTTTTGAGGTCACCGTAGCCCACCTCGACTGCGTGTCCCGAGTGCGACTGGCTCACCCCCTCGGGTGCCGCCATTTCTCGAGGCCGTGGGCACCCTGACCCGGTTGGGGCGCAGCCCTCCTGCCGCCGAGGCTCTGGTCTCCTCTTCACCATTCTGGGAACACGTCACTCAGACGCTTTTTTGGGAGTTCAGGACACTTCTCTGTGTATTTTGCTGTCGTATCAATGGTAGCTTATCTGTCCGAGTTGAACTAGTGCATAAACGCAATAATTGGACAAATCGTTTTTACAAGGGGTGGGGGGGGGGACTCAAATCATAATTTGCTTTCCGCCAAATCTAACTTAGCATTCAGTACACATTCTCCCTCCCAGAAGGCTAGAATTTTTGATTCATTTTGACGTGGGCATTTTTGTGTCCATTACATTATTCTCGGAATGAAAGTTGAGTGGAAGAACCCACTCGGCCCCGTAGGAGTCGTCTCTCCTTTGTGGCATGATCCTCCACCTCAGACCACCTACTAAACTTAGCAGTGGCCTTCCAATAGCCTCCCTTGTTCTTTGGCGGTTCTACTGTGGGTTAATCCACCACTGATCTAAATAGATTCCTTAAATGCGAGTAGGTGCGCCGCTGTGTTAACTCTAGCGTTTGTAACCTCCATATTCGTATGCTTCCTTTGAGTTAGTCCAAGTATTTTGGAGTTTAACCTAACGTCTTCCCTTCCGAGTGTCCCACTCTCCACAGACTGCGACAGGGGACTAGCGTCGGTTGTTGATCCGCACTTACTGGAGGCAGGCGTGGTGAAAACGAGGCCTAACCTCCCGAGGCATAAGCGAGACATGACAAGCTTCACTACTTTCAGGCTTGTCAGTAACTCGAGTAAGAAATATTGCATTTCTAAAAAGTGCTTCTCAGACTACGGCACCAAATTGGTGAGCTCTCTCCTCTTCGGACGACTGGTCACGTCAGGCTAAATAGTGAGAAGTGTGCGAGTCCATTCTGACGCGCGCGCAAAATCAACGTTGAGGCGACCTAAAATTTTGGCCTTTCAGTTGACACGGTTCAGAATTTGTGACTTTTGTTTCGATTCACTGGCATGAACTGCTCACTCGCCTTTGACCTGCCATGATAAATTGTTAGGCTTAGTAATATTAGCTTTTGTTGTTGTTGTTGTTGAAGAAGAAGAAGAAGAAATGAGGGAATATTAGAACATTTAATTGAATACGCAAACAGTTAACAAGGCGCAACCCCTGACCTCCTTTTCACAGTCTTCACATTTCAGCTTCTTCTAAAAGGAGGAGGGCGAATTACTGGCAAGGTAAGCCTGAGCACTGAGCAATCAGACACTTTACGAGGTTATTAAGCCATGTAAAAAATACTTACGTTGTTCTTTTTGCGTGCAGGAACTATCTGAAAGTCAGACAAGATGGACATAAAATTTTACAGTTTACAGGCTCATGGACGGCGTAGCAAGACCGTCTATACGATGCAATTTAGCGCCACACATCTCCCCTCCCCATTGCTGAAGGTATTTATAGTGTTGGAGATGGCCTACGACAAGTTTCGTGCAGCGGCCACTCTTGTTGTGGTTTTTTTCTCTACACACAATCAGTAGGAGGATATTTGTTGCTCAGAGGGAGAAGACAGACGCTGCGACTGACCATTTTTGGAGAGGAGACAAGAGGCGCGGGGAAAGGGTGCATTCACTAGGATTCACAATCAATCATTTCCCACCTTCTTAATACGGTCCATTGCGCCTTGCAGAAAGTTCAGCACAGGTCCCTAAAGGGTAACATCATTAAGGCGTGTTTTCTTCTTGCGCCACGGCTACAGTAACTCATGGCACACTTCACTGGTGCTTGATTAACTAATACGAGGGAAATAAGTTTGAACTTGCCCTGTTGGCTGTACGTTCTTCTGCCTGAAGGAAAGCAATTAAACAAGCATTACTTGGGAGCATCTGGAATGCCCCGGCCGAGGCGAGTTCGGACACAAAGTAGTCAATTGTTCATGCTATTATCAGAGGATCCGTGGCCTAGTTGCTTCCTCAGCGCAGGTAACAGAGCGTTAATGTAGAAAGGGGAAGAGGGAACTGCGTACCAGCTTTCTGTGCTCCAGACTGTCAAAGTACATTAAGTGGCCTAATCTTTGTGTTATCAGATGAAATTGCTTTCCCCGTCGAGTGAAAATGAAGCATGGCTTATGTCCGTGTCAGGGGGCGTCTGAGTCTTGGAGAACGTCTTCCTCGGCCTTTTGGGTCCAAAATTAACACCACAAACCCCAAACCCACAGAAGTTTGGTGAGGAATAAAATCGCACGTAAAGCGAGGGGTTAAATGGGTGAAAATAAATAGAATGTTGGAATTACCCATTGCTCCTCCGTTAAGGGTGGATCAAGCATCACCGGCTCCGCAATCACTTCTTTTGACTGGAATCACTGTGAGTGTGGGGCTGACAAGGCAGCGGCACCGCACGTGTGGCCGCCCACTCGGCTGTCAGCGGGTGTGTGACGCCACTCCACGTGACGACGGCCCGCACACGAGGCCTCTCTGCTCCGTCGACGCAGTCCGGCGCCGAGTGACTCCTGACAGTCAGCTCTGTGCTCGGACGAGAGACTGTGTTCGCGTGGTTACCAGACCACATTTTAGTTACTACGGCAATCACACTTGCAGCAGAATGGACTTTTACAATGAAGAATGACCCTGATTCACCGTCTGTTAGGCTGTTAGGACGGCTTTTGGGGCAACTGCCAATTCGTTTTGTGGCCCAATTCTCCGGTCTTCCACGTGGACACCTACTTAACGTATCGACACACAGACTCTGCGGCTGTGTCCGACTTGCCGTTGGAGACTTATGTGCGCCCCAAAACTTAGGTGAAAACCAAGCAAAACCTCTAGTACATCACGGGCCCATCTGTCTACCACAAATTAAACAAACCGACGGTCGAAAGAGGCGCCTGTCGCTCACAAGTACTCATTTCCTTTCACAGGGACACCAGTAGGAGGCCTTGGAGCAGCTGAACGGAAATTCAGGGGACTGCGAGGCGTTTAACAAGCGCAAAACATGCACCAGAACGGAAGTCGGTTCTATTTATTGGCGGCGCTGCTGTCCCCTCACCGGTGACAGCAGCGGGGCCCGTGGACCACTGAGTGGAGCATAAAATCAAGCTATTTATTGAAGTACAAAATCACAGGTGGACAGTGCGCGAAAGCTTTAAAAAAGAAAAAGATTATAACGACGCCGCGCACACAAAGTAGTGACAAAATATTGACTTTGTACACACTATTCAAAACACTTCCACTGCAGTTTCACTCTCCCGTGGGCCACCACCTTGAACATCCTGCAGTTCACTCCCATTCGCCGCATCCTCCGTCTCCTGGGGTTCTTCTCCTAAAGCCCAATTCAACATTATTAATTTGATGCAAAACATTGAAAAAGTGTGAATAAGGGACCAACCCTTAGTGGCCGCCGAGTCGCCCGACTCTTCCTCCTTTTTGCAAGGCTCAGCGGCCTTTTCCTGCCCTTCAGCCGCCTCGTCACTCTTCTTCTCGTCTGTTTTCTCTGCCTTATTGCCCTTTCCGTTGGTCATCGGCCCAGATTTACCCGTCTTTAGTGGGGAAGTAATGAGGCGTATTACCACTAAGGCGTTTTCAATGCGTGGTTATTCACCTTCGACCCCAAACTCACCTTTTTCTCGCCCTTATTGGGATGTTTCTGCAAACAAAATGACCAGATTAATTAGGGCCAACATGATATTTTTACGATAAGAGGTAGCAAGTGCTGCACATACTCCATAGAAGTTGGTCATCTTCTTCATCCAATTCCGCACACTGTGTTTCTTCTATGAAAGTGAAGAGAAATGTTTCTTTCAGTGTAACAGTACAGACGGGTGAAAGGTACATGTTTAAAAAAATGAGGATGACCAACGCCACCGGGTTTCCGCACTGTTGCATAATCGGTTTGAGGCTTCCGAGCATGAAATGTCAATGAAAGATAAATTTTTTTCATTAACTAACCGATTTAGCCTCGTTGGTTCCCTCCTCAATGGCCGCCTGTTCAACTACAGCATCGTCCTTGACAGCCACCTTTTTAAAAGATGTCGGAAAACATTTAACACAAAGGTAAAAAACTCAAACTGTAAGGTTAAGGATGTCATAGTGAGTATCTCAATGAAAGTTAAATACATGCAAGGAACTATTAACGTACCGCAGAATCGCCACTTCCCACCTCCGCCATCACGCAGATCTGCCACACCAGGAGTTGTGACCTACGGATGAGGTCTCGGCACTTATATCGGAACGGGATGCTCGGCTACGATTGGCTCACTGCGAACTGCCTGACGAGCCAATGAGAGACCGAGGGGGCTCTTTTATGACACAGGCCTTCCACGGGCCAGGAGCGGCCGGTTGGCCGAGCAGGCGGCGGGTAGGCGGCCTGCACAAAGACATTTGCCCAAAATTCGTGAGGCTCTCGTCGGGTTGCGTGAGGAGAGAGCGCTCACTTCTTGGGAGTTGCCGCAGGTCTAGGCGGGAGAACTAAACGGCCACGCCTCTTTCCCAACCAGGTGAGGTGGACGGAGGGGCGAAGGGGCTCAGCGGAGTCAGGCCTGGTAAGGCTGCAGGACTTGGTGATTGGAGCAGGGCTGGCTTGGCATCGGCTTGGCCACCAAACCTCACTTCACACCGTCTCCTCTCTAATCTCCATGCTCACCCGTTCAGTTCACAACTTCCCATGATTCACGTCAAGTGGCATTAAGTATACCTTATTCAGTCCTAATGGCTACCTGAGACAGCATGCTGCTCACTGGCTTCGTCCTCGTTAATAGCTGCTTCCCCCACTGGCATCTTCATTCAATTATCCCCCACCTCTCCTCCGCTCACTCACTCATTCATTAGGCCCTCTCCTCCCCTCGCATAATGCGTAGCCGGTGAGGGTTCCGCCCTGCGTCTTGCGTAATTCCTCCACTGGAACAGAGTTAATTGCCAATGAGTGACTTCCACCTCTCAAGCTCTAAGGCATGAAAACCCGGCGGCATACCAGATTTTTTTCCTCAAAGATGGCGTGAGTCGAAACGAGTACGAGTAGTTGACCCCTTCCAACTAAGTCTGACTTCTTCCAGACTTGCGCATAAATATGCTCTCTTCGCACAGTGTCCCTCTTCCCACCCCCTTTTCATGAAATTTCACTAAATAGCCATTTTCGGGCAACAAGGGGTGGGACTCACCCTCAATCCGGTTAACGCGACCATGCCTCACCTGCTAATTTTACATTCTAAGCTGTTTTTGTGATTGCACAGCAGGTGAAGGAAGATCCGAGGGCGGTTTGACTGCCGCGCACGTTTAATGTCTGACTACAATTGCCTTGTTTACAACGTGAGTTTGAGACGCGAGTTACGAAATTCTAAACTTTAAGGGGTTTAGCCTGGAGGAAATGGTGGGCTTGAGACTGCTCCAACCGGAGTTGAGACATTTCTGCGCAATTAGCAGACCGTGAAAAGTTGTTTTTGCCCCCACCTCCTCGTTCTCACAACAACATCTACCCAGGAGGGAGCAGTTTTTAACTCAACTTCTGTAATCTTAATGCACGACTTTTAGGGTAAATTTAGGGTAAATTTCAGTATTAAAGCCCAACTCCCCTGGTGGGGTTGGCGCTGTACCAGTCGTAAATATATGTCAAGTTGGACGCCCTAATCCCTGGTCCACCAACAGTTTGGCCGCATAAACAACGTATGTCTGACTAATTCACTTTTCCCCTCGTGGTCCTCGCGGCCGGCGCAGTTGCTTCCTCGCCCAGCAATAGCTGGGACATGGAAACGGCGGAAGCGTGGAGAAGCGAGCGAATCCGCCGATGTTGTGGGATGGAAGAAGTTGTGGGGAATCGCACCCCCACACCCACTTGCACCACTGCGTGAACACGACTTCTCGTTTGCCAACTCTTTCGCCTCCCCTCAGCCGCCCCTGTTAACACTTACTAATTTGGTTCCGGTTAATGGGAGCGAGTGCTCAAATTTGCGGAGTTGTGCTATTGTTGTAGAGACAACGTTTTGTCGGTCGCCAAGGCAGCAATTGTACAATGTAGTCATGGAGATAATTTTATGCTGGACGGCAGCAAGTTCACACTCAGTCGGGGTATTCACAAGGACCTCATTCTTCGGGTGCAGTGCGGCGCGCCGCGGAGACAAAAGGACTGGTCGTCAGCCTCCGCTCTTCTCGCAGTTGGTCAATGAGGCTCACTCGGCAACTAGTGTAAACGCTTGACGACCTACTGAATACATGTTTTGTTTTCACTTGGTTTCGTTCAGCTTCACTCGCTCATGTTTGTGTGTTGGAGTAGAAACACCGAAGAGTGCACGAAAGTGACGATTATTTATGTCTCTGGGCTGAAGCCCTGAACGCACTAAGTGGACACAAAGTGAACAGTCATTGGCACCGCCAACTCTTAATTGTCCTTCCTCCTTCCCCAACCACTTGCATCTCCGCCCCGTTAACTGCAGGGGATTTTAAGCGTTGTTGGCGGTTTCACTGAAGGCACCCAACGCGTAGCGCCACCGTCTAGTGAGCGTAAACAGTTTGAGGTGATTCAGACAAAATTCCACTTATCGCCACTGGCTACATCACAAAGGTCCTCGTGACTCACGATGCCTTCAACTTTTAGTCAACTGTTGTGAGGTCTATTTGGCGCAATTCAGAATGGTGACCCTTGAATCGCACATTTGTACAAGTTAACTGGAATAGTCTGACAAAAGCGTATGTGTGGAGTCAGACTTCAGCGAAAAGTGACAGAGACGACGAAGACGCATCGGAGCTCGCGGGTTGCGTGAGCGCGTTTGCCATCCTGACTGCCTCGAGAGAGGGCGGTGGTGTTAGCCCGACACTGACCCAACTCAAACTGACAGGTGCAAATACTGTCACACATGTGTTATCCGAGGTGAATGTTTTGCGCCTAGCATTACGATGCTCCACAAGTGTGATTGTTGGGTAAACAGTGTGTGTAACTCAACCTGTTACCAGGCGATGGTTTGGCTTTGCTCTACGGGGTGGTAAAGAGGTCTTTCTGCTACCCGGAACTCCGACAGGAGGCCAAGCTTTGACCTGGTGAAGTGCTGATAGGTCCAACCCACCAAGCCCTGCTCCAGGACGTGTTGATGGTGGAGTTCGCCTACATTGGGCCTCCTCTTCCTCCTCAACTCGCCTTCATTTTTGGTAAATGCGGAAAAACTCCGAGAGTAATGGGAGAGCCTTCTGATATATTTCCACCTTGAATGGAAAGGTTAGGACCTCTGACTAAGCTGAGTCGCACAGAGCACCTTCTTGGAGTATCCTCCCGTCCCCTTCATCTCCTCCCACTGGCATTGAGAACCACAGCGGTTTCCCCCTCACCGACGCGTATCTCATAAATTCCTAAATCGACCTCCCAAAAAGCTCGCCTTTTCTATCCACTCGGGGAGAAAGACTTACTCTGTGGGTGCCGAATGGATCTATTTCGTGTAATTGTGCCATTTACATTACTCTTGCCATAATATTAGCAAAGATAAAGTTTTCATGTCCAAACCTTCACTTCTCGACAGTTGATTACCTTTGCCACAAATTCTGTGACTGCATAGGTGAGACACCACAAGATTGCGTCACTTCTGCCACACACTGACCCTCAAAGTCTACTTTGGCGAAAGATTTGAGAGCTCAGAACAGACGCATTGCCGGAGACGCCTTGGTACATTTGAAATAGACCAAAATGGCGTGGGAGCGACGTAGGGTATGTTTATTCGGGGCTTTCGGTCAGGTCCAAAGACTGCAAGTCACTTTGTCGCATTGATCACCCGCGGCGGCACTATAAATAACAAACTGCCATGTTTTCATAGACCACGAGCACCCAGCATTTATGTTGTCACACTGCGAGGCGTTGGAGGGCTAAAGGTCGTTCCAACTTCGAGGCAGACAAGCCTTAGGAGCCTAGATAAGGGTGGAATGGGACACTGCGACAGTCACCTTCCACTTATGAAACAAATTCTTCCCTCTAGGAGTCTCCCGGGGTGATAATGCTCAAGGAGATGGGTCGTAAGTGCGCTGTGTTGGACAAAGACAATCAAAATACCACGCTCAGGAAGCTCCAAACTTTCTTCTCTTCTCTTTTCTTTAAACTACGTAGACACAAAGCGACTCATAACTGGTGGGCGGCCGAGAGTGACTTACCCGAGCATAAATAAGCATGGCAATCTTTGAAATGGCCCTCGCCACCGAGTCGCCTGTGCCCGACGCTCGCTCTTCCCTTGCGTGCATCGGACACCGAGGCTGAGGAGCGAATTCTCAGTGTTCCCCAATGACAGAGCGCATATATTGCCTATCTACCCTTGTACAGTTGAGGCTAATGTACCAGTATCTTCTTGCCCTTTTCCTACACATTCAAAACACACTTGGCACCAATTTTTTGTCTCACTTTAGAGTTGATTGGTCCCGTAAGAGTCCCCAAAAGGGCCTGTGATTACAGAGTGCCGCCGTAAATCACATCTTATCTTGGGGGACAATCGCGAAGGTGACTGTGATGCGTCTGAGATTCTCTCGGGTAACCGAAATGGACGTGGACGCTCCATTTCTTGGCAGAGCAATTTTCCTGCCGCACGGATAACAGCGAGATTTCACCACTGATGCCATCACTTGTTTCCCCACCTTGAATTCGGCTTCAGTTAGTTAGACTTTGCAGATTGACATTCTGCCGAGAGGGGCACCTCGTCTCGCCTTAAAAGGGGAACAAACTCCAGTGTGTGTCAATCTTCATCTCGCCTCCTCGGCAACTTGGGACTGGCAGAGTCACCGTCTTGAATAGTTCATAGCCCTTGAAGTTCAGACAGAAATATGGCAAAATGAGCAGAGTGGGTGGAGTGAACACGTGAGAGAAAGGAAAAGGGAGACAAGGTGGCATTGAGAACTCGTGGCATTTTAAGCCTGCGTTCGCATAAGGCCTGAACCTACGCTCAGAGAAGCCTGCAGATGTAAATAAGCATTAATCTCGGCGGACATTCAGCGCCAACACCACCGATATTGAGGCGGTACCGCGGTGGAACGGGTAGGTTTACTATGGCACACGCACACCGCCAGTTGCGAATGCGCACAAAAAGGGAGAAGATTCTGTTAGGGCTTCGAGGTGCTGAGATTCTCTGACGGAGGAGGATTCGCGCTTCTTGCTTGATCAAAGTTGCCTTCGGGGAGAGTTGGTCGGGACACTACTGGCTTCGCCACCTCTTCCAAACGCAGTCGATGGTGTTGAGAGTCTAGAATCGAAAATCTATGCTATGCAAAAATTTCCAACAGAAACATTTTGATGCAATTGAAAGCAACAAATGTGCACGTTCATTTCCTATGACACAAATGCCAATTTGTGTGACAGTGACCGACTTCAAACAAATCGTAATCGCATCAAACAAAACTAAGAACCTAGTTAGATGAACAGCACAGTGTTGGAGCCTCGACTTGAAGCACTTCGAAGCGAGTGCAGGCCTCGCACACGAGTCGACCTAACACAGACTCGAGGGTGGACGCGTGTACACTGCGGAATGCACGAAGACAGAACAACCGGGCAGGAACTCCACTCCCACCACTCTCGTTCGGACGAGGGCGAAGGACATTCCATTGTGCCAACTGACCGTAGGACTGTCAACTGATCTGTGTGCCAGACTCTTGTAACCGCCTTCAGCGAGATTACTTACTGCAGATTGAATCTACTGCTCTGAGCAGACCTTGCCACAGGGGCATGTGGGCTCATCACAATATTCGGTGGAGTGGCAGTAGTTCTCGCTATTGCGATGGCTTTCGCGAGGAAGCCAAGATGAATGGTGAGAGGAATGGCGTTGCCCTCGCGTGCAGGCCAGCGGGTGGGGTTCGGGCGAATTCGGTTCCTCGACGCCTCGAAGTCCGGTGGGATCGGGGAGGTGGAGACAGGACGAGGTGCACTTCTCCCCACACCCGAGGCTCACGCACCACTGTCAACGTCAGTCTGTTGCACTTTCTCACTCCTTGTAGTGTCCAAGTTGTGTGCACCAACTCCTCGGGTGTTCGGTTGCTCGAGTGCTCGCGTTTGCAGACTTTGCTGCGTCCAGACGCCACGGGTAGAGGCAGCCACCGCCTACCCCGCTTCTCGAGGCAGCAGCCAGTGTGACACGGGGACATGCAGACTCGCGATCCCCACACATACCGGGGGAAAGTTTACGGAGACGTCCTATGAAGTCTTGAGCTGTAAACCACCAAAGCTGTGATAATTACTGGTGAAAGGGCAAGTGCTCAAGCCAAGAATGTTTCCACTACTTGTATGCTCTGTTCCGGCTGAGGGGCTGGCCGTCCTCTCATTAACGGAGATGGTGCTTTTTTCAGCTTTTCGCATAGAATCGCCATTCTAGTGATAGGATCATACCAATTCAATTGCGAGGAGTTTTTCCTCCATTCCATCTAACAGAACTCTCTCACACTTTCTGCATTGACGCTTACTGAACAAGACTGACCCACAGGATGTAAGTCGGTTGGTTAATAACCGGAGGGGCAACATGGCATGGCAACCCTCCTCCATTCTTTTTTACAAGCGTATCTCTTTAAAAGAGTTTTCCGTAAACCTGCGTATCCTTAGAACCATTGGCACGGGTTTCGACGTCTTTCGGAGGCGAGGAGAATTTGCGGCACAGCGTAAGCCTGAATAACTCGATGCTCATGTTGATGTGGTTAAATGCCACCAAATCAAGACCAAAATCACCTCTCTTAACGGGAAAACGCTGAGAATGAGTACCTTCTGGAACCTCGCGATTTCCGCCGAATCGACCTGCTGTTGGCGAGGCGTTCAGAAAGATACGGGTACTGAGACGGCAGAGGAACTACCTCGTTGAGTCAGCATAGAAGTTATTGCACATCTCGTGGCGTGTGGACATTACCGGGTAGTGATAGCCTTAAAAGTGTGGCGGGTGCAATTATCACGGCTGTCAGTTCTTGCTTCTTCGTCTGGTTCACGGCCGCGGCCAGTTTGCTCCCCCGCCCCACCCCACCCCACCCCACCCCGCCGAAATAGAGTTAGCATTTAAAGACCTGCTGGAGTAACCACACCGAGGATAGACAATTTTGCATGTATAGCAGATTCTTCTCTCTTCCTACTAAATCACATTTCAATTAGATGGTTGTCCTGTATTCCTGTGGAATGTAAACCGACCCGCCTCCACGTTCTCTTCATCGTCACAAATTGCGCTAAAATAGCAGGGAAGGAGTGTTTGTTTTTGCCTCCTCTTATAAAAGCTCCCGAATGTCTCATTGACGTCAATGTCAGTTCAAAACATTTCCGACTGACTTGACAGCTTTCGAGATCATTAATTAACGAAATCATGAGCGGCAACGCAGAGTCATAGCCTAAACAATACGGCAAATGCCCTTCAATAACGATGCGTAACCTCTATCATTTGTCTATGTTAAGATTTTAATATCCCTCTTTTAATCATCGTGACTAAGCTGCGCACAGTTTGCCCTCAGACCTTAATGAGAAAGTTAGAGAGTGCATTTACTCACTCATTCATTCAATCATTTATTCATTCATTCCTCCTCCTCGAATTATACTGGATTTCCGAAACATTTGCACAATTCAATAGGGTGACCACCTCCATGACAGGCGGAGTAAACACTGGTGGTCGAGCAATGAATTACCTTGACAGTCGTGACTAATGTAAGTGCCTCCACCATCCATACGGCCAGGAGGTGGAGAAGATAATCAATTAGGGAGTTTAGTAACTGCTCCACAGCCTCTGTGTTTATGTGCGTGGTAAACCACACCAAAATATAAACTGGGTGCAGTGTTATCCGACTTGTAATTTAGGATCTCAACCAGTTACCCATCCTCGGTCCTCCCCAAATCGACAAAGATTGAACTTGTCAGAATGTCAACAATTGAGCTTTAAAAGACTGGGACTCTCGTGTTCAAAATGGCCAGTTAACCGAGCGCATACATCGTTATAATAAATTACTAAAGGCAAATTACCCTCCGAATTAGTATTTATCATCAAAATGGTAGGCTAAATTTGCTACCGATCTAATTTGAGTTAGGAAAGGTGGGTTTACTATGGGTACCATTAGGTCGAGCACATTAGAGACTTCGTAATACATTAAAGTATCAGTTTTCTTTTTGCCACTTTCAAAGATCCGAAATGTTTATGAATATCTCGTCCACTTTATCATAAAGATCGAGGTGAAATACCTAAACGCGATCAACAGAGGGAGTACAAACCCTGGGAAATTGATATTCCTTCCGGTTACCCACCTTTCCTCATCCCTAACCACGCTATCGCCATGTGTTTACACACTTTTCAGTGTTTACACCTTAAATCCAAAATGATGCACTTGGCATACACGACTGTTCGACTGAGAGCAAGTCTTGTAAGTTTCATCCCTAAGTTACCAAGTTATGAGAAGACATCAATCGACCGTGGACTCAAGAGAAGGGTTACTGAATTAATGAAGAATGGACATGATAAAGAACACACCAAATAAAATTTTGATAACACTGCACACTAGTGCAATTAACTCGCCAAAAAATATGCGATACCTCCACGTAAAAAAGCACGAAACGTTCATTAATTCCTACCTTCAAAGAAATGTGGAGATAGTCACACTCAATTCCACAACTAGTACAACCATTCAATTGGGGTTATCATTTGTACACGAGTTTCCCACACTCCTTGAATGATGGTGGTGCAGAGCATGAAACAACCATTGAGGCAATTGCGAGTTTCATTTCATATTTAAGGTGACTATGTAATTATGTGAGCCCGGTAACTAATCCCACAAGCCGCCTAGTTACATACACATTATATCGTTGATTCCTCCACTTCCTATGCGTTTATAACAGTTGTCACCTCGACTTCAAAAGTAAAACAAAAGAAAACTTTCGACCCGCACTGCTATTCACGGTCATGTTTAGGTTACATAAGAGACACCCAGAGTAGCGAGATCAATGGATAAGGGCTTCCTGATGGAAATCTCAAAGTAAAGAGAATAAAAATGAAAAAGAATATAGAAGGTGGCCCTTTTAGACCGTTTAAAAGGATGAAGTTTGTAAATAATACTGCTGAGGCAGCAACAGAGAGACACCAACAACAGTGAGACGATAGGAATGTATTTCGTGGCACTTAAATACCGATTAAGTAATATCCTCTTCATCAGCAAGAGTTTTCTTCAGCTTCAGCAACATCTCGGTCATCCAAGGCTCCAATCGTGTCACACTGTCGTACTCTTTCACGGCAGCTGTGTAACTTTCCAAATTTTCAGAACTCAGAGCCTCGTCAATTTTCTGCAAACAATAGAAGGTCTACTTATAATAAATAAGTGAAATTTAAATGCTAAAAAATAAAAACACCAAATGATTACTAAACGTAAGAAAATAAGCATAAATTAGCCGAACGCTTATGTATGTTCCTCAAGACCCACCTTAAGAAGTATGCATTCACGTGAATCAGCAAACATTGGATAGTCTCGTTCGAATTTCTCCAGAATATTATGTCCTTTTATGGTATCATAGTTCATGTCACAAATTACAGCTTTCATGAGGTACTCTTTGGCCCCGTAGCGCAAAAGCTTGTTGTCCATAGAAGACGAACCGGCCTCAAAAAGGAAATATGCATTAGGTAGAGTAGGAAAACAACTAGTGGGCAGTTAAACAATCACACACTTCCTCAAAAATCCTCGCAGCCTTTTCAAACTGTCCGGAAGTGGCGTAATAGTGAGCCACTTTAAGCATACACTTTCTTGCTGAGCTAGTAGACTCCTCACCCTTGTAGAAATCAGCGGCCTGTTCGTAGTGTTTGCAGGCTTCCGATTCGTTAGATAACTCCTGTTCATAGATTTCAGCCATGGTCATGTGATGTTTGGCGGCGATGGTGAAGCGGCCCATTTCGATATAAATCTCTGCAGCGCGAGTCAAACAAGCAATTGCACGATTGGGATCAGTTTTGCGGTAAGCCACAGAAGCATTCATGTAATGAGTTGCCGCATCCAACTGGGATTTGTTGGAGGCACTCAGTTCAGCAGCTTGGACGAAAGCGCCGCCGGCTTCCTGCCAATTGTGGGCCATTTTAAAACAGTTAGCCGCACGTTCATAAAGGGACACGCGTTCATCAATTCCGTCCGAGCCACTGCATGTGAGAGGCGGGAGAGAAATCTATTTTTATAGCATATAAAGTATTTACAGACTTTTAAGACTCGGAAAAAAAAATGTCGTTGATCGTCCATTTGACATGAATTCCGCCTTAAGTAACAAATCAAATGCCGATGAGTGGTTTAGAGACTTAGGCAACGTTGCATTAGCGTCAGAATGTTAAGACATATTTTTGGCCACGTGGAGAAAGAAATACAGAACAGAGCTATACATTAAGAGGAGAGAAAAATGAACCTCAACCCAATGAACAGACATATAATCTGTTAGACATGACATTTATGAATTATTTGTGGGAAACAAGTGGGAGCATTCAGCGGTGATCTACACGGGCACCTTTCGATTTACTGTTGGAAAGGTGTAGTGTTTCACTAGCCCTGGCAAGGAATCTACCATAACAGCATAGCAAAGAAAGTGCGTGGTACCCCGAAAATAGGGAGCGGAAAAACCCTCCCTTCGGATGTTTGGCAGCGCTAGCCAAATACTCCCGCGCCCTCCTCTCGTTCTCATCCATCTTAGGCCACCGTTATCCTGGCTCTTCACCAACTTTACGTACTTCACCGAAATTTATGATGTGGTTCAAATAAAACGGAGCGATTGAATCACTCAACCTTACAATTGGGTTGATAATTTTACTAGATTTAAAAACTGTTTACCAGTTCTTGTTTTACGTTTGTTACAAAACCGGGTATATTTCTTTTAAAGGCTTGATGCTGCGCAAATCCAAAAATTTAACCCATACGTTTGGTGGTAAGGACCAAGAGAGACCACAATAAAAAGTCGTAAGGAGGATTTGAAATTCGGTCAGTAAGTAGAGTGAATGAAGAGTGACGGCATTCTCGGCGGATTCTACCTTTGCTCAGACTCTATTAATAGCGTTTGTTTGCAAGCGCCACCTTGCATGATTATAAAAAGTGCTCATATTTCGGTCGCCAGACACACTTTAGGAACGAAATCAATATTCTTCAATTTGATTGTATATATTGTCGAAACCTACGCAATTTCATATATATGTTGCTTATCACGCCAGTGCAATTAGAAAATGGTCGCTGTGGTGCACAGCACTCCTTCCTGCTTGCACCATGAGCATAGGAAAAGGTTTTTCTTGCCATCATATGGTTGCCTCTCGCTTCCCCTCATCGTATATAGTAAGTAGGTGGACATCGGACTGACTGATTATTTTAATCGAAAGGCAAATTGCAACAATTGAAGTGGTTGACTCTGCCGCATGCACTACTAAATCCTGTTAATTGTATCATAATCGTTTTTCTCATGCTACTACTGTAAACCTTTGGACCACACGTTAATAAATGATTTAGTATAAAATTGAAAAAATTGCGACGCCATCTCTAAACCAGTAAATAAAATCGCGGTATATTACAGGAAATTGAGGAACTCGGGACGTTACAGCTCACTTAGACAGGCTATTAAAAGTTTTACAAGTCTTCGTTAAACATAATGAAAGCTATTTGAATGCATTATTAAAGACTTCGGATGTTCGTCAATTCCGCGAACCTAACATGAAAATTGTAAAATCCTGGGTAGTTGCCGGTTCCAAGATACTTTAAGAATATTTTCATAAGCGACGCCCCCACACCCGGTAGTCTTTTACCTATGACTGTACTGTTGTGTGCTACAATACTCGCTAACGAAGTCACTTTTTTTCCTGAGCAAACCCGAAAGCGGTCTGAGTCGCCATGTTGCCAAAATACGGAAACCACTTTGAGTCAATAAATAAAAAAACACCCGCACCACACAGGAGTATCCACGATCTTGACTAGAGTTTTCACGCGCTCTGTGTGAGCGTCAAACACAGCCCCAGTTGCACTTAACACCGCCGTAGGATCTGCAAACTCTCTACCCCAGGATGGAAAACACAAGTCACCTCCTACTTGGAATTACGAAAGAAATTGTCAAGAACGATTTTCTTGCTTTTACTGCTATGCGACATCTACAAGTGAATAAACTTGTTCCACTTTGTGCGAATAGAAACAATGACATCAATTCCCTTACTCAACTTAATACAATATACTTGAAATAGTTGATCTGCCATGTCTACCTCATCTTCCCCATAAAATTTCAGAAGACAAAAAAAAATTCCCTTTGGGTTACGCGTAGCTTTGTGTTTTGAGGCATCGCTATAAGGAAAGGAGATTACAGCAAATGTTTGAAAAAAGGGGATAAATAAGCATTAACAGGGACAAGTTTTGTGAGGGGCGAAGCAGCGCCAACAAAATTCATGTTTGCACCGGCTACAGGTCATGTGGTGGCATCCACCGTTTTTCTAAAATACACACCAAAATAGTACTTGTAATTTCCAACTGTTATCATCTTTTCGTTGGGTTTAATGTCCTTCGCATTACAAAGTTAGCCTAATCGAAAAGATGAGAAGACTTAGACTCCAAATGAACAAAGTAGTCACGTTTCAATTATCAGCAAAAGAAATTCAGCAACACTAGTAGTTCAGATGGAGTACCTAAAAAGGGAACGGCTCAACCCCGCCAAAGTTTGCAGTTAGCTTGGGAAAAATGGTCATAGGGATTTGCGGAATTTATGACAACCAGGCATATCCAGCAAAAGTTCTTCTGACATGACGAGCACATCACACGGTTGCAACCGGTGTATTTCTGTGTTGAAAGAAATGGAGATTTATATTAAGAGGAAGGATGTGATTAACCCTTGGCCATTGCAAATTTAATAATTCTAAACCAACATATTGCATTAAATCGGGAAAATGAAGTTTCGTAGGACCCTACTCGCAAGATAAATCCGTAACTTACTTGTATTGGGGATTTGCAATTAGGACAGTGTTTACATTCGGTTTGTATAAAGGTGTTGGACGCTACTTCGTCAATCAACTTCAGCATATTGAGTTTCCCATATTGCTTCTCCAGCATGGTTTTACCTTCTGGCCCAGCACTCTCATAGCGCTCAACTAAGTCACGCGCTAAAATGGAATGTTAAGACGAAAAGAGTTGACTCCTATTTACCTCTTACGCTAAATATACGAGTTATAAGAAAAAGACAAGAAAAAAGAATGAATACCTTCCACAGGAGATAAATTAGCAAGAGGACCAAATATGCAGGCAGTATCGGGATGATACGCTTGTCGACACTTAGCACAAAAATTATATAAACACTGTGCGCAGACTCCATCGGCAAAGTCGTCATTCAACATCACATAGGGATTTCTACATTCCTCGTTAGGGCACTCGACAACATTTGGCATTGAGCTTAAAGTACGATTGAGAAGCATAGTCTCATATTGTTCGTAAACTTCCGTATCGACTAATTGTTTTATCTAAAAGGCAAATAGTATCAAGAGAAATGATGTTAAGATATGATGTTTTTTGATTTATCATTTAATCACCTCTACTGGATGAACAGTTTTGTCGCACGAGGCACACAATGGTGAACCAGAATTAGCTCCAATTCTGACATGCTCCGAAATCGCTTCGGCAATGCAGGGCTTGCAGAAAATGTGGCCACAAGCTCTGAGACGCACACAGTTAACACCAAAATGATTCTCCGAACACACTGGACATTCATATTCGCCTAGTTCAAAATCTTTGTCCTGAACGCTCTCTTCGAAGTTAACCAAGGTTTCGACGAAGTGACACTGTTCGTTAAAGGTTTCGTATAAATGAAAGGCATTCAGTACTAGAGACGATTGATCTCCCAAGCTGAAGAGATATGGTAGGGCTTGATTTTGAAGGTATTCACAACAGGTATGAAGAGGCATTCCTTTGGGATCCGTGGCAATAACACTCGACAAACTCATAGCGAGCGTATCGACCATATTAGTAGGCATCCATGCTGACTCAAGCCTGAACGCAAAAGTTCGGTCGCGCCTGTAGTTGCCATTTAATTGGAAAGTCAGAAAAATGGGCGGAAGAGAAGAAAGAAAATAAGTCACGATTTTGTCCGTTGAGTCAGAAACACAGATATTGGGATATCTGAGATTGCGTCTAATTGGAGGACCGGAGAGAAATATCTGATACTTTTTGAGAAATTCCACCGTGTACTCGCCTTGCAGCTCATCGGCACTTGTTATCTTAAAACTGTCCTTGTATTTGTTCGCCAAATCCGTCATCTCACAAAGCGCAAACTTCCGGGTTCTACGAATGATCGATTCTTGGGACAGACATTCAGGCTTCCTCATTAGCTCCTGTATTATATCGACCATCTTGTACACTAGAAACTACGACAGCGGACGACCGCGAGGCAGAGAGAGACTAATCGCCGTCATCCATGAAGCGCGCGGATTTCCGCAGTCGACATTAACCGCTAATTTAAAAATGCTTTAGTTCACTATATAATTAAAATTATATAAACTTGATAAAACAATGGTTAAATATTTTTGTTTAATGCTTTTATTATTTACATGCAATTTATTAGTAGAAGAAATGTTAATCAAATTGAAAAGTATGATCGAAACGAAGAAGCTAACGCAATATACTTTACTTATTTGGTATAATTAGTCGACATAAGACGTGGATGTTAAAGGATAGACAATAATGTCACGTCATAAGAAGGCTGTACAGTGGTTGACCGTTCGAAGTTAATGAAAAACTAAAATACTCCTGAATTCCAAAGCAAAACCTCTAAAACCACAACCCTCCTGCAGTTATGAGGTATCAACATTCATAAATTCACAAAATTCTACCCTACTTGGCATCGCTTGCTTCTATGAATTAAAAAGTAAATCGAGTTTTCCTTCGAGGAATGTGTAAAGCAGTTGAAAGTGCATACAAACACAGACCCTTTCCTGCTCATTTTCAAAAAGTAGAAAAAAATATCTTTGGATACTGACAAGTTGCAAACAAAAAATTATCGCATTAAGCGGAACTAAGAACCTTGTTAATCGACGCGATTGCAGGCCTCGCACACGAGTCGACCTAACACAGACTCGAGGGTGGACGCGTGTACACTGCGGAATGCACGAAAACAGAACAACCGGGCAGGAACTCCACTCCCCCCACTCTCGTTCGGACGAGGGCGAAGGACATTTCATTGTGCCAACTGACGGTAGGACTGTCAACTGATCTGTGTGCCAGACTCTTGTAACCGCCTTCAGCGAGATCACTTACTGCAGATTGAATCTACTGCTCTGAGCAGACCTTGCCACAGGGGCATGTGGGCTCATCACAATATTCGGTGGAGTGGCAGTAGTTCTCGCTATTGCGATGGCTTTCGCGAGGAAGCCAAGATGAATGGTGAGAGGAATGGCGTTGCCCTCGCGTGCAGGCCAGCGGGTGGGGTTCGGGCGAATTCGGTTCCTCGACGCCTCGAAGTCCGGTGGGATCGGGGAGGTGGAGACAGGACGAGGTGCACTTCTCCCCACACCCAGGTTCACGCAGCACTCTCAACAACACAACCACAACACCACAACGCCACGCCACGCCACGCCACGCCACGTTAAGTCAAGTCAAGTCAAGTCACTACGTCAGTCTGTTGCACTTTCTCACTCCTTGTAGTGTCCAAGTTGTGTGCACCAACTCCTCGGGTGTTCGGTTGCTCGAGTGCTCGCGTTTGCAGACTTTGCTGCGTCCAGACGCCACGGGTAGAGGCAGCCACCGCCTACCCCGCTTCTCGAGGCAGCAGCCAGTGTGACACGGGGACATGCAGACTCGCGATCCCCACACATACCGGGGGAAAGTTTACGGAGACGTCCTATGAAGTCTTGAGCTGTAAACCACCAAAGCTGTGATAATTACTGGTGAAAGGGCAAGTGCTCAAGCCAAGAATGTTTCCACCACGTGTATATCTTGTTTCCGGTACAAGACTAACCACCCGTCCACAATAGTAATAGAGCGTTATTTATGATTTTAACTGACTCTTTGACACTTCTTGTGAGAATTTCGCCAATGAACACATCTGCTTTCTTATCACGTGTCATTATAGATTTCACTTACCACGTAGATACTGAGATATCGTATTTAGCGTCAATTTACTTCATATTTTGTCAATTTTGCTCTTTTTCCTTTTGTCGTCCTCCCGATGATCGTATTGTTGATCCTCTCTGGCAATAATCTGGGCTAGCCCCATCGAAATAACATATATTACATTAAGGGGAGAGAAGACAATATCTTAGTTATTTTCATAGGTAGACAGTTCCTCCTGCAGTTTGGCCAGGTTCTTCTTGATGCGGAGCGCACTGAGCCGCGTATCAGCGTCGTGATTCCAACATTCGGGTAGGAGGTCATCGAAGTAAGCGGCAACGAGCCTCCAAGATGTCAGTTCGGAGGTATTTACCCCTTCTAGTGAACTGATTCTCTCTATAATATAAAAATGATGTAAACGGTATCCACAGATGTCAGAGACGTAGATAAACGAAAAAAGTTAGGTAATCTGGTTTACTCATTAACATTGGTCTTTTCTAGGATGAATACGTAAAGGAATAGTTTTCGAGCTCTGTCCGTCCAAGCCACTTATATTGAATGATTTACAGTTCATCTAATCTTATATACTGTCATTAGAATAAATTATCTCTTTAATGCATGAAACTTTACGGTGGCAGCACTTAAGTGAAGGCATTCAAAAGAACCAAATTGTTTGAAGTGGCTTTTTTCGCAGCAGAACGCGGGAGTTATCAGGTTTTTGAAAGCATTACCCTCCGCTTGAATGGGCATTTTACAATTTAGACAGCCTAAGACAGGATTTCACGTTAGCACTTGTCCAGTGGGCATAATCAAGCGCATTTCCCCGCGATGATATTCGGGATTAAGGTGTCATCCACCGTGGCCCCGAATCCTCAGCCGCAATTTGCAGCATTGGCGGCATTGAGAACATGGCACATGCAACGCGTAAGGAACGAGGCCACGTGTGGTTGGAAGTCGAGGTCTCGTAGTACACTAAGAGGTACTCTTAAGTCCTCCCTATAGTCCGATTCAGCAGCCCGGGGTCTTTGTAGTGTACCCAGGCAGTTGACACGTGAACTCGAAGGCTAAAATGAAAACCCTCACCTAATAGTAAAGAAGGATTAAATGTGAAGTCATCGAATGCTAAATATATTGTGAAGATGTCAATAAACTATGTTCCATAAAGCTGAGAGTCGTGGTCACATTTGAACGCCTCCCGGGGCAAATTGACCACCTTTTTACTGGATATTCGGTCGTTTTAGTTCTAGTTTTCAATTCCACACGAAAGGGACATTAAGAAAATGCTAATTTATGTTAAGGTACACATGATCGAAAGATTGCGAAATCCCATAATTAATGGGATGCCTTACTGGATTCTCTAGATCAAGTCATTCAATCAACCAATGTTAATTAAAGTGGACAAAAAGGAGACCAGCGCATTTGGCGTCATAAGAAGCATTTTGAGAAAACAATTTTTAGTGTGCTTGCTCGGAATTTGCACCGGAACAGAGATTTTGGCGTGCCAATGTTGTTAAATAGAGTTAACTTCGTACGGAAAAGGTACAGACGCACCTTTCCCATTGATAGGTGGCAAGTAGCGCCATATGAAATGGGATGTCCGAATGGAGACATAACCAAATGACAAAAATCCCCTTCTTTCAATGAGTATAACTGAGCATCTTATTGTCACCACTTTGTTATTATTGGTATAAATGGGCGCCATTGGGCACCTATTCAGTTAGCATTGCAGCTTACCAACTAACTCTTCGTTTTTTAATTTTTTTTTTGGGGACTTTTGCGCTAAGGCTTGCGGGTGTGACACGAGTAGGCTGACAGGGAATCGGGGAGGTCGTTCAAACCTCGACTGCACTGCCAGACGCCCCAAAAAGGAGGGGGGGGAGTGGGGAGGGGGGAGAAGGGGATGGTGTGCATCTAACGCCCATCGTCCCGGTGGCTCAGCTCCCAGTTGTGGCTTCAAATCTGCCTCGTATGAGCTCCGTGGAAGAGTAGAGGCAGTTAGACTGCCGAACGGTTGCAGTCAAAAACCGCGGCATGGTGCAAAGCCCACGCACACGAACACAAACGCAACGCGATCGAATGACTTGTCGGCACACACACAGACACACGCAGGTGGCGATAAGGCAGATAGCGTTGGTGTGAGGCTGTTGCATCGCCGGCCCAAATTGCGGATAATGGGTTCCGGGGTGGGGCGGGGGCGGGGGGCGGAGGGGGTCGAAGGACGCACGGAGGGGGACGGGGGGGGTCGATGGGGGAGGCGTAAGCGCAAGGACGCAAAAGCACACACACACACACACACACACACACACAATTTACCCGGCACACGGGTGCACCCACGCCGCGGCCAGTTGCCTCGAGGATCGCACTGGCATTGAGGAAAGGGAGCGCAATCGCTGCAATACTTTTTTGCCTTTTACGGCTTTTTCCTCTGTGGACTTTCCATCGGATGACTTTTTGTCAAAGGCGACGAACTCGAGAAGTCAACGGATTGACCCACTCCTTATTGCTTGAAGAAGGATGAGACGCCTCCGTTTTAGTATTATGCCCGAGAGTCAGAAATGTGACCTTCAGGCGACTGGTAAAATCACTTGCACGGTTTATAGTAACAAAAGAAACAAGTCCTTATTTGGTCTCCTTATTTTACCAAAAAACACTTGCTTTTACAATTCGCCACCAGGTAATGTCCATACCCTCCCTGTTAATAATTTATCCAAGCAAAAATTTTAACCAAGCCTTAAAAGTGGTACCTTGCCAACAAAAAGACCTCCATTGACAGCGCCTCATCAAAATGGCAAGGAAACCGAAGTAAATCAGTGCCACAAGGGAATACTCAGGCAATCTAGAAAGAGATTCAACTGACCGTCCATAAGGGGAAGGCGGGGACGATGATTTTTGGTACACACCAATTCTTTCGCCACGGCTATGTCGACATCACGGGGCATCTGAAAGGGGAAATGGAAGAAGTGAGGGGATAAAATAATGCTGGCGTTAGTGACCTACCCATAATTTGTCAGCATTGCATCCTAGAGACCACGTCAAAATCTCCCACATAACGATGCCCAGAGCGTAGATGTCTGCGCGTTTGTGGGACTCGAAACAGAAGGGGAAAAGGGTGTTTGTGAGAATCTAAAAAGGTTATACCAGAAAAGGCACTAACAGAACAACGGATAAGGGACAAAGAAACTCTAAAACAAGCATAACTCAAGCCAATCAAGCTTATACACATTTAAACGATCTGTAACTTCGTGTAAAAGCTATTGGACATACAAGAAATATGAATTCATCATTATATAGGACGGGATTTACAAAGGAATCCAGGGACACGGAGTAAATGCCTCACACGCCCACATGAAAATGCTAAGGGACAGAACACAAGGGAAGATGCAAAGTGTTTGGTAGCCTCAAAATCCCCCCGAAATGGATATAACATGCACACCGCATGTGAATTCGGAAGAGCGGATTGGTGAAGCATAATGTAGAGAGATTATTTTTATCTTAAATAGCTATCTTTGCTATCCACGATTCTTTTACCTGTGCTCCTAACGTGTACCGAATGGCTTACAGATAACCAAACTAACTGGGATTAGTTTCCCCGCTATCCGTGTTTTGCAATGCCTTAACCCCATTGAAATCACCGTCTCTCCAACCTTACTTTCTAAACTTGTACACTCTGGGGGGTGAGACTCGAAGTCATAAGGCTCCATCCAGTTATTCGTGAGATGGAAAAGCAGACAGTTTTGTGCAACTTGAATGTACGTTTAAGATTTGCGATAAATTACACTCCCCCAACTCTTCTGTATGTAAAAAAATAACCGACAAATATTGTTATAGCTTTAAGTTTACGAGAATGTGAACAGCTTCTTAGGCTAACTTATTTCAACATGCCACCTTCGCTAACCACATACAGTAAAATAATTGCCTACAATCGAAATTTTAAAGCTCGTAAGACGTCTGAAGCAAGCACTAATCAAAAAATGGGAAGGTCTGTTGATATAATTCAAATTTAACTTCAAAATGACCGCAGAGACTCATCTCAGCCACGTGCCATTTTGAGGTAAGTAGCGTTAGTCTATTCTGTGATTTAAGATTAATAATGGGCCACATTGCACTCACCTCGGGTGCCATGTAAAAGGGAAGTCCGACTTGAAGTCCACAGACAGGCCACCAATCAGGAAAGAGGGGAGCGTGGGCACTCGGAACGCAGTGACCAGCCTCGGGGTGAATTCTTGAGCAAACAGAGTGGGAAGGTGAGTGGTGAGTCGGTGACCAGGTGAGAAGATGAGCTTCATAGGCCTTAAGTAGCTCCTCCAACGGAATGGGGGTGGGGGGCTGGGGGGGCACTGAGAGCATACTCTAATCCGCCTATGCAGGTGCTACCGTCGGCTTTGAGGTAGAGGTTCTCTAGGCAAATGTTCCGGTGTGTCAGAGCTGGCCGACCCCTTGTCCCTGTCATGTCTACGGATTCAAGGGGAACAAAGGGTAAAAACGTTAGCATACTTTAATCATGCACATTTTTCCGTATCGTCGCCGTCGTGACGAGTTACAAACACAAAAGTTTCTCAACTCAAGCAAGGACAACTATTTTTCACTAGATACTAAAGGAGTGATAAATAATTAAATGATTAATTCTATTCGACACAGGTTCTAGTGAAATGTATACCTAGTCAGTTAGTGTCGAGTAAGTCAGAATATCCCTAATAATTTGGTGCAATGGTATTCGAATGCATATGTGACAATAAAGACCAACATCTCTCTTATCAGATCCCCTGTTATTATTCTTTTCACCCCGACAATAGTATTACAGTTATACAGTTTTTTTTAACAAACCGGGTACATATGACAGCACAAGGTATATAAATCGGCATAAGTTCTATTTTTTCATCTCCTTTCCTTCCCTCCTTCAAATATCATAAATTTTAATTAACTTTTCTTGATGTTTGGGAAGGAAATATGACGGCTAACCGACTTCTATTCACTACAATGAATGACTTTGTTTTCAAACTAGATTCATAAGGATCGTTTCATTACAATGACGCAAATAGAACTTTAAATGCTTTAAATGCATATTATTTCCCTTTTAGGTGATATCTAATTTTAACTATGGGGAGTTAAAATGAATTCGGAAAGAGAAACGCGTGTTTGGAGAGGAGGAGATGGTGACCCGCCAAGGGAAATAATGCGCTTCGTGTACAGAAGGAGTCAAGTTTAAACCACATATTTGAAATCATAAACCACATATTTGAAATCACCACAGGAGTACAAATGAATAAGGTTGTACACAATGACTATAACTAGATTGAACTCCGAAATTACTCTGAGAAAATACTAATTCTCGGGGTAAACAATCGGTTATACGTATAAGCAACTCAGAAATACGGCCCATAAAAGAGGCGGATCAAGTAGGGAAGCAGGCCTAATAGGTCATTGGCCAGCCAGGACGACCGTTATTTAGCACCATTTCTTTCATGTTCGATGGGCCAAAAAGACGTGCGAGTCACTTGCTGTCTGCTGCTTCAACCTCTGCTGCATTAGTCAGTAGACACCGATAGGGCAAGCACAGATGGGAAAGGGTTTGTGGCGCGGGGGCGGAGGAGGGGAAGGAGTGGGGGAAGGCAGAAGGATTGCCACAAATGCACCGCCCTCCACGTATTTGTGTGTTCGCACACAAGCATTTGTTCTCTGCCACAACGGGCACCACATTTGCCACAGGCGTCTGGCACGTTGCTATGACAACGCTACGACCCGACTGATCACCACTGAATCATGCACACACACACACACACATACACAAGTACATTCAGAGAACATTCCCAAAAGCAAATGCGGAGATAGTTTTATTCCTCCTGCGCGTGTTTATCTGTAACACCTTTCTGCCCAGGAGGCACCTTTATACTTACCGCTGTAGGGAAATTGCGGCTTCTCACCGACATAAGGTGACATCTGACTTTCATGTGTCTGCGACGATAACGTCGTATTTAACTGTTGGAACAGATTGTGCTTGTGGCGGCCGTATTTTATGACACATACGCATCTGGACGGGTTACAGTCTGCCCACCAGTGACAGTTGTATTTCCCCCTCACCTTCCCTCGCCATCGCCACTACTACCGCAACAGATGTAACTTCCAACCGGCATTCAACAAGTATTTTAGTTATCATTGTTTTCAAGGGGGCAAAACCTTCCCATTAGCGCCTCTGCTTATTACTGTTCTAAAGTATGCGATGGGTTCCACCATGTAACCTCTGAGGATGGAAAGTACTCAGCGAGCGGGAAAAAATGCTGCTGCATTGACAATGGAAACGACATCAGATCAGAAATTTGGGCAGCATGCTGGTATAAATATTACATAGATGTTTAAAACAATAAATATGGGGGTCTAAAGCAATGTCAGTTAGGCACAGCGCAAAGTCCTGATCGCTTTGTGAAGGACTGGGATTCCTTTAAAGGATTTATTAAATTGGGAAAAACTACGTTCATGCAGGTTGTTTCAGAGCAGTTCGACAATAACGACCTAGCTCCTTTAGGCATTATTGGAACAGGGCGATTTGATAAAGGTTGTTGGGACTTCTGTAATAAAATACTAAGGAAAGAAGGCATTATGACGTTCTGACTCGCTATAAACAGTATTTTCGATCAGTGTCAGTAATTGCAGAGAACTGAACGTTCGGATCGACCACCAAAAATATGATGTTCACTAATTCACAAACAAATGTATGAAGATACAACGGAAAAATGATTTTAAATGCGGAAGGCTGCCTGTCGACTTCGTATGTTAGCTTTACTCTTTCGCCAACTGTTAATAAAAGGATGCACAAATAATAGTGAAACAAAGTTTTTGGATAGGAAATCATTCTAAGTCTATGAACTTTTGATTGGCATAACTTCAAAGGATGTACATATTGAATGTATTATCTCCATTCCACACTAATGAATCTTATAAACATTCCAGTGAAAGAAGGAATTTTGGGGAGAATAAGTTACGCAAAACTTCAGCTAACAGCGAATTTAATTTCTAGTTAACCTTTAATCGAAATAACTCTAACGAAAACGACTCTGTAACGTTTTAAGAGGCATACAATCAAGAACTTTGTGCCACAATTAAGATTTGAGACATACTTAAGGTCTAACGATCTACATTAACATTTAAATATACGAAAATCTCCCGTTTCGGCCCAGTCCCAGATCATACGGCATTTAGTTGTGCCCGTCACAAGTTCAAAGTGGCTCAAAGTGCCTACCAGTATGGAGAAAGGTAAGTCCGTTCACCACACCATTCAGAGCACGCAGAGCGAAGGTGAGAAGAGGTGTATGAAGAGACTCTCGTGAAGTGTTCGCGTCCATAAAATTAAAGAGGGAGCCCCAGGGGTGGAATTCGTTAATGGTGAAGGCACATAACAGAGGCGTCATCTGCGAAGTCAGATGTTAGTAAACCCGTTGCACAGCGCCGAAGATCACTGAGGAGGCATACGTCGGCTGCTTTAATACAACTCAGGGATGAATGTCGAAGGACACACTTTCCATGCAGGTAAATCAAGCGCTTCCACAGCATCACTGATTTTGTTGGACAGTTGAGAGGCAAAAGACGTACACTCACCGCCTCGCCTTCATATTTGGCTAAGGAGGGCAAAAGTAATTATCAGTTCAGCCACCAGTTGATATTCAAGAAAGCATGTGTTGAATAACAGGTTTTTATCATTTACCAGTTTGAAAATACCAGAAAGGGCGCTGAAATAGACGTAAGAGCATCCCGATTTTAAAACATTTAGGTTATGCTCATGTTACTTGAAAATGGATATGACTAGAGAGTCGTCTTTTCGATTTTGTCCCCCAGTAATAGTAAACGGTTCATTCGTTACAGAAAGTCTTCGCTCTTCAACGGTCAACGATTGAGAAATTTGATGTTGCTATCTTTGCAGATTATTAGTGCCAAGAACAATCGAACATCGAACTCCGAGTTTAGTGGTTAAGGACAGATTTTAGGATTTTTTACGTGGAAATGATATGCGACCACCAATCACTGACTTCGAAATCATGACCCTACCTTTCAAAGGAGTTTAAAAGGAGGGGGAAGTAACAGAGGAGTTACAAAAACTCCAATCCAATTGGTGACCTCTGGTATATGAAGGCAGCCCATCTCGATAATGGGATTTATCCTGTTGTAGCGGTAGTCAGTGAGGTTGTGGAAAACAATCTAACTTCAACTGCAAATGATGTTACGCCACCAAATCGACATAAAGAATGCAAATAAAAGAATATATCCTGCTTTCAGTGAAATTCGACAGTTCAAAAGGCGATTACGAAAATTAGGACTCGGCTAAGTTGAGTAAATTTTTTAAGATGTAACTGATTTTTAATAGTAGAGACAACATTCTTCGACGGTCTTATGAGACATTCATACTACTAATACACACCTTCGATATGTTAAGCCTGAATTCCAAATTTCTGTTTAATATGCTCTGCTCTTTTACACTGCCAAATTAAAAGAGGTAAATGACATGTTTTAAAAATGACCTGCAATACTACCCGATGCGATGAGTTAATGAAGTGAATGAATGCATTTCTCACAATTGGGAGGAGGTGAGCAAACAACCCAATTTTTGGTGTGGATCTGATAGCTTACAGTCCGTTTGCCTATTCTCGTCACATGTGTGCATTATCCTCAAATTTTTTAGGCAATAGAAATTCTGCACCAACAAAGTTGACTACACCTATATTTGTATAAATAAAGATGCCGATGTCAAAACCTATGGTTTATGAATAGTATAAGTAGCCTAATTCTCTATATTATAAGGAATCATAATAGTAGACTACACTTTTGAAGGGCTTATTATCAACAAAAAGTGTGCGAATTAAGGTAAAGAAAGCGTTTGTATAGGGCAACTTAACATACGAAAGGTCTGGAGAAGATTATAATTATGTCAATAAGTTAAAATTTACAGTGGTGTGTGCTGAAATTTTATCAATGATAAACGAACCTGAAAAATATTCGCAATTTTGACCACGTGATAGGTGGGTTAAGAATTCTAACTTATGAAGTAACATTTGCCCATGAGAGCTTTTATTTTGAACGAACTGAGAAGAAAAGAATGACATGCTTTCCGGCAGGTTTGTTGAATTCGTCGAAGCAGCGGAGGAGCTCTTCAAAATCAAGTTTTGCTTAGGAGAAGCAAGGTCTTTCAACCAGGAACTACGTCTGAAATTCTTTACTTTGTGTCGTATATACTTAGAAGACGTGAAATATGAAGCCAGCCGAATGACAATGAAAATGACAATTGTTCCCATCAAAAGAAGTATGACGATATAATAAATTGGCTTCCGTATGGAAAGTGAATTTGAAGTAGTATAATTCTTTTGATCCATTTCTGTTCTTGACTTCATAAGAAGTTCAGGTGCCGACGAAACAGTTGCTAAAAATGGTGTAGCTTCAACGCGCACGTATTCATCCCCTAACGCTTGTAATACGTCACTCTGAACTACTGGAAATTCTCTCGTTTCAAGAAAAGGTAGGCGTTTCTTAAGAGAGGAACCCGTGAAATTGAAAAAATAATTACAGATGTTAATGTTTCTGCAACAATACAGCATACCTCCTTTACCGTGCCCGAGTAAATTTTCTCTGCAAGTTAGCAGTAAAAAGGGAGAAAAACCAAGACATCCGTACTTGGTAGGTACGTTATCTTCGGAATGTCCGAAATGTATTGAATTTGTATTTATTTTCCCTGCATGCCGATGCGTACTAGGAGACAAGGTTGATTTGTACGTTTCATCCAAAGAAGTGTAGCAATAGCCGTGGGGAGGTGTGATACAAAATCGGACTTCATTTGGCAGGTTGAATATTGAATTGAGAGTTTTGTTCTGTGAACACTGCTTATTATCATTACATATACAAATCAACTTTTCATTTGGTTTCATCGACAAAATGAGTGGTGTTTTCGCAAAAACAGTTATGGTGATCGACACAACGAAATGCAGATAGGATGGAAGGAAGCTAACGGCCTGTGCTTTCATATAATATCGCGCACTAGAACCTTGAAGTTGTTCACTCAGACTGATCGCTTGCAGAACAAAACTAAAGTTATTGATCACCCATAAAATAAATTGAACAAGGTATGGTTCTATAAGTTTTTTGCCAAGTTAGTGAAGTACTGTGGTACATATTTAGGAGGCGAGAGAAAATTTTTGATCTAAAAGAAAAAACTCTTACGTGGAAACGTCAAATTTGACGGTGCATGTGCGATGAAAATTTATTAATTAGAAAAAAAGTTGGAGGTCGAGGCCCCTGGCTGTCATCTTCTGTGTGCTTTACAACGGGATATTATGGCTATGTGGAAGCAGGTAAACTTTTGATCATCCACAAATTGCTTCAGATCACCTTAATCTACAAAAGTATGAGTATCTGATCAAAACCGGGTGGGAATTGTCACAACTGCCTAATGTTGATGTTGCTTTCCTTACATTGCGGATTTTTTACGACTTATGCCTTAACATCCAGGTTGCAAAGGCCTTTCAACAAAAAAAGGAAGCTCCAATACACTCAAGTGGTTAATACTGCATCTCGGCTCCGTCTCTTCTAGCTCTTCATCGACGCCTGTTGTTAGGAATAAAATCAAGTTATAAGTTAGAGCATCCATTATACGAACTTCACGGACAAGGATCGTTTTATGATTCATTGTTTTATACCTATATCAATTAAATACGTCTCCTCTTCGAATGAACTCTGTCCCATTGATTCAAACGACAGTACAGAGCATGCGTAATGGGCATAACAAAATGCAGATTAATATTTCGAGGCTCCCATCAAATCGTCACATCGGATTCTATTTCTGCGGTAGAAGTGAGATAAAAATTGTTTAGTGCCTGCTTCTAGAAGATTTCACTTAAGTTGATGGCACTTATACTTGTCGCTGCGAGTAAATGCTAAAATCTTTTAGGCGCCAAATTTCTCAAATTACACTGCACACATTTGGGCAGGCACCTTCTTATTTCCGATTCATGGAAACCGTGACACTTCACTATTTCAGACCTTTCATTGCCCACACTATTACAAATCCCGGTAATCTTGCGAAAGTAACGGATTTCATAAATAGTGTTGAGAAATGATTTTTCTTATTGCATATCGACGAAAATAGATGCTATGACCCTTTGAGACTAGTCAATAGCGTTGCTGATTTCTTATATTTCAATAACATGTTCAGTTGCAACATTGCAGGCATGGTTTTTTGAAAGAATCACGATAAACGACGTGAAAAGATATGATTACTTCGAAATCACTTCTTAGAAAGATACCACATGGCTCAAAATGCGTGAAGATTGCGGAAAAGACATTCTCTTAAGTGTCAACAGATTTCAGCGGGCTTAACCTTTTAATTTACTTGGACCATGCACTGCTTAGTTTGGATTGGACGCTGGCGTGGGAGTTTGTCTTTCTCCCCTCATGTATTCTACGAAGCATCAGGTAGATAAGTACGTACGGAGCATTCTGTCCAACAGTTTAAATAAATCGGAGGTACTAGTTATGGGTAATTTTGACTTTGTGTAGAAGAATCTTTATGGATATCAATTTGCTAAACTCTATGTTGACGTGCGCGACTATCAAACCGCTCGGGAGTAAGTACACATACTTTTAACCTTTTAGATATATTAATGAATTTATTGCCGTGAGGCAAAATTACCCCCCAGCGTTCCAACTTCTGGGTCAAATCCTGGAGGCTATGAGTTCTGTTTCTGAGGCAGTCGGAGCTTATCAGAAGGCATATGAACTTGATCCCTCAAACAAGCAACTCGTTTTAAAAAGTAATGATTTGAACTTTTAACGCTGAATACTAGTTTGTGACCTGGTTTCAAGACACAACGTCCCACTTTCGAAAAGCAACGCTAGTATATACTCCCCTTCAAATTGGAGCATATTATGCAAAAATATAGATTCTGCCACGAATGTAAGTAGTGAAACTTTAACTTTTTTTCCACAGCAATCGGAAGTTTTGCAAAGCCGCATTTCACTACTGAAAAACCTATTACCTCGCGGAGATTTTCATGAAGCCTTCGACTTATGCATTACAACTATCAACGAGTTTGTGTGCATTGACAGGACCGCATGGCATAATGCCGTTTTGGATTTCATTTTTGTATTTCTGATATTCGCTGTCTAATTCTCCTTCTAGCGTGTGCCTACTTCCTGTCACAATTGCTCTTGGTACAAACAAGTTGGTTCACTTCAAGGTTTTGCACTAGTCGAAATCCTTCGTCTTACTGCAAATACGGCTTGTCTATCTGATTTCCTTTCCAAGTTAGCTCAAGTAGATGAATATATTGTGGGGCTGTTAAGTTCATCTTCACGTGATGATAATCTGGCAGTTGAAATACAGTTGCGCTTCTTCTTTTACCTTTCTGTTTACTTTCAAAGGCTTGCCAAAAAGGTATTTTCCGATATATAAGCTAATTAAGTTCTTCAAGAGAGGTACTCGTGCCAATTTGGGAATTCTTATCGATGCTTGTCTAAATTGCACAACTTCTCTTAAAACAACTTCTCCTCATGTTGATCGCCTTTTTTCTAAACCGGTTTGGAACCATTTGTACTCCGAAGGATTGTCGCTAAGGCTGCAATCAGCAGTTTTGGCTAAGCCGTCTGAAAATAAGCCAGTTGTTTGGAAATCGCTCTTATTTGAAGCCTTGGATCAAGATAATCTTTCCAAAAACAAGCAATTCAAGTTTGAATTCCTTCATAGCTTGGAGGAGTCTCTTGGAAGTGGCAATATTCACTTACACGATGTGGAGGAACTATACTCAAAACTTCTTGAATACAAATCTGATGATATAAGCATTATCCTCTGGTACATTTTACGTCCTCTAAATACTCAAGAGGAAAACGCGTCCGGTGATCTAGCTCTTCCTTTGGTTCGACTTCAAACTATCGTTGATTGTAAGTTTGGTTCAATCGTTCTTGTCTTTCCTTTCGTGTTTTGAATAATTTTGTCTTGTGTTAGCCATTAACCGTATCCTTCCCATGACGCCTCTATCGACCGAAGGTAAGGAACTATGCCAGTTGGATGGGATCGTGTTTTTGGTTGCGCTTTCTGTCGCATATTTGATCCGGTCTGCCTCGCTTGAGCCCCCAACAGGACGTCCTCAAGCATCATTATCGTGGCCATCTCAGCCACTGTGTCTGTTTAACACTCGTGCGCTACCAACCGGAGTGCATCGCCGATTTTGGAGTGACTTTTGTACACATACCAAAAATGAGTCGGTGACGTTTTTTCATTACATTGAACGGATCGTAATTTTTTCTTACTTGAACCCATCTCTTCCTTTGCAGTTGTGCTGAGTCCAATCTGACGCACTTCGTCGATCAGTTACGTTTCATCAAACCAGCGATGATGCCCGCACGCTTAATTCTTCGCGTGGCTCGTGCCATTTCCCGTCTTCCGTTGGAGTTCTCTGCTACTGACATAGTTTTAGCTAGAGCGGCTCATATCTGGGAAGCTGGTCTGTGTGCTCTAATGCGGAACCCCAAGTGCGTAGAACCTAACTTGACTCCTGTGGGCTATTATCTACGTCTATCAAATGTTCATTTTTTTTCCAAAGAGCGGAAGAAAAGTACCCCTGCGAGAATGTCCTTTTTCCCACTGATCTGAATTCAGATTGGTGGTACGGCGCACAAATGGAGAATCTTATTAACGTAGCTTCGAAAGACCGACTATGGTTTTTTATTGGTTGGCGTTGGCTCACCTCCTACTGGCTAGAACATCCACCGTTGAAGTTGGAAACCTTAATAAATCATCTTCACTATCTGGAGGATCAACGGCTACCGGTGGATACTGAATGTGTTCTTTTGGCGGCGAAACTGGTGGAAAAATCAATGGGCCCGGATACGACTTCACCTACTACTAAATCTTTAGGAAATCTTGCATTACGACTTCTAAATACTGCGAGTGAATCGGTGCGAAGAAGTCCAATCGTCGATAAATCTTTGGTAGGCATAGGACCGTTGGAAGATGGGGGGAGGCTATGGTTTTTAGATATTGTGTATATTCTTATTATTTGTAGACCGTCATAATAAAGGACATTTCAGATGCGATTACGTCATTGCAAAAAGTCGTAGGAGTGTCGCGCACACCCGGTGAGCAGCTATTCCCGTCTGCTCGCTGTTCCCGTCTTCGGCTTTCTTTTCGCGATGCTTTTAATTTTTTTTGACTTATCTTTCTCTGAAGATAGCTCCTATCCCTTTCTAACAAGTAAAGTTCTCGAGGATGAGGGGTGGGGGTTGGTATATTTTTCTCGAGAAGATTCCAGTCCCATCTTGACGACCTTGTTTTCCCGTTTAGACATTTTTTTGTCTTAGAATATTTTGAATGGTTTTAACTAGCTGGATTGAATTGTATATTTGGTTAAGTGTTTTTGACTTTTGTTTAACACCTTTCTGTCTCAGGCCTGCTCTGAATTATGTGCGCCTTTTGTGAATAAAAGTTTTTTTCATGCCTTTGATTTTTCCCCACAACGTCTTGCATTTAATTTTAAGCTGACTTGTTAGTCTTCCCTACTTCTCCATAGTTCAAGATCTTACTCAGGCGAGTGTGAACCTCTCAACTAACTTAGAACAAAATATAACTATGCCGTCTGGATATGGAGCATACGCCACTGGACCCCGCACTCCGAGCTTTAGTAGAACGACCACCTCGGACTCTCGTGTGTCTGGAATCCTCAGTGAAAGCACTCTAGCTGGTGCTTACCGATCCCCTAGGATTCCTTCCGTTCCCACTGCTGCCCATGCTTCGCCGACATCCGACCTTCAAGTAGTTTCTTGTACTAGCTAATTCTCCAGCTTTAGAACAATGAATTGATGTCTTTTTTGTCCTCTAGACAAAATTGATGAACCAAATGATAGAGCAGTGGATGCCTTCATTTATGGAATTTTCGCGCGTGATGTCAGACACCTCTGCAGAATTGGCTAAAAGCCGTTTGCAAAATGAGGAATTGTCTCGGTTATTGAAGGAAACACGAAGTCAACTAGACACGGTTATCAAGGAACAGCAAAATAAGAATCGTAGCCCTTCTCCCTTGCGGCATCCCTCGCCACCGTCTCAATTTATGCCCTCACCGGAAGAATGGCGGGCGTTACAAGAGTCCCTGCGTGAAGTAACCTCTACTCTGAAGGAGTTCCGCCAATGGTTGTCTACTGCTATGTCTTATCCGCCTCCATTCTCTCACCCAATGCATATACCGCCGCCTGCACCAGCATCAACTCGGCCATCTGCCATCCTTCGTCCAGGCGACATTTTTGCGTTAGAGAACCAACAAAAGGCCCAACTGGCTCTCTCACAGCTTGCTGTTTTACAACAACAGCAGCACCAAACGCCACAAACCACTGGGGCACCATGCTTTTTACTTCAACCCCATCCTCAATCCACAATACCGCCTCAAGGTGGGTTTTCTCCTCTGATAAGCTTCATTGTTGGCGTTATGTAACATCCATGCAAATTAACAAACCATCAGTTGTACGAGGTATTAGTCTACTAGTTTATAGAAAAGGCTTAATGACCTATTACTACTCGAAAACAATATTTTAACTATAGCGTACGGTTGATTTTGAAGATCTTCCCACTTTTCCATATTCGAAAAATTTCTTCGACTATTCCGAAATGTAGTTTTAATTGCTTTTTATCGAATCCGACTTCATGCTGTTTTGATACACTGATGTTATTCCTTTTTAAATGAAAAGTTAACTACAAAGCAAGCTACACTGGTTTAAAATTAACCAGGCGTTGGTAATTGATCTAGCCAAAGAAAACCCGAAATGTGATTCTGGGATGAGTTTGTCCCTTCATCTATCCTGTGTCATAAGGGTTTAGTAACCGCTTATTACAATCTTTTGTTTATTCACCTCGTAGGCATAGTAATATTTGTAAGATAGTTTCCAATCTTACACGGCGAAAAGGAAAAGGGTGGACGGGTTGATTAAACTTGTCATCGACTGTCACTTATAATGTGGCAGTTAAGTTGTTTTTCAAAACTAATATAGCTTGCCTTCTATGAATTATAGAGTGCCTCTCAGTACTATCACAAAAGCAGGTGGGGATTTGGTGTGTAATGAAAAAATATTTTATGTTTGTTAACTTGTTGGGCAAGTTAGCGGATGTTTGGGGACCAAAATCATCACAAAATTTCATTTTTATTCTTTATCCTTAAGCTCCTTTGGATTTCCGCGTCCCACCCACGGGTACCTACATATTCCCTCCTGGCATAAGCGCGGCTCCCGTTACCTCAGCTTCAATTTCAGCCGATCCGCCGGAGGCTGCTTTAACGACAGCTATGACAACCGCATTTGCACAACCACTGACATCCGTAAAACCACCGACTCCGCCTGCAACTCCTTCTATGGGTGCTTCAGTTGTTACACAAGCAAATAATACGCCCGTGGTGACACAAGTATGTGTCAAACGTTTTTCTTCCGTTGATGTCGCTGCCTTTTGCCAACGATCTCAGCATTTGTATTCCTTTCCCGCCCCACAGGCTCCCTCAGCATCACCACCTGCGTCGAAGCCGTTCCCATTTATGTTTAAATCCATAGACGCCACAACTACTGCCGCTGACCGCTCTAAAACGGAAAATTCATCAATCTTCAGTTTCGTTAAATTTAAGAGTCCTGAAACTGTCGGTACATCCACTCTATTTGGCGCCTCCTCTTTCTCCTCTGATCGGAAATTGGAGGTCAAAACGCAACCTTCCCATGGTTTCGATATTTCTAAGGGTGATGAGGGGACGACCCAAGAAAATCTTGAAGATGAAGAAGATAAACCCGAGGCCTTTGAGCCCAAAGTGGAGTTCACGCCATGTGTTCAGAAGTTACCTGATTTAGTAGAACAGAGTACTGGGGAAGAGACGGAACGAGTTCTTTTCTGCCACCGTGCCCGCCTCTTTCGATGGGATAAGAGCGAGTCCGTCCCCACCGGGGAATGGAAAGCTCGGGGCATCGGTGAGCTAAAAGTGTTGGCTGACGATGCGGCTGCCAAATTCCGCATCGTTATGCGACGTGAGCAGGTGATATTTTCATGATTGAGTATATAAACCGCCTCTCCTGCACATTAGCACTAAACCCTGACTTTTTATTTACTACTAGGTGATGAAATTGTGCGCTAATCATTACATTCTTCCCGGAATTAACTTAAAACGTCATCCACAGAAAGCTGTGGCATGTATGTGGAACGCGAAAGATTTTGCAGTTATGGATATTGATAAACAGAATCCGAACGGTCAAGACGAACTCTTTATGGTAAACTTCAAGACTGAGGAAATTACCGATGAGTTTGAGAGAACTGTGAGGTCTTGCCTTGAAAAGGCCTTTTCATTGACCCCTAAGAGCGAAAGTGAGAATAGTTCGACAGAGAAGGAGAAGTCTAAACCTATCTCCACTGCCTCTACTTTGGACAAGCCGAAATCAACGGTGGGCTCTTGGACATGTTGCACTTGCGCTCTCGTCGTGGACCCCGATGCCGACAAGTGTCCCGCATGCCAGACAGTTAAACCTGGCACCTCCACAAATGTACTGGATAAGCTTAGACCAAAGGCGGGCTCCTGGACGTGCACTGTGTGTGCCTTAGTTGTAGCCCCGGACCTTAACAAATGCCCTGCATGTCAGACATTCAAACCTGGAGCTAAGCTCCCTCCGACCACAGCCCCATCTATTCGACCCACCTTTAACTTCCTCTCAACGAATACTTCGACACCGTCGAAAGTTGTGTCAACCAACGTCTTTTTAGGTGATAGTGGCGGCGCTCAAAGTGTCCCGACCACTACTTTTCCGAAATTTGTTTTTGGCGGATCTGACGCCACAAAAACGGAAGCAGAAAAGTCGTTTTGTTTTTCTAGTCCTAACACATCTGAGACTAAAGTCGTTGGGGCAACTACCTGCGCTTTTGGAAACTTAGACTTCAATAAGAGTCTAGAGACACCGAACATTGCCTTCACTTTCAAAATGAAGCCCCCGACACCGATTAAGAGCAAGAATTCTGATGACTTCAAGGAGTTGGAGGAGGGAAAGGACACCACCACGGAGTATGATGACAACGAAGATAGTCAAGTCTCCCCTAGCGACCTCTCCCAAGTGAGCTTCAAACCCGTGGTGGACCATTTGCCTGAAAAAGTGGAGGTGCGTACGGGGGAGGAGGACGAAGAGACAGTCTTTGAAGCACGTGCGAAGCTCTTCCGTTTCGATAATGGCGTTTGGAAGGAGCGAGGTCTAGGGCAACTAAAACTTCTTCGATCTCCAGCCTCAGAACGAGTGCGAATGGTGATGCGAAGGGAACAGGTCCATAAGGTGTGTTGCAATCACCCCATTACCGCCGGCATGACCTTGAAACCGATGGAATTTAGCAAAAATCCCGTGACCCCTTGGGTCTGGTGGGCCGTCGACTTTTCTGATGAGGAGTCCGGGTCCGTGGGAAAGAAGGAGATGTTCTCGGTGCGATTTAAAACTTCAGAAGAATCACAGGCCTTTCACGATGCCTTTGTGAAAGCCGCTGTTGCGCTTCGGAAGGTGAAATTCCCACCGATTTGGACGCGGATGAGAGCGAACTAGTAATTGTGGAGAGTCCGGTAAGTCGATGTGCATTAATACTGTGATTGCTGAACGAGTCGCTTATAGACGCGGAGTGAACTAGAGGATTTCGCTTAATTGTTTCGAACTTATTCTTGAAAGTTCTAACAATATAGATTTTATGGTCTGCGCACCATCCTGCATCCCACTCAGTAGTCTTTTGGGCGTCATTTGCATTATACCCTGATTCTTTACTCTCCCAAAGATTACCCTATTATACTGTGTAAACTCTGGGCCTCTCAGCATATTCCAGTACATTTCGCTGTCACTGAAAAGCAGGAAGCTATCTCCACTATCTGCCACCTTTTAATGTTTAGCATGCATGATGTATCATATGGCGTTCGTCAGTCTTAAATTTTTACGGAATTAATGCTTTGGTCAGGTCACTCCTTGTATGCCCGGAATTGTCTCCTTAGCTTACGCCGTCATTGATAGGTGTAAAGTTGTCTGTCCCCGTGTCATGTAGGTATAAACAGACTTCGTCTAACCAAATTGTGCAATTTTTCAAATGCACAATTAGTGTGGACTACCATAGTAATTAGTAGCAACTGTAATGAACTGGAACAGGCGATGGTCCACGCTTTCCGTTAACTTTTCTGTGTAGCATCCCCTAGCAGTACCCTTTGTGATAAGTAAACGTTGAATGTCTTGCTTTGGCTAAACGTTTGCCTGAAGGCGGTTGGCCTCCACTTTGAGATAAATCCTTTTCTTTAGTTGTCCTCTGAACAAATAGCACGTGCACGGGCTCTTCAATTGCCCGACGACTTCTACGCCTACGAGTTGAAGAAACCAGAAAACAGTAATAGGCGTTCGCAACGCGAGGAGATGACACCAGAAGAGGAGGCAGAAGAGGAAGCCTTGTTAGAAGAAGCTGTCAATCGAGGCACTTCGTCTTCCTCTTCTTCCATCGTGGTCGTTAAGAGCACGGAGTCACTGGTCATCACCACCCCACCTACTTCTCCAACTCTCACTGCCTCTATGACAGATGCTTTGCGAGCCTGCCAGAACCCCAAGTCAGAAAAGAAAATATCTGCTGGTAAGTGTAAACCTTCAAGACTGTGTGCTTTCCCTTCGAAATCCTATTATTATTCATTTTAACTTTAGTTGAGCAGCTTGGAAGCAATGGTGTTAAGCCATTTTCAGGCGCATTTTTGGGTGGAGGTGGTGAGAATAAAAGCTTTGAAACTCTCAGTAAGGAAGCATCGACGAAACCCTCATGGTTGACTGCTTCCAAATCGCAATCCACTACGCCGTCTTGGCCAGGTGCAGGATCTGCTCTCTTTTCCAAAGCTGACAATGAAGAAAACGATGGCTCTGTCGCCGAGAGCGACCCTGACCCTCAGTTTGAGCCCATCATCCCGCTGCCAAACCTTGTTGAGGTCTGTTACGTCTCGGCTGTACTCTGCTATATCCCACTTTTTCTTTCATATTATCATTGTGTACTTTCAACTGATCGTAGACAAAGACTGGCGAAGAGGAAGAAGTATGCTTGTTCCTGAGACGGTGCAAGCTTTATAGAATGCTTGACCAACAATGGAAAGAGCGGGGAATCGGGGACATGAAGATCCTCGTTCATCCGAAGACTCCACCTCCTGCAGATTTCCTGGACCCACGCACCGAGCTGCCCGCCCACAAAGACCTCGAGTGTGGGATCAACTACGCGCGTCTCCTGATGCGCCGTGACCAGGTGCTTAAGATCTGCACTAATCACACCATCTCTGCCGACTTGCCACAATTTAAACCGCTTACCGTTGCCAACCACGGCATCTGCTGGGTGGCTAAGGACTACTCAGATCATCCTGCTGGTGAAGTCATGACGTTAGGACTGAAATTCAAGGTACGGTGGGGTATTCACTAGTTTTTAAAATGTATCCACTTTACTGCTGACTTTATTTCCACTTATTTCTCAAGTCTGCAATCAAATTTTGAGGGATAAAGTCTATAAGTCAGTTCGATTTTTAAATACATCAGAGGTCCTGCTAACGCTTATCCCTAAAAATTGGAAATTCATTTCTTTGATGGGAAGATGACGACCGAATCTTTCTTTTTCCCTTTTGACCTTAACGAATAGCCGTCCAAGAATTCAAGTTTGTATTTAATTGTTTCCGCTTGAAAACACAGAACATCCTACTTTTATCTATTTGTGCCACAAAATTTGCTGCAATCTGTCGTAATTTGGGCGAGCCACATGCTGTGTTTTGTCTATGGGTTCGGATAAGAAGACTGTTGTTCCACTCTGGTAACGAGTGTGTCGACTTCGCCTTTTTTGCCAATCACTTTTAATAACGCAGTAAGGAAGACTGACTAAAGTTAGTGCTTTCTTAATTTGTAGACAGATCTGTTGAACTTTGTCACATCGTTTCATCCTTTTTTTAGTATTACTTGCACTTCATGTTGTTTTCGCCTTTGCCTGCTATTATTAAGTCCTTTTTTCTTTGCCCCACTCGCAAAAGTTCATACTTTCCTCGTCGACTCTGCAGTTCCAGATTCCCTTCTACGTGTAATATGCTTTTCCCCTCTCTTTACCTTGATTTTTCCTTTACCTTTAGACTGAACAGGACCTCGCTCACTTTCATGCAAGTATTGCTCGTGCTCGGGAAATGCTTAAAAAGTGAGGTTTCAAAAAATCACTTCTAGGCTTAGTGTCATTCCACTGCCACAATAACACTGATCCTCTTCTTGCAGAAACTAAAAGAACGTGAAAGATGAGGCGTCACGAGTGTCGTCGTCTCTTTCTAACTGTTTTTATACTGTGTAATGTTATCCTCCTGCAAATCTTATGCAATTGTGCCTCAATAATATACACTTTTATCACATTCTACGGCTTCCGTGTCCACCTTCACGAATCAACGCCTTCTCTTCGAAACGGCTTAAGTGGTCCCCTTGTTTCTGTTGCTTTACCGATGTGAGCATGGTCACCGAAACTGCCGGTCAGTTGAACCAGCATTTAGACTTATTCTAGGGTCGGTAATTTGACATGATGAGGTGATCGTGCATTGCAATGATCTAGCGTCGTATCTGTTAATTGAAGTGTGTGTGCACCCAGACTCAATGGGCGGCGCGGAACCCCCACCCGAGGGCGGTGGCACCGGTCTTGCGACGCGAAGACTCCGTGGGTGTCCCGAATGCTTATTAGTTTTAACCACCTATTTGCGATTTTGGGTCGGTAAAAGTTATCCTTAGCAGCCATTCAATGAAACTCCGACTAACTGGGTGAGTTGGCTGTGACCAGGTACACCGGCTCGAAGTAGAGCTGAGCGGAGTAAGTTCGTGGTGGGTGGGTGGGTCACTCGCTCCAATCCCACTTCAACCTACTCTTTCCTCACCTAAGATGTCGACGATGAATGAGCCAACGCCTTCTGTGGTGTTTCATGAGCGTCAGCACCTTAAGCAGAGTCAGTTCTGCTTTGGGGCAATAGCGGGGCGAGTCGAGCCTCCCACCCCGTTTCGAGCCCAGCACCTCTAATCATTCGCCTTACCGGACCAAAACTGAATATCCCAGCTATCCTGAGGAAGACTTCAGAGGGAACCAGCTACTAGACGGTTTCCAGTCTTTCGCCCCTATCCTCACGTTTGACGACCGATTTGCACGTCAGAACCGCCACGGTCCTGCACCAGAGCTTCCTCCGGCGTCAACCTACGCAGGCATAGTTCACCATCTCTCGGCTCTCACCATGTGTGCTCATGTCGGCGCGCTTCACATAAATCCGCCTGAGCTATAAAAACTTTCCCGACCACAATTTTTTGAGGATGTTATTTTCAACACCCCTACTGAGTTACTTTTTATGTTAACGACCGTGTGTTAAATGGAGCGAGTAACGAGATATCGGACCTTGGTCTCTCTCTCTCTCCTAAATTATGGAGGAACTTAACTGTCCGGCTGGGAAATAGGACAATAAAATGAAGTGAACCGAGAAATGGGCGACAATCCTATCTTTTGTCCAGTGGGGGAGGGGGGGACTTTGATCTCCGAGGACTTGGCTGACCCGAGACTTCCAAAACAAAGGGACACTTTATAATTACAATGTTGGCCGAGATTTGGATGGGCACGCCACGCCGAAGACCGAACATTCGCCGCTTGTCTCTTGTGCGACGCGACGACCACAGCGTTTCTGCACAGCACATTTGACCTTAAAAGATGAGCCCAGGTGGCCTGGAAAAGTGCATTGCAGACAAGCACTAAAATAGAATGGTGAAACAACGTGGCTGCTCCGACGGCCAATTCTGTCTTGAGTAAACATGGTCTCTTTAATTCAAGTCAAAAAAGTAAAGGCGCGTATGCCTTTATGAGATTGAATTCGCGACCTTCGAGTTGGAATTAGTCACGAAACTGGAAAGTGATCTCCATTCAGGCGTGGCGTCTTACTCGAAGGCCATGCAAAACAGAAACACTGGCGTCGAGACCTTTGAGCGCCAATTACCCGGAGGCTTGTTTAACATTGACACTCAGATGTCAAATCAAATTGAAGCTCACACGACTTCTCCTCCATTAAGTTGCGTCAAGATCGCCCACAGACCCACATGTGTGTAATCATCAGGAGTTCAGTCGTTTACCACTCTACCACAAGTCTTTTCTCCAGTCGCCGGATGATCTTGTTGGTCCACCGATTTTCCCCATGAAACGGACCCACGGCAATCAGTTTGCCGTAAGGGTCCGCGCGACCAAAATGGATGTGACAAACGCATCAAAAACCGTACACATTTGTCAAGCCGGACCCTGTCCGCGGAGAGAAGTAGGCTGATCCCGAAAGCGCGCGAATGGGGAGAGAAACTCGAACGTGAGTAGAATAAGTGACGGAGAAAGGACAATTCGACTCGCATGTGTCGACCGCACGAAGTGACGCTGCTGCGGATGGTCGGACGACCGCAAGGGCGAGTGCGCATCCTCCTTGGCGCCTTCGCAATACACAATTGCCGCCGCTTTCGCACCAAACCATCACTTGTGACGAAAAGTGGAGCTCGTATGATAGCTGAGAGCGAGCAAGCAAATGGGGAGATCAGAATGCAGCCGCAAAACACTCCCATGGTGGAATGTCCACGCAGCGATCATCCACTATTCCATTCTATAATACAACCAGGCGAAACCATAACAGCGGTGGAGTCCGATTGCCGGTCATAAAATTGATGCGCTTGTGAGGAAAAACAACCAGCATTGCCGCATGATGGTAACACATGCCGATCCAATAGAAATTCACTTATTTTTGGCAAATTAAGCAACTTCTCAGCGATACGACACTTTATCGCATACTTTGAATTATGGATTTTTTGAAGAGGAAAAAGTACAACAACCCAAGTGTTATCATAGAGATGAATAGTTCATTGACTAGAAGAATAAATAATTTTCTCCAAAAAATCATACACAACTGGCTCAGCCGTTGGCAGAAAATCGTAGATGCCAATGGAGGTTATTTCAATTAAATATAACAAATAATGTGAAGAATTGCGCCTTTTCTTTCTGCCCATACTCAACGTCCGTTTCATAGTTTTCAAACCAATAAATAGAGAAAATAGCAACGTCGTATTAATGAGAGGAGAGGTAAGGAAGTAGGCCGGATATAATTCATTTTCCATTTAAACTAGAAAGGAAATAATAATAACAATCGAGGGATAAAAGGAGTGTGTTTCACAAATATATTACCCAAGTGCCCACGTTCACAGCAAAAGAGTGGTTTATTTAAGTAAAGTCAAAAATTTAGTGTGCAGTTGAGCAATCCGATGGGTGAGGACGTCTTCCAGTTCTGAGGAGGGACACTGCGTCACGGTGAGGTGTTCGAGGGACGAGTCGGTGTCATCGGAGAACTCGTCCAACCTGTGGATGAGCCATGCCTCTTGTTTACGCGTCTGCAAAAGGTTTGCGATCACTGCATGTGTCCGGTGCCGCTTCAGCATCGCTTTAGCTCTGTCCAAAACGAGAGAAGGGTCGGTCTCTAACTGTGAAGCGAGAAAAAAAAATTAGCATTGCCTCATTGACATGAAAGTGTGAGCGTGAGAGGCAGAATATTTCTTGTGCCTGAACGGCAAATACTCGTGGTCTCTGCTCGCTGGCGCCAATTTCTCTCAATTTACCCCTCATAGAAATAAAAGGCAAGGTAGGCGATAACTTTAGGGCCAGTAGAAAATACGTCCATTATCGGATACATTTTTTTAGATCTAAGGAGTCTGCTAGCATTACCTCCTTCGACAAAACAAGTAATTTATCACCAAGTGATAGAGGACGCACCGCGTAGCTGACACCACTAGCGGATACGCCCAATGTCTGATGAAATCCGAAAAAGCCTATTAAGATACTTATAAGTAAGAAACTAGTTTTTTCAACGTCTCTCTTCTCGTGGTGGCGGGTACGCACAAAAAGCACTTTAAATCCTGGATGTAGGGAACTAAATTTTTCCCTTTACCAATTTCGAGGGTAAAGTGCTATTCCACGACTGTGGACGAAGACAACGCTGCAAGGAGATAGAATAACCTGAACGAAATAATTTTGAGTCATACAGAGTCTTCTGGTGGTATGGGCAAAACTCGACATTCCTCAAAACAGGCTGTCAATTGCACAGCCTGGGGAGACCAGCGTTGCCCACCTCCCCGACTAGCAGTTGCCGAGCGAAGTTGACCGACCCACGCACAACGCCTGCGCCGGCCACTCCACTAGCACTCGGGACGGCACACGTGTGTCTCTCCTGCTAATCTGTGGATTACTGTGCCGCGACTAACTTCCATCTCCCAAATGCGCATGGTAGACTCGCGTCCAGTGCAAAGGTCCCCCGAAAATCTGACCAAATGACAATAAATTTAGGGGAAAAAATGTACAGTTCATAATAGGAAAGCTAACGTCGCCACGTCAGCAGTTGAATAGTAGAAAGATGAGCAAAATCGAGGCGTCTGATACAGATGCACTACGGGACGAAGGGCATTTTGTCGATGTTAGCGCGAAAAGAGCTCGCTTCATTGGCGGTTCATCGTGTGGGCCACATGAAATAAACAAGACACACCCACAAGTAATATCAACTGTACGGTCTCCGGTGGTGACAGCAAATAATATTCACAAGTGATCATTTAGATCTTGCGGTGTTCGTGTCTGAACAAGCAAAACACGAGGAGAACTTTAAAAAGTCAGAAAATCTGTGCAAGCAGATCATTTGTGGGAAGTCTAAAACCATTGAATGGATAAAAGCAAAGAAGCGACTATAATGGGAGCGGTCGTCCCACTTCATGAGTGAAACTACTCAGTCGAGCTTACCATCGCCGAAATGCAACGAGTCGCAGACGATCGATTGACACGCGCAAGCATTCCACAAAGAGGTCCGACTTAGACCTTGCGAGAAACATTTAACTTCCCTGGCATTGAAAGCGTTTCGAATTTATCACTTTCAACATCAGCCCGTCTTGATAGGAGTCTGGTTAACTAATTGTTTAAAAATGAGGTGGTTTTATATGCTATTAAAAAGAACAAAAAAGAGGAGAAGCGGGTATTAATAACTTGGGAAATGATAATACTCGACGTGGAAACGTGAGCGCGATCTTAATGGCCACATAAATTGTTCTCTTAGCTATAAATACCAGACTATAAGTGGTTGACCAACCTTGAAAGAAACTATCATCGTGGAGGGGGCCCACTTCATTGAGATGAGTTCCAGAACTTTGGGAACTGGTGAGAGACGAATGGTCAGAGAACCATCAGAATTGCACTGGAAGCTCTCGCTTTCCTCGCCCTCGAAAGTCAGACCCGCGCGAAGTTTGTGACGGGGTAGATGTTTGCGCGGAATGTAGAAATCGGAGACAGCTGCGGCGAGGTAAAGTAGTGAGCCTTGGCTGCAAAACCCCTTCTTCTCAGTGAACAAGTGGCATAACCAACGAAGCTTCACTAGGAACTCTTCAACTGTCAAGAAGTCAAGTAACAATAGACGTTCGCCTAAAGTAAAGAGACGCCTAGATGAACCAGATGGCTCTGGGCAAAATATACATTGACACAAGTGGACTCACGGAATTCAGCGTAGCTACGCACCACATCGTTGATGCGTTGGGCGAACGCGGAGTTGAGTTGGGGCATCTGATGAAGCGGAGACGTGCTCAGATCGAGCCAAGTGTCAAGGCTGGGAACACAGCCCGCAGGAGGGCAACAGCGGTTGGTAAAGGGGATTAGGGAGTTACGACGGTATAAAAATACCACCGCGTAGCCCAACTTCAAGAAGTATTCTGCACTAATTGCACCTCTGGAACCCGTGCTATTGTGGAAAGAAGGAATAAAAACCGGCTTAATTCAAATAGCCTTCTGCCAACTGTCATATTCGTGTTGGAACGCATACGTCATGGGACAATAGGAGATTAATACCACTGAAAAAAGAAAAAAAAGTTTATGATAAACAAAACCGTACTACAAACACAAATTTTAGCAGTGAGATGTTTTTCTTCTCCCCCACACTACAACTGTCTACGGATAGAGCAGGAATACAGAAAATCGCTCGACAACTGAGAGAACGTGGGGTTTCCTCCTAAATTCCGCTTATTTTTGAAATTAATTTTAGACATCACTGTACTCATTTGACATTAAAGGAATATGTACGAAGAAAGGCATCTTAACAGTGGGATTTCCGACAACGGAGACCCCACGGAGTGAGGTGAGAACATCGGAGTCACGTTGATGCAGCGGTAGCGTAACGTAGCGTTACGTTGACATGTGAGAGATGTCATTTGATGCTTCCAATTATCTATTACGGTGAAAGGAGGCATCACACATGCACAACACAGATGACGAGTGTAGTAGTGCGGTTGGGTTTTAACAACTTACTCCCTAGATGACGCACAGTTTACCTCTCAGTTTCACATTGGGTCTAGGTTGCAAATTATTTACTGAGAATGATTTGTGAGGAGGAGAAACACTACCCTACGGATAAGAAGAAAAGGGGGACAGAGAGCGTCCGTTGTGAAAAGACTTAATGTTTTGTCCGTAATAATTTACGAAAAGACATTTGCGCTGGACGCAAGTCTCCCATGTGCATTTTGGAGACGAGAGACACACGTGTGCCGTCCCGAGTGCTAGTGGAGTGGCCGGCGCAGGCGTTGTGCGTGGGTCGGTCAACTTCGCTCGGCCACTGCTAGTCGGGGAGGTGGGCAACGCTGGTCTCCCCAGGCTGTGCAATTGACAGCGCGTTCTGAGGAATGTCGAGTCTTGTCAACAAACACCCACCAGTGTTTGCTCATACCACCAGAATACGCTGTGCTTCACTTCTACGATTGTGCTACGTTCCATCGTGAAAGAGCGTTAAGAAACTCGAATGCTGTGAGCATTTCAAGTACAACAAACCCAAGTGTCCCCTGACGGCACAGTTTATGACCATTCGTCTAATGGACAGAAGTCTCAACTGTGAATTCTTGGTAGTTGTGCAGACTCTCGCATGAATAAACAAATAATAGGACATTAATTCCTTTAGTACAGGAATCACAAACAACAAAAAATTTCTACTTTCACTGCCTGATTTTGTTCTTGGTTATTTTAGCTGTGTTGATAATGACACGTGAAAAATTGTAAAAATTTTAGAAAGTTTAACGAAAATTATTCTAATTTATATCCTCCAACCTAATTAACTTCAGGATTTCCGGGAAATCCCAAAACCATGGCTCAATTTAATAAGTCTGTTTTGAGTTAAGCCGTTCCATATGTCAGTAGTTTAAAGAAATAGAAATCAAAAATGTAATGGTCCTTGTTAGTGGGCGTGGTTGTCTTGTTCGCCTTTCAAAAAAAATCCTGAGTCCATGACAAACAAGAGTGGAAAGTAAAGTACTTACTTCCTACCCATGAAAAGTTAAACTCTTTATGAGAAGCGCCTATTGTGGATTTATAAACGTTGTCGAGGCACACTGGATGCGAGTTTTATACTTCCCATATTTATTAGATGACATTTGGACCATGACATGACCCTTGACCACCCTACAGAACGCAAAAATGCACAATAATGCACACCGTGGTCACCCTAAGCACTTTCCACAATTGTGTTAATAATTACCCACCCCTTACGTGTGATAAGATCAGTTTCGAACCCGAATAGGGTGAAATATTTGAGAGAATTGGAGAACTAACCAGGTTCAAGCTTCAAGGAACACGAGAAAGGCAGAATAAAGCAGTGTTCCCTGGAGAGCGTTTAGAAACTGATAATTGGACCTCAAATCAAGCCAATGCGCGAAATTCAACAAGACCCACCTAAAATTGTCTATGAAACGAACGGTATTCATTTCTAGGGGGGGCGGTCGTTCCCCCCGAGGTGATGCAAACGATGCGAAGAGTAGGCCCAAATTTCTTCACAAAATCGTGCGCCCGTTGCGTAAAGTCTAACCACTCTTTCGTAGAACTGTAGACTGTTGTCTCCTCCTCCATCCACGTCTCGACCGAAGCCAGTGAATCCATTGGAATCTGGAAAGATGCGAAACACACCTTGTCTCATGCTACCGTTTAAATAACATCGCCTCACATACGCACCCTCGTTCCCTGGTTCCCCAAACAGGACCGGAAACAGCCATCTAATGGGAAATAAGTAAAAAAACATGCATTTTTAATTTGCGTAGTGCCACTGCTTCCGAATTCGAACATCTCACAGTTTAAAGCGTCCCCTCTACGAAATATCATGGACGATCTTATAAAAATTTGAACCTCATCTACATATGTGAACCGTTTGAAGCTAAAATTGATTATACGAAATTTACAAAGTTGTACATCTGTATTTGGACTATTATCGTGAAGTAGGGATTTTTGTTCACAGCGTAGCAAATTGGGAAATCAAGATTTCGTGCACCCAGTAGATGCTAAGCCCACATGGCGAATCATAGAATTGACATCATGGGGTTACAAAATCCAGCGCAAACACCGCTAAATAATAAACATTTGCAACGGGGAGAAAATTACGACAATTACCTCAGTGTGAACACTGGTATCTGCTTTCCGAACTGCATTAATTGTCGTTAAATAAAAGGGAGCAGGTAGATTTTTTGGTAATATGAAAAGTCTTAGAGGGAAACTGTAAAGTAACCAACTCAAAACTGAGTTAGAGAAAAAATAAAAAGGGGTCAGGACCCAACAAATTCTTTGTACAAAGTAAGAATTTTATCCTACTATGGAGCATCAATACAACCATGAAAATATAGACGCACAGCAAATTCGGAAGAAATAGCCGGTATGAGTAATGGTAGTAAAATTAAAGCAAAGCCGTAATATATGTTTAGATAAGTTACGTTTTGGAAGTTCAGACCAGTACACACATCCAGATAGGTGCACTAAACAACTATAAAACACAAAGGATTTGCATGAAACATATTATGCGATGGACATGAAAAGAACGGGAGGACAAGAAGGACCAAACCTCCACAGATAGTTCATACAGACCACTGGAAAGTGTAACAGAGTCGGAACCAATGCGGGGTAATGGCAAGCACCCAAAACCTTTATTGCATTTTACGGATATCGTACAAGGACGGAGAGATGTAGACGGATAAGGAAATGGGAGGAGGGGAAGGAATCGCATAATACAAAAAATTACAAGTATGCACAGCATCTGAAGATACAGTGAGAAACAAAAGTGAATAAAGTGTTATTTATGCATATATACCAGTTATATTTACATAAACAAGAAGGGTATCTATAAGTCGATTATGCTCCGAATTGCAGCATCAATTGTCGGGTCTTCTGAATGCTGCAATCGCTGGTAGGGCATGCCGATGCCGGTCTCGATCGCAGATTTAGACACGTCCGGCAGAGAAGTAGATGGCGCAATGAAGCTCTAAAAAATGAGAATACAAAGGGGGAGGTATTACGAAAAAAATAGCAAAAACAACATGAATTCGCATACCATGGAGAGGCCATTCAACGGAGACCTCTGTTCATGACCACCAAAGTTGTTAACCATTGCCTCTTCCTCCTCTACAACAACATTCGCAATGTCCACTCCAGGAGAACCAGGCGGCTGGAAACCAACTCCTTCCTCTGTTATTATTGTTTCTTCCTCCTCTTCCACCTCCTCTTCCTCCTCATCCTCCTCCCACTCCGGCCAGGCACCTTCTTCAACAGACGCAGCACATTTCACCGAGGTCTTGGGAGATTCCTCAACTGATGTCTCCAGTTCTTCTACCTTAGGTTCTGGTTGACAATCCTCCAAGTGAAGAGTGGCTGGTCGAGAGTTACCTTTCTCGTCAAACTCGAGAGGTACAAAATCAGGCGCCGCATCTTCGAGGAACTGACGTATCCGTTTAGGCGGTAGCGGACGGCACTCATCGGCAGATAAACTAGCTTTCAGCTTCTCAAAGGCAGCCCGTTCAGCCTCGAAACGCTCACGATCGCTTTCCAGCGCAAGTCTGGTGAGGGGTAAGCGGTCAGCTTGCGGACAGTCCATTAGTTGCTGAAGCATTTGGATGCAAAAAGACGGAACCATAAAGTATGCGCAAATACATACGCCTAAAATTAATCCAATGATCCAAAAACACGATTGAAACGTTGATAGAAGGATTGGAATCAATTAGTGATCATGAAACATGTTTTTAAAAGTGACTGAACTAACCCATTTCTCCGCATATAGTATAGAGTGAACAGCGTCCTCAGTTTGTTGTTTCCTTACGAACAATTGACGAAATGCCTTGTCGAGGATACCATCGACTGAAATGCCATAAATAAAGTTGCATACATAATATCAAGCTTGACTAGTCCAAACGGCAGAATTCTCAGGACGAGGATATAAACAAACCTTTCGCCATGGCGTGGGGTGTGTTGTCCATATCTTGGTGAGTATGATAGGGTGCCAAGATATTGAGAAGTTCCTCCGGCAAAAGCATTGGTCGCTTCGCATCCTCCGCCAAAACTGGTGGGCGAGAAATGGCCAGCACCTGATCGGCATGGAGGAGAGTTCGGATGGCGTTAAGACGACGAGATTGTAGCAAGGACATCTGATTTGTCGGTGCAACGTGCACAGGTGTGGTGCAAGCGACAGTTGTAACAGAAGAGCAGGATGACGAGGCAGGCGCAATTACACCAGGAGCTCGAACGAATGTTGGTGACGCGCCAAAGAGAGGCACTTTCAGAGGCAAGCTTGCTGTGGGAGAGCCTAATAAAAGAGATAAAAATTGTGATTTATTAACAATACTTCATTTTCGTGGTAGATAAGAACAGATGGTCAACTCACTGGATGTGTTAGCGGTACTAGCAGGCACCGGAGTAAGAACACACATCGTGGCAGAGGAAAGCGGTTGCCTCGGTGGATGAATGGCCTGTTGCGAGACTGAATTTTGTTGTGATGTGGTTTGGGACTGAGATTGGGGTGGTGGTGGTGGTGGCGGCGGACGGAGCAATCGCAGTTGCGCCGCTACGGAGGGAGCAGGTCGAGGATGGGCGGCGAAAAAGCGGGCCTGTTCTTGTTGATAAACTATGAGCACTTCAGCCTTACGTTGATTGGTCGGAAGAGTGTAAAGTAGTTGTTCCAGGTCCACTTTTTGGGCACGAGTTAGCCACAACTGGTAACGTTGTGAAGTAAGACGAAATTCTACCAGCACACTCTCCCCAGCTGCCATTGCTATGTTCATGGGAAGAAGACGATGTTTAACGAGGAGATTGATTACTTCTGTACGCTGAAAAACACAAACATCATACGCTTACAGAAATCACTAGGATATATTTTGTTTAATCAGCGCATACGTGACGGAAAAAAAGCAGCAAATGTATATAATGAGTAGTACCCTACTCAAAATATAAGAGTAGCAGCGTTCGAGCCCAAAACGTCGGAAACGGAGAAGTGCTCACCTTCTACAAACCAATCAAAATTACACAAATACAAATCTTTCCACTTAGTAACAAGAGCATCTGTTGCATAGCTAGTTTTTTCACCCTACCAGATGGCACCCAATTCTTAGCTAACCGAAAAAATCGGTCGGAAGCGTAAAATTCGAATGCAATAAAAGCACAAGATTGTGCAGGCCACAGGCTCGCCCACTTCAAGTTCAGGAAAAGAAAGAGGTAAGAAGGGACGGAAAAAGTGGCTTACCGCGAATCGCTGCCCACTATGAGTGGGTTGTCTAGAATGTATTGTGGCCTAGGAAGAGCGTGTTTCGAACACAGAACGTCACCACAATATCCACAAAGGGATGAGGGAAGAGGATGGAAATAACTAAGAAAATTGGTCCCACAAACATGACTCGAGTTAAACTGGAAAGAATTGGGCAGGCTTACCACTGAACGAGCAGGACGCAAGGTAATCGAACCCGACAGTCTTGGTTGTATAGTAGACGATGAACTCAAAGTAGTCTATGTGGATGGAACGGAAAGGGAAGGGAATCGCGTTGATGAAAGTACGACACCACCGCTGGCCATAGCAAGCGAACGCAACATCAAAACGAGGAGAAAGGGGGGGGGGAGGAGGAAAGAAGAGGAGAGGTAAGGCAGAAACGAAACTCGCGCCGCGCACAAGGCGCTAACACACGCACACGGGGAGAACTTACCAGGGGTGGTCTAAAAGCACTGACAGAAACTCGAAGGGTGGCCAAACTTGATGACACATTCCTTCGTGCCTCCCGAGTAGGAGGATACTGAATAAGGGGCAGAAGCAGACGGGAAAAGACGGAAAGTGTGGATCCAAAACACCCACTGTATGCGTCCATACACATAAGCAGAGATATGGAGGAGATGGAGGAAAGGAAAAAGGACTTAAATAAATAACGACTTGTTTATCAACTTATTGCGGTAAAGCGATCATGAGTTCTAGAGACCTCATGAACCACCCCCGTCTGCTCACGAGGAAGGGACACAGAAATACTGACCTCTCAATTATGTAAGCGCAGCAACACAGCACATATAGGCAAGGAAATGGCGGAAAGTGATGAAAGAGCACAGAAACCAGCAGCTACGGAAGGCAGCGACGTGGGCAAGCGGCAGATGGAAACACTTACCGGAATCGGCCTTATGGGGACTTTTGAGGTTCCCATTGCTGGAGAGAGGGCAATGGGACTTGGATTTCTCTAGAGCATACAAAGGACTGGAGGGTTACCAAACGTTCATATCACACGGAATTGTGCACGAACATTTGTTCTGTGATAATGGCCATAAGAGGTTGCAGTAAAGGTCGGAAATACGATAAATTAATCAAAAAGTCTTGGATATGCGAAGAGATGTGTTGAATGCTGGTGGCATACAGAGCAAATCACAATTGGAGAAAAAGGAACAGTCAGAAGTTGTATGAGTTGGTCAGCTAAAATAAGTTTCTACAAAATAATCAAGGCGTTAAATTGGAATTATAACAGCTTCGTTGTATATGAGGAGAGTCAACATAACAACGGTTCACTGTAAAAACTTGTACAAAAACGCTTTAGAGGCCAGATTGACGAATGACTTCAAGTATTCTCTTTTATTATTGTAATAAAACGTCGTTTTGTTATGGAAGTCAAGTTACTTTAAAACAAGATCGCGTCGAGGTTAAACACACGAGGCATCAAAATTTTTACGGTAAAAAGCTAACAGGGTGGATTTTTTACTCATCTGAGATTTGGAGAATGTTCACGCGATGCACACCGTGACCTCAATTGAACGAGGTGTTGTAATCGAACCACTAACACTTGGTGAATCATGAAAATCCAAAGTGGACAACAAATAACTCTATTCAAGGTAAATTATTGACGAATCATAATAATCTAAAACTTACCACAGTAGGAAGGATAGAAGCAGGGGTATTGAGAGAAGGGCGCGGCCTAAGAGTAGCATTGGGTGCAAGGGGAGCAGAAGGTCTAATGGCTGCCCCAGGAGATCGAGATTTTGCATTCTCTATCGTCCGCAATACTTGGTCGCGAGCTTGTAGGAGGCGTTGTAGACGATTAGATTGTTGGAGAGTAAGCGGAGTGGTTGAATTGGCCGCTATCTGGTCGAGGTTATTTATTTCTTTATTCAGCTCAAGTAGCACCGACTCTGGCGTAGTCATGGTCGGTCTTGTGACTGTTGAACCGCCAGTCGCCGTGGCGACTGCAACGACTGAAGGACCACTCATTGAAGTGGTAGTAATGGCAGTGGTATTCGCCACCGTAATAGTCGCCACTGTTGAGACTGTGGTAGTGGTATTTGGCGCGATGGGACATCCATTGGGAAAACGAGCGACTGTAACTCCTGGGTGAATCTGTAGAGAAATTAGTTAGCTATTAACGTTTATTGACATTTAAAGAATTACGGACAAAATTTAAATGATTTTAATATAAAAATGTATCACCAACTCTGTGTCCGTAAATGAACCAAGATCATGGAGTGCCGCTACTCAAGAAATGAGGTTAGACGTGGGAAAAAGCCATGGTGTGACCATTGCCGTTCGACTAGATGTAGACCCAACAACACAATGCAAAACTGGGTTATCAAAGAAGTTTCTCGCAAAAGCTAGAGCCATAAGCGTACCGAAAATCACATACACACTAGTGCTAGTGGATTTGTGTGTTTTGGTGTGTGCGAACGCAACCACACAATCACACAGAGGAAGAGAAAGTGGATGAAATAAGCACTAATCACATGCCAAGCAAGAAAGACCACTTGACAGGTTCGGGACACAGAGGTCACGTAGGGCATCCAGTAAGGGAATCAGGCCAAGTCAATAAAGGGTTTTTTTAGAGAATCGACGGGATATTTGAAAGATAAATGGTTCCTAGTACGTCTTTATCGATCTTTGCCCACATTGGCTCGAAGTCATCTTAATGAGTCAAAAAATAGATGAGTCAACAATAAATGTAGATATGTAGAATTTAATTCATCAGGCCATAGTAACTCGATTTCTATAATGCAGGATTAATTAAGTCTAAAATCCAAGTGCAAAATGAACTCAATAGCTGTCTCATTGCATACTCCATGAGGTGTTTATTGAGGTAATATGTGAGAGTGGTTAAGATAAATGATTGCGCGAAGAGTTCATATATAGGTACTGTTCCTGAGGCGAATATTTGAACAGACGATAAATTGGTACCTAAATGAAGTAATGATTTGCCACTGCAGTCACGAATTAAAATAGAAAGAAATATGGCATTGAAAGAGTGAAGCAGAAGAATGTGACCCTAAATCCCTTAAGGCATTCGTAAGAGATGACAAGAAGAGTCGGTCGACGGGAAATTCCATGGATAAAAGGCGATTGGCTACATCATTTGACGAATCAGAGAGCCAACGGCTTCGACAATATGGATGCTGTATAACAAAATGTGGTTGGTCGTTAAGTGTCGAATGAAGACTGATTGGTGGAAGATATGACAACACTAATTGGCAACATTCACTAATAGGTCGTTGGAGGTTTTATAAATTAATGGTTAACATAGAGTTAATGGAATAACACGCACAAATGAAAAATTTAAAGCGAATAAACCTGAGGAAACGAGGACGCCGGAAGGTTTGGCTGAACAGCAACAGCTGGGTTCGCACAAACGATGGGCGGATTGGCCGCTGAGATTACGTTGGCTGGAGCGGGGTGTTGGGACAAATGAATTAGACCTGAGGGAGGTTGGGTACCAAGAACGAGAGCCATTGGGATCGTCTGGCCGCCTGCAGGAGCTCGAACTTGGAACTGAGGTTGGGGGTGAGCGATCATGTAAGAAGTCCCCGGAGGCTGCGTAATAACGAATCCGTTTTGGGGAGTGCTAGAAGTCAGAAATGACCCAAGATGTGGAATATGAAAACACTAATAAAAAGGTAAGTAAGTTTGTACTACCGCGTTAAATAGATGGCATTTAGACTGCAGGAGCAAAGTATTTAGAATAAATTCAAGAACTGGAAGAGATAAAAGAACAAAAGGGTGTCAGCGTCTGAAGCACATAAACTTGTGTATTTAAATGCAATATAAAGGCGGGCGAAATGAGTAGGCTTACTTGGCGAGGAAGAATTGTTGGCCAAGAGGGATACTCTGATAGACGTATGGGGATGATGACATGAGACCGGAAGGCTTGCCGGAAGATGAACTACTCAAAAGGCTATTAGAAGCCTGCGGAATGGAGATGGTGCTACTAGTGGCCAAGTATGTTACCATTGGAGAAGACACTGGAGCAGTCATGATAAGAGGGCTGAGACAGGCAGTTTGGTCGGGAATGGGTTGAACTGAAACGGGAGAGGGGCAGGCTGCCGGTATCGGCTGAACAACTTGTATCGGCTTGGGAATAGATCCTGACGATGTTTCCAGTGATCCCAGGAGCTCAATATTAGGGCTGTGGATTAAGATAATGGGCAATAAAGCATCACAATAATAAGGCATATAGGAAGTATAAGTTACGCACTAAATGAATTTAATCGTACCCAAGCCTGGTGCCGAATCCAAATAAGAGAAAAAAACCAAGAATCAACTAGCCAAATGCAACGGATAATCTGCACGATGGTAGTTATAAAAATCATCAGAAAGGAAAAATCGTGTTAAACAAATGTTGAAGAGACATGATAAATATGGTCACACGACGTAGTCTTAAGAGTTGTTTGAAATACGAGTACAAAGGCACGATTATCTTTTATTGGTGACCCTTAAAAAAGCACATGAGTAACGAAATCGAAAGTATCAAGCCCCGAAGAGGAATGTCACACCATCCAAGACTTACTAGGTTGGATTCATAAGTCCAATCTCGAAAACTATACAGTCCGACACACCTTTAATGTTAATATGAACGAAAAATGATACGTCCTCTTACAAAGGAAGAGAAGTATAGTACGCAGTCCTCAAAAATAGGTAAACGAGGCCAAATAATATTAGCTAGAAGACCGCCAACGCTTTTCGACCGTTGACCTCACTTTACTCAAGACCCAGAAAAACAAATTTTGGCAGTCCACTATGAGCATGTCAGATAAAATTTAAATTAAAGTTATATCTTATCGTAAAATTGCGTGTCAAGATTTAGATGTAATTTAATAAGTATTGTTCGGCGAAACTACTGGCAAACGCACAACATTAATAAATGACATGCCAGGTGCGATAGTGCAGTTTTGCGCCTTAATCATGTTTTAGTACGCGGTGCAGAATTCCATGTCACAGAGAGCTCGCAGGTAAATACCAAACCTTTGCAATGTAAGCCAGTGATATTTGTAAAAATATCCAAATGGCGTAATCAAAAACTTTTCCGCACGAAATGACATTTCAACGCAATTCTATACTTAATAAAAAATGCGATAAGGAATCCATCAATTCACTTCTTGGAATTATACGGGATAGCGGATATCTAAATTTCGTCCAAACGCACTTGCTAGGGCCTAGTTCTCCCAAATGTTACACATCCGGAGTAATTGTCCTTAGAAGCGTTTGGTGAAGCAGATATTATACAAAATTTTAACTTCGAAATAGACCCACCTTATGCATGCGAATGGCGTTCATGAGAACTTTCTATAAAATTATACCAAACCGCATAACAATTAATTATAATTAGTGATTCAATAAACGTTGCCTAAAGCATAAGGAGAATGGAATAAAGACATTAGTCTTTTTATGGAACGCATTGTTAGAAGTACCCACTTTATGTACTTCCCCGCCTCCTACGGAGTGGTCCGGATCACGTTGTTTACATACTTGTGGTGCGCTAATCATTCGCCTCGGGGATGGATCCACACCGTGTAGTTCAAGCCTTGCAAGCATCGCTACAAGCAGACCAAAGGGAAGGTGCAGAAAAGTTATTGGTGGAGGTAATTCCTTTACTTACTAGCAGCGGTAGATGCACAAAATTATTGGCTTTGCGCCTACCCTTCTCCAAATTGTGCTGGAGCAATCGCTGGATTTATCGGTTCGTCAAGCTGGGGCTGTGTTCTTAAAAAACATGATTTTGAAATCATGGAAGCAAAAGGAGTCGTTTTACCTTGATGAACCAATTCCGTTCCAAATACACGAGAATGATAAAGACAGTATTCGGAACCTCATTGTACCTGCAATAGCTTCTTCCGTCATTCCTATACAGTTAGTCAAATTCTATTTTACTTCATTTTTAAGATCTGTTCTCCAAGTCGCCGTGGCAAAGATTCTGAAACACGACTTTCCCACTGCTTTCCCTAATTTTATCGACCAACTAATGGGCTATCTTAACTCTATGGATTTCCGAGAATTTCATGGATCTCTTCTGTGCCTTCATTGTCTTGTTCAGACTTATGAACACAAAATCAATGACAAGGGTCCTCTTCCTCAAATCATGGACCCCATTCTTCGACTCCTCCATCACCGCATGAGTGTTTTGTTACCCGACATTTCGGATGAGTCCCTCACGCTTCAGAAAATTATTCTCAAAACTTTCCATCATTATACTGATTATTATTTACCACCGTCATCGATCAATAAGGAGGTAAGAGGGTTTCATAACCCCAAATTTCCTAGTGGGTCGCTGAATGGCACTATCTGGTTTGTTCGGTCCTTGTAAATTTTAACGGTTTGAATCCCGATGCGGATAGTGTGTACTGGAAACGCCAAAAGTGGGCAGCCCGTATTCTTTACTGTTGGTTTACCTCTTACGGGAGCCCTGGTAACGTTCAAAATAAGTATGCTACTTTTGCGGAATGGTACCTTAAGAACTTTTCGCATCAGGTTGTTACCACTTTTCTCAAAATCTGTGATGCCTATCGGCAGCAAACCTTCATTTCTCCCACCTTGTTAACAGAAACATTGTCCTATTTATCTGCAACGTACGTTTTTTTGGCCAACTAATTGTTTCCCTAGGTTGAGTCACGCTTTTTGTTGGAAAATTCTTCGACCGTACTTCGACACCCTCCTGCAAGATGTCATCATTCCACTTCTTTCATTTACTAAGGAGCTTGCTGAAATGTGGGAAGATGACCCACTAGAGTATATTCGTTACAATGCCCCTTCTGTTTTGTCAGTGGATAGTCCTTCGGATGCCGCATCGTGCTTTATCAGAAACGCGTGTTCAAAACGCAAGGGCGTTTTAGAGAAGTCGATGCAATATTGCATGCATGTCCTTAATAACGATTTTGCGCCAGAGACTAAGGATGGTGCGTTGCATCTAATCGGTACAGTTTGCAACAATCTCCTAAAAAACAAAGAATACAAGGTGAGCTCATTTTAGGCTTCTCACACCTTTATAGGAACAGCTGGAAAGTTTCATGGCCGCTCATGTTCTCGGGTTGTTCGAAGCACCTGAGGGATATCGGAGGTCCAGAGCCTGTTGGATAGTAGGGAAATTGTCTCGTGTTAGGTTTACTAATGTGGAAATTTTGTGCCAAACCGCGATGGTTTGCAGACATCTTATGTCGTCGGATCCTAATTTGCCAGTGCGGGTTGCTGCGGCCACTACTATCTTCTCTCTCATTAAAGATCAAGAGGAGGGTTAGTGTTTTTTGCCTCAAATCTGAATTTTATTTGTTTTTCTTTAATTCAACCAATATCGCTTTTAGTGAGAAAGGCGATGAACACCCACTTCCCCGAACTAGTTATGCGTAAGTTTCTGTGTTTTATATTGTCTTCGTCCGTGGCGTATTCTAACTCGGTTTTTTTAGAATTACTTAAGCTCCTCCGTGATACGGAATTCGATGATTTGAACTGTGTACTTCGTGAACTACTAGATTACTCCACTGAACTTCAACCAATTTCGTTCCAAATGCTACAACATCTGGTAAATTTGAAGGAAAAATTAGGCGTGTTTCAAGTTCTAATATGTACCATGTGTATATAATCTTCATTTTTACCCTAGTCCGGAACTTTCGTAAAATTGATTGGTGTGCAAGAAAACGGAGTGGGTTTAGTGTCTAGTGGTGACAATGAGGAAAACGAAGATTCTGCTTTTAATGATGCCAAGGAGTACCAAAGTCTGGTGGCGACTGGTGTCATGGAGAACATCGAAACTCTAGTTACGGTTATAGAGGACAACGCGGACTTGATGGCTACTTCAGAAGGCGTAATAGTGCAATTAATTCAAGTTATTCTCAAGAACGAAATCTCCGATTTTTACGATGAGGCCTTTTCTTTGGTGTGCTCTCTCACTTGTAAACGTATATCACCTCTCCTTTGGACTGTCTACGACTGGCTTTACCAAGCATTTTTGACAGATGCAAGTGATTGTTTCGTCTCAATGACACCTTCACTCCATAATTACCTCACCGTTGATCCGAAGACTTTTGCTGCCTTCCCTGATCGCGTGAAAATGTTCATCTCAATGTGTGCGCAGGTTAGCGAATGTTCTTGCAATTTTTCTTTCATGTAGAGTAATGTTATGCCTATGGTCGTTCTTTTCAGGCAATCCAAAATGACGAAGAACAGATCAGTGAGGGTGTCCATGCGGCTAAATTATTGGAAATTTTTGCACTCAACTTCAATGGCCAATTGGATAATTTCATTCCTGAGATAATCGAGTTAGCGATCACTCGTCTTACAAAAAAATCTACGAAATCCGAACTTCGCATTAGATGCCTTTTGGTACGGTTTGTGGGGAAAATCGTTTAGTCTTACGTTCACATGCTCATCTTTTACTCTCATTTGTAGATTGTTATAGCAGCAATTATCACTTCAACCGCTACAGTGTTGCCTATTCTCTGTAGTCATATGTGGCCTGAGACTCAAACTCCGATAATTGAAAATATCTTAAAACTGTGGATTGACAATATCAACAGATTCAGTGGGTAAGTTAATGATTCTCATAATTAACGTGATTGCCAACACAGGCTTGCATCATTGTGTACATTTTAGATTACAAACCAGTGTAAAGTTCACCATTTAGTGTAATTTTTTATTAACTAGAGGGATAACTATTACGGTCTAGGCACATTGTTGTAGTTACAATTGCTCCATATTTCAAATTTCATATTCTGCAGCGTGACTCCGGTGAAGTAAATTGGTTTCACTCAGGTTATGTGAAATTTAGCGTGAACAAACAGCCAGTGTAATTATTAAGGCAATAAACGTCTTTATTAAACCACAGTAATGTTACACATCCTCGATAGTTTGCATGATCGACGTGTATGTGTGCTCGGTTTGTGCACTCTGCTCTCTCTGCGTGCCGCTCAGCGACCTGCGGCAGTAGACGCACTTGCGCCGCAGTATCTTCCGTCGTTGCTGCATTTATTAAACAATCTTAAGAACGCATATGCGGCAAAAAGGGAATTGGAAAGTGAGTGTAACCACCAGTACACCCATTTGGTAGATGAGCTTGAGTCTCCTCCAATAATTCGTTTCGTTCTAGAAGAAGAAGACAGTGAATCTGATGACGAGGATCTTGAGAATGATGAAGATTCATACGAAGGCGAGGCTGTTGACAGTGATTCCGATGTGATTGACGAAGAAGGGACACGATATCTCAAGCTCCTCGAAGCAGTTGTGAGTCAGTTGGTATTACACTACTGTCCAATATCATTACTGCCCTTCTTTCACAACCTCAACCACCCTCTCCCGTAGGAAGGAGAAATCGGGGACGACGACGACGACGAAGACGACGAGAATGAAGACGATGGGGACGACGACGGCGATGATGAAGATGCTGATGAAGTTGACTCCGTGATGGAGTCTTTTGAAGCTGAGATCGACAAGGAGGAAAATGAGATGGAGGAGTATGTCACATTCTACCAACTGATGACTGAACTGGAGACTGGTGATGCTGCCTGGTACCAACGTCTCGTCAGTCATCTCTCTGATTCGCAGAAATCCGAGTTTAAGGAGATTGCCAAAACTGCTGTCCATTGTGCGGCTCATAAAGGTGAGTGAGCCTCGACTCGGATCATATACGTGGTCTTGCGTTGAAGATGGGGCAGTTTGTTGGGGGAGAGGAGGCGAAGTCTTTTTTCAGCTTATTGTAACCGGTGATTGTTCACCGCGTTATCCTCTAGACCAGGAATATTTGCTGACGCCGAGTCTTACCCTACACATGGGGCAATTTGACTATTCCTTGTGGTGTTTCTCCTTTGGTAGAATCGAAAAGAATTGAAAAGGCTGGTGGTTATAATTTCCAACAGACGGATGTTCCCAGTAGCTTCAACTTCTCAGGCGATCCACCACCTCAAGCTTAAAAGTAATCCCCCTGGCCCCAGCCCCGAGGCATCTCCACCTCAGCCCCTTATTCTCCCTCTCCTCGTTTTCTTAATGGCCCAGTCCCACGCTACACCATGTCCTGTAATCTGTCGCCACCCGCTTCGGTGTTTGTGTAAAATCTATTCGCCTCTTTCCACTGACTTTCTTCCATTTCGTTTTCGCCCGTTCTCCCACCATGCCTTTTTAACCGCCTCATCAGGACCTTCACCATTATGTACTTCTTCCCTCAATTTCTAGGACTTCTCATGGCGGGCGAAGGTGAATTTTCGACTACTTTGCGCAGCTACGCAATGCTCTCTTCTGCGCTTTGGTTAGCCGCATTCTTTCGTCTGTCCCGTGCGTCCAATGTAGATTCCCATGAAGATTTTTTCAAGTGCCTTTCTCTTCTTTTCCCTTCACTGAGTGGGTTCTAGTGTTGGTTCAATTAACCACCGTATCAGTCGTAACACTTAGCAGCGAAATGGTTTCAAGCTTGTCCTCCACTGGGGTGGGTGGTGATGCGGGAGAGAATGGCGTGGATGCGTGTGGCTACTGCGGTCAAGCAGTCGGCTAAGGTGGTGTCTTGTGTGCTCGTGGCCAGGCCCACTGGGTTAAGATGGTCAGCAAATAAGCAGTTTACTTGGAGGCGGTCTGGAGTCCGATCTCCATGTTGGGATTTTCGCACAAAACACTGGTTATTCAGGGCTGCAATTTGGAGAGTTGCTGCTGACGACCTTCAGGAGGTGGTGGTCGAGGCGTGAGTGTATGGCGCCTCGTGTGTCGCAAGCCATTCTTCATTCATCCTTGTGTCCAAATCAGGCCGTGGTGAAAAGACCACTCTGTCATCGCCACATGATGGACGACGCGTGTAACGTGCCTGGCATTGAAAAGCACCGCGAACTGTGCTCCTACTATTGCATTTGTTCAACTTTGTCTTTTCTTACTACAGAATTCATTTCATCGACATCACTAGCGCTATGACGTTCTGATCTCTACACTTCGCTGCTCTTTTCTGCCTTGTATTCTTTTGTTAACATTAGGCACTGCCTCATCTAACACTTTTAGCGTAGTTTACAGGCGACTCGCTGGCGTTCAAAACTTTAGTTATTGATAAATGTAACCCAAAGAACGTAACCTCACAAAAAATGGTTCAAGTTCAGGGAACTTGGTCTTTTAAGCCCTCCTCTATAGGCAGTGAATGTGAAAAGTTTGTGTCCTATTTTCTATCTAACTTATTTGAAAATATTGTCTCTTCTACCTTATCTGGGTCGAGGAGTGAAAGAACGTCTTTCGGAAGTATTCATCATGGGCTGAAAACTTATAGGCATAGCTGCGTGCAGAATACTCAAGGAGGTGTAAAACCTGGCAAGTGATCAGGGGATTATGCAGCCGTTCCATAACAAGTTTTTGGATTTAAGTGTGGATTTTATGCGATGGCGGGATATTGATATGAGCGATTCGCTTTGAGATGCAAATTTGCACAGCCACTTTTTTAAATCCTCATTAGTTACAATTCGGTTTTACATTGACATCCTTACAATTACAAATATCGTCTAAATCACCATGATTTTCCTAGCTTCAATCGTCTTGTTAGATTATTATTAGTATTCACTGGTTTATTTAAACCTTATTTTCGATGCATTTCCACGAATTCTCACCTAGTGCCCAGGACAAAGCAATAATGGGAGGCAAGTCCTGATATCGTGTTCCTTGTCCATTCTGGTCATAATGTTCTAAGTTTTGCTAACATACATTTGGCAAATATTATAAATTAATCCGTATGCGCCGTCGGTCACTTTAACGTCTGTCACACGATTTCATTTAGAGTCCCGAAATGATGTAGCGTTGCTCATTTAATTGAATAAAAATAGTTTAGTATCTATCAGATGCCGATGACGTTTGAGGTTGTGACTTAGAAGCAAATTTGAGACTTCTCAAGAGGATTTACGAATCACATTCGTTGTCTGTATATTGTAAAACTTTGTGCACCATGCGTGAACAGTCTGTTTGACAATGGAACTCCCCTAACGCAAACATCCTTACTACATGCATTGCCATTCCTCATCACACCCTCCACAGATTGTCTGATTCGCGTAGTCTGTCAACCACACAGTGCGAACTATTTTGGGTTTACATTTCTCGGTGAGACTGTGAAATTCAGGTAACCACAGGTTATCCGCTTGCTGCTGGCACAATAACCTGGTATACGGGCGAGCGACAGGATTTCGCTTTGCTTTCAAGTAAACCAATAAATGCGTAACTTTTATGGTGTTTCGTAATATCTTTGTAAAGACGTCACTTACAAATTCCGCCCTCGCGAAATCTTAGAAAAAACCTTTAGCACCAGTTGATAAGTTGCTTTGCATACGACCTAATTATGTAGATAACCCACACTTAACATGCCACTTCACAAGTCGCACTTTTTGCGAGAAAGTGGACTCCAATGAATTAAATATACCAGAAAAACATTTCCTGACGTATAAAAGCGCGTTGCCACGTGGCGAAGAAAAGTACAAACAGGCGATTTAATACACTCGTTTCAGGTGAGGTACTGAAGTGTCCAAGTCAGTGAATAAAGTCGATTCACTTAAAAACACTCTCAAGAAGGATAAATTTTAGGGCACAGTTTGCGCCTTAGAGGCCGGAATGACAGAAGCAATGGTACCAAGTGTAGATAAACATCGAGAGTGAGTACACGATTGAACAGACCTTGTTCATTGGAGTTTCATTGAATAAATGAGCCGTTATTAATTGCAAAATAGGCTGAAAGTAAACGCATGTTAAAGCCTATGTCACAAAAACTTAGCTGTGATGCCATACTTACTCAAACTTACTGCAAACGAAACAAATGTCTTCACCTTCTCTACTCACCACTATATTTGGTCACAACTCCGATTTACGCATGTTTCAAATACACCAAGGAAGATGATTTTAATTGTTGGTATTTAAGCGAGCGGCACATTCGCGGTGAGAAATTAAAAAATGCAGGCGGTGTGTGTTGTTTAAACGCCTATGGAATTTCAATTTTTTTCTCTGCTCCCCAGAATTTATCAATAAAAATTATGCGGAATCAATCGTGAAGCACACGTTAGGAATGAAGAAATTTAAGAGGTGCCTATAAATGGCGAATGAAAATGGGAAGCTTTGGCGAAGTAATTATAAACATAGGATATGTAACATGTAAAATAAAAACACTTAATAAGAACAACCAACGTTAATGACACTCCTCTTCCATTCAAATAACATTCAGTAAGCTCTAGATTTATTTATGACACCTTTTCTAAAACGTATATAATGTGTTTGTGTTGATTCCACCTCGAATTATAAGTCCACCGCTTTTGGTTTAATGGCTCGACCTCAATGCAAAAGCGAGGGGAGGGAGGTCGAAGTCAAAGAGGAATAATGGAAGGTGGCGAGAGAACGAGGCAGAAAACAATACCGTATCTTCCTTGAGGACGAGCTAATTGTCATTCTTCAAGACACAGAAAAAAACACGCTTGTCTACACCACTATCCCATCTTGGGTGGCATAAAGCAGTCACTCCAGCGCACACCACCAACACTCTACTAGGTTTACATACGCCATCCACTGGGATAAAGAAAAAGAAATCTTCTTCCTCAACCCGATACAATCCCAGAATATCTGTCCCATCAGAACTCTTCAAAGCGTTCCATTCAGTTTGAATGGCATGTTTTGTTGTCACACCTTCCTCTCTTCTGCCAATTCGACAGCAAAGACGACAGGACGCAGGTGCATCGTGTTCAGGTGATATGAACTTAGGGTCAAAAATAAAGAGCAGGTGAAAGACACCACAGGTTTGTACGGCAGAATAAGCAATGATAAGTTGACACACAGCCAACCTCTGACCCCATTACGCGCATAAACAGACTATTGACAAGCTGTTGCAAGTTTCGCCAAGCAGTTGCATCAAATCACCTAAAGCATTAGGTATTCCAAGGGTCTCAATATAAAACTCATATCTCAATCAGTCTCGTTCAGTAGATAACTTTAGTGGCGGAAATGGCATCCATTATACTTGTTGGATAATGTAAGAAACCTAGAATCTGGTGCCAAAACTTCGAATTATTGTGCCTGCGCTATTGCGTAAAAAAGGCAGGGTTGCCGTGATACAGCCGAAGGCTTTGATGGATTTTGTAATATCAGCGATTTGTCTCGCATCAGGCTACTTTAAGAAGACGAAATAATACTTTGTACTTATTCATTCCATGTTTCAATTCTACCTCTCAGATGTGTTAACTTGTCCGTTTTTTCTTAACGTGCACATGAATAGAAGGGCGGAAATGTTAAGGGGACAGTTTGGCCAAACCCAAGTGCAGGATGACAATAGCTGAAGAGGTGACGTGCGTATTGGCAGCGGACACTATATTACCATCTTTTTACACTTCGGAGAAGGGTTTTTTAACTGCTGTTTCGGTTTTATTTATTGCCATCGAAACAATTTATAAGGCGTCTCCTTCAATGCTTAAAGGCATATAAAATATTTCGATTCGCAAAAAATATTTGGAGGGACAATATACCTCCCCCTTTGTTACACCTCCTAAAAACTCAGGAATACCACAACTTACGATAAAACTAAAACACAAAAGCCCTTTTTCTTGTCATTCCCGAGCCTGCGGGTTGCGGCGCAGAGGCATCACGCTTCGGCCAAAATGCGTGAGATGTGCGTTGGAGCCATCTACTTCAACACTAGTATTTATTTTCCAATGATGTACCATTATTTATTACTTGAAGCCTTAAGCTGTCAATTGTGCCGGGGCACAACCTCAACGGGAAAACAACGACGGTCATGATAATCATCTATCAGAAACAACAAAAAATGTGCACTCACTTATACAGACAATTCCCTTTTAACTCGACGAAGGAAACGTAATGTCATATAAGTAATTATTTTGGACGACTTCCTAATTCCTCCTAGTTACCTGGGCTTCTCAGTAAGCAAATAGCCATTTGTCTTAAGTTCACCGCCATGTTAAGACATAGGGGATTTTTAAAGCTGTTTAATGGCTGAGGCGATATGTAACCGCCCATGTCAAAGAAGAGATGTGGAAGTGCATGTATTCCCATAATTGATTGTTAAATACGGGCGATTGAATTAATCTTGCCTTGTTTATGGCATTGCCTTGAAGGGGTGTCGCAGAAAGGCATTAAAACGGTATTTATGCTTATTAAACGGTTTCTAGAACCTTGATGTAATTTTATAACTCAGATAATTTCCAATAAAACACTTAATTAAATGGATTTAGTAGTAATTGATATTGATATAAAGACTAGTCTTGTGCGAACTAAACTCATGGCTCATTCTTCAATTTTCGCAACGAACAAGGTTTTTTTATATGTTGGACAGAACAACAATGATTAGTGCTTGCGTAAGCAAAAAATGAGCGCTAGCAACTGAACCACGTATACTTCCATTGTTCGAGTATTGTAGTATTACGAGCATACTGCTAGTCTGGATATAAAATATTTGTATATGGTTACTGCGTATATAATCCCGTAACAAATAAAAATGAAGTGTAAACTTGATGCTCTAGTATTCATCACCGATATGCAGCCTAATGATTGACCTACTCTCTGCTTCTTGTCGGTACCATGACATAGTTACAGGTTACATAGCCTCGGCAAACTTTGATGTCAATTACATCAAAATTTCTATAATTTTATTTAGATCATCACTATGTTTTTGTATGCAATGTGTTCAAACTAGGTTCATAAAAACCGAACAACACTCAAGGCTAGATTAAATTATTTCACGCAATTATTATTTTTAATTTTGGTAGGCTATTATGAATGCGGGTAATTCCCAGCTAGACACAGTTGAAAAATATACAGATATCTATTTTCTAATTTTTATGTAGGTCAATTGCACCTACAGTCTTGCCTTTACCACGCGGGGATTTGATTGTGTTTACTAAATGCGAGTAGTCTCCCCGTACGAAAGTGAGTGGTCAGCTCCTCCAAGGTGCCCACTTAATCACTTTTTCGGCTGAAACTGTTTATATGGATTTTTATAGATGCCTATTGTCGCAATCATGGGAATGCAATTAGTTTTACGATTGTTCTAGGATTGATACATTTGCACATTTTCATAAAGTCCGACTGCGGCCCAGTACCTTTTGTTACATACTTTCACCGCTTTTCCTTTAGCGCAGCTTTTTTGCATAATAGCTCCTTTGATATTTGAACGATATATCCTACCGTTTCTCTTTCAGTGCAGCTGCCTCGTATAATACCTCTGATAAACGATAAGCTCCGTCGTTTGTGCCCGTTTACACTTTTCCCCCTTACTCTCCCGATATTACCATGGGCCACTTGTTTTTTAAAAAAGTGGCTAAATCCTTGACGTTTCTGGATTTCCAGTGTTTTGTTTCAATTGATATAGTAAGCTTCATTCACAACGGTTTCTCTATTGGATAACTATACTACTCAGCCGAATAACCGTACGTGGTGCCCATCACCCCGTAAATCAAAAAAACTAACTAAACCAATCCTTAGCTGACTTTGCTTTTAAGCATTATTTAAATACTTACCTCAATCATTTATCCCCTCTTCTGTGCATGTCTCCTCCTGCCGCCACTGTCAGTAAAGCGAACCAGATGTTTGCTTGAGTGCCACCCGTGAAACTGAATTTCGGGCGTAAGCAATTCACGACTCTTTAGTCGGCCCTCTTATCACTCCTTGAATGTCGACGGTACGTGCGTCCATCACAGCTCGAGGCTCAGTCATAAAACCAGTCACCATTCGTTGACCTAATTAAATGATTCCAACAAGGCACCCTCCCCCTCCCCTACATGTTCATAGTATATACCATAGTATATAGCATAAGTAGCGCCACCAGAGGTTACCATTTGTTCTTATGACCTAGGTAAAGCATGAGTCACCAGGATTATCTACGAGAGCCGCTGGCGTCCGCAGCCCGCCATCCACTTTTCTTTGAGGACCCCGAGGTACTGCGCTTTGAATACACGGAATCCGGGAGCGAAATTAGGGTGAGAGCGGTATCAGCCAGCTTTATACTTGAGCGGCGTTAATCAAACTGTTTTCGCATCCAGAAGACATTGACCTTGAGGAACGGGTCAGCCCTACCGCGCCACTTGAAGCTAGATACATCCCGACTGAGGCACTTCCGAATTTGTTGCGGTGAGATCTCATCTCTTGTCGGATAACCCCGAATACCTCCCCTTCTCGAAGAGCATCCTGATTTAGTAAAACATATTTACACAAAAATAAGGCATATACACATACATCGACGATAATTGACGACTACTTCTTGGGTGCAGCTGATTTCTTGGGGGTTTTCTTGGTGGCAGGCTTTCTCGGTTTCGCTACCTTTGGCTTCTTCGTTGCAGCGACAGCCTTCCTCCGGACATTCTTCGTCGGCGTCTTTTTGGGCTTTGCAGTAGTCTTCTTAGGTTTTGACACGGTTTTAGCCGTCTTCGTTGTGGCGGTGGTGGCGGGCTTCTTCTCTTTCGCGGTCGACTTTTTGGACTTGGTAACCGAAGTCTTCTTAGGCTTATCACCGACGGAAATTCCAACCAAGCTCTCGTGAGCAACTTTGAAAGAGCCACTGGCCCCAGCTCCTTTCACCCGGACCAGCTTGCCGCTAGCCGTAGCCGAGACGAGAACTCGCCGAACGTTCACTTCGGCTATCTTTTCTTCCACATTGTAGTGCGACTTGATGTATTTCAAAATGGCCTGACGGCTGGAGCCACCCTTTTCCTTTAGAGCAACTATAGCTTCAGTGATCATCTTGGCGAAAGGCGGGTGAGAAGCTGGGGCTTTGGCAGTCTTGGAGGCTTTCGACGTCGACGCAACAGCAGCAGCAACCATGGTGATGTGCACGCAGCGCGGCTAGGCGAGGCAAAATGGCGCGTGGTGGACGCGCTGATCGCCTGGTTTATATAATGCACCTACTAGCCCGCATCGAAGCACACTACGCGCGCGTGCGGAAAATTTCGTTGCGCGAGAATTTATTTCGCAGAATACCATGATAGTCCTGATTAAACCTCATTTCTCGGAGTTATTTGAGGACGTCAAGAAACAATGTTATGATATTTGGGTAGAAAACAAGTTTCTTTTTCATGTGAGTGTACAATTGTTGCGTTTTGACCAAGTGTGAACGAGCTACACTGCCCCAAATCTGATAACCGCCGAAAAAAAAATTTGTGTATTTTTAGAAATCTTACCAATACGCAAGACCAAAGCAAGTAAACCCTCAAATATTTGTACTAGAAATACTTACAAAATGTCCTCTCTTAGGTGGCTAAGTGGTATATGTCATATATATCTTAGATTGCGTGTAAAATCAGTTTGGATCTAGGCCATCGTGCCGTGTCGGTTACTATTGCCTCGGACCTGTTAATATTTGAACCGATATTTCTCTGGTGTTTGACGCTATATCGGGTGGAAAATGCATAGACTGATAGATTATAGTGTTTGCTTTGCTAGAACCTTGGTGGTTCTTCGATATCTTTTGTCATTTTGGAGATTTTTTCTCCTATTCCAACTTTCATGAACTTGCAGTGCGATTGGTTAATGGAGTGAATTTTTGACCGTTCGATCTATGATATATCTTTTCGACGAAATTCATGGTTTTAATGTTGATTATTGTCAACTATACGTTTTTACGACCAGTATTCTGATCATTTTCGAAACCATAGTTCATATATGCTCTCTGATCTCAGTCTTATCGTTAACCAGTTTTTGTAGGTGAACCACACGGCTATACCTGCGACATTTTTCGGATTAATGTTTGAATGTGTTGATTCCACTCTTTTCCTTTCAAATCTAAGAAGAATCATAGTGTGTTTCATCGTGTATGCCCACTTTTTTTCCGAATCACATCAGGCCTTGTATCTACTGAAGTTTATTTTCAGTAGATGTATTGGTATTTTGGGAAACCTTTCAATCGTGGTGGGTATGTTATTTCGGCGATTGATTTTAAGTAAACGAATAACAATATGCGAGATTACATCAGGAATTCTCTTTGAGATTGGGTAACTTTATTGTGAGCAGCTTATTAACTTAATCTATTTCCGCAACAGTTATCTGACAGCCAATGTGTTTTGAAGATGTATTTACCATCAATCCTAACGAAATAGAAACTCAAGAAGTCATTCATAAGGAGGTCACATGATTCTCTCTGGATCGGAGGGTGCGCAGTACCCAAGTAAAATCAATCTCTTCTTCCACGTAAATAGTTCTTCATTGGTATCTTTGGACGTGGCAAAATAGTGTTCATTAGTGGAAAGTCGCCAATTTTTTAAGTATCTCTAATTAATAGAAGAGCTTGAACGTTGCACTATTGGACACCTTTTGTTCTAAAGCATGTTTTATGGTATTGAGAGTCATGATATTCATCGGTTAGGTGGTGGAGTGCCCGACAGGCTAACCCAGTCCCTTTCACGTTATGCCATAAAGTACAACCATCGGTCCTGCGAGTTTGCAGTCCCTACGGTGGTGTGAAACCTCAAATGCCTTCACCTGCATCAGAAATGTGAGAATCTGCACACTGTTCCCCATCTTTTAACACAAGGCGCATAACAGTTTGCTTTCACTATCGTCCGACGTCAAATCCCTCAGTGGACCAATGATCCAGGATTTTAGACACCGCATTAATGCAATGGAGTTTTGGTATCTTAAATCAAACAGAAAAGGGACGTTAAAATAGGGATGTATCTACCCTTAATGATTAGCTATATCAAACAGAGGATGATGTCATCATACACATTTCGCCTTCTCGTACTTTTCCTCTAGAAATACGTTTGTCCATGTTAAAACACCTCCGTTATAATCTGTCTGTCCTTAACAGAATGATATGAAGTTTAAAACCTAAAACTTTCCCCCTTTTTTGGCTAATGCCCTATTCTCTATTAGTGACTAGTGTCAAGATTTCTCGTCCACCTTCAATATTGCAAACACAATTAGGCATTTTTAGAACATGCTTTTCAGCTACAAATGGCATATTCAAGTGAAATTATTTTCTACTTGCAGAACGTCTTCCAGATAAAAATAGCATGTTGATTGCACCGGGACTCTCCTGCTTAATCTCAGCGGCACTAATCCCTCCTGACGATCTAGACGAAGTTTGTGAAACATTTCAAGTTATGTACGATGCACAGCAAGTGCCATTGACAATTATGCTTACTGCCAAAAGGATACCCTTAACTCTTACATGTAGGCTACCAGATTTCTCTACTAAGTAAGACAACATGTAGTCCCAAAGTCGGTAGAGATGGGCGTTTGTCTTGCGGGATCAACTCTCCATAGAACGGCGTGCTTCCAACTTCTCTCCCAGGGGAACGCTAACATTAGTCTCCTACATTCTGTGAGCCATTGGCCCTACTTTAAGATTAAATCGGTACCGTTTTGCCCTAATTAAATTTCTCAACCTAGGAATCGAATGGTGTATTCGACATCTCACCAGAGGCATTTGAAATTTCTACAAAATTTCCCATGGAAATCAAGGTTATGTTCAATCCTCACGTTAGTGGAGAATTTGAGGAAACATTTTCGGTTAACTCGGGACATCTTCATGCCGGCGAGATTGTGTGCCACGGTAATGGCTCTCAACTTTGCATTTATGGGCTATTCCGAAAGCAGCTCCAAATGAGGCTCATCAACTAAGACGTTATCACTTAGTAGTTTGACTTAACCTGGCAATACGTACAATTAACTACATTCTAATATCTTTGGCTGCCAAAGCTGAACCTGTAAACCATGGAGATTGCGATGACTGATTGAAGAATGGGGATGCTTTAAGCTCACTATGGCATATTTTTTAATTTGAGGAAAATTTGCATGAAGTCAATACTTGTTAGCCAGACAAGACTTGCTCGCCTCTGTTAAGTCACGCAATTTTTAGGTTTTGGTGAAAATCTTCAAGTGGATTTGGAGGAGGAGGTGAACGATGGACAACCATGGTTGCTCAGACGAAAGATAACTGCCAATGGCTGCATAATTGCGCGTTGTCAAATACCTAACATACATCAGAACTTCAAAATTGAACGTGACTTTGCGCTGAGAAACAACGGGTAAGACAGAAGCTATTGGCGTTCACCTCTTGAGGACCGTGGCACTTTCTTTGCAGGTCGATCCCAAGGCTACTACTACTGGCGACTTGTCGTCAGCTTTCAGCTCATCTCTTCGCGACTTAATTCTACCTCCGAAGGGTTCTGTCACGTTGAACGTGGTCTTCTGTTCTAAAGAGGTAGGAATTTATAATAAGACACTATATGCAGAAAAGAAGTAGTAGAATATGTGTAATGGGTTTCTGCTTTGGAGTAGTTCTGCCAGCCGACGTTGCCAGTGTTTTAATCAAATCTGAAAAGAAGTTAATGAGCATGTAGAGGTAAATACGAGTCAGAATGTTGCCTATCAGACCTTCATATCAGCAACAATGATTTGATTCGTCTGATGTGCTCGGTGTGGAAATGTTTCTTCTATCCGCGATTTGGGCGACCGAGCATCAACTACATTCGCTACTAACAAGACAGACAGTAACACTATTTATGGATTTAATAAGCAAAAGACCTGAGATTTCCTAACGAATGGATAATTCGAATCAGAGGGATTTTACATAGTTTCAGTCTTCGAGGTTGTTTTAACCAGCGCATCATTTATTTGCCTTAGACGGCGATTTAGTTAGACGATTTCATATTTACAAATTCATTTCGAATGTGGTCCAAACTTGAGAGCAGGTTTTACGTGGAAGAGGACCATCTAAATAATTGTATTCAGGATAAGTAAAATGGTTTTTAGTAGGGGTGATCGAACGCATTTCACTGTTAAAAGCATATAATTTACTAAAACATCAGAGTTGATGGTCCAGGACAAGTTCGACTTCAACCAATCGGCGTAAGATTGCTTGGGCGGTTCCACTCCACCTGGGGAGAACTAAGTATTAGATGACTTCCTAGGAATTAATGTATTTCATCTGATTAGTACCACATTGTCAATTTTTTTCAGTTGGGGAGACACGAAATGAATCTTACCGTCTGCGGCGCACAAGTAATGTGTGAAGAATTGTTCGAGGTGTTGAAGCTTCATGCGTCAGTAACGGTGGAAGCACCATCGCTCACATTATCGCCGGATAATATAATTCTCAAGGACCGTATCAATTTAAGGGAATCGGCTAAATGCGAAGTGAAGGTAGTATTTATTTTTCATATCTCATCTTATTTGATTGAAATAGCGAGTTTTGGGTAGGGTTATTTTATATTCGTACACCTCTTATTTTTCGCATGTGAAGAAAATATTACGTCCAAAAATATCCTCCGACTTTTGCGGCAACTTTGTTCTTATAAATTGCATAAAATCATTGACAGTATCCCAACTGCCGATGATAAAGTCGAAGTCAAATTCACGACTTATATTCAGCCGTTTAGGGGATGTTCCTTGATAGCAGGGTGGTTTGGGGCTCTAAGTTGTATGTGGCATTTCGATGTAGAAATGGATGGCAACGGTGCATCTTAGCATGAGGTGAGGCGACGTGATGGGAAGTACGCTTGCTACCAATTTTTATTCAAGTGGGGATCTGTCAAAAATGCGATAAGTTGATTTTTAAACTCCAGTTGACAAATCCGTCCGTCACCTGCGGAGTGGACTTTTTTTGGGCCTTTCCTCGAGCGGAGAACGAGGACGCGATTGTCTCATGCTATCCCGAGGATGGCCATCTCTTGCCATTGGAAACAAAAACAACCTACATTTCACTGAGACCAACAAGACTGGGGCCAAGGCAGTACTTACTACCTTGCAGATTAAACAACAATGAGGAGGCCGCAGTCCCGTTAAGAATTTCATGTGAAGTTATTGTAAGCTTATGATCAACAGGTTCTTTTTAACATTTCCCTGGTGAAATAAGCCGCATTCTCAGCGTTGTGTCTCATTTACATTTGCCGTAGTCATTTTCCTAAGTGCAGGCTGGCATACACCCATTTCTCTAACCCGATTCCTTACAGTAGTTATGTGACCGTAATTCGCGTAATTCAGTCCCAAACAGTCGAGCTACAAACTGGTCTTCTGGACTTCGGTGTGTTATGTCTCAAGCAGTCCTTCACTAAGACAACACGTCTTCGTAATCCCTCTTCCGTGCCATTGACATGGAGGTCGCGTTATCCTCAAGAGGTTTGCCTAAAGGTTAAACTCTGTATAACATACCACAGTCGGTATTTCAACTAGTATTTCGTTTACCGCAGAAATTTTTTCCATTTACCATGGAACCCACGATGGGCACCATTCAACCCAAGCGGGAGCAGTCAATCTCAGTCACCTTCTGCCCTCAGGATATCGGGATGTTTAGGGAAGAAATTGAATTTCAAGTGGAAGGAGCTCCATCAAGGTAACGGCTTTGGAGATCCCAAATTTTCTCGCATCTCTTTCGCCCAAATGAATGCTTTTTTTCTCATTAAGGATTCTTGCCTTAATTGGAGATTCTCAGACTTTGAATGTTAAAGTGGAGCCCCAAGAAATTCGACTAAATGAAATATACCCCAACGAGCCCCAAATTACCGAAATAGCCTTGATAAACGTCACTGCAATTCCGGCCAAATTTTGCTGGCAAAATGTAATTCCTCTTTTAATGAATGCCCCAGCATGTCTGAAATGGGCTCGTGAAGCTGGTTTCACTTGCCTGAGAGGTTTATTAGTTTGCCTCACTTCTTTAGGTAATTTAATCTTAACAAGCCGCGGTCTTAGTAATATATGAGTGAAACCTCCGAAATGCACAAATGGAAGCAAAGAAATCACAAGATAAATAATTGTGTTTGCTATCGGAAATAAGATTTATGCACTAAGTTCAAAGAAGAACATTTTAATGGGTAGTAAAAATCTAACCTTTTAAGTACTTTTATTAGTGGCGATATTGAAAATATATTAATTTTACAATGATACATGATTTGATAAATTGGGGAACCCTAAAAATTTGATCGGGGTCCGGGAGGGGACAAGAGGCGGTGGAGGGGGGGGGGGCACACGACCCTTTAGCGCATGTCATATTTATTATTTTAAACTGTGAAGACTCTCCGAGCGAGAAAAGACACCTATTGAGGACTTATATGTCATTTTTACTGGTACAGTAGAAGAACTTTGCCTTTTTAGGTTAAAGCGCCCAATGGGGAGTCGATTTACGTTGACATAAACCCATCGGAAGGGATAATCGGACCACAACAATGCATTAAAACCAGCGTTACCGTGATTGTTGTTGAAATGGTGAGGGAAATCAGGGTTTTTGTATTTTTGATATGATGAAAAACGAGTTATATAATGTTTGATGGTTTTTATAAGAAAATGTGACAGATTAGCCCTCAATGTGTCGCGTAGAAGGCGCCGGAAGGCCAAAACTCCAACCACACTACCCCAAAACCAGCTCAATGTTTTGCTTCGAGAATGACATGAAAGCACTTTTGTAGGTGTAAAGTCGATGGAAGTCCGGTAGCATCACCAACTTCCGTCATTTGAGAGGCTTGGTAAAGAATAAGGTTGCTTGTGAAACAAAAAGTTCTCTCAATTCATATGCCAAAGAAGTCAGGGAATTTAATCAGCCCTCTAAGAGAGCAGTGAAAATATGCTTATAAACATGTAAGCGGTCCTGATGATAGTGTCGAGAACGCTTTATGGGCCCCCTAAATGGAAAAAAATAACAACTTCAAAGGTACAATTAATTGCTTGATTGACACTTTAGCTGTCGAAATAATCGCCACGTTTTGCGATGATTTTGATTACATGGAAATTTTTAAGTGCTGCCACATTTTAGGAGACGGTTGCAGCCTTTGTGCTCCAATGTGCAATAGATGGGAATGATAACTCCACTTGAAGTTGAAATATACGCCAGTGTTTTGGAGTCCTTCTGCAAGATTTCATTGCTACCGAGTGGATCTGCCCTGATGTGCGTTATTTTTTTTACAACGGGAATGATAAATGGAGGATTAACCTCACGACTAAATTGAAAACGGTGGCTAATTCCAAGTGATAGTGGATATTTGCTTATTCTCTTTGATGAAATGACCTAAATACTTTACTCAGTCCTTTCCTAAAACCATTTTAGCTACAATTTTTATCCTTTCGCAACTTGCTGTAAATTTTTTTCTGGCTTGTGGTTTTCTAAACAGTTTTTTTACGCTAACAGACAATATTACCGAGGTTTAAAAAGAATAAATTTCTATGAGAAATGACAAATAACAGTCCTACTTACTGATTTCTTAAGGCTTCATGTATAATGCAAAAGAGAGGCCCGAATGATATCACTTTGCTCTAGAAGTTACTACTCTGTTTAAATAATCCACAACAGCTTTTTTGTACTTTGTTAAGAAATAACCAGATCCCGGAGGACTCCAAATCTATAATTATAAACCGAAAAATATTTGAAGTTAACGGTCCCATGCTGGAATTTCCTCCATTGGGACTTTGGATGCCTCGGATGGTTTGTTTAGCGATAGAAAACAAATCTGGAAATCCACTAGTTTGTACTCTTCAACTTGATCACTTCCAAACTCGGGAATCAGTCCTCTTTGATGGTGAAACATTTGACAGTGACGACTGGGGAGCACAAAACACGAAGACCTACGGTGTGTTTATCTGATATCAACACTAACTCCTCACCTAATAGAGTCCTGCAAAAAACTGTTAACGCCACGGAGAGGTTTTGCAATTTCAATCCAGCCAAACGTCCCAGAAATTGAACTTTCGAGTCAGGAAATCATTGTCATTCGTTTAATCGGATGTGCTGACATTTTTGGTGTATTTCATGATACGCTGACGATTAAGATAGAACCTGTAAGGTTAAATGATGTTGCACCGCGAGCCTTAACCGCGAGGTTTCCGGTAATTGCCCGGGCCTACGGTAGTCCAGTAGATTTCCTCTCGTCGAATAAGTCAGTGATTAAAGGGATTTTTAATGAGTGTGTGAAGAACCTATGGAATGACTCCGAATTTTGCGAGCTCCTACTTACTTCACCTCCAACACGAGAGACAACGGCCAACTTGGGCGTGGTGTCGTGCCTCACAGGCACAAATAAACGGGAGGTGAAATTGCAAAACAACTCTGAATTTGGTAAGTAGCAAAAAATACACAATACTGTGTGGATTGACACCAATATTTGATGAAAAATTGTGTGTTTTTTGGGGAAAAGGTTTACTAGTAATGTTTAGTGAGCACAACAAACGGTGTTGTATTTCAAGTCCTTCGCTGCTTCACCAAATAAATCGTAGAATGGCTACGGAGATGCATATCGACTTGAAAACCATGACCCCCTCTTTTTTCTCTCTTGGTTTACTCAGTTGTCAAAGTTGATTGGCGTCTCTACTGCTACGGAAATCGTGAACGTAGCACAAGACTCCTCGAGCTTTGTGCCATTGTGAATGATCGCGGGAGCTCTGCTGACTACCCAAGTAACTTCACTTGAGTGCCATCACTGCTCCTTTATTGCCCTTGTTGTACATATTCACCGACTACTAAGTGAGGTTAAATACCCCACCGAGAATTGTAATATCGGACTGAAAACGATTTCCATATTTGGTTTAGAACTTTCCTATTCGCAGTCATAACCTATGTAATTTTATGCCTTTCCATCTCCGACTTATCATGGTCTCATTAAGCGAGACACATTAACGTAGAGTTAAGAGGAGAGGTTTAACCACAGACGCCTCTTTTATTGCAGAGAAGAAGCCAACTATCTCCCTCCTCCTTCGACCCCTCGAAGGTCGCGCGGTAGCCGGGCCGCATGCAACAGCAGACCGAATGCTCCAGTCAGTAGGAGTCAATGAATGCGGAATAAACCTTTTTCCCCATCAAGTCGTGCTTCCTCCCCACGGGGAAGTCTCTATATTCGCCACCGTTGATGGAAAAGTTGCCAGTTTGCAAAATAAGGGACTTATCGAGGCCTACGCTGAAGGCTTCATTTCAATTGTGGATGCAGGAACTCATTTGCAGCCGACAGAATTTCTTTTATTTCCCCTCCTGCGTCTAAACTTAAAGGCCACAGTTGTGCAACCCGTGTTAGTTTACCATCTGTGCTCAATGTTATCCGTAATTTTCATTATACCTGCTCCATCACTAATGGTGGGAGTAATTTTAGACGAATTAACTTGGAGGTACCTTTTTTCCACATTCATGCACTCTCTCTTGAAAGACATCAGTTTAAGCCGCTGTTTCGCCTAAAGGTGTGATTTTCTCAATTTGAAAGGTTATTTCTTGACTTATGCTGTTTGATAAACTTTTTAGTTCATATCGTTGGGCACGAAAATTATCTCACATTTATCGAGTTGGTGAATGGCACTACTGGACAAAATGATGACATGAAACAATACACTTTATGAAGGGCTTCAGGGGCAACTTGAATTGTTGGTGTTCCTAATGTGCCCTTGAACATTATCACGTAGTGTTGTTAATTAATTCACAATTTATCAAGCGGTATCCTTCCCGATGAGGTGATCTAATGGAAAAGCCCTGTTTGAGGGAGTGGCGCCATTAATTTTTCTGGCTTTATTAAGATTGGATAATTTATTATTGTGTGGTTTTTACGAGTCCGGATCATTTTTCTGGTCTCGGTGTGGCGATTTTGGGAGGGACTAAATCATTGTCGTCTGTTTGCTAATCTGTGTGGTTAAAGAAACTTCGTGAAAGCATTTGGCGGGATTTTTTTTATTGTGAGGATATTATCAGTGTAAATGTGGAAATTTGTGGTTTTTAGGTTCGTAAACACGTGCAATATATCGTTTCAAATACGTGGAAACAATACTTGATTAATTGCAAAAAAATTGTACGTCTTCTCGTCCTTCAGTGTGAGCATTGAGTACCACGATGACTTGGACGAGGAGATAAGTTTGCAGTTCTGCCAGCCTGCACAAGCTGCCAAACCACTTCAGCTCATCATTCATGCAGAGGATTTTATGCTCAACTCATCTGAAGCCCAGAACTCCAGCTACAAACGGACAACTGACAATTACTTGTTGATTTCGGGGCACAGTGGAGACTCCAAAACTCGTTTCTGTTTAGCTAACCGAATATGGTGCCTGCGGAATCTGGTCCTCAAAAATAGCAGTCCCCATTCTGTCTCGGTGCAGCTAGAAGTGACTGAGGGCGATTTCTTCCTCCTTGAGGACTGTCAAGGAGAGAGGCACCACCGCGTTGCCCTGCGAGGACACTGGATCCTCACTCCATCAGGGGCAGATCAACACCAACACTGCGTGTAACAATACCTGGGAAAAATAAAAAAGTGGTGAGGATACCCTACCAACCCACGTTGATTTTTAACATGTATAGTCAATTTGCCATGGTTATGTTCGTAAGATCGAGGCTAGAAGGAGACAAATGGGAGTACACATACACTTGAGCAGGAAGTTGTTTGTTCCTGTCTGTGGAATTGGCAAAGAACACTGGAAGTATTGTGTAGTGGGATTTGAAATCAGAACTTAAATAGATTTTGTAAACAAGTGAAAATTGCATAAAATATTCCTCATATATATTCAACAGAAATGCTTGGACAAGGCAATAAGACTCCTTGACAAAATCTCTTAAAATGCCCTGAACGTGTTCGCTTAACCCCGAGAGGTTGGAGGACACACGTTTAAGCTACTAAATAATTCACTTCACCATAAACAAGTAAATACGACACCGTTTTCACTTCATCTCCTAATTTCCGTGCTGGTGGCGAAGCGTGAATGCCTGCTCGCGTCACAAGTGTTACACAGCCACACACACACGTGACTGTTCATCTCCTGCCTGACACTTGGATCGCAAACTTTGCGTCTCGTGCGTCCTCCACCGAGTTATGCCAACCAGTCGCACTGCCCCGAAGGGCGCGAAACTCTCGCTTGGCGGCATAACAACAAGTGGGAGGACGAATGTGAAAGTTGCCTAGCCTCTTCACTCAGACTAATCACAGGCAGCAGTTACATGCATATCGAGTTGTCATTTGAAATTCTTCACGATATGGACACAATATCATCAAGTTTAGAAGTAGCTTATGATAAGAGAGAGAGGCACGCAATTGAATCAGGTCCCCTCGGGGAGTTTTACACAATTACGAGGAGACGTGCAACCCATCCGCGAGGCTTTATACCTGCGCGTCTACCTCGTTGGTCTGAAGGTCTCAGCTTTCGTTCTTCCAATCGGATGGACTAGCAACGCAAGAATTTGGTTAATAAACAGTATTTTGCCACCTCGTGGACCTGGTTTGTAAACAATCTCTGTCTTAGTCCAATTTTTTTCCTGACGATGCATCCACCGAGGAAGGGCGGGGGAGTTGACCACCTTATGCGGAATTTTAGTTTTGATAGGTAATTCAAATTCCACGAAAGGTCTATTTCCTATTGTTAACAATCGGGGCGTAAGCAACTTACTCTTTAGCCTTTTGTAAGATCAGAAACTGCGTATAGACATTAACTTATAACCATTTTATTAAAAGCCGCTTGTCTATTCGTCGAGTAGATTGTTGTAAGGAGGATTTCGGGGTTAGTGCCAATTCCGCAGGGAGGGCGAAATCAATAGGGGAGACGTTCTGCCTGCCCCGACATAATCAGAATGCACCAATGGTGCGCTTAGGCATTCCTCGTCTTGAAGTCCACCCTAGACGACCTTGAAACGACTTCCATTTACCTAACGTGCTTATTTGTGCTTAATTTTCGCACTTTTGCATGCTATTTTGGAGAAAACTTGGAACTAATGAACATGAACATTATTGAGTAAATAATATGTGAATTTTTTCAGTAATGAAATAGGTTAGTAGAAAATGTTTGCACGAATAGGATTTTGTACTGGATCAGTGAGATAGCCTGATTGTAAGATGTTAAACTATCAAATTGCCAGTCGCAAACACTGGGCTATCATTTTTAGTATGTTTAAAGACGCGGTTTCTAAGGGCCACAAATAAAAATCAAACACAAAAAAATTAACATGTGTTACATCCATGTTGTATGACCTGTGGGCTCTTTCTTGACTCTTTTCTCCTTCAATGTCCAAATATGCGGAGTGCAAACCAAGGTTTTAAATCTAAAGGCTTGATGTCTTGGTAACTTTGGGTTGATCCTCGTTACCTTGTACTTGCCGAGGATGGTCATTATAAAAGGCCTCATGTTGTATTCACCCAACTTATCCAGCCTGTTTATCTATTGCAATCTGAAGTTGCCCCCTTATTCTAAGGTGTAGTATTAAGGAGTAACAACCAATGGTATGTAGGCTAAGGAAAAATTTCAGAACAGCCGTGCATTAACAATCTGGGCCTGCTCACGTGCGCCCTCGTTATGGCGTACGTGACTAGGGCATGGCATTAACGCGGGTCATCATGAAGCCCAAATTCAAACAAACAAACAAATTGCATTCTTATTTGTACCTCACAGATTCTCATTGGATGCATCTTTGATAAGGAGAAGCTCTCTGCAACCACGGTGAGTTCTACACCCTAATTTTTTCCTTGTTTGCCTCATTGGTTTTATAAGGGTAAGTAGAAAATGAATTTGAAGGCGGATATGCTTTACAGAATAACTCCCTGTCCTTTGTTTTACTTGTCCCATTGCCCATTTTACGTGGCCTGTGATACCCGAATGGTACGCTTTGTTCCTACCTGCTACCCCCTCCCCCTCCCCCCCCCCCCCCTCCGAGGCCTTATTTACCAGCTCCGCACCGAAATGGCCTCAGTGTTGGCCTGAACATTGGGTACGTGACCGATTGCGCCAACAACCAATCATGTGAGGCGGACAGACTCGCATCCGATTGGTTGAGACGTGATGGCGACAAGAAACCACACGTCTATGCCACTTACGGTCTAGTTTCTGTTCATCTACGCACACACACACATGCATGCGCAATTATTTAGAACTCTTCAATTCACGGACAGTAATCGAATTTCACTTCATAACTTAGGCTATGAAGAAATATTAAATCCCTGCTTAAAGTCTGGCAGAACTTTCAAAACAGACATTTCCTCTTTGTTGGGGCAATGGTCTTCCAAAAAGGTTTTTTTAGGCTATAAAATTTAAGTATACTAAGCAATCATTTTAACTGTTTAGGGGCTTTATGTTCTTTAGGCTAGAAGAAATTCCACTGTCCATTTTGGCATATCAACTTCTATCTTGAAGATGTCTTACAGGGTTTTAGAAAGTTATTAAACTTTGCCTGTTTAAATTAGGACTAGACATTACACTTAACCATAATCGAAGCGAACAAGTGATTAAAACTAAGGTTTTATAGTCAATGCGTCATGAAAACGGCATTCCAACCACCAGCACTAACAGTAAAAAAAATCGCAGATCAGAATTGTGTTTATCAAAGAAAAGTATTTAAAAACAAACGCATTTAGTTAGTCCTCACGGAGGGCGAAAGAACATGGCTCATCTCCCCTCTTTTGTGGATATTCGCCGATTGCTTCAAATCACCGTCGAAAATCTCCACTGTAACGTATGGACTGGACAACACACGCACACGAAATTACGAATACGTAGTGCCTTGCCAATTCTGTTTAGGGACGTCTAAAGTACCCCACACTGGAAAACGACTCATAATATCTCATTTAATAAGAAATCTTACGGAAGTGACAGAGCTGAGTGCGAGTTTCCTTGAAATCAAATCTTAAGAAAGCATAACCGATAATTTTACTTATCCAAGATGGCTTCGTGGATGTCACTTCAATGTCGTTTGATTAGAAAGTTTAGAGTCGAGCTCAAAAACATGCAAATGTGATGTGGAATCTGCTTGATGTAGACTGTTGCAGTGCCTTATTTTTGCGTTATATGACACGTTAGCAATACGACCAGAAGCTGGCAGCGGTTTGCTTCAACGCCTCCCTTTCGATTACATACTTTTGGCCACGAGTGCCACATGCTGGCAGTCGATGGAAAGACAGTTTTGCTTTGTTTGGGCATTTTCACGGAAACTTCCATGCCTTCGACGCGATTACAAAGCCGTACTTCAATCGTTTAGGCCTCCGAAGTGTGCACCTGGTACGGCGTATTATCTTGCAATCTATGCAGTGCCAAAACAACTGGCAAGGTGGTTACTTCGGCAGGAGTTAAAATCGAGCTGGAGGGTTGTTTGAGGCTGCCGAAAATTGTGCTCACATCTCTGGTGATGGTGGAGTTTCCAGACACCTTCGTAATGCACTCCTCGACTGTTTCTGTCAAAATTGAGAATCTCGGAGTCTCAGGAACAAGGTGGATAGCGAAAACTGTTGAGGTCGTAAATGGTAAGGTTTTCGCAGATTCAAAGGTGTTGTTGAGACCACGAAATAATCCTCTTTCGATCCCCACTTCTGCTTTTTGAGCCCAAAAAAGATTTGAGACAGTGTTTGTCCGTGATTCCAATGTCCCCTTACACACCTCCAAAAGTGGCTGTCATCTTAAGCGCTGAAATCAACAACTGAAGAGGCTCAACTTCATTGCACAGAGTTTTTGACAAGCAGATAATTTCATACTTTGCTTTTGACAACCAAACGCACCCCTTGAAAGGTTGAGAATTTTGCGCTCGTTTTGCTCCGCCGGTGCCGAAATTCCACATACTCGTCTTCGAAGTGATTATGTGAAGACATGCTTTCCTACATCCTAATGTCTCTTATTATGGCTTACACACACAAAAAAAACAATATTGAATGGAGCGGCGAAGTATATTAAAAAACTTCGCCAACTTAGTAAATGTGCAATTTCTTTTAAAAATGCGCCAAACAAACATCTCATTCGTCTCCGATATCGGGGCGATTTCTCGTATGGCGTAGATCGGAGGTTTTTGGATGGTGATAAACAAAGGACTGGTCCATTTTGTTGAATTACACGAGCTCTAACTGCTTTCCGACCCCTCGAAAGCCTACTGCCGTCCATCGATGGAAGGGCGTTGTCTTTATCAATCGACTAAATGCCACCTCGAAGCTTTAGTAGGTTTTGAGGGCGACAAAATGTGAGCCTGGCCTTCACTCTGTACTCGTTTTGCCGCTAACTTAAAAGGGTCGTCGCAAGTAGAAGTAAAAGTGAGCTGCCTGCAACAGTTTTGAAATTTAATCCCTATTAAGTCGGACACCTTAACACTTCAAAATGACCACGATATTTCCACCCACAATGCAGTTGTTACGCGCCCGAATCACACGGATTTCCGAGGGTTGATATGCAATTATAACTTTAGATAAAGGGACAAAATCTGGCGCCTTTTCGATCGCTCCTTCAACTGGCTTCCTCACAGCAAAGGATAGTCTTCATCGCCAAGCGGTTGCTCTAATAACCGTTACATTCCATCCTGAGTGAGTAAATTCATGTCTTTTAACAAGTTTTGACAATTTCGAAACACGCGAATTGAAATAGTTGGATCACACTCATCCACACTGAAACTCATCTGCCCACGATTTGCCCCCAGCGTTTCACCAAAAGGGGAAGTAGACACGGGATGGGGGCAAGGTTATTAATGATCGTAGGGTGGGAAGAAGTGCACTAAATCAAGCAAATACTTTGATTAAATGTTAGGAAGATTTAGATCTATTTGGAAGCAGAAAGCGACCATCTTGAGGGCCGTGGCAGAGAGAGGCGCCAACGAGAGGTGGTGTTTACCAAACACTTTTCGATTCAAACTCTACCAGGCTGGCCACACCCCATGTTCCATGTGATTGCACACTTCTCATTCTTACGGCATTGTCAACATCCTGAAATTTCATCTCGCTTGCCACATTTTAGGGCGGAGGAGGAGTACGAAAACGTGCTGACAGTATGTGACGTCTTGACCAAGCGGTCAGTTTCGGTGAATTTGCGTGCAAGAGCTGTTTTACCGCATCGTTCATGCCGATGAGACTACCTCTTTCGTCTAACCTATCACACCAATCATGTTTTTTTCAATCTCGTTTTGCTCAATAAGAAATACTGCAAACCTCCGTGTTTGATATCATGGTTCCACCTCCTACCAACTTTGGGAGCCTAACTAATGTGCTGTTCAAAAACTCGTTCGACCTCCCTCTAGGCTCGCTGCTACAGCTCGGCCTAACTTGCAACAACCTGTCAAATGAGTGTGTTTATGCGTGTAATAGGGTCACTGGTTGGTTGTTCGTCACCCCGTCGTTGCTCCTTCTGCCGTACAAACCTGTGGTGTCTTTCACCTGCTCTTTATTTGTGACCCTAAGTTCATGTCGCCGTGAATGTAAGGCAATTGCGTCCTGTCGTCTTTGCTGGCGGATTGGCAAGAGAAGAGAGGAAGGTGTGACAACAACACATGCCATTCAAACTGATTGGAACGCTTTGAAGAGTTCTGATGGGGCAGATACTCTGGGATTGTACCGCGTTGAGGAAAAAGACTTCATCATCATCTTCATTTTCTTCATCCCAGTGGAGAGTTACATGCTCGCGGTTACTACGAAGACGAAATAGATGGTGCATGAAAACCTAGTAGAGTGTTGGAGATGAGCGTGTGTTTTGTGCGCATCGTGAAAAGTGACAATATTAACTTTCCCTAAAGGACTGGGGAATACGTTTCCCTAGCCCTAAAAGGATCTACCAAAAGCCAACCATTCTAAAAAGTCACTACATCACTAACAACTGAAGCTTTATGCTGGGTGTGATAGGGTGGAGCGCTTACACAATTTGTGCTAATTAAAAATGATCTCTGAACTGTAAATCGACTCATCGCAAGTCGACAAACACGTGCTTGTAAATCCGCACGGAGCAGGGCAGGGCAAAAGAGATCAACTTAATAGGTTAGACAGGATAAGGCGCATCCACTACGAAAGCGAGGCAGGCTGGTCTCTTCGATTCTACCAAAGGAGAAACACCACAAGGAATAGTCAAATTGCCCCATGTGTAGGGTAAGACTCGGCGTCAGCAAATATTCCTGGTCTAGAGGATAACACGGTGAACAGTCACCGGTCACAATAAGCTGAAGGAGAACTTTGCCTCCTCTCCCTCCAACAAACTATCCCATCTTCAACGCAAGACCACGTGTATGGTCCGAGTCGAGGCTCACTCACCTTTATGAGCCGCACAATGGACAGCAGTTTTGGCAATCTCTTTAAACTCGGATTTCTGTGAATCAGAGAGATGACTGACGAGACGCTGGTACCAGGCAGCATCACCGGTCTCCAGTTCAGTCATCAGTTGGTAGAATGTGACATACTCCTCCATCTCATTTTCCTCCTTGTCGATCTCAGCTTCAAAAGACTCCATCACGGAGTCAACTTCATCAGCATCTTCATCATCGCCGTCGTCGTCCCCATCGTCTTCATTCTCGTCGTCTTCGTCGTCGTCGTCGTCCCCGATTTCTCCTTCCTACGGGAGAGGGTGGTTGAGGGTGTGGAAGTGGAAGAACTAACTCACAACTGCTTCGAGGGGCTTGAGACATCGCGTCCCTTTTTAATCAGTCACATTGCCATTAAAACCGCCTCTCCTTATTTGGCAGTGGCTGTTACATAACAGGCCAGACTTCTAACTGCCTGGAATCCAGTTAGTGTAAAAATTCATGTGCTTCGATGATAAGAATGACACTATAGACTGATGGGAAATCCAGTCATCATTCCTCCATCTCGTCTCCTTGTCAATTTTGTCAAACTAAGAGACAGTCAGTGCTTAACAGTTGGGCGAAGTCTAGAAAAGGGAATGGGAATGCAACTGTTCCAACGTTCCTCTTTATGTGAGGTAGAAGCGGAAGCAGAAACTCCTTCCCCGTGTCTCGCTATTAAGGGTTATAATTTGCATTAGTGATCATTTCATCAAACTAATCCTTCTAATTCCCTTCTGTTTGACGGATTTTTATAAAAAAACTCACTAACGTAGTTGATCCTCTACCAAGACTCGAGATTTCTAAGATGAAGCTCCGAAAGGCAGATCAGAATGAGTCCAACTGGTTTATTTGAATTTATTTTCAAATCTATCAAACCATAGACGGAAGAAGCTATACTATTTGAGGCTTCAAGGTACTGCTAGTTAAGGGCACTGCTATATGATTAACAACTAAATGTTTCATTGCGAAAGGCTTCTCTTCTACTCATCTCCACTTCACCTCCATCAACTCCGCATTCAAAACATGCCAACGGAAACGCACACTCCTCGGTTGGAATTCTGGTGGAAAATGTCCACATCGGGGGGATAAATGAGGCCAGAAGTGAAGCAAGCATCAATTGTTGAATATTGCAGTGCTTTTATTAAAAGTGTAAAAAGTTAAAACAAAGTGGGAGATGTACAAAGGATTACAAGGCGTGTGGCAGTCAGATAACTTCAATCGCGGCCAGTCGACCTGTCCAAATACTTTCAGCATCCTCGACTTTTAGGAGGCAATGATCAGCGAGGTCAGAACAGCCGGGGTAACGCCGCAGACGGGAGAGAGTAAGGTGTGATTTGGGCACACAAACACATCGCATTTTGGCCTTCTCTGGTTCTAGCAATTGACGTGGATGCACTTCTTCCCCTGTGACACTGAATCAGATGAAATAACGAGTCATTGACACTGTGTCACGTTAACTCTTCTTCCAATCTCGTCTTGACGACTCATTAAAAGAGATGTTATTGTCAACGAAGTAAGTGAATCGCAAACGACTTTTAATTTCTAGGATGCTGGCCTCGACATAGTCCAAAAAACAAGCACATTAACTTTAGAAAGGTCAAACGTTCACAGAGAGAATTACCAACCTGTTGTAAAGACTGCAGGTCAGGCGAAGCATCTTCCCGTCAAAGAACGAATTGCAGGATGGAAGGAGGTTAATAAAGTCCAGACTCTCGGAGGGCTGTTTATTCCAAGCCTCGAAGAGTCCTACGAGGAGATCTGAAGCGTCCCCCATTGGGGAATAGTAGACACTGGGGATGTAGCCCACACAGGGATATTTTCGAGAGTAAATTTTAAGCCAATCACCCAACTCGTAGAGGCTGGTGGATGTGAGGCCGTCCAGGGCGTAGGCCTCCGAACTCTCGTCTTTCATGCTTTCGGAAATAATTATTCGGGTCGCATCACGACCTGTGGGATAAGGAAAGAGGAAAGAAATTACCAGGGAAATATTGGAGTTAACCGAAAAAAGGCATTAGGGTTGGTAGATTCCTGGCAATGGGGACTTAAAACCGTCATAGAAGAAGGCCTAAAAAGGCCAACATGAGAGAAGCAAACTTAGCGATTGTCAAAATCAAAAAATGTGGAGTAAGGTCGAAATTAAACTGGCCAGTTCTGCCTTGTGTGGATTCAGTTAAAGTATTTAAAGGTGCAAAATGCTAAGGACGGCCGAGATGATGTGGTGGACGTAAATCATACAAGAAGCCCTCAGGAAAGGGTCTGGTGCAACGCGTTCCATCAGGAACTTGTATATGCGTAAACGTTTCCGTGACAGTCGAGTAGTAAAATGATTTGACAGCATAAAAAGAATGAAGTCCTCGGCAATAATTCTGCAACCTTTACATTATTTTCACAATTTCAATGTGCACCGCAAGCATGGACCCGAGTTTTTACTAGGTTTCCTGCTCCCAACCTATTTTTACATCGGTAATTAATCAAACCGTGCTGCAAAGGAGCCTACGGAGGGAAATTGGGCAAGTAGAATTATCCGAGACAGGTCAGATGTCACTACGTACCGGTAAGAAAGGCGTAGATACCATCAACACCGTAGATCTGCGGATTTGAACTAACGTCGAAAACGTGTCCCAGGACCGCGAGATGTTTGTGCTTCTCTAGGCGATCTAAAGCAATGGGGTTTCTGAGGCATCGGGGTAGCGTGAAGGCGCTGCCAGTTTCGTCATCTGAAGAGGACTCTGGGAACTTGAGATGAAAAAAATGGAGTAGAGGCGACATAATTCGTGAATTTGCCTCGATAAGAGCATTCATTCCGTCGAGGATGAGAGGTCGGACAAACTCCCATGCACAGTTCAGATGACGTTTGTAACCAGGCCACATGTGATGAATCAGAATAGCCAAAAATAGGACCGTTAACACACCGAATTTCCTCATTTTATAGAAGAGTCTTAAAGTTTACACTAAAATACAAAGAAACCAAATTCAAATAGTAATACCGTTGCCCATTATATCTCACAATTCTAAACCGAAATGACTACGCTCAAGTACGCAATTGACCGAAATACTGAGCTTCTTACTTAACGCCTCCTCTGAACTTCAGTACAATTTATGACGAGTCTTCAGGAGAAGCGGAAAATTAAAACATTAACCTTAAATTGTATTTGCCGTAAATGGAGTGAAACATAAGTTTCTCCGAGACGCACATAACAGAACCATGTCAACGTGATTTTTTCCTAGGGACGGAAATACCACAGACCGCAAGCCTAGAAACGCATCAACACCTGCCAGTACAGTTGGAAAATAGAAGAAAGAGACGTGTAGATGGCATGACTACATTATGGCCAAATTTATTTCGCATGATTAGACAGGGACTTAGGCGAATGCTAATAGCAAGCGGCAGCGGTAATGTGTCGTGCTAGAATCGTTGAGGTGGAGATGAGATGGACTGAAGGAGATGAAATGCGAACATGAAAAAATATATCCCAAGGGTCCATATTTGGATGTATGTAAGTTGAAGAAATGGCAAACACAAGTTTAGTAGGCATGATTGGCTACAAACAGCGAACTCTGGGCGGCGGCGGTCTTCAAATCGCCCTCGAACTTGCCCAAACTGGCAGCGCCGTTTGCTTTGGCCAACTGTAGAAATTCGGCTTGGCCAGCTTTCACGTTCTCAGATTTGCCTTTCCATGCAGCAATAGCTGAGGCCTGCAGGGCGCGGCCGAAGCTGAAAGTGAGGGCCCAAGGTTTCTTGCCTGGAACTCTGTTGATGGCGTTCAGGTTTCGAGTAGCATCCAGCTCTGACTGGCCACCAGACAGGAAGACAACACCTAGATAAAGCACACACATTGGATGAGCGCCACCCAAAACCACTGGCAAAAGTGAGCCGAGTGAATAACTAACCGGGGACAGCTGCAGGGACTGTGCGTTGAAGAGCTTCGACAGTAGCACGCGCATTCTCTTCTACAGAGTACTTCTTTGTGCAACTGTGACCGCAGGTAACCATATTAGGCTTAAGAAGGGTGCCCTCCAGGTACACGTGGTGATCAGCGAGGGCTTTGTAGACGAAAGAAAGCACCTGCTCGGTTACACGTTGAGCGGTCTCCAAGTCATGGTCACCATCGGGAAGGACTTCGGGTTCGACAATTGGGACAAGGCCATTCTATGGAAGATTAAGGCATGAAGACTGGTAAAGAACGCAAGATGGATACGCTAGAAAGGGCTAAAAGAATGATACAAGGCATCTACCTGTTGGCAAATGGAAGCATATCGCGCGAGAACATTGGCATTTTCGACCATGGCAAGGTATGATGGGTTATGCGATGAGATCTTGAGTACACAGCGCCACTTGGCAAAGCGGCAGCCATCTTTGTAGTATTGTGCACAACGTTGAGCTAGATTATCCAAGCCCTGGGTGGTACACTCATCAGCGGTGCCAGCAAGAGGAACAACACCGAGATCGACTTTGATGCCGGGAAGTACACCACGCTCGCGCAGGAGTTCGACAAAGGGTTTGCCGTCCTTAGTTTTTTGGTAGACAGTCTCGTGGAAGAGAATGACGCCAGAGATGTGTTTGGCGAACTCAGGATCAGTAGTAAACAGGAGCTCGCGATAGGCACGACGATTTTCCTCAGTATTCTCAAGGTTAATAGAGGCGAAACGTTTGCCTATGGTACCAGTGCTCTCGTCAGCGGCTAGAATGCCTTTCCCAGGTGCAACGATGGCGTTGGCGGTTTCAACCAACTCCTTAAGCTTTTCCGGAGGCAAGTAGGGAACAAAACGGGCCATTCTTCTACAGGTAGAAAGGTATCGATTAAGAAAATAAACGCATAGACTAATCGCAACGCTTAAAAGTAAAGGTATCTACAAGGGGAAACAGTGTAATGATAGGCAAATAGTCGAAGGAAATAAAATTAGAACTTTTGTCAAAAATGGCTTAGTCCGATATAGCATATGCAGATATATAGAAATTAAAAAGAATAGGAACCAGCATGGACTAATAAGGAGCAGACTATCACTAAAGCGGAGCGTGAACGCATTCGTCCAGAAGAATGATGAAAACATCCAGATCGAAACGCGACGCACCAAACGCAGCCGTCCAACGAAGTGGGGTTGTGCGGCTAACCTTACGTATAAATAGGCAGGTGGCACACTCAAAGAAATATCCGCATTACGGAAATTAATATATCTAATAAATGTTGTTAAATGGAAATAACTTTAAAAAATTTTGATTCTTTGAAGCCGAGGACCGCGAGGTAATAATTATTGGCAACTTGCTAATTAGATATGTTTTAAACTTAATGCAGGACGTTAAAGAACAGTCATAAAGATTCTTCACGGTAGATATAGAGTTATGTATGCAATCGTAAAATCACGTTGTTAATAAAATGGGTCATTCTTGGAAGATAATGGCACTTAGCAGTGTGTTGTTAAAAATTTATATTCATATTAACAAGAAGCCAATTTTACTTCTGTGTTTGCACAATAATAATTTGCGTTAACCTTTGGAATATCAAAACCTGCGCCATTCGAAATGGCTACGGTATCGTCTTTTTGAAACTGTCCATTTTTAAGACCGCCCCCATAGTTGAGATCTTATTGGAAATTATGTTTCCAACGCAGTTACTCGTTTTGCTTTGGGACTTCGACTTATCCTTTAGCTCAGGTCACCAATTTTATCCCTTCCAGGTGTAAAATACAGAAGGTAGTAGATGAACAAGAGGACTCAACACATTAAAACAATAAAGACAAGAGAAATTTCAGGCTTCGAAAAATTCGCTAATGAAGTCCATTGTCTATTCCGAATAGATTTCTGTTCTGACACGTTTTTGGTTTTTTTTCTATTGAACAAATGGGATTGTCTTGGTATTGATTAAGAGGTCTCTTCCTTGGATCTCGACAGTAATCCGAGGAAACTAATCAGTATCTGGTCAGAATTTTCAGGTCACATTGTTGTTTACCTGAAGAATTATATGCCGATGTCCCTTAAACGAATCATCCAACTTTAGCTGACCCTAGTTTATTCTATTTAAACTGTACGAGTTGAAGTTTCGACGTACATATACCTGGTTCTCCGAGCACCCTTACAGGATAACTATTGAGATCGTGGAGCTAGTGTGAATAAGTCTACCAAAAGCTTTGAAAAGGCGTGTTGGGTAATGTCTTGTTGCTTATTTACTTCCGTTCGGCTTTGCTTCATTTTTCAGCGTTCATTCGATCAAAAGAGTTAGGGTAAGGCGTTTCAGACCTTGCAGATGGTAATCAAAAAACTGTTTTTTATTTCAAGACGAATCATTGCGAGAGATGAGATGCATCACAATGTAAAATAAGTTAAACAAGACACAATATATCCAGTGCCAAACCAATTAAGAAGGTTTTACAATGCTTCGCAATTTTTTGTGACACGTTAGACCTTCATTTTCAACTGTTACGCAATTTGGGCATTCATGTGGTATGCCTGTCTATACATTCATTAGACTTGTCTTTTCACCGGCTCTTCATGACAAGTTTTGAATTGCTTTTCCGGATTTATGGAAATAAAATCTGGTCTTTAATCTCTAACGACCTAATTAATTATTTAAATACAATGACAGTGTTGACAACTTAACCGGTTTCCGTTCACGCATTTACTGTCCCAAGCTCTAACTGTCGATCCCTAGTTTCTCGAGAAGACAAAAGTCATGCTTTTCAGAGGAAAAGGCTCAGCGGTGGAGTAAGGAGGGTGCCAACTTACGGCAATCAGTTAAGACTATTTTAATCACCGAAGGGATGACGCCAATTAATGCTTTATTAAAGTATAACTAGATACCTGGTAGCTTAAGTAAAAGCTTAACCGCGATTAAAAGCATTGTTCCGGAATTTTCTACGTTTTTGCATGTAAATATACATGCACCCCTCAGATTCTAGTATGTCGGCGTGGCGGCTAACGGTATAGAAAAGAATGGAAGGCGTTCTAGTCGAGGGCCGAGCTGTGATTACTAAGTTCACCGAAAGCCAGGGCTGTGTAGCTATGCCATTAAGTGATCTTTGCGATATCTGAGGGTGTATCTGCGTGCAGTTAGGTGAGTGGTTGAAAAGGAGCTTATGTTGTGAGCTTGAGAAACGTTCAAATGCCTTCTTGTTGACCCCCACTGCTCCTGCAGCAGTGAATGGGGCTAATGGTCGCGATATGTCATCAGACATAATTAGGGAGGGGGAGGCAAGCACCTATCTCAGAAGAATGGCAACCAGTGACGGGAGTACTCCCTAGGCGTCTGACGAGAATTCTGAATTCTGGTATTTTTAATACCATTTCTGCGATAACGGCAGGGCCTATAAGCTGTTCGGTGGTTATTGTCTTCTAATTTGATAAAACTTTATGAGCTAAGTTTTGCACAATTCCTGTCAATACTTGAATGATAGATCGCCTAATTAAACCATCAACCAATCCTCTCTGGACCGACCGTAAATATTTCTAGCAGGGGGAAGTTCGCATTGGACGAGCACATAAGGTAGGTGGAACGAAGAGTCGAAGGGCAGACTGAAAAATATGTCAAGTGCTAGGGTTTGGCCTTTTTTCGGCTTAAATTGAAGCCTCGAAATCATCAAGTCAACAAAATAATCAGAAGTAAATAAAAACCGGGATACATGGAAGGACTTCTTGTCTGGAGTGTAGGAAGTGTCCGTCTCCACTTGGTCGCTTCGAGGTCATATCGAACAAAACACGTGGTCGGTTTTCCTAAGGAGTGTTGTACACCGCCACTTTAGAAGTCTCGATCGCCGCAAGTCCACGCGACCATGTTGGCTAAGGGCCACACCGAGGGGAAGGAGATGATTCGAATTCAGGGCTGTTATATGTACATGATTAACAAGTGCGGAACGGTGGGTGCCTTCTTAGGCTTTAAAACACTCACCTTAGTCGTGCCCCAGTGTCCGCCCGACACGCACTCGTTGCACGCCTACTTGAGGCTCTCCTGCTGGCTCTACCCTCTCGCACGCTCCTTTTCACCCATTTATTGCTGGGGTCCGGACAAAATAATTCTCCCTGAACCTTTCTCATCTATCCAGCATCCGGTCTACATCATCATTCGTCTGCCCTACGGGTGCTCCACTTTTCAGAAGTCAACGCTCTGGAATCTCCTCGATATGCACGCCCATGTTCGGGGGCAATTTTGGTCCACGACGAAGGAGAAGAGGGAGCAATTGGAAAAAAAATATTTCCTGTCAGAATTGTGTCCATTCGATGAGTCTGAATTAAATAGTGCCGCCGCGAATGCAGACGCCGGTGATGTGCAAGTGCTAAAACCGCTGAAGTTGTCTCCACTCACTTATAAAGGAAGGCGTCTTTTCTTCCCCCCAGCTAAATTGTCGGTTTCCCTACACGTCACCGAGAGAGTAGGGGTATCGCAGGAGAACAAGGAGAGAGTGGACGCTAAGAAGTGCTGTTATCAGCCACAATCGTGCGGCCAATGGGGCTACAAAATTGTCCCGCCTTCCCACATCAAACACCCGTCGGTTAGGCCTGAGCCACGAGCAAAAGAGGTAGTAACGGCCGGAGGAATGCTGCATGAGTGGGTCTCATTGCCCGACTACTCGGGGAACATTCTGCGCCAATACCTCATTGGACCTAGAGACTGGCAGCACATTAAGGTATCCACCGTCCCCGCACCCATTAGAATCCCCCAATTGGTCCATTTCGCCCTCAGAAAAGTGTACAGAGAGTTGGTGAGGCAACGTTCAGAGAAGGAGAAATTGGGTGTTCCTCCGAGAATGAATGAGAAGAGAGTGTTTTGTGCTCGTGAAGAGGCGAAGAGGATGAACGCCTTCGGACCAGAGGTGGAATCGTGTTTACCGCAGACCTCCCCTTCAGCACGAGTTATCGTTCCGGCGAGTCAGAGAGAAAGGCGGAGTGGAATGATGAACCTGGAGAGTGCGGCCTCGTACTTTGATGAAATGTTGGAAAAACAAAAGATCCTGTTGATTTGTCTGAAGCCGGATGAGGAGAGAGTGGACAAGATGGGTCCCTGTGAAATGACGGAAGCGTTGACGGCCCGACCGATCATGCGTTGCTACTTCAACTGCGACTTGCAATTCGCCACGCTGATGACATTGCCGGCATGTGAGGAACTCGAGGACATCTACCTCCACACAGATAACTACTTGAGGAGGACTCTGGAGGAATGTGAGCACCACTACCCCAATGCGAGACCCATCAACCCCTACCTCGACCCTGCATACAAGTACTCGCGCTACGCGCCCACCTACAAGCATCCTGACCTGACTGCTCAATGAAATCTACCCTTGACAGGTCGACGAACAAGCATGTAGGTCATGATCCATGTACCTTCGCATTTTAAACTTTATCAAGTAAAAAGAAGGGGCTCCTACGCCACCTGTTTCATCGCCATTAGAGATAACATGTCAACGGCAACCAGGGATTGCATGGGACCACACCAAAGCCCTCTTCAAACTTCGAAAAGTTTTTTGTGAATCACAGTAAGTAAATCCCCACGGGCGGCAGTCAGTGAGTACAGCTTAAGTAAACCGAAAGCGGTCGACGGTAAAGGGCGATTCAAGAGATGCCCAGCACAGGTCCATAAGCTTAAAATGAAGACTGGCCTCGGGGGTGCAGCAGAGGACGCAAATGCCAAGTGAGTGGCTTGCAAAACACCGTAGGGGGACTTTTGATGGCCTACCATTTTAGGCCACGTGGTTGGCAGGGGAAGAACTGCTATGCACCTGACAGACCGGTCTTTTTGCCTAAACTACTGCCACTGGACACTGAATGCACTGACCAAATGCTAGTAAACTGTGAACAAACAACTCACCAAATTTTGGGCCCGGAAATGACCAGTGGAGTAGAGGCTGCAAAATGTTTAACTCACGCTAACTTAAGTCTAACTCGAACGTTTTGCAACATCATTTGGCATAAAATCTAGTAACAGGGGATAAGAGAATCGGGTGAAGCATAACCCAAGAGCAGTAGGAGAATCTTTAGGAGATAAAGTGCTTTTGGAAATACTCAACTCAAAAGTGCCCCTTCGGGCGCGATAGTTTCACAGGGAGAACTGTTCCCCACCCAATCGAGTACTGAGACAATGAAAAAATAGTGGCCCCATGTGCGTGAGAGACACCAAAATAAAGCACAGTGGACCATTTTATTAAAAGTAAAAACAATTCAACACGTAACACAGGTTACCGCCCCTCCTCGTTTTCAATGCGAGCCCAGTCAATTGACTTAAAGAGCGGGTGGTGCTTCACAGTTGAGTCGGAGGGTCGCTCGTCAATGTTCAGCTTTAGGAGCTATAGGGAGGGATGAGAGAAAGAGGGTAGTCTAGTGGATAGGAGCAACGGATTACTGATATAAAAATGAAAGGAAGACTCGTATGAACATGGACAATTGGCTTTGAAGGTCAAGGACAAATTTCCCATTTTAGGGGAACGACGGCAAAAAGATGGAACTCATTGTTGTGACGAGAGTTAGAGCAATAATCTAAGGTTGGAGAAATGCTAGAGTGTAGTCAAAAACTTCTTTACCACTATTGGATGAGCGATAGTATTTTACAACGTAAAAACTGTGTTTCAGATTGGAGATTTTCTCTGGAAAAGAGCAGGATGATGTGATTCCTACTACTAAGAATTGATGGGGTACGCAACAACTAATGCCCCATCCATTTCGCCCGCCAGCTATACAGGCAGAAAGTATTCACCTCAGCCAGCGGCATCAATTCCTTATGCCATTTAACTTTTGACATTCATACAACAGCAAATCATTTGCCATATTCACGCCCGTCTTATTTCAATTCGACTTATCTGATAGTTGCCGTTTGAAGACGCCTTTGTGACTAAAAATCTACAACTATGCGACAACGGTGATGCCATTTGAAGTGAAAATAATAATACGCACACGGAGTAGGGAAGACAGAAGCATCAAGAACGCGCACCATCAAATTACGAATTTTGCATCAGAGGGTCCATTACAAAGTGGAATGAAAAAAGGACACGCAAAAACGAATTTAGAAAAACTGTTTTAAAAAGGCCCACTACCCTGGGCCTTCACCTTACCAACATCAGGAAATCAGTGACTTCTGCAGACAAAGTTGGGGGTAACTTCAGTCTTGTCGCAGTCGTAAGGCCTTTGGGATGAACTTCTTGGAGCCGAAGACCGGTAAAAACCTCATAGAGGATAACCCCCACTGACCACCAATCACAGGACACTTGTGTCTCCCACGTTCTTCCGCAGAGGAAGCTGCGCGTCATTGCACCAAGTGACATTTCTGGAGCACGACAGTACCAATCACCGTCCGCGTTGAGTTGACTCTCCAAATCACTAGTCGTCACATCCCATCGAAAGAAGTAATCGACTTCGATGTGACCGCTTTGTGTAAGATACACACGCGAACTATCCAAGTGACTAAGAGAGAAGGAATGGATCGAGTAAAAGCCTTCACCGCACAATACCTCAGAATGATTTTACGAGCGTGAAGCCAGGATACAACTGAAACCAACTCAGCGGCCCAGAGAATAGATCTACGTTCAGGGAGGAAAGATACTTCGTAGGGGGGTTGATGGTGATCACAGTTTTCATCATCTGAGGAAAATGATTCTAAAAGGTGACAAAACAAAGAAGTATAAAACATCCGATCACCTAAGTAACGCCCAATTAAGGCGGCGGAGGTCACCTTTACGGCACAATTTCAGTATTTTATTCTTAAAAAAAGGGCGAGTAAGTTTTCTCAAAGATAAATGGATGAGGTGAATATCTGGGTTCAGATATGTTGACGGAGTAATTCAGTCTTTTCAGCAATTAACTTCGTAAAATCGGGTTGCTAAGACGTGGTCCAAGCATGGTAATCAGGCCTTAAAGGTCTTTTCGAAAAGAAAACGAAATCCAATCGGATGACACTTAATGTGGAGGCCATAATAACAGTAAGTCGCCTGACATAAACATAAAATATATAAGTGGATTTCAAAGTATACCAGTAGAAATGTTCCTTCAAGAAGGGAAGTTAGATGCCACTTTGATGACTTTGGCCAATATTCAAAAAACGAAACCTCTAAGTTAATAATGAATTATAAGTGCAATGATCTGAAAGGCCAGTTTAGCAGAGCTACCTTGCAGAAAAGGGATACTATCCATGGAACGACTTCGAGAAGGCGGCGACAACAGCCATGAAGGATGTTTGTTCCAAATAACCCCTGGAGTGAGGAGTGGAGAAAAAGGATTAAAATGGCTTCGAGAGACGTGGTCGTCGACCGATGACAGGAGACATGAGGCGAAATGAGGACTAAAATAGGGGATCTCCTCGGAAGGGGTGATAGACGACGAGGTAGAACTGAAAAAGACGGACATACGTCGTGAGGAATGGAGTACAAGAGCTTTACATAATTCGAGCGACAATGATTATGAGGTGAATCCAGGTTAACTAAGCGAAAAGGCCTTTGTAAATCAACCACTTGAAACCGTGATGTGGGTAGAAGCTGGAAAATGGGAAAAAGGCAAGGAAAAAGTAAGAACACACATATTAAGTAAACCAAGAAAAAACGAAATAGTAGAACGTTTAGATAAATTTAATGAGAGAATTGTTCAAATTAAACCACATTGTATTTGAATCCTACGAGATAAAGCAATACAACAATTAAGAAGGATGGTTAAATATCGATGAAGTACCACAAAAAAGTGTCATTAAAATACGCTTTTGATTTCAGTATGGATAATGAACACGAGAGATAACCGGAAACCAAAAGACGTCGAAATAGGATAGATTTTCGTATTTTAAACATGCGTCATAAATATAGAAAACAAGCCATAACTTGATTTATGTCCATTGCAATCGCATAAATGAAACCGGAAAGAAATCAGCCAATTTGTGGCAAGTCATAGTAAGAAATGAGACAGTCTTGGGAATAGTTGTATAAACGTCAGAGATCGCGCTTATATTACAACTAGTAGAAACAAAAAAGGCCGTCGTTAATGGTAAGCACCTCCACAACCCGTTTAAATGGGCTTTACAGAAAATGGGGTAGAATTTATTCTAAGAAATAATGCATTATGACGATGAAGAGGTGAAATACCTACCTGTCATAACCTCGCGGAATAAATACATCCGTCAGATTTTGTAAAGCTGTGCAGTCAACATCTTAAGCAACAAAAGAACAAGACAAAATATAGGTTATCAATGAAATACCAAGAGAATAAAAAATGGGTCAGTAATTTGCGTTTTATTAATACGCAAGGGAAGTTAAAAATAACAAACAATAAAGAATTGGTTTCTGGGAGGACTAGTACGACATAGAGGACCACAAATACGCGCAATAATTAAGATATAACTTTTACTTCTACTTGGCTTAGACACCTAAAAACCCCAGATAGCATTCGCGAAAGAAATACAGGGCCAGGTATGATAGAAACCGCCTTTCAGTGGGGCGATAGTATACATGACAGTCAATGATATATTAAATCTTTTATTCCCTCGTTATGCATGCTTTAGGCCAGTCTATGGCAACATATACGCATAAAATGTCTCTGCATTTGCAAAGTCCAAAAATTATGGATCGTAAAATCTGAACACAACCGTTTGCGACTACTTCCGCTGCCAAGTTTTTAAAGTACTTCTTCTACAAACATCCCTCCGCTCTTAACACACGTCCCAAGTGCCGTTGTCCCGCTCCATTAGGATTAAGTAGCATTAGATCCACATAACACTCACAAATATTGCCCATTTAGGTGAAAAAATCCATTAATCTTGATGGAAATAAATAATTACATGAGCCTAGTAAGCCTACATAAAAAGATGGTATTAAACTTGCCACTTTCCCCCTTTTTTCCATCCCTTGCGGCATCCACCGTGTTTAGGCAAAGCGCAACCATTTCACGAAACCTCACCGACCTCGCTTTGCACCAGGAGAGGTGTTTCAGAGCCAACATTGAGGCTCTCCGCAACCGAGACCCTGTACGGGGCTCATGTCCAAGTAGGGTGGAAATACGTTGGTGGATGTAGGCTGAGAGCCAGTCGACCAACCGCAACTCTCCTCGTGGCCGTTCCACCAATAGGAAGAGACGACGGTTGTCTGAGCTTTCCACCAATCGATGAAGAGGTCTCATAAAGGCAACGTGACCCACGGGGAGGATGCATTCGGATAGTGCCGACGGTTTCAAACTCGCCGACGTAATTGTTATGATAGGTTGATTTCTCGTCTTCGAAGGGAGACTACGCGACTGAATGGATAATTAAGGAATTTCTTTCATTAGATTACTTTGTAAAAAAACAATGTATGATTTGTAGAACCCAATGACTTACACACCTTCAAAAAGCATTAAAAAGAGCGGAAAAGTAGCGTTTTGTTGTATACTGAATTGATATAATGGATCGGACTTTCAAAATATGTTTTATGGTGTATAGCAGGCACTTTCTAACAGACTAAAGAGATAAAATCTAGGACACCTCATATAATCAGGAGCACCGAAATGGGTTTAGGCATTTGAAAACGGAGAGAATAGTGATCATCACCCATATTAAGATGTTCTGTAATGAACTAAAACATTGATTATGGGATATGATTATCTAGTAAGTATTGTGACGTTTAAGGGTATGAGGGTAATTTCTCTCCAGACACAAATGTCAAATAGCTAAGGAAGGAAAACAGTCCTTAAGCCGATGGCAATAAATAACTCGGTATAACAGTTAGGAATCGATTCTTCACAGCGTTGGCGAAATAAAGTTTCAAAAAAGGCTGCATAAATAGTAGTTGATATATTGTGCTGAAAAGCAAACCAGATTGCTCACAAAATGTTGTTCGCCTAAACTACATTGTTCACAAGGTGAGTTAAATCTAAAGTATCGATATGTGGAACCAAAACGAATAAGTCCTCGGGAAAGAACAAGTTCCACATGCCAATAGGGGTCAGAACACTAAAGGAACCTACCTTTAGCGTATACCTCACGGAAGTATTTGCATGGCTGCAAACAACAAGATCTTTCCCCTCAATATGACAGATCTTTAGTTTGCTGAGCTCCTCCGCAGAGCCAAACAGATTTGACAGTGCAGCATCCTGACACAGAGAAGCAAGGTTTGGGGAGACCTAAAACGAAAGTCAAAAATCCGCAACGCACCACCCAAGACGGGTAAAATTCTTTCTCTTCCTTTTTCACAAAAACAGTTGAATCCATTAAGAAATTTCTGTGAATGAACTCCGCTTTCTTTAGGCAAGCGGAAAGCAGACACCGATATTCTTCCTTCTTATCTGCCTCAGAATTAAGCCCATTTAAGAGGTAGGAAATGGCTCTTTTGTAGGACTTGAAGGCACTTTCCCATTTGCTACAACAAACAAACTTTTTCGCTGCTTGAAGTTCACAGATGATTTGAGAAATGGGTAAACCGAGGCGTTCCCACACTAAGGGTAAGGATTCTCCCTCAAGTTCACTGTCTGTGTCACTCGAGAGCGGAGAGTCTAGATGTTCTAAAACTACTGATTGTTGTGGCAGATGCAAGCGACGAACACCGGTTTCAGGGAGAGTTAGAGGTGCTCTTTGGATTTGCGGTGCAATTTGTGAAGACAAATTAGGAAAAGGTGAAGAGGGTTGAGAAGAAAACCGCCCACTCATGTCTTCACAAAGGCGAAGACGGTTTGAAACACAGCCCGAGACGAAACGGGTAAAATACGTGTGACAATATAGATGCTCATTAGAGGCAATAAATTTAACAAAATTGTCGAGAGATCTAAGGCGCGCCTCGACTACGGAGGAGTGGAAACGACCTAAAATAAAGGGATAAGGGAGAAAATACGAAAGTACTTAAATAAGTTTCTTTTAAAAGAACAGGGAAAGGTTCATAGCAATCTAGAGCTTGATAGACCCTGGATAGTCGTCGATGAAGTTTGATGAACTCGCTAAAGCGCTTATACAGCTGAAAGATGAACATATAGAAAGAAAGAAAACTACAATTTTCTCCTCACTATTGCCATTGGACAACCGTTGGATGACGACCCTATAAACGGTGTATTTGCCATCCGGAACCAAAAGGGACTGATCGACACAGACAGTAATTTCTTTTCGATCGACCATCAACCTAACACAAAAATGCAGATATAAGCGCGATTATTCGTAGCTGGTGTGTGGATGTAAAAGGGGTCAAGGTCAAAACTGGATATCAAAATCTTTACAGATATCTTGACAAGTTAAACAAACCTGGTGTGTCTACAAAGCTATTCGTTTTCAAAAAACCTAGTGACGGAGAAATCGTACCCAAAATTAGAGGACGACGAACTAACCGCCACGTTTATGCGTCGCGCTCCCTCCCGACCTACAAAACTAAACTAAATGTATGATAAGTGTAATAAATAACTATTGCTTTCAATTTAAAAGTAATTGCGGAGCTAGTATTTGTTAATTTTTATACGTGCCAACGTTATGTACATAATTGCTTGCAGAAAAGCGCCTAAAGAAAATTTGTGTGCGCGGCTGTTGTCGCCGCGATTCGAGTTTGATCGCTATTCCTTTTTTCTTTATGGCTATTTGTATATTAACTGAGAACAACTTTCTTGTGATGTTTGTTTACTCTTTCGTATCTGATCTAAGTCATTGTATCTATTGTCGGCAAGCGTTCTTCTCTTGCTGACCTTTGTCGCAAATGGTCACCTAACACTTTTCTTACCTGGTGAGAGTAAGACCTTTTTGCGTGGGTTCGTCCTAGTATTTATGTGCACGCTTTTTCTCCAACTGCTTTTATAACTAAGTCGGTTTTTATATTTAATCATTACCTTGATTTTTTTCCCATTATTTATCAATGACAAGTTACGCATTTTTTTCCCTGTTATTGTGTAACACTCTGTGCTAATAGCCAAAATTTACGGGGCTTTGGCTCTTTCAGAAAATGTATAGTTTTGCACGCTGCGTAATCCCTATCAAAATCTTACCGAGTCCAGCCGCTCGTCTCTTCGCCAGCACTCATTTTGGTTATCAAACTGTGGATGAGGCGGAGAAGCAAGGGAAAGTGAATAAAGTCTTCACTGGTGTGGCTCGAAAGTATGACATCATGAATGATGCTATGAGTGGGGGGATTCATCGGATCTGGAAGAATTTTTTTGTCTACCGGATCATGCCAACTTCTAATTTGTCTTTTCTGGACGTTTGTGGTGGGACTGGTGATATTGCTATGCGAATTGCAAAATTTTCTAAAAATTTGGAAAGTCCTTATGGTCCCACTATGCCGAAAATTACGGTTTGTGATATTAACTCGTCTATGATTGAAGTAGGCAAGGAAAGGGCTTCTGAAGCGGGGATGACGGGAAGTAATATGGGTTTTTTGCTCAATTTATGAATTTAGTCAATTGGGTTCAAGGAAATGCCGAGTCATTGCCATTTAAAGATAATCAATTTGATGTCTATACCGTGGCCTTTGGAATTAGAAACTGTACTCACGTGGATAAGGTTAGTTACATCAGCAGTAGGCGCATTTTTCAGGTTCTTGAAGAGGCCTATCGTGTGCTTAAGCCCGGTGGGAGGTTCTTCTGCCTTGAATTTAGTCGAGTCAACAATCTCATCCTTCGGACGTAAGCTCTTGAAATGTGTGTAGCGTATTAGTTCTCGCTTATTTATATACACGTAACCTGAACTATTTGAGATGATTTGTTTTGCAGTATCTACGACGCCTATTCAATGCAAATAATCCCGATCATAGGGAAGGTGGTAGCCAACGATTGGCATTCGTACCGCTACCTGGTGGAGAGTATTCGACAATTTCCAAATCAGTATGAGTACGCGGGAATGATTGAAGATGCGGGTTTTGGAAACGTGGAATTCATCAACTACACATTCGGCGTCGCTGCCGTTCATATGGGTGTTAAATAGAGAACTAAATGGATTTTCAGTAATTATAATTCCTTAATATATTTGACATCATTTGTATGCTACATAGTTCGATTTTTTTGGGTTTACCCAACACATTTCATTCAGCGACTTATTTGTTATACTCATATGATGCTTATATTACTAGACGCTTCTAAGTGCAGCATTCTTGGTCTCAACTGCTCATTTTTTATCTACTAACACAGGCTGTGTCCATTCTCTCCCATCTGCCGAGTGTGAAAAAATATAGCCTACCTCACATCATGGGCTATTGACTTTAGGAAGGGCTCAGCGAGCTAAAGTGATGCGTAAAATATGTAAAATTCAATACGGTAATTACTAATGAGCACTACCACTTTCACGGAGTTGGAATTGAAGTTTATAAAAATGCCACCGTAATATTATTGTTCTGGAATTTTAGGCGCTGTGTTGTAATTAGTCTTAAGGGAGCAAGACTAGGCATAAATGTCGAGCGAAAGTGGTCTTTGACATCAGTGACCAGAATAGGTTACTTAATGCTTTGGTGCCTTTTTAGTGATTTTGTTAGCGTGGACTCGTTTCCAGTTATTTTCCCAGTTGGGAGCATACTTGGTTTTATAATAAAGTAAAGTGCACGGACGACGATCGAAAGTGAAGCGTTGCCTTTTAACATGAGGGAAGTAAGAAGGGTTCTTTGATATGAGACTTCATGAGTTTCGATGTTCGCTACTCTTTTCAAGATGCTTCTCGAAGCCTCTCACTCGTTAGTGAGTGGATATATTTGGGATAGTTTTGCTTCAAAATCGAAAGACAGGGTCTGTTGCAGTTCAACCTTATTTCCAATCTTGGGACGTGTGACGGAAACGATTATGTTCTTATGGCAGAGAGAAGGACGTCAACTGAGAACTTTGATGCTACCTCGAAGGTATGGGCCAGCTTCTGAGCAGTAGGATTTGCTTTTTACTACATGGTGGATGTCATATGATTTGAGTGCGTATGATTTTCATCGATACTGCCGCAGCATGTTGAACTATAAATTGTCCCAGAAACAAGTGAAGACAGTGGTGGAGGACCAACCAAAAGACCAAAAATTGCGTCAATTTTACCATGTATTAAAGTGGTTGATCTCAACGTGATATTAGCGAACTGTGGAACTTCGTACACGTAGTGGAGGTTCTTTCTATGCGTAACTTTAGTAGACGTTGTGTCAGGAGCAAATTGCACCCTACATCACCCGCGTATAAAAATTATTTTAAGTTTGATAAATGGGATTTGATTTCATTGTGGAACATTTCCGCAGATTAACAAAGTCATAGCGCTGCTAGGTTGCGAAATTTGAGCAAAAACATGTACTCGTCTTTAAAGTAACCAATTGGAACCAAGCCAAATGCACGGAGAAAACGGCGTGGATGTGTCCGGGGCCTTCGTTGCTCCCGGCGTGGTTTGCGCCACCGCTTCTAGTAACTCCTCCGAATCCCATGGTATCTCGCCCAAAGTTTTGAAATGCACCTTAAATTCAGTCCATCGTATTAACAAAGGCGGTACCAGGCACACTTATATGTAAGTCTGTAAGATGAAGGTAATTAAAGCGGGACGTATCACGTTTTTCTGCGAGTGACCGTCCGTCATGTTAATATGGTTTCAATTTCAGAGCTTCCTTGAGCCCCAAAATTGGAGATGAGCTATCATATAAGCCGGGGGACAGTATTTCCGTGTATGCGCCTAACAGTTTAGCGGATACCGAGTGGTTGCTGAAGCGAATGGATGGGGAAATACAAGCTGACGAAATAGTAATGCTTAAACAATATTTACCTTTACGCAAAGCCAGTCTTTGCAGGCCTCTTGATGAATTTGTCACTCCAAAGACTCTTATACGCAACTGTCTGGAACTCCATTCATTAGCAACTCGGAAGACAATTCGAGTGCTCGCAACTTTGTGCGGTGACGAAGAGGAAAAAAAAATTCTCTTGAAGATAGGCGGACATGAAGGAACAAAGCTCTACGATGAGTAATTATACTGTGTAGATTTGTGAAGCTCGTATTTTCACGTCTAAAATTGCCTTTCTTTGTAGATTGATTAAGGCGGCGTCTGCAACTGTGATGGATCTTCTTGCGACTTTTAAAAGCTGTCGTCTCAGTCTGAAACACCTTTTTGAGCTCTTCCCTCCACTTTGTGCGCGATCTTACTCACTAGTGGGGGAATCCACAGGAAAACCCGCCCAAGAACTTAGCATTGCCTTTACAATGGTGGATTTTTTGAGTGAATCTAAAGAAAACACGGTAACGTGCGATGGCGTCACATTGAAACGATATGAACGAAAAAAAGGTGTAGCTACGGGTTATATTTATCAACTCTGGAAAGAGAAATACACAAGTGAAGACGGTCCCTACATACACATATCACTTCGGCCAAATTTGAACAAGTTCTTGCATCCAGGTAGTGTCAGCGATCCACTAATATTGATTTGCGCTGGTACTGGGATCGCACCTTTCATCAGTTTCCTTCAATACCGTCGGCGAATAAGGCGGTCACAGGCTTCGGAAGTAGGTGAAATGTGGCTTATTTTTGGTTGCCGTAATCCGAATTTCGATCTCCTATTCGCAGAAGAATTGGCTGATTTTTTGGATGACGCTACTCTCACGTACCTGTGCCTGTGTTTTTCACGTTTTCGCGGATCTTTACCTTCACACCTACCCGAAGCAATAAGATCCAAGGCGCTTGTTCCACCTGGATGCAAGTATGTTCAAGATTGCATCCTTTCTTCTTTTTCTCTATCTTCTTTGGACGACGATTCACCTGAGGCAGCAATTTCTAATAAGTTGGACAATATTTATATCTCTCCTATGTTAAAAGGGATTTCGTTGAGGCTGGCCCAGCTTGTGTGTGAAAATGGTGGCCATGTTCGTGTAAGTTCGTTTTAAAATCACAAAAAGTGTTATCTGTCTTATCCAACTGGTGCATAGTTGTTTGCCTTAGAAATGTCGGGAATTTGTTCCAGCAAGAACGTCAAGGCCTCACCTACTGCGATGTGATTGAATTTATCAAACTTAAATGTAGACTATGCCAAATGTAACGTGCACAGAACGGTAGGCCGTGGAATTAGGGGCTGTGGTATTACGCTTCAAACTAATTCTGTCTCAACCTGTTGAAAATATCTCTTTACTTTTTTGCTGGACCTTGTTCTTGGGTTGTGAGTCTGACATTCGCAGATAGATAAACGGATAAGGTAAAGGTATTATGATATTTTTGAAAGCTGCGTCTTAAACATGCTGTTGGTGTTTGTACAACGATATAACATACTGAATTGGCCTGTGGGTCTTGTGATGTTATTGTTCAACTCTACTGCAATTTTCCGAGCATTTCCCCATTGCAAGCAACCAAACCACTTGTGGCTTGGCGTTCAAACAATGGAAGACTAATGTGCCAGAAGCTTTGAGCAACTGGCCCAATAGTTGTTATTCACCATCACTTAAGTTCTTTTATTTACCTTAATGATGTCTCTGTTCTAATCAGAAGAAAACGTTAGTTCATAATGTATGTGTAAAGTCGTAACGATTATGACTTCTTTTTTTCGTAGTTACTCCAACTTTCTCAATTCATGCTGTTTACCCATTGTAACCAACCAACCAAAATTTTGGCTTGGCGTTGAAACAGTGGGAAATGAATGGACCAGAAAACTCAGGTTGATGGTTCAACATGCTTCCATAAGTTCTTTTACCAGTTTTAGCGAACATTGTCGATTGCGAGTTTAGCGCTCAAACTAAAGCTAATGTTCTGCCACCGTATTTAGATATCCTCAATTTAAATTTGAATCTAACGCTTTTCGCGAATAATTAAGGGTTTACTAACTGGGTTATGGTCCTGGACCAGCCATCGCTGGTTATCTGTTTTTTTTTCTAACAAAGTCTAGTTTTGGGTACCGTAGCACTGCATATTGTTTGGCGCTTGGGTCGGTCATGAAAAAAATCAGAAAATGGATGGTACTGTAATATCCTAGAGCATCCGTATTTGTGATTGGTCAGGGGCATTTCACTTATTTTTTCATTAGTAAATGCGGATTTGGTATGGAAACTGTCGAGTTGACTTGGAAATTGTGTAATATGCTTACGGGTGGCAAAGTATCCATGCGCGGTCCTTTAAGGCGCCAGAGTGGTAGTCACCTTAATTAGTTTCCATTTTTATCTTTGATGCCTTTGCAATGCTTATATCTTTAGGTGTGTGGCGATACCAAGAGAATGGTTCCGTGCGTTGCTGAAGCGTGGAAGAGTCTTTTCGAGGTGTGGAAACAGTCCTCTGCAAATAGCATCTCGAAGGCACCAGTTGATTTCCTGGCTGAACTACGTAAAAGCCACCGTTATGTAGATGAGGCGTGGTGCTAGATTTTTTCTTCACCTCATCTCTATCAATTACTGTATATGTTTAATTTGATTTATGCTCTTGTATCGACTGCCTCCCCAACTTTTTCGTGCCTCGGGCGTTTGTTGATCTGCTATTGGCGTTGTTTTTCGTTCAGTTTGATTGACTCCTGTCAAATGGCTGTGTATTTATGGTAGGATGATTACTGGCTGACAAGAAAGTCCCCACCGTGACGTTATTTCGCCTAGCTTAATGTGGTAAATGTATTTCGTCTTTCAGTGAAGGAATTTCACATTCGTAAGTAGAATGAAGTGTCCGGGCTGGGGACTTTCGCCTCTTGGAACTTTGTTCTGGCCACAATAGCGGTGAGGGAAGAGGGGTGTCAGATTGCTATTGCAACTGTTCGCGGCGCCTAAGCAAAGTTCGTGACTCAAGCTCCCATTGCTTGGACAAACTTGTCAGTTAGGCGGTTGACATGAAAAGTAGAACAACTGAGACTGCTGAAATACTGGCGTTGCGTCGCATGAACTTTAAGGAGTTGAAATATACCTTTTCAAAACGCTTGAGTTGCGCTGTTGCGTGTCTGTTTGCTTTAACCTCGAGTTGACTTCAACCCGAAAACCAGTAATCCCTGGGACAGAGTCTCGGTGCTGTTATGGCTGTAAAGGACCCTTTGAATGAACATCCTCTCGTTGAACGCTGACTAAATACGGAACTTGTATTCGGACACGTTGGGCGGGTGCTCACAAGTACAGACGTGGGTACTCGCGGGTAAGTTAACTTGTAATGATCCTAATTGATTGGGGGTTGATAAAGCCTAGGAAGAATCATAGATTTTGAATGCATGTGTCATTGCGTGTGTGTGTGTGTCTGTGCCGTGTATAGAGATGGGAATGGGAGGTCACTTAGTGGAAGACGTGTGGGGAAGAAACTTGGCGGGGGGGGGGGGGGAGAGCTGCTTGTTGGGTGGTGTAGAGGTTAGTTTTCCTCCTTTTCACGGTGCGGAGAACGGAGACGAGACGTGCTGAACCGGCTTGAGCTGCCTCTACAGCGATAAATAAAAGTAAACTACTGAATACTTGAGGATTGAATGCTCATAATAGCATGTTATTACGAATGTTTTTACTGGCTTGTCAGTCTGCCATGGACCAGGTACCTGATTTTACGAATAAGGTATATACAAAAGTAATTGTTTGACAGTTTGCCTTTTTTGTGAGTTATACTCTATCATCTCCTCTCACTACCTTATTACAGGTGCGGCGATGTGTTGTCAGTTGCAAGTAACGATATTTGCCCATTGTGAGATGAGAATTTCGAGGAGGTGGGGTGTTTCTTAGCGTTGGATTCGGCTGATGAATAGTCGACGCATGATGTCGTGTCAAGCATACGGACGGTAAAGGAAACTGTACTGTAGTGTATGTAATTTGGCTTCGACGTATTTTTCTGATGAGGCACATCGCAACGAAATACTCCGCCGAATAGTCGAGGAACTGAGCAGGATGCGTTGCACGTAGTGAACAGATAAGTATAGGCAGTGATTTGGCGTGTGGGCGGACACTGTGGCTCTCAAGCAAGCAAGCAAGCAAGAAAAACAGACGACAATTAGAGGGGGGACTGAGGAGTTGGGACGGTGGCGGGTGAAAAATTTAACTTTTATATCCAAGTGCTTCCGTCAAAGGTGACACACTACTCTGATGACAAATTTGCCCTACTGAAAAGTCATAAGTAGAGTATGTTGAGTTGCGGAATCGGCCAGAAGAGATTAGGAGGGTGTTATTGAGGGACAAAAAGTGGAATTCTGTGATGCGGTGAGTTTGGGAAGAGGGAGGAGGAACTCACGTGTAGCCTCGGGCGCGATACGTATCAGGAAGGGGTCGAAGCTCAGTGGAGAGACGTTCCCGCTCGAAGCGTTCGTTAGAGAGGCTGTGCGAGAGGCGAGAGGCTTCCTTTTCAGTTTCCGCCAGACGCTCGTAGAGACGCGCTGTCTCACGCTGCTGTGCGTCCGCCTTTTCCTCTGCCATTACCGCGCGTTCGCGTAACAATATCATTTCGTTGGTGCGTTCCTGGGGAACAAAATAGTCGAACCAAATACCTTCTCGATGAAGCCGTTGGCCGACTAAGTGTGTTATTCTCTAACGGATATTTGTGGATTAGTATTCTAGGCCATTTGAGTTGTTTCTCTCGCTAATGCCCAAGCACCGGGATATTAAAATCTATTCCAGTGTGGTCGTCCCTGTAAAAGAACGTCCATATTTCTTCCGAGGTTATTTGCAACGAACTTGAACTTCCAGATTGGCGGCATGTTCTTTCTCGCGTGCCGACTGCAAGCGGTAGTTGGCGTTGCGGGCGTTTTCGCGCTCGGCTGCAGCACTCTCATTCGCATGGAGAAGAGCGGCCTCTGCGGCCTGGAGTTTGGCACGGGCCTCCTCGGCCTCGATGCGCGCGTGCACAGCCTCCCGCTCTTTGGCACCTCGGACAGCCTCAGAGTGGCCCAAAGATTCGCGCAGTCGTGATACTTCGGCGGCCAAGGCATCCACCTCCGCTCGTGCCAATCCTGCTGCCTCCGTTGTCTCCGCCATTTGTTGATTCAGGCTTTGGACCTGCGGAAGCAAAAGATATTTGCGGTATGACACTGTTGTTCTGCCATCTCTACCTCCTCCACTTTCAACTCTGCATAAATATTGGAGAAAATGTGACGACGGTGATAACTACAGACGATATTCATCAGAACAAGGTAGAAACGTTCTAGCCTTGGTTAAGATGTCAAAATAATTTGTCGGGTTTTTGAAGTTTGGCCTTATTTCGACAAAATTGGTTAGAAACGTCCTGGTCTTAACGCGACGACGGTTGTCCTCCATCACCTTCTCAAACTGGCCCATCAGAAATCGCGGAACTGCGGCGGCTGGTAAGACGATGTCGTGATTGATAAGACAAAACGGTTTTGTAAAGTAGATGTTTAGATTACGCAGACACATGAAATTACCGCAGAAATATTTACTACTACATTTTGGTTAAGGAAAATTGAGTGCAGCGAACGTAAAGGCGGTAGATTTGGCGCAATGATGATATACTGGCGGGACTATGCCAACTCGGTAAGGAATGATGTGCCAAAGCGCCCTGTCCCACTCAACTCGTCCGAGTCCACTGCCTCTTTAGCCTTAAGGGGGGCGAATTGCAACCTTAACGACATCGGCTGGTTGTCTGATTGCGACGGGACCTGCGGTCCGATGGCATCAGTCTATCCTAGAAATTGGTAGATTAAGGCCTCTCAGAAAAGTTTCAAGAAGCCAAAGAAAGCTGCCTCATTGAACTTCTCTTACGACCAGGTCGATGAGGCCGATTTCGAAAAAAGGTGGCAAAGGGAGCGAAAATGGTGTTGGGAGGATAAGGAGAGAACTTTCATTGGACAGCCGAGATAAATTAATTTCAAGAATAGTCTTAACTTCAATCAGTAGGAAAGTCTTTGTTTTTAAGGCGGTAGAGGCCATGCGGTGGTGGAAGAACCGAGCCGAGTTTCGGTTATCTCCGATATCTCTTGGTAAAACAGTCCTAACCGTGTGGCCTGATGGAAAATCGAGTTCCTGAAGGGTTTCCATTTTACCTCCAGGGGAAGTGGGTGGGACTCTCCGGGTGAATTCTAAATTCCTCTTACGAAGAACGCATTGGCGCGGAATGACGCAAGTTAAAAATTATGGCTTTAGAAAAGTAGAACATCATTCATTTTACCCGCCTCTTCCTCTATCCGGGAAGTGACTTGGAGTTTCGCCATCCTACCATCCAACCCCCTGTTTTTTTGCTAAGATTGGGGAAAAAATTCACCGTTCCTTTGGGAGTTCACGGGGTCATTTGCTGTGGCGCTTACCTGCGACTCGGCTCTTTCCAATGCGATCTTGCAATGCGACAGTTCTCGTTCTCGGCTCTCGAGGATGTCGCGAACTCGAGTCACCTCGGCTGCGTGCTCGTCATCATGCAGACGCGCCTTCGCAGCGGCCGCCTCCGCCTCCGTCCAGCGCGTTCGCCACGCCTCAGCGTCTTCTGTTGCGACGCGCACCTGTTCCGCCAGCAGGTCTCTCTCCCGCGCTCTCTCCCCCAGGAGACGCTCCTGTCGCGCTAATTCGGACAGGTAGCTGTCGGCGCGGGTCTTCAGGGACTCTCGTTCATCCACCGTCTCCTGTAGAACGAGTACCGGTAATAAAACCACGCCGAGCGTTCATTGTGTGGGTCATTGGGTTCGAGACTTTGAATTAATGTGCGTAGTGGTGCCGTCTCGATGTCACAGCATCTCACGCTCGTCTGCTCTTTGCAACCTCTACTCTAATAAGGCGGTGGAGCACACGTCCGTAGAAAGCATTCAACACCTACTTCCCGGCCTTCGAGACAGCCTTTTTCCCAAATGGTGTAAAATGAGGCATAGTCAAATTCAGAAGTGAATGAATCGGCGGTAAGATCTCACTCTGGAGCAATATCAAAACACTGCATTCAAATTGGGGCTTTCAGTCGCATTTCAGATGCAAAAAACCAAAGAGGCACAGTTGCGGCTGCATTCATTGGGAAGAGACACCTGGAGGCCCAGTGAGCTCGCGGAGTGGCGTTTCCAACGCCGCCAAAAGTGGCGCACCCGAGCCCCGAAAACATGAGCTTAGAAGGTGGCGCCGACTGGTGGAAACGACGCCTCCACTCAAATTTGTCCAAGTAAACTTCGTGGTGTTTGCTGCCTCAGTTCATTCATCAGTCGGCAGTGAACAGCACTGTCGCCGCTGCTTATGCCACTCGCCTTGGGTGAATTGTCGGAGACACAATTCTGTGACTCCTCCGCCTTCACCATCAACCGAACTGTGACATAACTCGGCGCGAAACAAGGGTAGCCAAAACTCTGTTTTATTATTAAATATAAAGGCGGAAGCTTTGAAACGGGCGTTCGTGTTCAATCTCAAATGAGAAAAATGCATTGCGAAGTGCACTCGATATTCTTATTTATAAATTATAAGGTCCTCTCCTTCGACTTCGCCCGTAACTTTTAGCCGTGTTTGCAGAAACTGCGGCTTACATCTATCTTTCCTGTACTAGCCAAACAAGCCTCGAAAAACACTAATGAGGCATTCGGAGGTGGATTCACTAATAACAAGATGCTCATCCTTTGTTCCAAAAACGTTCGTTTTGACAATTTGAGTCCCGTCAAAGAGCCTCGCGCCGCTGAAGACCACCGGCCTATGTTGACGCCGAGAAGGAGGAGGAGGAAGAAGGAAAGACGATGAATATTCGTGACGAAGCCATTCGTGAGCGAACCTGAGTCTAAACTAGGAACCGGCCATTCAGAGAGCTGTGTTAAAACACTTGTGACGAAAAGTGGATTTTTATGGTAGTCGAAACCGGTTAGGCAAATGGGGAGGTGAGAATACGGTCCAGGACACTTCCAGGGTGGAATGTTTAAGGAGCGGAAGGTCCTCGAGACCTTTGAGCGCCAATTACCCGGAGGCTTGTTTAACATTGACACTCAGATGTCAAATCAAATTGAAGCTCACACGACTTCTCCTCCATTAAGTTGCGTCAAGATCGCCCACAGACCCACATGTGTGTAATTATCATGTGTTCAGTCGTTTACCACCCTGCCACAAGTCTTTTCTCCCGTCGCCGGATGATGTTGTTGGTCCACCGATTTCCACCATGGAACGGACTCACGGCAATCAGTTTGCCGCACGGGCCCGCGCGACCAACGTGGATGCGACAGACGCATGAAAGACCGTACACATTTGACGAGGCGGACCCCGTCCGCGGAGAGAAGTAGGCTGATCTCGAAAGCGTGCGAATGGGGAGAGAAACTGATTCAGGTGACGGAGAAAGGACAATTCGACTCGCATGTGTCGACCGCACGAAGTGACGCTGCTGCGGATGGTCGGACGACCGCAAGGGCGAGTGCGCATCCTCCTTGGCGCCTTCGCAATACACAATTGCCGCCGCTTTCGCACCAAACCATCACTTGTGACGAAAAGTGGAGCTCGTATGATAGCCAAACGCCATCAAGCAAATGGGTGGATGTTAATGCGCCCACGGGACACCCTCCTAAGCTGAAATTGTATCGTGGTGGAAGGTCCAAGGCGCGATCACCCAGTATTCCTTCCCACAATACAACCAGGCGAAGGCGCATAACCACAGTGGCGTCCCATTTCCATGCACGAAATTGATGCAGCGGAAGTCAATTCGACTGAATGTAGTAAATAATGCATAAAATTGCTCTTTTTGTTTCCTACTTTTATTTAATGCCCGCTTCAGAGTTTCCAACCTAACATCATCATGGAGGTGGCAGTTTACGTGACATCCTTCTTCGACCTACGTGAAGTTCGGTCTTCAGACGTTGGAGTTCCCTCAGAGCCGATGCGAGTTTATCCTTGATGCGGATGCTCTCCTGCTCGCCGCTTTCCACGGCCCGTCGACTCTCGCGCAAACTGCTCTGAGCGGCGGCCAATTCGCTCCTCAACGACTGTTCGGAGGCCTGACTAGTCTGTTAACATTAGAAAAGGCATAAAATTCACCGATGAGAGAAGGATAATCCACTTTTTTCGAGACAGGAAAGGTAATTCTTGTTTACAAACACCAGATCGTTATGATTTGCAGGAGCACGTTTATTTTTCTCAGTCGAGCTGACCGACAAACATACCATAAGTTGCTCCTCCTTGCGCGAGAGCACTCGGGCGTTTTCCTCGAGGGCGCTGCTTGCCTCCTTCACTTCCATCATCTGCGAGGTCAGCTGAGCTTCCAGATCGGAAATACGTTGTGCCATCAGCTTTCTGCTGGCCTATTTAAAACGACAGTATTTCACGGAAGTTGCCCAAATACGAGACTCATCACGGCCCGTGCTGGCATTTCTAGCGTGGGCGAAGCCTGCTTTTGGGCACTCTGTTTTTCCGCCCTGTGAGCAAACTTCCTAAAAACCTAGAATGTTCGCATTCAGCCGATGTTGTTAGGCATACGTTAGGTGGTTTTGGCAAAAGTCAGCGACAACAACGGGGACGGGTGGGACAGAGAGAGGAGAGTCGTCCATGAGAAAAGCGGACGACTTATGACAAGGTTTCTCCTCCCACGTCCTCTACTTCCTACCAACCAACAGATGCGTCCTGACTGCCTACGTGGAAGGCCTTCACGGAAGCAGAGCGGTGGTGATGGACTGGGATCCTCAGTGAACAGGTAACTTGGCCAAGCCGGACTTATAAACGGGCGGATAGATAGTGTGGAGAGTTTAACTCGAGCTTAGAATTATTTTCAAACTCCATTTAAGTGTTTTGGACTTAAACATCGCCTCGATTACCCCGGTTACGCCGCCCCTTCTCGAACTGCCTGCCAGTCAAGACGCTGTGCCTGCACGAGGTCGGCTGAACTGTGTATAAAGGCCACTTGTAGACTCGCGAATGAATACGTCCCTTGTCAAAAAAGACAGGGCATTTCTCCTTTCTACTCCCCGCAGGCAGGAGGCGATGACAATAAAATTCTTAGTCCTGACGAGGCAGCTGGTGTCTGTTCAGAAGATCCCATCGAATACCTCCATGACAACAAGAAAAGACGACTGTACCTCTTCAGCGTCCCTCTGCTCCTCCGTGGCCTCCAGTCGAGATCTGACCTGCAGGTAGTCGTCATGTTCGAGACGCAGTTCCCTCTCCAACTGACTCGCGCGTAACTCCACCTGATGGAAGCGTTCTTCCGCGTTCCGGTGCTTATTCAGGGCCTCCAATAGCTCGGCGTCCAATTCCTCCGACCGCTGCCTTAACATCTCATTTTGCATTTTCAAATCCACTGTAATTTGGTGGGTTTTCTAAAGAGGAAACCGTCGTTAGAACCTATTTTTATTTTTGAGCATATTCCGCATATCAGCCACTCAGCCCCTGGTACACGGTTGGCGCTAAATAGGAAGTTTGTTGTTTACTCGGTCAGACCTCGCGTCTGTGGGTGGCTGGGTGGGCGGAGAGAGGCTTTACCGACTCCGAGACTTACTTCTCTATGTGCAGTGTAAACGCCCCTCACCGTCTAACTTTTAACAGAGACGAAGGTTGTTCCGCATGCAAATGATGCTGATGGTAAAAGGTACTGTCACCCAACCCGTTGGTTAGGGTTTCTACTGACGTTTTCAGCCTCATTATGGCGTTTCAGATCGGCCTCGAGGGAACGCAGCTCGACCTCGAGTTCAGCAATCCTCTCCCGCGCCAGGCTGTGCCGATGCGAGGCGTCGTCGCGATCGCGGACGAGTTGACGATTGGCCGCTGTCAGGCTCTCGATGCACTCCTCGAGCCTCAGCTTGTCCTTGTTGGCCAATTCGATGTTTGACTGAAAGGATGGAGGAGGAGAGGAAAGGAAGTATTGCCGCTCAATGCTTCTGTGAACCTTCCACTTAAATAATTGGTTAAAGTGAGTGATCGTGCTAAGGACGTTCGACATGATCATCGCCAGGGCAACGAGAAGTGAACACTTTCCGAGTCCGACTTTCCAAGTCTAGACCTCTCTGGATTTTTACAGTTTTTAGCATATCATTATTAAGATTCGCGACCTTCCGAAAGTTGAATGTCCATTTTCCGGTCAATCGAGGATTAAGCCGAAAGGAATATCGTTCAACGCGGTTTATTTCCTGTGGCATGGCCTTGCCATCCTAACACTCTAGTTAGCCTCACTTTCAGCTGTCACAGCGCCCTTCATCGCGTGCGGGGTTGAGGAGAGAGACAGACTTAGCCGACTCCCTCGTCCAACAGGGAGATGACGGCCCGTCCGGGGGCATGGAAGTCAGGAGAAGGCGAGGTCGGGGGTCTAAATGCTCACCCTCAGTGACTCATTTTCCTCGCTCAATCGTCCCACGTCAGATCTGAGTCTGTCCACACTGTCGGCCATTGTCTTGACTTGGCGCTCCAGTTGGTAGCAGGCGTCCTGATTCTCGCGCAACTCATCGGCCAAACCGCGGGCGCGAAATTCGCTCTCCTCAAACCGGCGCTCGGCCGCGGAACAGCGCTCTGCCAGACCTTCGCTGGTCGAGTGCTCGATCTATTCAGCACAAAGGGAAGGCAATGAGGCGAGTGCGCAAATACATCATCGGTGCTGGGTACAGCCTCAAGGTACTTAATTTCCGTGGGTCTTCTATACCTGTAATTTTACGAAACGGCCACGATTGCATCAAGTGGTGAATGATCGGTTGAGGGCAGATAAAAGTCCATTTCGCCGTCGCTCTACCATCCTTTCAAACCAACCTGAAATTTGGAGCTCCACGATGAGATTTCACCTTCGGCATTTCTTAATTTCTGTTCCAGGCTCTTCACATCGGCGTTGAGTCGGTTGCAGTTGACGTTGACCTCGTCCCTTTCTGACACCGTCGCCAGGTACATCTTTTCGAGTTGTTTGTTTCCTTTCTGGAGCAGCGATTTTGCTTTCATAAGTTCCTCTATTTCTTGCTACAATGAAGATGTTCAGATGCTGTGTGAGAAGAGTGAAAATGACTTCTTGGGCACGAAGCGCCAAAAGGACAAGAACCTAGTGACAACAGCAATTAGATTGTGGGCTCCCAAGTCGCCGAAGCACCAGTCCTACAGGCCATGACGGAGAAGTAGCGCAAAAGCGCTTCAGAAGGGCAACCTGCCTCGTGACCAAGTTTCCACAACCTGCTTAAAATTCTCCAAGAAATGTGGTAGTATTCACTAAACGTTAAAAGTTGATGTGTGGAAGTAAATCGCGGTAAATGGCGGGTTAGTCGGTTGTTGGGGAGAGCCGGAGCATTAGTGAGTTGAAATGGGTAGGGCCTGAGAGGTGGGAGGCGAGCTGAGGGCAAGTCACAACACCAGGGAGCGGACTTTCCGCCCCGTTTCCATGAAAAAAGATGAATGACCGTTATGGCATGAGCCTCCCGGCGGGAAGGAAGGGTAACTTCAACGCCGCCGAAAATTTTGTGCAATGTTTGGCTTCACACTGCCAAATCAAAAAATTAAGATGCAAGACGCAACTGTGAATCTAGTGGCGGTCCCAAGCTCTTCGGTGACGAGCGTTTGAGCTGTTGCGAGTGGGCTCGACTTTTTACTACCGAGAGGGCGCCAAGCAAAATGTTAGTGAGACGCCACCACGAAGCACCCACTACCCACTTGCATCTTCTCCCGTTCACAGACAACATCCTGCAGTTCACCCTGAAGGCGTTCACTTCCCTCCCGTTCCAGCTGGAGACGCCGAGAAATCTCCTCCACCGAGGCTTCGGCACGCTGGCAGACGGCCTCCAGTTCGCCATTTCTTTGTCGCGCCGCGACTAATTTGGCCTCCGTCTCCTCCAACATCCTCTGACGCGCCCCCAGCTCGGTCTGCAGATTACTCGTCTCCTCAGTGCACTTCTGTTTAAATTCAAATAGAATCATGTTGGCTTTTATCAGGTGCTGTCGTATTAGTTGAAAGTATGAAGCGAGTTTCTGATATGATACAACCCTTCAAGGCCAGAGACATTGAAGATAGAGGCAGACGGTAACAGGCAAATGCAAGTACTTCCATCAACGGCGGTTGGATTCAATGTAGAAGGATAAACACACGCGTCCTCACACCTGTGGGGTGTTGAGATGATGGGTGGCGACGGTCTGCGTGACGAGTCACCGATTTCCGACCGAGAACGGCCTCGTGAGAGTCCGAACGCATATTTGAGGCGGTGGTCGGTCCCCCAAGCTCCGGGCAATGACCGACCTCGCCCCACTCCTCCTGAAGCCGGATTCATCGTGTACCCGCGGCCTCAGAGACATTTACAGAGATTTCTTAAAGTAATTCTACCGTATAGCATAGACTCCTGACGACATCGGAGGGTATTTTGCCCCAAAATTGAAATCATCAACGTCCTTGACTGAGGCCACCGTATAACGCATCAGCTAAGTGGGGTGTTTATTGCATGCTTAAGTGAAATTCCTTCTATTCGGGCATAATTAATCCCAAATTTTGTTGCGGGTGATGAGAGGCTTCTGTGCGCTAACGCACCGCGCCTCCTACTGCCTTTTGGCCCGCTCGTTGGTCAAGGGATGAGCTTACACGAAGGTGGACAAGGGGACTGTCGGCATCGTTACCTTGAGCTTCTCACTTCGCTCGGAGAGACGTTGCTCGATGTGCATTTGATTGCACTGGAGCTCTTCCAGTCGTCGTTTCAGCTGGCCGATGCGGCCGACCACTTCGTCGCGCTCGTTGGTCGCCTCGCAGAGGGCCTTCTCCATGTAGTCCATCTGCTTGCTGTGACGCTGCTTGTCCGCGCTCTCCATTTCGCTCGCCTTCTGACGAACACCAAAAGAAGACCTCACTTTGGGGGTACACAAAAGACGAGTAATTGCGAGTTGTAGCAATTCCATGTCGGCCCACTTACTCGGCAATCCTTGCCTGCACGTTTCGAGCAGACGTCTCTGTGGATGGGCTCCACGTGCACACAGGGACTAAGTCCTCGGGACGCCCAACACTGCCGCTGGCGTCAGTGAGTGAATTTTCGTTTTTAACTAAATTCCCCTAGTGGGAACCGACCCAGCACAACGAGCTCAGGCAAGGCGTCCCTCAACCGCCATGTGAACGCCTCCCTCGAGTCCCGCACACGAGAATCGTAACGGCACCGGCAGCGGCCTGAGCAGGTCACTAAGCGTGAACTCTCGGCGATCGACATCCAGCGAAGAGGCAATTAGAAGTGAAAGCCAGTGGGATGGCCGGAGGAGATCAAAGCCTTTTTGTGGAGAGAGGTACTCTGTGCGAGGAGGTGGGGCGCAACCCTTTGCCACGCCAATTCATAGCCGCGCTGGAGGCGTGGCATGGCGTGGCATGGCGTGGCGTTATGGTGTAATTTCAACACTTCCTGTCCGCATTTCATCCCCAGAATGCAGACACGAGTCTCGCATTTATGTCTTCCCTATTGCAATTTCATTCAAATCCCGCCATATGTTTGAGTAAAATAAACTAAGGGCGGACGAGAGTTTTAGCGTAAAATGCCACTGAAGATAAGTCTCCGGGGGCACCCGTGGTGGACTAGGCGGTTCAGAGTCCACAAATAAGCTTTAGCTGGAAAATTGGAGACAAAGTAGGTGGGAGGCCAAGCCAACAGGCAACTTATTTGGCGCTAATTTCGCCAAATCCAAAAATCTAGCCATTTTTTCATTGCGATGGTCATGACGAGCGGTTGCTAATTCGTGTGGTTGAATCGTGGATTGAGGCATAAACGTGCGAGACCAACGTGATCTCGTGAAGCATAGGGGGGAGGGTGGCGAAGGAGAAGTGGCCATTTTATTTGGCCGGCAGGCCTGCGCGGGCGACGGAAGCGCGCTTGTCGCCCGGTTGTGCCACGGACCGCCTGTCCCCGGCCACGATGCTACTCTCCAGAGAATTCACATTAAATTATGTCCATCTGTGAGGAATTCACGCCCCCCACTAAAGAAACCCCGGGAAACTGTCCGTTTTTTCAGTATGTTGGGAATTATTTGGACAAGTGGGACCAAAGAGGATTCGGGAATTTTCGTCTCAGTCTATTCCATCCCCGTGCTCCTTACCGAGGAAGGCTGCCAACTTCACGTAACCCCCCGAATGTTTATTCAACTAAATTAGTGAGTTTCGTGAAGGCGAAGGAGGTGGAATAAGATTCCTAGGTGGCTCAACAAGCATCCCTAAATGATGATGATGGTAGAGGAATAAGAGGCGAATCTGCAAAGTAGCCGCATTAACAAACACTGTCCCCACTTCTCCTGTATTACGAGATGCTATAGACGAAAATGGACTCTGCGGGGAGGACGGAGTGGGAATCAGGTCAACCGAAAAGCGATTTTCTTTTCCTTCCTTTACAATGACAACCGCTTGACCATTCACAGTTGATCACTTCCCAGCATTTCGAGCGCAGTCGACACGAAGCAACGAGGACGGAGCTGGACACAAACTTATGGGCCTCATCTCCCAGGCATGTCTGACCATGCTCTCCGCTGTTGCCGTATCACCTCTGCGGAGAGGAGGCGTTGGGGAGAAGCGAGTGCAACAAAATCCAACGCAACTTCGCCGTAAAGTGGTTCGCTGTAACCGTCTGAGTGAGAGTGGAGAACAGGAAGTACTCGAAGAACAGGTCAGCTCAGCCAAGTTGCACAATCTGAAGGAAGCAGGCTTCGGATGCCAAATGAAGAAAGTGTGAAGTAGCTCCCCCTCCGCCTAAATATGCGACATTTGCGCTAGCGAACTCACAGACGAATGAAAGTATAATGGCATCTGTGTCCGCAACCTGAGGCAACTTTACTAGTTTTCCCCCTAACCCGCCTTGCATCGTCCCCCTGATGCAAATAAAGTCGGCTTGCGCAAAGTATTTGGCCTAACCTCACCCTGCATGGAGGTAGTATTCAGAATTGTGCGAAACCTTTGTTGACAGGATATCAGTCACGGGATGAGGCGCTTTTTGATGTGACTGGGTTCCTTCGGTGGGGCAAAAATTTTGTGCTGGAAAACCTAATTGCGGTAGGTGGGGATATTGGCGCTCTCGCGGGTGGACGGGAAACGCTGGGCGCCTCGGTAAACTCGAATGGCCCAACTCTTCCGCATTTGAGTACCCTCAGCCGCACGGAGGTTGGGAAGTCGCATGACCGACCCTCGCTTGTGACGAAGTAGAGGCCAACAACTTCGTGGGAGGAGGTGCTCAACACAGGAGCCAACCGTCTTTAAGCTTTCTCGAATGTGTTTTCTGGTGAAAATGAAGAATGAATCATGAAAAAGCTATGGTGTCAACGGAGAAGGCTTTCTGGCGCTGATTAACTCGACTTCCCCACTGATGGAAGGGGGACGGAGGGAAAATTTACCGCTGCTCTCCATGACCAATGGGAAGGCAGGAAGATTACGCTTTTTCGGTAACGGAACGCTATATTTACCTTGAATTTGGCGGATAGACCTTCCTTTTCAGCTACGAGGCGTTCAATCTCCCGTCTGGCTCGTTCGAGTTCGGCTTGTAGGCGGGTGGACACTTCTTGGCTCACAGCACGACGATTGGCCGCATTCTGTACGTCGTACAGATCATGATGAAGGCGATGAATCTCGTTCTTGGCCTTGAAATAAAAGTAAAAACAATGTGTCTCAACGATAAGGACGAAATGTTGGCGTTTTCAAGCTGGTAACCGGTGCTGTCGTGAGGCATATGTGTCCCTCAATCCAGGGAGGGGAACAGTTTCATAAGTCCAAAGAGCTTTAACCTCTTTAAGAGCTTTCTCACTTTAGCGAAGTTCCGCGGGACTTTATAAGTGGCCCAAGTGGGCAGAAGGCGCTTTCGATTTCCGGGGCGCTTAAGACAATCTCAACTTGCTCAACACTCGTCTCGGGGATAAAAATACGGAAATCATCAAAACCGCATTGGCGCGGACGCTCTCCATGACATTAGGCGAGCTGCGGCGCCGGCAGCTTGACCTTCCGCCTCACTTTTGAGCAGTTAACCAGCGAGCGGTAGCCACTTGGGGCGCCTCCGAGCTCTAAGTTGAGACTGGCTCCCCCTACTGCAGTGCCTCCTCACGGGTCCCCTCTGTCGGCTTCTAAATGTCTTCGAGAGTCCCGAAAAAGTCGAAAAGACGGCATGTGCGAAGGAAAAGTGCACCGACAAGACTCACGTCGCTGTACAACCTGTGCAGATTGTCCCGCTCCTTAGTTAGCGCCTGGACGTTGCTCTGAATCTGTTGGCATGTGGACGGACAGACAGTAAGCGTCCCTTCCCCAGAAAGCGAGCTACAAATAACCCAACTGACCTCTTGAATGCGGTTTTCAAAGCGGCTGACCATCATTCGGAGTTCATCTCGTTCGAGTCGCAATTTCTGGTTCTCCAGGGTCTCTTCACAGGACTGAATAATAATAATGATAACGATAATAACAGTAAACCGGGCAGAATATAAGTCCTCCGCGCAACCGGCCACCTGGTTATGGCAATTGTAATCACTACACTCCCCTCTACCTCCTGCCTTCCTGTATTATTTTATGCTGTAGTTTCCGGCACCGCCGGCCACACGTTTGCCGGAAATTACCCCGTCATTTATGGCTTCGCGGAGAGGTGTTTCACTTCCTGTTTTGAAGGGCTGCCCAGGCACCCTCGTAAATCACGTACCCACGCTGTGATCGCCACGAGGAGTCACGGTGGGACGAGTTCCTCGCCTGGTCACCACATCGCGCCGCTGCTGGGCGCGGCCACGGAGTCGGAGGGACTGTGGTCAACCCGCTTCCCTCATCTCTCTTCACCTTAGCAAAAAGTGGCCGCACTGCCGCCTCCAGCGCGACACTCAGAGGTGATTAAATAGTCATTAGACAGGCGGGACAAGACGTGGCGTGCAACACGATTCGGTGGGGGGATGAGGCGAAAACAGCCAGTACGCGGCGCCACTCGCTGAGGTGAGTTTGTTTGCCGCAAACGCTCACTGGAGCTGAGGCTGTCATCGCGCTGACTCCAACCCCTACGGTGTCAAATGTCTGAGCTACTGTGGCCACTTTAGTGAAGGATGCTCAGGCGGTTGATTCCACAGCACAGAGATGCCCACGCGCGTCTGCGTCCTCCGCTTCCCCCCGACGGCGACGACGATCACCCATCGCCACGGTGATTTCAAGGTGAAGCGATTAGTTCACACGTTCGCAACGGTCAACGGCGTTAAAATTAAAACGAAGGCCTGTCACTTCCGTGGAAGAGCTCGTACAAGAGAGAGCAGTGCGCTAATCGCACTTAAACGAAAGTTATCATTAAGTATAATGCCTATTCCAGTAGACAAAGAATTTAGTTGCGCAGAGGAGGAGTTCGATGGCGTTCAAAGACCGAATGCTTGGGAAAGCTGTCGGTCTGCGGACAGATGGTCAAATTCGGCTGACATTCAACAGCTTGTTAGGATTAAAGCACCCGCCACTGGTCGAATGAAGTGGGGGGCCGCAGCAACTCGACTTAACGTCTCCTAACGACCCTTTAAACAGTAAAGCCAGCATCTGTAAAAATGGAGATGCTGCGCTTGGGGGCGGAGGGTCGTTGGAGTAGACCGTGTTGCAAAGAGCGTGGCAAAAATGGCAAATTCTACCTGGTCGCGGGGGAGACTGCGCGATCGAGTGAATGGTGTCGGTCCGGTGGAAGGGCGAGACTTCATCTGTTTCGGATCGCGTCGTGTCTCTAGCGGCACCTTGGCGTCTTCTTCCGTCTTTAAGAAGCAAAGGGTAAGACAGGCATAAGGCGGCAGGACTGTCCAATCACTAGTCGGCCAGGGGATGATGCCTTCACGAGCAGTAGGGGGGAAGGGGCAAGGATCGACGAAGCAAAATTGGTCTGAATGAGTCCTACGGAGCGGCGTGGCACAAAGGTTCAGTGGGCAGAACAGTTACACCACTGTTCGGGGTTCTTTTGGTGTCCATTGCCAACCAAGCACGCTGACGCGGACAGAATTACGCTCCTGAAAGCGTCATTAGTAACTTAAAGAGGTCCAGCGGTTCACTGTCACTTCTGTTCTCCGGTTTGTATATGTGGAATTATCAAAACACCCTTCATCTGTTGACTGAGGGAATAATTCATAGTGTGGATGAGGAAAAAGAAATTCTCCGTTTGAACCAGAAGGAAGGACAACTCAAAGTGTCTGTCAGGCGATAACAAACATCGCCTTTATTTTTTTTTTCAGCTAAGACAAATAACGAAGATGAAGGTGACAAGTGACGTTTGATCCCACTTCGTTATGAGCACGCAAAACTCCACAATTTCGGCTGGTGAAGTTGCAGACAGGTTGAAAACGAATGTGGTGATGTGAACCTTCTCGACAAGAATTGTTTTGCCTCATGCTCTAAGGGAGCCGTCACTCTGCCAGCACAGTTGGCTGGCCGCGCTCAAAGCTCTTCCACACACACGGACTTTCCACGGCGTCCAAATGCGAGACAGAGCTGCTGGCCAGCGAATTACATCGAAAACGAAAAAGCCCCTTCTCCTGTCAGAGTATCAAGGCCCCTCATTTATTTGGAATAGCAGGCACAGCGGTCACCGCACAACTCACCTTGGCCCTCTGGTCGTCGCGAGGGGCCTTTGTCCGGTTCAGTTTGGCGGCTGAAGGGACCCTGCCCGCCCCCTGTTTGCCGGCGATGCTGCGGGGACCGACCACGCTGGAGCAGGCGAGGATTTGGCTGAGCAATTCCACTTGGCCCTTCCAGTAGTCGCGGTCCTGCTCCAAGCCCGCTATGTGCTCGTCCATGTTGGCCACCTTCTTTTGGCTCTGCGGACGGCTGTTTCCGTTTGTCCCACCTCGACGTTTCAAACGCTCGACCTCTGCTATCAGAAGTCGCTCTCAAAGGAAACAGATTAAGTGAATAAGTACGCCGCCTTTCACCCTCGTTTGGGTCTCCATACAAAGCATGTTTGCCTGGTGTTTTCTGACTTTTTGGACTGTTAGTATAAGCGCAACAGTGGAGTGCTTTCGCCTGGAGGAAGGCTAAAATGCCGTCATTCCGTTCCTCTGGCTCGCTTTTCAACAAAAACTAGGTCGTCTACCTCACCCAAACACAAAATCCATTTGTGGAACAAGGAACGGCTGGTGAGTATTCTCCATACTTTATCGAGAGTGGAGGAGGTTTTGTTGAACCGGGGCTGGGTGCCCGGGTCCGCCCAGTTCCTCCTCAGGGCGCCCCACCGTGTAGGTGGTTGCAAGAGCACTGGGGCGCCCTGGCGAGGCTATTTCAGCAATTGCTTCCACCCGATGAGAAAAGAGGACCCTGTGAAACGACATTTCTGGAAGAATGAAACCCCATTTACGGTGGCAGGAGGAAGGAACTCGTGAAGACTGTCGCCAGTTGCATGCGGGCAGTAGATAAAGTGACGGGTGGACCCCGAGCGAAAACCCCTTCCCTTGATTACGTTTACGGCTGATACACCCACAATGAGGGAATGACTTGGACACCTACCATTGGCAGCCAATTTCTCGATTCTCTGCGTCAAGCGTTTCTTGTCCTCCTCCGCGCGAAGCAGGAAAGTACGCACCTCCCTCGCCGCCTCCTCAAACTCCGCCTCGTTTTGTTGCATGCCCTTCAACTCGACGCTCAACTTCGCATTTTCCTAAAGTTGCAACAAAATCGCGCGTTTAAAAACATTTACAATCATATTTCGGTACACCTCTTTGCCTTTCATGTGGATGAGGAAACTAGTGACCAACGCCTACTATTGAAGGAGACCTTCAACTTTTTCGTTAAGTGAGATGGCTGTTCCCGCCTGAGAGCGGGATATAGGGGCCCCCGAGGATTGAAATCGGCCCAGCATCACCGCAGGCCATTGCTCCGACTAGTTCCTGTGTGACCGAAAAGCTCTCCTCTCCCCTACATTTCCTACGTCCCGCAATGAGGGTGCATTCACCAAGGTGGCTCACAGGCATGGCCGGTTGCCGACGCACCGGGTCGGGAGAGTCGGGACGGAGACCATTTTGCCACATGATTTCGCCTCCACTGGCTGACGTCCCATGCCCAGTGCGCGTCTCCGAGACTGCATTATGTCCACTCAGCGAAATGCGCGTTACCATAACACGTTGGTTGGCATGGCAACGCTGGGGGCTGAGTAAACAGCCAGCCATTGTGGACTTTTTGAAGTGACCAATGCTAAAGCCACTGCTCACGATGGCCTTGGATACATCTACTCGGGTCTTAAAAGGCTCGTAACATGAGGGGCAACTTCTGTGTGCACTCTCATTGCGCGAATGCGAACCACAGGCAGAGGGACTTTGGACAAAGACAGGGAAAAGCTGGAAGATGCGTCTGTGGTGCGTGGGTTCCCCGAAGACGCATCACGAAAGTGCAACGTCGAGGCGCCGGCCATCCACGTAGGTGAGGAGCAAACAGAAGCCCTGAGAAATGGGCTTTTTTTCCTGAGTGATTGTCTACATCTTCACCGATAGTGTTGAAGAACTACGACGACATCTTATCGGGAGAAAGGCAAGTAGTAGGAAGCGAACCTTCATCAGCGTTTGTATTCTCTGTTCACTGAGGATTCGATGGGGCGTGTTTAGGCGAACTGGTCGATCTTCGCAGCTGGCAAGTTGAAGAGACAAGTCTAAAATGAGGCGGAGTTTAGTGAACCTCCTAAAAAAAAATTATGACGAGTAAAGAGAACAATTTTTGGGTTCCCACCTGAAGGTCTCATTTGCCCAGCTGGAGAGTAAAACTTTTTCTCTGGCCTCTCCCTCGACGATTCCCGCAGGAGCTCGTCCAATTGCCTCTCAATTGACTCCCGGCCATTCTGCAAGCGTGGCGGTAAGAAGACAATAGCTTGGCCGGTTTTACAACCAGTTGACGCTAAGACTTTTTGCCACCCTCGTGAGTCTGAGTAGTGCGTGCGTGGCAAATTCAACGTCTCTGTTCGCAATTGCATGCGCAGCCGACCTGCTTTTGCCCCTGCATCGCCTAACCATGGTGGCGTGGAACAACTTGCATGTCCCTAAGGGAAGTTGGGTGCTCTCGGGTGTGTGGAGGCCAAAATTGCTTTAAACGTGAAAGTGTTGCATTCATGTGTGTAAACCTTTACATAACGCAAGAACGCAAAAAAAGCACGAATCCGCCTTGGTTCGATAAGTGGGGATAAAAAGGGCCGTTGTTTGATGCTATCGTTAAGAATTTAATGGGAGTTAAACAAACCACGGAGCACTCGGACATTGTTGTGTGCGTTGAGCCTTCAAAGAGTGGATCAGGAATCGAGTCAGTCGCCTAGGTGTGCGCGTGTGTTTATGTGCAGGCCCACGTACCCAGATTTGTGATGTTGCCCTAGGAACAGTCAACGTTACCACGGCATCCACACAACCGCGTTGCCTCAGAACATCCTTCCTCACTAATTGATGGAGATTTGGTGCTTCCTCTGCAAGGAGGGGAGTAACTTCCGAAAAATAATTAAAGGTGATAAGAGGAAATATGCCACATCGTCAAATTCTGTGCGCTGCCGCATTTGGTTATTTAAAGTTTTTTTTTTAAATACAAGCCTACGACTCAGTGAATAACCTATGATAATAATTCACTATTATCATGTGGTATAAAGAACAAATTTATGGGTATTTGGATGAAAAAAAAACAAACGAATAGAAGCTATTTTAACTATACTGAAAAATAATAAGTAGTATATTATGATTCATGGTAATTTTCGTCTAGGCTGAGTGAAATCTGGCCTAAACAACTAAATTCTTACCAGATTTGACTGTTGCCTACAGACTGGTGTAACTTCAATTCTTCAACATAAAACAAAAAGTCGCTCGCATAAGCGACTTGGTTAAGTGGCAGTTTGTCTCGCGTGCTCACCGGTAGAAGCAGTGGATGTGAGAATTCAGCATCTAAGGGAAGTATTTTCAGTTAGTCTCGATAAATATAAGATAAATGAAGTGTCCGCAAGCTCCACCTTCTGCTCTCGTGTAGCAGGCTTGAGAAGTCCAAAAATACCCTAGCTGATTAGCACCCCAGGGCCTGAGAAGCCTCTTACTCCCTTATGTGAAAGACGCAGTAAGCACCCCCTCTCGTTGGAATGCAAAGATTACTCTAAAAATGATTGTCTTGACAATGAATCAACCTCAAAACCTCTACGCGCAATACACCTTTTGATAGAAAAGATATTAATAGACTGGCTTCCGGCGTAAGCGAAAATGTCTGCGCAAGCTCCTTTCCTGCACTTTGCGCCTTGAGCCAGACCGAGAAAAGTGGATGACCGAAGCGTAGGCATTTTGTGCGTCCCACTGGCACTAACCGCATAGCATTAAAGGTCTGCACTAAATAATGGAGCACTGGTAGGAGTATCAAATCTCCGCACTATCTTCTACCCTATAGTTTGCATTTAGGTAGGTCACTATGACGACAAAATTTGTTTTTCTGTGTGTAGACAAAGAGCAGAATATTCCGTCTTTGTTTGCCCATATTTTTTAATACAAAATTCGCTCTTTTCAAGTGCCCTCTCACCAACGAGTCCGATTTAATCTATTTTTACCAACTAACCTTGCAGGTAGTCACAGCGACAACAGCATGAATGGCAAAGCAAGCATTTGATACCCTCCGGTTGTGTATTTGTGGGCAACCCCTCAGGCAAATCACATGACATGGGGAAAAGGAAAGGGGGGGAGGACAGCCTGAGGCCTGTGAGGAGAGCACACACCCCCCAACTAGCCCGGATCTCAGGCGTGGGAGACGATGCAGAATCCGTTTGTTACTGAGTCAGGAAGGACGCCGTGAGAAGGATCTGCGGAAAGTCATAATGCCAAAATGTGTAGTGAACCCAGTGGGTTTCGTCAGTTCACTTTCCCTGACGGCGGAGGTTTTTCCCCCACTTTTTCCCACTTTCCGTTTGATGTGATCATTTGAAAGTGTAAACGTATGTAATAAGAGAATATCACACCGTCAAGACGCCATGGGGTCCCGTCAGCTCTCCATTTCGTCAAATCAGGACGAAACTAACTCGGGACCAGCGGGTGAGGGATTCGTTCGGAACAAGAGAGACTAGTTTTGAGTTCTAAAGCTCCGAGTCTGTGGGTATCTACTGTCCTTGTCGGGATATGCTTGTGTCAGCTCGGCATCTGCATGTGGGAATCACTTTCGTTGAGTAGAATGCTTTGTCGCCATGAAATCATGGCCAACTGTGAAGGGCTAATAGAAGGGTCATTGACTCAGATCGTGGATGTTCGTAAGAACGTGCGTTTACTAGCTTTGAAAAGGCTGAGAGGTAGTTCGCCATAGGTATTTCTTTTCATTAACTCTGCTCTGCCACGCAAATACCCCATCGAATGATTACTGAACTGCCGGGGACACGACCACGTCAGTGGGAACGCACCCCCCCCCTTGAAGGCGACTCACGTTTAAGTTTTTGACGGTGAGTCTGTGGGAAGTGCTGAACCACAACAACGGTTACTACGGAAGAACTGAAGCAACAAGTGGTGAGTCGTTTTATGTAGAAGGTTGCGTGTTAATGAGTTCAGGCTTTCATGAGTTGCTCTGCGGTCAGTCCTGCGTGTGGCAACCTCCTCGCGACGGACCCGCGCCCGTCCCTGATGGGGGCGACGGGTGAGGCGAGGTGTGCCGAGAGCTGCCAATGTACCGATGCCGACGGCATTGTGCAACATTGTAACACCGCCATTGTGTGGGCAGACGTGCAGCCTCAAACACACAAGTTGCCGTCTCGGGCAGGGTTGAGCACTCCGCCCCCACCGCGGCAGGCGGGAGCGAAGGGTGCCGACTGGCTGGCGCAAAAAGAAGGCGGATGAATGAAGGTGCCGTCGGCGGATTTTAACTGCCTCCGCTATGCCCCAAATCCAGGCCACTGTCGGAGGCGGCCAGGGTCTCTTTCGTGCAGACCAACTCCGTATGGGGGAGCATGCGTGACCAAGTCCATAAGGCGACGATTTGAACTGTGTACACTGAATGCCGCAGAGGACTTGGCAAGTGAAAAATTGCTCTGTAAGCGAATAATAAGGTGCTCCAAAATGTTAAACCTACTTGCTTGATGCCCCCAGCTGCGGCAGAGGGGAAATTTCTCGGCAAGTAAAGAGAGAAGTCTTTGTCTGCCCGAGAAAGCCGACGACGAAGCGACCGAAATGTTTATGAGTATGTAGCATGTCCAATTCCCTCCTCGACAGGTCAGGGGAAGGAGTCCTCCTGGTGAGATGTTTTGCCTCTTTTCTCCAAATTATAGACAAAGTGGCCGTGCAAGGAAGGGAAGAACATTGCGGGTTGAGGCTGTCACAAGGCAAAGAACAACGGTTAGGTCCGAAGTGAACTCTTACGAGTCAGTTGAAGAGGCAGACGTCAGTGGAGCAAATTATGGCTTCATCCAGGAACATAAGAATCCCACCGGCCACATTCCAGACCGCTGAGATCCCCGATTCCTCCCTCCTCGCTCCGCAACCTTTGCCGGGAAGTCACTTGAAATAGAAGCGAGGAAATGGAGAGCACGAGGCCGCCCGATGCGACGAATAGATTAGTGCGATTGCAGAGCCCCCAATTTCTCCCTCCTCTAGCCGTCGGAATGACTGGGCTGACGGTTTTCGGGACGAGAGCGGCCAAATCGAGACGTCCGCGTAAGTGAGTGTTCACCTCAAAACACCCCAGTCTACCGCAGCTCAGGGCGCAGGACTGCAGTCCGGTGGGAGTTGTGTGGAAGGAGAACCACTGCGGGGGCGCGCGAAGACAACAGGGAAGGTGTGCCCCTGCAAGCATCGCGATGGTCGACCGGACACTAATATGGGGACAGAGTTTTAGCAAGTCTGCTGTCCCCCGGTAAAACGTATCTGCTTGGAAATGTGGCTTTTCTCGCCGGACTGCGTTGGCGTAACTGGGCTTGTCATACCACGGAATTTCAATTACTAAGTGGGAAGGACTGCGCTCCCAGTTTTCATCTAATTTCAACTGGGTGTGACTGAAAACACACTGGGAGACCATCTGCCGACGAAAAATTACAGGGAGGTGTTAAGTGGAGGTGTGTGCCCTCTTAATAGCAATATTTTCGAGTGGAGAAAACTCCCAGAAAAACTTGCCACTTCGTCTGACCGCATTAGTCTGACTCACGGACAGTTGCTTTTTCCCGAATGCACACCAGTATTCCCCCGCTGGACACGGGGTTTTCAAACCGGCGGAGGCAGTGCGCAGCTTCCATTGTACCGCCGATGGACAGTAGCCGGGCTCCGTGGACACCCTCGGCTACAACGTGCGGTGTAATCGTGGGGTGGACGAGAGGGTGGCCGGTGGAGGGGCACAGAACGACTTTGGTGGGGGAATGTGGCAAAGCTGATGGATGCCGCGGAGTGCAGATTGTCCGACAAGCTGCCAGTGGCGGCAAGTGGGAGGTTGGGCGAATTAATTCTGGCCACATGCGAAATGGATTTTGGCGGTTGTCCACCCTCACGGCGGACTTAGCCCACTGGGAGAATTGCGCCCGGCTACTTTTCAAAATACAGCTTTAATTGGGCGCGTAAAGCTGGACTCTGCGTTTGAGTTGCAGAGGGTCGTCACTACGTATAATTTTATATGTACGCGGCGGCCTGAAGCGTCTCCCATCCTCAAATGGGGGGGGGGGGGGGGGAAATGCGTCAGACAATGCCCACCCGCCTACCCACCCACCTACCCACACACATACACACACACAGAGCCTCATCAACCGGCCATTTTGGGTGTTACAGCGAGTGTGTCCGCACCGGCGAGATTGCATTTCCGTATTTGCCGTGACGGTTACTTTTGCCTCAAATGACAAATTTGACTTATCGAATTTTGGAAAAAAATAGTCAGCGCCCGCAGTTGGAACTCGAAAGTGGAAAAAAGTGGAACGAAAGCCTTTTCCCCTGCCACATTTAAAAGGCAAATCTGAAGATTCCGAAAAACGGGCTACCGGAATTTATACGCTCGTCGAGGCGTTGAAAGCGATTCTTCGACGAATCCACTGTAGACTGAGTATTTAACTGGAAGCCGTTGGAAACTCAGGTAAGGTCTGGCACGCTAAGACAATGGAACAACGTCTCTGGCAAGGCCAAAACCTAAGACGGGGCATTTCAGAAGGCGCATTCCTCTCCTCCAACGGTTAGTGAACGCAGAATCGCGGCTGGTCTGCCCTCCAAGCCAAATCTCCGTCACACGAGCTCATCGTGTTGAAATCGGGAAGTGACGGGGACATTTCGCGCAGTGCCCCAAGCGGATGGACATCAGCAACACTTTTTATTCATTGGCCCAGTTGTGACATGGCGGGGACAACGTCAACGGGACTGCTTGTAAGAACTTACAAGTAAAAGTGGGGGAATTTAGCACCTTCGTAGAGTGGGAACTCCAATGAATTTCAACATTTTACTCTTAACTTAGAAATGAACTTGCTTTGTTTTTTTTCCAGTTCACCTATAGATTAGCATTATAATTTTCAGTAACCATCAGTAAAAGCGCGATTGGCGTTTGGACTTGCCCAGATTCACCTCCGTATACTTTCAGCTCCGATGGACTCGACTTCTTTGGCGTCGACATCTCCTCGCCGCCGAAGTCGAGCTTGACGAAGACGGCGGCGCAGCCCGGCAGGAAGTGCTTATTTCGGGGTTCGGTTGAGAGAAAGCAGCCGCGCTAAGGGCGGATGACAGAATTCAAGGGTCAACTCAACTGGGCAGCCGCTCGAGAGGGGAAAACCGCCACAAGGTGTTCGTGATAGCATTCAGAGTGTCCACCTATAAGAGTCGGAGGTGACAAAGCGGGATTGAAACTGCGTTTGGTTCCACCTTTCATACAAATGCTGGTGCGACTACTGTGTAACGTCTTCGAGGGGAGGCGTCTGCCTAGCAGAGTCCACAGTGCTCGGTCAAAGTGATTCCACTCTGAGCCAGCGACGTCGGGAGGCCTCGGTGGGGAAGGAGGGGGCGTAATTTTGCCTTTCAACTTCACCAATGTCGACGGCGACTTTGCGATCTGTCGGACATGCGAGGGGTTCCAGTGCGGAGTCGAAGGTCTATCCGATGGCCGCCTGTCAAGGTGCAGTCAGGACGGACACGTCCGCCGAGCTGACGTCCCTTTTCAATGACGCCTCGGACATCGCCAGCGGTCGCCAAGTGACTTGTTGGACTCCTTTAAGCAGTCCGCCAACATAATGCCCCAAAGTCGGTGTCTATGGCACCTGCTTTTTCCATCACAAAATGGTTTCCTGCTGGATGGTAGGCAGCTTCATCCTCCCTCCCACATCAACGACCTTCAACGGCAACGGCGACACGAACGCCAAGAGAGGCGAGTGGTGTGACAGACGTGGTGGACATGGCTTCAACCGGGCCGTAGCATAACAGCGCTAAAGTCTCTTTGCCGTGGAGCGGTTGTCAGGTGTGAAAAGAAACTTATGCGAAGGAACAACCAGCTGCATTACTGCGCCTTGATAACGCAAGACGACGCCATAAAACTTCTATTCCTGTCGACAAATTAAATGACTTTTCCACAACAAGACATCTGCGCCACATCCTCCCCATTCGCCTAATATTTCTCCGACCGATTGTTTCCCTTTTCGTGATTACGACGTGTTTTTGAGGGGGACGTAAAAAGTACACCAACCACAATGAAGGCATAAAGACTTCGGGACGTTTATTAGCTCTAAAATGAAGACTTTTTAAAAAAAGACATATACGACTTCTTCAGTCGTTGGCAGAAACGTCGCAACGCCATTGGAAATTATTTCGGTTGAAAATAAAAAATGGGTGAGGGGACAAAATTGCGCTTTTCATTTTCTGCTTAAATTCAACGCCTGTTTCAGGGTTTCCAAGCGTGATATTTCGCACTCAAGACGAGAGAACGAGAAACGACAGTTCCATGTCTTACTTGCTCCTGTCAGCCTGTCCGTCAGTGGCGAGGCTGACGCACTTGGCCGACGGCGACTTTGACGAGGTCTGGGGGCCAGAGAAAATGGCAAGTGGGGCGCCGGAGACCATGCGAGGCGCGCGAGGCAGCTTTCAGCCGGTGCAGACAAATTCTCACCGAATTGGTGAATGGTGATTGCAGACGAAAAGTGGAAGCGGATGGAAAAGACGGTGGCAGTCAGCAGTGCAGACTTCACGAGAATGGGGAGCTTTGCCCTCACCACCCCTGGTGCCTCTCAGAGTTTATTCTTCGGGGACGAGAGTCAACCTTTCATCAATGCTAACTCGATCCGCGCCACGGTGTTCGTCGGTTACAAGACCGACTTGCTGGCAGCCTTCTTCTGCTGACCGCCACAGGCTTATATATTAGCGTGCAACACCATCAGGGCTTGGTGAAAATGAGAGCAGCTCCGCTCGGGCCGCGTGAGCGCCGCCGACTCACCGACCGGGGACAATGCAGTGTCCCAAGCCAACTGACGAGTGCAACCTGCGCCTAAACCTCCGTTTGTCCTCCTCTTCATCTCTCAGCGGTATTAAAGTCCACTGAAAGTATGTCCACAGCGATGCCGAGCGCGACTACACGGAAATTGTCTGCCACGACCTTAAGAGTAGAAATGACCACTTCACTCACTCTTAACACTGGCGTCAGGTTAATGGATTTAATGGTGGGCGGAGAGAAGGCGGAGACGAGGCTTCTTACAGCGCCTCCCCAAATGCCCATAGTCATCTGAACTGTACCTTAAAACTGTCTCCAACACGCTGTTTCGGAGGTTCGTGCTGCGGCGCCTGGGCAGCCTTTTCGCTCTCCTCGGCCTCGCATTCCCGGGATCACTTTGCGTTAGTTTGGGGCGCTTTCAAAGGAGACGTGACCGGCCTCCAACTCGCCAGGGGAAACGGCCTCGACTACAGCCGCTTATGGAACCGGCTGAGGGGCGAAATATCATCATTCTGCCAAAAAAACTATTCAAGATGCAACGTTCCTACTCAGGGGACACAGTTCTTGTAATGGACGTGATTTGGTGGAATTCGACGTCAGTCCACTCGGCGTTAGGACGCATTCTGCCCGGCGGACATGGCTGCAGAAGTGTTTGCGCGACTGAATTCGGATGGCCAACTTACGGCAGCGGAAAAGGCAAAGTGAGCTCGGTCACCGCCAGCTTCGAAGTTGACAGGAGAGGTTTTTAAGCGGAATGACATTTGATCGCAGGGACTTCTTCCAACTCGCTCCTCGAGAGTGTAGCACCAGTTTGTACGCTTTAAAGGCCGCGAGTTCACGCGGATGCGGGCAACTGTGGAATACGCCCGAGGAGGTTGAACTCTTACCTCGGATGGCCTAATTACGCCTGGCAGAGAGTCTTGCATGAGCGCATTTGAGTCTGGCAACATCTTGTCCGAATTAGGTTTCTCGGAAAGTTTATGGATCCTACTGCTCGAAATCATATCTTCTCAATTATTTGCTGCGGAGTAAATGCGCCTTTGATGGGGGCGAAGTGAGGCAGTCGCTGGCCAAAACACAGGGGAAAGTGGAGAAATATGGGAAAAGTGGGAGCAAAACTTTCCAAACGCCCGCATAACGCGCAGTGACGGCACACTCCTTGAATTGCAAACCAACACATCGCCAGGGGCAGTGTAGGAGTTTTGAAAAATAGCGTTCGGCTCAAGTCTGCCAACAAAGTTTGCTTTGAAATAGACGGTTCTGCGGCTACCCGTCACTCTGTCGAGGGGAATTTTCACCGGGCATAGGCGTGGAGTGGGCAGTGCAATAGTCGTTGAAATGCCTCTCCGCCTCGTCTTCACCACCATCCAGCGTGTTAGCAGCTCGGCCAACCTGCGCAAGGTGCCAGCGCCCAGGACCGGCAGCGTCTGGGGGGGCTACGACCACGGGCTTGTGACAACTCGGGAGCGCCGCCTATTCGCGGCACAGGCAAAGCGGGGCACAAGAGGAAGTCGGCGACAACCGACTTTGCGAGAGGTGGTTTCGCGGCTGCCGACACGTTAGTCGGGGCTGCAGAGGCGCCCGGGGCCCGTAACCAGCGGCAGGAGACGCCGCCGGAGCGTGAGGAGCTTCAGCACCGACTCAGTGTGGTCTACTTTATCATCTTAAGAATTTGGAATCACCATTGCAGCCGAGGAAGCACAGTAAACAGGAACACTTCTACAACTTCATAATTAACTGGACTCATCATGAGTCATAAAAGGAAGTCTGTTTGAACAAGTTGTAATTTATGGACTGTAGAACCGAACAGAATGCTCTTTTCCCACCTATTTTATGAGCCAGTCGGGAGTGACAGTGACTGCGCAGGAGTATTTCGATAAGGAAATGTTACCCAGCACGACGGTCGTCTGAAGTCGGAGACGCATGGACGAGGACTTGCGTCCTTCTCCCAGGTTAGTGGGAAAAGTTGTTTATTTGGAGTGGTGGGGAAGGGACGTGAGTCACATTTGTGGGCTAATGACTTCCCCCCAAGGAAGACGCTTCTGCCCCCGCCCGCCCCACCGTGTCCCCGATGACCTCGCCACCGTCTGCACGCTGAGGCGTTTGTCACACCCAAGACCCTGAAGCTGGCAAACTACAGCTTCAAGTTAATAAGCCACCACACGCTGCGCCGATGTGCTGCCATTAACCCGGTTTTCTGTTGTCACTTGTGGAATCCACACTGAGGATCCATTAGGTTTGTCGTGCACCGCCGTCGGCGAGCCATTAAATACTTGTCACCTTAACAAAGTATGTCTTCTCTTACTGTGCGAAGGTGGATCTCTGAAACGCACCCGAATCCCCCTAACAACCACCCGCTGCTCCGCGAATGGCACACCGGGCGATAAGAAATGCGGGCCAATTCGCACAATGAGGGGATTGAAATGGAAGCAGGCGGGACATCGTTCGACTGCTTGAAGCAAAGATATGGCAGCGCAAGGAGGCAAAGCACGACCGATGAGTTGGGAGCTAAGCGCCAAGTGAATCGGTTGTGGGGAGGACCGGGAGTTTGTTCACCGTTTGTCCCAAATCTGCATTTTGACCTTCAGTAAGGAATAAATTATTATTTCAGCACATCCGAGAGGTTGTCGTTTTTCCTGATCTACAAAGTAAAATAGGACGAAAGCGGTGTTTTAACTGAGCCATCGTAAGTAAAGACCAAGAAATGGCGCTTATCAGAATTTCTCACAGTAGGCGAGAGGAGGCATTTATCACGCAGCGGCCACTGCTAAAGGTATGGGAATATTTGAATTGTGGAAAATGCACCTCTGCGAGGGAATGGAGCCAGTCTTTGTGTTCTTCGCCCTCTCCTCCTCCTCCTCCTCCTCCTCCTCCTTTTTCTTCTTCTGCTTCAGCCCCAGGCATCTGTGCCCAGCCAGCCAATCAGCGGCGGTGAGTTATAATTGGCCAAGTCGTGTGTCACGCTATAACCGCTGGGAAACACCACCTCCAGCACGAAACGTTCATGTGTACATACACACGCACACGCACACACACACGCACACATATACACACACACAGAGGGGGAGAGGGAGGGAGAGAGAGAGAGAGAGACGGCGAGAGACGGAGAGAGAGAGAGAGAGAGAGAGAGAGACAGACAATGACGGCCACCTTGTTGGTTTGTGTGAACTTGACGCATTAAAAACACCCTTCCACTCCCTCCTTCCAAGCCCAATTTGGATTTAATTGCAGCAGTAGCAGCAGCAGCGAGGCCTCGCTATGCATCAGTGAAGTTAACAGTATGCCGCAGAGAAAGGGACTACTTGCTCCGCAAAATACATTCCTCGACACCATCGCAACGCGATTCGATGGCACTCGTAAGTGTCGTGTACTTGGCCTTATGGCATGCGCTTTATTGCTCTATGCAGTTAGAATTTTTACCCTTATGTGGGCCACCGTTTCACTTTATAAATCCCTTTCGGTCCTCAGGACGCGAAAGAGGAACTTTTATGCCCCCCCCCCCTTTCCCCAACTCGCCTGTAGGGGAGGCGATGTTGATAGACTAGACTAGACTTCATCTAATTTTTTTCATTCATACATAATGAAAAGTAGCAGGAGAAGGATTGCTATGGACCAGAAGACCTGGTATCTAAGTAGCTGTCGAAAATTATTCCCCTCCTTCCTTCTGGCCATGATTTGTGCGCTGTTTGCTTGACTACAGATAGGGAAAGTTGAGTGTTTTGTTGAAGAAAGAGGGAGGAGAATAAGCCTCGGGGATGAGGAATCAGTCTCAAACACGGAGGCATTTCTGCCGCCGGCTCAAATCCCTCCACCCTGTCGACTGTCTCTCGTGAGGACGGGGGGGGGCGGGGGATTTTTGGGTGCAGAATAAGTGGAACATTCGGTAGTCAAAAACCCACTCTGTGTCTCCATTGAAGTGATTATGTATTGACAGTATGGCCTTGAGACTGCTGTTATGATAGTGAAATCTTACCAAACAGTGGAATGATAAATTTAATTGAGGAGAATAAAAAAATGCCTCGTCTTTGCACACACACACACACACAGATGGGAAGAGAGCAGGAGGGTGTGAGGTGGGGAGGAAGAGAAGGAGCTGGGGACGACTGAAGGGAACATAAAAGGCGGGAGAACTTTGTCGTAAACGCCGGCGGACCACACAGGAAACAACGTCTGGCAACCCATCGTTTCTGTTAATTCCACCCATTATTTCTACAATTCACGAAATGTGCGAGTTTGGGCTCTTCGCAGACGACGCTGGCAGCACTCAGCTCACCTCCCCGCTATTCAGCACGTGGCATTTACAACGCCTCTGGCCCACTCAGTTACATCAGTGCGAGGATACTAATTCCCCTAGTTTTCAATGCCTCATGTTAGTTAAAAATGCACTTTTTTACCTACCACCATCGTTTTAACTCCAAGAAAAAATATATCCCGATAAGCTGAAGGCTTTTTTGGAAAGCGGGGAGCGACCGAGCTGTTAACCGCTGCCAGCGCATCATTTTGGGGTGGTGAGAGGAAGGCTATTTGCCCAAAATTACTCCCTACCTGAGGATGAATTTTCTTAGTCGTAGTGTGCGACAGCCGAGGCCACGACTGTCCAGTCACTTTGGCCATATCCGGCCGAGAGGAGGGCGAACGTGAACCACCGGACGCCAGACTGTCTCCACTTCTCAGTCGCGATGCCTACGGCTAGCGGTAGTTAAGCACGAGTTAAGACCAGAACTTTTCCTCGTGTCCCCTGAATTTCGTCTTAATGTTTGACTTCGGAAAGAAGTCGGTGGGGTCGCGCCACTCCAATGCATACTGTCTCACCCTGTACACTGTATTCGCTGTGCCCGACGTGTTGCCGTCCGCGATCCTGCCAACTCACCTCTCAAATGTAGCTGGCGATTTCTTCGGAGCTGTGGAAATACGCGTCTTTCCAGGGTAGAGGAGGGTCGCTGAAGTCTTTCTCCCTTTAACACCGACCAACGATATTGCTTGATTACCGCTGATCCGAACCAGTTGACCACTTCGGTGTGCGGCTGAGACTTCGGTCTTCCCTGCCGCATTAATCTCGTTCATGATGGCGAGACGGAAAGCGAACCGCACTCTCGGTGACTGCACCCGCACATACACCTCTTCTGACGCCTAAAATCCTGTCTTAATCCGTCCATTCAGCAAGGAGGTCGCTGCGCGGCCTACCTAATCCGAGCCTGAGGCTGCAGGGTCTGGGGACAGGCGGTCTTCCCGGCCATGGAGAACACGTCCAACCTCCATGTGGCAGCGTTTGGGTCGGCGGCGGCGGGGGGGGGGGAACGAGGGTGGGAGCTTCGGGGCGAATAGTGGCCGTCGTGTCTCACAAAATATGCCGTCCCCAACCAGTGTACAGCCACATCGTTACTTGTAGCGGCGATGCTCGCCACCCACGCCCACCACCGGCCGCTCGCATCCAGCCTTGGCCTCCGCTGGTAGCCAGTTCTCGCAAAAATGTGGAGTCAACTTAAGCATTAAAACTAAAAATAAAGTGACGTTGTCTCCGAGTTGGGCGACCCCGTTGTTTGTCATCATTATGAAAGCAAATAACCGCACAAAATTCGCGGGAGCTTCGGTAATTAAAGTCACACAGCTAAGTGAAACACTTGCCCGAAAGTTAGGCAGGAGGCTTGCAATGCCCCGAGGAAGCCCGGCGACTTTGCTCAGGGGCGGAAGGGCGAAGGCAGTCGTCAAGGCTGTTCAACGGTTGACCTTCGCGCCATGCGGAACACCGGGAAAGAGGCGCAATCGGAGGTGACAGTTCTGCTGCCGGGAGGGAGCTCGAAATACCCATCCTTTAGTATGACCCATGCGGAAGTATTTTATCCTATGTGGACTTTGTTATGGCCAGCTCTTCCCATCCCTCACTGAACTATTCACTTGTCTCGCACACACACCCCGGTCGACATGACGGTGTGAAAATGGTCGGGATGTGCATCTCCACGCCAGTCGGCGACATGCAACTGGGAATGTTCATGGGCAGGCGTCACGGCAATGTTCCCAACGTGACAATTATTTTGTCAGACAGCAGACAGCGGTTGGGACCACGTTTGGGGATGTGTGTGTGTTTGTGTGTGTTTTCAGCCCCCACTTAAATCAAAATGCCGACTTTTATTGTGGGATGCGCGAACGGAGCGACGTCTGCTCTCCGCCCAAATGTCACGTTGTTTGGGGCATCGAGGCTGCTCACTGAAGTCTTCTGGCAATGAAAGAATCACATCTACGCTCGTAGTTGGCATTGTTGCACGGGAGGGGGGCACCAAGCGGAGGACGGGGATGAAGCGGTGCGGTACGTGAGCCCAGCCCTCAAATCCCCAGACGATCCTCCTAAAACTGACGAAATCGCCTCTGTCGGTTGAGTCTATGCGAGTGGATAGTGTAACAATGCAAAATGCCCAAATGGTAATGGAAACGGTGCGGAACGACACCATTTTGTCCATCGGACGATGAACAAGGAGCGTCCGCCTGCGCACGAAAGATGGTTGGCCTGGTCTCTCACGTGAACAGGTCCACATTAAAGCCGCCCACCACTCCCCAAATGATCTCGTCCCCCACCCGGCCCTGCCCTGCTCCATCCCGACCCCTTAGAGAATGCGGACGCTTTTCATTGCTTAACTGTAATGAATTAAGTGACAATCTGGCATGGATAACAGTACACGTGGGGGAGAACTGTGGCCTTGTTGCCTTGGTGCGATAAGAAAACAAAGCCTATTTTTGCTGTTCAGATTCCGCCTTACCAGAGGGTGGAAAAGTTAACTGGCGGAGGTATGTGGACACGAACGTAAGACATTTTGAATAAATTCTGCTGAGGGAGCTTAAGAAGGCAGTTAGTGTGTAGCGGGCGTCTCTCAAGCTACAGGAGATCCCTCTGGGTGGGCTGGTATTTACTGCCCAACCTGGCTAACCTTGCAGAACGTTTTTCAAATGACATTAAGCACTGCTGATGTTTTCAGACAGTAATTTTGTGCTGGGGAACGCACAAGTGAAGGAGTACCCAATAGTCTACTGTTCGGACGGTTTTGTCGAGTTGACGGGCTTCAGTCGCTCGCAGATCATGTCCCGCTCCTGCAGTTGCGCCTTCCTCTGGGGTCCCAACACCAGCGAGGCCGCCAAGGATAGCATTTGGTCCGCGCTGAAGGTGCACACCGAACTCAAAATCGAGGTCATCTTCCACAAAAAGAACGGTGCGTTTTTCGCCCTCTCCACGCCTCCTTGCCCATGTCTCTCCGAAAAATAGCCCGTTTTGCACTCTGCCTCCTGGCAGACTTTCTTGGCAAACGACCAACCTGTCGTAAAGCAACTTCCCACGGGTAGATGCGGAATAGGTACCGAAGGAAAGGTAGTGCTGTGTGGAGTAATTAACGCGAAATGGAGGGGGTCGGGGTAAGGCGCACTGTCCATGAAGTGCGGGAAAACGACCAGAGAGGAGTGAAAACCGGGAGGAGAAATCGAAAGACTCCTAGAGTCGTCCCACAGAGACTATCAAACAGAGGTAAATTAGTTAAGTAGAGTGGCATTGAGCGCTCTTCAGATACTGATGGAATGGCCACCTACCGAGGGACCACCAAAATTGGGGCATCTCTGGACAATCAGCGGCCATCATCGACGCGGAGGTCGCCACGGCAGCAGCCGCTGGATGCGCCCGCCTCCCCCGAGAGGAGAAGCGCTTGTTACGAGCACCAGATGATATAAAACGAGGTGGGTTGGGGGGGGGGGAAAGAAGTCGTGGGCGCGCTGTTGGAGGAGCCTCGTCCGCTCGGCGTACACAACTGTGTGCGGGAAATTCACCCATCCGCAATGCTTTTCACTCTTGGAACGTGGTAACACAATAGTGAGACTCAGTAGCTCTGGACTACTCACCTTCGGGAGTGCAGGGCAGAGCGACCCCCTCTGGGACTCGGAGAGCGTAGTGGAAGATGTGAGGCGCAGTGGCAGCTGAGGACCTGTGGCGAGGCAGTAAAGTAAGTTTGGTAAAAAATGAGGAGAGTATGAAATAACTGCGAAACAGAAGTCATATTCTCCCAAGTAGCGTGGGCACTTTCGCCTTTCCTCAACGAACAAGTCGACCATCTTAAAATGGGGTCCCGCGGAATTCTCGGCCTTTCATAAATGAGGCGACAAACGTGGGAAATGGCAGCCCCATCACTCCTATCTTTTTTTAGGCACACCTTTCAACTGCCTCCTCGATATCGTACCAATCAAGAATGAGAAGGGACAGGTCGTCTTGTTTCTGGTGTCACACAAGGATTTGACAACTCACAGGAAGACCACAGGTAGGCGTCCTGACGTCGTCCTCCTTTTCACCTCACACACAAACTCGCTCAGGTGTGCCAACGATGCGTGACCACGTAGAACCACGGATCGTTGGCGTCAAGTCTGTGCCCAAGGGGAAACGCTCACTGCCTAAATAACAACCGATTAAAGGCCGCTTGTCTACTTCTGGTTGAAATTGTGGACGTTGGAGGGAGAGAAGTGCCAGTTGTTACCAACTCATCTTCCACCAGACGCCTCCGTCCACTTTTACTTATCGCCCAAGCGTCGTAAGGGGTGACTGATAAAACAACAGAACCTACGCCGAGATGCACTCGTCTGAGGTCCCTACAACTTACCCGGACGGGGTAGAGATTGTTGGCTACTCAGGTCCTCAGCGAAACTCCTCGCCCATTTATTCCTTCTCCATCACTGCATCACTCGGTAGCCGAGAGTAGATGCTCTTTTAGTCAAAGCAGTCCGGGAACCGTAAAGGCTGGCTATGCCTTCTTTGCAGATTTAACCAAGGCCCCGTAACTTTGGCTACTCATTAAGGCGATAATAGTGCTGGTGGATAAGACAGTGGCTACGTTACTAAAAAAAAGAAGGCAGACACGAGGTTTGAGATCGTCTTGGAATAGTGTCTGAGAGACGCCCACTTTTGCTGTGTTGAAAGATTTTGAATCAGTAGGATCGGGGAAGAGAAAAACAACTGATTTGCCAGGCATTGCTGCATACGAGGGGAGCATATTTCGCAGCAAGCGTCTAAGGGGAGAGCAGAAGGAACTGCAGTGGAAGTTCTCTCCCGCCTACCACAGCTATCCAACTGACCTTCGTACTCGTCTCTCTCCTCTGAGACTCTCCATCCCCTTTCCACGCCTGCTCAACCACCTTGTACTGGATTTAGCGTAGGCCTCTCCTGTATGCGTTATCAAATTTGTTCCTCCTCAACATCGCCGCATAAATTATGCAGCGCGCCTCGCGACATGAGCCGGTGTTTGCATGCTCGGCAGGGGATAGTGAAGAGCGCAGTCAAGGTGAGGAGGAGCAGGAGGAGGAGGAGGAGGAGAAGGCAAAGCAAAAGAAAGGCATAACGAAGGTGACCGGTCTGCTCAGAGGCCAATAAACTTCCGACTCTTTGCGCACTTTCTCCTCCATCGCCGCTAAGGCTTCCTCTTATGCAAACCAAATTAAGTGGAGGGCTGTAATTCCGGTCCCGGTTGAGGATCGCGTCCTGCCGGTTAATTATCTCGGTAATGTCCAATGCTGCCTTGCGTATTCTCATACTAATCTAACTCGGCAGGCATTACAACCAGTCTCCTCTCCTGTGGCCTGGCTTCAACTCTCGCACCAGCAGCCTTGGTCGCTAAGCGGCATTCGGCCTTGGTGCTCGCTTCAGAAAACCAAATCCCCCAAGGGGCTGTTCCCGTCCGTCGCAATGCTGCCGTTCATCCTGCGGCTGCCCCTCCCGTGGTCCCCGCTGCTGCCTCAGATGCGACTCTGTTAAACCGTCGGGCATCCGCACCTCACTCGAGGCAGGACCCCACGATGCGTGTGCGATTTGGCTCCGGCTCCTATGCGCGGCCGGAGTCAGCGCCGCAATGGCCGAAGAAGGGGGCCGCCGCCTCCACCTCGGCCCCGCTATTGTCACAACCACTATTGGAAAAGCACTCACCGCAACCGCCTTCCTCGTCAGCGACAACAACGCTTGCGATCCCAATGCCACCTCCTGTAAATCACCTCCTCACCGACACGGAGAGTATTTCGGGTTCATCTCGAGCCTCTTCGAGGAGACTAGAGGAGCGGGTCTCCTCTTCCTCATCATCCTCTTCCTCTTCGTCCACTTCTGCTGACGCCACCTCGTCGTCCACCTTCAAGTACCAGCGACGCCGAAGTCGAGCTGTTCTCTACCACCTCTCAGGCCGCTTCGACAAGAAAAGCAAACACCACAAACTCAATTTTAAACGCGTGGCAAGTCGGCCCCTTGGCCAATTATCATGAATTCGCTGCTCTTTCTCTCCCCCTCTATTTGCGACTGCGTACCACAAAGGAGGTTGCGTTAACGCAAAGGGGAAGGCGTTTTGATGAATTTATGACTTAAACTGTAAATACTCGGTGTTGTTGCACTTTAAACCAAAGGAGATGTTGAAGCGGACGAAGTGTAGAAGCCTCCATATCCACCCAACCCAGTCTTGGCAACGCAGAACCGCGTGCTGTTGCTGCGGCTTATTTCCTGCGCGTATCTGCACATCCCCAGTGATCGCGCCACAAAATCACCCTGTTTCACCTTGTCACTTAAATCACTGTTGACATGTGATGGCAAACCATTCAACAATGCTGTCACCGACATGATGAAGTATGATGCTTCCCCTGTTTCGTGTAACTTGCGCCACCTTTTGCAGTTTTTCTGTGTGGACAGCACATTTTCCGACGTTACAGGCCACGTTGCGTCCCTCAGGGGAGGATGGGCACGCGTCGGGGGGAGGTGGTTTCCGCTAGACTCTATAAATAGAATTCCCTCATTATTATTGTAACAATCTTGCCGCATCGACGGCGACCAGCGCCGCTCCGAAGGCTGACCCCGTCCGCCTCGGTCGCGCTCCCACTCACCGCAGCGACTCGAGGTGTGAATTGGCGAGGCGACCTGCCCAAATGGAGGCAATTTCACTCTCAGCTCACGCTTTATTGCATAACTCAGTCTAAAGCAGGTGATATTTTGCGTTTCCTAGCTAAGCTTAAGCATTCAAAGTCAATGCCGTGGCCACCCAGTCTTGCGACGCCACCAGGGTGAGCGGAGGCTTGAATCTACTGCCTCTGGTGGCACTCAGGTTAAAATTATCCCCCGCTGCAGGCTACAATAGAGCGGCCTTCTCTGATGTATCAAGCGCTCTCGGGATTACCCTCAGCACATTTTGACCCAGTTACACAACTTACCATGCGGAAACTGTACCAACTTCCGCTGTGTTCTGGGACAATATCATTTGACCGTCCCGTCCCGCCCCCTGCCGACCCAGGCCACCCCCTCCCCTTCCCTCCTCTCCCCAACCCGTCCGTACGTATGGAAATTGCCCCGAGCCATGGGCTTGTGAAAAAGGCTAATTAAGATGCGTTTTTCCGGCTTATAAGAAGTTACATCGTTTCTTGCTTAATATGCCCTCGTGGGGCGAGTTTAAAAGCATTGGTGCCGCAGGAAATACTCCCCCCTGACCACCTTCGACCAACGAAGACTTGCAACGCTGACGTTGGGATGCTACGAGGATGCCGGTGCGAGGTAATAGAACTCGCTTCGTCTGTGTAACGTCTCAAGCACCAAACATACACTCGACTTCGTTGCCCCAGTGCACCGTGTCAGGTTACTTGTTAAAGTTACTGCTCCTCTGCAGGAGGAAAACATTTGCCTCGTGGACTGTCGCAAAGAGACCACGTTAAGTGGACAATTTAAATCACAGAGGCAAAAGTTTAGGTGAAAGAGCGAATCTCTTAGTCCGCTTGAGAATTGCAATTATCACTACATGCGGCTTCCTCTCTTGCAATAAGTAAATTCTCACTTTGTAAATAATGCAGGCCAGAAATCGTGGGGACTTCTTGGCGGATAAGCTGAAAATCCCGGTTGACGGCACCCCCTGTTCCTCTCGCCCTAGAAACCTCTAACGGTCACCTTTCATTTCTAACTCTTAGCTTCCACACCTTTCCACAAAGGACAATATTCCTGAGTACAAAGTGCAGGATCTCAAAGCCTCCCGATTTATCCTTCTTCACTACAGCATTCTCAAGATAGTCTGGGACTGGTTGATTGTCCTCTGCACCTTCTACTTCGCCATTATGGTGCCCTACAACGCGGCCTTTCAGAGGGATAACAACGGCCGCACTCTCCGCACCCTCGACATGATCATCGAGATGCTCTTCATTGTTGGCAAGTCTCTGGGCAAATTGCCAGCCCAACTGCCTATAAAAAGTGTCCCAGAAATAAATGTCGGAGGGGAACGCCATGTCCTGCAATGTCAAGTGAGCCTGCGCATGCCACGGGTGGGTGAGGAGGCTTTGTGCAGGGACAACATCATTAGGCGAGGTGGTTCTTTGAATAATTAATAAGATGGAGCAAAAGTTTACTGAGGACTTGAGTCCGACAAGTTGTCTGCATACGCATAGAACAATGGGACAAAAGTTGTGCGAGGATGGGCAAATAGGATGTCGGAGATGCTTCCAATTCTGTAAGCTGGCTTTAAAGACACTAAGGCTATGCTTTTACACGGCCTTGAGCATCAATCTCTTTGCCTCAGTGCCAAGAGACGGTGTGACGGATAACGGGAGGGGTTGGGTGCATCCAACCAAACAATCCGGTAAATCCTTGAGAGTATTGGCGTCGGGAATCAGATGCGCTGGGCAATTGGAGTGCTTGGCGTGCAACATGTTGGTGCAACCTCTCCACCACCGACCGACAGAGAGGAGTAGACGAAGATTGGCAATCGCCCAAAGGCCAAAACACTGGTCCCCTTTCCCCATTAAGTCCGCAGTCCGCTTTGGGCTCTGCAAATCCGTCCGCTCATCCATGAGTGAGCCTTCAAGCGACGTTGCGGCGAGTCAAAGATTCCATTCAAGTGGCATCCGCCGTCTGCCTGGACCGACTGATTTGGCCAATGCTCTGACATGTGTAGTTGTGTTGCGATTGCTTTCGCAAATATCCCATTCGTGCAGAGGAAAATTGCTTGATCTCCCCTCACCGCCTAACGACCTACATCCTTTCCGCATTCTTCCCCTCCAAGGCAGCCTCATGCTGCCTACCTGCATTAAGCCCCACCTCGACGCCACCATCTGCAAGTGTACTGAGTCTGACAAAACTCCTCCCATCTACCGAAACAACGTAAGGGGATAAAGTGGTCCTTCAGAGACGCAGCGCGTTGAATTTATGCGCTGCGCTTCTCATACTCGGGCACTAGAGCGCGTAAGTGAGGCATGAGTGAAAGCGGCTGCAGACGTGGCCGGAGTGGGGAAGTGCCCCGAGCCGCTCAGACGACTTGGGTGATGGAGTGTTGCCCTAACAGCCAGCAACGCCTACCCATTAAGGAGAGATTCTCGCCTGGGCCGAGTAAGAGGAGGGGGCAAGCACTAACCACAGCCGCCTAGACCATCACCTCGGCCAACTTCGGTCATCATTACAGAAGTGGGCTCTAACCTAAGTCATTGTGATTTCAGACATACTCCTGAATTTCCGCACGACATTTGTCAGTAAAAGTGGGCAAGTGGTGCACCACTCAAAAGCGATCGCCGTGAACTACATCCGTGGATGGTTCGTCCTCGACCTCATTGCGGCCGTGCCCTTCGATGTCATCTGGACCATCCAGAGTCCCGGATCTCCTGTGGTAATTTTGATAGGTCCTTCCAGGACTCTTTTCCTTCTCCAAAACCAATTTCACGCCGAAATTGAAAATGGCATTAAGCCAAGTAAACGTGACTGGCATCGAATGTGTGAAGATGCAAACAATAAGAAAATGGCCCATTTGAATGCACATTCCAAATTAATTGGCGAGAAACTTGAATAAGGAAGACTAAAGAAAACGAAATGTTCACGAAGGAACTAAAATCGGCGGGTATTTTAAGTAAAATAGAAGCTTTTGAATTAGGAGTCACGTAAACTTTCCTGCAGAAGAGGAGCGCGTTTTACGCAACTCGTCTGGACTGAGTTGTTGGGTGCTTCGGGGCCGCGTTACGACCAGGTTCCTCGGAGCACCCACTCAGCACCCGGCTGTCTTGAGCACCCTCGATTTCCTGTCGCATAACCTCAATCGCCCGACCGCAGCAGCCGGCCGAATCAACTCCCAAACTTCACTGATTGCGTGGACTGTGCTGCGGCCGGAACGTCTGCCCTCAACGTGCAACAGTTTGTTCGCTGCGCGCGAGAAAGTTGATACAGAGGCGGTCATAAGCAGGGCAGGAATTGCCAGCTTGTCAGATCCCTCTTTTTTCTCGTATTCTTGCCAAGGCGAATTGGATGCACCTGATGAAACTGGCACGACTGCTTCGACTGGCGCGTCTTTTTCAGAAAATCGAGCGCTACTCCCAGTACAATGCGGTCGTTCTCGGCATTCTGATGTGCATGTTTTTCCTCCTCGCTCACTGGTTTGCCTGTGGATGGTTTGGTCTTGGAAGTGGCGAGCTGATGAACCTGAGGACGCGCAATCATAGTGAGTGCCTCTTCCCGTCATTGCTCTAGTCTCTTGCATTCATAGCCTCTAAAGTGGAAGCCTGAGGGCGTTGAAGTTCGTCACTCGTCCTCCGCGCCAGGATTGCGTGGGTTTCGTGTGAAACTCACTAATAATTGACGCTGTGACGTACCGTAGACCACTCAGAGTAGGCAGAGGGTAAATGAGCGCCAATACTTCGTAAGTTGAATTGAAAATACGCCAGAATAAATCGGAGAGATAAAATATTGAGATAAAGAGTGTTACCTTTGATTCGAAATAGGCCTTTCAAGCTGGAGATGCTATCGCTGCTTGGCATGACACCAGGGAGCAGGTTAAAAACGCGGTGATGAGCCCGCAGCAGAAAGCCCGTGATGTAAAATAATTTAATCGGATTGACTTTCAATCTGGCAGGGAAGCCGGAGCTGTGTGTATGGCTCGGTGTGCCAGAGACGGATGTGGCTGCATTCCCCAGGGGGAAGGGATGAAGGTGAACACGCCAGGTAGTGGGGTGTCAGTCGAGGGAGACCATCGACTTCGACACTTGCCAAATTGAAGGCTGTCAGTGGATCCACCAGCTCCCGTGCGCTGCGTCTGGCCTCGGGCGTAAGTTTCCTCGATGGGTGGGCGATGGGCGGCCTGTCATCGACCCTTCGCCTCCTCTCCAACCGACGGTTTCATCTTGCGGTGTGCAGAAAAACAGGGTCACTCGTATACAACGTCCTCCTAATGAAGCATGCTCCTAATTGCTGGGTAATCAGGTTGTTGAGGGCACTGTCCACCTTACTGGAGGCCATCTCCCACCTCCTGGGTCATCGAGGTCGCCTTACGAACGAATGGAATTTCCCCTCCACATTCACTTATTCGCACGCCGAGTTGTGTGTTTTCCACGATTTTCCCCTTTCTGTGGTCCAGTCACTCGGGCTAAGTTCTATCAGTCCAGATCGGCGGAAAAATTGCGTGCGAAAGTAATTGCATAGAAAAGGAGGAATTCCTGCGCTTCTTGGTCCAAATAATGAAGATGTCCTGCTGCTTCTTTGGTTCCTATCACTAATGTCCACTGGGTGCAATCGCACTTCCTTTTGCCGCACTGAGAGCTGCATCCACACGTGTGTGTCCGCAGTATGAAAGCTACTGCATACACTGACGCCTGCGTGAAAGAGCCAAGTCCTGTGGCTTCGCCTTTCCGCCCATGGGGAACATCACGAGGGAGGCATCAGAGTTGAACGATACAGTTCGTTTGATGCTGCCAATCCGACTTAAATAGCCCTAACGCCCCTAAACACTTAGACGCCACGCTAGTTCTACAACGCAAAGCATCACTCAAGTCCTTGTACTCGTCTGTTTTTCGCCTGAGCTCATCTACAGGGAGACTTCGCGAACAAAGGAGGCAGGAGGAGGCGGAAGGTAGAGCAGGACGCCACCGCATTCATCGGAGAAGGCGGTGCCAACTGCCGTCTGTTTGTGTGGTGCCGATAGCGAATGCTCAAGTAAACACCAACGACGGTGCCAGTGGTATAGCATCTTTTCCGCCGCGGCCACTTTTAAAGTGGTGGATGCGGCTAGAGCATTACGCGCGCCAAATCCGTATATATTCTTTCCATAATCCGTGTGGAAGCCCCCGTTTTGCTCTCATCTCCAGTGTTTAATACTTACGGTTTTAGTAGTTTCTGTCTGCCGTAAAAGTCTTGTGTGGCTCACCTACGTAACACACTGCAGCCATGTTAGGCGGTATGAAGAGAATTCACCTAATTGGCGGGCAGACGAATTAATTAGGCCCTCCGCTGCTAACTGAACACCCGACTAACTGCACCATCTCCATCTTCCCCCTGCCATTTGCTGCCTGAAAGAGAAAATTTCAAAGACAAACGCCGACACGACAAGTCACGTCATCCACACTCGAACAGTTGCAGTTGAGGCCTTCATTCTGGTGCATGAGGCTTTTTCATGAGGGCAAAGCACGAAATCGTAAGGACTGAAGGAGCTTTCGTGGGGGGACACAATGGCCCCATTAGCTCGACCATCCAGCAGTCATGTGGTACCACTCGTCGGCTCTGTGTAACAACGAAGGCGCACTTGTCAACGTCGGGGGGAGACCGAACTTGCTGACAAAACCGCAGCGCTTTTCAATATTTCCCTCACCTCGGCAAACAGTCCAAGTAACCTGCTCGCCGGGTATAAGGCAATTCTCTTGTCTGCATCTACGACCACTTCGCGGCGAGGGGCTGCAACCCAGCAAGTGTTGAAGAAGGGAGCATGTTGTAGCCCTGGCCACTATTCTACGCGCCCAGCCGCATTGGTGCCTGCAGTCAGTCCGCTCAATCGTCTTATGGCCATGCGCTTCCGTCACTTTAAGCAGCGGCGACAAAACTTACGCCCTGAGTCTTGTTTCCAGACATCGTTCGGCGTGACAAATTGCCTATATAATAAAATGGCAATGTTGGCGACTTGGGGGTTGTCGTCACCACTGATGTGGTACGAGGTTGGCTGCGACGCGCTTCAAACGCCCAAACAGCAGTTCAGTCTGGCAGCCCTTAATGGAGCACGACTCTCGTTCCACACGTCCCTATGACGTGTCAACTTTGAGGGTAAACCTCAATGGAGGTGTTCATTCCCGAATCTGATGCATGCATAATTCCAGTCATTCTAACGGGATGATAAGCATCTTGTCCGAGTCCCGCGCCACTCGCCAGCAGTCCTCTCCATCCTCGCCCTCCACTTCATCGCACTTTCATTGCCCACGTCACATGTGTCGCGAGGGGCTGCGGTTGGCTCTGGCAGCAACCCTCCTCCATCAGATAACGCGACAGGCATTGACTATGTGCGTGTGTGTGTGAGTACAATGCCAGTAGAGTCGACCTAACAAACACAGCCGAGTGCTGCGACAACGCGATTTTGGGAGGAGGGGCATGCATGCATACGCAAATGCCCAGGTGGACACTGTTTTAACTTCTTAAGGGGGACTAAAAGTGGACAGGGATGCATGTGGAGGAGGCCTGGGAAGGTTAATTTCCCCCTTTAATCCGCCAAACAGCCTGCCCATTCCAGCCAAGGAGGACCCTGAGATTCCTTCCGGCTAACTTGGACCCCGAGGAAGGCTTTAAATCAGGGTTCATCTGATCGTTTTTTGACCCCACAAAGCATTTTCCTTTTGTGAGGGTTTGAGCCACTATACAGTAAATGAGTTCACATTTGGCCCTAATGAATGGCCAAAAACCAGAGAATAAATTTTTCTACGAACGCGTACGGCCGAGTAGGAGTTGAATAACAACTAGACGCGTACAAAAGCACAGACTACCTGTAAAAATGAAATGGCTTTTGATCTCTTCGCCCCATAAAGCGGAGAAAAGTCAATAGAGACCATCTGCGGGACAGAATAAACCCATAAAAAAGCGCTTTCTGTAATTATATCCTCCTTCAACTTCGCTGGCCTTCAATCGCCGCCAGACAGATTCGCCGCCAGCCGCGTGGCACTTCAGCCTCGGCGGTGCCCAGCGGAGGCGCCCTGCTCTCCAGTCGCCCTCCAGTCGCCCTCAAACGCCAGATTACTTGTCGTTTCAGTCAGTCGTCTACCGTATGTGCACCCAATTGAGAATTAATGGAGAGCGCTTTGCTTCTATTTACTTCCTTGTCCAGGAGTGTGCTGTGCTGTGCTGCGCTGTGCCACGGCATGAGGCAGGTGTCTGGCGAGAGCCCAAGACGACGTTACACTTGCCACGCACACAATGAACGGCACGAGGATTTGCGAATTTTCATTTGTCACCCGAACTAGTGTGGTGTCTACCACGCTCTCGATCAAACCAGCTAAAAATTAGTTCAAGGCGCCTCCCTAAACGACTGCGTTAAAATTATCCCCAATTAATGCCAAAAATGTGATTTTTAAGACAGACTTGATCCATTGTAGTGAACACCAGTGAAGAACAACGCCGCCGTGCATTCTCTTGCCGTGCGGAGTTTCTTGGTAGTTGCTCAGGCGCTTCAAGCGAGGCCGTGGAGACTGCCAAACGTTGGAGTTCGCATAACTTCGGCAGAGGTGTTTTATGCCGCTGTGATAGAAAAAAAGAAAGAAATTCAGTAGGCCCTTTATATTTCACTTCCCCAGTTCATTTAAATTCACACGCCTGAAGAGAGTGAACAGTGAAGTGTTCGCGACAGAGCCAAGTTGGTGGTGGGAAGGAAGAGTTTTAGTCGACTGAACACCGCACCACAGAATTAAGGAATGCCCTCCTCCACTCAGCCGTCCACAACAAATCCGCGGCTACTCGTCTCTGCTATTTTTAAAGCGCTCCTTCAGCGAATCAATCGAGTGTGAAAGGCTGACCAGTGTAGAGTAGAAAGGCGAAAATTATTGAAGGTCGCCTTTGGGAAAAAAACTATGCTGCCAGCACTACGTCCCGCGGGATGCGAGGGGAATTGAGGAGGAGAATTGTAAAAAGGAAGACTTTGTTCTCACTCGGAAGACACTTGTAACTGTTTGTGTGGCCAGGGTTTTAAACTAGCTTGGTCCACCCAGCCGGGTTGGAGAGGAATTTACCGCGCGACCGGCCTTCAGGCCTAATAAAAAAGTGCGCATGTCCCGGGTGTGCGTTTCAAAGGGAGCGCATCTCTCTCGACACTTATCTGCCACAAGCGGGAGGTTTTTCACTCTCATTCATCCAGTCCGGCCAGGAAAAGGCGGAAGGGCGGGAATTCTGCGCATAGCTTCGAAGGCGCCCCCTCCGTCCCCGTCAACGTGGTCTCGCGCTTTATTTCATGAGATTCTACGGCTTCCTGACTCATCGCTAATCACGTTAGGGACGGTGAAACAAGTTTGAAGTACGTGGATTAAAGTCACACTGCCAATCATGTTGTTCTCACAGAATTAGTCTGAACGGTGGTGGCGAGAGCGCAATTGCACAAGTTTATTCAGGCACCATGAGACAGGGCCCATCGTCTCCAACACATTTCGTTTTTGAGGGGAAGGACCCTCGCCTGCCTTACATAGACCAGGCGCGACGGAGTCATTCGCTCTGGAGAAGGGAAATTGGGTCCGTATTATCTGCTCCACCACCCGACTGTTCTACACCAACTGAGTTTGCAGCTCCCCCGAGGAGAGCTTCCTCGACCAATCCGCCCCGACCTTCACCGACACTGGCCTAACTATAAACTCTGTGACAGTCGACTGACAGTCTTGAAAGACGCCAGTCCAGTGGTTCGTTGCTGGAAATTAGCCTTGTTCCTTTTGTTGGAACCTGAGTAAACGCCTAAGGATGGGGCAGGCAGAGGGAGGGACGGATCTCTCCTGCCGCGGAGGCCCTGAAATACGGGTATAAGTAGTCAAAAATAAGATACTTTTGCTCAAAGACCAAAAAATCCGTCTTTCATGGTCTTCTGGTTTGACTGGTTCGCTCAGTTCTCATCCACGAGGCCTTTGTTCTGTGCGTGAAATCAGTTCATTTACCATAGTTGCACGGCCGTTCCTCCCTGACAAGTCAAAGGCCCGTCGTGAAAATTGTTCCAACTCTCCCCCGTCCTAATTGTGCACATCCCAACCAGAGACTAATAAATCGTCAACACGAAAAGAAATGTCCCCCCTTTGAGTTGATGCCATCCAAAGGCATAAGTCGCCTCGGTTAAAAGAGAGTCGTCAATTAACTGCCAGTCGCAGATGCCAACAAATTTGCTCCCCTTAATTCCCTAGGCCCGTAATCACAATTCTTCCCTTCTAATGCTCCTCCGCCCTGAAAGATAATTAGCTTTGTCCCACTTATGCCATTGCCATGAAAACAAATTTTTACCGAGTCGGGTGAAAGAAATTATTGGTGGTTTAAGGCGAGTCACTGCTGTTGACGGGGTTAATGGAGTGGAGCAGGAGGGCCCACGCCGCCCTTCCCCTCCGCCGGCCGAATGCACTGACACGAAACCTGCGACAGCGTGAATGTGCAAGGCCCTGGCACCCTGGTGAAGGGGGGAAAGCGTAAAATCCCCTCCGGTCTGGTATGACTTCCTTGTGGAACTTACCACGGGATAATTAGCATCTCCGTGGGGTGGAATTGCGGTAGCTGGCGTGGAGATGCGTAACGCAGCAATCATCGCGAGGAGGAGGATGTCACTGAGGCTTTCGCCAGTCCCGTCAGCCTCACCCCCCGACCACCCGTTCACCATGTGACACATTAATGGTCCGCTTTAACAATCCTCCCTCCCTTCTTCCTTGGGCGTGTTTTTGCGTCGAACCACGTTGTCTACCCGAAATTATGCACCGTTGCAAAGTCTACTGCAAGGTAATGCTGAATTCCAACCCGCATATTAAAGGCACTTCACGAGGGCCATAAAGAAATGCTCGAGAGTGTGCCATTCTAGGGCGGATAGCGACAATTTTGACCGGTTTGGCGGGGAATTGTGGTGTGAGCACGCCGGGGCATCCTCCACTATTTTGCATGCGCAATAGAAATAATTCCACCAGCAGACCTCATGATGCGATATCTTTTCTTCTGCGAGCAACGCAGACGCCAGACAAAAACAGGTGAATTAAGTTACGAGAAGGGGAGGAGAAAAAGTTAGTAATCAGCTCCGCCTTCTTGGTAGAAGTTGACCGCGCATACGTTGTCAGCACCCGTGACTTGGCCCTACTGCTGGGAAGTTGACCAAATCCAAAAGTGGAGTGGTATTTCCAAGCCAAGTGCTTTATTACGTACATTAACCTTTCCATCCTCGTCGATACTGGTGCAACTCATAGCCACGTCTGATAAAACCTTCCACTAATGTTGTGTGGTCCACCCGGGTCGGCACTGTCTGCCCCATGCCGACGTGACCAGTTTAAAATTGTCGAAACAACCGAAGCGGCGGTCACTCGCCGTGTGACCTTTTCGAATGTCGGCACATTGGGGCTGTGGCTTCTCCTCTCTCACGGTCGTCAGTGGACGTGCGAATCGCCTTCGAAAGGAGGGCTTTCCGGTTCTTCTCCCGCTTTATCATTTTAGGCTGGCTGTTTGAACTGTCCGAACGAACGGACGCCTACTACGGCGTGAACATGACGGGTGGACCGAGTAAAAGCAGCATCTACATCTCTAGTCTCTACTTCACCATGAGCAGTCTCACCTCTGTCGGCTTCGGTAACGTCTCGCCCAACACAATCAACGAGAAGATCTTCTCCATCGTCTCAATGCTGGTCGGGGGTGAGTCTGAGTCCACACCGTCCATCCCGCCTCCTCCCGACCGCCCGTCCGCACCCCCCACTGCACGGGATTTGATAGCCTTTCCGCTACACGAACATATTCAACGCACTAGAGTATTCTACCCTCCGATTTAACATCATCTGCCTCGCTCGAATGCGTATTAGGCCATTTCGTTGAGTGCTTGTCAGGTTATACCAGAATGCCATTTCCCGAAATGCGATTAATTGAAATTACGCCTGATTGATGATTGACGTTGGCATGCTGAGTTGTCACTGCAGCCTTGTCCGGCTGACATTCGCCCTTGTTAATGCCACTAGGATGCCTCTGGGCTGGTAGCTCACCTACGTGAGGTTGACGCTACAGAAGGGTGGCACTTCAACCAGTGCAAGTCACCTTGTCTTAACTAGATAGCAAAAAAAGGCCCCGTCAGATGCCGACTTCAGTCGTTATTTTGTCGTATCCACTGAACAGGGAGTCGGGAAAACCTGACCAAAATGTCGTTTGGTGAGAAAAGGGGGATTTTTTAGTGATAAAAAATCAAACACAAAATTTGACACAACTTTCATTACATATTAAGCATTCTCGAAAGTAAATTATCTTTCGGACTTCTCGATTAAGTGGCCTTCACAGAAGTTCTTTTTGACCCCCCCCCCGTGTCAATGAAACTTAATGACGGCACCGTAGTTTACACTCCGTCCCCCTTTTCTATGCCAGATATCTCCCATTTAAGCTTAAAAGTGGGCAAAGTGAGAGGTGGAGGCAGGAGACGGGAGGGGGCGGATGGGGGGGATGCGGTTGAAGGAGGATTCATTCGCCACTGCTGGCACCGCGGCCGGTTGAGCTCCCACCTTCCCACCACTTGGTGCTTTAAAGGTAAAGTTTACGGAGTACGGCAAGAAAAATTTGCCTAACATTCTCCGTTAAATGTCACAGAGGTTGTCCGAATTCACATCCCTTCGTCTAGACATATAAATATGTCTACGCAGTGGAGATTAAATTAGCTCCCCCCCCCCCGCATTTGGTGAATTTTTAATGCCTCGGCAAGGTAAACAGGCGCCGCATAACAACTCTGATGTGAACTGACAGATGCCGTTGAGGACACCCACTTCTCCTGTCTCTATGCTTGGAGGCCGAAATCAAGTTTTTGTACGGCTCGAATTCCGCCACGAAGGAGGTCCTCGTGTCCTGACGAAAGCCAACTCGACCGCATGCTCCAAAACATCTGTCAACACAAGTGCCGATTGCGCCGAGAAGCCGGCGACTGGCAACGAAAGGCTCCTCGTCCTGTTGGTTACATTGGAAGAGTCTGAGTAGATTATCTACATATAAGTTCAGGAGGAGGAGGAAAACGATTTTTCTTCATCCGTAAAGTTCGTCGAAATTAAATAGCGGGCGGAATGGGAACATGAAATCCAGTGTGCTTTTTTGGGGGGGGGGGGGGGGGGGGCGGGGGAGAACTTGAGCAAAATACTTTTTGTCCCCATGTTGCCATTTGTCATCCTGTCAGGGCAGGACAACAGATGTAACCATTCCGCCCAAATCCAGGCCCAGTGAAGCGACCTGTTGGTGCTTTTAATTCATTCCAGCCCTCATGCATGCAGCGGTGTTTGGGAATGTGACCACAATCATCCAACGGATGTACACCCGACGCTCGGCCTACCAGACGAAGAATCAGGACCTGAAGGACTTCACTAGGGCGCATCACCTGCCCAAACAACTGCGCCAGCGCATGCTCGAATTCTACCAGGCCATGTGGTCCATCAACCGAGGAATCGACAAGCAGACCGTACGTCGTCCCCACGAAAAGGCATTCCACCTAATGATAGCTGACAGTTAAAGTGATGCCCCCGTTACTGTCATGATCATTCTGTCGACTGGACGATAAATGTTGCATGACTTTTAGTGCGACGGACTTGTTTACCGCCTTAGCATAGACTCCGGCAGTAAACAGGTATAAATATCTCCTACCCCGTAATTTGTGCTGGTATAAAAGGATATGCCGAAAGTGACAGACACAAAAAGTCCCTGGTCGGGACAACAAGAATGACGATCAAAGTGGGAGAATTTCTGTTTCCGCAGACTGCAAAATTATCCGCGTTGCCCTCGAGCACATCTGGCTATTCGCTGCCAAATGATGTTATGCTTGGTGGAGGGGCCCTTTCGAGGGAACCGGTCCTTGCTCCTGAGGACAAATATGGCTGGGCAGTGAGTTGCGAGCCGGCTTGTGAGGTCAACTTGCCCAGAAGACTGACACTCGTGTAGTGTCCACTTAGTCGGTGCTGAAAGGAGGGGACAAAACGCTCTTTCGGCACAATTTGCCAGGCCCCCAACAATTCCACGAAGTCAGACCATTCGGAAGGTTGGGCGAGACGCCCTGCGCCCAGTTAAAACGGATTAAGTCTACTTGAAGTCTTCACTGTTATGACAGAGTCACGTAACGCATCTGGGTGAAATGGATTGGATACCGCCAATCTCGACCTAACAAAAATTCGCTTTTGTAAACGTTAGTAGAACATTCTCTTGGCCTCAATGGTCCTTGTGAAGTCGTGCCGCCACACCTCCACCCTCCCGACGGCTGATCTCGTCGAAATTGCGAAATTAAGTCGGCATTGAAGCCCTTCAGCTGCCTGAATCACCAGGGCTGGTAAAGGCACCTTCTGGGCGTAGTCGGAAGCACACTTTCCGTGATCCTGCTGAGCAGGTACTTCGGTTAAAAGACGAAGCACCTTCTCCAGAGTGCTTAGAAGGCTCCTTGCGTGTTAGTCAACCCACTTACGACGTCGTCTTGTGATCAGAATATAGAGAAAAACAGGAGTTAAAAAGATATTCAAAGGCAAAGGACATTTCACCTTTCGTTTTAACTTGACCCACGCAATGTTACCGGAATCGAGAAACGCTTTGAGAAAAACGTCCCTCTAAAAGCAGTACAAACAAGTTTATGCGAGAAAAGAACTTCACGAAAATCTCTTCCCACGCTGCAACGCTAGTGGCATAGGAGATGGAAGTTTGGGGGAGAGAGGAGTGCATTTGACAGGAAATAAAAATTATTCCTACAAGTTGTCCCGACAGTGCTCTCCCATGGCCTACAATTGGCGATCAACCTTGCCCTTTAATAATCCGTGCGTTAGCTTTCCGAGGGGCTGGAAAATCCGTCACTCACTTAAGGTCCTCACGTCTGCCTTCCACCTCCACGGCAATGCGAAGGTGACTTTCGCTAAGCCGCCGTAAATTCCGCCTTCTTTACGGGTACACGGCGACTTGCCCACAGATGTGCACACAAGTCTGATTTAATAGACTTGCTCGGCACCCCTTCGGAAAAGGACCTGAGAGGGTGAAGAAGAAGTAATTTATGAGAGCGCAGGACATGGTTTGGAACAAGTGCAGAAGACCACAGACAACAGGAGGGTACAATTTCCTCTGATCCGACAAAAAGTGGCCAGAGGGTTGTGTTACGAGGACTAAACAGCCTTCCTCCGTGTTCGCCGCTCTTCCACGTCTGGACTGATCTTACCAGAATTTCGTGCTCGTAGACCAACGAGAGGGGACTGGAGGGAAGGGGAATTGACGATCGCCATTTCAACAAAAGCTTCGGCTCAAACTGAGCATCTGAGGCAAAACTGGTGGCGTATTTTGCACTCACACTCGTTTATTCCGACTCGCTCATGTGTGTGTGCAGGCGCTCACCTCCTCATTTCATTTGGAGAGACGAAGAGACCTTTTTATGGCCTTTTTTGCAGATAATGCAGGTCTTTCCCGAGGAGATGCGTGGAGACATCGCACTCCATATAAACCGGGAGATGCTCTCGCTGCCCATCTTCAAATCGGCCAGCATTGGTTGTCAGAAGAGTATTGCCCAACTCATCGGGACGCGTTCGCCACGCCCGGCGAATACCTCGTGCATCGCGGTGATGCCATTCGCAATCTCTACTTCGTGTGCAGTGGCTCTCTCGAGATTCTCGATGAAGAAGACTCAGTAGTCGCCCTTCTGGGTGAGTTGAGATCGCATCGTTCCTAGCCATCGGTCCATCCCACCGGACGTCCCCAAAAACTTCGTTGCTACAGCTCCGATTTCACTACTTCACCATTTCCCCCCTTATTATTGAATGTCACCTCACTTCTTCAAGGTGACTTAACCGTTTCCCGTGCATAAAGTGATATGTTCTGATGTGACAATCACACTTGGCCAAATCGATGAGTCATTCGTGTCAAACAAGGCCGAAAGCTAGCGCAGACCACGTCGTCTACGTCAGGCCACAAACGGAGCGAAGGCTGATTCAGAGGGGTTTTAGCATGTGGAGGTGGTCGAGGAGTTGGACAGTGTCGTAACCATTCGCCGCTTCAGCGCAGCTTCCCACCTCCTCGCCCTCAGCGTCCAGCGTCCGTCGGTGAACCGGTAGGCCACCGGGAAACATCTAACTCGATCACCTACATGTCTAAAGGAGTTATTTTGGGCTTTAGGAAGAGAAAATAGCTTTGCCCTTACATCCAGGCGCACATTTTTCACTTCTTTATTCCTTCCTCGCACCGTCTTCCCTATCAGCCAAGTCGGTGTTTAATTTGTCGCCTTTTTGAGAAACAAAATTAAAAGAATGAAGACACATTAAAGCGGGCGGCATATTCCGCTGGGCGTTGGAGGTAAGCAAACGCTACTGGGCGATGAAATTGAATTTGCTCGGTCAATCGTTTAACTTACTACCGTCTCAGTTAATCCGCTTTGCTGGCTCAGGTTATCCACAAGTTAATTACCCGTTGTTGTTGTTGTTTTCGTCGAGACCGCTAAATTACATGTTTATTGTAACAAAATCTGCAGAATCGACCGTGGAGGATTTACTGGTACGCGGAAGCTTAAGAAACAGCGTCGTAAACTCGCACCCGCTGGCGGCGGAGGTGGAGGTTCATCGACGCACATTAAAGGCCGTATAATCCTGCTCGGTGACCACTCCTACGACCTGCCGTTTATCGCCCACATCACCTAACAGTAGCCGACGAGGAGGCCACAGGCTTGCAATAATCTGTTCAACTGTGCACGGCTGTTGCCACCTCATTCAACCTTCCACACTTCCACTGCTCTTGCACGGAGTGCTTCGACACCCGAGGGCAGAAATCCGCTCTGTGCAATTGTCACAGGCACCAAGTGGAGTCTGCACATTGACCCTTGCGGCCTGGCAGGCGGTGATTCGTGCCTGCCAGGGACAACGCTTGGTGGGTGGTCCCGTCTACCTAGCTCAAAACTCCCGCCTCGCAGTTATTTTCTTTCAAATGAAAAGTTGTGTGACGATTTGTGGAATGATCAAACATTGAAGGGGGCAAGAAGCGGTGTTGAGGGGGTCACGAGCTTCCCCTTTAGTCGACTCGCCCTCACGTTGCCCACGGAGGTTGGCAGTTTATTGCGGGGTGTCACCAGTGCTCGTTGGACCTGTCAAGTGGAGTGAGACTTTCGGGTGCGAGAAAGCTTCGATAGAGGCAATGTAATTTACTGAGGAAGATACAAATGTTTCAATGAGGGAATGAAGGCCAAACAACCGCGGCAGCTCTCTTTAGCGCCTTACCAACGCTACGGGGCGTGTAGGTCGAGAACTTCACCGAAGAGTCTGGACTCTCGAGGACCCACCTGGCAAAGGACTTGACGTTTTATCAATCAAGTCACTGAACTGATTAATCAAACCGTCAAATCATGATCAACATGTAAAGGGATATCGTTAGTTTTTTTATGCTTAAGTGCCCTTCTTTGCCTTCCTGTGTTTATCAGGAAAGTGTGACCTCTTCGGCACGGACATCGACGACCGACCGTTCATCGGACTGTCGGCCTTCAACGTGAAAGCGCTCACCTACTGCGAGTTGCAGTACATCATGTTGGATTCATCCCTGTTCAGCGTCCTCGACCTCTACCCTAGCTACGCCAAGGAGTTCTCCGCCGCCCTGCACGATGAGCTCTCCTTCAACATCAAAGAGGGCTACGACCCGGTAAAATACTGCCAACATTAACTTCAATTAATCAGGCCATTCCCCTTTGGTGCCCGCCCAGTGGACTGCGAATCTGTCATTCACGGCCGCCCGACATTCAGCCAGGACTTGAAGTGCAAGCGCTGGCGCCTGCGAGGCCATCAACCAGCGCAAAGTCGGTCCTGTCCAGGGGGGCCGGGGGGGACTAGTGTCTCAAGAGTCAGTTATTATCGGGGCGATTTCGTGAACTTTACACTCCAGACCCAATTATTATTTGTAGTTGAGGTGTAAGGGAAACAGCATTGCATAAAACAACTGATGTTTATAATTACAGGGTTTGCGGAAGCAGCAAGTAAAAGTAGATATTTTAAATACCCAGGAGTGCGAAAGCTGCTCACACCAATTTGTCCGGTGTTTCAGTACGTTGAGCTTCCTCTCAATGATGTATGCCAAAATCAAGGGACTTTGATGGGACAATAATTGTTAAGTGACATAAATTTAGCCAAGTTACTTCAAAGGGGAGGAGAGTTCACTCTGGCCTTATTCACGCCCCATTTGACACAATTTGCCCAGAACAGCCTCAAAGATGGGATTGGCATTGGCGCGTAAATGGGCCTGGGGACCAGTCTGCTCCCGCAGCCTTTGGGTAAAGTCATTTGTTAAAGCATTCATCACGTATTTCCTCAGCATTTACTCTACATTTCCATTTCCTGCCGCCACCACTTCGCTAGCATTGCAGGTCATGTGACAGTAGGTGGCAACTACCATAAATTTGAAGTGGGCAGGCGTGAAGTGATGCGGTTAACGAGGTGTGTCAGGAAGCGGTCACTTCGAAAATTTCCAGGCCACCGAGCAGGAGACACACTTAACAACTTCACGCAAGGAGAAGGCGGAAGCTAATCATGCTGGATTACGTGGCTTCCGTATGCAGGAGGCCAAACAGACATGAATTTTGGCCAGTCGGTTGGTGTCGCACAGGCATGAGGTTTTCCCCACCAGCGCCTGTCCACTCAAATGCCAGTCTGGAAACTATGAAACGCGCGTTTTTGTTTAGTCCATCTCCAGTTGCGACTGAAAGCGATACTTTGTAACGTGCGCCCGAAAATTTTATTTGTAAATGTTAAGGATTCTCTTTCTGCTCATTTCGCAATTTTTTTCGGGTTTGTGTCCCAAACAAAATGGGAACAAGAAGCGATTTAAATCTCCTACTTTTTGTACGATTTCAAATGTGATCACAGGGAAGTTCAACAGGCTCCGAGAGACATTAATGAGGCATTCGGGGTGGACCCACCGATGAAAATGTTTACGATGCTGCTTCCAAAAATTTCGTTCTGGCAGCTGCAGATGTGTCGGCCGTACGAACTGGCCGGGGTGCAGATGATCGGCCGATCGCAAGGCAGACTTGTATTATAAAAAGGCTTTGATTAGTTTATTAACTCGCAAAATGAGGTTACTTTTAAGAAAGCATATCTGACTTGCCCAATCACTGACAAAAACTCGTTGGTGCCCATGGAAATAACCTCGTCCATTTCGTGGCGTCTTCTTCTGCGTGGGCCTTCATCTCGCAGATTGTGAAAGTGTAGAAACAAGAGCAGACTGAAAACAAAGTTGTGCGTTCAAAAGTGCCCCCGACCGCCAGACTGCGGTTGCCGTTTTACCTGAACACACCTCAAGCATCCATGCACAGGTGGAAATGCTGACGAGAGACTTCGTCGCTGCAGACAACAGATTTCCCCTCATGCCTCATTTGACGAAATCGTCGGTGTCGTGGCTACGTTGCACCGTCTTCGAAATGATTCAACCACCCAGAAGACCATGGGTTGGCGGACGCTCGGCATTGGGTGACCCGCCGCTGTCTCATGCACGAGTCGCCTTCAGTCGCATTGTCATGTAGAAATAGTGGAAAGGAAAAGGGCATTGAAACTACTCCCGTTAACGATACCACAAAACGGACAATCTGGCTGTGACCCGTCACAGATTTCATTTCTCGGCACCAGCACCTCTGTTCAGTGGCCCGAGTACTAGCTTTTGTGTGTAATGGACAAACTTTCCTTTCAGTTTGCCAAAGACGACATTGAGACATTGGCGGCGATCACGAAGAAGATTTCCTCACCGGCCCAAAGCCTGTCCAACCTACCGCAATGTTTTCCCGAGGTCACCGGTGACCGCAGGCACAGCGGAAGCAGTAGTAAGTCTTTGCGCCAGCCGCTGGAAGAAGGCGAGCTCAACACCTCGCCAGGCCTTCACGGTTCCCAGGAGCATCTGCTGGGGATGGCTAAACAGAGTCGGTGGTACCTCGCCTCATCGTCCGTAGATAGCGAGGCAGGAGGAGAGAGGAATGTGGCAGAGATGGGACCGTTAGAAACGCAGAAGGTGTGTGACGACGAGGATTCGCTGTCCTCTCGAGTCAAGCGGGGCCTCCTCTTCTCGTGTCGCGTGAACCGTCAGCACACCAACCTCTCAATGGACTCGTTCATGCTTTCTTGTGAGGAGAGAGGAGCGCCGAACTCCAAAAGACGTATCGGTTCCACAGAACAAGTTAATGACTCGTAAGTGGCCTACTTCATTTCAGTTTATTTTACTGCCTTGTTGATCACTTACTACTCGCCCAGCGGCTCAGGGGAGAACTCGTATAACCTTTCCTTATTCTACAAAACCACCTTTGTGGAATTGCCTCCTCCGCCTCCTGCCAACTCAGCGAACACGCCGGCTTATTATTAGGCTGTTTTGCCAAACGCCCGAGCGACCGCATCATGAGTTGGGGGCTCGGCCAGCCTCCGAGGCCTTAGCTTGTGCTCGCACGGCGCTCTGAGACAGTTGCATCTCGCCCACCGACCACTGCCCATGACAGCAACGCGGTTTTCCCCATGACAACGCGATTTAAGAAAACTCCTCTGTCATCTTTCTTCTCCTCACTACTGCTTCAGTGGTGTGCAGTCACCTATCCTACGTATCCCCGCGGGAGGGGCGGTCTTAGACCTGTGAGGTTGTCTATTCCCGTGCTCGCCCAAAAGACGCCATTAACAGTAACAGCACCTCGGATGTTGGCATGAGTTTTCACCCATGACGGGGCATCGTCTCACCACAGGGCAGAGAGAAGTGGGCAAGAGTGGTTGGGTAATGCAAGGGCGAAGCGATGGTTCCACCACGGACTGCCGTTGTCAGCCGGTCCTATTCGATGAAGTTGTATTCGACCGGATGTCGGCGGTCGGTGGTTGCCCGTCGCGCGGTAAAGCGCATTTAAACACTAAAGATTGCATTCGCGCATCAAAACTATTTCAACAAGTCAAGAAAAAAAGTGGAAAAGCGCTATTTTGTGAGGAGGTGCGATTAGGGCTCGAAAATGTCTTCAAATGCTAGCTGCTGCTGATTCTGTGCTGCTGCTGCTGCTGCTGCTGCTGCTGCTACACTTCACACAGTAGTTCTTCCCTTTAGGCAGTTGTTTTAAAATTATGTTTTTTCTTTGGAAGTTGAATTCGTCTCTCTTGGGCTCGCTGCCTATCTAATGCATCTTTCATTGCCAAAGTCAACGATGCTTTTTAACGAAATTCGCGTCGTAGCGCCGAATCGCGTGTTGCCGAGGGGATCTCCTGGGCTTAAAATAGTAGAATTTATGTCGGATGCTCCCTGTCTGTTGCGGATATTCTCGTTTTAATGCCACTTTACAGCCACACGGCACTCGGGCCGAGGAGTCCGTATTCTCCTGCGGAGCTGCCACGCCCGTTGGGGAGGCACTCGGTGGGGCTCTTCGCTTTCTCCTCCATGGTGGCTGAAGGTGCTCCCCACACCCCTGCCACTTCTGCTTCCGTAGATGAGGACGTGAACTTGTTGGAAAGTGGCTTTGAGTACTTTAACGGTGAAGTTACGACTGGGGTGGTAGTATTTTGTTCCCCAAAACCGAGAGCTGATGTCCTTTCTGAATCGCGCTACGTGCTCCTCCTTACGCTTTCAACTGTTCTTCGCCTGACTGAATAGAACACGCGCCACATGCGTCTGATAAAGACCAACAGTTATTCAAACTATGTGGAGATTTAAACATCGTCTTGTACCAGAACCAGGAGCATTGAACCTCCGACGCCTCAACGAAGAGTCGCCGTGTCTCCGCCCCTCCGGACTGGGAGCCTACTTCTCACCTCCATCGACACCAGGCGCTTTGATAGACCTCGAGGAGGCCGTTTTACGGGGCTCCGATGGCAGCGTAGACGTGCAGTCGCCGGAGGCATAGACAAAAGTTATCAGATTACACGCGGAGGAGGCAAATCACCAGTTTCCGTCGCGTCAAAGTAAACGAAATGCGGGCACATTGCGGTGAAGGCTGCGAGGTGACAAAGAGCACCCACTACTGCATAGCCTTTCGCGTACACTACGTCGAGACTTGTGCGTTTCTACAGCGCAAATGTTATTGGGCAACTGCCAAAGAGAATGGCCTTCCCACTCCCCAGCAGGCCTTCAGTCCATCATCCTGATTTTTGTCTAAATCTGCTTTTACTCTTTCAGTAATGCTAAATTGGGGATTGCACCGGCTCACAGGGAAGACAGAGAGAAAGGGCAAAGGGACTTTTATGCCTGCTCTGCCTGAATTTTCCTCATTGAAAGTCACTTAATGTATTGGATTGTCATGACAGGGGCAATGTTTGACACAGTGACAGGTTGAATCTCCTGTCTTACCGCGTTTGACACGCGTTGGTGTCCCCACGAGAGCGTCCGACGACGTGGGAGACCGCTGACCGCTGAAGCCACCCATGTCCCGGCTGCCGCAGGGGTCGCAAAGACTGTTTGAGCGTCTTCTGGAGGCGCTTTCGGCCGGTTGCGTGGAAACCCTCTACAAGGAGGAGTCCGCGATCTATAAATTGGCTTCCAAGTCACACTTTTAGCCTGCTCGCAACCTTCCTACTATTTAACCCGCATGCTAAAGCGGAAGTATTCCAAGAAGGCGAGGAGAGCGAGGAGCGAGGCAGTGTTTTCGTCCATAAAAACATTTTTTCTACCTATTCGCATTGACATGGTGGCCTGGAACAAAACGCTTAGTGAAGTGACAGTGGGACATGTGACAATAAATGCCTCGACTCGAGGTTCCACTCTAATAGCCTTTCGAGGAGCAGAAGCTTCTGCCGCATCCATTCGCTCGGCGCGTCAGAATGGGGAGCCGTGGGACGAAGCTCCGAGATGCCTTGTGGAATGGCCGCGGAGGTTGACTCGGCAGGGCAACAACAGTCGCCTCGGGACCGGGCCTCGTGTCGATGCCATTAAAGCGGGGATTTGATAGTTAGTTTGGCAGTTATTTCACTTTCTCCTCTTTCCGGGTACACAGGGTGACAATCCACGATTTGTTTATTTATAAGCCCAACATTCTAAATGAAACAGTGTATTGCAGGCGATAGAACACTTCAGACGTGGGGACACTTGGAGAGCGAGTATGGAAACGCTCGCAGTTCCCTTTGGACTGTCAGATTTCAGATACGCTTTCATTTCTTCCTCACTTGGTACACCTGCGATCGGCTTTTATTAACGCACGTACTTCGACTTTCCACCATTTATCATCTACTCAAGCTTCATCCTTGCTCCCCTCATTATTTTCCATTAAGGAATTTAACTAATGCGATGGCCGGTCCCAGTCTAATTGGGCAAGGGGTGGAAATTAATCTGGAAGTGTATTACTAGTCTGCTGGCAGATTGGTGACTTCTAAAAATGATTGCTCTGGCAGATTGCCTGCTGAAAATCTCCAAGGCGGAGCTCCGCCTCCCACACCAAATTGGACACCGCCCACATGTGGAGCCAGTTGCGCGCCTCAGGACATCGACGGTGGTGAACAAAGGGAATTGAAGATTCTTCTTTTCCAGCTAATTCGTGACGTTCAGGCGATGCGAGCCGATCTCCACTCGCTGGCTATGGAGGTGAGCAGTCTGAAGTACCAGCAGAGGGAGCATTCGATGCGACAGCTGCAAACACCCCATTCGGAACCGATTCTCTCGCCGCAACGGCATACACCGAAGGCGAGCATCATGAAGCCTTCGTCTGCCGCAGTGTCGACTTACATGACGCAGCACTCCTCGGACTCGATTTCGTCTTCTGAAGAGGGCTGGGGTCGGCGTGAGAACCAGAGATACGTCGCCTCTGTCTCCTCCGTCTCTGCCGCTCTCAAAGGCAACGTTTCTTTCACCAGCTCTCAACAATCCCGTTGCGTTAAATTTAGCCTACCCGAGAAGTTGGGAAAAAATCACAAAGACAGGCGTCCGCACAAGTCGGAGAGACGACGAGACAGTGTGGAAACCTCCTCGGACACGTGTGAGGCCGCCACCGCGGCCACCGTCGCGTCCTCTCCGACGTCGGTTGAGAGTAGGAAGTAATCCAGGGTCAGTTTTGCGTCGCCTGAACTTCTACCGTTTGCTCAAACACCTCATCCTGTGTCACGGTGTGACGTAGAGCATGATTGCCTACTTCTTTTCCCATTTTTATACTTCTCCAATCACCTGGTCACGGGTTGCCTCCGGTATGATTATTATTGCCTACTTGTGAATGTCCCCATGTACAGTTATTATTTTGCCAGTAAAAGATGAGTCGACCAAGGAAAATAAACGTCTTTTTCTTTACAGCAGTATCACCTGTCGACATGCCGTCCAAATTGGATTTGAGTTGCTTCTCACTTTTGTTTTTAAGCAGGGGGAGCAAATTAAATTTGGGGAACCAGTTGGTTTCAGATGAGTGCCCCACCCTCAGTGCTTCTTTTGGCAAGTAACCCTTGCATAAAACTCCTCCACCGCAAAGGGAAGTGTGCAGCTCCCCGATCCCCTCAACCTCCGCAAAGGAAATGTAGTCATTTAGGTGTGCAACAAGTGTAGCCTCCACCCTATTATTAAGAGTGTTTGTTCCCTCCTTCTCATTCAAACGAAGTTTGTACGAGGCGAGAAAACGGCTTCAAATTTTCCACTTGGACGCTGACTCGCCACGTGTTGCGTCGAAGACCGTCTCGACCGTAATCGGCTTCGGCTGTTCCATAACAGCAGTCTTGGAGCAACCAGCCCTCAACTCACCCCTCGTGGAATCCCTCGACTCATGTCTTAGTCTATTCAGTGCAGTTCGAGGAGTATGAAGCGTTACTAGACAGCAATAAAAAGAGTCTGATGATGCAAAAATGCAAATTTGGGGTAAAAAAACAGAGTTTAAAGAGGCAAATCGCGTGGACGTTTATTACACCAGTGTCCCAATAATTCTGCTGTCTTAGAGTACAGGCCTAAATCCTAGCCAAAGCCTTCTAATCAAACTTTGGAAGAGCGGAGGAAAAGAGGATTACGGAGGAAGAGTGTAGAGGTAAAACTCAAACCTTCTCTCATCGAATAAGTGCAATTTAACGTGAAACCCTTTTTTTGGAGACGGAGTTTGAATCAGAGTAGGAACTCATGCGGTGAAACAGTCCTGAATATAAGCCAGCGTCGTGCACCGAGAGTCCAATGTTGGGTTTTACGGGCGGCGGAGCAACTTCTGCTGTGAAAGGGTGTGGCGTAGTCAAATTCCCTCTAATTTGTACTTTGATTGGATTAAGAAACTATTCTCTTGCCACGCAGAATGTCGCTCTTCGAGGATAAGTCTGGATTCTCGTTGCCTGCCACCTCCCTTCACATCCTCCGCTAACAGTCCACGAAATTCTCTACTAACACGCAATAGGTCCACCTCAAATCAACACTTTTCGCAGTAATCGCCAGTGTCATTGAATGATTACACGATTCATTGTTAAGTTTGATGAAATCAAAGTGTTTTAGTGTTGTGGCCGTGACATTGCTGGCAGAGTGGCACATTCGGAAATTGGACAATGCCACTTTAAGTGAAATGGCAGCGAGGCGATGCTCCACGGTGAGGAGAGTGTAGAACCGCGTGTTTACCTGTCAACTATCCAGTCAGGTCGATCGCACACCTGAGTCCCGTCGCGTTAAGTAGCACTCTTTTCCTTCTCCTTCAGAAAGACCGATGGCTTGTGGCTGCATGTACCAAGTCCACAACAAATTCTGTGTCGCCCTTCCATGGGGCCACTCGTTTCGCATTACTTTATCATTATTATTATTTCCTCCCGATTGTTGTGGCGCCAAATATGCAAGAAAGACTGTAGGCAAAACCTCCTTGTTTTTTGTGACTTCTCGTAGGACTGGCGGCCGCAATTATTCCTGTCCCATTTATTGTGTAAAAGATGATTTAACTACCACCGCTGTTGACATCTGAGAATTATACGCTGTAAAGAGGCCAGTTGACATTTCTCCCTCCTCCCCGTTCCTCGGAGCTAGGAATCGCCGACAATGCTTACGGACCCTTTGGGTCGGCTCTTTAAATGAGACCTCAGTGGGAAATTAAAATGGGAGGAAGCCTCGTCCCCTTTCTCCATTCAAAAGACAAAGTATTTTGACAGATAATTTTGTCTCGAAAGATGCAAAGTCACTTTGTGGTAGATGGGTATCCCTAGAAGTCGTAAACTAAAGTGGTTTTACACTCGCCTCCACCGAGACTCTCTTTGTTGTCGCATACCCCCATTTTGGTCGTCCGACTTAAAGTCGGGCAAATGGGGCGGCAAGACGTGGTTTTGCAAGTAAACTCATGTCTCGTGCGTCTTACTCAATATGCAATAAATGTAATATTTGCGTAGGGGATAAGGGGCAGGCCCGAGGCATGAAATGGAGCTCCTGCTGGCCCAGAGGAAGCGATGGCGGCCGGAGAGGCCGTTTAGTCGATTATGCGGGTAAACAAATAATTAATCAAACTCATCCAACTTATGGTGCTGTTTGAGGGGGAACCGACACTAACGCCACACTTCATCGAGAGGATTTCAGTAGACGGTTCAGTCCACCTAGTGACAAACCTCCGTCGAAAACCGCCTGCGAACTTTTCGCATCCTCCAATCGCTCGCCCACAATTTTAAGGTTTTCTTTGGTCGGATGAAAATTCCAAGTACCTCATGGTTGCAGTCATGTTCGAGATTAATCGCCCTGTTAAATTTTTTATTTCCTCTGCAGATCGTAGATCTGGCGGAGACAAAACCATCGAATATATAAGGAGGGGGAGAGAAGGCGACGTCTGTCTCCGAGCAGAAGCAGTTACAGTTAAACGAAACAAAAGACGACTCAAATGAAGAGTCGCGAAATTTTGTAGTAAAAGGCACGCCCTGATAGTCAAGAGATCATGGCAAGGTATGAGGAAATTCAATGATTCCTGTTTATCTATCGAATTACCAAAATACGACTAGACTATACGACGCGTTCTCAGATTACCAGAGCCTATGTCCTCTGCGATCTCAACATGGACTTCGTTTGAAGGAATTGCGTTTTGTTAGTTGCATTCGATTTGCAAGAAGAACACAACTGGTATTTGATTTAGAAACAAAAGCAATTGAAGCGATATCCTTCCCGTCCAGCATCTTGCAGTTTTATCAGTTTTTTAGCACTTCCCACAATGACTCAAACCCTTCACTTCATATCACCGAAAAATGTCTCGAAAGCATAATCACCAAGACCACTTTTGAATTCATGGTTGGTTGGCGGCATATCTTTCTAATCGCTTTTCACCGCCCCATGCGTTGATAATATCCGGTCCTCAAGACCCAAGAGTCCCACTGGCCCTCACAAACGCCCAGAGGGATGACAGTATCGAACAGACTTAAACATCGAGTCTAAAAAACGCATATTTAAAGTTGGGCGTAGAGGTAGTTCGACCTTGAAAAGCCGCCGGAACACAACCAAAATTTGTCTTGCTTCTGCTTTTGAAATTCCTTACGATGGCTGATAAATGGGATGAAATGGAAGTATTCTACTTAAACCGTTTCCCGCAAGTCCAGCAAAATAGTCTTTTTTGTACTTAAGTGGAGACATCGATAACCCAACTCTTTATACAAACACTGTCGAAATTATCTCATAATTAATGACTAAGCAGAGGTAAAGGAACACTCTTTTATCAATATTTCTTTACTATATCCTGATAGTGACTACACCGCAGTCAAGGAAATTGACTACATGCCTAGTAAAAGCGGATCTATTTCAAACTTGGTGATCTGTTGGGTTTGATGAACATTCACCAAACAACTCGCGATGAGCGTAATAGAAAAATGACGAACGGAACGTCGGAGGAGAGAGCCCCGCTTAGGAATAGTCTGGGAATTGGACCCACTAATATATAAGGCATAGATTTTACCGATTGTTGACCATCTATGAGAATGAGGCAACCAGGCATAATTGTTTTAACGTGGGCTACATGCCAAATATATAAATAAATGTTACAGTGGGAGAACAAACCGCTTGGAATGGATGGATTTTTAGATAGTTTCGTTACAATATCGTCCCCTTACTCGCACCCGGAGGTATTTCCTAGCTTTGCTGTTGAGTCCCACCCAGTTATCTGAGAACCTCGTGTGGGAAGTCAAGGCACTCCATTAAAAAACCCTACCACACAACGAAAAAATCTACAGCTGATTTTAATTTACGGAAGTTCAGGTTTTTACATTAAATATATTTGAGTAAAGTCAGCATAATTAACAAATGCTTCCGATAACAGTAGAAACTAAATAGAAGCAATTAAGCAGAGAGGAATTCAACGATAGAGAAGCTAAACAAATAAATGATTATTTCGGCTCTAAAGAGATCTTAAGCGTTGTGCTAGGTTTAATTCCAATGGGCCTTTTAGATAGTGCTTTATGCGGCTGTACATGATTTTAATTAAATCAAACGCGGTGCTCTAATTCTTCCAGACGGTGACTTCTTGAGGAAGCCTCATACCAGTGCCTTAGTTACGCCAATTACTCGTCTTTGATCATTAAATCTCGCAATTCTGAAAGATGTAATGGAAAGTATTTATTGTGAAATAGGAACTTTATTGACTTCATTAACCAATTCACACCACTGTTATGGCTACAACAACACATTTTGTACCATGAAGCCTTAAAGTGAGTGGATTAAACGCTATTTACGTAACACAAGCAACTTTTTCATTGGAGTGCCCAAACAAAGAAGTTTAACACGGGGCTATGCCAAGTCTACAAGTGACGAATACCTCTCTTTCCCAGGTAGATATTTTGCAAACATGAGGTAATAGTACGAATTTAAATCGTTCGTATATCATGCAAAATCCGCCCTCAGAGGAAAAACTACTACCTCCGAAATGAAATACTCGGATAATCCAAGGTAAACTGGAATAAAGTCAAGGGTTGGGACGGATTTAAAAGTTGGAATATATTGCACAGTAAGGTATTCTTAGTTTTTCCATACTAAGTCTAACGTTGTGCAGGACATAAATTAATTAGTGTTTAGTGAATTTAAATTATTTTGTCGAGGTCCCTTACCAAAACATAATGCAGGAAATTCTTACCCCATTGACAAAAAGTTCCCATTTGCTCTGTCAAACTGGCTGTCAATCGGAAAAAAAGTGGGTTTCGCTACAATATTTACACCTAAAGGACGACCAAGTTTCCACGGTATCAAGCCTCCTCATTTCTCAGAGCCAATTTAATATCACGTGAAGAATATCCAACAAATTCAACTTTATTTACCCCCTTTGCATTATCTCCAGGGTGAAAAAATGAAGGACTTTGGGTGGCAAGTGTTCGTTCAATATAGTACATGCGAACAACAATGTAGAAAATAGCTGAACTAAGCTATGTGAAGTACGCGCATTCATGCTCACATGTTGTTCATAAAACCCCTTCCATTCCGTAACCACAGTGAGGTAATGTAGTATCAAAAGTCGTTGTTTTAACGCGAATTAAAGTAAGGACACCGTTTGGGCATTATATAAAGTACGTGGCAAGCATCCCTCGATGATGCTAAATATATCCGGCAAATTTGTTATTCAGGTGAATGTGCGGCAAAGGGATTTTTATTAAAATCCGAGTAACTAGATATGTCTCCAAATGGTAAGGTTCTTAAAGCATTTCTGTTTTCACCATTTCCGTCGCATTTTATGTAAAATGTGCTAGACCAGAAGAAATCGGGAGGTCATGCAATTTTCTTATGCCCGCTATATGCTAAATGCCAAGTCAAAAGAAACTCTTAACTCACTAATAAAGGCCCTTCTAATGCAAAAATTTCACTTTTATTTCGATTTAAAAAATTTGACAACTGTACAGAATTTTTTTTACATGCCGTATTTTCGAATAAAGTCAATACCGCAAGATTGTTTATAACGTGTATAATACAACGCGCCTAGCTTCAGTATTTTAGCTTGCGTTTCGTGCCTCTCGCAGATGTGAGTCATGCTAAGTTATTGGCAAAGCTTGCATATCATCACACTTACAACTCTTAGTATCTTCTAACATTGTCTACCTTTCCGCGAAATAATGTTTATTTGCTATGTTTTTCACTAGGACATGGATTCTTTTGGACCTGTTGACAAACTAAAAGGGTCTGATTTGAAAGAAAAGGGCGGTCTTGTTTATCCAAAAGGCGCCTCTAACAATAGCAGCCCCCAACATGTTTTTAAAAAACCCCAAAGTTCTATTTTTGGTCTTGACAAATTAGCCGCAAAGAAACGCGCCGAATCCCAAGACGGCCAATCCGCAATTTCATTGTACAAACAACGGTGTGTTTCTATCCCCCCGTATTCTTTCTGTCGTTATGACACCGCTTTCGTCTAATTTGCACTGGTTTATTCAGGAACTACCGTGAACCACGAGTGGAAACGCCCTCATATGGCGGTGGTGTTAGTAAAGACTATCTCGACTCTCAACTGTACAAGAAGACCCGTGAAAAAGCGGAAAAATTCAAAGCCGGTTTGGCTTACAAGACCGGTGATCCATTTAAACCGAAAGACAAAGGTACTAATATTGTTTTATCTTATTCTTATAACATTTTCATTTTGTGATGTATAGGTCCTCACTCTTAGGACTGCTGTTACTCTAAAGCATTGTCGGATCACCATGTTTAATTGGTCATGTAACTGCTGCCCTATGATACTATTATTCATTTACAGATCTTTTGTTTTTGGGACACTATTTCACTTGGCTCCCGATTTTTTGTTAATTTTGTCGTGTCTAGTTGGTCCACTTTTTTACAAATATCCGAACTTTTGTCGCTGTTGTTTCCCCCTCTCCTGCCTCCCTTCGCTACCGCCTTTACTACTAACGTTGTGGTTTTAATAGAGCATATTTCAGGGATATAATAAGTTGTTTGACAATTTGAGGATTTTCTGGTCCATTTATCCTCTTGGTCTTTGATAAAGGTCATTAACTATTCAGCGTCGTGTATAGATTCCCACCTTGAATTCAAAAATCCTACTTAATCGGAATGTTCTTCCCTTGCTTTGACGCTTAACACAAGGGAAAGCGCGTTAGGTATTTATTTCCCCATTTCGCCTATTTACTTTTGTTTAACGCGAAAAATGATACCATTGTTAACCTGTTTGCTGAATCAATGGTAGTTGGTAACATCTGTTAGGTGTTTGTAATTTTGACTAAGTAGCCGTTTAATTTGAACATTTGAGTTTTCTCCTTGTAGCTTCGGTAAATGATTCAGTTTTTAGTCTTTATTTCGTCAAGATTATCGTTTTGATATGATTTGGAGAAGCTAATTTATGTATGTATGTATGCTTAGAAAGCGGTGGGTAGGCTGAAAAGCATGGATTTGTTGTATTCTGTCCTTGTCACACTTTTTTAACCGAGTTAGGTGAGCCCGGTATCTCAGATTGTCCAATATTCAAAATAATGATATTTTTACCTATAGATTTTGGTCTGTTTCGTAAGGTTTAGACAAATTTAACGTCCTTGAAATTTTCTTTTCCTTCATCCTAGATCGTCCTCATCACAAGGACGACGATCGTGATCACCACCACTATCATGGCAGCCGTAATGAGCGTTCCGGTCTTCGAAATGAAACAGATGAAAACGCACGAAAGCGTCGAGAGCGTGATTGGGAAGCAGAGACACCACGGACTTCAGGGTATGGTAGTGCCCGTCGCTCAACTGCTGCCTCCTCGCATTACTTCGAAACACCCCGCTATCTACGGCCTAACGACACACCCGCTTCCACACCCTCGCGTCTCACGCCTTGGGAAAGAGATAGCGAAGCTGGGGAGGAGAAGAAGCGATTTCGGTATGACTATACACCTTTACAGACGCCGTCCTACATGCAAAATTCTTGGATGAAGGGAACCGGCGGTGGCGGTAGAAGTAGACAGGCTACAAACACGCAAACCCCCTCACAGACCCCCTTTTTGCCTGTGGATGAGAAGGAGATGGAAGCAGAGGCAGTGAGATTAGATAGGAATTGGTACCTCATGGACGACGGCTATGATGAGGGCAACAATCCTTTCATAGGTACGTCTTTTGCCTTATTCCATCCCGTCCACCCAACATCTTTTGTGTATTCTAAGTGTCCTTCTATGTTATTCGCCATGGTCTATTGCACTGACGTGTTTAAAACTGTTTAACTTGGTTCTCTTGATTAGCTAATTCAATAATGAACTCTGTAGATACCACAATTCCGCGTCGCTAATAGTAATATTAAATGTTCATCTGGTTGATGAAGTAATTGTGATTTACGACCAGTTACTCTTTAGTCAGTGTTATGGATGTTCGCAAATTCGCATTATTTATACAGATAGGAAAGTTGAGAAATATGTGAAATAATCATGGATCGTAGCCTAGATAGGATGGAGGGCAATGGATTGAAACTAATTATTTGATACAAAGGGGAATTTGTAATTTTTCGCCTTCCGAAGACGTTCCCGACGACTACGTAGCGAAGAAGGAGCGTCAGTTGGCGGAGGCGCGTCGACGCAAAAAGCTACGGATGTCGGCGCGAGCAGTTCAAATCCAGAAAGAAAACCAGGCATGGGAAATCAATCGAATGCTGCGCTCCGGTGTTATCGAGCGTATTGCTACTGGCGGTAACGGTGGCGGCGAAGGAGACCTTGGTGGTGTTGATGAGGATGAGGAAGATCTAGATGAGGAGGGTGAGGCTCGTATCCATCTCCTGGTGAAAAACATTATGCCGCCTTTCCTCGATGGACGCATAATCTTCACCAAGCATCCGGAGCCTGTCCTGCCTGTAAAGGTACGTCAACTATGGTGTATTCAGTGAGTCCCTTAAGTTTATTAAGACAATTCATTTTTTCGTAAACTTACATATTTATATACTTTGAATATGAGAAAAAAAGCTGTGACTTAGAAAGAGAATCTTGTTTATACAAATCTTCTACTTCAGTAGTTGTGAAATATGTTCTGTTTAATTAATTTATTATGATGTCAAATTATCAAATTTCGTAATTTTATTCTCAAAAATCTGGCTGTGACTTAATGGCAACCATTTCACTTTATGACTGCTTGTTCTGCGTAATTTTGATCGAACCACTTGCGCCAAATACAGGTATCAATTTCCATTTTGTTACTCTTACAACTCTAGATCTCACTTCATTTTGTCTAAAGCAACTTGTCCATACTTTGCTCTTCTTCACGTTCGAACGTCTTCACTTCCTGTGCAAGATTGTTTGAATTTTTTTCACTGCTCCCTTATTATTCTACGTAATTTTAGAAACTAGTTTTGAAATTACCTTCTTTCGCTCCTTTGTTTTGTCTATGAACGTGTATAGTCGAAGGCATCCTTTCTTTTCAAACCCCTGATTTTTAACAATTCGGTCCAACTACTTTAGTTCTTAAAGTGATGTCTTTGTAGTTTATCTACTTTTTTCGGTCCAGTTTCCTAGCTGCTTTGTGTCACCGTTGCCTCATACCCTTTTGGACAGTAGCTATGGTCATGCTTTTACTAATCCAAAAGTGCGTGGATCGTTCAGGGGAATGAGTTTGCAAGAATTTCCAGTTGTCCATAGGACTTTGCTACTCACTACTAACCTATCATTAGTCTCTGTTCTTGTTTTTTTGCCTATTTTTTAATTTCTCAAAACTTCTGAATTCTCTTTCGCGGGGATAATTAGTGCACTACTTTGGAATTTTTCTTTTGCATTTCGTTCACAGTAAAGACGCTCATGTTTTTCTCACCTCCTTCATTAAGTCCTCGTTGATTAATCTATCAGACGATTGTTGAAATCTCCCTTTATCTTGTGTACGAATTCACGTAGTAAAAACACAGGTCGGCATCTACCCTGTTTTGTAGATGAATCTGGCCCACTGTATTTAGTTCTGATGCGTTCTTTTCCGCCTTTAAACTCTATAGGGTATATTTTTCTAAGATTGGTGAATTTCTCTGAAATCTTTATATTGGTCGGAGTAGTCAACCAATAACGAACGATTCGTAATTTTGCCCAGGATCCAGACGGAGTAATGACGAAGGTGGCCACAAAGGGGAGCGCAATGGTGCGCTACTTCCGCGAGCAAAAAGAACGCCGACGAGCTCAAAAGAAGGAGTGGGAGTTGGCGGGGACACGGATCGGTGAGATCATGGGGATTAAAAGCACGGAGAAAGAGGATGAGGAGAAGGAGGGCGCGTGGAACGAGGCCTCCTATCGGGAGTCACAGACCTTTGCCGACAAGATTACGCAGGACAAAGATCAGGCAGTGTCGGCTTTTGCAAAATCGAAGACCATCAAAGAACAGCGCCAATTCCTCCCCATTTTTGGTGTTCGGTCAGCCCTGTTGCGTCTCGTTAAGGAACATCAAGTTCGTCTCTTTTTCATTACGTTTCTCATTATTGTATTTGATCTTGTCATAGAAGCAGTTAGAAGTTAAAAACAAAGACACTAATTGTCTTAAACTAGCAAATTGGACAGTTACCCCGTCTGAAAAGATGTTTCAAAACTACATCAACTGATTTTCTTTTACCTACTTTTGTATTTGTCTCTGAAGCAAGTTTACCGCCGTGTCATACGTGTCATACGTGTATAAGGGAACCTGTTTCTTGGATGATTTCTGTGGTTTACTAGATGAAACAACCTTTGCTCCATACCCTGACCGATAGTTCCCAGCTAGTTGTTGCTTCATCAATTTGACATTATCCCTATTTTGCTTCGTACATATCCCCCTGCCGTACCTCTTTCCTTTCGCCACCTAAATTTATCTTGTTTGTAGTTGAACAGATAGATCGGGGATTCCGTCACTATACTAATATAGCTTTTGCAGATAGCAACTTCTGTAGCCTTTACCTTTCTTTTAAATCGTGTCCCTCCACGATGCATCACCCTTTGGATACGCCTGATTTTTAACTACTACGGTAGTTAGGGCATATTAAAGCTCGAATGCAGACACATTGCGACTGTGTCTGAATAGACGTTTGTTGGTCAGATGTTACAGATCCGTGCCTCTTTTTTGCTTTTTGACAGTAGTCGGACAGTCTTTTCAGAATGGACCATTTAGTATCGTCCCCTATTATTTCAGATTGTTGTCATAGTTGGCGAAACCGGTAGTGGTAAGACCACCCAATTGACCCCAGTACCTTCACGAAGACGGCTATACGCACTATGGCCTCGTGGGCTGCACTCAACCGCGTCGTGTTGCTGCCATGTCAGTGGCAAAGCGTGTGGCCGACGAGATGGGTGTTTCCCTTGGCGATGAAGTTGGCTACGCCATTAGATTCGAAGATTGCACTAACGAGAAGACTGTAATTAAATACATGACTGATGGTATCCTCTTGCGTGAATCCCTTCGTGAATCCGATCTTGATCCCTATTCGGTCATCATAATGGACGAGGCCCACGAACGCTCTCTCAACACTGACGTACTCTTCGGCCTTCTTCGAGAGGTGTGTTGCGACTTCTCCTCCCTTTTCTTTCCCGGATCTACTTATTATTTCCATTTTTTACAGATTGTGAGTCGTCGAAACGACATTAAGTTGATTATCACCTCGGCCACCATGGACGCAGACAAATTTGCCCAATTCTTTGGCGACTGTCCGATTTTTCACATTCCCGGACGCACTTTTCCTGTTGATGTTCAATTCAGCAAGTCACCTGTCATGGATTACGTTGACGTGGCAGTGAAACAAGCAATTCAAGTCCACCTCGGGGCACCGGAAGGTGATATACTCGTCTTCATGACGGGTCAGGAAGACATTGAAGTGACGTGTGAGTTGATTGCAGAACGTCTGGGCAATCTGGAGGAAGCTCCACCGTTGTGTGTTCTGCCTATTTACTCCCAACTGCCTAGTGATCTTCAAGCCAAAATCTTCCAGAAGACGGAGGATAACACGAGGAAGTGTGTTGTCGCTACGAACATCGCTGAGACTTCGCTAACAGGTTTTGTGTTCACCCTTCCTTAAAGTCTCCAGTGAGTAGTTATCTAACTCTATGGTTTCTTTCTCCCAGTCGACGGTATTCGCTACGTCATCGATGCGGGTTACTGCAAGTTGAAAGTTTTCAATCCCCGTATTGGCATGGACGCCCTCCAATTGTTTCCCATCAGTCAAGCGAATGCCAACCAGAGAGCTGGCCGTGCGGGTCGTACAGGTCCCGGGTGCGTTTCGGTTTTTATTTTTCTGACACTCCCCCCCCTCCGGCATTTTACTTGGTTTTATAACTTATTAAAACCATTCTTTCTTTCCCAACTCTTGGACCAATCGTCTAACTATTTAACCTTTTTATTGTTTTCTGCCGATCTTATTAAATTTCCACGTTAATTCATCGTTTTCTTCACTGAACGGATAATCGTCGGCTTAATTTGAGCTCTTCGTTTCTCACCGTTATCTAATTCAAGGGGTTTTGGATTTAGGCGACCCTTTAAGCCGGTATTTGATATTCTTTTAAGAATTTTCTCATCAGACTATTACTTTCTCCTTGCCTCCAAATGACATTATTTATTATACTATACTATACTACTACTACTATTCTCTCCTCTTGGGTTTTTTCAAGTTCTGGAATCCGTCAGCAGAAACCTCCAATATTTAAACCGCTTTTTCATCCTTTTTTAATTGGGTATTAACTTGATTTGTTCTCGGTTCTTGTCACCGCCTTTCAACGCCCCTCCCGATCATTGTTAGTATCATTTGTTTCTCTGACCTTAGTTTTTCCAAATTAACATGCATCCATTATTCCACTACAGTCATTTTTAATTGTAAAATCCTTTTTGTGCATGAATCAATCTCATTTGTGACGTCCAACCATGTTTGATCTTGAATACCTTTGTCCTTGTTAATGATAATATTTTGGGAATATCATTGTTCGCTCTTCCGCTCCCATCAACTTACACAAATGGGTGTTCACTTTATGATCCATCAGAATCTCTAACGGAGACATACAATCGGTTTCAAATACATTCCATTGCCCTACCGATCATTAAATCAGACTTTTTTTGATAATCACCTTCGGAAACGACGACCTTACAGATTGTATGCATCTGCCTTTTTGGTGACCAACTGGTCGTCGTCGTATATCAAATTGGGTGTTCTTGAACACAATGGCCTGATTACATAAAACAGTGAAATATCGTATAAGTGGAGCGCCTTTTCCTCATATAGTTAAATGTGGGAATTTGTACATGAGTTTCATGTTACTTGCTTCACCCAAGTCGCGTGATCAATTTGCCTCGACTTAACAAAAATTTTTACTCTAAATCAGCCTTTTAATGTAAACTGTTCTCCAAGACAACTAGACTTCTGTGTGTTTCACTTTATTTTAACAGTTTAAAACTAGCACACGGTGTATATTTCAGCTCTTACTTTACTATTCTACAAAACAATTGTGATCGTAATTCACGCGGGCTGACTTTCTATCTGGGCTTCTAGAGTCGCCTACCGTCTTTACACAATTGGTCAATTCGAGGAGGAAATGTTGGTTTCCTCCGTTCCTGAGATCCAGCGGACCAACCTGGCCAACGTTGTCCTTCTCCTCAAATCGCTCGGCGTTCGCGACCTTATGCGCTTCCACTTTATGGACCCACCACCTCAGGACAACATTCTCAACTCCATGTGCCAACTGTGGGTTTTTGGGGCATTGGATAACACAGGCGGCCTAACTCAGTTGGGGCGTCAGATGGTGGAGTTTCCCCTCGATCCGGCGCTCTCCAAGCTCCTCCTCGTCGCCTGTGAAATGGGCTGCTCAGAGGAGGCTCTCACTATTGTCTCGATGCTGTCCGTACCTTCTATCTTCTTCCGGCCGAAAGGTCGTGAGGAAGATGCCGATCTGGCTAGAGAAAAATTCCAGGTGTGCTAAAGTGTCTACTAGTTCTTATTTAGTCGCTGCGAATGTTCCACTTGTGAAGATCCTCAGTATTTATCGCAATATTCTTCAACTTGGAATTCGGGTTGATACTTTTTCGCTGATTTTGATTTTGCCATGGACCCGATTAGTCTTTTTAAATCCTACCAGAGGATTTCGCGGCTTTTTTTCAGGGGTATAGGTCAGTAGCTTGCAATGAGATTCTTGCAGTATTCGTAAATTTTCTGCCAAAAGTCTTACCGTAAAACCATTTTATGGTCCAAAATGCCATCGAGAAAGCATCCTCGGCTGTGCATGTCTTCTGGGAAGTTTTGTTCTCAAACAGTGGACACTTTGTGTAACAATATTTTAACCTTTCTACAAATGTAGGTATAAATAGCGGAAGAATCCTCAAGATAACCGCGGATGTAGTGAAAATTCCGGTCATTCCGATGTGTTGAAAACGATTTTTTTGTACTTCCTAGGTATTTTTTCGTACTACCGTAATCCCTGACACAAAAAACAAGACTTTAATAACGGAAAATTATATGTGGGTTTTGTTACCCCATTGATAGAAATTTGTGGCGTTGGAATAATTGTTGATTAAGCTTGTTTCATTAAAGCTTCTGTGCGTCTTCCTCTTTCCCGTAGGTGCCCGAATCTGATCATCTGACCTACCTCAACGTCTTCATTCGTTGGCGTAAAGCTGGGTAAGGGTTGTCGCCTTCCCTAACTTAATTTGCATATCTCTGTCAATGTCTATTTCGCTGTCTTACTTTTTTTAGGTACTCATCCTCCTTTTGTACTCGCAACTTCATCCACGTGAAGGCGATGCGAAAGGTAAGGGAGGTGCGTCAACAGTTGAAGGAGATCATGGAACAACATAAGGTGGCTCTCTGCTCCAGTGGCACCGATTGGGATATTGTTAGGCGATGTCTTTGTTCCGCCTTCTTCCATCAAGCTGCCAGGATCAAGGTGCGTCTCCTACCTCTTCCTGTTGTGTATTACTCTGAATCTTATTTTAGCATTAATGCGCCCCTCTTCCGCATAAGATTTTCCATTGTATACGTTTCAACAGCTCGTCTTTACACTAACTGTTCATTTATGTAATTTTTGTGCTCCCCTACTTCTCTTTGTCTTCACCTCAATTGAACTGCACAATTCCAGAATTTGAACTCAATTTTTCTTTAACATATTACTTCAAGATTACCCTTCTTACATGTTTAAGTCATGATTTTGCCTAATTGTCGTCGCGGTCGTAGAGGCTCCAAAGGTATTATAGAGTTTCAGATGGGTTTATTTTTTATATTTTTACTGCGAAAACGTCCTATGTATTTAGAATTCTCTTATATTTTTTTATCTGCTTTCCATTACTACCAGACCTTCTGGTCCGGTCATTACCTTTCTATGTGAGTAGGTCACAGAGTTCGTACTTTTCTCAACTGAACATGTTTGTCAAGTTTTACTCAGTTAGAAAATGTCGTTCTTTTGATTTCGACATTTTGTGTCCAATTACTTCAAAATGGGACATCCTGACTTCTGCCGTGGTTCTTGTCTGAATATTCAGGATTTCACAACAGTCTGCCTTATTTTAATCAAGGTCTTTGTTTTTTTGCTTCACTTAAAGTATCTATTCCCAAACCAAATTGCACTTCTTTGTTACTCATATTTGTTCCGGTCCACCCAGGGGCCTGCTTAGCTTTCGATTGTAACGATTTCAATCCTGCGCATAGAGTCTTCCCACTTTCTTCCCCCACTTTATTCCTGTGCGGTGTGCTGCCGCTGTTAAAATCCAGTGACAATGACTATTTTCGTGTCCATTTGCCCTTTTTATGCCTTAGGCAAGCTAATATGAAAGTTATTTACGATAGTAGCAACTAGAATCAAACTACCTGTAACCAAAATCTTAATAGACCCTTAAATATAGACTGCTTTTGTTTGATATGTGACGAAGGCACTTCAGTTGCACACACATTGCTTCCCTGTCTCACGATATTCGTTTTCTCACTGCTCTTGCAGGGTCTAGCAGAATACGTGAACCTGCGCACGGGCATGCCCTGTCGCCTGCATCCAACCAGCTCCCTCTACGGCATGGCCTACACACCCGACTACATAATCTACCATGAATTGGTTATGACTTCAAAGGAGTACATGCAATGTGTTACGGCCGTCGATGGTCAGTGGCTTGCCGAATACGGCTCTATCTTCTACAGGTGGGCTTTACTCTTGCGACCTTTTTGGGCCCAGAATAGTCCATCATGAAGGAAACATCGCCTTTGCAGAATATTCAATGGTTACAATTGTTCTTCTCTTTTGGTATCATAATAGGAAATGTGATTAAAAACATTCGCGACGCCCTTAAATGTGAGACTAACCGAGCTAATAACTGAGGATTGTGGCACCACTTTAACGCCATCGCATTAAACCGGCTGCAGATTTTGGTCTTTGGCACTGTTCACCGTCGGACTTTATTTTTCCGCAGATTTATGGTAAAATAGATTAGTTGCAATGCCGAATTTATCTGTTGTCCTGTGGAATTTCTGTCCCCTCCACGCGCCTCATCTTCCCTATTTTAACTTTTAGTCAAAGATTTTATTGCTAGACCCAATCCAGTTTGTAACGTGGAATTGTCGCTACCTCAAACAGCTTGGTATTTTGGCTTTAAGCTCTTGCTCCTCTCCCTCCGCCGTCTCATAATGCCACTTCAGTATATGCCATTTATGCCTGCAATAAGCAATTTTATTTATAGTTTTACTGTGCATGAGAATTTTTAGGTGACGTCATATGTCAAATCGCAGCACTTGATTCGAAGTAAATAACTTAATTTACTGTAAACGCACACTTTTTGGCCCTCCGACTACTTTTCCGTGATGTTTGCTTTTCACAAATATCTCTATGTGTGTCGTCCACTTGATTGGTGTAAAAAAGATGAAAATTCTTGACCAACTCGCAAAAACTTGGTATTTAAAACAGTGTTTCAAATTCAATCCTCTTTCTTTTCCCTTCAAAGTGTTAAGGATCAGAGTTTGAGTAGGGAGGAGCGACAGCGGCGAGAGGATGCGGAACGCGCTGAAATGGAGGCCGAGATGAAGGCGGCCGAGGTACAACTGGCCCGTCACAAGGAAGAACTCGAGCGTTCTATGAGTTCCTCTCGAATGTACTTGTCTAAACTTTTAACATTGTATGTCTCCACGATTGCGGCTGGAGGATTTGCCTTGTTTTCGTCTCCTTTTAGTCATCCAATAGCTACACCGGGTTTCAGGAAACCGGGCACTCCGGCGGTTTCAAAACGCCCTCGGGGCCGGATTGGACTGTAGAATGATTGCTCAATGGTTCCTCCTCCATGTTCCTCCCCTGTATATAAGCCTTTAAAAATTAAACCCTTCTATAGTGCGACTTTGTCTTTTTTTCTTTTTGGTACTTTTTTGGTCCGACAAATTGAGACCTCCATTCCCTGGTGGGAGTCGTTTGGCACCACTGTTCGAATTTGTTCTCCCCGCCTGGCCACGTTTGATGTTCGTTTCCCCAGATTTAAGTAATTTTGAAATTATTTCGTAACCGAAGGCAAAATGTTTCACAAAATTGTTGCCGGTGCTCATCCCCTTTTCATTTTCCATGTTCGATGGGAGCTTTACATGCGTCTGCTCTCGACAAATAGTCGGCCTCTTTTCAGTTTTTACTGCATTGTGTTCAAGCAATCTTTTATTTATACCTGCCTGCCAATCCGTTAATATGGGCGGGACTTCAACATTTTATTGCCGTATTCTCCGCTGACTGGGCTTGGACTCGAGGTGGGGATGGGGCTCCTCCGTCTATTTGCTATAAAAGTGTTCCTTTGTGTCGTTCGGTCAACTGCCCCTGCTTTGCATCAAGTTGTGGAAAGCGGAAGCAGTTCCGGCTTGAAAGTGTGTGGTCGAGGTGCTTTATTGGAAGGGTCTTAATTCCATACCGCGGATAATTTCCACTGCTGAAGGGTAAAGGTTGTTTAGTTGAAGTCCTGAGGGACTCGGACTACTGCATCTACAAGGTGATGGCCTTTTTGAGTGGTTTGGCACGTATCATTTGTTGTTTTTTTGCAAAACAATCTTCCCCCATCTATCGCAGAGGAATGCTATTCTCACCTTATCAAGGTCAAATATTTAGTTGTTTTGAACACGTGAACACGTCTGAAATTGTCTCATGTGCTCAGAGTAACCATCTTCTACACACCTTTGGTTCATGTTGAAGAGTAATTGGAACTCGATAAAACTGCACCTCGCCGTCATCAAATTGATGCTCAAAAAGTTGTTTTTCCGAAGATCTGCTAAAAGGAAAACAATTTCGTGCCATAGCAAGTGGCGGTGCTCTCATCTCCGTTGGGCTTAAAGATCTGGAATTTCCACCTCCATTGTTTGCTTTCAGTCTGCAATGGCCAAAGCGGACAGCAGCGAAAGGCAAGGAATATACCAGGATGTGAATGAATTCGAGGAGTTCGCCACAGAGGGTATGGTCGCGTTCTACTCAATTGCAAATGATATTCTCCCCCAAGAGGACTACACTTATCCCCTTCGCTCGCCTTCATTTGTCAGATTGGGATGCGAATGAAGAGGACCCGAGTGATAAAAAGATGTGGGACGAGGAATGGGACCGAGAGGACTTCGAGGATGATGACTTCACACAGCTTCTGAGGTAAGTTCGCACTGGTACTCCCTCGCGTGCAACGTGGACAACACCTGATTTCTTCAACTCCCCTCCTAATTTCTTTTGAGATATCCAAATTAAGACCTTGGAATTGCTACTCGCGGTCTTAGGCGAGACAATGAGGTGGCTCCAGCTGGAAGGCCCGCATTTGTGTGGGGGCTTCCCGCTCAGCGCCGGACCAGTGTTCATCCAAATATTACAGTGAAAGGATGAAATTCTCATTTCTTGACGTTTTCTTCATTCTCTCTGGAATTGTTAGTATTATAAGAACCTCTCCAGGTAAACTCGTAGCCTTCGAAACGTCTTTGTTTTGATTTTAGAAGCAACCTACAAAAGTGGGGATACCTTCCATGAGTACGTCTGCCGCCCAGCAATCGCAAAAATAAAGTCCCCACTTTCGCCAATCTCTTTTTCCTTTTGTTCATCCCTCCTTTTGTTCCACTATCTCACCGACGACATTGTTTGAGGGCTTATCTTCCCGTTTGTGGAGAGCTCATCGGCGGTTGTACTGACTTATTTGCATAGATTTACATCGCTGCTGCTGACACAAAGTCCAAAAGACTCGGGAAATCTACGTGCGGAGGAAACCAAACCTTAATTCACTTAGTAAATCATTTGCCCGACTCTCTATTCGTAGCCCTGAGCTCGAAATTGAGGGGGAACACGCCCCCGGATGGGGAGTTTCGAAGCAGACAGGACGTTGGAGTAGCTATTAATCCAACAACCATTTGTATAAATTCTCACCACACTGCATGAACTTGTCTCCGCTTCACCTCCTTGGGGTGTTAAAAAAAGGTGATGAATTGTTCTCCCTTGTCCCCTCCCCCTACAACAACTAGGTAGGTGCTGAAAGACGAATGTTCTTGAAAGAAAACAAGTGTTTTAGAAGAGGAGGCTAGTGGGTGACCATTCTACTGAATCCCTGCTCAGTAAAAATATTACTAATTTAGTATAAAACACTGCTGCACATTAATGGCACAATAGTGTTCTTTGGCTTCTTCTGAAGTACAAGACTATAATATCTAGAAGTCATGTCGGAATAGTGCAAACTTAAAAGCGGAGGAGGGGAACATCACGTGGATGTCAACTGGGAGGAATTGCTGAAAAGTACTGCGTACCAATGAGAAGTCACAAACGCATCGAAGGGAGTCAAGTAAACAAAGGAATATGGCGCAAACAAGGTGGAACGTGCTCTAAAAGATCAAGTATAAATGTATTTTCTGCCGGTAATGGATGAAAAGAGCGGGTATCAAAGTCTCGTGGATGGGAGTGCAGATTTTCGCACATACTTCACTGATATGTTCTAATGAAAGCACAAACAAAGTAACGCCTGAACCGAATACCACTTGAGAGATGCTATTCAAGGTTGAGTCCGGTTAAAAACTCTTGCAGACAGTTCAAAAGGCAGTTGGACGAGCGATTCGTGAGGAGGAGACTGTCACGGGGGACCAAATGCCTCAGACTTGGAAGGCTCTGTTGGTCTCGGGAAGCCGATGGTAAAAGTGAGTGGTGGTAAAGGCAGTGGTAACACTGTAGAAGAGGAAAACGATCGTCTCCCCGACTCCATTTCCTCTACTGCCTGCGGCTCCAGCACTGCTGGCGTGGCTGAAACCTTGGAGGGCATTGACGAGGGGCTTGAAGCTCTGTGTAACGATGAAGGAGACAATCCAGTTGGTCGACACGGCGGCGCTTCCAACAGCGCCTCGGTACTGCGGGGGGAACAACTCCATGCTAACTAGCATTGCCAGGGGACCCCAACCGCATTGGAAGCCAAGAAGAAAGGTTACCAGTGCCAGGCTCGACATCGTGGATGACAACTGCAAGGGAGAGGAGGAAGAATGCCCAGCTAAGGCGCTTTTGCCCATTCCAACGCAGGTCGGCATTAATAACTTTTTGAAGTGACTGATGATTGCGCCGGTGGGGAGAATTTGCGAATGGGTGTGCCGGTGCTTGCCTTAGCCGGTCAGCCTTATTTCTGGGAAAAAGTAGCAACGCTTCCAGGTGAATCAACGTGGACAGAACGGAAAAGCAGCCAAGTTGTGGACCATTCCAAATCAAACAGCATGCACATACACCCATGCACAAATTATATAGTAAAATAATATTTTATTCCAGAAATATCGCTTTGAGTTTAGTTTCGTGGCATTTGAGGTCATGCATGTGCCACTACGTAGAGGACATAAATTTCCTCCTCCTTTCCCCCGCAGATTAGAATATCAGTACAACATAAAATCAGAGGTGACCGGTTTTAATACTTAGTCTCTTAGTCATGTGGATTTCAAACTGACGCTGAGATCGGTTGAATTCGCGATTTTACATTTACTGAAGGGGCCTATTTCCCCGTTAGGCTGAGTTCCAAAACGGTCACATTCTGATTCAAGTGGAGGCGCGTCTGCATGCACGCTGGAAAGTCGAGGGCTGATGCCCTGCGGTTGAAACGAACTGCTGAGGCTGGCACACAGTGGCTCGATTTCCGAACAAAAGTATGCGGGCTAAGCTCAGTCAATTTTATCAACACTCGATCGCATTCGAGAGAAGTAAGCAAAAGAATTTGGGAAAAAGAAGGGAGGGGACACGAGGGCCATGACATGCAATTGGGTGTGCCTGTCTAGGCAGTTGACAAAAAGTGATTCCAGTGTTTACAGCGGAAAATCCCTAAAAGCCGGCAAAAAGAGGCCATCCAGGTGAGGTGCGTGACAGGCTGACAGAGAGAAGAAGGCTGGAGTTGCATTAAAAAAACAAAATTCCTGTCTCGACACCTACTTTTTTTAGCGAGAACGGAGTAAGGCTGGGGCTACACGAATCTCCCACCTATGCCAACTGGAGGCGTTCAAAAAGGCGGCTCTAGCGTCAAGTGCTGCGCATACACACACACACACCCCAAGATGTGTGGCGCATTTTATCTTGGGGTCGAGTGCAATGAAAGCGGTTAAGAGTCGTCACCGCGGAAGCAAATGGGATGAGGAAACTGAGAGAGGCTGAAATGCCGCCAAAAAATGGTACTTACAAGTCGCAGTGACTGTTAACAGTAAATAGTCTGGACATCATCAATCAGAGGGTCGTTTTTACAAGAGAGACAGGTGGTTGTGGCGAGAATATTTGAAGTTTAGGCGAGCCAAACAAGATCAAATTATAGGCAAAGAAAAGCATTTAAATAAGCGGCAAAAATAAATTAACACGAAATTACCAAAGAGAAATTGAGAAAGAGGAATGCAAAAGGGAGTTAGGGAAGAAGGTGGAGTGGACAAGAGTGAAGAGGTTGGACTGACGCCTGGCCGATCCTTGCCGCGACTTGGGCATCATACGTGCGGCAGCGGCGCGCCGAAGGCGAGAGGAGGTGCCCCGCCAGTGGAGGCGGCAAAAAGCGGATTTGTCTCGGGTAATCTTCGGTGGAAGTAGAATGAGAAGAGGAGGGTGAGTACAGAGTGGATCATAAAGACCACCAACTCGCCCTGCTCACTGAGGAGCTGCACAAGAGGCTGAAAAGCCTGGGTTACCACAAAAGTGACGCCCCAACTGAGAGCGACTGAGGCCGCGCCCGCGGCGCCCCGGTGGTTGGCGGGGAAGAGCTCCAGCGTGACCAGCATTGCCAGAGGACCCCAGCCGCACTGATAACCCAGCAGGAAGAGCAGCAGAGCGCCTAGAGGCGGCAGCGGAGTCGAGGTTGGGAACTTGACAAATGGACCGGGCCAAGGGGGAGGCGGATGAAAAAAAGATGTTAATGCAATGACTCTAGGACCTGTGTTACTCCTCACTCAAGTGAATTTCTAAAAAAGGGTTAAGGAAGCAAAGGAGTTTAAGCTACTTAGTGTGCTACAGCATTTTCATATTAGCCGAGTGCAACAAAATTTGCCCACCGTGAGCCGGCGCAAGAGGACAGAAACGATGGTGGTTGGCGAGAGGTTAGCAGGGGATGGATTCCAAGAGGAACCATTTAAACGCGCTTATGTCAGGCAAGTTGTCAGCCAGCTTTTTGCGGTATTGAAATCCAGTCAAAGTAGGAGAGAACGGAGAGGACCGTTTGTCATGGCATATGTGATGCATTGCCAGTCTGCGCCCTTGCATTTCAGCGCTCCCATTTATGAGTTGGATCCAAGTGGAAATGTGTTATTCTGGGAAGTAGTTGAATTAACAGGCTTTAAATTACGAGCTTAGGTGCTCAGGAATTCCACTAGATGTGAAAGCTACTGAGAGAAGAGGCAAATGGTGTCGGGGCGCCAAACTATTTGCTCCCCTTGAAGCGCAGTTTCCAACGTGTCATTATAACGTTTTGTCGTCCACTCGCAATTCACTCGGCCGGTGCCCAAAAAACAGCCTGAAACGCCTCGGACTTTCAAATTCTCAATGGTGGAGCGCAATTACTGCCATTTTCAAAGACAATCGTCATTATTGTGGGACATCGTCAGTGACGTCAACTGAACAGATCATCGTTGGCGCCTCACTCAAGCGCCACTTCTCCGAGAAGTTGCTCCAACTGTAAAACGGATTTCGTCTACGTGGACAAAGTAGTCAGACTCGAAACAGATCTCAGTTAGCCCGAAATGGATGAAGACACAAAGGGGTGAAAGCGATGCAGCATAACACAATCAAGCACTAATGGGCGACTTCATGCCATCCTCTTGACGATGGAGAAAGAGCGCAAGTGTCAGTGAGGTGCAACTTTTGCTCCTTCAAACCGGAAAGGGAATCAACCGCCAGCAGTGAACGACTAACAACTACGCCCGCAAAGGGGAAGCAAAAACAGGTGGAATGAGAAAATCCTCGTCCAGTTTGTCATCTAACTACCTTCTCTTGATCGGCCAAACGAAAACTGACCAGACAGTCAGTTACACAAGAGTTTGCCTAACTGAAAATTGTCCAGATCCACGAAACACCGCCCAAGCCAGTCAATGAGAAAAAGGCAAGACGCCAACCAGCAAAGAGGCGTTTACCGACCCTTATGGACGTGTTTAAAAGCTAGATTCATGTTTTTTCTTGCCTAAAAGCGTCTACACACTTACAATAAAGCATTGAAGGCTTACAAAAAACTCCCTTGACCCCACTCTATACAAATTTCTACTCGTCCACTAAAGATAAACTTTGTCCCTAAGAAAACGCCATTGCAACATCTTAACTGCCTCTAATTTTTCTGCCCTCTCATTGCCCATGTCCACATTTCTCACCCTTGCCTGCCCCGATGAATAAACATTGCGAGGTAATTTGGGGGCAGAGAGAGCATACTCGGTCTTCCCTAATAGCTTTACAAGCCCAACTTTTTTCCAGGAAGCCTACTTTTTGGCCGAGTGCGAAGAAGAACATTGAAGTAGCCATGATGGCGCCCGTGATGACGACCAGACGACGTCGGGGCAGACGGTCGATGATGAGGAAGGAGGCGAGGAGGGAGAAGAGGAGCTGGGCCAGACCGAGACCAAAGGCGCAGCGCGCGGAATGCCTGACATGGACCATGCGTTGGCACAGAGGCTCGGTGTAGAAGGTGACAACATTAATGCCGGTAGCCTGTTGCGCCACCATTAGCGCCAATGCAATTCGTAGATTTGAGGACAACTCCGGCGGAATGGTAACGCATGGAAAGAGGAGGCGAACGAGTCGAGAGGCGGGAGCGCTGCCAAATTCCTGACTCCTGGACGCCTCCTGCCCGGAGAGGCGCCGATGCTGGAGCGAGGCTTTCCCATAGTCGCTGCTGTCGGGGCAAAGCTCAGACAGTTCTTGTGCCGCCACTTTCTTTTGAAGAGACGAAGGACACAATGAAATCAGCTGTTAAGCTAGTTAAAAATTCATTACTAGGCAGTTAGAAGGGGTGAGGAGCTTTCTGCGTAACTTTGCTTTAGACGAACAGTATGGCTGTTACTTTGCGTTGACTATATTCTAGTTAATATTGCTTAAGATCTTGAAAGAAACAACGAGTAGCGTGATGCCACAGGGCCCAACAATAACGCGAACTAATAAGCAGGAATGTCAGCCCCCGGGTTAATCAGAACTGCCTTTCGAGCGCCTCATTTCCACGCACGTGGCAGTCACGTATGCCGTTAGAACAAAAACAGGAGCCAAGTTGACATTCCGGGGAAGCACGCGACGTACCAAGGAAAGTAAATAAGTAAATAAACAATAAAACGAATAGCTTTGAGGGAGGCGAAATAAGATCAGTCAGTTAAAAGAAGTACTCGTCAATGAGCTCCCACTCGACTGATGCATTCGCACCACAAACGTTAGAAGAGCGGCAAAAACAAGTAGAGGAGCACACTAACTCCTAATTTAGCCTTGGCATAAGGCTAAAACATATCGTGAAAATAAGTATTATCTCGACATAATATACGGGATCGCTGGACATTTATATCAATACGAAAAAATTGCGTAGAATGGGGGTGAGAGACGTACAAAAGCTCTCTCTTTCCTGCCTCGGTCCAGGCAATTTAGTGGGACCCCATCGCGGAAGCATATGAAATTGTGTTTCCACAGACCAAAAGCACATTCGCACTCCGTATGCTAATTGGCGTAATGACGAGGGAAAGAGTCAATTGTCATAAAGTTGACCAAATAGAGTGAACCTTGGCATGATATGATGATTCAGCAGTTTCATTGTGAAAAAAAAAACAAAAGACCAACATGTCAGATGAAATTGGGCCGATACCTAAACGACCAGAAATTTCGAGGGATTTACGATTAACATAACTTTGATAGGTAAACAGGAGAAATGTCGTCCTGATTGAATTTTTAAAGACTAAACTATTGGTTAAAAAAGTTGAATGCCGCGTAAAAGAAATTACGTTATGTTAGCAAATAGGCATCGATATTTTTGACAATTAACCAACCCCAAACATCCGAAACAAGCTCAAGTTCAGAAAACTATTTATAAATTTGTGCGTCGGCATTCCCTAAGCAAAATCTATTATGATCCACGTATTTGCCACAGGTGGCGGCCCAAGAAATGGGACAAGCCTAAAAATCTGACAACGACCAAAACATATTTTTAACCATTCCATTCGACTCTAAAACTTCTTCATACCATCACTTACTTCAGATTTAGATCTGAGTATATAAATTTTATGTGAGGTAAACTGGAATACATGCGTTTTTCGGCAAAGAAACAAAATCTCATTTAGATACCAGTTTACTAGTTCCTCCAAAATGTTAATTTACACATTAAACAGAACATGCTCCATGGTATTCAGCAAGAACTAACTACCTTCTTTACTAATGAAAAATATGTTCGGAAGGTAGCCAGTAGAACATCCCAGTACACGAACAAATTTCATATACCATCAAATGGTCACAAACTTACACCAGAAAACTCAGATATTTAAATAGTAAAAAGAGCATTTTATGAAAACTTAAAAACCTGGCATCCTGTTCAAATAGACAAAAAGAAAATTTAAGTATTCAGGGGCGCAGAATCGAAGCCTATTATCGACCCAGAACATAACCGCCTCAAAAGCAAGATTCTTCAAATGCTGCGCAAGGCGATAATACCAAAGGCCACATTAGTACTTGCCTCTGATCTCAGCCAAGTCAGGTCACGCAATGCTGCTTGGAATTGGTTACGTTTTATCAGCCAAGCCGGTGACTCCGGGAGGTAAAAAGTGGCCCCGAAAAGTATTGTTGAAAGAATGACCATAAGTGCTGCGGTCTCGTGCCACGTGGCGACCATACCACAATAGTAGACAAAACAGGTGCCCGCCACTATAGCGACTTGGGCAAGGGATCCTATCCGCCCCGATTGATGAAGTGGAGCGAGTTCTACGAGATAGACGGAACCAACGGCAGTCATCATGCCAGCAGCTAGGCCCGAGAGCACGCGACCGATTATGAGGAAAAAGAAAAGACGGGGTTCCACCACGGTGGAGGGAAGCGAGAGACCCTTTGCGGAGGTTATTAGAAGCCAGCCGAGAATGGATGGCACAGCAGAGATGCGAAGTGCTGCGCGACGACCCAGAGTGTTGAGAAGTGGACCAATGGTGAGACTGCCCGCAAGTGCACCAAGATTAATCACACTAGAGAAGAAGGCGATGAGGTTGTCGCCAATCAGTAGTTGAGCAGAGACTGTGGAAGAGAAGCCAAGAGAGATGCCTACATTGACGTAAGAATATATGATTCTGTTAAATAGTGTGCAATACTTAAGAAATTGTATTTAATAATCGCTTACCACATATAAACGGTCCCGTCGTTATTATGATTATAGAAGTGACAAGTCGGACTAGACAAATGTGGTGGTCCTCCATTATTTTAAGTGCATTAAGGGGCATATATGTGCATCAAAATTAAAGAGGGACGATAATCCACCACGTTTGCACCAGTATCAGAGGGTTACGACCTTGGAATATGTACAAAAGAACAAATAATATTTGTTGAAGTATATTATTGTAGAGCTCTTATTAAATGGGGTTTCAAAAAATCAAAATCTTTATAATTTGTGATAGCACGCGCATATTTAATTTTTTAGTGTTTTGGGTTGTATGAATTATGTGGCTGATGTTGGATCCCGAGATAAATAAGTTTCAGATCCCTCTTCGCGGGTCTAAAAACCCTCGATTATGGGCAGATAAATACGAGAGTGATATACCGTATTCCAACAAAATACCTTGGTAAGCAAACATGGCGACCAAGTGGAACACACGGAAATGGCAGGAAACGAGGCCTCGTGGACTGTGTTGTCACCGACGCTGTCGGCTATTACTAGAGCGAGCTGAGCAGCCCAGCTAAATTGGACTGTTCCCCTTTGTTCACTAAACTCCTCTTAGGTCTACATTACGATACAAATTCTGTTTCGATTTATTAGTTGCGAAAGAAATCTTTGAGATTTTTCAAGGTTCTAGTGGGTCGCAGACAATTTCATAACATATATTGCAAATAAGTAGCATGTTTGCAATATTAAATACGAAGTTTAAATTAAGAGGTTTGGAATTGCATGCTATGCTGTGTTTCGGAACCGTTAAATAATTTATGAATGATGTTCGAGATTTTCAATGCTCCTATGTGAGGCATTTGAGGGATAACTTGTGTCTATTCTTATGCTATTACTATTCGCAATTAGCAGCAGTGCTGCACCGATACTGCTGCCAACCTCATTGCCTTCGCCGTAAGAAGGTGGCCCAGATTGGCTGGCATATAATACTGTAGCCGAAATCATTCGCGAAACATTAAATTTGCCAAAAGTTTATGCGAAACGCAGTATGAAGAATGATGGAGCAATAAACACTTAATTCGTTCTATTTCGCTTACTTGCCACTGAAAAAAATAAAATTGTTTAATGTAAAGTATTGAATTTTTCATTATGTCCGAACAACTATTAACAAATGAGCGCTTTGTTCGACATCATACAATGCAGCATAGATGCAAGCCTTGTAATGAAAGTTCCGTATTCTTCTGGATTTAAGCGTCATATTTTCAATCATGGCCAGTTCAACTTACATGTTTACTATATCCCGGTGCTAATGGCAGCATTTTATGGTTCTTGTGAGTGATTTCGATTACGTATTGAATCCGTCTGTATAGAAACTATTTTGTTATTAACGCATGTCTTTAAGGAAATCCATGGTCTAATTATTTGATTTGGCCGAATGTATAATTTTTGCAAAAAGAAGGCGTGTAATCCAAATCCATTCACATATCCTCATATTTAGTTTAGCGTTAATATTAACCTTCTTTCCCTCTGTTTTGGCATAATACAATGTGATAAACAGGATGTTATACTTCATATAGTTTAAAAAGCTATTCCACCAGTAAAGAAACTTTGATGTATATGCTGATATGGAAAGGTAGATATAGAGTAATCCACCTACATTGCCGTTCACAAGTGCATTTTACAGGGGTAGGGAGTACAAACAGGACACGATATGGCCATACGGAGGCCCTCTAAAAGATAAATAAAGACTTCGTGATGACTGTGACGCTTACAAGCGTGAAGAATAGCAGTCTAGGTGCTGGACTAAATATGGGTCCTGATATTTCACATATATAACGTCCAAAGTTATTGTTTCAGCAGCTAAAGCTGTCTGTTTATGGGACACGATTAAGTAATTTAAAAAGCGGAAGCAAATCGCAGGGTCTCACATCATTGGGCACGTGAAGTATTAAATGGAAATTGTTCGAAAAGACTGACCGTGTATGTAATTCATCTCATATATCCTGATTACAATTTAGCAATTACAAATCTAGCAACATAAACCAACCTGAAACAATTATTAATTGTGATTGGCTAAATGAATATAACTAAGTGCAGTCATATTTCCTTATTTGGTTCGTTTGCCGCGGTGTTCGTATGCGTGTGGGATGCAATCAGTTGTTAATGCTACAAAATCCTCATGGAATGAGTTTGAATTTCCGAAATTCCAAGTAATTGGAGGTCCATGACGAATATACTGTAGAGCGAAATTGGTGAAATCGCTGTTAAGATCGCATCTGATCAGGAACAAGGTCAGCTGTCAAGGAAAAAATTAGTCGAAGTTTTCCTACAATTTCGTAATTCTGTTTCCGAGGTAAATCTAACTTTCTATAGCTAACCTAAGTAACATTATGTTGTGTAAGGCCTTTTTGTTGCCTATCCCCAACAACACCGGCTTTACATTTTGCTCTAGGCGGGCGCACACTTGGTTACTTTTTCACACCTTTCATTTTGAAATGTTAAAATCCCTCTTTTCCCTACAAAAAACTCAAGGAACCACATAGTGTCTTTATAAAACCGTGACGACAGTAAATATTTGCAACAAAAGTTTGCCATGCTGTGCCCCCCAAATCTCTATTTTGTTTTCCTTTTATGCAAGAAATTGCATTTTGTGATGTAACCATTGTCTTTTTGCAAACTTATTATTGTTTTCTTTTACTAGTCTTATTCTAATATCCCCATGTTGTGTATCAACTTGTATATTTTCCGTTTTGTGACCACCTGCTTCGTTTTTTGCTTTCTTGTTCTTGGTTTTCTCGGGTTGCCAGACGTTCAAACCTTCTTTTGGGTCTTAATCTTATTTTATAGATCTAGGTGATTTACCTGTCTGTGGTCTTCCGAGTTCTATTAAACACGTGAAATATCGATGTTTAAAGATTATGGTAACAAAAGAATTTGTTACCGTAACTGATAACTTTGTATTCATTTATTTTTCTTCCTTTGCTCAAAACGCTTAAAATCAAATAAGGATGTTAAAAAGGCTGCGGCACCGGTGTTGAGAAGCTTTCAGACAGAAGTTGACAACCTTACTGCTAGAAGCCAAAAAGTCGAGGACGCATTCATCCAAGTTTACCAACGTCTTGCTGAAATGCCAGGTAGTGTTCTAATTTTATCCTATTGAATATAGTTGAAACCACTCTTCTTGATCGCCTTTTAGTAAAAATATAGTCAAAAACGTCAATAGCTGGCTGTCTTTAAGGCGGGGTACTTTGTTAAAGCTTTTAGCCCCTTTACTCATGTTCTTAGACCCATTCTTATGATTTTGATTACTTGACTGGGCCTATCCCTCTAAGCCTATTAAATAATCGTAGTTCGCACAACTTTTTCTTGGTTCATTATTTTCTAATGTCTGCTGTTAGATGTCGCGAGTTTTGAATTGTTAATCTATGTAATTTGAAGCTGATAATGTCTTCTCAAGTCAATTTTTTTAGTTACTCTACTTTCGCACCCTTATTCATTCGTGGGGTCAATTTTCGTTAATAATAGCTTTACATTACAGTTTTTTTTGTTTTGTTATGTTTTTGTGGCCTAGCCCATGAGGTGTTTATTTTCTATATAAGTAATGTCCGACGAAATATTCTGAACTCATCATTATGCATTTGTAACCTTTGTCTAACATCATCAATACAAATTTGGTAGAAAAGTCAAATCACAATCAGATTCAATGCGACACTGATGACTGTGTGAACAGTAATTTTCTTGAGCTGACCGATTCATTTCACGCAGATATCTCATATTAGACCAGTTTAAGTAGTGGTCTTTTGACACATTATCCACTCCTCATCGACTTATTGTTTTGTAATTTATCTTTACTCTTACCACTCCCGTGTATTACACGCTCTCCCCCCCTAGTCGAATATTTAACTTCGTTAATTACATTGAATTTTTCCTTGTTCTCAATGAAAATTTTATGCGAACATACGAATACTAATGTGCCTTTTAGATCCATCGTTGGCACTAACCGAGGCAGAAACAGTTATTAAACAGGCAGAGCGAGCCTCTGATCTGAGGAAGGAGAACACTAAGTTACGAGAAAATGTTGAGGAATTGAAGGCGGAACTCCTCACAAAAAAAGCTAACGGTGTGTGCATTGTCGCTTATGGGTACCTCTTAATAACTATTTCAAAATTTTGATTGAAATATGGTACTTTTATCGGAAATGGAGACAATCAGATTGTTTTGTTCAACTGTTGTAACGCAGTTATTTCGCTTAAGCAACTTTATACTTCATGACAAAGTGTGTTCCTTAGCCAAGAGTTCTGGCTTTTTCGGATTATATGAATTTTTCACGTGTTGGTTTTTTGCATACGACATTAATTCCGCCGCAATCCTCGTGCGATTTGACGCAACATGTACAATGCCCCATCTCTTTCCCTGTGTGTTTATTCCAGATATCAGTTGAGTTACGAGATTTTCTAAACTATTGTTTTATTTTTCAACCACTAGCCTTTGTGACTTCCTTAGCCAGTTACTCAAATAGCGTGAAAAACCAAACAAAATACAATCCTAATGACATCCCATGTTCTTCATTTAAAGTGTAATTTTTTTTAACTTCATTGGTGCCCCTTTTATCATAGGTAGCCAAATATGTCCGTGATATAGTCTTGAAAACGCGTTTGTATGTATTTGAAGCATGCACAGGTCTAAAATTGCAGACCTTTCGTTAAACTACTGTTAAATTTGAATAAGGCGCATTCGCGGTGCCATATTTGATAGAGCTAGCCATTAAATCACAAGGCAGATTTGTATTCTAGGGGTTTTTCTGCACCAACCCTCTACTTAAAATGACTAGACGGCAAATACATGTCCAAGAACTCCCATTTTATGTTGGATGTGATTGATGGGCCGTTTGGCTTGTTCTTACTCAAAAATCCCTTGACTTTAACAAGTGTTCGAGCACTTTTATCATTTAATAATTATGAATGAAGAGCAGTTCAACCGGGGTTTCTTCACCCAAATATCTTTGTCCCTTTAAACTTCTTACCCCTTTTTTTCTGAGTGCTATTATTTAACTTCAACGGTTAAATGATCTGCATTCTACTGTAGAAAATAGTCGGAGGTTTAGGGAGGTTTAGCCAATAACTCCAATTAGTACTTTTTTAAAGATAATTCACAATGTGCTTAAAAAAGTAGACCAATGCGACCACAGCCAAAAAAAGTTGATGTATTTTGGTGTTGTCTGGCAAAGGAGAACATTGACGGTTCTACTACTGTCACAACCTTCGGTTTCCTAATATTCTTCTTTCCTTATGGCCAGAGCGTGTTCCGTAGAACATTATCCTTCTTTTATTGTCTCACTCTGTTTAGAGTAAATTTCTTGAGAAAATTTTCGTAAGAACCCCGTGTTTAGACCTTTTGTTCCCCCCCCCCCCTCTCATTATTATCGCGGAACAAGTAATTTTAAATTCTGAAAACTGGCTTCTGTTGTGGAAGAGTGTTGTTTCTGGATGGCCTATTTGTTCGTAAATGTACTGCCATCAGCTCAAAAGCAGAAAGCTGAGCTTCCATAATGCGCCAGGTTTGATCTCAAGCCCTTTGTATGCTTTCTACCAAATGACTATGTTTGGTGTGCCTGATATTGTTTTAATTTCGCTTTTCTTTCATCTGAATTCGGTTTTGTTCTGCTTCCCTTTATGCTCCTTCGCCTGATGCAGAGTCCCTCTTTCGCAAGGCGAGTGAACGCGTGGCGGAGTTGGAGGCAGCCGGCAACAGGTTGGAGGAAGAATACCAGAAACGACTGCAAGATCAGCTGGAGGAGAAGGAGCGGGAAATGGGCGCTCTTGTTACTGAAGCCAACGCTCGCACTTCTGAGGCTGAGATGAAGATCAACAGTCTGTCAGAGGGTAAAAACATTCCTTATTTTCATCCATACCTGTTTAATTTCCGCTGATTAACCTACTTTCTAGAAAAATATTTGTTTTAATGGCAACTGCTACTCTTTAGTGGCTTTTCACCTTCAATAAGTCGTATGTGCCTTGAAAGTTTCTACATTTGTCTCATGAATTTATCGCATCTATGTAGAACCAAAATTGTCAACTCTACATCCCTTATTTAATTTTGCTTGGTGCGGAGTGGGGATTTCGAAGGTCTCTCCTGATGACATTTTTAAGAGAACTTACCGTATCAATCAGAAGACTGGTCCCAATTTGCCCGAGTATGTCTGGGCAAAATTGATACACTTTGTCGAAATTTTCCTGAATATCGCTATCGAATTCTTACGAAATTCGGCGATGCAGATGACTTCGTCCTTGGAAAGTTGAGATAACGAGTGACACGCAGTAAAGGAAAGGAGCAGTAGCCCTCCCACTATTTTAGCATCGCTAACTCCTATCCACTATGACTTGGTTGCCGTCTTGTTTTCGCGCAGTACTTCTGTGAAACGCCTGAAATTCATCATATTCTTCGAGAGAGGTGAAATATTTTTTTGCAACCTCTGCGTTGCGCTCCATTTCTTGTGAGATAAACTATGAAACAATCGTCTCAAGTATATGTTTACAGAAGTTGGCTTGAGCTGTTAACTGGAATTATCGGTGAAGTAAATAAAGTTACTTCACTCGGAATAAAGCGATTTAGTGTCTAACATCTCTGATGATACAACTGCACGCACGCGCCCATCAAATGTGGGCATTGAAGGCTCTAACTGCCCTGGAGTTGGTTTGAAGCACCGAGCACCTTATTGTCGTTGCACTGTCACTGCCTTCTCTTCCAGCCCTGAAGACCGTTCAATCGCAAGTGTTTAGTCTGCAGACGCACCTGGAAGAGGTTAAATCGGCAAAGTACGTTTTAAGTTATTTTTTTTTAATTCCAAACTCTGACTCTTCTCCGTAGATCTAGGGAATCAGAAATTCTTCTCAATGACCTGCAAAAAGCCAATGAAGTGAGTTCTCGTGGGAAGTCTGATATCATCTTTTATCTTATTTGTTTAGGCTGGAAATGTTTTTGCCTAGAGGTTAACTTAATTTTACATTGCCAGGGTATGGTGAGGTCGGTAGTCGCATTCCTCTCGCGCTTTCATGATGAAATCTCATAATAAAATTAGGTCTTCCATCTGATACGCCCATTTCCGAGTTGTCATTTACATCCAGGCGTGAATTCTTCATTGAGGTTTAAGGAATTTTTTTCCTCATCAGCGTATTGCGGTTCTGCAGCAGCAATGTCAGACTACAGAGCATCGCAGTCCCAACGAAGCAGAGCCTGCGCCCACCTCAAACACCACAGAGACTGTCCAACTCCTCACCCGCATCGAAGAGTTGGAATCGGAGCTAGAAGCCAAGGAGGAGGAGGTATAAGAGACAGAGTCCTGACCCGAAACACTCTACTCGCTACTTAGAAGTACCGTTGTATTAAATCTTGCCCTGTAGGCAACAAATCTTATGTCTCACCTGAATTTGGTGGAATGCGAACACAAACAAGAAGTTGCATCTCTCCACTCCCGTCTCGAATCAACTAATTCGACTCTTGTGGCAACGACAGAGTCTCTGTCATCGCTTCAGCTAGAACTTCAAGCCAAAAGCGACTACGACGCGATTAAGAAGGAATTGGAAGTTTTGCGATCCATTGAATTCCAGCAAGAGGCGGACGACTCCCCTGTAACAATGGATGATCCCTTGGAATTTCGTCTCCGTAGGAAGAACGAACAACTGCAAAACCGAATTGCCAGTATTAGTGCCGAGAAAGACAGATTTGAAGGTGAGTGCGACCCACATTCACAAATCACAGTCTCTTTTCTTGCCACTATTTTTATGCGGGGTTTTATGAGCCGTCATCAGTAAATGGTGGATTTATTTATAATGCTCTCAGGAGGCAATGGAACATAGCCTGTGTGATATCTTTGGTTCGGATAAACTTGAATGAACTAAGGTCGTCGTATACCTTTCTCTACCACGTCCGTGAGGTATGAGTTGACGAAAACCATCGAGGAACAATTCTCCTCCCTCGCACATGTGTGGCGCAAGCAGTGGAACGGTTAAGCAGTACTTTTTAATCTTTACGCCTTCAACATCCCTTTTTAATGTGGAGGTTTATCATTTCATTCTTTCTTACCTCATCTTGTTTTACGAGGCGCAGTCCATAGGTCTGTGTTATAAGTTCATCCTTAAATGGGCGTTGCTCGAGGCGATCAAAATCTTTCGAATGTCAGTTGGGGCGTGGAGCGACGTGGAATTTATTCACTGGCGCCACACTGGTCGATCACTCGGTTCGTGTCTCGGTTAAGGACCACTCTCAAGAGGAGGTTTTATAATTAAGGTCGAGATTTTTGATACTAATGAACCAAAAGCGTCTGGGAGGCACGGGCTCATTCCAAAACCCGTGAAGATTACCCCTAAAGCTTAACTTTTACTGTTATTTTTCATCATTGATAAACCGTCGGCACTAATCCGATGAGATAAGGGATTTTACTAATTAGATGCAATATTATCACGTGGATTAAACAAGTAACCAATATGAGAGAGACTCTCCTCTCACAGCTTACCCTTTTGGTACCAGTGTGTACAGAAAGAAAGAGAGGGTGGTAAACAAAACGCCCTCTCTTTTTCATCTCATCCGAAGGTTAAGGCGATGTCCTCACGCCACCGATATGGCGGTCAGCCCATTTGTGAAGGACATTCATTCCATTTCGCTATTTTTAATAACCCTGCTCCAGCCGCACTCAGTTTGTGTGGCTCCGCAACTCGCCTTTCCTATTCACTTTAATTTTTTCCCTGTTAAAGTAGTCTCAGACTATCGGTATACATAAATTTCTCAATGATTGTACCAATTCGCGACTTATAAAAGCGAATACATATTTGCGTAATACGTAAATATGAAGTCATTTTGTGGAGTCCATAAAGATGGGGAATCTGGGTCAGCCTAATCGCTGTAGTTCGTGCTCTGTCCGCCCCCTTTAGCCGAGTTGATACGTCTCCGAGAGAAGAGCGCAGACTTGACCGAACGTGAGGCGCACCAGAGAGCTTTGATATCTCGTCTGGAAGCGGATCTTAATCGACTCAGCTCATGGCGCCAACAGCAACAGCATCTCCTCCAAGACATTTCCGACTTCAATGGGGGGGGAGAAGGCGTGGAAACGGCCACTCCTTTGATAGACCTTCTCTCGAGTGAAGAGAAAGACAAGGAGACCGTAGCGGATTCTTCAATCCTCACTATTGTCCAAAGCCAACGTGATCGTTTGAGACAGCAGAACCGCGAACTTGAAGAGGTATGTTGTCATAAGAATGCATTAATTCCATCGACTTTGATGCCAAATATGGCAGTAAATTTATCACCCTATAGGTTTAGCTTTTTCATTATTACTTCAAAGGTGTATTGGGCCAGCACTTGACACCTGTCCACCTCCTTTAACACAGTCATAGCATCTTTTTTATCTCCTCCAACCTTTTCTCTCCCCGAGAAGTCGTCGAAAGTAGCCTTATATTTCTTGCACTAATTTCTGCAAGCCACCTTTTGCCCACCGAAGTTTTATCTTGGACATTTCCCTTCATACATTCGTGCTGCCTTTTTCCTACATGCTTTTAGTTATGTCTATCTAGTAGACCTCCTCGAATTCATCCCTCTCTTTTCCTCGCACAACCAGTCAAATTGATCTTTTTGATGGCCTGATTTATTGAAATATGTTGGATATGGGCAATTATCCGTTCTCTCAACTCTGATGCAATCTTAAGTTGTCTAGACGAAAAAAATTAAGCCAAAAGTTTGTACGCGTCTCGGGTGTGTAGAGCATTTTGTTAACATAACTGCAAGGCCTTTATGCCTGCTGCATCTCGCTCTTCCCTGTGAACGCAATCAATTTTAGTAATATTTAAAAAAAGAGTTTTCAACATCTCTTGTTGAGGCGCCTCACATGCAAAAGCTAACGTGTCGATCCCATGCTTATTGTCAACTTTTAAATAGTGGGGTATATATCGACACAAGGGGCTAGTTGCTATCTCCGCATACGGCGACTGAAATCATCCTCCGTTTTAACCTGATTTTCAATGAAGTTTGCCAAATGGAATGGCCCAGAATGTGAAATGTTTCCGTTTAAGGCGTGAGTATTTTATGAAGTATCCTCGATGTTGGGTCTAATGGAAAGGCCTTCAAATACAGAAGATGGGCCGAAGGTGTTGTTTCCGTTGGGCGCAATGTCCACCAAAATGGGGATTGGATCCTGAAAGAGAGCATTCGAGGTGTTCACTGGGGGTGGCTTTGCGGTTCTCATGGTAACGACCTCTCAGTCGAGGATTTGCTGCAGACTGCTCCTCTAATATTCTGCGAAAGTCTCATTTGTCGCGTGTGCTTTAACTCGGACCGATTCAGACGCGATGTAACGTTGTTGTGGATGTTATATTTGCTCAGACAGGACAGAGAGAGAACCCCCACGCACACACACACACACACACATCACACAGATCGCCTCATCTGTTCAAGGTCGTGCTTAATTTACACAAAATCTGCGGAGACTGACGGGATCTTGAGGAGAGGTGCGTTAAACCAGGGAGCTGGGAGGACCAACAGGCGCGCCCTCTCTTTGTTAACGCCTCCACCCCGTCAAGGCTGTTGTGGCGAAAGTAACAGACGTAAGAAATATAGGTCTTTCACTCATATCTGGTTTAAATAGTCTTCTTTTGACTAACATGCGTCTCACAAACTTACTTCTATTGTCTGAACAGCTTAAAAGCATTTTATGGGGAGCATCAACGATTTTGAGACAGAATTTACTCTCGTTGTCGTAATTCTAGTCAAACTGATGGAAATCGTTGTTCAGTCGTCGCATCAAAGGACTTCTGCATTCTCTACGTTTCGATGTTCCTTCTCCACCTGCCACCGAGGGATGTTTTTCCATGCTAAGCGTGTTACCTTTTAAAATTTTGATGGTTTCTCTCATTTGCAGTTCTGATTGAAAAGGGAATAGAGCCACTAGATTGTTCGAAAATTTTCGAAAGCGTAAACTGATTTTGAAGTGACTTAGGGATTCGAATAGGCGTTGTGGTATACCGTTTGCTATTAAATATTTTTTATTAGGAAGTACCATGCAGATTTGTCTGATACTCGCTAATTTAAATCTTGCGGCACAGTATCTTTACTGTATTCAACTTAACTTAGACTCTTTACTAGCTGCGATTGCCGCCAATATGAGCTTTTTTTAGTCACCTCATCCTGTCTATATCGCTTAGACGGACTGGGGAAAGACTACAGTCTATCAACCATCTAATCAACTAAGGCATACCCTTCTCTTCACTCATTTGCCGCTGCGATCTTCTTTGTAAATTCCCCCTGATCTTCCGTTTACTTCCATGACAAGAGGTTTTTGTTGGAGATATTAATCCCGCGTTTATTGCGAACATATTCTCCCACTCTGGGTGATGGTAGACCTCGATTGTTAGGTTGCTTCACCAAGCCACTTTTTTTTCAAAAGACAAAACTTATTGTAAAGCTTATGGCAATGAAAAGGGTCGAGGAGTATGTGTGGTACAAGCGTGAGGACTGAATGAAGGATCAGTGCTGAAACAGGTTAGATGTCACGATGTTTCCGAACTAGGTCCTTCTATTGACCTCAAATTGCGGAAAGTTGCGATATGCTAAAATTTTATTTGTCTACCTTCGTCTCCCCCTCGCAGTATAAGCGTTAGCACTGGGGAATTTGGAAAGCAAACGAGACAGAATAATGAAATATCCATTTTCCGTCTGACTTTGTAGCGGATTTATGACTATGCTCCGATCTTTCACCGGTGTTTCGGTCCCCACTCCGTTGTTCTTACATCAGCAATTTGGTAGTTTTGCGATTTCCCTCACAAAGGGTTTATTTGCAAACCTTTGACGTAAAGTCAAGAGATAACGGTTCTTCACCAACATTCCTTAGTAAAATTTATATTGGCAGAATTCAACCCCGATCATGTCTCAGAAATGTCCATTCGTCGTTCTCAAATGCTACATAATTTTTTTTTTTATACTAGGAGGCCTCAATGAGAGCGAGTTCTTGATAGTGGCATAAAATTCTTTTATAGGGCCCCAAATACCCGGGTTGGGATGTTCGACCTCACCAAACTTCGGGCTTACTTTGCTTGCAACGATGGCACATTTACAGCTGCCCTTCTATAATGATTCCCCTCCAGCTCAGGCCTTCTTGCCCGAGTCTCTTCCCCTGCCTAAAGTCGTTTGACTCGAGTGTCTTCACTCACACGGCCTTTAAACTGTCTCAGTGTCTCCGGTGCAGTATTCAAATACTAAGGGGGAAATATTGTTTTTTTTTTCACTTGATCTGTTCAGAATCTTCTGGCATTGCGACAGCAAATGGTGACAGCTCAAACTGAGTTGGAGTCCCTGCGTCAAGACAACATCAAATTGTACGAGAAAATCCGGTTTGTGCAGACCTACTCCTCCGCTACTTCTCCGGGCCGAGGCGGCGACGACGACGCGGTCCTTGCTCGCTACTCGAACGCCTACGAGGCGGGTCTAAATCCCTTCAAGCACTTCGGCCAGCAGGAGCGACACCGCCGGTATCAGGCCCTACAACCCCACGAGAAGATCATGCACACTCTGGTGAGTAGACCTGTCTGGTTGGTCAATGTCTCCGTTAAAATGACATCATTGCTTTCGGCCAATCGCCTCGCGTGCGTGTGTGTTCGTGTTTACCATTTCAGGGCCGGATGGTAGTCAATAACCGCGGTGCTCGTCTCGCCACCTTTGCCTACGCCTTGGTGATGCATCTGCTGATCTTTCTGGTCCTCTACAAGATGGTCACAGCCACAGAGCCCATTTGCCCGTCGGCTGTCGGCCCCAATGTCGATCCTCCGCTCCCATAAATCGAGAGAGACAATGGCTAGCATATTCCCAGGGCGTTCCACTCCTTTGGTCAAGTTCTCATCAGTCTTTCAGGTCGTATTCACTCAGTGAATTTGTATGCATACTGATTTTTTTTACCTGGGATGTGCCCTTGGTATACCGATGTAATTCATTTTATCTATCTCACCTTTGGATGTCATTTAGAGTATGTTAATTTGCATTGTTGCAATAATTTCTCGAAAAAGTGTCCTCTAAATTGGACTTGGTCTTTCGGGCTGAAGGACAGGTAAACCGCCTGTTTTTCTCCATTGTCACCTTAATTGCGTGATTCATACGGGGTAGAGAGACGCCATGGTGACAACACGTTGTGGAGGTTTAAGGGCTAAGGCCGTCAAACGTGACTTTCCATCAGTTAACCGCAACTACTTCTACATAAACTGTGACACTTTTCATGTGCGTTGTAGCCGCCTTCACGACAACACCAAAAGCGACGTGCTACATCCGCGGGCACCGGAGACTGGATTTCCGGTCGGAATTCTCGCCCAGACTCTGCTCCACACCGCACGGATGGTCGGGTGGGGCGTGTTTTCGAAGGCGCGTTTTGTGCGCCGCTTAACCGAGACACCGAGGGCGTAATGCGATATGTCTGCGTGGATAAGCATCGACGTGTGGGAGGGCTGAGGTGTCCTGGGCGAGTTTCACACAGCGAGGCAGAAATAAAAACCGGTTGCGTGGTGGAGACTGACGAGAGGGCGTTAGCGTCTGTGTATCATGAAAAATGCGAGAAATGCCTCATTGCGTCCTTGGGAGAGGAAAAACAGCAGCGAGAGGCCGAAAGTCTGCTGCCAGATGTAGCAAATTGCAGTCTTGCCTTCGACACCACTCCAGCGCTGTCGAACTGATGGGAGGCATAACAGCCGCCTACACCGTTCGGATTAAGGTCTCCTAGACGAGGCGAGGATGTGCGTCCCTCGCCCCCTTGTGCGTGATTTAAGTCTTATTACCATTTCGTCATGCCATCATCTGACTTACACCAACATGCATGACGTGACACCCATTGGCGCGGTCCTGTTGTGACAATGACCCGACCATGGTGCGCGGCTATCAAAGGATTAGACTCATTGTCAAACGAATGCAGGGGCAAGATGAAAGAAATGGTCCGCTCTGGGGGCCTGCTCACCCGGCGCCTGCTGAGTGGCTCTGCCCTAACAGGGCCTCAAAGTGGTGAGAATTTGGATGCCTCTAAGGTCACGCAGAAGTCCTCCCCAATTTCGCACTCACCGGAGGGTGACTCCTCGTAATCTCACATCTTAAAGGAGTAAATACATCGCCACCTCGATCTGATTAGCCCGGGGGAAGGAGGGAAGTGGCACGCAAGGCTGAGGGGATTCTCTGCCTCCAGTAGCGATTATTTTTATACCCAACGTTCACTGCTCTGATAAGAGCCTAAATAAAATGCCGTGTGAGGGGGGACGAACTCTGCCCCCCCCCCCGGCCGCCCATTTTCAGCTGGGAGGAGAGCGCTGCCTCGTGTAGATACGCCTGATGGGAACGGGGAGAAGAGAGCAGAGGAGTTGCTTGTTTACGGGCGTGTTCTGGGTTACTTGGACAAAAAAATTAGACCCTGATTTAGACGAATGAGGTCGGGAGTTCTTGTGTCATGGAAAAAACAGCCTCCACTTATTCGCAGTCGGGGAAGTTTTCTCGAAGAGTCCAGTGTGAAGGTTGGTAGCACGGGGAAATCGGGTGATCGAGTTCCAACTCCGGTGGCTGAGAAGAACCCCTGGAAGCTGCGTCGCGTCGACACGTTGGCGCTCCGGAGTCCCTCGGTGTTGTGTCTTAAGTGGAACACCCTCCGCCGCCGAGTGAATAGTCCTTTTTTCAGTTTAGTTCAACTGCACTGAGCAAACACGGCGGCACAAGACGCAGTCCTGCGGTGAAACGCTCGCCTCGGACCGAGTGCGCTCAGCCCTGTGTTCGCGTGAATTCCTCCGGGAGTCGACTCCCCAGTCGCCTCTCCGTGACACGTCTTGGGCCGCCTCAGGTGGCACCCTCGCGCCTCCCCCCGCCTCCCACTCGGGTAGCCGAGCTCCCACCTCTCGAAGTGTACGAGACCCTCAATCAAGCGCGCTTCTACTACCAATAGTCTACCTAAAACAGATTAGCTGGGCTCAAGAGGCGGGCATTGTCGTGCTTCGTGGAAGAGGGAAATATAATAATAAAGCTGCGCTGCGGCTGCGAGCTCGGCCACACGGCTGCGTTCCACGGACAAAGTCGGGGCCGAGGGGAGACGTGTGAGCACTCCACTTAATGGCAAAATAGCTTAGATCTCCGCACAGCCAATTAAACGGCCTTTGTCGGGAGCCACGACGACTCGGCTTAATTTCCCCACGGTGTTTGCGTCATCAGCCAGACAAAGCACAAAAAACCTTGTGCTGCGCTAAATGTTACTTTGCTGGATGAATGAAGAACAGCAATGGCAAATTTGAGGGTAAAAGTGACTCTGCAAGTGGAGGTGTGTGCTTTCGTGTCTGGAAAATAGTTCCAAGAAAACAAATGTAATTCTGTCACGTCCCCTGCCCCTGGCGACCGCTTAAAATGGCGCCTACTTTGTCATTTCAACGAGCTCCCACTCAGAGAGAGGTTCTTCTCCCATGCTCCTTCCTACTCGAATTAGTGTCCAAGCAAGGCATCTGCGGTTGCCTGATGGAAGTACGCCTTCCACGAGGCGCTTGCGTCGGCGCCGGCGGCGTTGAGGCCTGGACTTCTCGAGTTTCGTGTGTCATCAGAACTGCGTCTGTCAGCAGTCGTTGTGAGAGGTCCCATCAACACATGACACAACCGGCATCCCACGTGAATGGGGGTCGTGACAGAGCAATTGAGATGACTTAACCAATCGTTTTATCGCGTGCCACATCCCTTCACTTCCTCGCAGACAACGTGCGCCCAGTCCATCAGCATCGTTCTCACTGCGGCCCCCCAGAGAGCAGAATGAGGTGGTGGGGGAGGGGGGTCTTGTCTGGCTAGAGGCTGCGATGGAGGCGAGAAGGGTGTGGACCGCGAGAGGGGAAGGCGGTCTTTGGCATGGGGGCAGGAAGGGGCGTGGTGGGTGTGGGGCGGATGGCTGAGGGCTGAAGGTCTACCGCCAGCAGGAGGGGGGGGGGGGGCAGAGGAACGAGGCTAGACTAGTTGCGGCATTTTTTGTACTCCGCAGCCCTGCAATTGTCTGCTGCCGAGGCGGCGGGGTTAGAGGCAAAAAGTGGATTAGACACTTAACTATACCGCGCGAAAAGGAGTGAATCGTTTCTCCACTCCCCTTGGCTCCGAATCGGACGCAGTGAATCAGCAAGTGAAAGTGATTCCACTTCGAAAATCGTCTCGAAGTGTCACCCTCCGTCCACGAGACGGCGAAAATGGGTGGCGTGGCAGTTGAGCTAAGGGTCCAGATCGCGAAATGCGACTAAACCCGCCCCGCTCGTAGGCCGGGAATTGCTGATACTCCACAACCCCTCAGAGGCGACAATTCAGCTCTGAGACGGAAAAAGTTTAGTCAGCCGCAGTGTCTGGACTGTAAGTTGGGGCAAACATGGAAGCTTTCAACCGACCTCAACCTGTAATTCACATCGTTAGAATTCGCAGAATAATCAACTCGACAATTTTTGCACCACTTTTTTATACCTCCAGCCTCTGCCATCCACTTGAAAACAAGCCTTGATGGAATTTGAAGAGAGTTTCAGGGCCTCCCTCAACTCATTTACCTTTGTCTGCAAATTCAGCTGGATTTGAGCCCCAAAGCACCTCGCAAACGCGAACTGCAGCGTGGGGACGAAGGAAGGCTGGCGAAGGAAGGCTGGCGAGCGGACCACCGACTCGAGGCGCTTAGAGAGAAAAGCCCGTCTCTAACCACGAGAATACCACGCTTCCAGCGGCCCAAAATCGCTCGGATGTTCGCAGTCCGACCGCAGGTGAAGACGTGGGAGTGATAAAATTGGACTCGTGGCGACAAATGCTACACGCCCGCGAAGTCTCCGGGTGCCAGCGTCTACCCCCTGGCACTCAATCAATCACTACGTGCTTCAGGGCTGGGAACGGTGGACTGCGTCTTTTCCCCGAATGGGAGCAGCAGACGGCGGCGGTCGCGGGCGGGCGGGGCCCGGCAGAGCAGGCACAGGTTAGTCACGCTCGGACAGCACTCGGGGAGGGTCGTGTCTCGCCCCACAGCGCCACCGCCTGCCGCGGAATCCTCCGTCCGTCTGATTCGCCGCTGCCATCCCGACTGCATCTGCCCCACCCGACCCCGTCGTCCCCTTCCACGAGGATGGCGACAGAGACACACAAAATTCGAGGTGTATTTTTCTACAAAAATATCAAAAAATAGCGATTGTTGCTGCAAGAGAGGAACGATAAAAACAAATACAAAAATCTATGGTAACAGCTACACGTTGACGAAGCCGTGGCCTGAGAAGAGGTGGGAAACATCGAGGAGGGAGAAGGGCGATCAGCTGCCAGTGCAGTTGGGTTGAGAGTCGAATCCCTTGAAGTAGGATTGGTAAGACGCTGTCTCTGACTGCTCCGTTGCTTCGCATCGACCAGAAGTCCGTTGCTGTCTCCACTGATTCATAACTTCGCCGGCCTTGGTGAGGCAGTCAAGATCGGAATCGTGCATTTGACCGCTTTCATCGAGAGGTAATTTGAAATGGACATTAATGTCGTCTGGAGGGGAGAACTGGTCTCTCATAACTCCGGGGATGTTGAATTCCACTCGGCCGTCACAGAAGCCCTCAACAAAGACACCAGGAAAGTGTAGGGAGGTGGCCGTGTGTTGATTGTCCGCCGGGGAGTCGAAAATGCACCTAGAAGAGGCGGCGTTGGCCTCCTTTTCAGCGACTTCGAAGGTATTCGGATTTAAATCCTCGTCCATGAAAAAGACACCGTAATGATCGAAGTGATGCGAGCTGTTTGAGGGGGAGGAGGATCCCGGGGATTGCGGCATTCCCCATCTATCATCCCCCTGCGCCATGGTGTCGGTAGAATTGAATCCGCTGTCTTCCGCCAGTAAGCACCTATTGCGAATGTAGCGCGGACAATACTCGTCGTCCGGGTCCATTTACGAACGATTGCTAGTTGGCTTAATTAGTTTGGTCTGAAATGGCAAACAAATGCGACAAGTGATTGCTGTCAGGAGGGATGTGAAAGTGGAGGCGAGAGTGACCTGGCGCGGGATGAAAACGCTCTCTCCGGAAGTACGACTGAATTCCGGGGCGAATGCCACAGCTACAGAAGAGGGCGCCAACGATGGCAGATGAGTGAGCCTATGTGGAACACACCACACTGGTGGCATGTGACCCCGAGGGTCAGGCGGGGACAAGTTGGATGGTGATGTCATTAAACATCCTTGTCATATGAACAACGCATACATACAGACACGCACGCACGCAGAAGGCTCTCACCTGCACGCACGAAAACAGGGTCTATGGCTGATAACGCAGTGACTTTGCTTAGCTAGAAGTGTGCCGGAGAGATGGGTTAACATCCCAATAACGGGGGGGGATTTCGAGAGCGATCAACCTTCAAAAACGCTCTCCACACGCCTTCCCCACGCCCGAGGGTCTAATACACTGCGCTGCGCCAAGGGAACACGTCAACAATGCACGTTGTGTCTGCAACCAGTCAAGTGGGGGGGAGGAAGTAAATAAGAGGGTGACTGGAGAGCGGAGAAGGGAGGCGCTTGTGGTGAGCGCTAAATCTCGGCCCGAGAGTGAAATTTACTTCATGGCCGATGACGTCGCCGTACTGACAACCGTCATAATACAAGCGAGTGGCAGATCGCGAGGACTGAGCCTATTTGAAATAAGAACTTATAATTAAGGGGGGCGAGAACGAGGGAACCCATAGACCATTTGGAGGGAAAGTTGAGTCAGGGAAAACGTGGCCAAACTGCCCGCCGGACACACAAAGGAATGCCTTAACTAATGCCGCGATGGGACTGGAGTGGACGCACAACTAAAGATTGCATTAAGGCGGGGGAACTCACCAGTGAGAACCCTGAGTTACTGGAGCGACGCGCTCCTCTGTGACGCCTTTTATATCCGTAGCGGGTGCGCGCGTGCGAGCGCATTCCGCTCCGCGATTGGTCCGCTGCGCGCAGTACGACGAGGCCTCGCCAGTGCAACCGCATGAAATGGTGAAATGGTCCTCGCAGCTCCACTCTCTGCTGCCACTTTTCACCACTGTCTACGCAACTATCATCGCATAGGAGCGGACAAGTTGCCGGCGCCACGGAGGCTCCCGATTAATGCCGAAACCGCCGCTTGCAGAATGACCCCGAGGCAGCGGTTAGCTCATTTCAGTTGATCAGATGAATTGTTTCCGCGCCTCTGTTTGCAGGCGGGAAGAGACTTTTTGGTACATTTTGGCTGCGAATATCATCATCCGGCCTTGGGGCGAACGAAGTCGAGGAATCGCCACCGCAATGAATTCGCCCGGTGCCTCCTCGGTTTCTTGCTTTATCGCTCCGGGAAGGCGACGAGCGTGCCACGGTGAAGTTTCGGCCACGCATCAGCCGGTGGATAACAGCCACCTCACAGAGGCGCCCTTAACATTGACAACTGCCTCGTGTAGTACTTGGCTTGCACGCTACATGCATGCAGCCTGTTTAGTCATAATGGAGGAAATGTCCCTCACACGCTGAGAGTGGACCGTAACCTCGGAGGCTGCGTAAACGCTAAACAGCCGCAAAATATGGCTCATAACCTTCAACCGACTCGTCCGAAGTCGGCCGGCAGAATGTGAGCGGACGCCGATCACGTTACCAGTTGGGGGAGAAGGGGACGGAGGACGTGTCTCCAGCGACGACGAACCCGGCCGCATGCACTCGAAGCACCGGAGAAGGCCTTGGGCACGAGTTTCGCTCTGTGAGGAGGAGGAGGAGGAGGAGGAGAAATGGCGAGATGACTGGGTCGCTGGTGAGCAAGGCCAAGCGAGGCCACCGCCTCATCGAGGACTGACACCACGCCTTACGGCTTATGGCACCTGCACGGCAGTTTGACTGACCTTGCAACACGTCGGCACTGTTCGGAATTCTGACTATAGAATATAAGTGAAAATTAGGAATCTTAGCCATCGCGATGCAATTCAAAGTGCTCAAAGCGCGTCGCCAGTGCAACTACAAGGGGAGACCTCGCACGAAACAGTCATTTGGCAAAGGTGCGTTGATTGGACGATGAGAGGAGAGTGGAGCCTCCCCCTCGGCCACTCAACCTTTCTACACATGATAAACCGAGGCCCACCGTCAGGTCCAAGCTGTCCATTCTCTCTCTCAGGTCACTGGCGTGTAAGTAGCACCTTTTTCTCCATGCGCCATGTGTATCTCCAACACAGACCGTCGCCTGATGGTGTGGGCCATTAAAATGTCCACCCGCAAGACGCCAGCGCAACCTCGGCCACCGACCGTGTGCTCAGCTCGTCGATCAGGTCGGTGTCGGAGCCTCGACTGCCAAGCCGCGCCTCAGATGACTGGACTCCCTCCAACGTGACTGATACTCTCCTCCGGATTGCCCGACCTCCGGCCGGTGGTCATACAAGCCAACAAATAACCATAATCGCATGCTCTTCTGTTGGGTTGAGGACGAAGTGCGGAGGTCGGTGTGTTGGAGAGGGCTGTAAACTCATTCTGCTGACAGGAGATGTTTCAAACTTTAGGGCTAGAGGACCTTTTAACTTAACGCCAAGATTTCGGCAAGTGGCGAGGCAGTACTCACGCCCCATTTGCGGGATGCTGCTTCGCATCATCTACACGTCGTGGTGAACCGAGTCGACATCGAGTGGTGAGGCATGGAAGAATTGTCGCGCGTATCAGTGGAGCTCAATTTGAGCAAGAAGATTGAGAAGTCGAGTGTCTGTAGAATGGCCTGCCTTTCGCCAGAACTTCTTCTGTTCAAATGTCCAGGAACGCCTGAACGGTCGTCCCGGACGTCTTCGAAGACGTGTAAAGGTGGAGGTTGGAATTTCCTCTGGCCGTGCACAGGGTGGAATGTCCTGAGGACGGAGAAGAGCGTGCCAGCGTTTGGACGGCATGTCCCCCTGCAGGCACTGAGCGCCGGCCCATGCCTCCGCCCCTCCACGCAGGCGTTGGCGCTGTGCGGCGGCAGTCATGCGTCCACTCGCAGAGTGGAGGCGGTGCACGAGTCGCAATGGTGGCGAATTCGCTAAATGCGGCTGTTCCCACTTTTCTCCCCCAATAACCGTCCAATGGGACCATCAGCCGAGGTTGCGTCGAAGTTCACGCGGCACGGAGGTAGGCGTCGCGGAGACAAAGGCAAACACGCAGTCCAACTTGTCAACTCCATCTCTTTGGCCCTTTACCAAATTTGGCTGTCCCTCGACGTCTCTTGAGCCAAGGGCAACGCGGCGCACTCGGTAACATTCGCGTTTTGGCGCCTAGTGAGAGGAGAACAAGAGCACTGGCGTTGCTTCTGCTTTCCCCTCGCAGCACAGCAGCGGTCGTTGAGATTAGCAGGAGATTTGCAGCACCTCGACCAGCCTTCAACGAGGCTAAGACGCGGAGATCGTAGGGACGGGCGGATGCTTTTGGCCCAGAAGCGTGAGAAAACTCTCCACTTGTGCCCTTTCGTCCGCAGGTGAACGCAAAATGCGGGTAGGAGGAGTGTACGCGTAGTTTGCCCAAGCGGTCGTGAAAAAACCCCGAGAAGTAAGCACCATCTGCACGCGGTGGGAAGACTGATCCAGTGAGGGGATAATCAAGCGATTCTGAGGATGCGATAAGCACTCTTTGTTTGGCCCGAATTACTTGCGAGGACGAGTTTTTTCCCCACTCCCAAGGCAACATTTCACGTAACGCGGACGCGTTAAGTTGACGCGCTTGTTAAGAGCACAGAGGCTGCTCCTTCCGGGTCAGGGATGGGAAGGAGGCCTCGGGGGCGAAGGATGCGCCTCGTGGCGTGCGTGGACATCATGCTTGTCACATAACCGACGGCCTCGGGGTTTCGTGGCCAGCGTCCATAGAAATTAACAAGGATTAGGGTTCACAGAGCCATGAGAGAAAGGCAAACAATCGCGAGAGGAATGCGTCGAGGCCTTTTTTGACATCCTCAGCCCCGTGTTTCACGCTGGCGACATTTCCTTCCGACCGAAACGACGCCTCCCGCTTCTCTCCGCGTTTTAAACAAGTGGGTCAAGGAGTTTGTGGAAGTTGGGCGACAGCTCGGTTCACCACCCAAATCGCATCTTAATTCTCGCCTTTCCGCTGGGGGCATCGAGGGTTCAACAGGCGCTGAGCGGCGAGTCACCTTAAATCACCGGGTGCTCGCCACCTCGCGCCCTTCTAATTGTGGCAGCTACTGTTTTTAGTATGTCACACACACCTCCTCGTCCACGGGCTGAAACTGGCTGTGCGTGCGGGCGAGCGAGGCGAAAAAATTGCCGAGTGGCTTTACGGTCGGCCGAGCGGACGCGAGACCCAACATCGCTGGGTCCGAGGGCGGGATCCAGTCCCGCCTCTACGATCTGTCGGGCCGCGTCGACCTGCAGACGGGCCTCGAGGGTGCTGCTTCGCTGGCGTCGGGCAATGCGATAGCTTTTACGCCTGCGGTGGGGAAGTCAGCTGCAAAGCTGACAATTTCCATCAGTGGATTAGCATGCAGGCTCCCGGGTGCTTGTATTACGCGATCACAGTGCTGACAGCCAGGCCAAGGTTTATCTTGGCAACAGGAGTGGAGACCCGCGGCTTGTTTTAATCGCAGACCAGGTTGACCCCAGCGCGCTGCCTCTCATGGCTTCGTCCGGTGGTGGCGGACTTTCGGCGTTTGCCGCTCAACTTCGCCGTGAGGCTGGAGACTGGGACAGCGGGTCCGATCTGGCATTCTAGTCGAGGGGTGCGATGAAATGGCAGACGGACTTCCCAGCTCGCCATTGGCATATGTGCCATAAGAAGGCGTTGCGATTAACTCACTCATTTTGCACTAAAAAACGGAAGTGCCTCATGTTATTTTTTGGGGGAGGACTACACGTTTATCCGACGTGGAGGCCATCCGGAGGCAATGCAGAGGAATACGAGGCGCTTGACGGCGTTGAGCTGCTTGGCAAGCGGGGCAGGACTGAGCTGCAAGGCGCCTCCTTCGCCCCCTTCCCAGTTCCCCTCCGCCTAAGTGGTGCAACGCGAATTGGCGGATGATCCACGGCTACTTCGTCCAAGGCAACACGGGTTCACTGAGCCGAAGGAGTGGACGCTGCTCACATGACCACGAAGCTCGACGAATTGGCAACGGTCAGCCGTAGGAGCTGTGCCCAACTACACATTGCCTGCCCTCCACTGCCTCTGCTTCGTCAGTTAACTGGGTGGAAGATTTTTGGTGGAAGAACACGCAACGTAATGCCTGTGATACATTGACGAAAAGGCGGTCTTCAGTGAAATCCACCCTCCTTTTTCCAGGTGCACTTTCCCCTCGCAGTTGAAAGGCCGACAACATGCCAATTTTGGTGGTGAATTCGAAAAACCTCGCACTCCATGATAAATTCCTCTGGCAGTGCTGCAACCCACTTGGGATGGTGCCGAGAAAAACCGCAGGCGGAGGGAGGCTCCGAGGGGATTCGGCGGCGGCTTTGCGCAGCGGAATTTACCCACGTCATCTAAGAATCGTCCAAAAGCGCTCTCATGTTGGAACGAGAAGGGGTGAAGTCGGTTTCACAAAATGGTGGCCTCAGATCTCACGAGACGTCTCGCTGCAATGCCCGCAAGTCCTCCGGCTGCAATTCTCACAGTCGTACGAGGGCCACCAGTGCCAAAAAACGGACTCAGTATAACGCACTTGCTTGGCAACTCAGATGATGGAGCCTCCTAATCACGTCGTCAAGTCGAATTTTTCCATGCAAATCACAGTTTGTGGAGAGTAGGGGCTTTCGCCCATATTTCAAACGAAATCATCGGTTTTCAAAACACAAACTGCCAATGACAGCAGGAACCCGTGACACGCGGAGGAGGCAACGCATTTGGCCAAAAATGGCCAAGGACGACGAGACAGGCCACGAGCTCAGCGTTAGACTGGCTGGTAACTTAAAACGCGTCGGCGGTCTGGGACTTCAGTGAATGTCTCCCAGACGTGGGAGGGTAACCAGGGCCGGTGGAAGGGCAGGCAGACAGGGAGAGACGGAGACTGGAGGAGAAAACGGAACAGAGCTATCTGGCAGTTAGGCCAAATTATATTCTCTGGTAGTCTAAAATCGTGGGAGTTTTTGTCGGCCATATCAACTAGCTCTCTTGCCTAGGGGAGCGCAGTCTGCTCCGAAGCGGTGCGTCTTTCGCAGTCGCAGTCAGCCAACTCACCGTGCTTCTGGTTGTGCCATAAAGCAACTGCTCGTAAATACAGAATACGCCAAGTTAAAAGAAATTTGGAGTTACGGACCTTGGTAGGAGGACGAACTCCACGGGGTGTATATCGTATTAGCTCTCTTTACTTTGCTTCTCCTGCAGCTGTGAAGCTCTTTCGGGGGGAGAGGAAGTCAGCTGGCCCTTTACCTTCTGGCTGTGCGGGCTTTTGAAGGGGGACAGTGCGAGTGACAGTGGCCAAAAAATTCGAACCACGGCGACAGATTATGAGTCGACGGGGTGCTGGGGCCTGACCATGAATCATCGCGGCCGAGCTCGCCACTCCCAGCTCCATTAAGTCGTTCTGACAACAACATGCGGGCTACTGAAACACCTCGCTGCGTTTGGGTGAGTCGCAGTCCGCACTCACCGCGGCTCCAAAGTCCTCCCCCCCTGCCCCCCCACCCCCCACCCCCAACTGTCCGCGGATCCCGCTCCTCCCCACTGATACCGCAATCTGTCGTCTGATTGTCTCGCCATGCGCTTCCACCTGCTAGACATCATTCTTGGCTTTGTCTGGTTGCCACCATTCTACCCCGTTTGTAGACGCTGAGGCCTTGCGCTTCTCCCTCCAAAAGTCGTCCGCTAGCGGGATAGCGATTCTGTTTCACTTGACGAACACACGTTTTGCGTCTTCCATAAAAGTGGTATAATTTTCGCGTGATATTGCAGTAGCTCAAAATCTCTGGCGGGTGCAATCGAGTCATTAAAGAGTGAAATGAAAACGGGAGGTTGTGTCTGCCGGCAAAATGGAGGAGATGAGTGCAATCAGAGCCTCTTCCTCCAGTTCCATTTGCCCACCCTACTGTATCGTATCTTGGCGTATTCTCCGAAATCGGCAAGGCACTAATTCTGCTACTCAAACGGTACTAATGACAGCTTCCTCTGTAAATCAGTTCTAAATTCCCAACATTTTGGTGGTTTTCAGACGTAAGTTATAAGTGGCCAACCCTGGTTTGTGGTGAAATGCTCAAAAAAGACCATTTCCAAACCAAATTGCAAGGTCTCTTTGTAATGTATTTCGACAATTTTCACCTTCTAGTCTAGAATTAATCTAATCATTTGCAGCTTCGAGGCTAGGCAATTTGCTGAAAGCGAAGCCGCTTCCACCGTACCCGCTTTCTAGGTGATCGAGAGATTTGTCTTTCAATAGCCATGTTCCATTTTGTAGTTTCTCGGAAAATTTTCTTCTATTCCCGCTTTCCACTAAACACCGTATAACAATCTGTCAAAAGCACATAAAACATGCTACTTAAATATTAAAAGTATACACTCAATCATAAATTTTTATTCGGGTGGTTTAATATTGAGCTTATCTTCACGCATTTGGTGCAACCATTTCATTTTATACCCCCGCCATGAGATAAGCGGTTTGAAACACCAGCCACCCATATATTAGCGTTGGAATGAATTCCGGAAGCGGGAAATTGTCTACGTCCAACTAGAGAACCCTGGAAAAACAGGGGTGAGGAGAGAAGAGCTGGAAGCCTCTACAAATTAATCATGGTGGGGCTGATGAGACAATTACGGAGCCACCTCCACTGGTGTAGGCACCATATAATCGGTTGGACACAACGAGATACAAGGACGGCGTAATGGCGGCATTTAAACCGCGGGGTTGTGGAAAAACTTTTGCCGCTTCTTATACTTCTTCTGGAAACATGTACAATTGAAATAGTATCTGTGTGTCCCAGTGTTTCCCTCTCAATGTCGTCCCCGCCATCATAATCCAGCCATTTACGTACGTCCCACTCCCAGCTCGTCCAAGTTGTGCTGCACAAATACCAGGCGGCATACACAGGGAGGATTTCTGCCCCCTTTTAACTAAACCCAAGGCCGTAGATAATCACATCTTTGTACGCTTGGACTCGTCTTCACTGTTGTACCGCCCGTAGAATACTATTGGATCCGCTGTTTCACAGAGGAATGAGGTGTCACTGGGGGGAGGGGAATATATTGAAACCTTCCAGAATTCGTTCAAAAAAGCCACCTTCGTGTGATTGGGAAGGAGGCGCCACCAAATAGTTAATATGAGTGTTTTGCCCAGGCACACGTGAAAGGATAACGGGGAAGCGAAAACATTTTCCAAGACTTCGCCTTAAAGTGGCCGGGCAAGGCAGTAGAATGTTTGTCTCGGGTGTTTGGAAGGTAGAAAACTTCAGATTTCTTATCTTGATTGTGGAGGAAGTTGCGGTCAAGTCACTCAGCGGAAGGGGAAACGCCGTTGACAGTAAAACGACGTGTTTTCAACCGTAATTGTTGAGACTGACTCTCCGCATCCCCCTCACTGTACTTTACGGGTTTGGGAAGGCGTCTCCTCGCGAGGGAACGAGGGAAATTTATCCGCCTAAGGGGATGGAAGGCGCCCTCCCCTCCCCGCCCCTTTCCCCCCCCCACATAAATTAGCCTCTGTGCCCTTCAAATGGACAAATGAGGAAGACGCGGTCAGGTGAATTAAATCGGAGCATCAAAATGGGTGGTGGAGAGGAGGTGTGAAAAGGTCCTTGTCGCACGTGTTCGCGAGCCGGCCGGTCGAGGTTAGTGGGTGTCCGGCTGGCCGAAACAATGTCACCTTGTCACTTCCCACTTAAATATCGCTTGACCGGAGGACCGTCGCACAAATAATCAACGCTGCGAGACAGCATATCGCGTATTTACCAAAGCACAGCCTAGTGACGCCAACTGGAGGCGGGCGAAAGTGGTAAAGGGAGGTTATGTCGTGAGAAACCGCAAATCGGGGCATGAAAGGCGTGAAGGGAAGTGGATTCTCGGAGGAAGCACTTTTACTGCCCGATCAGATCATTAGTGTTCCACCCTGTAAAGTACTCGGAGAGGAGGAGGAGGAGGAGGCGGAGGACAGCAAACCGAGTCGGTTGGCCCAGAGCCGAGGAGGCTCATCTGCCTCCCGGGTTGGCTGGAAAGAGGACGAGTTAATTCAGTCGTGTACCGGCAAGCCATTATCAGTTTGATTTAACTCGCCGACCTCTAAACCCTCGACTCTCCAGTGCGGGTGCTGATAAGAATTGCAAGAAGAATCACTTCTTGAAGGGCTGCGGGGCCGGGGCGGCCGCAAACCAACCGACCGCCTTCGTGTCCCGTAGCCGCCTGGCACTGCTCCGCGCTGCCAGGGAATTCATTCCCCTCCGTGCAGGCGACTACCGCTCGGTCGAGGGTGGCGGGCGAGAGGCACGACTTCTTACTGGTTGTGGAGTTCGCCCCGGCGACTTAACGGAAAAAAAATGCGGTTTAATGGAAGTCGGTGGCGAGTAACTGGCGATGCACCTTCTTCGCCCACCCGAAATCCAACCAGATGAACCCGGCTCCTCGTGGAGGAGGAGGACGAGATGCGGCAGGGCAGATAAACAACTGCCTTCCGGTGCTGTCGAAATCTCTTCACTTTTTCATCCACTGCACTTGGTACTTTCGACATACTGCATGAAGGCTTATTTGTTTAATTTACAATTTTGTCCACTTCCTGAATGCTTTATGCATTGGAAAAGAAGTCTATGCGAACGAAAAGGAAGTTGACGCTGTTAAGAACGCGCTCGAGCGTTGCAAAACTGGCTTCGGAGTGACCCGTCCGGGGCCAACGCCTGCCGTTGCCGGCCAGCCTGTCAGCCGACGGTGGCGGTGAGCACTGCCTCGCCGCAGAACACAACGTCTGCGGCCACGGCGTGCTGAGTGAGGCGTCGGGAGCGTCCGCTCTCGGACAACATAAACGTGCAGCCGGTGACCGAGACGCTGAGTGTTGTCTCAGCGGAGAACCAGACGATCCCGCCTTCGTGCGTGCAGGGCTGGGCGAGATGTTCGTGTCGAGGCGCACGATGGTGGCGGAAACACCCAGCCAGCCAGGATTAAGTGGCGACAACTCTTCCCAAACTCGCGTTACAGCTCTTCTTCGACCCACCAGCGGAATGCCAGTGAGCCTGTTAACGCGAGACAGGTTGAGGCTTAACTACCCATGAAAAATGACTTTGATTAGACGTTAGAAATCAGAGGGGAAAGAAATACCCCGTCAGGCGTCGGCAGGAGGTGAATAATTGGCGTGGCCAATTAAATTCCTCTGCAGTGAAAGCAGTCACTCGCATCCTCCTCCTCCTCCACCTTTTCGTGGTCATTTTTCGCCAGGTAGGAATCGGTAGGCAAAAGCACGTGAGTCAGGACACCCACCAACTCATCTGAAGGCGGGCAACCGAGCGACGCGTCGGCGGATGGGCGTCTGTCGCGGACGGCGAGCCGAAAGAGTCGGTCTGCAGGCGCGGGGACGAGTGGACGGCCGCTCGTGACACATGAGCCCACCGAGAGGCTATTCAAAGTACACGGGAAAATTAATACTGGCATCGCCTCTCGCGGTTAAGACGCCGTCGAGATGTGAGAGGGACTGGAAGGGCTTTGACAAATTGATACCCTTTGACGCCAAACCATGGGAAATATGAGGACCAAAGGGGGAGATTTGGCCCTCTGGGACGACCAGAAGGTGGAGAACACGATCGGTGTCTCCACTCAGGGCATAGAAGGGGCGCAGCGCGGCAAACGGTCAGGTCCCGTTTGGAATCCTCCTGCTCTTCGGAGGGAAGACCACCTTGCTCGGAGGGCGGATGGCGGCCTGAATCAAGCGGTAACTTTCTAGACGGCAACCTCAGTTAAGGAGTAAAACCCCAAACTGCAGCGTTACATCTCCCGAAGTGGGCGGGTATTTGCAAAACACCCTGAAAGCTGTTTCTCCGGCCCTTCATTCTACCCTTTTGCATGGATTCCCGTCGACTACCTCGTTTCCCTCCGATAAGAGTGGAAATAAGCTCAGGCGGGTTTAGTCCTACCGCAGGCGCGCCACCACAGTTTGGTCCTTTGTCTCCCACTTTCTGCGGCGTCGACGGCTTCCTGTGTCCACTCAGCCAAGCAGATAACTCGGGTGGGGCGGCAAGTGGTCTCTCGGCCAGAAAAAGATTAATTAGACAGCCATTTCCGACGATTGTAGCGCAATAAAGTGTCTCCTGGTCGCGACCTATTGCATTGCAGGCGTCTGCCCAAGTGCCCCGTCCTCGAAGGACAGCACTGTCGGCCCACAGAACCTCCGTGCTGCGGGAATCAGGCGCGAGTCTGGCCGAGGGTTCCTGGTGAGGCAAGGGCGTGGGTCTACTTGATTATTTGGCTAAAAACCCCGTATTTGGGCTGTTCAGCGGAACTGCACATCAAAACGACAAAAAATGTGGCCTGGGAGATCGCGTGCCTCGCATTTGCCCCAGCCGTCGCGGGGGCATCGTCGGGAAGGGCGAGGGTGGCCGCCGACCCCAGCCGTCGAATGAGTTTCCCTCGAGGCTCTTAACAGTTGCGCATACGTGTTAGCCAACCTTCCTTTTTTCTCATCTACGTAAGGTTGCAAAAATGGCGTTTGCACCGTAGCGGACACGGACCGTGTAGGCTTCAGGCGATTGCGAAAGCCAAACAACAATGTTGTTCGCTTTTACGGCAGTTAACTAAAGTCTCGCCGGTGTAGGGAAGGGGATCGGAGGCTTTGGTGAAACAAAATTAGCGGAACACGTATGTTCGAGCAACATGAATGCGGGTGAGGATTGTGGACAGCGCCACTCGTCGTGTACAAAGGCGGAGGTCTGCCTCCACACCGACAGCACGGAGCCTCGTCGACGGACCAGTCGTGCTGCCTCTCCCGTTCTGGTGTGGCGACGTGATCTGCGCGGCCAGGAGATGGCACAGCGGACATGGAGCCCCAACTTGTCCGTGAGCTCGGCACGACGAAAGTGAGTCGTCGCAGACGAGACAGTTTCAACTCGACTGTAGAATGGTTTTGCCTCACAGAGGGAAGAAGATGCGGCGAGAGTCCGCAACTCCACTTCCATGAATGAGTAAAATGAGCCATTTTATGTTCTTTGCTCCATCCGTATCAATTTAAACGCCCCATTGTTGCGAGGGACAACGGTTCGGGTTAAAACGCGCCCGTTCCGGTTGCAGACGTCGAAGGATATTTAGTAAGTGAGTTGAGTCGGCTGGTTTGTCTGCCACCGCCGGCCGTCGAGTCTTTTTGACGTGTGAACGCAATTCTGGGCGGCCTTGAGAAGACACGTCCACGCGTGTGGCGGAGCATCCCTCCAAGGAAATAGTCGGGAGAATGAAAGAAACATAAATCTGCGGAATAGTAAACTGGTGAACTGCCCAACAGGCTCCTTCCTCACCTGGCTCGGGCAACCAAGGGGCGCGCGGGTGGTGGGTGGTCTGGCGGGGCTTAACCGCATTTCGGTGCTCATAATGAGGTTGGCGGTTTCGACTATTAAAGACTCACCGGCTCTTGGGCCATAGGCAAGGCTTTTGTGGTGCGACTGTCTTTCTTCCGCCGAACAATAAAACCACTGACGAGAAAACTCGTGCGGCCGAGCTAATGGGCGGAACAGGCTTCCGTGTTCGGTGGTGGAGGACTTGGCAACCGCGACGAGTGTCCCACTCGGCAAGTGTGACAGCCGCACGCCGATTCCCCACTTGTCTGCTTGTGTGTGTGTGTGTGTGTCCGAATGCTCTCGCAATCGGTCCCACCGGGAGTATTCGGCCACGTCTGAGGTAGAAAGGAAAATTCAACTGAAGCGATGGAGGTAAGACGCAGTGAATTCGACCGAAGGAGAGAAAAATGCTCTCGATTTACCGTAAAACTTTTTGTGTTGCAGATTCCCCGAGGTGGCTCGCGATTTTCAAGCTGTTACATGCAGAGGGTGGGGGTTTCTCGAAGTCGGCGAGTTGGAGAGGGGAAGATGGGGCCTTCTGGCCTCCAACCGTTCAAATGACACCTCGTCATTCTCCCAGCTAGTCGTGCGACCAGGAGCGGCACTGGAGGTCGGTGACCGTCTCCCCTTCTCAACGTCGCAATGCGAAGACGGGGAGGCCACCGGCCCCGGCAGTCGGCACGACCCTCGGCCATGCCTCAACTAGCTAACCACCGTCTCCACCGGGTCAGACTGAAGGTGAGAGGTACATCTCCGCTGATTCGAAGCGGTTATCCCACTGAAGACGGGATTTTTTTTGGGGGGGGGGGGGGAAGGCGTTGTCACTCCTGTCACCGATGCTCTCAGCGGCCTCAGGACACCTTGGCATCCAAGATGATTTCCTGCGAAGAGAGAGTTTACACGGAGCCCCAATCGCCACGATTTCCAGCCGACTTATTTTGTTCCGTTCAGGTCAGCCCGAGAAAGCTTTTCGGCATTTCGAGCTAATTTTTGCAGATGAAAGAGGTGTGCGGGAAGTGTTTGTGTGAATAAGGTGAAAGGAATGCAAAGTTCTCCCGCTACGAGGTGATTAAAGCCTGGGGAGAAAAAAACAACTTTTCCCCTCAACATAATTGAGTGAATATGCCAGAGTTGCGGTAGGACGGGGAGGAAAGGAAATGAAGAGGGACTCATAAGACACGCTCAGGAAGTGTCACACCGACTTGTGCGGCCGCAGGGAGGAGGGTGTGCCGGGGGCGGTTGTTTTTGGCGGCCGCTCCTGCTCTCCTCACTTCCTCCTCGCCCATCGAGGCCACAGCCCATTAGGCGCGCGGAAAAATCGTAAGTGTTGGGTCCACTTGGGCTTGGAAAACGACACGCAACCACGTTGTCTTTGGCGGTTCATGGACGGAAACGCCTTGAGGAGTGGAGATGAGGGACAAAATTCAGGTGCATCAGATTCACACTTCCACTACGGCAGTTCTCAACGGCGTCCGGACTTGTCCCCATTCCAGTTTGGTGTCGCCCGAGAAATGTCAAGGCGAATTGAAGAGTTGTTGACGCGGATGACAGTGAGGAAATGCCACACTGCGGGATGGTATTCGGGCAAGAGAGGCTTAATAAGGCGGCGTAAGACCGTTTCCCTGGACGATGTGCCATGTTCGGTGAGTGAACCGTTGCAGGTGCTCTGGGAGATGAGGAAAGGAGGCTCTCGGTCCCCTCCGACAGTCTGGAAATTGTACTCATCGCAGTTCGAAAGGTCAAACCGACGGTCGAAATTAGGTAAACCGGTTGAAGTGGAGTCAATTCAGTGTAAAATGCGAAAAAATCGTTTTCCGCTCTTTTCCAAACCCTCTTTTCCCATAAGACCAACATCGAAACCTGCGATTGGTTGACGAGTCACAATGACCAGGACTCCACTTGACAGGCGCGACAATTTTTCGATTTGATCGCGTCCACTGACGTGCCATACAAATTGCAAGTTAACGGTCAAAATAAGAAGGTGATTGGGGAGATAAATGGCCCAGTGTGTGGATAGACCGCATGCCAACTGGGTCGAGGGTGCGGACTCGGCGAGAGTTGAAAGGAAAAGAGTGAAGGCCTCTTCACCATCGACAACGACGACGACGACGACCGCCATCACTTAAAGAAACGTCTTCGAGCTCGAAGGTTGCGCCGTCGCAATTCTTTTCTTTTCTCTTGAGAAATGCAAAGCCGCAAAGCACAAACCACGAAGTTAAAAAGTCGACAAAGGGAAATGGTGAATTCTCTCAGACGAAATGTCAGGTAAGCGAGGCAAAAGGGGAATTTCTTGGTGGAAAACTCCCAAACAAATTTGTGGCGACATTTTGCTGATTGCCCTCAAGGGGGTAAAAGCACAGCTTTTCGCGATTGCAACAGCAGCGTTGTCGGAAGTGTTGGTGTCTGAGGGAATCGCGAAGGCGCGAAGGAGGTGGTAAGGCATTCCGGCGGATGCATTTCTGTGTGGAGAAGGGGAAAGGCCACTCGGAAGGGCAGGGGACGGAAGTGGTGCGATGGACGAGAGGGAAGAGGAGGCGGAGACAAGGAAGTCCTTCAATGCGTGGCACTCGAGCTCTCGTCCGTGCCGACGGTTTCCGCGCCTGCCACATCATCGACGGCTGCCGAGGGGACGCGATTAGGCGAGGACGAGGAGAAGAGCGATTTTGTTTTGGCATTTCATGTCTGAGTATGATGGACAACCAGCTGGGGAACTGTCACCCCCATGATTTACTGACTTATTAAGGGGATGAAATATTTGGGGATTTTAGACAGGCAACTTGTCATTTTCGACATATTTTTCAGGCTCTTCTGACTAGTTAACGCGGAGCTCCATCGCCCTCCGTTCTGTGTCTTTTGCGCTCATATACAGCGCCTCCCGGCCGCTGAATGCGCGCAGTCGGCGGAGGAGAGCGCCGTATTGAGGCTTTGGCGCATGAAAATCGCTCGAGGAGGGTGCACTTCGTGTTGATATCTCGGAATCGCACTGCGGTCGGCCGTGGAAACGCCTCGGGGAAGCAATTTTTTCGCCAGGACGAGGCGGTCTTGCTGCCACCACTTAAGCGTCCTTGATAGCCGCAGAAGACAATTGGAAGTGCGCATGCGTTCAAGGGTGTTGAGAGTAAACCTTCCGTCGCGCAACCCGGGAAATGCGACCCGCGGTGCCGTGATTACTTTTCCAAAACTCTGTCACAGATTGACATAACAGCGGAACGCGGGCACAACAGACATTTGCCACTTTCGCCACCCCATCGCCCTCATCGGCGTTGCCGACGTCTGCCCTCGCGGCAACGACACTCTCAAAATGAGACAACCTTTCGCGAAAGCTCTCTTCTTACTGATGCGCTTTTAATCCACTTCCTCCCTTCGCGCTGGTATGGGGCGAATGTTTCAAGGCTGGAGTTCAACAAACACGGCGCGTGACTGAGTGCTACCGCAGTTCTGCCCGAATAGGCGCCAGGAAAGGAGGAAGGAGAACTCGCACAGGTCGCGGCCACTGTGGCACGCAAACCGCCCCACCCGTGTGTTGCCGGCAAAAGCGTGTGAAGCGGTCTGAGAGGCGAACATCGGCGAAATCATGCAGTTGCGCTAATCATGGTGTTTATCCGTTTATTAGCTCGGGATTATAAGGTATTACGGGAACATGCGCCACTGCCTCCACCTTAGTCTGGGCGGGACGGCGACCACCGCAAGCGGGGTGTTGCTTTGCCGTCAAGTCGTGCCTCAACGTCCCCGCCAGCAGCCGCCGACTGGGCCGACGGTCCCCGTATTAGAGGGGATGTTGTCAACTGGGGAAGTTTGTCAACTGGGGAAGTGGCGATGAGCATCATAGTGGGTGCCTGTGCATGCTCCGCAACGTGATCTACCTCTCTCCCGCCGGCGAAGTCCACAAAATCGCCCGCGTGTGGGGACACGGTAAGTTCAGTCGAGGAGACGAGTTAACTTGCTGGTGGGCGTCGCCCACTCACGCTTCCTCGCGGCCCCGAGATGGCAGGGTTTCGTTTGGACCGAGACAGCTGCGCGGATCTCACTGGCCCATCCCGTGAACAGGTAGGGACGTATGCCTACGAAGGCAAAAACCCCGCTGCCCTCACCTTAAGCCGTAAACGTTGCCTGGCAGACTGAGGGAAGCGCTAGCCCGCCAGGCGATGAAGGTGGCACTGTTTTGCCTCGAGAAGTGGGGAAGATTGCAAAACCGGGGAAAAACGCGTCGAGAGAGGAGGACAATCGCCTCCCTCCTCCACAGAGTGTCCATTTCCCGAGGAGCGCAGCCCGCGGACTCGCCCTCCATCCCCGCCCAAATCTGAGTGCCTCGCAATAAATCCTCTTCGGCACTCGCCCCTGACGCCCTGGTAACCAGCTCCGAGGAGGTGGGTGGCCATTTGTAGACTGCTCTTCTGGCGACACACTCGGCACGACAGTCGACAGCGGCCGACTCAGGGGCGTATGGATGCCAACTAATGGGACACAAAAGTTTCCCCGAGTTATGTCTCCTGTTACAAGGCCCGGCAATCATTTTTAATGTCCGGAAGTGCGTCCCTGCACTGACTGTAATATCCCCACGGGAGAATGTCAGGAGTCATGCCTGCCTGCCTGCGTCCGCCTCGCCTCTCCACTGGCACGCTGAGTCGTCACGGCGGACATTCTCGATGCTGGTGACATCGTCTGCCTGTTCGGACGGAAAAGTTCTCCACCCATCTGAGGGCGCCGCATGAACTTCGTAGCGGCGGACGAATGTCCGTCTCCGCTGGCGTCTGGTCGAGTGGACGGTGGAATGACTTGACCTTTAGCTGTGCCCTAAAAAGTGCAGTTCGTTAGTGGAGTGGGAGACTGGAGATATGCGTGGTAATGGGCAGGAGGGCGTAGTTTTTGCATTCCTTCAATGACATTAGTGCAGTTTACGCCTAAATGGTGGCTATACGGATTGTTAAAATGGACGGAGGTGGATAGGAGTGTAGGAAACCTAAAATGCCATGTCACTAGTGCAAGCAGAGAGACTGTGTCCTCGTGTCGCCCGCCTCCCGCCGCCCCGCAGTCGCCCCCGGAAGTATGCAAAGCATCATTCTTCTTTCACGTGTAACGCAACTTCTTTCCTCTCGCACAACCGGGCGAGCAGGCCTGGCCGGGGATGGCAGAATATCGCAGAAAACGACGCTGCGCGAAAGAGCTGCGCCCCGTGGCGGTTGCCTGGGAAAAAGTTGAAGTGAAGTTCCCCTGAGTTGCTACGCTCAGATGTAACGATTCCGCGACGCGAAAGTCGGCGAGGAGGGCGGTTGGAGAGACAAAGAGGTGGACCAACCCCTGCGTTGCCATTTATTTTAAACGCTATTTTGACAGTCTGAGGCCATTTGTTGAATTCACCTCACCTTCCGTCCTTTATGCCTTCACGCACGAGCCCACAGGCGGAGTAGTCGCTCGCCCCGCCAGCCCCACGAAGACCACGTTTCAGACTTGCCATTGTTCTGCCCGCCATCCTCGGCGACGAAATGACTACATAGGTGGACAATTTTACGATGCCGGTCCTGCAGCGGACCGCTCCGAGGGCGGGGCGGGGAGACGTGGCTGCGGTGCAACCTCTTCTCCCGCCCCGACTCGTGCTGAGACGAGGGCGGCCTGCAAATTCAAGTGTTCTGCTGGGGAAAGTGGGTGAAGGAAGTCAGCGCGTGCGAGTCTTGCTAGGAAAAAACGCACCGATTAGTGGGAAGTGAGAAGGGTATTTCGGGCAAAAATGAAATTGAGAGCCGAAGAAAGGGGCAAAATAAAATCGTTCCTTTGACAAATAAAACGGCCGCATTATTCATCATTCACCATCCAGTCGGTGCAGACATTCGCGTCGAAATGCGACACTCTGAGGCGGGAGGGGAAAGCGTGAGAAAAGCTTTTGTTTCTAATTTCTAGCACCACACAAAGTTGGCACACCATCTGGGGGCGGATTTGCGCTAAATCGTCGACAAACATAAGCGGAAAACTAGAGAAGTGGAAGTGACGCTGCAAAGGGATGGAGTCTGTGTTTTGGCGGGAAGAGACGCAAAAGCGAAGACAACAAGAACTCGGAGGAGAGGGCAGCAACTCCCTCGAGAGACCGGTCTGAACACTTCCGGCGGATTGTTGTGAAGACACAACCGCCGGTGACATGAACCATGCAACTGCCGGGCCTGGTGGAAGTAGATAATCGGTGAGGACGACAACGTGGAGGCAGGAGGCCGTGGGTGTCGGGTCGTCTCGAAACAAACTGACCTTGTCAACTTGGCAGCAAAATCGGCGTTTATTTTGGGGAAAAATTAGCCTAAATGAAGGAGAACATAAAAAGACGAGCGCTCGCATGAATCGACAGATCTCTTACCGGGGACTTCTACACTCTGCCTCAAGGAAATGCTTCGCCCGACATTCTTAGACTTAGGAGATGCTCGGTGAGGAGGTTGGTACCATCATAAACGATTCTCTTTGGTAATCCGAGTAAATAGAGGAATTCCACTGAGAGTGAGCATGCCGCTTTCTCCTTGATATATCGCCTGTCAAGATACCTTTCGGGTATGAATTTTGGATTTGCTGTACGCTGGCAGGCAGGCAGTCAGGCAGGAGGAGGAGGAGGTGAGGGCGGCAGAGTAACCAGACGTTTGCTTTAATCTTAAAGGTCAGAACTCCAACTTATGCACGGCATTAAGAGGCCATGACTTCGCACCAGTCCGACGCCTACGGCCTCTCGGGCGAGTGCGAGCGACTGGCGCTTTCTTCATCCCAAGGATCGTCGCCTGACCGACTTGTTCACCGCGTCTGTCAGTGTCGACGATGAGGTCTGCTGGCGAAAAGGTGGTGCGTCCACATGAAGGCGGACACGGGAGTGCGTGAAGCCCTGAGACGCTGCAAGCCGGGGCAACCGTGTCGCCCCGGCGGCATCTGTTGGCTGCCACTTGGGCCACCAGACCGGACAGGGCGATCAAACCGATCTTAGTGTGCTGAAACGCAACTTTTTGCTGTCAACGCAGATGTCGGCGATAGTCGGCAATAAGGAGGCCCTGTCGCAAACTCGTCAGCCGACTGCGCTCCTGTCTACTTGCTCCCCCGTTTAATCGCCTCCCGTCAGTTGCCCGACCGTAGCGATTAGAGGGAAAGGAGGGCCAGTTTTTCGCTGTTTAAATAATGTGAAGCTGATTAATCACTCAGGTCGGCGAGGCGACAAGCAGTTTGGAGTGCATCAATTTGAGTTGGAGCGCACCCAAGTCGTCCGCCCGTCGACAAATTCCCTCCCCCTCACCATGCTCGGCCTTTTATAACCCCCCGAAATGCCCCACAAAAAACGGAAAAAGGCGGTAATTTGAGGGAACATTCGTCTCTTTCGCCATACGCCCCACCTACACAAAGTGTACAGGCACTTTCACAATTGTCTCCCACTGGCGCAGTGAAATGAACTGACAAATCGCCCTTGGCGGCCCACAACAAACTGGGAGGCGGTTCATGCACTTGGGCTATGCAGTGAATAAGAAGAATCGTCACTGCCACGCCGGAGGGCAGTTAATAAGTAGGCATCCTGGCCAAATGCCAAAGTGGTGGGCTCTTGACTGCAGTGCGAGTCACCTTTCTTCGGCACTTTACTGACTTTGAGGATGACTTGGCTGTGTTCTTTCCCGTTCCTCCAGCGCCCCCAGGTCTCTAAGACGGAGGCGCAAGAGAGGCCGCCAACACCAAGCCGACCTAAAAGCTGTTCCGGGGTCTTTCAGTCTAATGTCACTTCGATGCTCTCATCTTAACTGGGAAGGTGGGTTTGAGTATTACCTCTGCCACGATGTCACCCCAACCGTGCCCACCTTGTAGTGGTGTTCCTGCCAAACATTCACTTCAACTCGGCCGGCCGACCGGGCGTCTTAGCTTACACTGCTGGTTAGTCTGGGACCACTCGGAAAGGGGAAATGTCTTTAAGGAGAAAAAGGAGACAGGCTGGCGGTAGCTCCGCTCGAAAGTCCTTCTCCCCATCTTTTTTGGACGGGTTCTTTCAAGGTAGAATAATTATATAGTCGGAAAATAAAAGCCATGGCGCCTGAGGTAGACGCTGTGAAAGGAACTGGTTGACTGCGTCAGGACATCTGAGCCCTGAAAGGGACTGATTCAGGCTGTGAGAGCCTTTAAATGTAAACTTCTGGTGCGGTGATTTAGCAGCATTCGTGAAATACCCTCGACAAGGCAACTTACGTGACTAGCAAGAAAATCTTAAGGTGTCAGTTCGTACAATTTGGTCTTGTTATCACTCGTTAGGCGGTGCCAACTGAGGTATACTTAGTGTTGTGCAGTTTTCTGCGATTCCGCCAACCGAGGGTTGTGGGCCGAGCCGACAGGAAGCCTGTGGAAGGCGAGAAACAATGGCGTTATGAACACAGGCCAAATCCGCTGGGGGCGGGACGCCTCCTCCTCCCTCCCGCTCGGCCGCCCGCCCGCCCCTCCGCAGCCGGTGGGGCATTCGCAGGCGGGCGGTTCTGTCGGACACCTCGTCGCCGCAACGGACAGCAGCGGGGAAGAGCGAGTCAGAATGCTGTGTGGACAGTATACGTAGTCATATACACGAAAACATACAAAACTGGCATACAATACAGCGCATAAAAAAGGGGCGATTGAAATGTACAGCGGGATGGGGCGGAGCGGGTGGTTGGTGGGGTGAGGGAATTGGTTAGAACTGAAAAACCCGGAAGGAGAGGGGCAGAGGGGTGGGAGTGGCAGTGGCAGTGGCAGTGGTAGAAGTCGGGGAGAAAGACACATATATTCCTTCACAGAATCCCCGTCTTCGTATCATGTTCCCATGGTGCCTATAAGAGGAAAATCGCCTGAAAACACCGAGGCATACAAAGTGCTCACAAGTTTAAGTGTGTGTCCGTAGTGAGAGAGAAGAACCGCCTCAATTAATGGTCGCATATTGCTGTTAACGTACGTTCTCCTTCTATTTACGAAGACTTGCATAAGTTTGTAAGAAAAAATTGATACGAAAATGACTGGAAGGTGGAGTGTCGATAGCAACCACTTCACTGATTTATTGTGGCGCGCCTCATCTTCGGTGCCTCTGAGCGGACAAATGAAAGCACCATTTTAAAGGATCACCCCGCTGAGCCTGCAGTCGCCTTGGAGGCGACCAAGAGAATAGTCTGGACGTGGCTATTTCTACCGCCTCCCTCGTAGCCCCCTTTTGTGAACCAACCCGCCTCTCCTTGCGGTACCGACGGCCCAGACCTTTTGGCCTCACTTACATTCGTATGACACCTGCGGTGGGACCAGACATTGCCGGTAGTCCTGTCAAAAATAACGAAAGAGGAGGGTCATCGTCAGCGTTTGGTCTATTTAAGCAGTTTGCGTTAATAAGACCACGTGCAAGGTGACCCACTCAGCACAAACAGTACGGGAAAAGCCAACTTAATTGGGGATGGGAAGGGAAAACTCGCCTTACCTGCGCCACCCCTGTCTGAAAGAGGCGCTAGGAAAATCGTGGAGGGCAGACGCGTGGGGACTATTCACTCCAACCGAAAATTTACCCTTTTAATGTAAGCGCAAACTCACACTCGTATTAAAGTAAATGTTGGTTCGAATGAAGCGGTTGTTGGATTTTTGGATGGGACGGTAGTTGTCCGCCATGGAGCCGGCGTTCTTGAATTCCGACATTCGCAGGGCGCGCAGTCCCTTCATCTAGGCGGAGAAAGCGGGGAAGAGGCACCATTTGGCTGCACTACGCACAGAATCTCCGGGAGGGAAGAAACAGCCCTTAGACACCGTCCCATTTATCTCCCCTTGTTTATTTATGACTTTATGGCTTGTTTCTGCAAAAAGTGTGGTTGTCAGAAAGGTCAAATCGTGACGATAAACAAAAATAAGTGTTAGTTCAGACAGGGGGATTATTTCGGAGATGATTAAAGGTAGGTACAAGTAAGCAGCGCCGAGCAGTTGGCTGGGCGGGTGTAAAACACCAACGATTCACAGTCCTGACAGACGTCCCGAAACAGGTGAAGCCCGAGATGCGTTTATCGCGACTAAGCGCAGTCCAACTGGGCTTAGATGGGGATTGCAACTACTGCTGGAAGCCCGTCTTTTGGCGTCTTCTGCCGCAACTGCAAGCCCCCTTTGATGGATATGTGGAGAGGAGATTAAATGACAAATTAATCATCACCACGTCCAGTGGCGACTTCACAGCGCCCCAATTAATCATCCGCCAGGCTAATGTGATTTATAGAAAAAGTTCTGCGCCAAGCTTGAAAAAGGATTACCTGAGAGTATGATAAATGTTTAGGTGCGGCGTCCCTCGGGACCGCCTTTGCTCTCGCTACACCCAGCGAGCCACAACCGCCTGCGTAGTTGCACGGATGTGCGGCGGACCACTCGCCACCCACAGGCGTCTTCGTGGGCTACTCATGCGTGGAGGGTTTGTCCTCCCACCCTGCGACACTGCGAAAACGGGCAAAATACGCGCCGCATCGCGTTGGAAGACGGACATTCACAGCGACGTCTGCTCGCGCCCACCTGGTGCGGCGGGCTCTTGGCCTGGCCGCAGGCCGCCTTCGGACACTCGAGACTTCTGCGACTCCGACGCATTGTCGTCTTGGACGGTGGGTGCACTGGGACAACTTTATGGAGGCTTTCTGTCAGGATAATGCTGTAATGCTGCCAACGGTTGCGTCAAAGTCGCTTTCCTCTAGGCCAAAGCAACGATGACCCTCCGAGGCAGAGTGGAAAAGGTGGGGAGTAAAGGGGAAAAATGGGACGATTGTCTGCATATCTGACCTCAACCGGATGCCACTCGCCTGCAACCTTCTGGTTGGCGCCACAAAAGTCTGGCGCTATGATCGGACGAACGGCTATTTTTGCCCTGGCACACGTCTCTACTGTCCGAATTGGGTAGGGGGCGCTGGCACAATTCGGGCATCTGAACCACAGAACACGTTAGTGAGAGCCTCCATGACGCAAAGTGGTCGCGTGGCGTAGACAGGCATGTTTCAGCCTTGCCAAATGCGGTGCATACGAAGTGCGTCGAGCCGAAGGCAGTCGGGAGCGGAGGAAGTCAGGGACGAAAGCAGTCATTCAAGGGTTTTTTACACTTGTCGGGTGGACTTCGTAGTTTGCAAAAAAAACCGTTTTCCCGAAAATGTCGAAAACGTGTCTTTGTAGTGGGGTTTTCAACGCCTGTTTGCTCCATTAGGAGTTCATTAGCAGATCACATTGCCAAATGAATTTGTTACCGAATCTGATGTCCCTACACCTTTTTTTTTTTTTTCCCCGGCCCGTTTTACAGCAGGGGGGGGACAGTTTTTCCGTAGGCAAAGAGAGGAGAACGCAGCAGTCAGAGGGTTCAGAGCCGCCCAAATGGCGAAATGCGGATTTGTGAGGCTCAAAAAGCAACTCAGAGCAGTCACAGCGGTCTGTCGACTGGAGGAAGAGGACGTGCCCAGTGCAGGCTAAAACCTGGCGGGGACTCCACTTAGCCGACTCTTACGAAGGTTCATCCGTAGCGGCATGGTAGAGGACCCCATGAGAAGGAACGCTGACATTCGGCAAGGCTATATATATACAAAAAGCTGGCTGCTCAGTTCTTATGAATCGCAAGTTTGGCTGGGTTTTTTAAAGGTCGACGCCTTCTTGCCAGCGCTCGGTGGAGCCCTAAGTCCATTCAGCCCTCGTCTATGGGCGATCCAACAGCACCGAAGCAAGCAACACACAACTGCCGCTGCCACCGATAGGGCAGTGGATGAAGTTGATGCCCAACTTTTTGCTTAATGGCACAATGGGAAGGCCTCCAGAGGAAAAACGCGTCCCCCATCTTTTTTTCATGTGTGAATACTTCAAAATTTGACGATGTTGTTAAACAAGAGTGCTAATACTTCTCCACTGTGCATTCTACTAAACCCGCAGAATTGGGGCGTGATGAAGTCGGGAAGAGGCGGTCAGGAAGAGCCCATGCGAGAGAAAAGAATGGGGAGTAAATGTTTCTCATTTCCCCTTCCCGCCGTTATTTAAGCAACTTGAATTGGGATGCGGCGAGTAATCGGCGCTAGAGAATTGGACGAGGAAGGCAGCGCCTCATAGCCTAATCTTCTCCCGTCCAAAGGGATGTTTCGTATGTGTAAACAATTTCTGCATTTTCTCTTTTCACGCACTTTGGCCCAATGTCTACACTGGATGTCTTTATAAGGCGAGAGAAGAGAATAAACTTTGACACTGGAAAGCATCTCTCACTGTTCGCCGAACTTCGGTGGAATTAAAAAAGGCCTCGCAAAAGAGACGCCATTTCACTTCGCCTCCCACGCATCGCCTGCGGTTAGGTCTGCCTACGCTTTTGAGTCGCGTCAAATCCCGAAGTAGCCGAAGCCAAAGCAGTCAAGTCGACCCCGCAGGGAAAAGGACCCTTCTGGGCGGCCTCCCCCCGGAAGTTCCCGCCTATCCCAGCAGGACGCCACACTTCCAAACCTCCACTTTGGGCTGCCATTCGTGTGATCATTGTCATATCAACACATTTCACCTTCTACGAAGGAGGCGGCGCCCGCTGAAGACGTTACACTTGCTAAAGTGGCCTGTCTTCGGCGGCACTAGCCGCCCACCAAGACCACTGAGCATTGGCAAAGAGCCCATCGGTGACTTGCGCGGAAGTGTCCTCGACTGCTTGCGCCCACCTTCGCAAGCGGCCAACAGACTCAATGCTTTCGAACCGCCAAACGGAATATTGATGGTGACTAGACATCCTGGATTGCTTCATGTCTCGTCGTTGGGAGCACCCGAAGAGCGAACCTAAAGCCCCGTGTAGTCCCAAACAATTCCCCAATAACCCAAGCGGAAAAAAAAAAAACGCCCGCGTTCTGAGGATTTTAAATCCGTTTAAAACCAGTCGGCGCTTTGTTCTACTGAAGTAACTTTTTTAGAAGTATATTCGAAAAAACAACAGGGTAGAGGAAAATAAACTCATTCATGTGCTGCTCCCCAAACCCGCGTTTCTCAATAGAGCGCTCCTCGTTGGTGAAATACCTTTTGTGTGAAGCTTTCTGGGCCTTATGTGCCGGTAACGCCCCTTCTCAGCTTTACTCCAGTGGAGATGACGGGGAAGCCGTGTTTTAAGTGGGTGGAAGTCCCGCCAAAAAGGGGCCTTTGGGGGAGTTTGGTTAACTCACCTGCTCTTCAAGTCACCGTATGGAGCATTGAAGAGGATCCCAAACGGTCCAACCTTTCCGTGGCAAGCTGGAAAACTGGAGGGAGCCCCTTGATATGTGATTGAAACTCCCTGCGTGTTTGGGAAGGCATTCGTTTAAAAAAATAAGACCGTAGAGTCGCCGATGGTTTGCCTTCCGAAAGAGAAAGAGATTGCATTAGGGAAGTGGCTGGGACTAAGAGTGACGATGGGTGAGTTAACTCCTCTTCCTGTCGAGCGTTAGGCCGGCGGCGATTTGCAACCTCGAACAAAATTTTTTGCCCACTTTTCCTCGCTTTCGTGTCCGGGCGTGGACACCGATGAGGTTCGTCTGTGGTCCCTGGCTTCCAAGGATGCTTTTACTCGCCAACCTCCTCCCAAAAGGTGGGCCCGACGATTGAGAAACGTGGAGCCTATTTTTTCGCTAAACACCCGAGAGTATTGGTCCCCACCTTCCTGTGCATCTTCAACCGATTCGTCTGCTCGAACTCTTACTTTTTTCCGATTGCACCGCAAAGCAGCGCATTCCCCACCAGACTTAGAATGGCAATGGCGCCTGAAGCGTGGCACTAACCGGGACATTCAACTTCCGTGTCAACGACGACTCACGGCTGACCTGACGGGCATGCCACGCGGACGCCCACGAGCCACGAAGCCAGACGTGACCGCCTTGCTTTGTCTAATGTGAATCGCAGAACACAGGGGAGATGCCTTTAAATGGCCAAACTTAGCAGGCCCCACTAGGGTGAGAGTGGAGGGAGAAGTTGAACACGCCTCAAAATCCCACTTCCTCGTGTACCTCAAGCCGTGTTCGCGGTAAACAGCGAAAGACATCGACACCGAGGACAAAAACGCCAACATACCTTTTAATCTCACTTCAGCTAGGGTGGAGAGGAGAGCCGAGATATCTGGCGCTGCGTTTTGGCCTATCTAGAAGAAAAAAGACGGACGAGGCGGAGGAGAGAAATGAGGGAAGCGAGCATGTGCCACGCAGCGATGTGGGCGAAAGGTGGCGAGTGTGTACAATCGTTTGTGTTTCTTTATTAATTTAACTCCGTGGGCAGAGGATGGGTAAGTCGGCATGGAGGGAGCGAACTTACCTGGAGGAAGAGGGAGACAGCGGCGAGTCCGTTGGGTTTGCTGGTCGCCATTGTGAAATTGCGGTAGAGGTCCGAATTGTACGCATACAATTGGATCTGCGGGAGGTGAGATGAACCAAAGTGAGGCGGGGCGTTTCTACCCCTCCGAAGGCTACTTTCAGGCGGGTCGAGTGGCCTCTTCGCCCCCTCCTTCTTCCCCGCCTCCGTCTGTGCGCCTTCTAATCGGCCACGTTGCACGCGGGAAATTTAAGATCATCCGATAATTTTTGCTCCCATCCTTGGGTCCCACCTCATATTTACGCTCTTCGGGGGTTGTTAAAGCGAAGGCTAATAAAAATTTAGCGGTTTCATTAATGGATGCAACTTTTTATATCCGCTAAATTTTTATTTGGCTAATTTTGTGGTAGGAAGGAGCAGATGCCTTTTGCCTCCTCTAAGTCGGCTTCCAACAGCCCGTGGCTTCGTGGTGAGGGAATGCAGGATAACGTGGTCCAGCCACCATGTTCGCCTCCACTCCCCTCCCCCCAACACATTTCAAAGTTTTGACCATCTCCTCCCGAACGGCGGCTGTGGGCAAAGCCTTTAGGGATCGGGCAATGACGGGGGCATCCTCCGCGTTGTGTACACAGCCCAACTGGGTGGGGTGTAGAGCAAATAAGCGCGGGGTGAGTGGACGGCACAGATGTTGCCCGCAGGCCTTGTAATGGCCGCCGACCCGGGGCGCTCATCAAACTGCTGAAGTGGTGCGGACCATCTGTCCTCAGGATCGTGTCGCTCCGTCTGGCCGGGGGTTCTGCACGCGGAATCAACCTCACACAGGCGAAGTCGAAACTGCTGCGCTGTCCGGAAAGCCGCTGAGCGATAGGTGCGCGAAGCGAAAATCCCCGCCCTTCGTGTTAGGAAGGTCGACTTAATACCACCCAGGAGGGACCGTTTTAACGCGCGGAAATGATTTGATTTTTTTTAGTAAACGAAGGGAGGCGAGTCTTTGCACTGCACTCGAGAGTGGACCTACGCCGGTGCTCGGCCGGCCAGCGGCCTCTCAGTCGTTGCGCTTGGCCTTCGAGGATTTCCCCGGTTTCCTCGCATTTCTCCAAGGGCACCGAGTAAAGCATCGGCTTCGTTTTCTTGGCCCTATCAAACGCATTTCTCCTCTTCCCTCCGAGTGTCTCATTCTGGCCAGGCAGAATGGCTTGCTACTAATTCTCCCTGAGCCCAATTGATATGTCTTGGGGGCTGTTAAACCTCGGGGTGCACTTCAAAATGTGACCGACGGTTTCTATCAAATCCACTCGCCAACTCACCTCTCCTGGGAATGTTTTTCCGTCTATCTGGTGCTCAGAGCCGAATTTCGAGGTGCTGCCGAACTTGATTAGACCTCCGTGCAACTGGTAGCGGTAGGAGAGAGGACCGTCTCGAAAGAAGACCGTCGGCCCGTTGGACGCGGGCAGGAAGTAGACGTCCTGGCCCGCGTTCGCCACCTCGAAGGTCAACTGAAACGCAAGCCATTCACTCAAAGTGACATTCATTTCTTATTCATCATGCAGAAGCCAGCTTTAAGTGTGCAAGTTTATGTAGCGGGAGGAGACGCTGTTCCACTAGCGCCCTTAGCAGCTTATCTCACCCACCGCAGGGACAGGGAGTCAGTTAGCTTGAAATACAGATGAAGGACGAGGTTGTCGAAAGAGCACGATTACTTTTCACTGGCGCAACGTTATCATGTAGCGCATGGGCGAGATTTTAATAGTCCATTAGGAAGGGTCGAGGAAACTTCCGGAGCTGTCGCCGTACATGAGCTTAGAGTCAAATAGGGGCAGAATGATTTTGAAGTTGGACGGTGGGACGCTGACAGGCGGCATCATTGCGCCAGGCAGGTAAATGTTTGAGTTTTGGGCAAAAGTTCATCTTTATTCAATCCGCTGTCAATGGTTGAGTTCGGTTTAAAGTGAAAAATTGTTCTGTCTTTAATGAACAACCGGGGCCTCTTCCATTGGGAATATTCGACCCCGGGGATTGTGAAACAATCACGGGCGGAGGAAAGGGAGAGTAGTACCTTCCTCCCAGTAGGAAATTTTAAAAGGAAGTGATGAAATGGCATTAGAGGAAGGACTAAGGAGCAGCTGCCAAGTCAGTGAGTTTTTGTGAAAGAAAACTGCATCGGACTGAGTGCGAGGAAGATTTTCAGTCGCCGAAGAACCCGAGGAAGTTTGTCAAATGATCCGCCAATTTCGGACAGCCCACATTCGTCGAGCTGGCGTCGGACACTGCCTGAAGCCTCACCGCAAGAGGCGACACTTCTTTCGCGTAGGTTTGTAGCACTCAGCCAAAACCCACGACTTTTGGGGGCCCAGCTCCCTCCTCAAAACTCCTTTCCCATCGTCTCACTTTGCCAGTGCTACTTGAAACGAGATCCTCCTTCGAAGCGGACGCCATGGCGGCGCTAGTGCAAGCCGCCAGACGCCGTGGACACGCTGGGGTCTGGTCTCCTTGCTCTGATGAGCCCCCACGAAACGGGAGGAGGCAGTCGAGTTCTCTAATTAAGAGCGAATTTATAGTTGCGCACTTACACGCGAGTGCAAGTCCTTATTTCGTAGATGCTCGTCTCCCTTGCGAATAGGGGAGGGGATTGAAATTTGAGTTCCATATAATTAACCGGGAAATAATATTTGAGGAGCACCTTCGCCTGATCCACACGTCCGTTGAAACGAGGCAGTCGAAGGGAATAAATTTTTAATCACTGACCACCTTGTGTGGAAGATGAGGTGGTGAGTGGCCAGTCGGGTGGTCGGGCGGGAGGGCCGCGCTGGATCAGGAAGGGGGCGAAAATTACTCCAGACTGCCTACGACCTACCTCCCTGCCTGTCTGTCCGCTCACCCGCGAACACTGACAAATACGTGGGTGAAACCAGTAGCAGTTGGGAGAAAAAAAATAGGGAAAGGGCACATTTAAGTCTCACTTCTCCGACATACATACGATTTTAACTTCGAAAAGGAGAGTGGAAGAGCGAAGGCGAAACATAGATCTTCCACAGAGGTGGAGAGAGGAGAAGAGAGAAGTTTGGCGGGCCGAGGAGAAGTCTGTGTCGAGCGAGGCGCCTCGACGGGCAACAGCCAAGGGCCACGCGGTTAGACACTGCACGCCGCACAAACTGAGGAACGAGGTTTATGAATACTGTTGCAATGGCGCACAGGTGGTGGCTAAATATTTCCCTTAAAATTTATTGTCTCCCCTGCTTTCACACATTTAGACTGGCACTTGGATAAAGTGAATTGACGTCAAACTGTTGGAAAAGAAAGGAGAGGACAAGTGATTCCTGCCGGAGATCGCATCCTTAGCTCCTGTGACCCATGAGTCCTCAGGGAAAGGGTCCAGAGGCAGCGGAGGCCACTCGTGCCTCCCGCCGAACTCAAATTTCGGCTTACGGTAAGGGGGTGATTTTCTCAAACTGAGATGACATTCAGTTGTAGCGAATGCCTTTGCAAAGACGCTTGGGAACTGGACCAACGCCTGACGAAACCGCTAATCCTCGAAGGGAACTTAACAAACCTTCTCTGTGGTCCATGACAGGTTTGTCAACAGCGTACTTGTGTGGCTGATTGTTGCTCCTCGCGTGGGATCTGGGAAAGTGGTTCGAATTCCTGCCTGCTGAAACTAGGCTAGTCAGCCTTTTTTAAATTATATTCGACTTGTTGAGAACGCACACTTTCCAATTTCGGTCATAATTCAGTATTCTTAAAGCTTCTGCACCGGTAAATGCGTCTGTCTGAGGAGTTTTTCCTTCTCTTCGGTCCACCGTCGAGAACAGATTATAGAAGGGCGCCTGAGGAGTCCTGTAGGAGTTGGCGGTAGTCGAAGGGGTTTGCGTTCCGAGTAGAAGATCGAGGCTTTCCTCCTGGTCGGTAAAACTTCATAAGGCACAGGGCTACAAAAAGTTGCATCCTTCCGCTTTCATAGCGGTCCCAACACAGATTATCACACGCGATTAGGTGCCCATCACCGCGCAAGAGGACTACGCGAGGAGTGACGGTCACATGCCAGCATGTTTTGGCCTGACGTCGTCACAAGGACCACACACTCTGGCATTTTTGATCCCACAATGCATCAGGAAACACCAAGTTTATGCATTTGCTACGTACCTCTGAGGAAATGCCATCGATGGTGAGGGGTTTCAGTGTGTGGTCAAAAATGAGATCCCTCAGCCGGATGTTGATCGGTGACTGCAAGTGGCCCTTGGCACAGGCAGGCCAGATGTCGTCTGAAAACATCATCGAAGCTCTCCCCCAGTGACTGGGACCTGCAAAGTTATTAAAATGCGGTCCAAGTTATACACCTCCGCCAAGTCTAACTAATTCTTAAGATTAATCGTTTGCAACATCCCGTTGACAGAGAGCAAAATGGATATTTCGAGGGATAACGCTTCCTTAAAGCCATTTGCAGCCTCAAAAGTTAGGAGTGAAAACAGTCATAAACAAGTGTCTCTTTGATTTAATACGCTCATGCGTAGCACTGTGGGTAAAGAGGAAAATTATTCCTCCGGAGGGTTTAAAGTAGCCAAATGTTTATTTGTGCCTCTTATTGACATAATAATATAATTTTTTTACAAACATAGAGGCAAGACGCTAAATTAAAGCCGATTAACTGCAGATCTCCTGTTCTCAATAAGTGCGTTCCCCTCTCGGTGGAAAAAGCTCTCGAACAGCCCGCTTACAACAGAAAGCTTTAGTTAGGGCTTTTTGTCAGAAGCAGCCGGAATGGGACTGAAAAGATGAAGGTTGGGTGTCCACTTGAAGCAAAAAGTCACATTAAATGTGCTGTCATTGACGATATTTGCAGGACGTTGCCATTCGACAATGATAATGTCGACTGGATGTGTTTGCGAAATGGAATTTTTTGGTAGTTGCAAGAAATCTACATGGTTTTATTCCACGAAGGCTATTTACATCAACATTTTCCAAACGTTGCGAGGAAGTAGTTAGAAAGCACAATGCCATTAATAATTACCAGTGCACCGAACAAATGAACAAGACAGAGATTTGGAGGAGCTGTGTGTTACAATTTAACCTTAGTCTAATGCTTCCCGCACTGATTTGTCTGGTTGTGCCTTCAGCTAGGAGAGAATGCATTCTCGTCGGCGCCTTTTCAAAATTGTCGGCTTAGAAGGGTCTCCATCGTTACTGCCAGCGGGTTTATTTTACAACTCATTAAAAGCCTTACTAGTTGACATCGGACATGATTATGTCAAGTGAGGGTTTGCCAGGACCTTTTGTACTAAAATGGGTTGCATTCATCCGGAGAATTCATGATTTATTGTCTGAGTAGCCTCCTACGTTACTAGGTACAAAATGTATTTCGCTTTCATTTAATTAACGGATCAATTTCACGAAAAACAGCTCCCTGTTTATTTGTTTAAAATGGAAAAGTTCTCAACTGAGTTGGGGGTTATTAATTTATTGTTCCGTAACTTATTATTTAAAAATTGCGCATAAACATGAATTAACAACTTCCGGTAGTTTAATTTGCCCACCACCTAATTTTGATATTGATAATGAGGTGGGCAAATGCGAGAATTTTTTTGTTTTTGAGACAGTATGATGATGGAAAATAGATGAAATGGCAAGTTGGAGACATGCTCCATAAAAAGAATGAAGAGGATTAAAGATAGGGTCAGAGATTGAGGAAACCGCTACTTAACTTGACTCACTTGGCGGGGGGAGATTTAACAAGTCCAAAATATGTTCCTCCCTCAAAGAGTATATGCAGACATAAACATGATAATCAAAACCCGTGTGCCTAATCGACCTTAACACTGGAAAATGATCTACAATAAGGCGTGGCGCTTTGCGTCCCTGCTTCCCGTCCGCAGACGCGGTGTGTTTAGAACTTGGCGACATTGCAAATTATCTGGAAGTGCTTTCCCTAAGTTTGGAGCAGAGGTTTTTGAAAGCGCGTAGGGGAGACAGCCTGAAGGCCAATTTACGGGCCTTTTAGTTCTGATGAATGACGCTTAACTGATTGTACTTTCACTGGCTTGCGGGATCTTCTGTTCAACCTTATTATTATCTAGTCTGTAGATAATGTTAGGAGACGATAAGAAGTTATAAAACTGGTAAAGGGAATGATGCCTCAGTGGATGGGCTAAAATAGCTAATCCTTCCATCGGATGAGCGGATTTCTCCTGCATCACTCGAACTGATTCTGCGACAGCAAGCAGAAGAGTGGATGGCCTCATGGCCGAAAATCCCTTTCACCCCCCCCCCCAACCCCCCGGCTCCTGCTCCTTGATTTGTTCAATCTCCAATCACTGGAATCCCAGCTTGCTCTCCAGATGTGAAATGACTCGCGAGCATATCCCCCAAGGAGACAAAAAGTGCCGAAAGGGATTTTTCACTTTGAACGCCCCTCATTAATGTGATTCTTTATAAGAGGAATGTGTGTGCAAAACCCGTAAAATGGTGGATGACTCCATTGTTGCTTCACCCAGCCGCAAGACGACCATTAAGACTATCAAGGCCGTATGGCGTTCGCTCGACAATGTGCCCAACCAGCATCCTCTGGTGAGCATCATTTCACTTCTTAGCCATTAACTGGGGGTGAGCTTAACTTTCCACTCCAGGAATAATTCATGGATCTGATTCTTAATAGTTTAATCATAGCACCAAACAACAGTTCTTAATATCCGCCATTAACGCATTTTACGCCACTCCTTTTGCTAGAATGCGGAATAACCCATTTAAGGCATGAAAGACAAAATGGGTACATCTTTTTTGCGAAAAAGGCCTCTCTTGGAAGTGAAGGCTTAACGCGCAAGCGACGCTCCGAGAGGCAGATTTTCGAACAGCTGCATCGTGGGCGAATTGAAGGCGACTTCGGCCCGTAAGTAAAGTTATTTGTGTCCCTCAGTTTTTCGCCTTTTCCCGCGCACGTGGGGCAGGGAATCGTCTGATATTTGACCTTCCCAGTGCCTCTCAGCAGTCATTAATCAAACGGAAAATAAAGTTTGAGCACAAACGCTAGTTAGCCTCAAAAATTATCTTCCCTTTGTGATCTATCCACAGTCTCCACCCATGACGGAGGCAGGCAACGTTCTGACAGCGAGGCGGGGTGAGACAAACAGAGAGTTTGTGTGTTCGTGTGTGTGTTTGTTTGTGTGTGTGTGTGAGAGAGAGAGAGATAGATAGTCCCACAATATTTTGTATAGACACGGAGATATTCCGGAGGGTTGAACGCATCCTCATCTGAGCTAAGTGATGACAGTGCTTTCGGTGAGAGGCGAGAGCGAGAACGAGAGAGAGAGAGAGAGCTGATCCTCTTTATCAACTGAACTCACAATCATTGCAATAAATTTGGGCAAAAAAGTCGGTAGTAGAGGAGTTGGCGAATTTGAAGGGCATAAATAATGCACAATTTTTCCTCTATGGGCAAATACTTTGTCGGAAGCGCAGGAGGCGCATACCTTTGCAAATGCAAAGTAATAAACGTTTGCCTTAAATTTAGGACTTCATGGAGACGGAACACTTCGCGCCCAGTTACTCGCCTCACACGCCCCACAGCCCCGCGAATGGCCCTCATTGCGCCAGTACGAACAGTCCCTTTCGTGGCCACATCACGAAAGACCTCCGTGTTTATTCCACACTTTTATTGTTCCCATCCCCCCCCCCGCGGTTCCTCCACCTCTCCGTCCTGCCTCCTGCGTTTGGGCAAGCTTTCGCCCGCCTCAGGGGGTAACGGCGTTATTTTGCTTCTCGAGGCCAAACCTCTCCCCTTTTAGGCGACGAAGTCGTGTCAGGAAATATTCTTCACATGAGAAGGCGCCAATTCTGTCTTATGAATAAATTTTGTCATTAGTGGACGGTAACTTAGCGGCAGGGCCTTTTGAAGCCGTCGGTTTTCTACTTCTTGATGCCCTCATAAAGGAAGGTTGAATGCAAAAATGCAGGAAAGAGGTTGTCACTCTATTAGACTGACAAGTAATTTAGCCATCAGCGCTCTCTCGGGAGAGACTGGCTCGAGGTAAAGCGTCTCGCGATCATCCACTTTGTCAACTGCCTATTTGGCATCCTCTTGCCTCGTCAAAGATTGAACTTAATGCGGAGAGATATTTTCACGTGGCAAAGGGCAAGTTCCCACGCTGTCCCCAGACACTCGAGATGAAGTGTACCAAAGCACTCACACCTTCCCTCTCGCTCGCAAAAGAGGGGCATTTGCGTGGACGAGGCGAGCAGACGTGAGTCCTACGAAGTGCTTCGGAAAAGTCGTGATTCTATGCCCACCTCGCGGACATTCCGCGTAAAAGCAATTTACGCGAGGTGGCTCTGTCGGGCACCACCTTGCTGAACATGGATGCATGGCCGTGGACCAGAAAGGGTTGGTGCTTTTGTTCCCCCCCCCTGGGGGCGGGGGAGGAGGGGGGGGCGTCAGACGGGGCGTTAAGAGGTGGGTGTTGCGACTCACCTCCGATTGCGCCCTCCTTGTAGTGCCACCAGTTGTTCCACGTCGAGTCCCAGGCGCCCTCTTGCCACAGACAGTCCACGTAAACGACTGAAACACCATGCAAAATTCACTGTACTCCGCTGTCGAGCAGTCATTGAGATGATTAGCAGAGAAAATGCTCTAAAGTACCTGCTAAAAACGCTCATCGGGCCAAAGTTAAACCTACAATTTAAGGCGACAAATCTCTCTGAGACGAAGAATTGGTTGGGACAAGCGGGTGCATGTGTTTTTCCTCACTGGTTTGGGGGGAGACAAAGTTCGGACCTCCACTTCCATGCCGAAAAGGTCGGGGAAGGCCTAAGGCTTTGGTTGCAGACCGGGCGAGGTGAACTTCCCCCTGATAGGAAATCCTGCCTTTTTCTTTCTCACTTCCACCCTATTTTATCGTTGACTTGGCAATCTGATGCCACTTAGAGAATACTTCGAGGACAGTTGGTCCTGTCGAGCAACTAATGTAATGTTGATGCATAAAAGTGGAGTGACTGTCATCACTCCTCCCCCCCTCCATGTCCCATATCGCCCAACTCAGCTTCTCTTGAGATAAAACATGCCAGACGTAATAAATGTTGGATGCAAAGCCCTCGCCTTATCAGTGGTGGGAGGGAGATGTCTCATCAGATGACGGCAGAATGTCACGTGGCGCCATTGTTTGTTTTGATGTGGTTATCGAAGTGGTCCCCCCCCGTCACCACCGTTTGTCACCTAACTTGGCGACATGTCCCCTGGGAGTGTGCTACCGCCAGCCAGCCCCTTCCGCATGTCCCAGGTGCTTATTTTGTGCCGGTAGAACGCTCAGTGACCTCGGGGAATTCTCTGCGCTCTCGACACACAGGAGGCCACATCGAAAGTCTCTCAGCACAGGGGCTGGTTTCTCTGGCCACCGTTGAAGGACAAATTTGAGGGGTGTTTTAGACGCCAGTTGCTGCCTCCAGGTCCTTCCGGTCTCGGGTCTGCCAGCGGGCAGTAAGAAGAGAGCGCAGGTCAACTGCGCCGGGGAATAAGCACCGCACATAAACACACATCTCGACTTTCACCCGTGCATTAGGCATGTTGAAGCACGTGAATTTAGTCATCGGCAGAGAAGAAGTGGAATTCGCCCTGCCGGTGGTGTTTTTCCCCTTTGCTTGTCTTGTCTCATGACATCGGGCAGAAGGTGGACTTCGGCTCCAATAACATGGGCACAGTGAAGGGTATCTTTCCCCTCCAAAAGCCAAGGGTTTAGTCCGACAAAGGCGGGACCCGCATTTGAGAAGTTATCCTCGATTTGGAAGACGGAGGACCTGTGTGATTTCGGGAAGATGACCGGGGCGGTGTAAAGGGGGTTCTCCTCCGCTAACAGAGTGACTCCTGTTCGGAAAAAGGGTAACCCCCCCCCGTGAAATTTGAGGGGCTGCAAATTGCCAATAAGGCCAAGAAGACTGTCTTCTGACAAGCATTTTGCCCACCTCCATCCCCCGTAGGAAGGGTTTACGCCGCCGCCGCCCCGCCAATTCTTTGTGGCACCACGAGGTGCGCAGGGGGAGGGTGGTTGCATGGCCCAAGTGACGCCGTCTTGACACCGTTTCCCTGTCGTTCTCACCGTTGACGCTGTTGTGTGTGTTTCCGTTGTAGTAGTCAAAGTGAACTCTCCACCTGACGTAGTTGTGCCTCATTTTTCTTTCTTTACTGAAAGCAACAGCATATTGTACACTTGGTTCGCCGAGTCCAAAAGGGACAAAAGTGGGAAGAAACCACGAAATTGGGGCGGTGAAGGCACCGGCCGCAAATGCGTGGAGAGCCGTTGGGCGCAAAGCATCTCAGCCTCCTTCTCCTCCGCCACCAACGTTTGTATTCCATCGTCGGCATCTCTTGCTCACAGGCCGACGCTCTCCACCATGCTGGTGAGGAGAGTGAGACGAATCATGACAAGTGCTCCTTTTTGTAGGCAATCATCAGTTGCTGCAACAAATTAGATGCTTCGACAGAGTAGAAGAAGCTTGTTGGGTTCACACTTCGTGAAAAGTGTTTTCCTTCCCTCCTGACATCAGAATGTGTAAAGCTTCCACGGCGTCGCACTGGACTTCAGGTCTGAGATCTCCCCATTTGCTCATAGCGAATCAACCCATTTTGTGTTGTTCCCGCCTCAGCGGTGGACTCCGCTGTCCATTTTAAAGCCCACTACTCTTCCTCGGGTGCGTAAATTCGCAAACCGTTTTGTGGACAGAAAAAAAACTTATATTATGAGAAGTTGGACTACGCATTTGAAAGTAGGCACAATTGCGCAGTCCTGCTGTCAAAAGGCCACAATTCAGCAGTTCTCCCGCGTGAAGCGCAGCCGGGTGTAGATGGGACAGGGCGACCGGGCAGGTCGTGCAGAGGATTGGTCGCCTTTCAGGAGTTTGGACGACAAAGAACGGTGACTTACTCAAGCAAAGTGGTAGTTCCATACTCCCAGTTCCCATACTGCAGAATGGAGGTGGCGGTGCTTGTAAATCTCAAAGGTGAGTACTTTTAACCCAGTAGAGGTGAAATAAATAAGAGAAATGGGTGTGCCACTGGCAGAACCATTCACCCACTCGTATGGGTTTCACTTTTCACGAATTCGGTAGATTATTTAGGACATTTATGGTTTTGTTGTCCCTAAATTATTAGGGAGAATGCTTCCTGCTGCATTGATGCATCATGACCTGACTGACTCCATCGCTGTCCTAATGTTCTTTGAAGTTCGAGCAACATCAGCCCACTGGACTCCCCGCAGGCCGGAATCGCCCTTCCACTGCATCTCGACTGCTTTAATCCCTCGACTTCACCCTTCATCCTGAGGTTGGTGAGACAAACTACTGTTGAGACTAACTTCATGGACGAGCGAAGACCTCCGGTAGTGTGGAATGTCTCCGGGTGAAGCAGGCACTCTGCGCCTTCGGTGACTCTTCGACGCCCCACATACAAATTAACGAGCATATCAACCGCCCGTTGTGGATCATGTGAAGAATATCGTGCACTCAGGCTTTTAAACAGGAGTTGCCGGCATTTGCGTCTGCACGACTGCGGCAGGGGCATTGCAAGTGGCTTCCTCCGCCATCAACCCTCTCATTCGCATAACAGGGCATAAAAACCTACTCTGTGCATTTCGGATTCACTAGGCTGGCCGGGCTGACAGCGGCTGTCCCACGTCACAACTCATGAACGAGGGCAGTGAAGGTTATTTCTCGCCCTCTCCTCCCAACCGTGAGGACGCATCTACTCGACTAACATCAAAGAAAATCCTGGATGACATTTGACATCTTATGAGACAATTTGGACATAAATTGGCCTCCTCCTTTCTCCACACTCGTCTTCTCCCCAACTTAACAGGACTATCTGTTATTTCAGGTAGCCTCGGGCGAAACTTATACTCCTTTTCCTTCAGCATTATTTATTTATGAAAAATAGAGGAAACAGTTGTTGGATATGGTGTCGAGTTGGGACACTCCAAATTACCTCTCAGGGTGGATAGTAATGGGCTGAGTGAGCGTTAAGCGCACTTCTCCCGAGCCCAGTCAACGAGTCCCTCGGACTCTGACAGGCTGCGTACTTGACAGGCGGGGGGGTGTTTCCTGGAGTGTACTTTTTCTAGTCGAAGGAGGCGGGGAAGTGTTGATGCCCACACATAAGATTCTGCATTAAATTGGAGGCGGTAACACATGGGTCCAACTTTACCCCTAAGTACTTCCACGCCGTGGCATAAGATTCTATAGGCGTTGGGGGTTTATGTTGTCTAATGCGTTCTGTCTACACATCAAACTGTTCGCCGCTTTTGCGCGCACATTTACGGCAGCCCAGAGGTGCCCGATGGAGTGGAAATCCCGTGCGATTGGGTAGTTAGCGGGCACCATTCCCCCTCCCCCCCTAAGGGAGCCCGTAGGCCCCGGCCCCCTTCGTCGAGGGGCGCCTGACAGCAGTGTGCACAACCGCGGGTGGAATGACGGCCGCACCCCTAGAATTACAACTTTCCTCTGGCTGGGTTTGACATTGTTTTAGTGTTTTTTGGAAGGGGAGGTGAGGAGAGTGGGCACTTTTTGTACTCTAAATTTTTTTTTTTGGTGGACTTTCCTTCACCTCCGCGGCGAATGCCCGCGGCTATTCTCCACTCACGTCCTAGTGCAACTGAGAGGAGGGGGCTAGATCCCCTCATTCACAATGGGGATGAGGGTTTCTTTGAAACAGTTTCACTAAGACTGCGCCGTCATACAGCTGGCCCAGCAACCTCTTTTCACGAGAGGCCCTTAATTCAGCTCGGGGTAGTCCACCATTTTCGCCGCCATTGAGTTGTAAAAGACTAGAGGTGGCATTCTTAAGGGGATGATATACACACCCTATTTATAGCAAGGTTCGTCCAGTCTGGCGTCAGGCAAGTTCATGCCCTAAAAGACGCAGCATCACAAAAGGAGCAATTGTTCTTTTCTTCATGTTATAAACAAAGTGCCTACGTCCAGGGTCACAAGTCCATAATCCCCGACATATTTGTCGCCCAGTCGAGTTGGAAGGCAACTGGTGGGCGGCTTGCACAAAGACACTATCGCTTCCAAGGTTACAGTGTTCAGGAGGACTGCATCTGCTAATGTCTGCTGTGGCCTTTCACTGTTCATTCATTATAAATCACTCGGCTTCGCAGTTATTCAGGGGGTGATTGTGCTAATTTACGTGACCTGCGTTCTCCCACCCAAAGTTGCTTGTTTTGATGATAAAACATTGAATGCGAATCCGAAACTTTACGATTATTTAAGGAGAAGGTTTGACTTCACAGTGGGAGGTCGCACGATGGGAATGGAAGGAATATGTTTATTTCATGTTACAGGAGGATGGTGACACTTGATTACTGACGTTAGCCCAACACTCCCAGAGGAGGCAAATGCCTTTACAATCCTTTGAACGGCACGGTCTCTGACACACGAGTTTTTATTAGGCATCCTCGGCCAAATCATAACCTATTCAAGGAGTCATGCTATCGGTAATCTGAGAAGGCTACGTTTTGCTTAGGGAAGACGCGGCAAAGGTCTAATCTACTCAATGTAAAAGACGCACCGAAGTCAACTTCCTCTCATAAAAACGGTGGCCCTCCCCTTCTTACTTGAAGTGCTCAAAAACCACGATAGACGCACACGCGAGAGGCTGAGGGGAATGCGTACCGGCAGTGAGAGGATGAAGATGCTGATGGTGTTGCCTCCTCTTTCATTGGCGGCCCCCAGAGTCCAAATAAACGCAATCATTTGTTTAGAAAGATGCAACACTGTGTGGCGTTCAGCAGCCAAACCTCATTGCATCGGTGAAATAATGCATTCCTCTTATTGTCGTTTATCTTCCGCCGCAAACCTGATGACTGCAACTGACCGCCTTTGAAGTGAAATTAATTGCATTTGAAGACAACTACTTGATGAGACAGAGTGGGTAGATAATCTCCTGTCCTTGAGGGTGACGGGAAACGGTCTTTTTTTGCAGGGATGAGGGACGCAAAAATCCCTCATTAAAAATAAATGTGTTTATTGGCGCCCGGACGCATTGACTCAAAGGTATTTCAGGAGCAGATTACCTTTCCCGGTCAACACCTATACACAATTATTACTTTCACAGATGGTTACTCTCTCACTTCATCTCTCTTCCTCACCCCCATTTGATAATACCAAGCACTTCCGCCCTCGCACGGTTGTTCACTCATACTATTTGAAGTGGTTTCCTACCTGTGAGTGAAGGATGCCCGGGGGACGAAGTGTCGAGCAAGAGGCAATTTAAACTTTTGTAGCAAAATTGAGCTTGAAAAAGGGGATTCATGCGAGTCATGAGGTACGGCAGTAGTATTCATCCCCTTCGGACTTAGACAGATGTGATTTTCGCCGAGGTTGAAGTCAACTTTGCAGCCACAAAGATTTAAACATTGGCTCAATGTATGTTTTGACGGTCGATGGACCGACCGACAAAGTAGATTGAAGACCAGCTACTACGAGGTGTCTTAGATACAGGCTGCATGTTTAAGGGAATTAAAATTCATACAATGAATATGTAAGCCAATCACGAAAATGTGGAGAGTGAGTTGCTGTGCAAAAGCAAGTGTATCGTGTCATACATTTTAAGTTATGACTAAGTAATCTTGATAGTACGGTCCCATACCGATAATCCAACTACTTCCGTCCACTTTGGAGCTTTCAAGTTCGTAAAGCAATTAGCTGTATCAGAAGATAGGGCATCTATCGTAAGTGGCTTCCTGTCATCGGAATTTTGGGTGGCATATAAGAGTAGGCGGTCCTAGTGACATCTCATTATTCATGCAAATAACTAGATAATGTGATACCACATAACACTACCTACAAAATCCTTTCATGTGTCTCCCACACCCCAACTCTCCCACACCCCAACTATGTCAGTCCTTAATACTATTAGTTTCCTTCACGTATTTCCGTTGTTTGTTTAATTTCTGTAAAATTACCCTGAGTACCAGGACGCGAGTTCACATTTCTCTCATTACAATCTTTTATAGTCACAGGAAAAGGAAACTGTATACGAAATAGAGAAATCGTCCTCCCACATGTCTACATGTATTTGACATTTTCAAACCATTGCAATTCCATGGCAAGTGTAACCATCTTCTGAATAATAGCTATAGTTTCCTTACATGCTATTACAGAATAAATTCGTTTCCCGCTATGATTATCTAGTTCCCTAGGGTACCCATAAACGATTTAAATCATCCATTCCGGCTTCGGTACTCTATCTGAATTAAAACATGCAATTTCACTGCAGCATATTCCACTTTAAAATGGGCTCTATCTGTTAGTTGACTGCTCATTTCAAGTCTTATAAGTACAGCAAAAGTTATTTTAAATATCAACACTTATCAAAATTGCATATACTCTTCGCATTGCTAGAGCAAATAAGCTTTGATATTTACAATAATTTGAAACATTTATAGATAGACAAAATATCTTACGACTGTTACCCAACCATTCTAATTCTTAAAAGTTGAGCCAAGTTTACGGAACCACTGTTAATATGAGGTTTCTTAAGCGCATCCGGAATACGAAGCATTTGCGAAGTAATCATATAAGTTTTGAGGTTTGAATCTGGAGGTTGGAATTAAGGACAATACTAATCTTAAATACCCTAGCTACGCAATTTCCTAATACAATGCAAGACAGAAGAGTCATGAGTAAAGTTAAGTTTTCCCTGGTATTTGGAATCAAATTACAGTGGTCATAGTTTGCTATCAGTTATAAAGGGTAGCAGCCATTGGTTTGTTAGCAACGGCTGTCTCTCTTCTTAGGTATTAAACATCTTTCTTAGGTCTTTGGCTAATAACATTGGACACTATAAAACTACTTTACACGCTAACTCACGAGCAAAAAACAACGAATCGTAGTCAGGTAAGAGGCAATTGTGTAAAGAACTAAATAAAAATATCAAGAAATAGTATGCGTAAAGAAATTAAACGAAAATTTTTATCTAGTCAGCTTAATTACTTAAAATGCATCAAGAAGCGAATTTATAGCTATTTCTGCGACGAAATACACAAGGTGAGGCTCGGGTCACGAAAATACTAAACACAAAACAAACATAAACGTAAGCACAAGCCTTAACTTACCAAAGAAAAGGTTTATGTGCCAAAGCTGAAGTTGTGCTATAGATATCCTCATTGTTAATACAAACTTCTTGGGCATAATTGCGAGCACGTTATCCCCATGAGTCTTTGTAAATTGGTTCATTATCAAGGTCATAATTGATGCTAACTGGCCGGTTATGACAAAATTTTTATTTTTGATGTTTGCCATAATTAAGAGTGAAGCCACATTATCCTCATGTTGTGTGAGATTTATTTTACTATGCCTAAAGAATTAAAGGGAAATAAAGTTGTACGTGCTAACCCTTATGCTGACTTTGGTACCAATGTATTAGCTCCCAAAATTAATGTTACAATTGCGCGTAATTGATGAAACATATACCTTCATTTCGGCTAAAGGTGGGATACTGGTTAATGTCCAGTTTAAGTTTTGCATTTACCCCAGCTGCGTGCACAGCAGTTGGAAATGTAAACCTTAAAGATGGAAATTAATGCAATAGGGGTAGCAGGCTGCTCCCGTTCACGCGGTGCAAAATTCCTACTATTGTCAGTGATTGCAATTTGAATTTGATATACTAGGAGTACTATTGGGCCCTCTTTACATACAAACGAAATCATAACTGAACGTAAGAAATTATGGATAATTATGCACGCTTGATTTGTCTTAAACTACAGTTTCTACTCGTGGCCATGCAAAGTGCATGGCCTTTTACTTGCCCGCAAAACCTTTAATAAGCCGCCTTAACATAATTTGGTCTTAACAACTGCATAATTTTTACCCATAACAAAGTTTCTTGGGAAAAGTGTTTCAGTGTACCCAGAACGTTCTTTGTTTGCACACTCTCAATAATCACTCTACTTTGAATCTTCGATGACCTCAAGACGCACCACTACCCACCTGGCCGTATATGTGTTGCAGTTGGGGCGAGTACGCACATATGTCTAACAGCTCAGATAGCTCCGATGACGAATTTTTTGACTGCACAGAACCATTTCGTAAGTATTTTGTTCAATTTTCACTTTATCTAGCTTCCAAATTCTATGCCGTGGCCGTCCCACCATCCTCTCCTGGAGCGGGTCTTTTCGCAAACATTTCACAAGCAAAATCTAGACTCAAAAGCGTTAAGGGCTCTCGCTTGAAAGCATTTGAATCGATACAAGATGCCAGTAACTTTTCAACTCGCCCTGTCTTGGACACATCGGCGCCCACTTTGCCCCTTCCGGAGGGTGAGGCTATAAAATTCCCTGCGGTCAAGCAAGCCGATCTTCTGCGCTTTCGGAAATACATCGAAGCCAATGATCTTACGTCAATTAAAAGGTGTATTGAAGACAATCCCATGTATTTGCTTACCGGTTGTGATACACCTACTATCTTGCAGGTATATTTTTCATGATTCTTCTTTATTTTTCTTAATTCGCTATTAATGTTGTGCATTTTACTAGTGTCTTCTCACAAAACTTCTTCTGTAGCTCGTGTTTCGTTTCAACGCTATCCATATTGCCGCCAAAAGTGGAAATCCAGAGGTTATTAAACTGATCATCTCATATCTTGAATCACCCGATTTTTGGGCTCGAATTTACCCTAACGCCAGCGTCGACATGGCTGAGGAGCGTCAACGACGGGTTTTGGATCTCTATCTCAATAGTCCGGAAACTGGTGTATGCTCTTTTTTGTGTTTTTTGCTCTCCGTTGCCATAATTATTCTCCGAGTGAAGCCTACTTGGGCGTTCATTCATTTTTACATGAAAGATTATTTACTACCAGATTTTTAACCATGGCGCATTCATTTCTTAATTTTTTTGTTGTTTCGCTGGGACTGTGCATTCCCTCATTTAGATTGTTCATAGGGAACATGATTTTTGCTTTGGCTCGGATGATTTGTGTTAAAGTTATGTTTTATCCCAAGTTTACCCGTTAAATTTTATCTACATCCCAACATTGTGATATCACTGTACTCTTTTTTTGAACCATCCCGTTTTAACCGTATCCATTCTTTGTAATGATCATTACCACCGATGTTTCATTCCTTATTGTTTTAGAAAAACCTATTTCAATTACAGTCACCACCGTGTTCTCTTTCCTTTTTTACATTTGTGCGTAGAATGAAATGAGTCGTCAACCAAATCTATTGGCGCGGTGCTTGGTTTTTAAAATGCTTTCATTTGGTCATTTATTGGAAATGTTTTACCGATCGTTTATCCACTGGTCTGTGTTGTTACTGCAGTACTCTGTTGTCGGATTTGCTAGGGTGTAACTTAAACTAATCTCCCTTTTATCGGCTTTGGCTTGCAGGAAATATTTATTATCAGGAAATAACTACTTTATTTATTAAATTTTATTCATGTAAATTGGACAAATTTTTTGAGAATGAAATGGGTAAGTTTGAAATGTTTTCCATAGCCTTTGTTACACGTATGCGCTTGCAGAACTTCTCATTTCATCTGACTAATCTATTATTTAAGGTTCTTAAATTGGAAGGTAATCTTCTTCGCCCCAACAAAATTTTCTTTTTTAAGTTTCCGGAAATGTAGCTAGTTTCGCATTCCATCTTGCTGACATTTCTAATTTTATACGATTAACAGGACTAGATGAGGGTAGAGGGACCGGGTGTGGTGAAGTAGGTTGAGGAAGCAAGTTTAGCCTAATTCTGCCTTTCGTATCATGACGTATTATGTTTACCTTCTGATGTAATGAAGTCGGGAGTGTCTTGCAGAAATTACTACACCACGAGACAATTGTTTACTTTCCTTTTTGATGATGTCAGTTCACCGCTCTCTTAAGTTTCCCCTCTCGATACTGTTGAAACAGAAATTCTGACAAATGGGAAAAAGATTCAAGTGCGATAGGGGCCGAAGAAGAGGAGCAGGGGGGCGGGGGTTTATGGATGAGCGGATCAGGCTGACATATCGCTATCTCTTTTAATCATCCATCTTTACCTCGTTCAAAAATTGCTACTATTTTAATTTCCTCAAGTTTGTCAACATGACTCGCGCTATCTGCCCTTGATGCTTGCTCATTATTTACTAGTTGTTTGCCTCATTAACTCTTAAAATTTTCACTTACTAACATGGCACCATTTTACCACTTATTTTTGGTCTAGTTTCTTCTTGTACGCCCCTACTGAGAGTGGCTTCTCTTTACGAGCATACCTAATTTTAGCTTCCCTCACAACGGATGGCAACTTGTCGCAATTCTTTCCGTCTTTTTTAAGTATGTGCAGTTGTAGACTCGCTTCATTTTAAAAGAACAGAGAGGCAACATTGCAGGAGAGTCTCCCTAAGCAGCCGCACAGTAGAATACTGCCTTGTAATTAATTTATAAATCGAGCAGGAGTCTTTGTGTGTGTGGGATACTGGCGAGTGAGAGAAGCGGTCGCAAGCAGGTTTGTATTCCTGATTATGTTCTTTGTTTATAGAGCCTCTCTTCCGCCCTGCACCTCGCCAGTAAGTTCGGCCACGTGGAGTGCGTGCGTGTGTTGGCCAGCCACCCGGGCACCTTGCTGGATTTGCGCGACGCCTCCGGTGCCACCGCCCTCGACACTGTCTGCAACCGCCTCCTTGTCGACGAGTCTCTCTCCCTGGAGGAGAAAGCTCTTCGTCGACAGGCCATCGTTCGAGCTCTGGATGAACGGTATGGCCTCTGCACCGTTACCACTGACACTCTCCGCATTTTGGTGATTTTGTTTAATTTCAATGATAATCTTGCAATTTACTTATTTTCAAAATTGTACATCGGTTTAAAGGGACCAAATATTGCGTTTTGTGTTCTTTGCAACGTTTTGCCTTTCTCGTTAGCAATTATCATTGGAGTTTTCTTGACAGTGGGCATGACAGTGCTGTGTTTACCTTTTTCTGGAACTTTTAATTTATGATCTTGCTCCCTTGGTACCGTTCGTCAATTAATTAGTTTTGGTTGTCTCACATAGAAAAACGCCTCCTGGGTAAAACTGCTCCAACTCGGTTACCTCGAAGATTGGCATGCCTTTTTTCAATTATACAAAATGGTTTTATGTGGTTTAAAACTCTTAATGATATTAAAAATTCATAATGAAAATAAACAGAGGATCTTTTTTCCCACTTTTTTAAAGATTTCTAGTCATTACAAAGCGTTCGACTTTTTTTGTTCGGTCGCTCTGTGTACCAAACTTCGAATCGAGTTGTGGGTTATGATGGACTGTGGTCTCCTCTCATTATCAATCTTTACTCCGCCTGAGATCTATTTTCATGAAATTGTTTTACTCCCATTTGTAATTATCTCTCTGCTCACGCTATTATGGTCACAGTTTGTCCGGGCAGAGTTCTACCTTTTGTGGCCTCTGTCATTTATTCTGGTCTAATGGCATTTACCCTCGAGATACTTTTAGCTGAATCGTGTGCCGGACTACTTAGCAAATGGGATTTTATGGCAACACATTGAAACGAATACTCGCACAGAACGCGCCGTCACACGTGAATATGCAACTTTTTCTTTTCTCCCTCGCTTTGTCGATCTTTAGTCAGTTGAGTTCTCCTAATCCTTGTGCCTGCCGTCTTGGTTATTCTCGGCAAGCGATGTTCACATAGACTAAGCTGTTATTATTCGAAAATTACGCGACATTGCAGGCACCTGTGCTAACTTGAATGAATCTGTTCAGAAAGTTTGGAAACTTTGAAACGGTCATTTGGGTTTAGTTTGTGTTTAGCTACGACTGCGAGAGACATATCGTAGTGTGCGCTAGATATTTTTGTTTATAAATTTTGCGAGTATTTTTCGTTCTCATTTCGTAAAATTTTGTGTGCTTGTAAATCCCGTTTTTATTCTATTTTTTCGCCGGCACCAGGTGAACATTAACCGTGATCTGCAATCCTTTTCTTTTCTTGTACAAGTCCAACTTTTAGTCCTGCATCTAATCTGAAAATTGATGGCAAGTAAAATAGCTGATTACCTTCGGTTATAAGGGTCTTGCGTACCATTTGGTTTGGAGAAGGAGCCACATAATGGCAAGAAAACTAGGGGCACCGATGATGGAAAGTGGAGACCTATAAAATCACCGGGTTGAAGACCAGTAAATAGCTCAATTGTATCTAATTTTTGTCAACAATGAAAATCTTATTGCCTGCCTGTCCACTCAGCTACGTGGTGCTGGTAGATCGGAGCGAAGCGAGGGGCGGCGGGGGTGGGGGAGGCGCAGCCCACAGTCCTGCCGGAAAGCCTAATGGGGCGCCAGCTACACCACCTCCTCTCCGTCTCTGGCCAGCTGAGCTGCCCGGGAATAACCGAGTTCTGTTCGTATCTAACCGCTCATCGCCCGCCCGCCGCCCCACTTACTCCGCCTCCCGCACAAGCCCGAGATTCACCACCGCTCCCCTTCTCGCCCCGCCGTGCGGTCAGTCCCCCGCCCCCGTCGTTGGTGGCCGCCTTCCACTCGCCCTCTGCCATCGGCGCCGAGACTGTCGCGAGTGATGGTCCGGCGGACCTTCGGGCTTTTGGTGTCACCGGTCAACTCGTCCGTATACGAGCAATTCTTGGACCTCTTGATACAGAAGAGGTGAATTTCTGTTGGCGTTTTTTACTATTTTTCTATCAAGGCAGGAAGGTTGAATTCCCCATTTGTTGACCATGCCAATGCTCGGTTTCATTTGTTTACTCTCAAAAACATTTGAAATCCTCTTTGACTGTAGGGGTACTTTAAAGCTTTCACAGTTTTTCCTTCATTTCCTAGCTCTTTTTGGGATTTGAAGGTGTTTTTTGCAAAAAGGATTCTCTTATCTTTAGGTCTTTTGATTACAATTAGTCTATTTTGTTCAGCGTGTTTTGTGGATGCCCCACGTCTCTCTGATGGCGGCAACGTGGAGGTGCTTCTTGGCTTTTCTACTGTTGTGCCCGTTTGGACTGTTCTCCGTTCGTTTGGATTTTGAGATATTTCACGTATCAGACGTGCACTCACCCCTTTGAGTCTACAATGTCAACGCATTTGGCATCGTAATAATCAGTGAATTTATTAGCGTTGACCATCTCCTCCTTTTGGTTACAGTTCAACCTTCCATTGCTGAGGTTTTTCACTTTTAGGCTCGCCACGTGGTGGCCGTTTGGAGACGACCTCGAAATCCCTTTTGGACAAACATTCGTCTCATGGATGCAGAAAAGGGATATGAGAGATATGGCCGGTATGCCGCTGACATTATTTGGCCGATGTTATGAGCGTCACCGTGAAGCAGGATGTCAATCGCTTTGTAACACAGGTCACACCCTCGAACTTTTCATTTAAGTGATTTGCGGTGTAATTTTGAGGTATGGATACGTTCCTGCCAGATGTGCACCCCGAGTTGGTGACCTTTTTGTCAAATTGTCGGAATGCACCTCTAAAAGTGACCCATTTAATTCCGGGACATCTCCTGGCTAATTGCTACTCTAAAATCTCCCCTTGGGACGATTGACCGTTTTTCTACCAATTCGGGAGTATGAAGGAGTCGAGCCTGCACATAATCGTCGTTAAGGCATCAAGTTACCGTAGAGACGTTTTCTTGTTCAGGAACTACTTGGTCAAATGCCTGCCTCGATGTTTCCTTAAGCCCCGGTGTGGTTTCTGGCCTGACCCACAGTAATGGCGCTTTTAAAGTCAGTCCTATTCTATCTGCTAATGTAAACCATTCAATGGGATACTAACTCCCTGCCCTTCCGAGCAGTGAGCTCGGGAAACTTGAATTGTTGCTTATTTAAGATCAAAATACTGTATATTCGAATTTTTACATGATTGCGGTAGAAAGGGCTATTTTCTAAGTTCATTTGTCTTAAATTAGTAATCAAATACTGCCCTGGGTGTGCTATGTAAATGAAGTAAACCTTGAGAAGATTTAACTTTGTAAGCCTTCAAGTAATCTTTCATCCCTTGAATCATCCGAATTCCACTTAGATAACTCCCATAACTTAATTTGCGTGAGTAGCACCGTGTTATTGCCTCACTCATTGGCATTGCTTTCGTGACTGATTACCTTTTTGTTCTCTCTCTAACACATTTGAGGCAAATTGATCTTGTTGTCTAGACTGATGGCACATTCCCTCAGTAACCTAATCTTTTTTTTCGTTGAATTAAGGCGGCTGGCTAGAGAACTTAAAACCAAATGGACAGAGCACTGGACTTTCCTAGATGATTTCGCCGATTTGCGGTCAGCCTACGGCCTCGGCTTGCTTAACGACTATCTGAGCCAATTCTACACTTCCGGCAATAAACCTACCAAGTCCCCTGTACCCTCACCTATCTCTTTCCCATGTAAAAAAATAAACTTTGACGAGAGTGTGGAAGAGTCCACCCCCAAAAAAACCCCGACCAAGCGCGTCAAGTGTGAGAGGAATATCATTTCGGCGAGTTTGACGAATGAAGGGCATCTCTGGACTGCATATAGGGAAGACAATAACCCTGAACACGTTCTCTCGGACAGTCTTGAGGAATCTTCTTCATCACAGCTATCTTCAAATTCTCTTGCAGAAATTGAGAAGTAAGTACCGATATCTCCGCCTCCCTTTAACCTTTGAACCTGGATTTGGTGTTATCTTGCCGCACATAAATGTAGAGGACAATTGAAGCAAAGTCAGCACGTGGAATACGTGACACGTGCATTATTAGTCTCGAAATCGTACTAGGTCCTTAGGGTTTTCAAACCTGCCTTTAGCCTTTTCAAAATTTGTCAAAAATTTGGAGCCTAATCGCTCGTTTAGTCTCAGTACCCTTTATTTGGGACATCGGAGACGTCATCTTAGGGAGGAGCCGTTTTTTGATTTTCGACGACCAATTAACAACCACGTCATACAGCCGAGACGAAAATCCCACGTTTACTGTCAAGCCTTTTAAAAGGTCAGGCGCAGACCAATCGTGCCTACCTCTGGATCAGAACCGCAGTCGATGTTGATCAACTCTTCTTCTCAATCGACTTGGAGCAATATAGGCAAACCCGCCCGCATTTCAGAGGTTATCGTTGTACTACTTGAAAGGTTCCATTTGTCCTTCAGTGATCCGAAATGTCAAGCTTCCAAGCAAATGTCCCCAGTAATTGGACTGCTGAACAATTTCATAGTTTCTTCCCCTCTGCGATTCATTCTGCCCCCCTCTTGTGCCGGCGGAGGTAGTCCAACCATCTCCAGGCCGGAGAAGCGCATTTCCATGTTCTCTCGCAGCGAGGATGTAGTCAACACGTCGCCACGTTGTATAGCGACACCAGTGCGGAAAACCCCTGCAGCTTCGCGAAGACACGTCATCGAGGGCGTATGGCCAAGCCTACTAGAACAAACGCCAGAAGCACGGATTCACATGTCGCATCTACAAGCATCCATTACAAACGCAGAAATCAGTGCACATAACGCGCTCAGTGATGAAGTTGCTCCGGACGAAAAGGAAAGTCAACATGAGGAAGCGGTGGATGAACCAGCTATGGAAAACTTCCTCTTTGTGAAACGGTGGAAGAGGGAAATTGATCTTTCGATTCACCTCTCCTAGCCCAACTGAGTTTGTTAAACAGCAAAGACAAAAACTTGTAAATGTACATATCGCCTCTGTGTATATTTTATTGTAACATTCTCGAAAAAGCGAAACTAAAGTGGATTATGAGCCCTTCGTAGTTATGTAGAAAAATTTTCATATTCATGTTCCAAGCCAAGTTGAAGAGAAATAATAGAGTTCGCATGAGGCCGTTCATGTCAGAAAATGAAAGAGACAGATAGTCCGTACCCAGGCTGTTGTTAGTCCTCTGTTCCCGGTTGCGATTAGCTATTCTTCTTGTGGCCTAGGTGAAAGTAGCTTGGGATGGATCAGAGCTGCCAACATTCATTTCAATAATGATTTGCAGCGGAATGATGCACTGACCGTTTAATTGGCGCAAACTTATTGGACCAATCAAGTAACCCTGGATTTGATTTAAATTGGTGGTAATGTGGGGACGTCAGGATCCTAAAGGGCAAGGGAATAGGCACTATTTTACGGCAGCGGTTAATAAGTGTTATATGTGAATGTTGTAAAATCAACGGATGCAGTTCTTTACCGAATATAAAGGAGTGAGCGGGTCCAAGTTCGAAATGCTGCCATATAATTATATTGTCCGTAGTTGACTTCGTTATGTAGAAATAAGTTACGAAATAGATTATTCTATTATAGTATCATATGAGGCCTTCTGCAATAGTGCGTCATCACAATAAAACAAATATATGTCAGATGCGTTTCTTGTGTGATGTGTGTGAAACCCCCACAGCTTTCCTTCACTTTTTATGTACTATTTCCACTAAATTTACGTGCATGATCGGGTATAACCTCCATCTCATCCACGAAACAAATTAATTTAGTTAAATGCTTTTTTATTGCAAAACAATATCTTTAAAAATCATAAAATTCGCTATTTTAAAGTAAACGACCGCTTTTTAGGTCGTCAATCTGTTTGGGCTTTTCTTTCAAGGCTCCCTATGCGGACATCAATGTCATTCACTTACCTGGTTCCATAATTGGTTACAAATCCCTCGACATCGGCCACCTAATTGGTGGGATCGCCCAACCAATCGAGATGCCACTCAAAGACGCATGAGTTTTCAGTGGCGGTATCGTGAATCGGATACGTGCTTTGCTGTGTCGATTTAATGAGCGCCTTTGCTTCCTCCCCCTTAGCGATTCCTTATGTATCACACTCAATGAAGGGCCTCCAAGAGCTTATGAACGGATGTAGCTACGAAATTGGACCCTTATCCGTCGTCGGATCTCAAAGTTTCAAAATTGACGAGAAGTTAGAGTTTGAATTAAATCACATGGACCATACAGTGACCGTCTGTTTCAGCGCCGGCGTACCCGAGAAACTCAATACCGTCCTCAGTTGAATGTGAGAAAGTGAATCAATTTCTCAAACGCCTGTCAGAGAACTCATCCTCCGACTTCGACATTTTCGCACAAGCGCTCGTAGCCAGCTTCGAGGTACAAATGGGTGATTTAATGACCTATGACAAATCAACCTACGTCGCCCTTGCATCCAAAGCTCTTGATATCACGGAACAGGCGAAATCATCGAATACTTGTTCCTCCAACTCCAAACCAGTTTCTCTTTATGTACCTCCTTTCGACAACGATTTCCTTCACGTGGTAACACGTATTTTAAGGGCCTTTGCCCATAGGCAAGGTGTCGTCATCTGTTGTGCCTCACTACGATTGATGGTGCCCCTCTTTGTTTTTACGAAACGTGCCATCGCTGCTGGTGCACCACAGCACATCATCTCTTTCTTGCCTTTTAAGAAAACCGACACAAAGGACTCCTATGTATCCTCTATCGAAATGATTATACAACCTGCAGACATTGGGAGCGCCGTAAGAGCAATTGTAAAGGGTTCTTCCTATCAAGCAGGGACTACTTCATGGCGTCCCTCTATTGTTCTAGTTGAACAAGTCTATGAAAATGATTTTTGTAACAAAGTGAAAAGTCTTGTATCCAGCTCAACACCGACCTCGGAGACTCTAAATGAAAATTCACACCTTCATAACACCTGTGTCGTACCATCTTATTTGAAGGAGGATTTAGATAAGTTTCTTAAACTGGCTGCCAATGATGGGGCAGAAATCATCCGCCCATCAGAGAGCACCGGCCCTATCTTCATTTTCGGCCTTACCCCAGCTGCAGCAATGCTGGACAAGGCCAAGAGTTTGCCGCTTGGCCCTTTCACGATTGTCATTCCCTTCCGCACGGTGAAGGAGGGTCTCAAATTAGCCAGATACTTCAGCGATCGCGAAATTCGTGTTTTGGGAGCGGGTGAGTATGTTAGTTTCATCCCAAAATCAGCCACTATTTGGACCCAGAATGCCAGTCTTTCTCTTCAAGTGCTCGCTAAACTATCAAACTACACAGCTTTGGGTATAAACTCCGACATACATCGTTTGGCAGCCTCTTTTTACTTATCAGAATGCTCTGCCACCTGCCCAAATGTTCGTCTTCCCGGTCTTCCCGTACCTTTAGACCAAGTTTTCCATAGTTGTAATGCGAGTATCGCTGCTGACTTTTCCAAGATTTTCACCTCCGTAGAGAAGTTGCTCCAGGCCTGGAGGAAGATTTCTTTTGATAGAAGATTGGCCGTTTTTACACCCTGTGAAGATTTTGTTTCGATCATCCCTAAGTTGAGGCAAATTAAATGCGACGCTGTAACTCAAAATGTGTCAGTCTCCCCACATATCACCTTGGATGATCAGTTGAATTGCACTTTTGCAAACGGACGCCTCTGCCTCTTTCATAAATGGCAGGTTCCTTGTGGGCTCGTAAACATTGTTCTTACCTCGAGTGAGCTTCTTCCCACTCTCAAGGAATTGGTACTCTCCTCGGTTGTTCTGGGTAACGTAGTGCTTATTGTTGCACCGAAGTCGATAACTCCAAGTAAGGAGGTGCACGCTTTTTGTGGTACTGTCAATCAACTCGTCACACAGTTCTGTCCTGCTTTGAGCTCACTGGGGCCTATCGTCCAAGTGAAATGCGTTGAGGCCTCTTCTGCTGACATTTCTTCGGCCCTTTCCAGTCTTGCAGTGCCTGGAATCATGTGCATTTCTGCTCCCGAGGATGAATGTCTCTTGGAGCAGGTGAGTGTGGAGAATCTCGTCCGTCATGTCTCTATCTTCTGGTCTGTGGGTGGAGACTTGTTTGCCAACTAACCTGGTCCCCGACCGACTATTAGCCACCATTTTCAAATTCACTTTACTAGTGCGACCCGCTTCATAGTCTTATTATCCTCAGTTTTCTTAGTACATACTTTCAAGTGCTTCTTGGTGTTTCCTATTGGGGATGGGAGGGGAGAGAAACTCCGCAAAATCCCACTTTGCTGGAGTTCATCCAACCTAGCGGGTAGTAATTTGGATGTTCTGCAATCGTGATAATTAATTCCTATTTGGCATTTCGTTAGCCTGATTCTTCAAATGTAGGTGATTTTGTTAAGTGATTAACTTTCTTACACTTCCTTCAATTAGACTGATTTTGTCCTGACATCCTGGATTCCTGGTGATGAGTGGAGTTGTGGAAATGATGGGCTAAAACATCAGTTTGTTTACTAGATTACGAAGCTTATTTACGATCGCAATGTAAATGAATGAGAAACTTGGCAATAAGTAACCGGCATAGCGTCTACTATCTCTTTACCAAATCTTCGGCTGATTTAGTTTGCTCTGCTCAACGTTCTTTCATATATTGCGTCCTTTAGCTTTGACGGCCCGAAAAGTCATGTGGAGGCAGATTGTTCCCTCTTGGCTCTCTGTTTCCGTGAGGAGCTTTTCACATCCGATCATGTGTAGTATTAACTTTTTTTAATCAGCACTACTTTATGAGCTCCGAGTTAAACTGGAAGCAGATCATTAAAGTGACCCACTCGAAGATTCTCTCCTCGACAACAGTGGGCTGACTTTCTTTTCAGCTGCTTTGGTTTCCTCACTTGACTGGAAAGCAGTAATTGATGTGGCAATAGGGATGAGGCGACTTGCAATGATTCAGGGTTTAAAGCCCTTTGAAGCTGAAGCTCTTACCCGGAAAAGTTTTGGTGATTAACTCCTGAAAGTTTTGGCGTTGCATAGTCCAGCGTGAACGCCTTAACTGTAAGCATTCTTCGTCTGTCAGTGGTGTAAATCTCCTTAGTTATTTCGAACTCTGAGGTGAACGAAGGCACTGAAATCACTGCAAAGGAGAGTATTTCTGTGGGATGGAAGCAATTCCATGGCGAATGAATTGGCCGCTTACAAATTGCTGCAAGTAGCTTGTTAACCAGACGGCAGCGTTTTATTTTTACCTGGTGCACCCTTGACAAAAGTTATGGCGACATTGAGCAGACCTAGACACGTCGTCAACGCACAGGTCCGACCGTTTTGGCGGCTGGGAATTTCTCTTTTTCAAGACTTTTTCCAAAGGTTACCCTTTCAGAGAGGTGAAGCCGGTGCTGTGCAATAATCCTGTACGAAAAAGGCTACAGCTTTCTCCCAGAGAAATACCTCTTCCTCCACTAAAATCGTCAACAATAATAAAAAAATGACCTTGTTTGTGTTGGGTAGGATTTTTTCGGAAGCCGTACAAATGGGAATTGCTGGAATCTGGTCGGACTGCTGCGGCGACAGTGTTTGGCGATCAACTCGAGTGAGGCAAAAATCCTTCGAAAAAGAATTTGTTTTGTTTACTTGGGGCAAAAGATATCTTCAAGACGATAAAGTGAGGTTAAATGCCGCAAAAGTAGCACAAATTAGGTATTTTGGGTTTAAACTCTTACCTCATCCTCTCGATCCGCCAAGTGTCGACGAAGTGAAAATTTTTCGATGCGAAATTGGCGGACCTTTTGTAAAAAAGAAGCCGAACAACTGCCCATACGCTGGCAGAAGGCGGGAAGAGAATGATGAAAGTTATTCTCTCTGAAACGGCGAATTTCCCTAATAAATAAATGCTTTTTGTCAATGAAAAAAACCTCTACTTACGGTGGTAACCCCCACTTTTCGCAGATGTCAATCAAGTTGGCAGCCAGTCTGGTCAGCGCTGTTTCGGCTGCCCGAACAAAAGGCAAACGGCCCGCAAAGACCCATCGCCTTGAGGGTCGAAATGCGGCCGGGCACTGTGTTTCTCCACTTATTAATCTCGTTTCGGGAATGTGGAAGGGAGTGAAAATCTTCGGTGCTGTCGGTCAGTGGCCCGTCTTTCAAAATAACTCGTCACGTCTCCCCTTTCGTGTCGCCAATCTATCGTAAATGCATTGAAACGCCCCGGGCGGACTCTCCACTGCAGGCGGCGGGACTGCGGCGCCAGGCGACGCCTTCACCGTGTCTGTTTCGTGAAGTGGGAGTTCATCGCGGAGCCTCAAGGCGTATTCGCGTAATCGCGCGGCGCAGTGACAGGCTCTCGGCCTCACTCTCTCATACGAGACTCATTTCCTTTCCCCTGACATCACGAGTTGCCTATCACGGAGAGACCGCAAATGTCAAGCCTCGTAGTTGACGTGGAACACGCGAATTGTTCCCAACAACTCCTTATCGCTCCAAAGTCGAGCTAGAGCATGCTGCAGGCAAGAAGTTTGTAAGCAGGGCTTCCCTCCGAAGAAATCAACCGTTTGGTGACGCTGTGAGGGCGTGAAGGTTTGGCGCCGCGTCCCTACCTCTTCCCCTCCCGCCGGGGTGTCTGTTCTGCTTTAATGAAACCCGGCGAAGAGGAGATGTAATGCCTGTGAATGAAAGCGCGGGTAAAAGTTTGTTTACATGATTCTTGGTTGCGAAGCGACCCCCTTCCTGATGCCTGAGGACGCGTGGTTTATTTACGCTCGTCGTTGTCTGTCGCCGTTTGTCTCTCGCGGCTCCACCCCGCAACGTCTTGTCACATGAACAGCGTGTCAGAAGAGCGGCGGTTTCTTTTCACTAACATGCAATCGCGTCTCGCACAGTTGCCTACGTGGCACGCGGCAGGAAGCCAAAGCCGCCGGGAGCCAAAGATTCGCATATCGGCATGCAGCATCAAACCGGGCGCCGTTTGTTCGCATTCATCTCTGCTGGATTACGAGGCTGCCTGGGCAAACGCGTTGAGATGTGGGCCGTGGACAAACCCGATTGGTCAGCTGGGAAGGAGGGAGGACCGTTGGCTGCTGCGGGTGGGGAAGGTGGCCAGCGCTGCCTCCAGATGCCAGTGTTGGCCACCATCGCGCCCTTACGGCCTCGCAATTTACGCAAGGTGGCATCAGGCATACAAACCACTTAACACCTTTTGTTCCTCTTTCAACTGGCAGTTTCTCCCTAATTTCCAGCGTCCCCTTCAAGTCATTGGTAATTCGGCATTGACAGCAGCGACAGGCTTGGGTGGAAGGCCTTCGTCGCGAAGCCAAAATGGTCGGCTACAAAAACAAAGTGTTTGGTGGCTCCGGTCTCGTGCGTCCTCAACTAACGAGGCGATTCTGCGTCCGAATTTCCGCGGAGCATGAGTACCCCTAAGGTGGAGTCAGAAGAGGTTTGAGGAAACACAATTTCGCTCGCAAACTACTCACGGCCTGACGCGCGATTGCCTCCAGGGACCAAAAACTACACGCATTTTCGCTAGTCGGTATTATTAAGGGCGAGAAGCTCTCAAACTCGATGTTAGTAAACACTGGAGTAACCGGTTTTTGGCCTTCTGCCTCAGATACTTGTACAAATAACTCATCGAATTCATAAAGCCTCTTAGAGACCGTTCCTTGTGGGCATTTTACGTTTTTTTCTCCTATTTATGCCACAAACACGTGGGCTCGCCGTGGTCCCTAAAGTATGTCGTCCTTGTGTGGTTTATGGCCGCGAATAGGCCGGACGGGGAAGCGCCGACACGCTACGCTTTGGCAGCCGCTCCGCGCGTCCAGTCGAGCCTCGGCCGGGCGCGAATCGATGGCGCCACGCGGAGCCGGACAGACGGCGGGCGACGAGGCGGTCCGAGGATTCGGCAACGTCCGCAGCAGACATGGACATCGTATTCGTCCTTTTTGGCCTTCTGACGTTGCCGGCCGCCGAGGCTGGCGACGCTCCCTACCTCCTCCGTCCTATGATATGCAATGGAAGTACTAATTTCGCCGAGCTCTGCCCGACAGCCTGCTCAAACATTCTCATTTCGGAATTTGGCTTTTGCGGTGAAACGATTCTATTCACGGACTATCACTACAATTTGAATGCTCTAACATTCTCTCTTGGTAGTATATTTGATGTGGGTCCTCTTCAGCTTATGCCCTTTCCTCAAATCACGCAAATTCATTTAATCCAATGAGGTTGTGTATTACAGCTTAATTCTCACTTAATTTTATAATTTTCTGTGTTTTGATGCTTCATGATTGCGCCTCAGGAGGGGGATTCCTGGGCCCCAAGTCCAAGTCCTAACCCCTCGTTGTCCCCCCCTCCTCCTCTTCCTCCTCCTCCTCGGCTCCTCCTTGACTACAGAGCTTTCATTAGCTTTAAAATCTCTTCATTGGGGCCGGCTTCCATGTCCCATGGCTTATTGAGGGGACTGTGATTAGTAAATATTTATGATTGATTCCAATTATTACTGTTTGACAGAATTAGGAAAAAAGTTCATGAATTTTAATACTGAAACTCGTTTGCATTTGCGCTTCTCACGTTCCTGTGTGGTGAGCTGTTGGAAATTGGGTGGAATTTCGGATTTGGGAGCGCGTAGCGCCCAGAGCGCCCTCTGAAGCCAAACGAGAGACTGGCGAGTGTAGAGGAAGCAGGAGGCCAGCGCGGTGAACGGCGGCACAAATTGGTGAGGCTTCTTAGCTCAATCTGCCTAATGCCGCGAACACAATCGAGTCGCCGGCGTCCATGAGATGGGCGTGCCGCCTGTCCCCTTCGGGGACTTTGTCTCTTCTCCGCAATACCAGCTATTGCAGTGTTTCGGGGAGTCGAGACCATCTTGTGGATGTTAGAGACGGGCAGACGCCCTGCCGTCTCGGGCGGATGTAGGAAGGAGGAGGCGGAGGATCTGCCGCGGTGGAGCCGACCCCGAAACACGCGCCGACGCACTGCAAGGCTTCTGATTCAGATCATTCACTTTCCTTGAACACCGCTTTCTTTGGGCTAAACACACCTGCACCAGTTTAGCATCCATTGTGTCAATCCGCTGTTCCTTTAACACTTCTTTCTCAAGCTGAATACACGTTCAACATCCTCCTTTCAGCTCAATGAACGGGCCGAAGAAATGCACTGGCAGAATCGCAAATCGGTGAGTGGGTAACAAGTTTTCGGCAGGTTGTTTCTTATATTACTTATATTATAAGTATTACTTTCCTACCCTTCGAAAGTTCATCTGTTTCTGGCACGTTTATCGTGGCTAAGTTGGAAAATTGACCAGCATTGCTGGCTTGACAGCATCATTTCCCCAACAGACGAATTTTTGCAATCTTTCTCCTTGCTTCACGCACTTTGATTGTATTAACTCGAGCCATGTTTAACTTTACTGCCCCCCAAAGTCGCTTCAGTCATGCAACATCTTTGCATAAGTGAGTGAAACTGATTGTAGGAATTCAGGAGCAGAAGCGACGTCAGAATAAACTACACCCTGGCAATCATTGACGAAGACTACACACTTCAGTACCTCGTCTTCTTCAATGATGTAAGTTTAAGGCGGTAATTAAGTGACAGACGTGGCGCCTGATGAAAGTCGTCAGCAGGTATTTCTCTTTGAATCGTGTCAGACGAAGGGATGCAGCATTTCGCCTCTTTCACTTGTCACACTGTGGCTACAGCAAGTAAAAGTGGGTGGGTCAGGACTACCGCTGGAATCCTCGCCGCCACAGTGCCCGATCCCTTTCACTTGGCGTGGCCAAGCGCACAGTGAGGTGGGAATCCAGGATGGCGGCTTCATGTCTCCTCTCCTTTGAGGACATCCCTCGCGACTGCTCTATTCGGTGATGCCCTCGAACGCACCTATTTTTCTTAAGTAGCAAAGTTGATGGGATGGAAGATGCCTCCACTTCACTTGCGGTTGTCAGCTTTACAGACTAGAAAGGAGCTAACGCTGCGTATGCCATTTAGAGGGCAGGCGAATGGAGGTGGAAGGGAGAGAGGGAGGGGAGAAAGTAGACGCAGGTGCATGAATACGTCTGCAGTTGCAAGTCTACCTTATACATTTACCTTGCAGATTAAACCTTTGGCATTTGAATGGAAGTTACGTGGTCATCATAACGTCATTGGTAGGTGCACATCACATACGAAAGTCACACTAGACTTTAAAATCTTGCATATCTCTGCGATCGAGCATTCTATCATTATATCAGAAAAAAAGCTTGTGACTGCACGTGGTTGCTTATTTCAAACAGTGGTGTTTAGCAAAATTTTCTCCCCCCAATAATCCCTTTGTCTCATCATTGCAGATTTATGGTACGAAATAAAGACGATGAAGAGACCGATCAAGATAAAGCCAAAAATGTGGCGTGTTGTGCTTTACGAATTTGCAGATAGAGCGGATTATCCCCTCATGAATCTGAGGCCACCATACAAATTGAATTACCAAGTGGATATAGAAAATTTAAACGGAAGAATTCTAGCAATCGGATACTACTGTGTGGAAGTGAATGTTGAGAAACCAAAGCGATGATATTAATGTTTTCATAATACTGTTGTTACTTTGAAGCATTTGGCGAATATGATGAAAAAAAATGTTTTACAGCCGCCCAAGGTCGCGCTACGTACGGACACATCAAAGGGAAGAGCGGACCGCTTACATTCATACAACTATTTTAAAATAGAAAATTGAGAAACAGTCAATACACCTGGTAGGAAAAATAATCAAGGACCTATCCCGGCCTCAATAGTAAACGTTACTCAATTAATTGCTCGTTGTAACCTGATTATAACCCCAATCCTATGTCTTAATTAGTTAAAGAGTGACTGTTTCGTCTTTAAAGAAAGTAACGGTGCTGCAATTAGAGCCCTCTTCATATAGAATTAAAGCAAGTATGAAAGATATAATCCATGGCAAACAGATTTTGTTGAAATCCCATAAAGCCCCTATGATAGCAGTTAAAATTCTACTTTCTCAACGTTGCCTTTCTTCCCAGTGTAGTTGAAATGAGTGCTGGCATCTCCATTGCAATTCTTTTCAGAATTTATCGAAAGGACAATTTTATTAATTTTATCGCAAGTAGTTCACGATTCCAATAACTTTCAACGGCATTCCGAAATTTAGAGTTAATAAAAGGGGGCGATTTGGGGTCTGAAACCATAATCTAAGACCTCAACGGGCAAAATAAAGTCAGATAAGCCTGACTTCACTACACTAACTCCCACATTATGTACCGCGTTCAACTATAGGAATGACGGTAAAAGGTTGCGTATTCCAAAATGATACTCATTACAGTATGCTAAATTGTGTCTATGGACATAAAAATTCAATATATGGCGCTCACACACATTTTTGACAGATAAAATGTTTTTTCAAAATTTAAAGGATCAAATATATATTCCTCCCATTACGCAACAAATAAGTTTCATAAACCCGTAAACAACCGGCTTAATATGCAAATTGTGGCGTTGTTTCCATCATAAAGTTTTTGACTACTACGGCCACAGACAATTTTGATTATTGGCTAACTTGTTTGATTGCTTCAATGGTCTGGCAACAATTTAGGTGCTGTTGGGTGTTGTATTTTGCAGCACTGCCGAGGATAAATGGGTACACAACATGCTAAGCCCAAAAAGGGCGTCTCGGAAAACGTCGATCGGAATCTAAATTTTAGAGTTATTAAGGGTAAGCGAGTGTTCATGGATAATTGCTTAATTTGCTTCTTTTCTTTAAAAAAACCAAGAAGTCTTCCCCCTTGCTTGGCTGCCACTGAGATTGCTCTTACGTCCGTAGGTAAAAAGATTAAATGCGGCGATAATGTGGGGTCCGCTTCTTCTTTGGATATTATGCCCTTACCCGATGGCGATTTAAGTGCTCTATATGATTACGACCCTCCTTTGGATACACACGGCTCTGCTATCGCCGTTAGAAAAAGTGAGCTATTATCACTAAGACTTTTAATGGATCATCTCAAATTCTTCTTTGAGGTGTTTTCAGTCTTATTTAATTTTTCTGATCTGTCTTCTTTTAACAATCCCTTAAATCATTCATACTCCTTTCCAGTTTATTTATTTATCATTCGCGATAGTTTTTCGTATTTTCTTCCCTCTTATATTACACAACAACAAATTATTGCTCCGAATATTTGCCGCCTTTTTATTCCCACGCGTTGATATACCTTTGAGTACTTGAAGGTTGACTTAAAAGTTAATTTTTTCCTAGAACGTAATTATCTACTTTTGTGGTTAATATAGGGATTTGGATTATTCTACGCTCTTATTCAAAAATAACTTTTCCCTTTCTTATTGATATTAAGGTGTCATAGATTTTTAATGGCAGTCGCCATTCATGCATCTCTCTTACCAATGCTTTAACTTATTCGAGATTGCACGGTAGTTTTTTTTTTCTTCTTAGGCGACTCGCTGTGGTTATACGGTCAATGTTCCACTGGAGATTGGTTGGATGTGCTCTGTCGCCGCACAGGCGAACGTGGATGGATCCCGACATCCTGTGTCTTTGATCCTGCCTCACCAAATTCTCGCGTTCCCATTGGGATTATTGCCGCAGATAACGTTCCTTCCGCTACTGGCGATCACGTCTCCTGCCCTAGCCTAATCGGCACACGTTGGTATCACGGGGCGATTCATCGAAGTTATGCAGAATACCTTCTTAATAGCGGAATAACTGGCAGTTTCCTCGTGCGTGAATCGGAGAGCAGTTTTGGCAAACTAACACTCAGTCTCCGCTCCGACGGACGTATCTTTCACTACCGAATCTGCACAGATGAGAATAATCAGGTGAGTTTTTACTAGATGTCCATGCGCGGTATTTTTTCTGCATCCGCAGATGTTCGCTTCTAACCAGACTGCTTGTTTTTCTCTTGCCTCCTGTGTGACATTCCCTTTCGTGATTTTTTTGTTAGGCTTTAGCATCAAACAGAAAATAGGTGGTTTATTTTACCACTCGTTATTATGGTCATCCCTCTTACGTCTATCATTTTCATACTGTGAACGCTAAACATGTCAAAAGGTTAATAATCGTGACGACATTATTTGTCTCAGATGCCACTTAGCCATTTTATGATTTAACCAGTTAACTAAGGGTCTTTAATACCAAATTTCCCGCTAATATCCTTCGTTTTATTAGTAATTCGATCGGCTAAGTGAAAGTAGGTCTTTGTTTACGTTATGCCTATGTTAGTCGGAACAAATGTTTATCGATCATAGCGTGGCACCTTCACGATTGAAGAGGTAGTTTAACATTTATTATTTGTTTTTGTATTTCATTGCGAAAGTAGCTCTTCTAGATTGCCCATTTGAGAAACTGTGACAACCAGGCCATTTCTCTTTTTGAAATTATGTTCATGTCATCGCTGGTGCCCCTGATCCTTCCCCAAGTCCTCAATATTAAGATTTTTTTCCAAATTTGTGTCTCCAGGAAAGACCAGTACTACACCGTGTTTGTTTATTCCTGGCTTGATAAGGAAACTTGAGTTAAAATCTCGGCATTTTCCATTCAGAGGATTTTCGAGCACTTTTCGAGGATGGTTTGTGTTTGATTTCTATCACTTTTGCGCCGCTAATTTTATACTTACGGGACATTTCTTGCCCTTTTGGTAGTCCTTGACGTTATTTTTTTTTATCGTAGCACTTCTCTATAAATTAGCGGTCTCAGCCACTTGGGATAATTTTATACGATTTTGTGGTTCTCGTCTACGTCGGCTGTCATCCCTTTCGGTGACTTTTTTACACGTTTTCGTTGTCACCCCCCTCACTCGTCAATGCCTTTTTTCCTACCTGCCCCATAAATGTTTTTCCCTCGCTCTGACTCGAATCCGCCATTGACTCGCGAGTAGGCTGGAGCGTCTCCCGCCAATCGCCGCATGAGTGGCGATGTCAATTGAGTCACACGACAGTTGTTGGTCGCCCGTTGGGCAGACTCAGTCGGCCAGGCGCCGGCCTCATGTTCCTCTACTCCTTCCCCCGCCCCCGTACCCGCCCCCTTCCTCCTCCTTTTCCCCTCCCATTCGAATGTGTCCGTGTTCCGAGACCTGTCAATCTATTTTGATTACGAAGACTGTCTAGGCTGTTGTCTCTGGAATGTTTACTACACAAGGTGAATTGTGTGCAAACCATGTCTGTTAGTGTGTATGCCTAATTCTTCCTTTCTTTTAAGCTGCTTGTTCATCTGCCTCTATGACGATCTGGCTTTAGGTAGACATGGTTGAGCATCCGATTTGTGGTCTTTGTAACATCGAGGACTAGCGCAATATTAGTAAATTGTTATTTGCATAGACTGATAATGCTACTGTCTGGACCAGCTTTGATGATGTAAGATTTTGTGGATTTTGACGGTGCAGAAGGCTAGACTCCAGGGTCAGAACAGTGAACATACTGTCGACTTTTTCACTGAGGTTTTACGGTCCACGGAACAAGTTTTTTGTCTGGTGGGAGGTCAATTCTTTGCGCAATATACGTCATTGTAATTTCACCGCTTAATTCCCTTTTTTCGAACTTTTCAATTCTCAACTGATGGATACACTGACACCGTTCATAAAATTCAGATCTTCATTATTTTGGGCATTTTTGCGGGAGAAATGTTTGAACACGAGTTGGGTGATGGAAAAAGGTATAGTTTTGAGCAAATCTTGCTTAAGGTGTACAGTCTATCTCCGCTGTTTTTTCTCCCATTTCTTGGCTCACCAATTTTCTCTGTTTGACTGATTTTACGGCAGATTTATTAATGGCATATGCTATATTCGCAGTAAGGAGGCACAGAAAAGAACCAAGAATGCAGACCTCATGGGTAATCGCATCTATGTCCGTCAGTTCGGCCAAATTTGCTGGCAGTTTGTGACGAGGAGAAGATCTGTAGTTAAGCTTTTATCCTCTATTTCGTCTACTTCTTTTCACCAACCTATTTGACTTTTCGCACAGTTTTACATCAATGAAACAAGTCGTTTCGCGACAGTGTGGGAGCTGGTGCAACACCACGAGAAGGTGGCGGACGGCCTGACCTGTCCCCTACTCTATGGGGTCTCGAGGAGGGACCAGCGCAACCAGGGCGGCATCGACTCGGACTACGACGCTTGGGAGATTGATCGCACCGACGTCATCATGAAGCACAAATTGGGTGCGTTCGCGAATCTTTCTCCTCCACTATCACAATCCACTTCTAACGTAAATCGGCCGGGAATTATCGTGATTGCTGATTGACGCGTTAGTATTTATGTATTTCCTAAGAAATGTAGGGAAGTGTCTAGATGTCCCCATCTTCGTAAGGAGGTGCTAATATTTCCAACGTCGTTGAGTCTTCCTCTTGCCATCATCATCATTATCCTGACTAATTCCACATCAACCTGACAGATTCGGCCTCTTACCTCACGTCCCCTGTGTTAGTGAACATTCACCGTATCGTTATACTTCCTCTGCACCACCTTCTTTTCACTCCCAATCTCATTTTACTGTTCGTTGCATGCCTTTGAGGGTGTGTGTTCCAATCCAGAGACTACGGTTAAATTTGCACAATTTGTGGCTTACATTGCCCCTGGCTCTTGCGCCTGCTAAATGCACACAAGCCGGTCGAGAGACCAGTTCTTAAGTGGTTGGTCGCTGGGTTGGGGGTAATAGACCGAGGGAGAGGGCAAGTGCATAATTTATGATGTCCCCCGGCTTTTGTTCTACCTTATGACCACAAATTGGTGTCTCCACCGGTGATCTTCTGAAGTGCCTGTTGGTGAGTCATTTGGGAAGTCACCTCTTTGCTTTAGAACTCGTCCTGCCGCCTGTATATCTCGCGGAATCGAGACTACTTCGGCATTAATTTGTCTGTGCAGAGTTTTTCGTTTGATATTTTCCAAATTCTTTGCTTCTCCGATCAGTAAATATGCAAATTGCAAAATCATTCACCTACATGCTCTTTTGCATTGAGCTTTGAATTCACTGCTCGCGATTTAGAATTGATGTGGACTTCAAGCGAAGATTTATGGCTGCAGATTGGAAATGTGTTTGTACCTCAAACTCATCACTTTGACGATTTCATTTTTCTCTTTCCACACACCTTCTCCCCCCCCCCCCCTCAAAGCTGACTGATTATACAGATTTTACTGATGGAATGCAAGCCATCCGGGTCAGAGAAATCTATTAACATAAGGCTAGAGCTCTTTAGTGTAAAACTCTTTTTCCTCATCTGAGGGTGAATTCACCTCACAATTTGTTTTGACTTGTGACGCCTCTTGGGAGCGCCGTGTTGGGGAATAATGTCTTCGCTTTTCTATCAATGATTCACGCTCTGCATCTAGTGTTTCAGCAGAGCGTGTTTCTGCAACGACGACAATAAGGTCTGAAGGTGTTTCTGTTCAGGTTGGGCGCAAAAATTCTGCAAAGAGTATATTTAAGTCAACCCACTGTGGAAGGAATCGCAGAAGATGGGGTGTTATGATGTGGGAACGTTGGGATGTTGCTGAAAATGTGATTATTTAAAGGATCGCTTATTAACTCCCGCCCACACCAAGTTTCCTTTTGATGAAATCCGCACCTATACTCATTTAATGCCTACGTCTGAAGTTTGAAAGTTTGCGAAAGCAAGTATCCTCTTTCTCATTTTACATCTTTTTTTTAAAATAAGCCTTAAGCTTTGTCATTTGCACCATCATTCGAGATGTAAGGGTGAGCTGTCATTGACTCCTCTTCCCGTCTTGACATCTACAGGTTCGGGCCAGTACGGCGTCGTCTACGAGGCTATCTTCAAGCCTTATGATGTCACTGTGGCTGTCAAAACCCTCAAGGTAATATTTTATCACTCATATCTACAGTGCTTTATTTTGATATTGGCGCTTCCTCGCACTCGATGTTGTCTATTTTGAAATTTACCACGGCATCTTCGCATCGTCCCTCTTCTGGGTCCTTGCGTTCTTCAACCCATTCGCCCTAATGGGGGTTGTACATTCTTGTTTTGGTCCCATACACTCGTCTTAGTGACCTTTTCAGAGGGGATTCATTTGCCTGAGGGTGTGTGGTGCCTGTTTAAGACCAGTGCTTGTTGCCCATGGCTCCGCGACTCATGTTAGACAATGCGACTTCAATAGAATCATTCTGTCTTTTTGATGACGAGCTGATGTTGCCCCTCTCCATTTAGAGTCCACGCACACGGTGAGTGAATTATCAATCTTTCAACTCCTCCCTCCTCTTCGGAGTCCTAACTGCTGGTGTTGCCGTCATTTGTAGGCCCTGCTCGCGGAACTCTAACATTTTACTTTTTCACCAGTATGGCTTGACTACAGTTCCCAGTTTTCATTACTAATTGTTTTATAAGCCATTCTCTGTATCCTGTTCCGGATTTTCCTGCTTTTTTTAACCCAATTTCTATATTTTCGTTATTAATCCTTCTCACCTTCTTCCCGTCGACGATCACTAGTTACCGCCGTGTGAACTAGGCGTTACGACTTAAGGTTTAAAAATCATAAGATTCTTGTCCCGTCTGTTCGCAGTAACTCTCTTGACAGCTTGTTAGCTTAGCGCGGTTTTTTGTAAAAATGTCAGAGTAGGATGGCGCACTCAGTGTGGTCATGGCTGCATTATTTTTCCACGTTGCGTTGTAATTCCATCTCCCTGCTCAGTATTGCAATCTCACGAGGGGCGCCCTCTTCATTAGCATACGATCATTCACCAGCATAATTATCCGCATCCTCTTGCCATTCCAGTCGCCTGTTGCCTGGAAAATCGTTCCTGCCGCCTTAAAATTTGCTAAATTTAAGATTACGTTTGTGTACTGACTGTCATGGCAAGTGCAACATGCGGTTTTGTTAGTGTTCCGTGGAACTTGGGACTGTCTGACTTTTGATTTTGGAGAGAATTTTACCTTAAACTTGCCACTTTATTGTCTTGGGATTTTCTCTCAAAACACTTTGTTTTACTCATTCAAAGTGCGAAAGGGACTATTAGCACCCTCCTGATATGCAAACGCGCATTAAGGGCAGTTTACTGGGTTGTAAATGACATCTATGGGCCAGCAGTTCAAATTCTTTGTGAATTGACAGGTTTTTGTAACTTTCCGCTTGTTAGGAGGACATAACCCTGCGCGATGAATTCCTTCAGGAGGCTCGATTGATGAAAAGTCTGCGGCATCCGAATCTAGTTCGTCTTCTTGGTACGTCTATTCTTGTTTAATAGGACAACCTTTTGCAACTTTCTAAATTCATTTTAATTGAGGCATTTGGGGCGGAGGCCGGCGTGACCGGTTGTAAAACCGTCTTTTTTTGTTGACAGCTTTTTTAGCATTTATTCCACCCGCGTCCATTCCAAGTAATGCCTCACCCACCTTTTCCATCGCTACTCAATCAGCACTCCGCCATGCAAACACACTCATTGCTGCTGGTTGGCTTACGTGGCATAAAATAGAGTCTCTCCACATTTGCTTATCAGATTCGGCCGTACTTTCGTGCTGCCTTGAAGGCCTATTCCGTTAGGAACTCTCGGCTCGAGAGGCGGTCCTGCTGAGGCCCGGCCACCTCGCTTTCGCCTGTGTCCTCGGCGACGATTTCTGGACCCCCCTCAACTCTTCTTCTCATGCTAGTTTCATACGGCATTCACATGGTACAAATATTCATGAGAGCTTTGTTGTATCATGATATTCACACCATTAGTCCTAGAATTCATAGATGATTCCATAATTCTTACAATTCCATCTGTGACTTCCCTCCTCCAGCATTGGAATAGTGGACTTACCAGTTAACTAGCTACAATGTTTAATTCGTTTTTTTTTGGAAGTTAAAGCAATGAAGCGTGTCCTAGCCTGACATTTACAAGGGTTCTTCTTCAATTAAGAACTACTCTTAATAATGGATCTCTGTGTGTATGCGCTAGAGTGAGGGAAGGCCCGGAGCAGGATAGTGAGCTTCTGTTCAGTCATAGTGTCATCATCATCGCCGTCTATGACCTTTCTTTGATGCCTTCGTATGTCAATTTTCATGAGTCCCACCTCCCCATTGGATCCTGCCGTGAGATTGTGCAAGGCAGTGCTGAAAGAATCACTCTACCCTAAAGGACTGACGAGCGTTTGGCTTTAGGCCTGCAGAGCACTTGTCCGCCTGCTTACTTGACCCATTCTGCTGTTAAGATTGCTGAGACTTATTTGAAAACGAATTATTTTGTTCTAAATACTGGAGTTCTTTGGTAGTCTCTTGTATTACATCCCGGAGAGGGACAAGATTGCTACAATTCCGCATATTCTGTATTAAATATTATTACGTACTGGTTTTTTTCATCCCCCTCCCCTATCCTTCCTAAACATCCCATCTTATTTTTTGAGAGTTTGGTGCGAGTGCCTTCGGACCATCCAAATAATGGCGAGAGTCTCTGGGTCTCTGCGCTAACAGTGAAGTGTTAACTTGAGTATTTCCCTGCTCTTTGAGTCCCAACTGGGATTCTCGACTAGATCTATTTCTGGTGTTAGAAGCCATGATAGAATCCTGTCTTTACCTCATTGTTAGTGCCTTTGTTATCACTCGCACTTCTTACTTCTGGACCAGGGAAAAGAAGTTTATTGGCTTGTCAGCGTTTTTTAACCACCGGCCGCATTTTGGGCATTGGCAGCACTGACACGAAGTTGAAATTTCTTGTTTTTAGCAAATGGGCTAAGTCATGTACTCCCTTGAAATTCGCTTCTCCTTGGTACTAGGCAGTTGTCTCCAATCTTCTTGGTATAATTTCACCACAATTTCACAAGTTTCCGCATTCTAGGTGGTCGTGGAAAATGCTGACGACATCCCCATTTTGCGTATTTCCGTTGCTTAAACAAGACGTCATTGCTTTCATCCACCGCTTAGCTTGTGACTCCTCTTTGCCTACCTTCTCCCTTTAGCCACCACGATGTCAGGGTTTTTCTTCACCGTTTCTGTAACATTCCATCAAATGTACATTGTAGGCCTCATTAATTTTGCTTTTCTGTCGCTGCCGTAGTTAGTTTTTACGAAGTTGCCATAATGGAACAAAAATTATTCCTTTATTATCTATTTCATGCTTTTATTTTCCTTCATGCCAAACAGAAGTATCACTGCTATCCCAAATCTGTCACACCTTTCTCCTAACGTTTTGTGTGACAAATTTCCTTGCGACTGACGGGCACGAGGGTGTTTCTGCATCCCGACCTGATTTTACTAACAGTATGTGTAATTTACACGTTTTTTGCAACCCTCCGGCTTATCCATCCAGGACATGGCTCAGCGGCCTTACCTGAGGTCGACTCCCTCAGTTTGTCTACCCGAGGCCTTTTCATTACGCAGCCTATCTACCCCTTATCTCTGAAGTCACCGGTGCAACTTTTTGCTGCCCTCATTTCTAGTCGGGCGGCCGTTGGCATGAACGCCCAGTAGTCCACCTCGAGACGGAGAAAGACCTCGAAGGGGACAACATCGCTCCTGTCCGAATCTGTCTCGGAAACGCCGCATAATGTTGAGTTTGAGAAAATTGAGACTCACGCCATGCTCGGGAAAGAAGTTTTGTGTCTACGGGGCCTCATTCATGGTAGACCGAAACAGCCTGTGCAAGTGAATAACAGATTAAAATGCGAGATGTCTTTACGCAACATTCATTGTGAATTGCTACATCCCACTTTTGAATTGTTATTCGTTCTTTACACAAATTGTGGAGTATTGCTATGGTGTGACAGTCATTTCATGGGTGAATCGTACTAAACTTAGGTAAACTGCAACGTTAATGTTATTTTCGAGGATCGGTTTCATGTGCCCTGACTCCCACTGAGTCTCCAAATCGCAACCGTTGGAGAAGAATGTCGCCCACTAGTCGGTTATGGAGAGGGTTTATGCGGTCATGTGGTAACCGGCCATTTAGCTCTAGCTTTCGAAATCCCAAAGCAACATACACACACTTGACATTAATGGCTTTTGCATCGTCTATATTTCATTACGTTAAGTAAGTCTGTGGCCAGCGATTTAAGGCGATATGCCTTAGAACGTAAAGACGTCGATAGGAGAGAAAAATCTCCCCTGTAGCCCCACAACACAAACTTCCTTGGCTAATCTTGTCCCCTCAAGGGGCCCAGACCTTGGGTTGACTCGTCCCAAGGTGTTAGGGGAAAATACTCTTGCCGGCCGGTGGGGAAAACTCCCGCTACTATACCAAAATCCTGCCACAGCAGACGAATGATTAATCGTTGTACTGCCTTTTTTAGTAGGGAGATGATGAATCAAATCCCATTTGGGGGCTCAAACTTCATGGGGGACACCACGCTCCCTTGTGGCACTGAGGTAATAGGAACAGTCAGAATAACTGGTATCAATTTTGCTAAAATTAGTGGTCCCGTTGGCTCTCTCTCGGCGAGCTGTTTCACCTTGTGAGAAATGGGAAAATCCTGTTATTTTTACTATCTTAGCAACATTTTGGAGAATGTAGTAGTCTCATCGCTTCTCCACCGCCTTTTATTTTAGCTTCTTGGATTTGAGATGTTATTTCACCTCGGCTCTATCGCGTGCTTTATAGTGAATCAGTCTTCACCTCTATACAAGAGGCTGGAATTTCTAAAGCTGATATACCCTTTTCAAATCGCTTCTACCTTCTCCTACCTCAAGAGAAGTTTTTTTTTGTGTGTTCTTTTGCTCGACACAGGGTGACCCATTTTGAAAAGGCCTATTCACGTAGTTTTGTGAAATATGGCCAATCCCCTGTTCGTGCCGAACGCCTCCAATTTGCCCGCTCTTGCGCTCAATCAAATGTTCCCCCCCCCCACCGCCACCCTCCCAACTCCCTCCGCCCCGCGGCTCCACGGCCCGCGGATGATTGAATGCCGCAGTTGCAGGGCACACAGCGGCGCACTGCGCAGTTGTGTGCCGCCCCCCGCGCTAAGTGCACTTTATGCGTTTGTTGTGCCCGTGAGTTCGTGCGAAATTGTCATTTGTTCACAGATCCACGCGTCTTGGACGGTTGAAATTTTATGTCCACCCTCCCCCTCCCCCCCCCCAAAAGAATCTGCGCTTGAGTGTGAAAAATAGCCCTTTGCAGGGGCGTTGGGGATGGTTACAAGAAGCACCATCCCCCCGTTCCCCCCCCCTCGCCTTTGGATAGAGCACAACCTTGTGGACTGTGAGTAGTGCAAGTTGACTATTCCACAAATCATCCTTGATTTATTTCACTCCTCCCACCGGTTGTTTAGAGGCTTCGACCGGAACGTTCGCCCTCTGAAAAGTGGTAGGCAGTACTTTCAATTCCGTTGTTAGTTTCAAGCCTTTGTTGTCAAGGTAATCTGCTCCCCCATTTTTCCACTATTTGATGGCAGGTGCTCTGGAAATTAGCCCACCCCTGCGCGTGCTATTCCGTGTGACTTAAACAGCCCAATGGTCACATGCTGGACAGCATTGTTCCCGTGCCTCTCCGGCTGACATTATCATCACAGGAGGGTTTTGAGGGAGCCCCCTGTTAGAGAGTTGACTACTTCATCAACTTCGTTTGTTCTATCGTATGGAAATTCACCTAATTTACGCTTTTAGTTTTAACGTTTTGGCCTCGGCAAACTTCTGCCCACGGCCGGAGTCATGCTCTGTTAGACTGACTTCCCCTCCCCTGTTGTCCTGTTGTAGGCGTGTGCACCCAGGAGCCGCCCTACTACATAATCACGGAGTTCATGTGCAACGGCAACCTCCTCGACTACCTGCGAACCCAGCCCCGTGATGTGCTTTCGCCCCCAGTGCTCTTGCAGATGGCGATCCACGTGTGTTGTGCCATGACCTACCTGGAGGAGCACAACTTTATCCACCGGTTCGTTGTGCCTCTGTTTTGCCCACTCGTTCCCCCTCTACACCCAAATTAAAACTCGTTTATATGCTGTGGAAGACTACAAGTATTCGCATGTTAATCCTCTACCAAGAACACCGAATTAAACAATCCCACGTTAAGCTAGTTGAACAGTTGGAACGGTCTTTGAGAAAACCTGAGTGGTGGTAAGAAGAAAAGGATGAGATTGAATGAATTTGGGTCTTAGTAATGTTATTGTCGCGATTTAATACTGTGGTGTCCCCTCCTCCTCCCCCCTTTCCTTTCATATTTTCTGTCGGACGTGGACTCTCCTCAGCACATTGCTTCTTTTGCCGTCGCCTAGTATAAGCGGGCTCACAACGCAACTTGCCCACCGCCTACCTTTGCCATTTCTCATTTTCACCATAATTTTATTCGGTGATGGTGACTTCGTACTTCTTCCTTCACTTTCATCGCCCCGCCCCCCTCCTCTCTCCTTCCTCCCTATTGACCATGGCAACTCCGCTGATTGTGAATTTACCTCCTGGTCTTGCATTCTACGTACCTGTGGGTACCGGTACTTGACCTTGGAATTAATGTAATTAGCATTATTTTTAAATACTTAATTTCCCTATATAATGCACCCTTCCGTTTAAGGTCACCAGATTTGGAAGTTATGTCGGCATACCTCTTCCCACCGCTTTTATGTTCCATAGACATGCACGTGCTAAGCATTTACTGAACGCTCTAATCATTACGATTCCTGCCTTGGCCCTGTCTGATGGTACTTTGATGTTCTTTGCTCTGTGTTCTACCACCAGTCGTAGTTATTTACTTTTAACCTTTCAACCTGCGCAATTTTATTCATTGACAATGTGGTTGACTCACTGCTCACAACAGCCACATTTTCGTAATTTTCGGCCCACTTAATCATTTGTATTAAAAATTTCCGTGTCACAGTGGGTCACCACCGGTAGGGAGGGGAGGCGGGGAGCGGGGCGGGGGGCGACTCCTTACGCTCTGATGTACTTCGGTGGTGGGGGGGGGGGCGCAGAGCAGGGGGGCGGCGGGCATAGCCCGTAAATCTTGGGATAATCCCAGGCGTCTATACCCAAGAGTGTGCTTCATTTCATCTTATTATTCAGACAGTGATGGTGATGATCAGTTGACGTAAAAGGTAATCACTCAAGTCCCCACACATCACTTAAAATAAAGTGCAGTGACTCTGTCAACTGAATGCCGAGCTTCCTCCCAATTCGGTTGAGGGTCTAAGTCCGGCTGATGCAGCCGTAGTGGTGGAAGAACTGCAACAGAATGTCGGCAGTTCACCCTTCACGTGAATTTTTTGTCGACTCAACTGTAACGCACTTAATCGTGAGTTGAAATTACACTGCCTCGTCTCCCGTGCATTCTCTGTCGCTATAGCCCACTTTCGACGCACTACATCATCTATTCTGCCCACATCCCACTTCACCGAAGGGCAAAGAAGTGTGAGTTAAATCCACATTTACTCCTGACAAATTGAATTAAGTCCTTACAGTCTGGTGGGTGGAAATTCCCACCGCAAAATGAAATGTCCTATCTCCTTTACCCCCTAACCTCCTATCTTTCCGTACCTAGTGCTCATCACCCTTGGTCTGTGTTTTGAGACAGCAAACACCTACAATTGTGTTCTATTCTACCAGATTCTAATTAGGAATTTTCCATGAAGGAGCAATTCCTTGTGGAAATGTTTTATTGAATGGAAGAATTGTTACGCAGTAATTTTACCCTCTCAGTTACTGCATTCACCCCCTCTTTTCCACTGTCTCCTTTCCCCACACCGGCCCATCCCACAATCTGTCTTGTGTCCCTGTTCTTGCGCCGCCTCAGCCCCCGCGCCCTCTAATTTCCTCTTCTATTAACCAGATTTGATTGCGTGGTGGCGTGAACCATGTAGACTATGTGGGCGAGTAGAGATAACTCTGATTTCCGCTATTCAAAGTTCATTTTACTTGGCATCCCTTTCCCTGTTTTGGTGCATTGTTCCACATTTTTGTCTGTGGTCTGCTCGTTTTCAGGGTGTTACTAGTCCAGTTCTCTCGATCTTCTTGGTACACACAAGCGCCACCCCAAATATTTTTTTGCAACGTTCGAACTTAGGAGGTGTTTAGCCAAAAGTCGAGGCGACACCGGGTTGCTACAACATCTACGTTTAAAACGCCTCTTGTAGCTTTACTTTTCAGTTGTATCTTCCTGTATCAAATCACCGATGTGTACCAGCACGCTTCGTTGAGGCCAAGTTTGTTTAAAATGCCATTGTTTTCTTTCGCGCAGCAAAAGTGTTGACACTACCAGGCGCAACTGAGCCTTCATCCGTAATTTATTTTATCCACACCGTGTGGGCAAGGAAGAATCGGCCCTCCCGAGACTAGAAACAAACATACACCCACCCCTTCGCATTCGATATTTCTACCTCAAAGTGTGCACTGTTGCGTGTGATTCAGTTCGCTCCCCTCTGTGTGTGCACGCATGCCACTGTTGAAGGCATTCCTTAGAGGTTATTTAAGAGGTCGCCTCGGCTCTCACCAGGCGAGGTGGGCTTTCTGCCGCATCAGATGCCTCGTCCACTCTACTTGCGAACACTGAATTGACTGGCTCTTGTGTGAGGTGCCGCATTTACTCGAGTGGCCTTCTGTTGGCTGCGATTTACTACCCATCTAAATCCACCACCGTAGATGCGTGGCGCCCCTTCCTTTCCGGCTTTTGGTGAATTGTGTGAAACTAAACTGTGTTAAAAACGAATTGTCTGAATCTACTAGAAAATGTGGACAGTAGTGTTCTTAACAAAACCGGAGTCCCATTATATCAGCTTTTTTTAAGCAACAGACGACTCCGAGTGATACCATGACGGGGGAATGTCCGAGCACTCGCCTTTCTTTTGCCCTAAACTCCGATTGTTAATGTGTTCCTTTACCTGCTCTCTCCAATGTTTCCACTTTCTTATTTATTTTTGACTACTTCAAATACCCATGTTTTTATGCACTACCACATCCAGCCGCACGAGGCAACTGTCTCGGATATGTGTTAACATCAGTTAATCTGCCACTGACAGGGTCATTCCCGTAACTTTTGATCACGTGATCGCGCCGATTGCCAGCTAAAATGAAACAACTTTGACGTCAGTCTCTGGCCAGGGAAAGTAGTAAAGAATGTCCTTTTTTCACGGGGGTAGAGATGCCACCTTAAAGTTTATCCATTGGTGACCTCCTTAGTGTGCCTTGACTACTCCAACAAAAACTCCCAGGGAGCATCCAAATAGGCTTATAATTAATCTGGACAGCGAATGCTGCCCAACTTTTGCTCCTGCCACCCTACCTTACCCACTGACTCCGATAACATTCTAGTTAATTCACATTTGTATGTGCGTGTCTGTGTGTAGGTGTGAGGTGGGAGTGCATGGAATGGGACTGAGGGTTATATTTGGTGACGATGAGGCAGGAGCGTTTACCCACTTATGCATAAATTTCGGACACAATGATTCACGCCTTCCAGTGTACTTCGCCTGGAAGCCGTCCGCCATTACCCCACTTTTAATTTGTCTTCCCATTGTCAGCGCTCTTATGCCAGGGCGATTGCCTCCTGTCTGGGGTGCATTTTCTTAGAAGTTATCCGATGAAACGCCTATCATCCTCCGCTGTACTGCAGCTTTGTCCCCTTTTTTAGTCCGATTCATATTTCTTTTCTGTCGTAACTTATTACATGAAGGTTAGGTACACTCGTTCACAAGCTCTCTCCATGCTAACATCCGTGGTTTAGGCCTACTTCGCTCAAAAACCACTGGCAGTGGTGTTTTAAGTAGAGTCGTAGAACCTGAAAACGCCCCAATTCGCTGAATGAGTGCGTCTGTGTTGCAGGGACCTGGCGGCGCGCAATTGTCTGGTGGGTGAGTCGATGACCGTGAAGGTGGCGGACTTCGGGCTGGCGCGCTACATGGAGCGCGACGTGACGTACCGGGCTCGCGAGGGCGCCAAATTCCCCATTAAGTGGACCGCGCCCGAAGGTCTCGTCTACAACTGCTTCTCAATAAAGTCGGATGTCTGGGCATTCGGGGTGTTGTTGTGGGAGATTGCGACCTACGGGGCAACGCCGTACCCCGGTGTGGAGTTACAAGATGTCTATGTCCTCCTCGAAAAAGGTACTCGTATGGAGGCGCCTCAAGGGTGTCCCGATGCCGTATACCAACTCATGCTCGATTGTAAGTCGGTGTGAGGAGACAATTGCCCCTTTTTTCTCCTACCTTACTTTCACTCACCTATTTCTCTCTTTGTTTGAACTCCTTATCAAAGGACCAGGCTTGTTTTCGGGACCAAAACGGTATGCTAATCTTCCCCCTCATATACAAGGTCTCTCTCAAGCCCCGCCCTACTGTAGACCCACTCTCTCGAGTTAATGTCAAAATACATGACTGTCGTTGCCCTCTGACACTTTCCCCTCTCGGACAACTTTTTCCTTAACTCGATCTGATTTGTGCGAGATCATTGTTGACGTTATTGCATCAGTCATTAGAATGTCAATTGGCGCAGTCGAGACCGAGCCGCACAGCGACTGCAGCGGATTTGCCTTCAGCCTTCTACTAAGACTACTTTTCGTGTTATTCCAAATTATCTGTTTAGTGTTGTCCCCATATCACTAAAATTACACCCATTTCTGACTGAGTGGGGAAAAAGGCGTGAGCAAATCGGTTTTCGCGGTTTAGGTGAACTTCACTTCCTTTCAACCTCTTTCGGCTGCTAACTTCAAATGCCTTGTGTGTTCGTCTCTCTTTCTGCAAGTTATTACATTTCCCAACATTCCACTTTTTTTTTCCATTATACCTTCAATCGCGAGGACCACCAAGGGATGGAAGCTTTAGGTGAAAAGGGCGCTACTCCTAAAATGGCATCGTCCAGGTGAAATTCTCCTAATTACAACTCCCAACCTCGTATGTGTACTCATTGCTCTTGGCAGACTTTCACATCTCTTTAAAGCGAATGGAATCCCAACAGCGGAGATAGTGAAAAGCCTTCTTATTTGAATACTGTGTGGATTTCTTGACTATTGAGACCTATGTCATTCTCCCACGTGCGTTCTTCCATTTTTAAAGCCTTCCGGCCACGGTTGAGGCTTTTGGCGTCCACCTCTGGCTCCCTGACATTCTCTGTTAGTTTGATTGGTTTCTGAGAGATTTCCAGTCATCTACTTTCCAGAATCCTCTGTAAATCATCATGAACATGCCTTATTGCCACTTTTCCTTCCAGTCAATTTTCGCTTTCCCGTTTTTTTTCTGAAGTTTGATTTGTGCAAAAATTTGTCCGTATTTCTAGTTGGCGTTTTCCTCATTATTGTTTTGACGACTGCCACTCGATGCCACATTTCATCTGTCTAAGAAACTTCCTCCGCCTAAGCCTTGTTAATTCCACTTTTTCCGACCGGAAGCTGAAGCGAATTGTTAACGAAAAGTAGAACTCAACCGGAAGACCTCTTATTTTGCCTGTCTCTCTACTCTAGATTCACCGGATAGGTGTGAAATGTAGTAGTGCTAACCACCCTGTGCCACCTGCCATTTTTCACAGTTCTTTTTCATCTCCTTGGCTTGTCATAACCGGCACAAAAAGTTGCAGTGAATCACAACCATGGGCAGCGTCCGACTGGCCGCCATCCTAACCTCCTTTTTACACTGTGTTGATGCAATTTTATCGTCCCCCACCTTAGTGTGCCATTTCTTCGCCTTTACGCTATGGAAGCGGTGCAGCCCGACTGCTCGGCCATAATAACGCGAAAAATTGACACACACTGCAGTTGGAGGCATCCCACGCGATTGCCCGTGTCTTGTGTTGGTGTAGATGGGCGTGAACTCGCTCGCTGCCCCGTTTCCCTCTCCTATTCTCTCCTCTCCCCCTTCCCATTAGGTTGGAGTTGGGATTCGGAGGACAGACCTAGCTTCAAGGAGGTCCTCGGCCGCTTAGAGACTATTAGCACCTCCTCAGACATTACTGAGGCTGTGAAACACGAACTTCAACGCCACCGTATCCGGATGCCGCCTCCCCCACTCCCGCCTCCTCCTCCTGTCGCCGCCCCGCGGAGAAGCAGTAGCTGCGATCGTATCGATGAGAACAATAGTGAGTCCTTCCTCCTCTTCCTTCTCCTCCTTCTTCCATCAGTGGCTTTGATTTTATTGAGTCGTTGCATTTCCCTTCTCTTGTCAACAGGTTTTAGTAAGTGGCGTTTGGGGTGGTTTGGGAGGCTGCTGATAGTCGGAGCGATTTGAGACTACAAGCGTTTGCTTGACTTGTGATTACCCAATTAATTTGTTCCTTCACATATGTAGAAGTTGACCGGGACAGATACTCTTCCCGCTTTTTGTCCTCTCACGCTCAAATATCCTTTTGTCTTCCATCGTGTCCCTCCTGGGAGGGTGCAGTTAAGGCTTCACAGCCAAATTTGGTACATATGACTGACCCTATGACCAAGTCTTCTATCCACTTCGATATCAGACCTGCTTTTACTTAAGTTTGTATTTTATTATGAATTGTACGATCGACTGGTTCTCCCCTCCCTCATCACGTCATTATTGCCCCTCTTCAATACTTTTTAACCTGGGCGGTGTGCACTTTTTGTCCTCCTGCTGCTGGTTACATGTCGCCTGGTCGACACGATAAAGGTCATTCCCGGTACTCCGTGCTAGCCACAACCTGGTCTTTGACCTTTTTGGGTATTTCTTTTAGTAAGTCTTCCGGCTGTTGAGGTTCTCTGCTTCGTCCTTTCTAAATTACTCCCACCTTCCCTTGTTACCGCCCTTATCCACTTGTTCGAGAGGCAAATTAGTGCTCAGTAGTATACGCAATCTGTGGAAGCTGAGTGGCTATCCTCGGAAGGAGTCGGTATTTTTATTTTCGATTGTATCCTCGGATTCCTTTGCTTCATCTTATGCCAGTAATAGGTGGGTTCCCATTTGGTGGCCTAATTTATACGACGGTATTCCACTGGTCTTTGTACTCCTAAACTCATCGGTCTTGCCCGAAAAACAACGGAATCTCGACTTCATTTTTCACTTTTTCTTAAATCACTACTGCCATTCTCTTATCTTTAGGCAACAAACTGTCACTTTGGTGGTAGCATCTATGTAGGTGAATATCCCAATACTCGGTTTGCCATAAAGCGCAATTTTCCCATCAACTCAATTTAACTGACTTCTTATGCCATTTTTTGAGGACGTACCATAATCGCAATTCCTGTTGTTTCAGTATTTCCCGTCACCGAAGTGTTCAAACGCGGCCACGCAGAGTCTTTCACAGCCCAAGACGTGACACCTCGAAGAGTTGGTGGAGGCACCGGTGCTCAAGGCCAGAAACAGCAGGAGCACCAGCAGTCCCCGTTCCCTCCATTCCCCTCCCAGCACCAGGGCCGCATGGTACCGGGGAACCGATTCTCTGAGGTTCTTCCCTCTTCCCTGCTGCCTCCGCCGCCGGCGCCTCCTCTCTCGTATGCCGACGCGGACTCGGGTCTGGTCGGGGCGTCGGGGATGGAGGTGGGCAGTGCCGGCTCGCTGGGACGCAAAAAGGCTACTCCGCCGGCTCCGCCGCTGCGCACGACCACCCTGCGGGCTGATGAGCCCTGCGAAGTACCCACCTCTCCGCCCCAGGTTCGACTTGCTTCCATATCGCGGGTCGTCGGCATTTCTATTTGCCACTCTGCCCGACTATTCTTTCCCCTCAAGGGTCCCTGATAAGTGGATATTCATTTGTTTTCTCTACTTGAAAGGCTAGCTAATTAAATACTTCCATTTGCGCTACCGGCCATTTTTATTTTCACATTTTTGAACGCTGTCTCTAGTCTGCATCGTCACATCCCCCTTTCGCGATTTTTTTCGTGGTGTTTTGGAGACCCACGGGAGAAGGAAGAGCCTTTATTTGGCCACTTGTAAGACTAAAAGTCCCTAACCGACGCGTTGGCAACACTTTGGTTTGCTTTTTACCGAGATTCCGTGGCCGAAACATCTGCCATTAATCATAACGATCCCCTCCTGGGATTTTCGTGGCGCTAAAGCCTACCTCAAAATAACGAAGTATTCATTCACATTATATGCCGCCGCCAAACAACTCATCTTCGCGGTTTTCTAATTTCACTGGGTTTGGTCACCTTTAAAGTGGTTACGTTTGTCTTTTATCGAGACGGCGCGGTCATTTATTGAAGCATCACTTTGAAGACTTTGTGGGTAACTAAACCCGCTTTAATTTGCGTTCTCTTTCCATATTTGCAATTCGCTATGCCGAGTAGGCTCGAGTTCATCTGCCGTGGTGGACGAGGCTGGAACTACACCGATTACCCTTGGAGATTAAAAATGCATGTTCTGCAGAAGCTTACGTCCCGTCTGACACATTTTCTCATAATTATCTCTTTCGAATGTTCTTCTATTGTTACCAGCTGAGTTTTTCCATTTTGCTTAATGTCAACGGGTTTTGTGCCCTCAGTTCATGCGTGCGTTTTGGGAAATTTGGCCAAGTCCCAGCGCCTGTAGTAGCTGGTAGCAGCGTGGTTGACCGCTCCCTGTAGTTAACAACAGGCCAAGTTTATTAAGGTCTGCCAGCTTTTTCTCCATACGAAAAAAGACCTCAATCGGATGCTTGCATTTCAATTGCGATGGTCCCTGTTTGCGTCTTAAACCGGGTAGACATGACAGGCGCTTCTGTTCCCAAAATCTCCATGGCAGTTTGGGCCTCGGCTGGTCCCTATCACTTTCCCTGGTGGGCTTTTTGGACACTTTCGAGGATTTTCACCAAGAAGCCAGTGTAGTTTGTCCTCACACTTGGATTCTAACGAGAACACTAACTGAGCACTGCTGTTTCTTACGTCCTCTATAAAATTCCCCTTCCTCTACTCTCCGAGGGTCTCACCGAATGGACGTTGAGCCGCTTAAAATTTATTCTAATCTCTTCACTCGGATGATGTACTTTCAATTCACACACAAGTTAAGTCCACACTTTGAACTCTTAGGCGTTTTTACTTTCAGACTTTTCCTGCAGGGGCTGTAGATTAATTGTTCAATCTTGAATTCAAGCGGAGTCGTGGTGAGAAATGCCAGACTTCTTCGATCCTCCTCTTTCAGACTTCGGCTGACGATCGCCCGACCTCTGAACGGGTTGTGGGAGAGCATCTGTCCTCGCCCCTCAACCATCCGCCCCGCAGTGCCGACTGTTCTTCATCGCAATCCCAAAGCAGTCCGCCTCTCAGCAGTGATGCGCCCTCTTCAATGACTTCCTCAGGTGAGAAAATATCATCACATATTCAGCATTCTCGGCAATGGACTGCTCCACGGACAGACGCAACGTTATAAGATTTGAGACATTAGTTGCCTTTATTATTCTTTCCTTCACTTGGGTGGGCGTTAGTGACGCCAATGGCGGGGAAGACTCTCTCTTTTGCGGTAGAGAGGTGATCTGGCAAGCGGATATTTGGTTTGAACGTAGAAGTCTTGCAAAATCATGCATTCATTTTCATTTTAAGCCGCTTATGGTGCTGTTGAAGGGGCCACCGAAGTGGAAGTGCTCATCCTGTGTCCTCCAGTGCAGTCGTACGGGATGATTTGGACAAGCAAAGAGGACCTTTGCTGAATCACTGCTTGAAAGCTGCCTCGTTCTTGTCATTTGTTCGGTTTTTGGGCATGTTGATGTGGTCGGTTTCGAGGGCGGGGCGTCACAATTCTCGGACGGCAGTGCCAGTTTTTGTCGGAGTTGACCTGTCGCGAGACGAGCCTCGAATTGTCCTCTAAGTGGCAGTACGGGTCGCCTTCCCCGCCTTTTTTCTACCTCGATTTGAGAGGAGTTTTAAGGCCTAATCTGGCTACTTGGTGGCCGTAATGTTTCTCCCACATCCGCTTTGCGCGTCGTATTAGCGCTGCTTCACTTCTCTTGCAGCAATTCACTAACAAGCGAACCAGTGGATTCCTTAATGTAATAAGTGAATTAATAGATTCTTTTTATCCTTGTTTTTTCTTATATGTGATCAGCCACCTTTGCCTCGCCATCGCTGTCAGTCAATTCTCGGCGGACTGTGATCCCCGTGCCGCCGCAGCGCTCCGAGTCGGCACGAAACCAGGCTTCGGCGGTTACGGAAGGCGCTCCTAAGTCCGGCTCAAGGCATAACTTACTTCCATCCTCCACCACCGCCTCTCAATCCAATGGCTTACCGGCAGCAAACGTTAGCGGCAACAATAGTGTCAATATTCTCGATTTCCACAGCGAGGTTTTTTCGCGCCTGAAGCGCCAAGTGGATGGGTCGAAATCCACCGACTGCCCCCCTCGTTCTCCCGCCCCCTCCTGCCTCTCCGCCACCGTTACCGCGGAGATGATCCAAGCCTCCAAGTCAAAGTTGAAGGCTACCGCTGTTGCCCCCATTCCTGTCGGTGCCACGGCGCGAGAAAGTCAAGCTCTGCCTTCAATGCCTGCCTGGAAGGAGCTAGTGGTACAACGACGACTCAAGAAAACCGAGTCGCCTACGGAAAAGCGGATGAGTTGGACGCCTACTTCCAACTCCTGTTCCTCATCCTTCTCCCTCAAGCAACAGCATCATCTGCAGTCAAGCAATGTGGAACCCTTCCCGGAGGTTGAAGAGGAAAAGGAGGGACGTGACGAAGAGCGCGAGGGAGACCTTCCACCCATCATGTCACACTCTGTCACCTGCGAGAGCATGTCAATGGTGACGTCCCCACCACCGCCGCCACCATCATCATCACCGTCGACGTCGTCGTCCCGAAGTCGCCCTGAGCAATTGTTGAAGCAGGTGACAGAACTCTGTGCCGATTTGAATTTGGCTAAGACGAATCTACCGAACGAACATAATAGCGCCTTAGTCGACCGAATTGAGGGCTTGAAGCAAACCTGCTTGAGCTACGTTGATGAAATGGACTGTTCAGCCCACGCCAAGTTCCGTTTCAGAGATGAGTGCTCCCAACTCCAGTCCGCGGCGGACACTCTCCGTGCCATCTGCGGTGTTGGCGCCAGAGCGGCCGTGAGTGCGGAGCTGGGCGGCCGCCGGAAAACCTTCCAGACCGTATATACCACTGTGGAAGCCATCCACCGGTCTTTATTGCGTATGACATCCGCAACTCCCTCAAACGGTACTGTTGAAGCATCTACTGCTTCCTCGACCAGCAGTGGCTTTGTCAGTGCGGGTGTCACCTCTTAAAGGGGAGTGCTTCGAATCTCATTGTACATAAACTATGTACATACTGTTACTTTTTTTGTCTCAAATCTCCTTCGCCAACGTGTTTTTCTATCCGTGGGGTGGTAATGGCGAAGCGTTCTCTGCAACTTTGTCGCCTTCCTTCTTTGTTTCTTGAAATCTGAAATGAGCAGGGACAATCACTTATTTTTTTGTTCCGTGGAAGCACCTCCACATCACTCGCAGCGTGTTATTACCTCCATTCAGTATGATTAAAGCTGAATTTCGAGATGTCATCTTCGTTTTGTGAAAATAAATAAACGAATTATCTGAGGGTGGGGAAATCCCGAACCTTTTCTCTACACGCTTTGCATTAGTAGGATCCGCTGAACTGATATACGTCGTCAAATACATCAGAGTTCGAGGTGAGTACTTGTGAGGAACCCTGGTGTGTTGCCGTCATAACTTACGGATGATGGCGTTTGCCTGTCAAACGATGGTGCTATTTTATCCTTTGTTACACTTGACATGTTAACAATCTCCGCTCGGTGGAATACTCGATTCCGTCGGTGATTGTGGCCGACTTCCCCCAGACTGCCGGTGTAGGGTGCGTCAAAGCAATTCCGCGGACCAGACTAAATTGGTTGGTTAATTTTAACTTGGTCTGACAGTCGCCCGTAGCCAGCTTGGTTGCCCTTTCTCGGAACTGCACTTTTGACGAGGTCTCCCGTGCCCACGATGAGCGGACAATCAGAGTGCTTTTAACGGGGAGGGTAATTTAAATTTTAAGGCGTGCACCAACTCTAATTCCTGCTCAGTCAGATTAGATTGATGTACTTCCGAAGATCAGTGTACTTCGGTTACCAGTACTAGTTAAGTGGTGTTTCTCCGTGCATTCTTTAAATATTGCCTGTTTTTCTAATCTAAATCCTAGTTGTAGGAATTTCTATTTTCTGCTAGTCCCTTATGTTCCATTTCCTTAAAAATACTTTCATTTACTGTAGACTGCGTCAGGTAATGATTATATGTTCTCTCCATTATTCTTCCGTCCCTACGGGAGTCAGTAGTACGAAGCTTCTGGTTCCCCTGAATTCCTATTTTCCGCTTTATGCGAACTCTGATGCCAAAAATTCGAAGAACCTGAAGACTGGACATTATATTTCAAACCTATCGTGCACCCATAGTCTTTACTAGACGAACGGCGATCCCATTCTCAGGTTTAAAACTTTGTTTTGGTAAGCAGTTAACATCACTTGTTTGTTTGTTACTGCTTTTACCGATTAACAAGCCTCTAAACTGTTGTGTCTTTTTGAATTCAAGACCGGGTAGTTCCCATTTCCACACAGATTGATATTGTCGCGCCAACTTTTTCAATGCTATGTCAGTCACTGTTGAAAAACACTCTCTGTATTTTTCTCAACTCATTTATTAATTTTTCCATTGTCCATGAGGTCAAGGAGCCATTTTTCCGTTCGTGACGGTGGAAATCACTAGATCGAAGGAGGAAACTTCATAAATACGGAGACCCATTTAGCCCCCAGCCATTACTATCAACTAGTTTACAGATATTAAGGCACAAGACAAAATCACCCTATGGAAAAAAAGACAGCCGCTCCCCATGGTCTCAACTCAGTGTCAGTCATCGTTCGAGGAGGGAACTAAGCGCCGCTTGCAGGCCGGAGAGCGCTCCGATTGGCTGCCTCGATCAGCTGATCCCTCGTACTCCACCATCAGTTGGTTGGCGCTCTGACCAATGGCGTTGACGCACATGCCGTTGAGACAGGCGAGGCACTTGGTGTTGTCGTGGCGGCCGGTGGGGTGCCCGGGTCTACGGCGCCGGTCAAATTGCTGCTCCCAGAAAATGACGTTTTTGTAAAATGTCCGATGAATGTTGACAAAAAGGTTTCGAAGGACCTGAACAAATGTCGAGTAAAAGGATAGAACTGTTTTGCTTCTGTCTGAAAGATTCGCGCAGATGGAAAAATTTCACCGTTGTCCGGGGTTTTCCAAGTCAAACAGGGCAATTATCCGATACTAAGTTTTGCTAGTGAAAAAGGTTAGTTGTTATCGCCTCGAAGACTGGGAAATTTGTCACTCATTGCCTCGGGCGTGCATGAACCATACAAATGAACAAATTTGGAGAGAATTCCAATTAATTACGGTGTCACGCGTTGGGCGGTGAACCAGCTTTTGAGGCTCCTCCCTGAGTATCTTTAAAACCCGATCTCCGAAGTTAGAATGTGCTACTGGACACTTATAAGTAGTGACATTATTCCCGCTAATATGCACTAAGCAAATGCTTTGGACCGTCTGGCCAGTCAAACGAAATTCTCAGTAATAACTCTATAATGAAGGAGCGGGATAAAGGGTGTTATCATATACCCCATTCAAGCTAATCCCAGATAACACAAGTTCCGTCCATCAACTTGGGCATCGCGTAACATGAACGAAAAAAAGCATTTGGTGGTTTAGGAAAGCCACATTTTAGATGGAGAGACAGGAAGTGTATGCCAACAATGCCGTGCCAAAGGAGGGATTTATTAAGTTGGCTGGGCAGTGGTCACAATTTCCATGATATTCCTGTCAAAGCTTATCGTGTGCCTTATCGACATCCTCCGGCAAGTAGAAATGATTGTAAAGTATTTCAACTAGTTTGTGACTCGAGCCGGCAGACTTTCTGAGCCGTCTAGTGCATCCAGGCGGCCTCGACATGTTCCAAACATTAATGCAAAATGCCTAAATTGACTGCCTGTGGCGCAGCTACTTCTCTCGAAGGCTCAAGAGTAAAGGGCCACTTAACATTCGCCTCTACAATCACACACACACGGAGTGGCCAGAGATGAGACCTGACTCAGCAGCGCTGTGGTAGCAGCGCCTTCCGTGTCTTTAACGTAATTTGGGTCATTGGGGAGGGAGGAGGAGTCTGTGGGTGTCTCAAACGGCGTCCGTTTCGTTTCGCGGGGGCGGCATTGGGGCCATGGCCAGTCGTTGCCTGAAACACTGTTTGTGAGGACAGGAGAACAGCATAAAGAAAGTCATGCAACAAGCATTCATTTTTACGGAAAGTGATGACACGAAAACTAACATGGTAAGAATGCAACACAAACAGCTCCAGTAGACCAAATAGAAGTGGAGCGGGGGGCGGGCCGGGGGAGCGGGGGGGGGGGGCGGCAGAGCACCGTAAACGACTTTTGTCTCCTCTTTAAGGGCATCTCAGTCTTATTCCTTCTGCATACACGCAACCATCCCTTACAGGTGGCCGTTTTCCTGTTCTTACCTTCAGACATCACCCTCGAGGCTAAAGTCGGCTGCCGATATGCTGCAAAGTGAATTTTGGTGAGAGCAACGAGATTGGCGGGTGTCAAGACAACTGCGGTGGCCAAACTCCTCAACGTCTCGCCGCCCCACCGCTGGCGGTGTAACCGAAAAGTAGGCGAGGCATTCACCAAGAGAGTATTTCAGTCGCACTCGCTTGAAGGCGCCAATTACACCCTTGGGCACTTGCCTAGCACATGAGCATTGTCTTCCCTGCCTCCCGGCTCGCAGGAGAAAATAACACCAGCTCAAATTACTGTGAAATAGGATACGCCTTTTCGTTATTAAGCCGGCGGATAAGATTTTCTCTGCAACCTACACCCTTTTATGGCACTGAGTAGGGGCTGTCATGGAGGTGGGAAGTCGATCTTTCGACTAATGCATTCCACGCAAATTGTCAGGGCTGCCTCGAAGCTGGGCGCTTGTCAGGTTGACTGGAACAGGAAATTTCCTCCTCAATGTAGCCGAGGCCATAAAAAGCAAACTTAAACCTATAGAGGCCGAAAAGCTGAAATGAAGGTGTGAAAGATGCCTTTCAGGTGATGGGCAAATCGTCACAACCTCCATTATTTCTCATAAATGATCCAACTTCCAATTTAGAATAGGCAAATTAAAAGTGAAGGTTTTCAGGCGAGTGCAACTGGTGCTCCATGCCCAATTCTATTGTGCAATCTCTGCCGACGGCCCACAAAAGGAGAAGCAATAGAAGAAAATTACGGCAATCCCGACGACCACTGAGGCTGACCTTGTCGACCTCTTCGGGGTACCACTTGGGCGGGGAGAGTTGGACTTCGCCTCGGAGGGCGCAGTCAGCACAGGCCTGGGGGAAGAGCTCGAGGAGGACGTTGGCGCCCGGCTGCAGTGTGACGCGGAGCTGTCCCGCACCGGCTGCTGGCCCCGGCCCCAGTCCCGGCCGCGGTCCCTCGACTCCCGTCACCACCTCCGTCGTCGGGATGGTCTGGTGCGACATGATCACCACGAAGGTGATGGCGCCCTTCATGGAGGTCCACTGTTTGCTGCACTTCTACGACACACACCAAAAAAGGCGGACATGATTGTCGGCATCCCGTCTGCCCCGCCAAGTTAGAACTTAATCATTCTGCTAAGTACTATTCGACATTCCCGGAGTTGTAGCTCCTCGCACTCCTCCCAATATTTCCCTCACGCGGAGAGCAAGAGGACATTGGGTTGCTACGCGCCACGAAGCAGAATTATCCTCATGAGGTACAGGCGTCTAACACTTTTGGTTTTTATCAAAGGCATTAAAACGATTTTGCGGTGACTGACTACAAAAAAAATCAGAGCGAAGGCAGCAAACTGCGAAACGTTTCCTTCTATTCGGTCGTTAAGCCGAAAAGACAGACGCGTCTTTCGATTGTCCTCGAGGTTGTCAATGTCTCCCACGTCCACCTTCACGACGTCGGCGGCGTCAGCCACGGGACAACGAGGGAATGCGTTGGAGCGGCCGGTGGCCGGACTCCTGCCCCACCACCCTTCAAACGCGACACATCGAGAGAAGGCTGCGAGGCCACCAGCGCCTGCCTGTCCGAAGTCCACTTTTGGTGAACAGAGCAAGCACCCGCCGACTCTCGCCCGTCCACACACACTTTTCGTTCGCCACCGCATTAGCTGCGGTTCGTCTCGGCCGTCGGAGACTGGAGGCGTTCGGCGGTCACGGCGGCACATCCTTCCCGTCGACTGCTCAAAACTGGCTGGACATTCAGATCCCGCAAGCAGGCGAGCAGTTGAGGCGATAATTTTGCGTCTCACCAAATAAAAATGGGCAAAAGGGGCGATAACAAGTTATGAGTGGTGGCACCTTTCATCGCCGGTTCGCGCTCGTGGCCGCGATTGTGACTACGATGGCCTTTCATGGTCTGTTTAAAGGGAGCCTCCCTCGAGTCATGAACCGTTAACCTCGTTTGGGCATGAGCGGTCACATGGAGCCGGTTGATTGTCTCGGAAAGTGCTTCGCACAGGGCGGAGCAAAGACCTCCCCAGTTGAAAAAGGGGCAAAGGGCTGAGGGGAGGAAGAAGAGTTTTGACCTACTGCACACATGAATCGCGTCTTCGCCTCATCCTTGAAGCAGACCACTTGGAGGTGACTGCAGCACATCCTCAGCGCCTGTTGGCCGTTCGCCAGCGAAGGCGGCTGCGGCGGCACCAGGGCTGACAGCATTGACGGCGCAATCTGCTGCAGCGGAGTCTGTGGAAAGCCCAATTGCGTGGCCAGCGACGGCAGACGGAGCGCCATCGGGGCCGCCGGTGGCGTCGTCAGGGCTAAAATGCTCGCCAACAGGTTCCCCGTCAAAGGCAGTGAGGGCGGCGTCGCAGGCGGCGGCGTCGGAGTCGGCGTCGGGGTCGGGGTCGTGAGCAGAGGCATTGAGGCGGCGGGGAGGAGGTAGGGGCTGGGCTGGGCGAGGAGGAGCAGGGGCAGTGCACTGCTCGGTGGGAAGGGGAGGAGGTTGAACAGCCCCGAGGGCGGTAGCGGAGGGGGCGGGGAGGCGGAAAGAGGCAGAGGCGGTTGGGTTGCCGGCCTCCCCGAGATGAAAATGAGGGAGCGCAGCTTGGAGAAGTACTGCTGCACCTGTGGCCAGCTCTCCAGTCTCGGCACGTCGACAGTGGTTGTGGTGGCGGTGGTCTGAAGGACCGCCTCCACGGGCACCGAATTGGCGAGGAGGTGTTTGAGCAAATAGCACGTTGCCAAGTGGCTGCCCGAGGCCGGACACTGCGAGTTGGTGGTGGCGGAGGTGGCGAGGGCCGCTGAGTGGCCTCGATCCGGTGAGGTGAGGAGAGTCAACTGCGCCTCGGGCCAGCGGTCGACAGAGTGGCCGGTAAAGGAAGCTCGAACACTCAGTAAGCGACCGGCCAGGTCCAAACTCAGCTGTCCGAATCGCGGGTTCCAGTGAGTGTCGCGCATGCTGTGCAAGTTGAGAGAGGACAAAGACGTGTTCAATTGGCATCCCAACTGAACTCTCCGTTAAACGCTTCGTGGCTGCCCTGTGAAGTTACCTGTTCCCCGAAAACTCTCATCCAACATTTTACTAGACCGCCAAGCGGGCGAACCTACCCGATACAGGCCAGAAGAGACAGACAGAGTCAGACCTTCGCCTCCTTTTACCTCTTGTTATGGTCTGCTGGGGGATAAGCGACCGGAAGAGACATTGAGGCCAAAATTCCCATGAACTCGGGTTAACCTGTAGAGAATCAGACGTGGGAACACAAACATGGTTGGGGGCAACGTAAAAGGCGGAGTTTTTCGCCCGCGCGAAGCAACTGCTGTGGGGAAAGCGGCATCCTCAGCTCGAAAGGGCCACAGGAGATGTCCACTTTCATCTTGCAGCAGTCGAACCACGTTTCAATCGTCCGACAAGGCTTACCAGCACTAGCGAGCAGGAGGTGAGTCTCCCAACTGCCGTGTAGGTGGCACAAAATTCACGAAATTCTCACTCTCCCCCTTAATTCTAACCTGCCCACTTGCGTTGAAGGGGCACATCCGACGAAGCCGATGGTGGCGAGTTCGGCGCCAATGCTGCGCCTTCGAGGCCGGTCTTTGGCTTGTGATGTTTGCCATTCTCTGCCGTTTTCCCCTCCTGCGCTCTCAGAGAGGCCTTACAAGTGTGGACGCAGTGACGATGAGGCAGTACAACCTCCCGGTCTACAGATTCGCGATTTTCGCAGTGCAACCAGACGATAAGCGGGAGAAAAGCCTGTTTGAGAGCCGAGGGTGCGGCCACAAATTCGGCCACTCGAGTCGGAGCGCCGGGAAGTTACTTCGTGTGCGGCAGAACCGCTCTCCCACTTCCGTCCGAGTTACTGCGTCTTCGGTACAGAATCATTGCAGTTGACGCCAGTGACGGACTAAACAGCCTCGAGTGTGAGGACACGTGGCAGCAGTCCGTCATTCTCCAATTTTGTCAAAAAATAAAAGGCTCACACACCCCTAAAATGCGCTTTAATGAGAGAGGCGGGTGAGGGGGCACTCGGCTGAGGTGTAAAGGGTGTATTTGAGGGGAAGAGACCCAGAATAACGTGATCGGTGGGCACCCAACAGTGCCCACAAATGACCTTTGTCCTCGGCATCGGTCGTTGCTTGTCCAAAGCCGTGCGGAAGCACTGAGGCCCCGCCTTAGCTTGCTCTTGAAGAAAGACGCAACTAGCAAGGACTGAGGACGTCGACGAGGGGCATTCGTGGCCTGGTGGCTGAACTTCTTCCCCGCCCCATGTGCCTTCGGCGGGAGCATAATTTGCCAGGGATGGCGCGAAGAGGGCGCTCAACGAAAGCGACGTGGGCCTCGAGCGTCCGCCCCAAGTTCGTCCTGCCCGGGCGCGGGGTCGCTTCTTCGGGCTCAGGTGGCCGCCCCCAGGGAGAGGCTCAGCACAGCCTCACGTCCTCCCAGCAAACCCCTGCTAACGAGCGTGTGGACGTCGTAATCAAAGTGCCCTTCAAAAGCAATGTTCCCCAAGTCGACGGTCAGAGATCTTATTATTCAAAGCTTGATTGGGCACTTCTCTTGAAGGTATAATTTTGGGGCTCGTCCATCCGCCCGGTGAACGGTTCTCCCGATCTGCCTTTCCCAGCGAAGGCGGCGCCGGACACGCACGCGATGCAGCAGGCCTTCCGCCATGCGACGGCGGGCGATGGAACTAGAGACGAGTTCTTTGGAGCGGGCAACTCTTCAACAGAGTGTTGCCTTTACCTCAAGGCGTCGTAGGCAGCATTTCCATATTGTCCTTTTTGTAAGAGGAGCCAAGCACCCGGTGAGATGCGGGTCTGCGCTTCGTCCCGTTGCTGCTTCCTGAGATGCAGGGCAGAATGCGGCCGGCCAGAGGTTGGCGGGTCCTTATTGGCACCGCAGTCTCGCACCCCACAGGGTGCCAGCACAGACGCGAGCGATGGACGCGTTGGCCATGGACGGACGTATGAAGTGTCTCGACACTTCTTGTCGCAGGGGAGAGCAGGGCGACCAGCCCCTTGGGGACATCCCCTCCAAAGCTCCTCCTTCTTCACTGCGAGTGCGCAAGGAGGGCACGGCTGAGTGAGCCCGCGTTGTTATCTGGCATGTTGGTGGGGGAAGGCGTCGGCGTATTTCCGGCGATGTCGAGGCAGACACGTTGGAGGTGGTTTTGTAATGGAAAGAAAGGCAGGCAGGAAGGAAGGAAGGAAGGAAGGAAGGAAGGAAGGAAGGAAGGAAGGAAGGAAGGAAGGAAGGAAGGAGCCACACCGCGAGGCCGAAGCATTTTCGCACGCCTTCCAGGCCCAGTCTCGCTGCGTCCTGTTCTCGTTCCCGGCCCCTCCAGCATCCAGTTCACGTGCTGCCGCCTCCTCCCGCCTCACTCGAGTCCGTGCGCGTCCCGGATAGCGTCCACCATATCCGCCTCCTATCACCGCCACCGCCACCGCCACCGCCACCGCCACCGCCAGCTCCAGCGATACAACCGCTATATCCCCCCCCTGCCCGGCCAGAAGAGCCACTCGCCACTCCTCCGCGCAAACTGCGTCCATCGCGAGCCTCCTCTGCGAGGCGACTGTTGAAGATGCAGGAGTCGGACAGCGTTGGCCACGAGAACACGCGAAAAGTGGTAACGGCGGGTGAGGCGCCCTGCGGCGCGATGTGGAACGTGAGGCGAGGCAGGCAAAGAGGCGTGAATACGCCGGAGGCGATGCGATGCCCTTTGAGCGGCCTCCACCTCGCGTCACGAGGGCTTCCACGACCGGCGGAGTCACAAACGCTCCAGGGAAGAGCGGCCGCCGCGAGGAGAAGGAGCGCGGGTCGTGCTGCCTGCCACTCAGGGGGAATTTGTGTGATCACACAACAATTTCTATCGGAATTAAGTGGGAGGCGTACAATGGAGCGTGGGAACAGTTTCACTGACTATGCGAGGCAAAAAAACATCAAACTTCGAAGAGGCGACTGCCAACATTTGCTCGCAATTACACAGATCGAAGGAGGGAAAATCGAAATCTCCTCTGTCATCAGCGTCGTGGAAAACACACCTTCTCGCTTCAGACTAGCAAAAACGATTGTGGAAACGGTTAAATCAACCGGCCCAGTGGGTGTAGAGCCGCAGCTCCACCCTTCTGGCGTGCTGCCGCGAGAGGACAATTCAGTCCAGTGGTTCTCCTCCTTTCAATAACCCCTTTCCCAGCCATCTGCCCCGTCTTTGCCCGGAGAGGGGGGGGGGGGGAGGAGGCGGCTAACCCTCCAGGGGGGAGGAGAGGCGGCCAACAGCCCGACGTCATCCTCTGCCCCGCAGAGCCTCAGAGAAGCGAAGTGACCCGCCGAACTGCGTGGGAAGCAGAAATGTTTGCGTGACCGGCCGCCTGACTATAAAGGTTCACGTGTTCCGAGAGGAGAATCGCTAGACCTTTTGAATAGAAGTTGTCATCTTTTTTTCCTGTCACACCGTTCAGCGACCGCGCAAGACACAAAAATTAGCCTCCATGTGGTGTCAGTGGCAATTGCATTTCCATTAATGGGGGTATTTGAGGACTGTGGGGAGAGAGCGAGAGAACGAAACAACGCGGATCGTGCGATTAGCTCGGCTGCAGGTCTTTTTTGTGCGAAAGAACAACCGCCCCGACCACCAGCCACCGGGAGACAGTGGGAATAGTGGAAATCGGCGAGGCCCGTGCCGCAGCACCACACAAGGGAAAACGTCGTGCGCCTCGGCTACCCTCCTCGTCCACCTCGGTCGTTCTGTGCAGAGCGGGTCAAAATCCGCACTCCGCGTGGCCTCCACCCTGGACGGCAGCGGCCTCACGGACTGGCAATTCGGCCAGAGTGTTGCCGCGTCGACCGGCTCCGCGTGGAACCCTTTTTTCGTGTACACCCCAAAGGGAAAGGGAATGTCTGGTGGACTGGGGGACTGGGGGACTGGCGGACCGGCGGTAATAGGGGAATTTGTGCTGCAGCCCGAGTTGTTTCATCCGCACTCTGATGCTGACAGAAAGTCCTTAAGACAGGCAGTTTGTTTCAGAGCATGGCACGGAGATTAAAGAAGAGCAGACGAGTGGGAAGCAAAGCCTCCACTGAGGGAAAGGGGGATTCCCGCAGAAGGGGCCACTTCACTTAAGGGCAAAGCTGATCAGGACCGCCCTTTGGGCCATGCGCCGCAACAGAAGGGCGAAAATTTCCCCTCAGCAGGAAACCCCGAGGACGAGTTATGCAACCGAGGAACAGACGGAGAGGCTCGCCCATTCTGCCTTGCCCGGGGCTTCCACACTCGCGCCAGTCGGCGTGACAGAGCAGTCAGGACGCCCTGGTGGCCCCCTGCTGACCTCCACGAAAATGGCCACCCTCGCATTCTGAGGCGGAAACACCTCCGCCCTCCTTAAAAGGTCTACCCCCCCCATCCCCCTCCCATCCCCTCCCATCCCCCTCCCCCACAAAGGACTGAATCTCACCGAAGACAGACACTTCCTCGAGTTTGCGTAGGGAAAACGAGTTGGGAATTGATGCCAGTGAGGGTGATCCCCCGGCTCTACGCCTCGGGGAATGTTGACGCCAATTTGAAGGAGTGGCAACATCGCAAAATTTGCATCCACGCACAGCGCGAGAGGCTTTGCTACCGTCAGTTCCACGAAGTAGTCCACGTAGCGAGCGATGGCCGGAGGAGTGGACGCCTGGATTGGGCGAATTTCAGGCGAAGGCGGAGCCATCACCCGCTTCCATCGGGGGGCGGGGGGGGGGCGGAACTTGCAGCACCCATTGCTTACTAGCGCTCCGCTACAAAAGTGGTAGGTGACGGAATCACTCCGTCATCTTGGCGGTCCTTCCTCCTTGGATTTCCTGTTTTGTCGGCAAGAATTGGAGGGGGCTGAGCTCTCATCCCTTTAAAGCACCGTCTCGGGCCGCCGTGCCTCGGCGACTCCAAAGGCCCCCAGGCAGAGCCTGCAAACTTTTGACAATTCACTTTTGTCACACAAGCAGAATGCTGCAATTTGAAGCTCCCGTTGACACAAGTTGCCCTCACGTCTGTCTCCGTTGACACAAGCTTCGTCCCTTCGGTCACAAGGGCGCATTCTTGAGGGGAGTGCGGACACCTGCGGGTCTCCCTTCTATTCCCCCCACCTCCCAAGTTCTACTTCTTCCAGTTCGGCAGTCATTTTACCTAAATTGTAGCAAAATCAGTGGGACTCGAGACAGCGTGCAATTCGTGGACCCCAACTCGATGAGACGCGGCGAAGGGCGGACCGAACGTTGCGAAGAAGGAGGCCTTCGATGTGGCCTCGTGTACAAGGAGACGCGCGGCGTCCTCAAGGTCTTCCCCGAGAACGCGATCCGCGATGCCGTAACGTACACGGAGCAGGCAAAACGCAAGACAGTGACTGCCCTGGACGTAGTGTATGTCCTCAAAAGTCAGGGCCGCATCCTCCATGGTTTCGGGGGCTGAAGATGTCTGTGGCGCCTGTAACGGTGGCAGCGACAGCGACAGCGTCAGTGACAGCGGCAGTGGCTATGTTGAAGATTTATGCCGACTTCCCCCAATTATCAACAGGATTTTTATGGATGTCAGCAAAGTGCTCGTGTCACTTGACCTCCTCGAGGCGTCTGAAGCGGTGGCCTCCACGCGGCTATTCACTGCGAACCCGCAAGAAAAGGGGAGAAAAATACTCACTTCTCGTAATAATCCACAATGTTGGCCTGAAAGTCCTGCGGCGGCAGCTCCATCCTGCTTCGGCGACGGTGGGTTCGGTGTTAACGCAGCTTCATTATCGGGAACCGGGGCGGCCTCACTCCGACAGTGTGCGACAGGCACACACTTTTGAGGTGCGCACGCTCGAGTGTGTGCGCGGGTGCGTGCTTACACCCCCCGCCCCGCCCCGTGCAGTCCCCCTCGGTCACCGGTGTGTCCGCTGAGATGCGATGGCGAGTGGCCGCTGTCCCTCTCCTTCGCATGTGATGACGAAAAAGCACAACGGGAGTGGGTGTCCCGCTTCGCGGCCACCGAACCGCCCCCTGCCCGCCCCGCCATCGGCCCCACCCCTCCCCCCACCGAGCAACCACTGTGTCGCTCTTCCTCCAATCAGCGCTGCCTGCCGCCGCGCGCGCGTGTGTGTGTGCGTGCGTGTGTGCGCGAGCTCATCGATTAGAGGCCAATAGGGGCCCTGCGGCAGCACCACTTCCACGACAGTTCTTCAAAAGCGACATGCACGCAACCGCGGAAAAGCTCGAGGCTGCATAGCGCCATTTTATTGCCCTCTGGACAAAATTCGAATTTCTCTCTCACATGTGCGCTTTTAGGCCTCACGAACTTTCCCAGTCTAAAAACGATGGCTTTTATAAAGCTTGTGTTATTCATTACGTCGATCGCGTCAGCTTCCTGCTCTGCGGCCTCTGCTCCACTGATGTGTGGCTTTTGTTATGCCATCCGGACAACCAGGCTCTCAGCTCTTCCCTATACCGCTAAAGCTCATCTGCCCACCTCAACGTGCCACTAAATTTGCATCGAAGCTAAATGGGAACTATGTGAGGTTTCATCTGCCCCCGTTTATAATAAACAGTTATTTAAATTTATTGGTTGTAACGGATTGAATTTGCCTAGTTGCGATTAAAAATATTCTAATGACACGAACGTCAGACGCGACTCTCACGGTCCACTTAATGGATGAATTCTGTACAAATCTGCAATCGCACGCACGCACGCACGCACGCACTCACACCCAAACACACAGACGCACACATGCAAGCACCCTTGGGGCAACATGGTAAATCGAGGAAATCGCATACAGCGAAAATCGGAAGTGGGTTCTCCAAATTCCGCCTTCACAAAAGACTCCTAATATTCTCGTGACGTGCCCCCTTACGAATGCAGCATAGTGCGATTTGAGGAATAAATTGAGATGTTAAGTGTTATTCACAAGTCGTCAACACCTTCTCTCAAGGCTTCACCAAATGGTTTTGTAGAAAATGAGCTGAGCGAAAGGTGGCGCCATAGGGATGGGAAAGTGCAAAAAATAGCACAACCCAACCCGTAGAAATGGGGCAGAATTATAGGGGACTCGTGAGTGAAAAGACCCGAAATTTGACGCCACACTCGTATCTCTTTCGTCGAGAAAATCAGCAGATCTGTGGAGAAACGCAATACGCTGGGGAAGAACACGATTTAACTTTAACCTTAATGAACACGACAAAATGGAATTCACACAGGAAGGCTATCGTCAATTTCTATTTACAATTTGTCAGCATATATCGGAAGGCCTTCTGTCTCCCCAAAGCAAAGCCATCTACTCTACAAACGAACTTTCCTCTTGTCGCCTGGCGTAAATGTTTGCTGTGAAATCCATTAAAGAGGTCACCTTCCGAAAACCCGCGTGAGTCAACTAAACCCATTCGAGTTAAATTGTCATTCAAAAAACCGTGTGAATATATTAAAATGACATAATCCATTCTTCAGTATCCTTCTTAAAACCCGTAAAGTAAACATTCGTTTGCTTAAATGGATACACTTAGGTATTCGGTCATTTTCATCCAGTTGGCGACAGTATTTTTATTACCGCATATGCTTTTCTAATAAACGCCTTAGCACACAAGAATGATGCATTAAAACATGAGCATAATTAGGATGAGTGCATTTTGAATCATTTGACTTAAAAGATCCGTGAAAGGAGGAAAACATTTGTGCTCACGAAGAGAACAGATGAAAGACCTAAGGCAACTGAGGTTTCTCAAATTGTCAAAGAACAAATATGGTCCCTTCCGACTTAGAATTTGCCTATCACCAACATTCTCTCTACATATGATTTTAGATCAAAGATGCATAAAATGATCTCCCTATGGGCAAGGTGAGACAATGATGTCAGTAGAGTCAGGAATTTCGGACCTCACCTTAGGTGTAAATAGAAATCCAGCGTGGTGCTTAGTGTTTCGCGAATGATTTCTTACTTATCCTCTGTTGGAGAGATTTCCTAAGTATATAATGACAAAATTGTAAGTCGATATAAATTTTAATTCATACGATCTCCGCAGACGTGCGCAATCATTCGATATTCACCTTGAGATGTGGGACCTCCCGACCGTGTTTGCTGTCCAAGCTTTGAGTCATTTATTATTGAACATTTCCTAATCAACTATAGCATGCTAGTAAATAAAGCGGACAGACATGGCTCACCTAGATTCAATGTAACATACTTAACAAATGGCAAGAGAACCATGGGAGAATACTAACTCAGCCAAATATTGTTTCTTAAGTAAGCACGATTTTTGAACCTTACAATTAGACATGTACCCCGCTATCATTTTGTTGCTGGAAAACATTTTACTGACGTGCACAAATGCCTCTCACAATTATTTCTGATTTTAAATGACCAGAAGATACGCGCCCCTTTCGGTACCGCATTTTACCGGTTACCCTCGCCCTCTTTGCTGTCTCTGTCAGTAAGGTCTTAGTTACTGATATCCGGCTGATTTGTGATCCATTCTTACTACATCCATGTTACCTCTCCCGTGTTTTAGCTCCATATGGGCCCCCCTCTGTCTGCGCTGTCTCCTAATTTATTTGTTACGAAGCGTAACACGACAATACTATATTTCTTTTGTATTTCCGGTTTCAGTCATCTTATGAACTTCGTCTAATTATGCGGCTAGAATGGTGCATGTTCTACTTCTCAATCTTTTCGTTAGCGCAGTGCGAACAATTTCAAAGACGAGATCATTCCCTTGTACCTCCATTCACCGGTAAGATTTTTCTTTTAACCCAACACCATTATTAAGGTATTTGAATATTTTTTTTGCTTTTTGCTATTCTAAGGTGGATGGGCGTCATACGGTACAACAATGTTTGCGCGCAGTTTTGTCAGTCTAACTGCTGATCAGCCTGGTGCGATGGCTGGTGTCTCCAACCTCTATCCTCTCTACTCCCGCGATTGGGAAGTTATTATTGATTTCAAAGTTTTTGGGTCCACTGGTAACTTATTTGGCGATGGTTTTGCCTTTTGGTACACAGCCAGTCCCATAAAACCTGGTCAGTTCATTTGACTAAGTTTTCCCACATCATAATGCTTTTTTTCAAAGACTCACTCTCCTCTTTATTATTTTTTTGGTATCCAGGGCCGGCTTTGGGCGCAGAGGCAATTTTCAGAGGTTTAGGTGTCTTTTACGACACTTACAGTAACCATAACGGTGACCATGATCATGAACATCCCTACGTGAGTGCAATGGTAAACAATGGGTCTGTCACCTATGACCATGATCACGATGGAACTCAAACCCAACTGGCCGGCTGTCATGCCCCATTTCGGAATAAGAATTACAAAACCAAGACCAGTATTCGATATTCCAAAAATACCCTGAAGGTGCGTGCTCTAGCTTTCATCTTGAATGTGTCTAATTGTATGCATGAGAACGACTCGACTGTTACCGTAAAGAGCCATTATTTACCTAATAGTGCATTCAATGTGGTATATGTTTGTAAAATACTTTAAGAATGAAAATTTTCCCCGTAATTTTACGTAAAAAACGGGCCCTATTACCTACATTCATCCTTTATTCGATCAGGCAAACATTTTAGCTTATGTGTTTTATAGGATGTCCGCGTCACTTCGATGTTAATTTAAATTCCCACTATTATTTATTAAAGGCTTTGTGACATCGATGATAGATGGTATATATACCGGACATTTTTATCGAAACTGTTTACGCGTTAAGAAATCACCATACGTGGTAGCTTTCCCTTATTCCATCAAATATTTTCTCTTTCTAAGGTCTCAATGGACATTGATAATGAAAACAAGTGGAAAACGTGCTTTGAAGTTGGGGGTGTTCATTTGCCAACTGGCTACTACCTTGGCGTTTCTGCCGCTACTGGTGATCTAACAGGTGTGTTGATTTCACAAGTGCTTTCCTTAGCCCTGGAAACACCATTTAGAGTAAAATATTGTTACCATTAAGTTCACGCAATCGAGTGGTGTTCTATTCCTTTTTAGATACCCATCAAATTATGTCCTTGAAGACCTATGACTTGAGTCTCCCGTATACTGTAAGTTTTTTTACTCGCCTCAATAAAATGTCTCGCACTTTCTCTTAAAGTCGTCCTTGGGCCTTTGCAACCCTAATTTTCTTTTTCAACATATATGGTAGTAATAATATATTTATATGCGCAAATATATATTATAATGGTATAACAATTAGTTCATGATTATGTATAATACTAAATAAAGCTTCTGGTTGAGCGTAAGTTGTGGATATCCCATGGCACCAGGAAAGTTTGCCTTATTCTTACTGTCTCTCTGTGGTATTTTTGTGTAGAAAGAGGAACTGTTGGAAGATCGCAACGCAATCGAGCCTTTGGCTGAAACTGCAGAATTGCCAAGACGTAAGTGGTCATTCTCTCAAGCACAAAGTCCGTTTAATCTTGGCGCACTCTTCGATAAGACAAATCCTTATTTTAGCACACGTTCCAGACGCCCCACGACGCTCGTTTTGGAGCATTTTTTTCTACGTTATTCTCCTCGTGATTGTCTTCACCTGCTGCATCTTCGCATACTTGTACTACGTGAAATCCCAGTATCGCAAAAAGCGGCTATTTTAGATAACCGGATTTACTATACTTAGTCTTACCCGGTTTTGCACTTTATGCCAAGCGTCGTTAAAAACCGATCTTCCAACTTTCCTGTCCTCTCCCCCTCATCCTTTTAGGCCCTTTTTTGTGTGAATAGCCATCCCTTTTACAGTTTTGGGTGAATGAATGAAAAGAAGAAAAGTGAATCTTTGTTTTCATCAGGTCTTTTTTGCAATTCGTTATGCCGAGCCAATTTTTGTTCCTTAGGGTCATTCCTCTGGAGGGCTTCTTAGCTCCCCTTATCCTGCCTCAGTCTGCTAATTATGGAAGTTTGTCTCATTTTCTCTTAACTTCAACTAAGCAGAAGTCTCGACTCCTCTGATGTGTACTGGGCCTCGCCTATTTCTTACCTTTGCGAATAGCGCTTATTGTGGCATTTGATTTGTTTGTTTTGAGAAAAGGTCTTTGAAAATTTTCGGAGTAATCCAAATTGAGTTAGCAAATGCGAGGTGAGGAGAAGAGTAACAATCAGAGACACAGTCAAAGAGAGGTCCCGTGTCTTCGTTTTGTCTTCCTGCCTGTGCATTTCTCGAATACGCGTTAGTAGCTTCATAAGCTCGAGTGAACGCATAAAATGCCAATTTTGCCTGATTTCTCCGTGATTGTGGAGGGTTGTAAACGTCGAGAAGACTTAACAATGTAAGTCTTGTTAATGGAATCACGCGGCTTGTCAGTGGACTCGCGTTGTGTCTGTTCCGCCTACCCTGATTTGTTAGGCATCAACATTTTTCCATCCCGAAATCTGCCGCCACCATAAAGGGCGTTTTTTTTTCCTGAGTCATAGCAGTTGAGATAGTCCCTGGCGAAGCTGTTTCTGTGACTTAAACGAGGCCAAAACATTCCTGGTCTGCATCAGCAGGAGGCTCGTGCTTTTGTGAGTTTATTTTTGCAAACTTGAATCTACTACGGCAGGCAGGAGCTCGAGGTATCCTTGAGGTCACCGACGGGACATGCGTGTTTGAGTGGAGAAGATCAAAAGGTCACGAAGAGAGTTTCTTCTCGTGCATGGCATTGGTTCTTGAGGATAAAAACACGGATCCGAGGGTTGCGTACCATCAAAGGCGACGTGGCAACAAATATTAACCAGTCTACTGAAGTGTAATTAGTTGGAAACTATGATTCCTTTTGATCTTAAGTAGGGAAGAAAAAAGAGCAATTTAAAACCCTTTTAGTTATATTCAATCGGAGTGATCTTCAATGGCTTCTGCGACTTTCTGCAAACAATGGGGCAAGTCATAGATTTGTCTTTTTGAAAAAATCCCTGTTTTGGGGGTTAGTAAGTGAATAGGAGTAATGCGTCAGGAGTTGTTGACGCCTTACGTGGTGGTCGTCGTGCTTTGGCATCAGGCAGGAATGCTGCTTGTCTGTTTTTCACGCGTTTCTTCTCCTGATTGACATCATGTTCATGCAAGGCGTTGGGGGGACTCCGCCTCCGTAAAGCTTTCGTTTGGTTGTGTTGTAGGATGGAATAGTGGATGATCGCGCCTCGGCCATTCCACCACATGGCAACCACAATGTTGTTTGGTGAAATTTCGGCTTAGGAGTGTGTCCCGTGGGCGCATTCTTATCCGCTTTTCGTCACAAGTGAGTTATTCCGTGTAAAAACGGCGGGAATCGTGTATTTCGAGGGCAGCAACGCAGACGCGCACTTGTTCTTGCGGTGGCTAGATCATTTGAACTTTCGTCAGTTCGTACGAGACCCTCTTTTTTCACATGTTTTAACACAGCCGCATGTATGGCTGCTTCCTAGTTTAGACCGAAGCTCACGAGTATTTGTGTGTGGATGGAATTCCACGGTCGTTCCTAATTCTCCCTACTCATCAATGTGGGCCGGTGGCCCTCCTCGAGACTCACTGACGATACTCAAGTCACCAGAACGAAGTTTTGGAAGCAACGTCAAAGATCTTTTTATCAATGCATCCACCTCCGGATGCCTCATAAATGTTTCTCGAAGCCTTTGGAGCTTCCCTGTGATGGACTTTGAACCCGCACAAGAAAAGTGGATGTAAATCACTTTTTGTTCGCATCTACTTTCGGAGAAAAATAGTAAGGCCGGGCTACAGACACGGGAAAATTTTGCGAAATGAGGTAAAAGAGGCTACTTTTAACATTTAGAAATAAAATTATGAGTCGCACGTCACGATGGCTTCCACTTGCAGCTGGACGAGGACCCTCGTTTCATAGTTTCCAACCAAAAACGTGGCATCCCGGTGTGGCTGTGACGCTTTCCCCTCTTCCGAAGGTATTCTAACTCGCGTGTTGCATGAAATCGGACAGGAGACTGAAGGGACTCGCTAGTGCCACGACTGAGCCGTGGTGTTCCTTTTACCCTTTGGTGGCCTGCGATCAGGTCTGGTCCACCGTGCTCCGAGTAGGAGCAGCCGTCGAGTGGGCTTTTGAGTGCGTATTTAAGTGTAATTGCCCTTCTTTGGTGGTAATCACTCCTAAAAATGAAAGCCGAATGACTTGCTTTTGCAGTGAAAATTTCACAACGAAGGCGAGGTCCTGGAGGCGTTGTTTGTGATAGTTGAGCAACTGCCAGGCAGATGAGGTAACGCCTGAATAAAACGCAAAATAAGCTTTGGAGTGGAGGAATTTTGCCATGAAAAGGGGGAGAGGAGAGGCTTACCGCATAAGAAGAAGGAAGGCGACTAGGGAGTGTATTATTGAAGGCAAATTTATCCCAAACCTCTTCGAATGGGGCTCGTCACTCCCTCGAATCCGTAAAGAAGCAGTGTCCCGACATTCTGGCTCCATAGTCAATTGCCTACGGGCCCTTGAACCTTGAGCGTTGATTTTTCCGACCCGTTGTGACCTCGAAAGTCTGAAAGGACTTGACATAAATGCCTCTGTGTTCACGCGGTTGTTACAGATTGTTACCAAAGTGTTAACTCCACACCGCGCTGTCATTC